>JAGSMP010000064.1:1261365-2522731 GCA_029286625.1 Parnassius orleans | reverse complement strand
CTTATTCAGATCAGTTCAGTACTAAGTTATAAAAAATTAGGTATTATTAAAACAAAACAAGAAACACAAAACGTAACAAGAAGAATAATAACAACAAGAATTTAATAAACAAAACGATTGATCTGTCGCTCACGCGCACGTCACCGAATGGTTAGGGGCACACTGAACCTAAATGTTAAGTTGGAAAGGTCTCGTCTAATGAAGTCAATGCTCCGTCCCCCTCGTGCTCTAATCCAATGTCCCGAAACCTTTCAGCTCGAGCTACAAAACCGTTTTCAGTGCCTAAAAGACTGCAATGCAGTCGACGATATAAATGTCGATGTGGATTTGGACGATGAAACTGTCCATGCGGTCGGAGCTAAGTATTGCAAGTTCCGCCGCAGAAGAACACAAAAACTCCCAGATCACACTCTTAATCTCATGGCTGTTAGATGGGAAATGAAGCTGCAGTCTTCAGCAGCTTTGACAGCATACAGACAACTGAATAGACAGATCTCCAAATGCATGCGGTGGAACGCAACTTTAATACAACTAGTATCGAAGAAGCGATCGAGCAGAACCAGGGCTCCAAAGTCTTTGCCAGAGATCTGTCTGCCAGAAAGAGCCGACTGTCGAAGCTGAAGACCGAGTGTGGCAGCATCGTTTGCGGGACACCTGATATTTTGAGCAAGATCGAGAAGTTCTACTGTACACATCATCGTTGGAGCCACATGCAAGTGTGAGTAACGATCCAAGAGCAAGTCTTATTCGACACTATTCCGATGATATTCCGTACGTTAGTCCGAGCGAGATCCGAGAATCGGTCTGTAGTTCTTCAAGAGAGCGTTGTCGCCTTTCTTGAAGAACAAGAACACCGCACTTCTGCTCCACGCCTCTGGTGTAGTTTTACCATGGAGGACGGAATCAAAGAGCTTCTAAAAGACTTCAAGTACCGGTTTTCCACCCGCTTTCAGAAGTTCCGCTGTAAATTTTTTTCCGCCATCTTTACCCGGGACGTGCCATTTTTAAGGTGCTGGAGAGCCATTCTAATCTCGCTCAGACTGACGTCCGGGATATCATCATCAGTTTCGGATAAAACTTGCTCTTGGACACGAACCTGAGGACTGAGGAGAAGACCCTGGAGCTGGAAGAAGAGATAGACAAGTTGCGCTGAGATATTGTATGATTATTCGAGGTCCCATGGACTTGTTTTCCAGAAAATATTAGAATTATAGGGAATTACAGACACAACTTGCACGTGTGGCCCCAATGATGATATGTACAGCTGCTCATAGAATCTCTCAATCTCACTCAAAATCTCAGGTGTCCCGGAAACGATGCTGCCGCATTCGGTCTTCGGTTTAGTCAGTTGCCTCTTTCTCGCAGACAGATCTCTGGCAAAGACTTTGGAGCCCCACGCGATCACTTTTTCAATACGAGAACTTACGTAAGTCTCGCCGCATGTATTTTGAGATCTGTCTGTTCAGTTGCCTGTATGCTGTCAAACCTGCTGAAGACTACAACTTCATTTCCCGTCTAACAACCATGAAATTAAGAGTATGATCGGAGAGTTTTCGTGTTCTTCATGCATGGACAATTTCCACGAGCTTGTCATTCATATCGTCCAATGCGTTGCAGTTTTCGAGGCACTGAAAACGATTTTGTAACTCGAGTTGAAAGTTTTGGGGCTTTGGATTAGAGCACGCGGGGACGGGGCGTTGACTTTGTTAGATATGACCTCTCCAACTTGACGTTTAGGTTCAGTGTGCCTCTGACCATTCAGTGATCGCTGCCAGTTTTCACCCTCGCGATCACTGAGACATTACTGAACAGTTGCCGTTTAGTCGTAATAATAAAGTCAATCTCATTTGTTGTCGATCTGTCGGGGTTCGACCAAGTTCTCTTTCTGTCGGGCCGCTTCTGGAAGAAAGAGTTCATCATAAAGACTCCTTTCTCCATGAAGTCGGCCAGCTACTCTGGACCTTGGGTTCCGTTGCCCTATTCCAAATTTCCCTACCTTCAGCTCACCGTTCTCTCTTGTGCCTAGTTTTGCGTTGAAGTCTCCCATTAACACCGTATAGTCGGTTTTGGAGGAATGTGATATCCTCATACATTTCCTCCACCTCCTCATCGGGATGTACCGAGGTTGGTGCGTAAACCTGTATGACCTTCAGTGAATATCGTTTGGTGATTCTGAGTATAAGATACGCAACCCTCGTCGACACACTCCCAATCTTTACAAAGTTGTTAACGTGAGACCTTTGGTTATAAATCCGACACCTTCTTGGGAGAGATGGTCCAGGTGATGGAACAAGTTGCCGGATTTGAGGATTACCGGGTCCCCCACTATTCCTGGCTACTGTGACGACTATAGTAAGGGGGGCAGGAAATGCTAGGAAGCTCCGGTGAGTGTTCAGTTGCCACCTAAGACGACTCGAACTGGCAACATATAACGCACGTACCCTGAAAACTGACGAGAAGACCCTGGAGCTGGAAGAAAAGATAGACAAGTTGCGCTGGGATATTATAGGATTGTCTGAGGTTTCCTGGACTTGTTGTCCAGGAAATAGTAGAATTCCAGGGAATTACAGACACGAATTTTCTATTGAATTATTATATGTATAGAATAATTGAAAAAAAATTATAAGAGGGGCTTGTGTCCAGTTTTACTCTCATTAATTTTAAAATACAAGACAGGGCGTTGTCCTCATCGTTGTGACCTAGAAAAATAGCAAGCCCTTTTTTCGCTTTTACATTCGAATATTGGCATTTGGCAAACAAATGTCACTGGTAGTATCTTACCAGTGACATTTAGTATCTTACTGGTGACATTTATTTGCCAATATGGTGGTAATTTTATTCACGGTCGGCTTGTTCGATGCCGCTAAAATATTATGCAATTAACAGCAGTAGTTTATTTTTATTTTTAGTCGTTATTATGAAGACGCTGCTGCCCATCTCCTAATTTATTTCCATTTGTCGCCTCTTACGACACCCACGGGATGATATGGGGTAGTGGATATTCCTACACTGCCACTTCACGCTAAATTTATTATTATGTGTTATTTATTATTATGTGTTGTGGGAATGCAGCCGGCGAAGGTGGCGCAGTCGCTGCTGCTGTTCTGCCAGGGCCAGGGCCGGCTGACGTCACTGCCGCCCCCGGGCGTGGAGCGGCGCATGTCGCGCGGCATGTCCATGGAGGAGTACGACCGCCCCAACATTCGTCGCCTCTCCCTAACACCCGCGACTGACACCAGGCCACACCACACATCTTCCCAGCGAGAGTAGACATTCACTCCTTCGCGACATTTCGTCTGAGTCTTTGCTTTTAAAAGCATAGGCATGTGTTTGTCGGCTAAGTCAGCGCGCTTCACCATCTTTGGCTGCTTCACAACTTACTATCAGGTGGTATAGTAGTCATGCACTGGCATGTTTAGTTTAAATATAGAGTGACATTACATAAATGTATTGCACAAATGCTCATATCACTCATTGTGTATTGTTATTTTTTTATTTAATATCAAGATATTCCAGTAATAGTGCAATACCAATTTTATAGGGAAGTTGATTTATCACTGAGTGGATTGTATTTTTTTTATAATATTTTTTTACCACTAGCTTTATTATTCATGAAAACAGTGAAAATCTTGAATTTAATTCTAAAAATCTGAGCTGCAGAGCTAGACACCACAGAAAAAGAGATATAATTAATGTTTTTCTAAGTTATGTTTTTGTTTGAATACTGAATATAAAATTATTTATATTTTTATATAAAATTAAAAGGTAAAAACTAAAATGATAATATCTTTATTCTCTACCAGTGAATGGCTATACTTAGCGTTGGGACATATAAACTGCCATCTTTGGCAGCACAAACATCAAGCTGTCTTATTTGTATTTGTAGCTTACCACATAATATATTCTTTCCGAAATACTAAAGATTTCCTTTTGTAGTTATATAAAATTAAATAATTACTTGTATAAATTATTATACAATTAGGCATTTACGAATACCATTATTCAGTCGTAGAGATATTTTAAACGTATAATATTAAATACGATAGAAATGCTCACTTTGTAAAATGATTTAATTCATACCTACGGGTAAGAACATTGAAGTAATATGTAATAGGTACTAAAAGAGAAGCCGCGACTTGGTCGTTTGCAACACACGTGAGAGCCCATGCCACAGATTAGATAAGTTACTACGTAACCCATGGGCCCAAACTTACTAGTCTATGCTATAATATAAGGTTCCCTTTGCCTCCGAACACGCGCCCCGCACTGCCGCGCAAATTTCTAGTACGTAGTACATAACATTATTTCAATGTGTAAGAATGACATTTTATGTGTCGGGAACTGGAGCGGAAGGGCAACTGCTGCTTCTATGTTATCTACATTTTAATGTCTACGCATATGAATGTTAACTATTAGTACAAACTTGGTAGAAACTTTGAAAAAGTACTTTGATCATGATAAACGTTTTCAAGTTATTTTTGTTAGCGAAACGGTTTATTGTAAATAAAGATGGATTTACAACACAATGTATATATTCAATAATTCCATTATCATTACAGCCTATCAAGCATCCACTGTTGAACACAGGTCTCCCCCATAGATCGCCTCATAGGGGGGATATTTGCCGTAGTTGCCTCGCTTGGCAAGCGGGCTAACAACTGCAGTTTTTTTTTTAAATCTCAAACTTTCTGTCCTTTTTATCTTTTAATTTCAAAATGCGTGGTAATGCTTTATTTTAAATGGTTGTCATTCATAAATATCTCACGCGTACTATTTTACTATGCACGCACACATTCGTAAAGGTCAATCGCTCGACAAAAACGCTGTGAATCACAGGCAGAGTCGCGCGCGTACGCGTAGTTGTTGCCCATATTATATCACATTCAATTTGGGATAATTTCAAATAAAAATAGAAGCCTTATTTACTCGTATTTTCAAAAACGGTAATAACGGCATATCATTATATTTTTATTATCAAAATATTTGAACATAAGTATACAATTTGGCTACGCTTTGAAAAATAACCCTGTATATGCGAAGTTTTTTCCATGTCTTACTCTAGTAAGTCCACCCTTATTATTTTTTACTTATTTCTTAATGGTACATTAACAGTAATTAAAATATTCGTAAAAAAGAACTTCGAAAGGACAATATTCTTATTACAGTAATTAAACGTACAAAACATATTCCCGGATTATGGTGAAACAAAACAACTTCAACCAAAGACAAAGGCTTAAAAATATCATGCTATTTGATTTGCACCACAATTCTATTCTGTTTAAATCATCACTACCAAGTCTTCAGCTCCACGTACTCACCTTGCGCAGATCGTCGCTCCATCTAGTCAGTAGGTATCCTACACTACGTTTGCCTTGGCGTGGTCTTCATTCTATGACACGTCTACTCTAACAGTTGTCATTTCTGCAAAAGATGTGACCATCCCACCGATATTTCAGTTTACAGACACGGAAAGCTATTTCATTAATGATTTAGCTGGTGGTTGATTCTCCGGCGGATTTCTTCATTACGATCGGATTTATTCACCGACGAACCCTAACCTCACTTTCCATTGCTTTCTGAGCGACTTTGAGCTTGTGGAGTAGCCGTATCGTCGGGGTTCACGTTTTGGCACCACAGGTGAGTACATCAGAACGCATTGGTTGCAGACATTTGTCTTCAGACTTTGTGATATATGCGACGTCTGCCTTCCTAAAAATTTGATTCAAGTTTGGAGTTAATTTTTTTTTGGTTACGCTACAAAGATTTTTACTCTTCAGTCTATGACGTCATCATTAGTAAAACAGCTATCAAAATAAGTATAAAACTCAACTATAATTATCTCTATATATAAAAATCAATTCCTGTCCGTTAGTCTCGCTAAAACTCGAAAACGGCTAGACCGATTTTGATGAAATTTTTTGTGTGTATTTGAGTGGGTCCCTGGATGGTTTAACTTCACAATTGAACCCGTTAGATGGCGCTGTTATCGAGAGCCAGAAATCACCTGTGCGATGCAGGGGCTAGTATAAAATAAATATAAAAACGACACCTAAAAATTTATAAACGGAATCTTTATGCGTTATTTTTATATATTTTCTATTAATTTAATTGGCTGCCATTGTTTTGTTTACATTTTGTTGAATAAAATTTAAAATGTGTTATAATTATGTACCGGTGACTGATGTTTATTTGCAGTTTCCACAGACTTGTGGCTCATCGAAATTGTAATTTTTTTACTTCGATGAAATACACATACATTTAATTTCATTATTCTCGTATCTGAAATGTTGTTACACGTAAATACTATGTAAATTAAATTATTTTTCAATTAAAGGAGTTTTTTTTTTAATGAAGTTATACCAAATAAAATAAGCCTCCTTCTTTACTGTTATTATCATCACCATCCTACGAAAGCTCCTTTTTCTTTTTTCTATTTGGAAGGGATAGTATTTTCTTCTATATCATAGACGTTTTACCCGCATACAATTGCATACGGACAAACATCTATATCCGGAAAATTATTAATAGTAGTTTATACAAGTTATTTTTTTAAGAAAAGAAAAAAGATAAATAAGTACTAGTTTGAGCAGGATTTAAATGTGCGTGCTGCAGCTGAGCACTATTTAAACTTTAACAGCCTCTCTTACTAGACTTATTTACATGAGTAATATGAGACAGTCCACCAGATGGTGAGTAAATGTTGCTGATAGACACTTACATCTACCCTCGAATTAAAATCCTAATGCTTATTCATTGTCACGACTTAAAACTATATAATGGACTAAATAATTAACCTTGATAGGATCTCTGGTTCTCTACATTCACCATATGAAACACAGCAGCATTAAGCTGCTATTTTAAGCTGGGATTTTACGTTAACAATCCTGAAAGAGCTTGGTCCTTCATTAGTTGAGCAGCCATAATACAGGCGCAGCGTAACTATTGAACGTGGACATGGATCGAAGTTTCTTTCACTTATTACAAGCCTATGCTTGACTAAAATCCCACCTGGTTGTGAGTAGTGATGAAACCCTAGATGGTAAATCGCAATAAGTAACTAGTACAACTTGATAAATTAGTCCAAGAGTAATCACAATGGTCAAACGGGCTGGTGAACATTGCATTCGGGTTATACTTTCGTTATTCTTCCATTGTATATATGGTATTTATATGGTATTCTGTGAGAGCGTGGTCCTCCCCGGTCGAGCCGACCCATTCGTGCTACAACTTCTGGTGCTTCCACCTCCTTTCTGTTGTTGGATGAAAGAGGCGACAGAGTGAAACTGAAACAGAAGATGAGTAGTAGCATCTTCCTGGTCCTGGTTCCCACATCACGGCGTTGAGAAAACTGATTCCACAACGACAAAGCAGTTTTCAATGGTGCAAAGAAAAAATTTAGTGGACGCAGCTTCAATGATTTAATAGAGAGTGGTCCTAACCCACAGAAGGACTTACAAAATCTCATCTTAATGTGGCGTCAACACAAATACGTCATAACTGCGGACATCGAGAGGATGTTTCGCCAAATAATGATTCGAGAACCTGATCAACACCTACAACACATTTTTGGAGTAGCACACCAGAGGAGCCCCTGAAAGAGTACCAACTAACAACAGTCACCTACGGTACGAAGGCGGCCCCTACCTCGCAAAGCGAACTTTAAAGCAACTGGTTATGGATGACGCGTAAAAGTTTCCCCTGACTCCTGCTACACTAATGATGTCACTATACATGGATGATCTTCTTGAAGGCTGTGATGATATCTTTCAAGAAAAACAGTTACAATGAGAGATAATCGACATATTGAAGGGCGCCGGAATGAATATTCGCAAATGGTCCAGTAATGCGAAGGAACTAATTGAAGATCTGTCAGCTGATCAACTGGACACACCACTCGACTTCAAAGGCCTAGAAAACCGAAAGACCTTGGGCTTACGTTAGATTACCTCATCTGACGTATTCGTCAAAACATAACGAAGGCTTTTATAAAACATCTCAAAGGTGTATGATCCGTTTGAAACGTCGTCAAAGAAGAGAAACGAACTCAGATTATGGCAGATCGACCAGAGCCTCGGGTCATTCCATCGTGCGTTTTCTGCCACTGTGGCATCGACTTTACAAGAACTTTTGATATCAAAGCAAACAAGGGTCGTGGAGTGCGAATACACAAGAACTACGTCGCAGTGTTTATTTGCCTCGCGACAAAGGCTGTTCATCTCGAACTGGTGTCTGATCTTAGCACATTTGGGTTTCTGGTACCATTCGATGTTTTTGCGTCAGAAATCTACCCCCCAAACATATATACAGCGATCAAGGACGTAACTTTATCGGAGTATCCAAAGACTTGAAGAAAGAATACAAAGATATCCTTGCAGCCATCAATGAAGAGCTACTGAGCAAGATCGATGACTATGACATTCAATGGCACTTTAATGCGCCAGCCTACCCCTCAACAGGCGGTTGTGGGAGACTGCCGTCAAAAGTTTAAAACGCCATCTACGTCGGACGATAGGTGAGCAAAACCCACGTACGAGGATGGAGAGGCACTAATATCAAGAACTCAAACGGATGCAGATCACATGAACTTGAGAACTAGAAGTAGTTAGTTTGTACCAGTTCTGGCTCACTAAGTCAGAACTGGTACAACTCACCATCTTCAGCCCTCATCGGTTGACAGTGGGTGGACGGATCCTAAAAAACAAAAGGTTTTGGCATGCTCTGATCACGAATCTGCGGTCCGTTTTTGCTTAGGATGCGTAGTTCCGGAGATGTGCAGATCAATTTAATTGATATCCGGTGGGCCTGCAACCTCATCAACGTTCCATTCTTCAGCCTTTCCTCTTATCTATTGTTCCTTGAACACGGTCATTGCCGCTCTTATCTATTACTCGTACACCCTGCTTATCAGTGCTATTGTATTATACTTCTTTGTTCATAACTACCATGCTATTCTGAATCATCAATAAAACACATTCGTTAATTTTGTTACAATTTTTATTTCCAAATAGTTATTGCTTATTATCAATAAAAAAGGAGCGAAACATCTTATCCACTAAAATATCGTTGTACAGTGTGTTCCCTGTAAATATGCCCGTAAAACTATGCATTGAACATGCCTGAAACTTATATAGCAAATAAATTAAGCAATATTCACCACAAAATGAACTCCACTCATTCTGAATACTATCAACATTCCAGTCTCATCTTTTACAATTCCTGTTTAAAAACTCTAGATGATATCGTGCAGGTGATCGTCCATATGTATCAAAACCGATGCCATTCGTATCGATATATGTATGAAGCTATCCAATGTAAGCCTGGTTTATTATCTGTATCCAAATTGCATATTATATACGTTGGTACGTGGGTATAAATGGGCAGTCTATTAGCAGCATAAACATTATTTTCTAGATTGGGATCTTTTTCAGATATTGTTGTACATCTAGTGTATCCATGATATAACTGCTATTAGTACATTATGAGAGTACCAATCTATTCAATGGTTAACATAGGAATGATCAATTATAGTGATTTGTAAATATTAAATCGCATTCTTTTGTGATGATTTGTAGGAGTCATCGGTTTATCGCAAGTCGCAACACGAAAGAATGCGAGATAAGCTTGTTGATTCATAAAGTATACTACTATCAGTAAGTTACTATCACTTTCACTGCGGAAATGCTTTAGATTAGATATAACTTACTGGTGCTATATAACACCGAGCAGCTGCAGTCATGCGGGTGGAAAACCGGTACTTGTAGTCCTTCAGAAGCTCTTTAATTCCGTCCTCCATGGTGGCACTAAACGGAGGCGTGGAGCAGAAGTGCGGTGGTCTTGTTCTTTAAGAAAGGCGACAACGCTCTCTTGAAGAACTACAGACCGATTTCCCTTCTGAGCCGCGTCTACATGCTGTTTTCGAGAGTCATTACGAATCGTCTCGCATGTAGACTCGACGACTTCCAGCCTCCCAAACAAGCCGGTTTCCGAAAAGGCTTTAGCACCATAGACCACATACATACCCTTCGACAATCGAAGACTATCCGAGTACAGAACCAGAGTACGAAACCTATCCAACTGCAGAGAGGTGTAATACAGGGTGACGTAATATCCCCGAAACTCTTCACCGCTGCGTTGGAAGACGTTTTCAAGCTTCTGGACTGGAAAGGATACGGTATTAACATCAACGGCGAGTACATCACTCACCTTCGATTTGCCGACGATATAGTCCTTATGGCAAAATCGCTGGAGGACCTAAGCACTAGGCTCAATGACCTGAATAGTGCCTCCCAACGGATAGGTCTTAAGATGAACATGGACAAAAAAAGGTCATGTATAACGTCCATGTCACACCTATGCCGGTAATTGTTGGGAGCACTAAGCTCGAAGTTGTTGACGAGTATGTTTACCTGGGACAAATAGTCCGACTAGGTAAGTCCAACTTCGACCGAGAGGTCAATCGGCGGATTCTACTCGGCTGGGCAGCGTTCGGGAAATCACGGCACATCTTCTCGTCAGGTATACCTCAAAATTTGAAAACGAGACTGTACAAACAGTGCGTGTTGCCAGTGATGACCTGAGTGATAAACTGAGACGTGGGCCTTCACTACTGGCCGGATGAGGAAGCTCAAGATCGCTCAGCGAGCTATGGAGAGGGCTATGCTCGGAGTTGCTCTGCGTGATAAACTTAGAAATGAGGACATCCGCAGTAGAACCGGACTGACCGACATAGCCCAACGGATTAGTAAGCTGAAGTGCCGGCCGGCCGGGCCGGCCATATAGCTCGAAGAACCGACTACCGATGAGGAAAAAATGTTCTCGAGTGGTGGCCTCGTACCGGCGGACGAAGTGTAGGGCGTCCCCCCACTAGATAGAGTGACGACCTGGTAAGACATGCAGGAAGTCGATGGATGCAGGTGGCGCAGGACCGTGCTTTGTGGCATTCCTTGGGGGAGGTCTATGTTCAGCAGTGGAATTGTGAAGGGCTGTAATGATGATGATGATGATTTGTCGTTACAAAAAACTCTAAGTATAACTTTACAATTTTTTTTTATATTTAATGATTGTAATTTTTTGGATGCTTTTTGTTAGAATATGAATTTTTTAACCTGATATCCGTGTTCAACTTTTTTTATCGGTCAGAAAAATTCACACTCATGAAAAGGACAATGCCCCAGAAGATATAGAACTTTGCCGTACCTAAAAGTGACACCAATGCCGTATGCGTAACTTTTTTTTTTGCTGTTTTTTGTTACTTTATTCAAAATGTATAAGTCAAAGCTTCTAGAACTTGCGATTCTTTTTAAAAATATACATTAATAATTACATTTACACATTTTGCGGTGGGAGAATATATTTATCTTTCTCTATTACACAGAGAATTGAACGCGCGCCTTTCTCTTTTCCGGCAAGCTTCTCACGCGCAGCTGCTATCGTGCATCCTTCCCTACCGCACATAATAATATATTGTCACGCTCTATTTATATAGCTCGAAGAACCGACAACCGATGTGGGGAAAAATGGTTCTCGAGTGGCGGCCTCGTACCGGCGGACTAAATGTAGGGCATCTCCCCACTAGATGGAGTGACGACTTGGTAAGACATGCAGGAAGTTGATGGATGCAGGTGACTCAGCACCGTGCTTTGTGGCATTCCTTGGGGGAGGCCTATCTTCAGCAGTGGACTTGTGCTTGGCTGTAATGATGATGACGCTCTACTTTAAAATAAAATTATTGAAACGTTAAATCGTGTCAATCACTAGTCTTGCCACGATTTGAAAAGTCAACCATATACCATTGGATTCGCAATAAAAATATCTATATTTATACATTTAATTTTTTAGGAAAAAGAATGATGGTAAATTACTATATCAGTTTACCTGTTTACACCTGGTAGACAGGTATTGTTGCATGGAAAAAGGTAGTCAACCATGCTGTAGCATTTTCTATATATATATTTTTTTAATTAAAATTATTTAATCAAGGAAAAGAATGAGGGGGTATTTTCTTAAGCCGGATCCTCTAGTATATTGAATTAAGTTATTTCTGAGAGGGTTTTTAGGGCAAGGAAATGTCCGCCGCGCTGCCCCAATGCGTGTTGGCGAACTTCACATGTCATCGAATTATTTTTCTTATTTCTCAGACTTGCATGTTTGCTCAGGATGTTTTCCTCCACCGCTAAGCACGTGGTAAATCAGCACTTAAATTGCAATTAACAATTTCATTGGTGCCGGCGGGGATCAAACCCTGGTTGCTCGCGTGCTGTGCAATTTAAAGCGAGCGCTAACCATTAGAGCTACCACGGCTCTACTATTAGGCTAAATCTAAAATTATTATGGAACTATTGAATATATCCCCTTTAGTCTTATGCGAACCTTAGACGGTATTTCGCAAACAATACGAGTAAATATATCATGTATAAACACTATAGCCGTTAAAAGTTTTTACCTTTTTATTAAGGTTTACAAGAAAAAGTAAAAAAAAGAAATCACTCAATTTGAAAAATTCGACAATGGTTAAGCTCATAAAATATATTACTGTGGGTACTCTGTGTTAAGAGCCATAAACTTTTGGGGTCATTAAACGCCTCAGTTCAATTGTTTTGGTATAAAAGAAGTCAACGACATATTCCTTTACTAATTAGTTGTTGAATCGTGAACAATTAATCACTAAACAAATTAATGTATATTTCATGACATGGGTTCAGTCAGTCCGAAAGAGAAGCAATGGTTGAGCACATGAATTTCTTTCTACCTGCAGTCTCTGAAAGGAACGATGCCAATCTAGTGAGATTTGACCTCTCCAAAATGCAAGCTTCTCACCAAAATAAGAAGCTCGGTCACTCGGCCGCCTACATTCCGGGATGTATTTCTTTAGAGTGCAACGAACGCCTTCAGTTGTCAGGTTGAGACTTCTTCGAACTACAACTTGGGTGATTCATCGAGTCCAAGACCAAAGCAGCCGTAAAAGAACTGAAGTACTGCTATCACATATGGGATGGTGCTGCAAAATACCTCATAGTATTTTTTTTTTTTTTATAGAAATAAGGTGACAAACTAGCACACAGTCCACCTGATGGTAAGTGGTTGCTGTGGCCCATAGACATCTACATCTATCCTCGTTTGCGAATCAAAATGCAGATGCGTCGTCAGCCTTGAGGACTAAGATGGAATGCCTCTTTTCCAGTAAAATGGGTCTCCGGTTCTCTACACTCACCATACGAAACACAGCAGTATTAAGCTGCTATTTTACGCTGGTATTCTGTGAGAGCGTGGTCCTTCCCCGGTCGAGCCGACCCATTCGTGCTACAACCATACTATAAATATAGCTGCAGCATGGCTCTACCACGTAAAAAAAGTAGTAGCTTTGGACTCTTTTTTACTTAAAAACTAAAGTGATAAACTAACTTACAGTCCACAGTGATGGTAGGCGGCTACAGTAGTCCATGCACACCTGCAGCCAATCTTAAAGGGATTGTGAACTACTGGCTCTCTATACAGCCTGTGATTATACTGGCTCTCTATACAGCCTGTGATTATACTGGCTCTCTATACAGCCTGTGATGATACTGGCTCTCTATACAGCCTGCGATTATACTGGCTCTCTATACAGCCTGCGATTATACTGGCTCTCTATACAGCCTGCGATTATACTGGCTCTCTATACAGCCAGTGATTATACTGGCTCTCTATACAGCCAGTGATTATACTGGCTCTCTATACAGCCAGTGATTGTACTGGCTCTCTATACAGCCTGTGATGATACTGGCTCTCTATACAGCCTGCGATTATACTGGCTCTCTATACAGCCTGCGATTATACTGGCTCTCTATACAGCCTACGATTATACTGGTTCTCTATACAGCCAGTGATTATACTGGCTCTCTATACAGCCAGTGATTATACTGGCTCTCTATACAGCCTGTGATTGTACTGGCTCTCTATACAGCCTGTGATTGTACTGGCTCTCTATACAGCCTGTGATTGTACTAGCTCTCTATACAGCCTGTGATTGTACTGGCTCTCTATACAGCCTGTGATTGTACTGGCTCTCTATACAGCCTGTGATTGTACTGCTCTCTATACAGCCTGTGATTGTACTGGCTCTCTATACAGCCTGTGATTGTACTGGCTCTCTATACAGCCTGTGATTGCTGGCTCTATACAGCCTGTGATTGTACTGGCTCTCTACAGCCTGTGATTGCTGGCTCTCTACCAGCCTGTGATTGTACTGGCTCTCTATACAGCCTGTGATTGTACTGGCTCTCTGCCACAGCCTGTGATTGTACTAGCTCTCTACAGCCTGTGATTGTACTGGCTCTCTATACAGCCTGTGATTGTACTGGCTCTCTATACAGCCTGTGATTGTACTGGCTCTCTATACAGCCAGTGATTATACTGGCTCTCTATACAGCCTGTGATTGTACTGGCTCTCTATACAGCCAGTGATTATACTGGCTCTCTATACAGCCAGTGATTATACTGGCTCTCTATACCTTTTAGACTTAAACACAGCAGTGTACGCACTGCTGCTTGGCGGCAAAATAAATAATAGGGTGAGGGTGAGGGTACCAAGGAAGCCGTGGTAGCTCAGGGGCTAAGCGCTCGCTGTAAATTTTACAGTATGCAAGCAATCCGGGTTCGATCACCGGGTTCCGGTACCAATGAAATTGTTTATTGCAATTTTAAGTGCTGATTTACCAGGTGCTCGGCGGTGAAGGAAAACATCGTGAGGAAACCTGCATGACTGAAAAATAATTAAAAAATATTTCGAAGACATGTGAAATTCGCCAACACGCATTGTGGCAGCGCCCATAACTGTTTAAAGCGATCAGCTAGTTCAGAATCGGCGAGAAATCTGTAACTTTGTATGATATTTAGGAAGATCCTTGTTTGTCACATATACGGTATTCCAAGAATAACAAAAAAAAATCATCGGAATTTAATTTGAAGTGATTGCAACACCATTTACAAGTTATGTTAATAGTGATACTCTCCTTTAGTATAAGTAGCGGCACGAAAGTCTAGCTAGTCTAGTCTAGTCTAGCTGTTGCGCTGATTGGCTCGTGCGCATCATTCGCACGCGCTGATTGGCTCTCCAGACGCATTCGTTCAATTTAATTCGTGCGTGTCCCCTCCACGGTTCGTTCAGCGCTAGACTTACGTGCCTCGACTTATAACTGCGTCCACATAGGGCGCATGGGCCAGCCCGGCAGCCTTACGAGCCAAATGCTCGATCTGTGCGGATGTGCCTCGGGTGTGTTTGGCTGTCGGTAAACGGGACGCGCTCAAAGGTGCCTCAGTGTGCGCTGTTCATTGTATATTATCTATAGTTCGTTCGATGTATTCGGTGGTTTCGGCTCGCGAGGCTATTCTACAGATGTATTGTTGTTTGTTATGTAGCTGTTACGGGAAAGTTTAATTATTATGAATACTCAAGAGTAAATTATGTACGGTTTTATCGTATGTCAAATCCTTACGTAATTTATTTTCGTATTGATTGGGACGCTCGTAAAGTTTTTTAATCCACAAGCTTGTTGGTCCTTTTTTTAAAACATGACTGTTTCCTTTTTCTTAAACAATAAGCTACAACGAAAGTAGCTGCAGCGGAAATTACATAACTGTCCATTTTGGATGCTCGAGGGCTTCTGATGGCTCGGCCAGCCTCGCGAGGCTCGCATCTGTGTTTACTGGCAAACTACTGAGGCTGCCGCGCGAGCTCGTGCACCCGGTGTGGACCCGGCTATTCACAATTTTTTTTGACGCTTTTTATACTAAATGAGCGACTGGCTGTGAGAGACTGGCTGTGAGCGACTGGCTGTGAGAGACTGGCTGTGAGCGACTGGCTGTCAACGACTACAAAGTCCGAAAACAGAGACTAATGAACACTATTTTCATTATTATTATCAATACAACTACCATTATTGTTTAAAAATTGCAGCATGATATGTACCGCGTAGCGGCGGTGTAAGAATATCCACTACATAGGGTAGTGGATATTCTTCATCATCATACATCATCCCGTGGGTGTCGTAAGAGACGACAGAGGGAAACAAATCAGAAGATGGACAGCAGCGTCTTCCTAATAACAACCAAAAATAAAAAATTGCGGTTGCAAACCCGCTTGCCAACCGTGGCAACTATAGCAAATGTCCCCCCTATGAGGCAATCTATGGGGGATGCCTATGTTCAGTAGTGTACTTTAATAGACATAGTAACGGCATGATATTGTTTAAGCGAACTAATTTTTTCGCATTATATTCAACATTTCGCTGCATTTTATTTAAAATGACGTGATTAATAAAGGAAGCTCACCAAGACAGATGACAATATAATGAGATAATATTAGCCTAATGTTACTTTTTTTCCATACATTTTCACGAATTTGGAGTAGCCTAAGGAACACCCTAGCCGCAGCTTAACCTGCTGGTAGCAATCACATTTAGTTTCTCGTCGCTTGGTAAGTATTTTGCTATATAGTTGCTAATTAATTATTTAAAACGCTCGCCTGAAATTTTAACGCGCATTATGGATATAATTTTTTGCCATTTTTTGTAGTCCGTTTAACTTTTTTTATAGATCAGCATTAACAACCAGTTAAGTAAATTACAGTTTACAGTAAAAAGTAATAACTGCTCAAGTCCCTAAAGAACATCGTAGTCAGTCGGTAACAAGTATCTTTTCCCGCTCGTTTAATAATTTTCCTTTTTTATTTGCCTCAGGGCAATAATAAGCTCACGTTTAGATTAACGACCCAAAGGAAACGGGCGAAGGTTCTACTTTTTTCTCATACGTGTTCGTTTCAGCGTTCGAAATTCACACTTTTTAAAATAATTAAAAAAAAACATCACATTTTTTTCTTAAAACATCAAAACTTTTCCGCTTGCAAATATATATAGTTTTAATATTTTCTGGCTGCAAATATATAGTCCTTGAAAAAAACATTTCTTTTTCAAGTCTATACCCCCAGCGAGAATGTTTGTTCCTGGGTATTCCTTGGAGGAAACCTAGGAATCAAGCTAAAATATTGAAAACGTGGATTACTAGATTGATGATTTATTTATTTGTTTTGATGATTTGTTTAGGTGGCCAGTATGCAATAGTGGGACGTAAATATACGTACCTTAGTCACGTACGACCATTAGGTCTAGGTATATAAAGTCGGTAAACAGATATGAAAAAAGAAATAAGGTAAGGTAAGATAGAAAAGTAAGTAGGTGTAAGCATTATAAAAAATAATTATTTTTAATATTATTAAAAAGTCCATCTCATGTAGAGAAATAATCACGCGAATGAGCCGCTCGCCAATTACCACGTATTAAAGCTATGCTGCAACAATATTTTAGCTCTCACAGAATATCAGCGTAAAATAGAAGCTTAATACTGGTGTGTTTCGTATGGAGAGTGTGGAGAACCTATAATCCTAGTCCGTCAGGGATGACAACGCATTTAGATTTTGATTCGTAATGGAGGATAGATGTAGATGTCTATGGGCCACAGCATCCACTTAACATCAGGTGGACAGTGTGCTCGTTTGTCACACTTGTTCTATAAAAACAATCTATCTTTTTATTTATTTTTAATTAATCTAAGTTACCCACTCTCTCCCATATCTATGTTCAATGCTTCATACTTCATATTTTTCATTTACACTTTTCTATCCTTCTTTCTACATCCACGTAAAAGCCCGCAGCTGGATTTGTACCTCTGCAACCCTATGTAGGGAGAGGCCCATGCCTAGCACTTTTGTCCTCTTGCACCTTTGACGCTGCTCTTCTTTTTTATTTATAATATATAATAATAAATTTATTTATTGAATAAAACCATATTGAGACAACCAAGTTGAAGCCCTGACTCCCGAACTAGCATGTTTTAAAAAAGTTTTTAAAGGAAATTGAAACAAAAAAGAACACAGTATGTACATTACAAACTTATTTTTATTTTTTATTGTAAATGTCGTCACGCTTTGAACACGGGCAGTCAGGTTTAAGATACAGATACCTCGTTTTTTTTTCAAAGTTTACGAGTACATTTCTTATTGCGCAAAAATGAAAACAAAAAACTTATACAACCTTGATTTTGAAACATCATATAAAAAAATATTCTAATATGTACTACCTACGCATGCTGTCACGCACGCATAATGTCAGAACCATGCTGCATGATTATTCATCTAAAATAAATTGCAAAGAAAGAAAGAAGAAAGAGGTGTGCTGTTGTGTGATGTGCATGTGTTAAGCATGATTTTGGCGTCACTTGAAATGTACTCAGCGCTCTGTGTACCTTTCTTTGTTGGTCTGAGGCTGAGGATACCTAACGCAAAACAAATTATATGTAGTAAAATATTAACAATAAGGTTTTTATAGAAGGGTGGGAAAAAGCACACAGTCTACCTAATGGCAATTGGATGCTGTGGCCTATAGACATCTACATGTATTCTCAATTTATACTACCGGGGAAGGACCACACGCTCACAGAATACCAGCATAAAATAGCAGCTTGTTATTCTGCTGTGTTTTGTATGGTGAGCTTAGAGAACCGGAAACTACTTTTTAACTGGAAATGAACCTGCATTTTGAATATTTATCGAAGACAGATGTAGATGTCTTTGGACCAGAGCATCCACTTACAATCAGGTGGACTGCGTGCACGTTTGTCACCCTTATTCGATTCTATAAAAAATGCAGTTGTATTATATATAACATGATGATCTATCATAATCATGATATACATTATACATTATTATACATAATATTTACTTTTGTTAATATATTTTGCATATCAAAACCAAAAAGCTTATTATAAGTTAATTATCTATGGCTTTGTACAAAGACATTTATAAAAATTATGTTATTATTATAAATCAGCTATAAAGGAAAGTTTTAGTACATATTTATTGCCGTGTAGTAGCGGTGTAAGAGACTCCAATACCCTATATCAGCGGTTCTCAAACTTTTGTGGCGACGGAACCCCTTTTGGAAAACGAAATATTTAGCCCTAAATTGATCAAAAACTACTTTCAAACGTATTCTTTATTAATAATCAAATTACTTGACATTAACATGTGCATCTAATTGGAGTCATGAAATTGTTTCTTAATTTTCATCAATTGTTTGATGTCAGAAGTGAGTTGAAGTCGCACGTCAGTTTCGATATCCAGTCATATTGCAATATTTAGTTTTTGCAGCTGCATGGGTTGAGAATCCCCTTTCGCACAATTTCAGTTCCCAAGAAATTATTACGTTATTGGGAACTGAAAAAGAATATTTAAATATAATAATATTTGAATCCATTTATTTAAATATTATTATATTTAAAAAAAATGGAATCAATTTGATTTTGGTATTCTGTCCTTCGTAAAAATACGTCTCAAAAGATTCGCGCACTCCATTGAGATATTGGACCACTTTCCGTTGGAATATTAAGAAATATTTTATTTTACTTTGCAACTTTAAAATGCTTAAAACTTTTAAGCATTTTATTCTTACAAATTTTAAGCAATTAACCACGCGCGACTAGATAGTACAGGTATTAGCGAGGTTAAGTTTAATAAAAGAGAATTCAGAAAAAGGAAAAAAGCCATTTATTATTTTATAAAACTCAAACATATTTGATTATCAAACAAATAAAATAATTATTTCACTAGTCTTTTATTTATTTTATTACCTTTGTACAATCCCAGTGCGTTCAATCGATGACGCAGCCATACCACAGAATAAATAATAGTACTACGTACAGAAGTTGCACTCCTTTGATGTTGACTGCTTGCCAACGTTTTAATAGCCTATATAGTTATTATTAATCAGATAAATCGCGCACGCAAGCTAAATAAAACTTTATCGCTGCGCGCGAGTGTCCGTATTACTTTGCATCTTTTCTCTTTCTGCGTCACAACGGACTTTCCGTGGTTACTAAGGGCTGTTAATAAAGAGTAAAAAATACATTGTAAAATTGTAAGTAAGTACCTACTTTGACTATAATCGACCATATTTTCGCTACTATGTGAGTTCTGTGATACCCAACGCATGCAACTTGTAAGACCATTCGTCGGTAATCGCCATGCTTGGCTCGTAAGAAATAGGTAGATAGTGTAAACAACAGATAAAGCTGAAATACGATTCCTAATGCTAACAGAAATGTGATCGTATTCTACTTAGTTAAAAATCTTGTAAATAAAGTTTTAATTTCAGTATTTTGTGTTATTAAACTTAAAATATTTTAATTACAAAAGACAGTACATAGGTATGTAAGTAGGTACTTGGGTACTGAAGTAAATTTCAACTAAGGTTTGTAATAAAGTACTTAGGTAATACTTCTGTAGTTAAATTATTACTTAATTCTTCTTTCGCTATAAGTACCTATCTATAAAAAAAAATTAAATGAATTCACCTTTCATTATCCTTCGGTAACTTCAAAAATAATATATCTGAATCCTTTTGTTTGCTCATTAACCATCAATCCCATCCCCGCAACAATAATTATAGTAGGAACGACGTTTTACCACTGTAATTTATGAAATAGAAACTTTTTCAACTACTTTATCCTACAATTAAATATACTAAACACTGAACAAAAACTATTTCGACGACTATTTCAACAAGTATTTACAAAAAACTATTTACGTAAACAGCGTTAAAAAACTTTTAACATTCAATCGCCTAGAATGCGCTAGCCCCAACTGCGTTCTGCCGCGGGGGGGCCTCGCGATTTTAGGTAATTATTTCACGCAGGTAGCAAGAGTGACAGAGGCCTAGCCATACAAAAGTCGCGCGGTTGGCAAAGCGTCCTCAACTCCCGGTACACGTTTTGTAGGCTATTATTATAGCGTAGGTATTTTCGCTTTTGTATGGGAGTGATGTATCTGTTACGTAGAAACATTATTTAATCTGTGCCCTGGCATATTGCTGGCATATACGCTTTGACCTCGATCGTGACGATTGAACTAAAGCAAATTATGTAGGTACATTTATTAACCATAGCTGCGCGTGCGCTTGGCCTTGGAGAAAAACATCACATATATATTTTTTGCTAAACACATAATTTCAATCTAATTTAATTAGGGTTACCAATTATTATTTGAAAAATTGTATTTTTAAACTTGTGGTTTTAAATAACAGTATTTAATAATTTTTTTGTTTACTATTGAGATGTATATGAGATGTAAATGTTGACCAAAGAAAACTAGTTCAATTGGTTTAAAGTAAACTATTGTGACTTACCAGGGCAACTGAGGTGTTTACCTCATTCCCCCTTTCCCCGTGATTGGAAACCGACGTCGAAATTTAAAATAAGGAAAATTAAACGTGATAAAATACGTAAAAATTGTTTTATTCAATGTGTAGTGTTGGAATAAATATAATAAATCATTTATTAAATATTTGTTTAATTTTAATGATTTAATTTATTATTCTACAGAAAATTACAATAGATATTTTGATTCGCGCACCCTAGTAACGGATTATTAAATCGGAAATGAAGGGTTTGAGTTGGATACGCACATGACTTGAAGTTCGCATGTGTGCGTGACTTTGCGCGAAACCACCGTTGAAAAATCTTGCCTACTTACAAAATATGTAATAATCTATGTGCTTTTTGATCCCGCTGGGACGAGTTCTTATTTATTTTAACAACAAAAAGTTATTCTTACTGTTCTGATTATTTCCTGTCTCTTCAGGAGCGCTTAAAAATTTTGAACTTCCTAGAAGGTATGCTAAACTGCGTGCATATCCAATACTGTGGCAAGTTTCCCAATACTCGCCTTCATCTGTAATTCCTGGATCTACTTACCAACCACTTATAGCCGTGAACTAAACGACTGTTGGCCTATTGTCATACCAACCTCCATTCACCTTCGGCTGACCTGCAAACCATTGGCCTTCTGCGCTAGCTGCGTGCAAGCCTGTAGGGCAGCGCCAGGATCTCGCCTCCCTACGTTAAGCTAGTGATCCCTATTTAGAACTAAACTATGCAAGCGGAAGAAAGAGAACAAATAATTTTACCATTATTAACTGGTGAATGAATCTATCTACCTTCATTTGCATTCAGATGCAACGTTACACCATTTATTTAGATCAACAGTCTTCGTATTTTCCCCTTCTGGTAACAGACTTTTCAATCCTGAGGGGATTAAGGGCAAGGGAAAGCCTTGGTAGGCTCCCTCGCCTCAAAACTTCGAACTAACAGAAGTCGACCCTGCCACTGCAATTTGAGTGCTAGTATACTATGTAGTCGTCGGTGAAAGTATACATCGAAAGTAATTTAATAAATAGAAAAAGAGGAAACGGAAAATTTTTCGGTAATTTGCTTGTCCTAAATCATTAAAAAGTTTGTAGTTATTAAAGGTTTTATCAAATCGTTCTGTAGAAAACTCTTTTCTGTCCAGTATACAAACTCTGTGTTGTGAAAACAATAGTAAGCACACATTATTTGTGTTCTACTGCAAAAAAGTATATAGGAGAGAAATAAAATATAATATTGTTAAAACAGTATAGGTGGCAGCCCTATCCTTACCAAGTGCTCTTAACACGCACACAGACAAATGAAAGCATTTAGTAATTATGACTGTTTAATTGACAACTCGATAACCACATTTATATGTATTGTGTATATAAAATGTACTGTATGCATGTATATGTGTATCCATATATTTATATATGTATATATTGTGTGTATTTAAGTATATATGTGTATGTATGTGTGTGTATATGTATATTTCTATGTATATACAATATTTTTTTTTTTAGTTCTTTCTATTTTGATTATTGCTGCACCGCCTCTTGTTTGTCTATATCTGTTTAGCCTAATGGTTGACTGGGAGAGAATGCCCTATGGCATTAAGTCCGCCATATGTACAACTGTGTGCATGAAAGCTTAAATAAATAAATAAATAAATAAATAACCAATTTGTCCGATCGATTGGAAAATACCACTTCTTATTTCGATTTACCTCAATACCTTAATATACAAAGGATATGGTATTCTTATAAGAAATAAGTAAAATAATAAGAAGTTAATATGAACCAAGTAAACCAATTAACAGCACGGCTTCACCGCAGCATCACTTATAGTTTTTTTTACTATTATAACCAAGTGCTTGCCTACTATGCCACCTGACAGAAAGTGGTGATGTAGCTTGAAATAATAAGTGCACTGATTTAGCTCAATTTAAGACTATTCACTCTTGCTTTGAAGACACCATATATGCGCTGTTAATTTACATTTTTAACTTTATTTTTAGAACGTACAAATTTTGTTCTGTTTGGGAATCGAACTCTAGCTTATAGTGTCGCTACGGAGCTGTTACGAGAATTGTCTCGTGATTACAGTTAGCGTGAATGATTTCATGGCATCTACAATTTATATCGCTTTTCAGGGGTAGCGATTTTTAAAAGAATACATTTTCATAAGAAATAAATAATATTTCGGCTGGTTTTATTGATATGCTACATCCTGGTATCCTCGCCTTGCGTTGTGGGTTATGCAGTATGTAATAATTGCTTATATGTTTGTAGTATGTAGTAATTCCTTATATGTTTATTTAATTAATAATTCATTACACATTTAATTATAAATGAGCTGCAATCGTACAGGTAAATATTACGAGAAAATTACTTGGATACCATGTGATGTATTGTTTAAAACAATTGAAATGACAAACGAGTACACTTGATGCTAAAGGGATACTACGAGTACAATCCATAGACGCCTGGAAATAATTACAATTAAAGGAAGCTACAGATGCGTTGTTACCTCTGAGGAAAATGCAATGACTCAAAGCCTTTAATTATACTGGCTCTCTATCTTCTTGAGTCGTGGTAGCTTAGTTATTATTAAATTATTATAACAAAAATCGTAAAAATTTATTAGCGGGGCTAAGCGCTCGCTGTAAATTTCACAGTCCGCGAGCAACCCAGTTTCGATCCCCGCCGGCACCAATGAAATTGTTAATTGTAATTTCAAGTGCTAATTTACCACGTGCTCGGCGGAGAAGGAAAACATCGTGAGGAAACCTGCATGTATGAGATATAAAGAAAAGACATGTGAAGTTCGCCAACACGCATTGGGGTAGCGCGGTGGGCCCTCAAAACCTCCCCGAAATGAGAGGAGGCCTATGCCCAGTAGTGGGACGTATATAGGCTGTAACTTTTTATACCTTTTAGGTCGGAACACGGCAGTGCTCGCACAAAAATATGTAAGAGGTTTGATCTATCCAGACGGATTCCTAAACGGAAAAGGAGTTTTACAAATAGCACATATTTAGTAAAATAACTATAGCTAAAGGACCCCATATTAAACTGTCAAAAGTAAAACAATCACTTTTTTCCACCATTTCGGCATCAAGATATACGGTTGATCCTTTCGTTGCAATTATAGCTAACGGAAAAACAATCGAAGCGTCATTTATAATGATTAAAGCAAAGGAATGGAATAATTTACCGGCGTCACTCTATCCTTGACCATGTCATGGTGGTGTAAGAATATCCATTACTCCATAGGGAGGTGTCGTAAGAGGCGACAGAGGGAGATAAACCAAGAGGTAAGCAGCAACATCTTCCTGACCTTCTTTTCTTAATAACAACTTCAAAATAAAAAAACTGTGGTTGCCAACCCGCCCGCCAAGCGTGGCAGCTATGGCAAATATCCCCCTATGAGGCATGGTGGCATGTATGAATGAATGAAATCAGTCTTTTCTCCGCATACAATGACAGTGTCTTCAAAAGACTTTATAGGCTTTTACTAAGAAAATGTTTCAACACCCAAGACACCACCACTTACCATTAAGTTTTTTTTTAGAAGAAGGGGAAACGAGCGTGCGGCTCCCCTGATGGTAAGTATAGACCGCCGCCCATGAACCGACCTTTTAAAAGGGAGTAAGTTCGTTTCTTGAAGTTGGATCCTACTCAAGCATTAGTTTATAATTTATAATAAGAACATAATCCAAAATCCGACATATGCCGAATAAGACCTATCCGATATTATTTCGGTGATATCCCGGACGTCAGTCTGAGAGAATAAAGCTGCTCTCTCTGCTGCGCTCTAGCACCGTCTCTAAAAAAGTAAAATCTGTGAAAGTTATAATCTAAATTACTGATTATAGTTTTAATTTTTGCGTAAGCATTGCAAAGAGGTGAACTTAAGAAGTAAGCTGCTGAGGTCACTACTTCAAGCTATTCGTTGCAGCTTCCGTGACAGCTGCAGAAGCTGCGTATCTGGAATCTTGTCGGCTTTCTTTTCGATAAACGGGCAAATATTTAACATATGTTATATATATATATATATATATATATATTATATTTATATGTATAACACATGCATATTGTATATTATATAATTCTTCTGTCCGTGTGTATGTGACTGAACTCCTCCTAAACTGCTGCGCCGAATTTGATGGAATTTTGTGTGTGTGATTAAGTTGATTAGAGAATGGTTTAGATTCACAATTTGACTTGGTAGGTGGCGTCTAGATCCAGAAATCAACCGTGCGAAGCCGGTTATCCGCTAGTTTACTATATTCTTCAAATATGAATTATTTATATGCTATTATTTTATATTAATTTACTGTGCGTGGTTTATCAACGTGATAAGTTGATTTTAAAAATTATGTCAGCCCCGAAATCCAAAAAAGGTCTGTCGATCTGGGTACTAAGGTAGTCTTCTTATTACAATACAAGGTTGTATGCGGTACGTACTAACTAATCCAAGCATCATTACGAGGTAGGTTTCCATTTCTGCCAAGGGATATTTGCGATGCCAAGCTTGGCAGGCGGGTTGGCAAACGCAAGTTTTTTATTTTTTCTTTCTTATTAGGAACACACTGCTGCCTATCTCATGGTTTGTTTCCCTTTGTCGCCTCTTACGACACTCACGGTACGATATGGATGAGTGGATAATCTTACACCGCCACTAAACGGTATAATATGAAAGTTTGCCTATGTGCAATTTACACATGTAAACGCCTCCATGACACAGGAGAAAATGTTATCGTTTTAAAAGAGAAATAAAGAAAAAAAAAGAGGCTTTCGTAAACTGGGGATGATAATGACGGTAAAGAAGGTTAATGTAATTTTTCTTAAAACTTCATTAAAAAACTTCTTTAATTTATAAATATTTTAATTGTCGAGTTAATGTCACAGCAACGTAATATTTTTATTAATAGACACAATTTTTTAAATACTTGCACACTACACGAAACTTACCTTAGATTTATAAATCAAGGAAGCAACGATTGAGTTCTTCGTCACTCATTTTCACAAGTCTAACTGATTCTTCCCACAGCTGCTTCGCAACTTTCTCGTTGTAAGCATTCCAGTGCGCTGTCGCCCGTTTGCAGTTTTTGAAGAATTCCCCGCTGACTTCACCGGCCTTCTTATCCATCACCACGTGGATAGCAGTTTGAGCTCCTTCCCATGGCGTTTTAAACATATTATAAAACAGAAACTTTACAATTAAACCTTTAATGAAACCCCCCGAACAAAAAATATTTGTGCCAACAGCGCCGGGATCGACAGAATTGATAACGACATGCGTGTCCCTGCTGTCCCTCAACCTACAAGTAAGTTCTCGAGCGAACAATACCAGAGCTAGCTTACTGTGCGCGTAGATTTGAATCTTGTACCAATAATTAGTTTTGTTTAAATTTTCCAAATCGATCTTGCCAATATTGTGAAGTATAGATGACGTGTTCACTATCCTACTCGGTTCCAAAGGCCTGCCTGTCTTCTTCAAAAGCGGCAGGAGCAACAAAGTTAGGAGAAAATGTCCGAAATAGTTTATTTGCATTATAATATGCAGGCCGTCTTTGGTCAGAAAATCACCGACAACACCAACTCCGGCGTTGTTGACTAAAATGTCAAGTCTATCTTCGGAGTTCATGATGTCTGCTGCAAACTTCCGCACAGACTCTAGGGAGGCAAGGTCGAGGTATTTGTAGATCACTTTCTCACTGCCGGTTTTGTCATTGACCGTTTTTATAGCGCTGGCCCCTTCGTCAGGGTAAGGGCATGCGACGATTACCTTGGCGCCTCGGTCGGCGAAGTCGATAGCAATTCTTAGGCCCATGCCGGTGGTGCCACCTGTGATGATGGCGGTCTTCCCATCAAGTCTCTTCTTCGATTTGCACATAGCGTTGGTATTTTTCTGATAGAGTCCCACCATCACCGCCAGCATTACTGTCACCACAACAACGGACAAAATCGCGAACATTTTTGTGCGAACTGCTTGCCACGCTACAACTAACTACTGCACAACGAACGGCACTTCAACGCTTATAAAGTACTTCCTTTATTACAAAATATGCTCATGCGAAAATAAAACTTAATGATGTTATAAAAAGGTGTAAAATATAAAAGGCGGTAAAGAATTGTTGATAAACTGAGGTAAGTTTAAGCGTGATTAATTAGCTGCTAGCGCAAGTTTTTAATAATTTTCAAGAAATTTTTAGGAAATGTTAAATTATCTAAACAAGGAGAAGTTTTTGTTCCAAAAACCAGAAAGGTTTCTATGCATTTTTCGACTTGGAAAAGGCTTATGACAGAGTGGCCAAGGATGTTTTTTGTGAAACACTAGCCTCGTTTGAGTTGAGCGCTGGACTGGTACAGGCATTAAAATATATTCATAGGGACTCGAGTGGTTATGCAAACCTCAACTCAGACTGGTTTAGCTTGCATAAAGGTTTCACCAGATTGTGTGGCCTCTAAATCAAGAATCGAAATGCAGATTGACAGACCCTGAGGACTAAGGTGGATCGCGTTGTTTGAAGCCCATGGACATCTGAACCAACTTCAAATAAAGAAACTGATGTGTTGTCCTGTATGGAAGCTGGAATGCCTCACAGCTTGCACTTATCGGACCAGAACGCAACTTGGCTGCAGAAATAGGTAAGAGTGTGGTACCAACCCAGACGGACTTCTATGCAGAAAAGGAGTCTTATCACCTAGTAGCTATAATTTATAACTAGCTGTTTCCCGCGACTTCGTCTTTATTACGATTGGAATGGTTTGCGAATTTATTACGATTGGATTTCATGGGTTCTAATTTTATTGCGCGACGTAACTTAAGAAGGCGGCTAGCGCGTCGCGGACTGAGAGGGAAAAATCAGTCACTTCACCCGAAAACAACTCACTTTTAGAAGATACTAAAAGTTTCGGCACCATGTTTAGGACATTAATTTCTTGGTTGCGGCACAATAAAACTAAAACTAACTTTACGGATTATATCGCGCTTAATCAACTTATTTTTATTAATTCCCGACGTTTCGGGTGCTTTACAGCACCCATGGTCACTGTAAAGCACCGGAAACGAGGTGATTGATGTCCCGATGTCAGAGTTAATCCGGAGTACCTTCAGCTTTTTAATTATTAATTTTGGTCCGATCTACGCAGAATGAACTAACTGTGTCTTGAAGTCTTGCAGTGGTATGCTTGGGTTTAGTTTTAATTTTATTAATTACAGGATCCCAAGCAGGTGGTAGTACCCAGCCTCCCTCTCTATTGAAATTAGGATGTTTTTTAATTTCAATAGCCTCACGTATCATCCTTGGCAGGAATCGATGTTCTTTCGCGAGAATTTGTGGTTTATCAAATCTAATGTAATGGCGGGGGCCGTCTAGGATATGATCACAAACTGCAGACTTCCCGGAACGTTGGTGCTTCACGTCAGCTATGTGTTCTTTTACGCGGGTTTTAATAGATCGTTTTGTTTGCCCTATAAAAAGTCGGGAATTAATAAAAATAAGTTGATTAAACGCGATATAATCCGTAAAATTAGTTTTATTCAATGTGTAGTGTTCGCGTAAATATAAGAAATCATTACAATAAAACTATTTATTATTTAATATTGAAATTTTAATGGAGGCACACACTGTCTTGTACATTTTAAAGTAAAGAAGAGGCAACTGTTGCCAGTGCAATACAGTTCAAAAAATTAATTTATGTCATAGATAAGTAATAATAAAGTTAAAAAAACCAATAACTGATTATGGCCCGACTAGGGATTCGAACCCGGGACCTCGTGATTAGCAATCGCGTTTACGTCCACTAGACCAACGAAGCGTTCAAACAATTAAATTAGCAATATAAGGATGGCATTCTTCCTAATAATTGATTTTAAAAACGATTCGAATCGAAATCTATAGAATCGAAGTCTTCCCACTTCCCAAAAATCGACTTTTCTTTTTCTTTCCTTTTCTTTGAGCTTTTATATTACGAGAAAAAACAAACAAAATACACCTTAAAAACGTTATCACTGTAAACATTTTAACATTATTAAATTTGTAAAAAATCATGTATTTTTATTTATTATTTTAGAACAAAATAATTATTAATTGCCAGTATTATATTTCTTTTGGGCAACAAAGCACAGAATAAAATGAATAATAGTACTACGTAATAGTATTACGTACAGAAGTTGAACTTCTTTGATATTGACTACTTGCCGACGTTTTAATAGCCTACATAATTATTATTAATTAGATAAATCACGCACACAATTTTTATTTATCGCTGCGCGCGTGTGTCCGTATGGCATTGCATCTTTTCCCCTTCCTATGTCACGGACGATATTTCGTGGTTACCAAGGACTTTCAAGTTTTAACGAAGAGTAAAAAATTACAGCACGTATAGTTCTTTCGATTATTTCAGCTATGTGTTCTTTTACGCGGGTTTTAATAGATCGTTTTGTTTGCCCTATAAGAAGTCGGGAATTAATTAAAATAAGTTGATTAAACGCGATATAATCCGTAAAATTAGTTTTATTCAATGTAGTGTTCGCGTAAATATAAGAAATCATTTTGCTACATACAGCTGACCATGAGAGAAGCACGGTTTTCTAAGTTGACCCCGCTACCTGTACCGTTTGCCCTTGCGCTTTATTAATTGTCATTGCAAAACTGAGCTTAATAAGGAACTGCAACCTTTTGAATTGAAAAGGAAGATCTGTAGGAATTATAGGGATCCGTGGTATAAGATGTGTCACACGCAGCATTGTCCTGTTACATAACCGAGGAGCATCTAAATTTCGCATTAGCATGACTGGGACGCCTAATTTTAATTGAAGCTTATGTGAGGCACACCTGACAACTCTAGAGAATTTAGAAACTCTACGGATATGAAGTGTTCTGTTCTGTGTCCATAACTGTGTCTACTGACAAATACTCTGTTATTTCTCCTGCTACTTCGCTTAATATATCTGAATTTATTTTGTTAATGCTCTCATTTTTGGTGCAAGAATCGCCCTTTCACATAACCATTTGTCTTCATGCATGTTGTTCGTTAAATCTGAATAAACGCTCGCAATTAATTCGGAATGACTTGTACTAAATTACAAAAATCTCGTCAATTTAACGCAGCCCTCAGCATCCGTTTCCAACCGCCCATCGCCAATTTTTAATAGTGTGTCACCATAGTTTCCAGCATTGATATCATTATACAAATGCACTCTCATATTCGTAGTTAAACTGAATTTTGTCACCTTGTTCCATAAAATAGACGACTTGAGGCATGCTTTAATTTCATCTGCAGGTGTGCCCTTTTGAATGACAGGTAAAGTTTGGCGAAAGTCACCAGCCAGTAAAACCACCATTCCTCCCATTACATCGGTATTGCTGCGCAAATCCTGGAGCGTTCGATTTAGTGCTTCTACAGCTTTTTTATGCGACATTGTACTTTCGTCCCACACTAAAAGTTTGCACTGTCGTAGCATTATACCTCGTGCACTATTTTTGCTAAAGTTGCAGATCGGCGATTCTTCCTGGGCTAGATTTAGAGGGAGTTTTAAAACAGAATGTGCAGTGCGGCCCCCGCTTAGCAGCGTGGCGGCTATACCGGAGGAAGCTACGGCCACAGCAATGTTTTTATCTTTCCGTACTTGCGCTAATAATTTTAACTAAAATGTCTTCCCAGTTCCTCCAGGGCATCTAAAAGAAAAGTGCACCATTTCCAGATTCAATTTGTCCTAATACTTTGTCAAAAACTCGTTTTTGTTCGGGAAGTAAGCGGGGTACAAATTCGGCTACTTGCTGCTGCAAAGCTGGTATATCGTAGTTTGTTTCACGTATAATTTCATCACTTAGTTCATTTTCGGTTGTTCGCTGAGGGCTTATCATTCCAGTCGCTTAATTTTTGCCTACCATTGCCATTACTTTATCTTCAATTTTTCCAAGTGCTTCATTATAAATGTGTTCATTGTATGTCATGTTCGCGTGTGTCTGCTGTAACCTTCGCAAAATATCTTCCGCCATGTACTCTTTATATTTGTCCCACAATTTATGTGCATTAGATAGCCCGCAAGATGATATGAGAGTTGCATAAAGATCCCTAATTTTGGCTGGTGACTGGCACTGCACAGCTTCCTCCATGGTTTCATCCCAGTGATTATCGTTTTCTAAAAGATGCAAAGCTTCACATGCTTCTCTATAAGTTGCGCATTCCTGACCGTTGACAGTTTTAAGGTCTTTATATCCTGTAGGACCCCGAACATGGTGCAGCAGCAATCGTAAACAGAAACATTCAAAATTAGTTACATGGACGGTATACACGACCAAGGGCATCTGATGACTTTACACCGGCCAATTTGCAACAGGCGCGCCTTGAATACGGCGTTTCCACTCCTTCCTAGATGTGTTCCAAGTATAATAGCGGGGACTTCAGAATATAACAACGTTTTGCAAAGGAGTCGGTTTGACAAAGTTGAAAGAAGGCTGTTAGTGTAGTTTTGGCGGTGATGCAATTCTTTCTTGAAATTTCTTTCGGTGAAATATACACGCTCTCTATTTTCTAAGTGCACAGCAAGGTGAGTAACTGTTGGGTGCCTTTCGTGTAAAGGAAGCCAAGGAGACGCCACGCTGCCTCGTTACTGCTGACATAACGCCCCTTGAAAGGTCTGTACTTCATTAACGGATTTGCCTCACCTTCACTCCTGAGATTAAATATTGCTTGGTCGCTTCCTTTATTTATGTACTTACAGATATACTTGATTGCGCGGACAGAGCTACATGCTTCTACATTAATGTGGGCATTAAACATTTTACATAGAATGGGCGAATACGGGACAATCCAGCTGTTATCTAAGGTTTCGAACGCTCCAGAGCGAGATTTGATTGTAACTTTCCTGCCACCATCTTCGGAGCTCTGCGTCTGTATAAAGGTAGCCATTGTCATTGTGCACTGTTTCTTTTAATAGCTGTTTAGGAATTTCTTTGTACATTTTCCTTCTTTCATACATGGCGATATTGAATTTCGTGCTCCACATGGACCGTGAATCATATTTCGGACGATGGTATCATACAATTCTTTATCTTGCTCAGGATCCGGAATCTCGGCGCTTATTATGTCGTCTATTTGGCTGGGCTGCAACTTCTCTTTAAGCTATATTAGAATGTGGGCATGCGGTAATCCTCTTTTTGCCATTCAATTGAATACATGAAGCACTGCACCTCTCCGAAAATTTTCCTTTGTTAATTACATTAATTTTGTACTTTTAATCTAAATACTCTAGCAACTAAATCGTGTCTGTCAGTACTTTTTGACCCGGCATTAGCTCCTCGGTTATTTCTTTCCATGTGGGATTGTAAGTAAAAGTAACAAAAAGATCAGGTCTTCCGTAAGTTCGTACATAGGCGAATGCGTCTTGTGTGTACTCATGTAGGTAGCGGGGACTGTTAACGAATGATGAGGGCAGAATTACCATTTTACCTAAATCTCTGGGGTTTACATTGGCGTCGCTAGAAACTGCATCTTGTAAATGTATATAATTCTCAACGCGCAGCCTTTTTTGATTTAAAGATATATAACGGAGACGTTCACTTTCTACCTTCACATACATGTCTACCAAAATTGATGAAATAATTGTCTACACCGGGCTAAGAGGTTAAAATCATTTTCTCGCAACATCATATGATACGCATAAAAATCCATACATGATACTTTTTTGTTCGGAGTAGGCTCCTTTGTGACCGGGTTAATGAGTGGAATTTGAAAATGATAACCCTCTTGTCCTTTGCAATAAATCAATGGGTATTGCAGAGCGTCATAAAACTTGTGTGTATCGGCTACCCGTTGCAACGTATCATCACGTGCTCGCAAGACAATGTCTCGTGAAGAAAATTGATCACCACTAACTACGGCTGCTATTTCGTTTATCAAAGGTGCATTGTAGCGCCTTTCATGCTCTCCTCGAGGGTCCGATCTGCGTGAATGACGACTTTATAATTCTTCAGGTAGGTTTTCTAAAGCAGTTTTAAATGTTTTGACTAAAATGTTACGTTCATGCAAGAATCTTTGAATTTTGAACACTGTGTCTCTCTCAACTCCCTGGATAAATTGGCAGCGATGGTCTACCTCAACTTCTTCGTCACCCATAAAATATACTTGTAAAATTTATGCTGTTCGTTTTCAGCTGGAAAAAGTGAACCTATTCTATGATAAATTTGCCTTGCACCGTAAATGTAGGCGAAAATCCCGGCATTATTATTTCCCGGTCAACTCCGAAGGACGTCATTTGAAAGCATGAGTTATATTTCCGGATCCTGTTTAAAAGCGCCGTGACTCATAAGCATCATATAAAAGAGAGTTTTCAAAGGTTCTTCTGGTTCCCCAAGTAACGGAAGAGACACTTTGCCATTGGAACAGCACATGCATGCAGTCTCATATTTCCATTTTAAAGCGCTGCAAAATCGACACGCCTTGTCTATCAGTCCGATAACAACTAACCTGTGATTTTTATAATCAATCAACGGATCATAATTGAATGCTGCGTCATTAAAAACCGATCAATTGTTTCTTTGAAAATTTTGTCGACGTTCAGCTTGGAGCTGTGCATTTGCATCTCTTCGCGCCTGTGTCTGTTCTGGTGTTTCAGATGCCCTTATAATAGATTGACGTTCAGCTTGCTCAATGAGTCTGTGTTGAGTTTCATCAGGTGTTTCCGCGGCTCTTAAGGTGGCCTGACGTTTCGCTTGTTCGAATAGCCTTTGCTGACTTTGAGCAGGTGTTTCAGTAGCTCTTAAAGTAGATTGACGCTCTGCCTGTTCAAGACGCCTTTGCTGACTTTGATCAGGTGTTTCAGTAGCTCTTAAAGTAGCTTGACGCTCTGCCTGTTCAAGACGCCTTTGCTGACTTTGAGAAGGTGTTTCAGAAGCTCTTAAAGTAGTTGACGCTCTGCCTGTTCAAGACGCATTTCTGACTTTGAGAAGGTGTTTCAGAAGCTCTTAAAGCAGCCTGACGCTCTGCTTGTTCTTGCCTTCTCAGTTCAGCATCTTCTAAAGATTCTAGCGATCGAGCTAATCTTTTCGCTTGTCTTTGAGAAGATACTCTTGAAAGGCTGGACTTACGTTTGCGAGGCATTATGAAGTAAGAAAAAACCTATTTATAAAAAAACGTTAAAATACCTAAAAGGAATTAAATTTCCTTTTAAATATTTTTTTTAAAAGCAAATCCAAAATATCTAAAATGAATAAATATTCCTTTTAAATATTTTTTAAAATCAAAACAACAAAACCAATTCAAGACACAACACGAATCCGAAAACGATAGCCAAAAAAAATCGAATCAACTTAAACCAAATCACAAAACAAATCGCAGAAAACCGAAATCGAAAGCAGTAGTCAATATAAATATAACCAACGAAAAGAAATAAGTGTATAGGTACCGTATACACTATCTATACTATTAATATTCCTTTGAAATATTGTTAAACAATCACGATTCTAAATAAACAAAATCCTAAATCAAAGCCAGAATCTAAATATGTATAAAGGAATAACAACCAAATCAACAAAACCGATCCAAGAAAATACACAAATCCGAAAATGAAAGCCAATATAAATCCATTCAACCTTAACCAAATCACAAAGCAAATAACAAACAACCGAAATCGAAGCAGGTAGTCAAATAAGCTACGAAATAGAAACAATTTAAGCGTATAGGTACTATTTTGGTAAAAGACATAATAATCCAGATATTCTGACCTTCTGTGTTCGTCCATCGTACCGTCGTCCGTCTTTAGAATCACGGTGGCGCCACCTAGCTGAATTTAATTTTGCAACATATTCGATTTTCCCACAGGAATGATATGTTTTTCCGCTGAAAAAGTAGCCTATGTCACTCTACAGCCACCGAACTATCTCCATAAAATAATCATGCCATGCCAACGCTCTGTTGCGACGTGAAAGAAGGACAAACTTGTGCAACATATTCGATTTTCCCACGGAATGAGATGTTTTCCGCGGAAAAAGTAGCCTATGTCACTCTACAGCCTTTGGATTATTCCCTAACGACAATTACGCGATGGCGATAAACCCTTGTTACTTGCCTCCTTATTTACATCTTGATGATTTTGAATGGTTTATCTGGTCATGTTCAAAGTATTGTTTTACATAATGATGAACGTGGTTCTTTCTGTATCGTTTGTGATTTTGATATCCCTGACATTGACTGAAATATTTTAAAAAATCAAAAAGATTATTACTCCCCGGGATTACTACTTAAAATGGCTTGCTCTTTGCTTAATATGATGGCTCTGTGTTTCTTCAAACTGTTATATTTCCTAACAAACTGTAATAACCGAATGCTCGACTTAATTTTGACAAATTTAGATAATGTTTATGTAACTGCGGCGCTACCTATAATCAAACCTAATAGAAATCACCCTTTTTGAACATATCTATTGGACACCAGCAAACATTTTAACCCATCAGATATAACACAGTCAGTTTGAAACCAAATTTCCATAAATGCAACTTTATCAAGATAAAAATCATTTACTTAATACAAACTGGCAACATCTTTTGGTTGAGGAGAATGTAGATTACGCGGTTCAAATATTTTACCAAGAATCAAACAAAGCTATTCTTATTTATTAACCTTTGCAGAAAAGTCCATCACATAAATATCCATACTGGTATAGTCTATCTTTGATTCGTTGCATTAAAGATAAACTAAGATTTCATAAACTGTATAAAAAATTTGGCAACCCAAGAGATTATGATACCAATTAATAGAAGAGTGTTTTAAAAACTTATAACAAAATGTGGAAAGCGACCTGAACTGTAATACAAAAACCTTATGAAAATTTGTCAAAAGAAAAACAGCAAGTTGAAATATACCTGAAAATATGACTTATGGATCTAATACCCCAAACAAAAAGAAGGACATCTGCGAACTTTTTTCTATGTATTTCTCATTTGTGTAAGACAAACCGGATAGCAATAAATCTGCGTCGTTTACTTTTCCACCAAAACATCATCTTACTTTATCTGATATATTTATATCAACTGAGGTAGTGTGTCTACGCTGTCGTAAATTGGATGCTTCCAAGGCTCTTGGGCTGGATGGAATTCCTGCTATACTTGTAAAGCGGTATGCAGAAGAGCTTAGTTTGCTATTGTTAATTATTTTCAATAAGTAACCAAGTACGGGTACTTTCTCAAAAATTTGGAAAAATGCCTTTGTCATACCCATGTACAAATCCGCTGATAAAACAATATGTAAAAATTAAAGGCCTATAAGCATACTTCCCTGTTTAGCTAATCGTTTCCAAATTTTAATACATTCTCACATATACAGCGATGTCAGGCAGAAAATTTCATGGCTTCATATCTCGGTCTACAGTTAGAAATCTGCTCATATATATAAATCACATCAGCTCTACTATTGCTAGTCGTCATCAGGTGTATTCAATTTATACAGATTTCTCCAAGGCATTTAACACGGTCGAACACGAGCTATTGTAGGTGAAATTAGAGGCCTATGGTATTCATGGCAATTTAATTCATTGGTTCAGATCGTACACATTCAGGAGGAACCAGATTGTTGTAGTCAAAGGTTATAACTCTGCTCCAGCAGCGGTCAGGTCTGGTGTTCCCCAAGGATCCCATTTCGGGCCGTTATTTTTTATCATTTTTATAAATTATTTGGTTGACGTAATTCAGAGTCACTGCTTACTTTATGCTGACGATATGAAGAGAGATGTATTATAAGTGACGTGAAAGACTGCTTTGCACTACAAAAAGACATAGATGCAGTTAACGATTGGTGTTTTCTATATGTATATGTCCTTAAATATCATTAAGTGCTTAGTTATCACCTTCACTATTAAGCATTGTGCTTAATAGTGATGAACGCCTGGATTTTTAGTATAATATCAATAGCCAGCCTCTGTCACGCAAGGAGATTGTTATTGTGCACAGTGACTTTATACGGATGTTGTAGCGATCAACTAATGAAAATTAATTTGTTTCAGCCATCAAAAGTCCACTGTTGCCTGCCCCCGTAGACAACATTATAAAGGGGATTTTGCCATAGTTGCATCGTTTGGCAGGCTGGTTGACTATTACAGTTTTTTATCATGTTTAGGTATTATCAAGAAAATACTGCTGCATATCTTTTCAGTTTCCCTCTGTTGCCTTTTACGACACCCACGGAATGATATGGGTAGGGGATTTTCCTATGGCGCCACTATACGGCGGCAAATGTACGCTATTAGTATTATATCTCTTAATATAAAAATCAATTGCTGTCCGTTAGTCTCGCTTAAACTCAAAAACGGCTGCACCGATTTTGATGAAATTTTTTGTGTGTGTGTTTGAATGGGTCCCCAAATGGTTTAGATTCACATTTGGACCTGTTAGGTGGCGCTGTTGTCGACATCCAGAAATCGCCCGTGCGAAGCTGGGCGAATTACTAGCTTTATATAAACTTCGTCATTTTAAATAAGATAATGAATACATTTAGGAAATAAAGTAATAACATTCCTGAATAAATTAAATCAAAACTTTGATAATATTGGACATAAATAAAATATATTGAATAGAATAGAATAGAATAGAATAATTTTTTATTCAATATAGATTACATGTGTAATTCTTATTGAAAGTCATTTTTTACTTTACCACTGGTTCGAAAAAAAAACCTCTGTCCTGGGAAGTACCAGCAAGAAACCCAGCGGGACTTTTTTTTTAAAGTAAATTTTACATTAATGGTTGTACAAACTATTTAAGTACATAATTTATTTTAGAAACTGCTTGGTAGCGACCACCTCATTCCCAGGGGTTATTATCAATTATATATTCATTTATACTATAATAACCTTTTATACAGTTTCAGCTTAACAAAACATTTAAACTTGGTAATAGAGAGCCTGTACACTTTCCGGGACCTTGTTGTAATAGCGTATACATTGCCCCAAGAATGAATTACTGACTCTGTGGAGTCGAGAAACTGGTATCACTAGCTTGTGCTTGTTCTAGTGTTTACAGAATGTATATCACTTTTTTACTAAAACTACCTTTGTTTTTGTGAACATACATTAAATTTTCGTAAATATACTGAGCCAAAGTTAATATATTTATTTCTTTAAATTTATCTCTAAGAGACTATCTCGGTTTTAGGTTGTAAATAGCTCTAATGGCCCTCTTCTGTAAAACAAAATAGTTTCTGAATCAGCCGCATTTCCCCATAGCAAAATCCCATAAGACATTATGCTATGGAAATAACTGAAATAAACTAGTCTAGCTGTCTCGACACTAGTGAGACCTCTAATCTTTTTACAGCATAGGCTGCAGAACTTAGTCTGCTTGCTAGTTTGGATATATGGGGCCCCACTGAAGCTTTGCGTCGAGAGTGATGTCAAGAAAACAGTGGATTCAACAGGACTCAGTTCTTCCCATTTAAAACACATTGGTACCCAGATTTTAACATTCGTTGTTGTAAATTTAATACATTTATTTTATTTCCGTTTAAATGTAGATTATTAACGTTAAACCAATGCACTAATTTTGATATAGCATTATTCACTTCGTCACATTTAAATAATTGACGTTTAAGTTTAAAATCAAGGAAGTATCATCAGCAAATATTATCCCCTACAAGGAAGGTAAGTCATTAATATATACCAGAAATAGAAATGGGCCGAGAATCGTGCCCTGAGGGACACCCATTAGTACAGGTGACCCGGAAGAACTTTACCATTGATAATAACTTTCTGCATTCTGTTACTTAAATATGAAATAATAAGTTTAAGCGCTGTGTTCTTGACACCATAGTACTGTAGCTTCTGATTAATGTCTCATGGTGAACACAGTCGAAGGCCTTGGAAAGGTCACAAATATACCAAAGCATCCTCCGTATTCTCCCATGCAAAAAATATGTTTAATAAGCTCAACTCCAGCGTCAGTTGTCGAGCGACCCCTTGTAAAACCGAATTGATTTTTATGTAGCAATTTATTAATATTAAAGAAACTTAAGATCTGATCTAAAATAATTTTTCCAAAAATTTTACTAAATGTTGGTAGTACAGAAATCGGTCTGAAATTGGCGGGGTCTAATGTACTACCAGATTTAAATAAAGGTATGACTTTACTATGTTTCATTAAATCAGGAAACACACCAGATTCGACGCTTGTATTAAATATAGTGGCTAGATAAGTTGCTATTATATCTATTATAGATAAAATAACTTTAACGGAAATCCACCATAAATCTGCCGTTTTCTTAACATCAATTGTTTTAAAATATTTAACGATATCTTTTGGCAATACTCTATGGAATTTAAAAGTATTTGGACAAGCCTTTACATTTTGTTTAAGCAATGATTCGGCGACAGTAGGAGAAGAATTTAATGATTTTGTTGTCAAAAAAGGAACATCAGTAAAATGTTTCTCAAAAGCCATAGCAACTTCTTGATCAGATCGAGTTAAACTGTTGTTAACATTCAATTGAAAATCCGAGTTGACCTTGCCCGTTTCACTATTTATTATTCTCCAGGTCATTTTAATTTTGTTGGATGCAGTTTTAATTTTGTTACTTAAATGTAAAGCCTTAGCTGTGTAGCACACTTTTTTAAATATTTTAGAATATGTTTTTACATAATCTCTAAATATAACACTAGTATTATATGATCTTTCATTATAAAGCTCATATAACTTTCGCCTACTTTATAAATTCCTACTGTCGCCCATTCATTAAATGATTTGCGACTGTTAAAAGAAAGTTTTAGAAGTAAATATTGTACTAAATTCACAAGTTATAATTTTAAATAACATACCATACAAATAATTAGCACTATTTTTAAATGAAAGTGATGGAAGTCTTTTATTATATTACTTCTAAACCTCTCAAGCGATGGTCATTTATTGGAACAAACACAACTTTCTTATTTTTCTGTTTTTGTGTATGTAAGGCAATGATACCATATAGCTTAATATCTGTAAAATATTATCTATACAGTTTGCACTAGGCCCAGCAATACGTGTTGGTTCTAAGAATAAATTAACAAGATTATACGATTAAAACAATGAGCTAAACTTAATACTAATGGAAGAAGTTTCAAGGAGATTGATGTTAAAGTCTCTACATATTACAACAGACTTGTTCTGTTTACTAAGTTTGAGCAAAACTTCTTCCACAATTCTTTCAAAATAGTCATAAGTAGCACATGGGGGTCTGTAAACACTTACAACAATGAGGTGCTCGAGCTCGACACAAGCCATTTCTACAGTTCGCTCAACAGAGAGGCTCACAATATCCTTACGTTCTTTATATAATAATGATTTATCTGCTAATATTAAGGATTGAAGGAACTGAAATATATCCTCTTTATTCTTGTGCGGACCTTAGACGGTATTTCGCAAACAATACAAGTAAATATATCATGTATAATCACTACAGCCGTTAAAAGTTTTTACCTTTATATTAAGGTTTACAAGGAAAAAAGTAAAATAAAGAAATCACTCAATTTGAAAATATCGACAAGGGTTGAGCTCATAAAATATATTACTGTTTACTGTGATGAGAGACAGACTTTTGGGGTCATCAAACGCCTCAGTTCAATTGTTTTGGTATAAAAGAAGTCAACGACATATTCCTTTACTAATTAGTTGTTGAATCGTGAACAATTAATCACTAAACAAATTAATGTATATTTCATAACATGCGTTCAGTCAGTCCGAAAGAGAAGCAATGGTTGAGCACATGAATTTCTTTCTACCTGCAGTCTCCGAAAGGAACGATGCCAATCTAGTGAGATTTGACCTCTCCAAAACGCAAGCTCCTCACCAAATTAAGAAGCTCGGTCACTCGGCCGCCTACATTCCGGGATGTATTTCACATATATGGGATGGTGCTCCAAAATTCCTCATAGTAGCTTTGGGCTCTTTTTTACCTATAAACTAAAGTGATAAACTAACTTACAGTCCACAGTGATGGTAGGTGGCTATAGCAGTCCATGCACACATGCAGCGAACCTTAAAGGGATTCTGAAGTGCCGATACTGGGCGCGAGTAGGTATTTAAAAAAATGCTGTCTGTTTCATACCGCTCGCTCCGTATCGCCGTGTCGTGCGATAGAGAGAGTTGCAGTCTTGGAAGCAATTGCCTACATTTCCTTTTCGAAATATTATTTCGGGCGATAACGTTTTCACTCCCCTAAACCTTTACAAAATGAGAGAATTTTGGTCTCATTAGATTTAGTACACCTAAATCTAGGTCTTTACGTTTTCTTTTTTAGTAATTCACTTTAGTTTAATTAAAAAAATTAAAAAAGTCGAGGAAGTTTTTTTTTCTAACTGCTCGTTTTTCCTGGCCCCATGGCCTTCGAGGAACGGACACGGGCCGTCCGTTGCGCAGGTGAAGTTGGAGTCCGCGGAGGAGGGCGCGTCATGTATTCTGGTGTGCCTTACCTGAGAAGGAGATGGGAGAGGAGTAGTCCTCTCCTCCTCCTCGTTTTTTTAAATGCTACACCTATGTCAAATACTCACCACTACATGGCTTGACTGCTAGAATATAACTTTAGGCCGTGAGTCCGCCCTTTGTATTCTTGTTTATAGACGAATGCAATAAAGATTGTAAATAAATAAACTGATCCATTAGATTAAATATATTTACAGGGCTTTCAATGCTACAATATAATTTTAATCAAAAATTAAAATTGATTTGACAAAAATTAGAATTTGATATTTTTTACTAGTATCATATAAAAAGTTAAGATGGACTGGCTTTTCTTTACCAAAATGCTACCTTCTAAAATCTGCCGTTTGGGTCTATGGTCTACGTCACTGGCATAATAGTTCTTAACCTATGAAATTGCCGTTCTGCAGTACTGGCCATTTCAAATGAAAATAATTTTTGTTTGGTTAAGAATTCTAATTTCAAATTAATTTTATTTTAAAAACATGGAATTCTTTTTTCAAAACTAATCATATGTTTATTGATTAGCGTTATGTTTTCATCGCATTTTAATATTTTTTGTCATCATTGATACGTTAAAACTTCGAGTAATTATGGAATATGAGTACCGTCGTGGCAGCAACGCGGCACAAGCGGCACCCAACATCAACGACGTTTACGGAGCGAAAACTACACTGCCCTGATACGGAAGATTTTGAGTTTTCAGCACCACTAAACTAAGCAAAAATTTCTATCGGCCAATATTGAATTATATTTTACGTTTGATAGTTCCAGAGATAGATTAAGCATTATGGCGGTTAAGTGCAAAATTTTCTTTGCTGTCATACGCTAGAAATCAGTCACAATATATCGCTACCCTACAAAACTGTTAAGTGATTTTAACGATTTATTTTCTAAGTTGAAGTATAATATTTGATTATGTAAAACTAAGAAAAATACCGTTAAACACATTTACTAAGCTAAGAGGCAGTTAAGCGTGGTAATTGCTTTATTCCTAGCAGCAGTTTTACTAGGCTATACCTAATAATATGCTAAAAGCGGTAAACACTAGTAGTAGAAGCTAAAACACGGCTAAAACACTTAACTGTTATCAAGCGTAGAATTAAAAAATAAATTAAAACCACATACTTCCCAAAAAGCAGTCACGGCTTTTAGTGTATGAATGAAATTGAATTATAATTGAAATAATATTTAAAAAGCGGCAAACTGAATGTGCTACGCTTAAAAGCGTTTAAGAGTAAGTTTAGCAATCGATGTATGCGTGAAAGTTCGATCTGCAAGTACGATCAGAGCTCTGCTCAGAGTGCGTCAGAGGTGTATTCCTTGGTTTAGACTTTGATTTTGAAAACTATTTTACAGTCCAAAAAAATGTCTTTTCCAATTAAAAGGAACTTAAAACTCAACTTTCCTAATCGTTTTGCCGCTTGCAGATCAAATCTAAATTGCGAGGAAGAAATTTAATAGAATTTAAAGTAAATAAAATAATTATACTTATTTTTACAATGACATTTTCCACTCATTTTAAACTTAAGTTCATATTTTTCTAAACTAGCACCTCCATTGAGATTGCCACATACCACGTACAGATTAGTACTTGACCCAAATAAATATTAAAAAAAATTGCTACTTTTATATCTTAAAACCCTGATTTAGTAAGTAATTAAAAACTTATAGTCATTAATGGCATATTTTATTCACTACGTCTCTAATATGTAAAAAATTATCGTTATATTCATAACAAAATAATATTAATATACGCTGCGGCCAAGGAGTTTTATGCATGCAAGGCCAAAAAAATATTGAAAATCAAAAAGTGATTTTTGACCGTTATTATTAGGCATGACATATTAATCCTTACGAACGAAAGTAACTTTATCATCAAGACAATTTCATGAAGATAAATTTTGCTCTTTATTGCATGTTATTTGGACGCATAGTTTAAGAAATAATGAAAAATTACAATAATTCGACAGTAGGCTCTGTGCATGAACGACGCCTAGCCACCGGATCAGAATTCAAAATAAGGGTGAAACCGCGGGGGCATAGCTAGTACAGTAGAAAGTGTTTCCTATTATCTCGGTCTCCTCTATGTGCGGTGCTTTAAAGATGGTTAGTACAACTTTTAACTGTAAATATAAAAAATTTACAAACTTATCAAATAAATAAAATTAATTATATTGAATTAAATTATCATATCCAAACAATTCTTATCAATCCATGCTTTTATATCTTACCGGTTTATGGACAAACCTGAGAGTCAATCAATTTTTGTTCGATAAAATGACTTTACCTGTAGATTGTAATAGATGTGGCTCTTACAAAGCAATTTTAATTGGAAGAAAATATTCTTTTGATTTAGTTAATGCACTAAAATTTAGGTTCTACATGTCTAAAAATAAGAATTGTAACATTTATTTGCTATTAAATTGAACTTTTATCGTATATTTTATGCCGCACTTGTGGTTAAAATTATGAAATGAAATAAATAATTTGCTGAGAAATATTTTTATTTCATTTCAATTTAAGGTTTCACTTCTACCTCGTGTGATACTGCACACATGTTTTTTTTTTATTTTATACATTGAATAATGCCTTGGTAACAAAGGCAAGAAGTAAGTAAGCATGGCAATAAAAGAGGCAGCAGAAGACCATAAATCATTTAAACATAATTAGTGGGCACATTGGTCACGACTGGTTAATCGTTTTTTAATAATTGATTCACTTTTATTTTGACCATACTCTATGGATCTCTTAACTGATTCTGAATCAATTTACAAAATCTTATCGACTCCAAAACTTGCGTGAGATATTCAAACTTGATAATTCGCAACACAAAAATGAAGATACACAATGAATTGACGTAACTGAAAACGAATAAAACTCTTTGAATATTTTTTGTTTTGAAGAAATGGTATTATCTGTAAGCGATGTATATGATTGTAATGAATTGATCCTATAGATAAAAACTGTGTGCCGCCAATGAACATGATCCAGAATAAATTCAAATCTGAAGAAGATAACAATTAATTTATTAATTATTCCTTGCCGCCCACTGTATCACTTCCAGAATATGTCAAAGAGCACCATAACATTGAATTAGCCGATAAAGATTTTAACTCCGATGATTCTTGGAAAGGTAAAAATTATGTGCAACCATTAAACATGCGCTGAATAGCTCCACATTCGAAGAAGCCTACAATCTGTCCGTAAAAGTCTGTAAAATTAGTTACTCCTTGCCGTCTACAGTACGTCTTCTAGTATCAATAGAAGAGCGCCATTATTAAGAATAAAGCGATGAAGATTTTGACTCTGATGATTCTGTAAAGATAAGGACTACGTGCCGTTAGTGGACATGCCGCAAAACAGTTCTGATTCCGAAGATAAAATCATTCTATATCATAAATCAATAAATAAAACAGATTCATCAGATCAGATTTGGCAGAAGATGAAGAATTATAATTGAAAAGAGTTTAGTAGAGCATCACATCATCACATTTCAAGAAAAAACAGGGTCTATAAGAATAAAACCGTTGTCTGGTTTTCTAATAGCTGTTAGTGCTAAGCATAAATAAAATTTTGATATTCTTTAAACTAAAGCACATTTTATTTTACACTTAGCAACTTTTCAAACTTACATAATAATAATGTACCTATGCTCATGCTAACCAAAAGCGGTTCCGTAAGATTCATGTACATTTAACTACCTTTTAGTTTAGTTGCACTTGTATTTAATTTGATTATTTGCTGATAAACTATACTATAAGGCCGTTAAATCACAAAACAACAATAAAGCGTAGTCTAAGAGTATAATTTAAAGAATGCGTCAGAAATCAAAAAAGTTAAAGTAGGTTAGCCGCATTTTGCGTATGATTATTGTCAGTGCTATACTAAAAGCAGTTAGGGTATACTTAACTGCCTTTTAAATTGTGATAAATATTCAAATATAATGTTTCAATACTTACGTTAACTACATTTTGGATTTTACAGAACAGGATTTCAATAATTTCAGTCAAAAATATTTATGAAAGATTCGTAATTTTTTTTACATGCATTCCAATAGTTGAAACTTTTTCTCGGTGATATCTATCAAGAAAACGCATTTCGCGCTTTTTAATTTTCTCGAAACATACTTTTGTGGCTTTGCCGCCTTCTTCCGTATCAGGGCAGTACAAACGAACGCACCACCTGTTATTGGTTTCTTTTTCGTTCTGGAAATTTCGACCTGAAAAATGAACCCCGATGTCGTCCGAAAACTTTGGTCGACAATGACGAATTAAAGGCTATTGTGTCCAAGTTACAAGAGCTGGGGTAGGAAGCTCTCTGTCATCCGCCGTACGCACCAAAAAATTCAGCATGCCTTCTTGAAGAAACCAGTCCAGCTGATTTCTTCAAGAAGGGCATCAATGAACTGCCACTGCGTTGGCAAAGATGTATTGATGGCATGGGTGATTACTTGGATTAATAGAAATAAAAAATATAGAAAAAAACTACGTTAACTTATTTCATAAAAAATGGCAATTTCATAGGTAAAGACCTAATATTATACGCTTCTGACATTGATCGTGACGATTGCACTAAAACAAATTATGTAGGTACCTATTAATAACAACTCCGCGTGCGCTTGGCCTTGGATCACGACATCATAAAATACTTTATGCTAGACACTTAATATTAATTCAAATTTACTTAGGGCTGCCAACTATACTTCGAGAAAATTGTATTTTTAGACTTGTGGTCATAAAAGGATAATTGTAGTGTGTCTACAGTTTACAAGATGAGTGTGTGAAGAGATGTAAGGGAAAGTAAGTGTCCGAAACAAACCCAATGGAAGTCGTTCTAACACTGATTTTATTGTAAAGGAATTATAAATAAATTAATAGTAAAAAGCATTTTTAAAAACAAGCTTTTATTCATATGCTCTAAAAAGAATAAAATAAACTTTAAATTAATCAGACCCTTCAATTTATTACATGACAAAATTTATATGATATAAAAGCATGTCGCGAGATTGGGGCTATTATTATTATATATATTGGGATCTACCACGTAAAGTATGGCTCTACCACGTAAATCAGGTCATCTTCATGGTCTTCGGAATAAACTGCTCGAAGCCTGAAGTATTGAGAATGCAATTCAGTATCGAAGTGTCTGGTGGGTCGGTGTGTTCCCTTGAACTTTGTTGGCTCAAGTAGTTGTTGTGACCAAATATAGAAAAGATTTCACTCTTTATTGTACAACCTTGACCGATATGTAGTAAGCCAATCCCGCTCAGTGACTTTATTATCATTTCAGTGCATTCCCATAGCAAAAGAATATCCACTTGTTATCGCAATGCAACTTGACTCATCGCCCGCGCCGTGTCGCATTTGTCGGATGTAAGAGATGATGATCATGGCCGACATGTATGATGATAAGATGTGTAATCCGTTGTTAGTTACTTTTTCTAGACGGTTGGTAGCGAAGGAAAAATTTGGTAGGTACATCTGGACCATTCCAAACTGATTGTTCATAATGGCTTCGTTTTTCTGAAGAATGTCGTATTGTGCTTCTATAACGCTTGTCTGATTTTTCAACAGAAGTTGTAGGTGGTTTTGTTCATAGAGATTTTTTCTATGTCCTTTTCATATTTCTTCGCGAAACTTTCATCTAGGACCCCAAATAAGGAGTTCGCTAGGTAGCTCACGCCGTTAATCAGTCCTTTTTTCGTCTTCTGTGAACACTGTCCTTCAGTATTCTGTTGTAAAGTTGAGTTTCCGAAAGTTCGTGTTGTAGTTGATATATGATACTATTGTACTGTGATGGAAGCGTATTAATGTGTAGGTACTCTTCCAAGGGACCGACGTAATTCTGCACGTGACGTAATGCTGACCAGTATGTACTCATGTAATAATAAACGATCAGTTTCCACTCATCCCGAATGATGTTCATGTTATACATCTTGTCGAAATAAATGTTTTGATTGTTGTGTTTGTTTCGCAACCATTGTGTGAAACGTGATAGCTAGTCGATTATTGCTGTTATGCGCCGTGTCGAGCTGCATTCATTTAATATTTCTAAAATTAAATAGTTTTTGCAAGATACGGCTGCGTTCACACTGGTGTTCTTGGCCTCTAATTCCGGTGGTTGGTATGTTGTATTTTTTATCATGTTTGGATCAAATGTCAACACCCACAGCGGACCCTGCCACAATAGATGTTCTGATAATTGGTGTGACGACAGTCCTCTTGTAGCTAAATCCGCAGTGTTATTTTCAGATCGAACATGGTACCAAGATGATGATGGAATGACGTTGAGTATTGTAGGAACTCTGTTGGAAACAAACTGTTTTCATCTATTGACATCACCATTTAACCAAGCAAGTACCACCATGGAATCAGTTCATGCGTATATCTGCACGTTTTTTGGCATAGTGTCCATGACCTTTTTCATGAGTTGTGATAGCAGTAACGTGCCACAAAGCTCGAGTTTAGGCAACGTAAGCTTGTTCTTCAAAGGTGCCAACTTTGTTTTAGCGATCACAAGCATCGATGTGAACTCGCCCCTTTGATTTTCTGTGACTGCGTAAATAGCACTAGCTTAGCCTTTTCGGACGCATTACAAAATCCATGGAATACGCAATGATTCTTGTCGTCTAAGTATCTAGCGATCTCGAATTATGTTTTGGAAACCACGCTTCAGCTTTATCCACTCTTGGTTATGTTTTCAGTCAAGCATGTATCCCAATCAGCTGCTTCTTCAGAATCTATTATTTATATCTATTATACAGAAAGTTCTCGAATCATTATTTGACGAAACATCTTCTCGACATCCGCAGTTATGATTGAGTTATGACGGTTGTGTTGACGCCACATTAAGATGAGATGTTGTAATTCCTTATGTAGGTTAGGATCACTGTCCAATAAATCATTGAGACTGTGTCCGCTAGATGTTTTCGATGCACTATTGAAAACTGTTCGATACTTTGTCATAGTGGAATCAGTTTTCTCAACACCTTGATGTGGGAATAGTTCACTATTACACGGTGTTGCGTAACTAGAGATTTCTGACTTTGTTGCTCGTAATCTCGTATAAACTTTTGCAACCTTCTGCAAAAACTTGCTTTTTGACATCTTTTACAAATTGTAGAATTGTGCAATCGTCTTTGATTTAGATTCACCTAGATCTTGTTTTAACCCAGGCTTCATCGGGAAAGCACCCTCGTATCTTCCGTTAGGTAGTCGTCTTGTTGTAGACTGGTAGAATTGCTCATAATACTGTTCATCTGGTGTCAATTTAATAGCCGAGTCACTGATCCATTCTAGTTCCCCGTATTGAGAAACCTTTGATAAGTCGGTATTTACAACGTGACATTTGACCGTTTTAACTTTATCCGAGAGTATCCAGCCCAGTCTCGTTTGTTGGGCTGTTGGTGCCATGTTTGGGCATTTAATCTTCATTTCTTTTGCTCATGATGATCTCAGAGTATAAGCTTGTGTCTAGAAGCATATCAACAGGCTTAGAAATAGAAACGTTGTACTCGATAGCGAAGCCTCCATAGAAGCCGAGAAGCCAGGTTTGCCCTATCAAACTGCTCAAACAAAGCGACAAACGGCCGAGTTATTTATCTAGTACAATCCAAAATGACATTATTCATTCTGTCGCTGATGTAATGAAAACTCGCATCGAGTACGAAGTAAAATTGTCAAAATTCGTTTCAATTATTATTGACGAAACGTCCGATGTTAATCACAGAGAGCAATTGTGTCTGATTCTCCCATATTATTATGGAAACGATATTCATGACCATTTTATGGGGTATGTAGATGTGTCTGAAAGTCGCACAGCAGACACACTTTGTAATATCATATTGGAATTATTAAACAAACATGACTACACCACAAAACTAGTTGCGCAAAGCTATGACGGTGCAAGTGTCATGTCCGGTGTCAGAAATGGAGTGCAACAAAAGTTAAAGATGTTTGTCCTCAAGCCATGTATATTTGGTGTAATGCACACATTTTAGCATTAGTTTAATCTAAATCTTGTAACAGGATTGGGGAAGTCAGCACTTTTTTTTAGCCCTTCAGGCTTTATTTAATTTTTTTAATAACAGGACAATATGGTCGTCTTTTTATGATGCACATTGCAGCAAAAAATTGCCTAATGCCCCCGCAACTCGTTGGACGTATACGTCACGAATTGTGAATACAGTATTCGAACAAAAAGATAATTTGATTAATTTGTTTTCGGATATGTGCGACAATCCGCAGAACTGGGACGGCGATACGATCTTGGCCGCCGAGAATTTTGAAAACACATTGCTTTCATTTAATTTCAATTTTTTTCTTTCAATTTTCTACCGGGTGTTTGAAAAAACCGACTGCTTGTACAATATTTTACAAAAATCACAAGTTGATGTCGGTTATTGCAGTAATAAAATAAAGGAGTTTCAGACATGGTTGCGTTCTGAATTTCAGTCAGATTTTGATCACATTTATGAAAACACATTGCGAAATAACTGTGCTCCTCGTTTGAGACGCAATGTGCGCTGTGCTCAGACAGAATACAAACGACTTTTTGTTGAAATAATTGATAACATATCTTCAGAAATTAATGGCCGATATTCTGAAATTTTCAAATTAAAATTTTTCCAATTGTTCAACAACAAACTATTCGAAAAATATCGTTCAGATTTTCCTTTAGAGGCATTAGATTCATTATTTGAAAATTACGCAAACCATTTTGATAAGCAAACATTGAAAAACCAATTGATTTCATTGTATTCCTCCCCTGAATTAAAAGACCGCAATGTTTTCGAACTCATTGACTTTATAAACGAAAATAGTCTTGAAGAGGCCTTTCCCAGCTTTTAAAGTTAGCTTATCTTGTCGTAACTATTCCAGCCACAAGTTTCTCCATGGAACGTGCTTTCTCATCTCTGAAGCGCATCCATACTTATTTGAGAAATACACAAGGTCAAGAGCGTCTTTCAGACTTATCAATTATCGCAATTGAAAAACAGTTATTGGTACAATTAAAACGTTCACCAACATTTTACGCGGACGTAATTAAATCTTTCCTTAAGAAAGAGAGACGATTCGATTTAGAATATAAATAATTTGTTGTTTTCATTTTGTACATAGTTTGTTTGTACTTTGTTCATGCGTTTCTTTTATTCATGTATTGTATTGTATGTAAAACCTTTTTCTTTCGCTCAAGCAAACCCAAACGGCTTTTTTCACAGCCACTGAAGGTATGCAATTGCTGATATGTCATACAATCTATCTAGCAGTAGTATGCCTTCTGTGTGCTTTGTTAAACACGTCCTCGACAGCACTGAATATGAAACTGAAGAGTGATCAAGATAGATCAAGATTGGTGTATTTTTATAAAAATGCTAAAAACAACAAAACCATATCTTGGGCTTGCCCTAGTTTGGAGCCCTAGCTTCGCCATGGTTGTACTCGGGACCAGCCAGTTGTATAAGTTGCAGGTGAGGCCAAAACTCCTTACTGAACGACATGTTTAGTAGATTGTTGATAACGTGGTTGATGACTAATGCTTGAGTTGTGAACTCATAGTCATAATAAATGGACGGACATTCGAGCCTGACGACTCCTATGCCGTTTTTCGATCCATTTTCAATGCCAGATAAAGATGCGTGATGCCGTTGTCGAGGCAAACCATCTATTACGTGGTTAGAGCTAAGCTGCAGCTATATTGTGGTCGTAGCACGAATGGGTCGGCTCGACTGGGGTAGATCCACGTTCTCACAGAATACCAGCATAAACTAGCAGCTGAATGTTGTTGTGTTTCATATGATGAGTGTAGAGAACCGAAGACCCTTTTTACTGGAAACGAGGCATTCTATCTTAGTCCTCAGGGGTGACAACGAATCTGCATTTTGATTCTTAATTGAGTATAAATGTAGACGTTTATGGGCCACAGCATTTACTAACCGCGTGGCGGTCTGCCCGTTTGCTGATACTGATAGTTGATTGAAACAGAGAAACAGAAACAGATTTTGTTTTATTTAATATAGATTATAAACTTATTGAAAGTTATTCTTTTAATTTCCATTGGTTCCAAAAAAAATCTCTGCGTCCTGGGAAGACCCAACAAGAAACCCAGCGGGACTTTTTTTTTAAGTAACAGCTTACAATCACGTATGTTACACAATTAACCACACAAAACAAATTAGAAATAGCTTGGTAGCGATCACCTCATTCTCAGGGGTTATTATCATCCATAAATTCCTTAATATTATAATAACCCTTTGTTCAGGCTTAATGCCTGAAGTGATTTAAGTAAAATGGGCGAATGAGTGATTGCCTTCAGCTCGTCAGAAGGCGCTCATGTGCTTCTCAAAGCAAATTCACAATGTCATCTCACTTGTCAACCAAACGCTGTACGATTAACATTGATTTTTCTAATATAACTAATTTTGAAAAGTAAGAGCATTTTATTTGCACCAGTTTATCCTCTAAAGATAAAACATGGTGGCCCATGAGGGGAACTAAAAATAATCCGCAAGAAAATCAATAAAAGTCAAGAAATTCATCAAACACAACCATCGGCGGACTTCGAATTTTACAACGGATCTATTGCTATGGACGGAACCTTGCAGTGAACAGTCTAAAGTCACGGGTTTCAAGCATCAAGATTGAGAAGTATACTGAGAAGAAGATCAAGTTTCGAGCAGTACAACAGCGAAAGTTATACATCGAGACGTGACCTGGTTCTCGCCGCCGAAGTTAAGTGTCCTTCCTTCAAAGCCATTTTCTTTTAAATATCCAATAATCCTAATTACTTCTTCAAAATAGTACTCCATTTGTGTAAATAAAGTGTTCTTTAGGCTATTTACGCCCCCAATTCTTAAATTAAGTGCAATTTTGTTCTTGCATCATCTTTTATAACTACCTTAAATTAAAAAAGAAAAAAGTGAACAAAGGAATTAGTTACTTTTTTGGCTAACATTACTTAGAATTCCATTAAATTTAACAAATAAATGATTAAATTAGTTTAATTAAATTACGGTTCACAAGTTTAGCCAGTACAAATTCTTGTTTTTAAAGTAAAAGTTAACAAAAATACAAATAATTTTTTGCGGTAGGTTCCTTTGTTCTTTATCGATTATCTACAAAATATTTAGCGTATTTGCCGACTATTCCAGGTTATATAAATAATTATCATCGCGGAGCACTGCTCGCTGTTAGTCGCTATTGTGTCGGCACCGACCGGGAGCGATTCGCTGAGCGTGCGCAGCCGGCTTCCCTGTACAGCTTGTGTACAGCACGCAAGTACCGCCAGAACGATGAACGTGAGCCATTATTATTTACTATTCTAACAGTTGCATTGCTATTTAAATAATAAGCATTTAAAACTTATTTGTAGATAAAAATTAAAATTAATTATTAAAAATGACTTCATCAGCAGAAATTAATAAAACACGATTACGTGAATTAACTACAAAAAGAGTGTCTGCAAAAGGGCAAATAACTAAATTTAAAAATTATTTAAATAGCATTAGCAGTAAAACGGACTTAGATAATGTGCAATTTACCGAGTTAAGTTTAAAACTCACCAAATTTGAAGCGTTATCCGTTAAGGTTGATGATTTGCAGAGTTAAATAGAGGTTTTAAATCATGAAAATATTTCGGTTGAAATTGAGGAGCGCGACAATATTGAGCAAGAGATTATAATAAACATCGCCAAAGCCAAAACTTTAGTTGAAAGATTTTCTAAAAAATTAGAATGCGAAAAAAGGCGCAGCTCCGTGCTCAACGCCTCATGTTGCGTAGATGATCCTGGTTGCCGTGAAGCAGGTTTGAAATTACCTCAAATTCAACTTGCCAAATTTGATGGTTCCTATTTCCGGTGGCTGGAGTTTCGGGACACTTTTGAGAATTTGATACATAAAAATGATCGCATTTCAGATATTCACAAGTTTCATTATCTCGTGTCTTATTTGCAAGGTGACGCGGCGAGAATAATTTCTAACTAATAATAAGTGTCAACGAATAATTATTCTGAGGCATGGAAAATGATTTGCAATAGATATGATAACAAAAGAATATTAGTTAATAATCACTTAAACGCACTGTTTAATGTAAAACAATTAACACGCGAATCGGAACGGTCTTTGAGATTTATGGTCGATCACGTAACCAAGAACTTACGCGCCTTGTCTAGCCTAGGACAACCCACTGATAAATGGGACGTGCTTATAATATTCATGTTAGCATCTAAGCTAGATAGTGCTACATTATTAAAATGGGAGGAATATCGCAATACATTAACGAGTGATGTACCGTCATTGGAACAATTTTATAAATTTCTGATTGATCGTGCCGATGTACTAGAGTCAATGAGTCGTAACAATAGGACCGATACAAATAACATTTCAAAAAGCCCTTCTGGCAATATTCGTCATACAGCTAATAACAATTATAATTACTCTCAAAAGTTTCATCAAAAGAATAATACCATAAAGACATTTGCAAGCACAAGCAATAATTACAGTAAAGGTCAAAAATATTTACATGCATTATTTGTAACGAGCATCATAGAATCTACGATTGTCCCACATTTAGGGCTAAGGATTGACGAGCGAATGATGGACGTAACAAGTATAAATTGTGTGTCAATTGCCTAAGGCAGGGTCACCCTGAAAGCGAGTGTCGCATGGGGCCTTGTCGCAAGCGCGACTGCAAAGAGCGCCACAACAGTCTGCTCCACCGTCCGTCTTCCTCTTCAAACCACCTCACCCTCGCGGATAAACAAGATGAGATTATCGTTAATTACTCTAATCAAAATACAAATCAGGTTTTATTATCTACTGCAATGATTGAAGTATCGAATCCACTTGATGAGCAAAAGGTTAAGGTTCGTGCTTTGTTAGATTGCGGGAGCCAATCATCATTCATTTCTGAGTCCCTAAAGACCAGGTTATCTTTACCGAGCCGTCAAATTGACACACTAAAGGTCATTGGCATCGGTAACAATTCATCTCAACATGTAATTGAAAGTTGTAATATTCAAATTAAATCAATAAATAGCAAGTTTAGTGCAATGTTATCATGCTTTGTGTTAAAGAACTCACCGGTCACGTACCGAAAATGCCGGTTGATATTAGCTCATTAAAACTACCCCCAAATATCAAGTTGGCTGATCCTATGTTTCATCAGCCAGCCCCCATAGATGTATTGATAGGTGCTGATCTCTTCTGGGACATTCTAGGCAATGAGCAACAGTCCCTAGGACCCAATTGTCCTAAGTTAAGGAGTTCACATCTTGGTTGGATAGTATCTGGCCCAATAAATTCAACAGTATCTAGCAAAAGGATACATTATAATCACGCAATTATCACTGAATCACAAAATGAAAATATTGAACAATTAATGTCCAAGTTCTGGGAATTGGAAGAAGTTCCCACTAAATGTAGCACGAATGAGCCTGAAAATGAATGTGAAAGTCACTTTCTTGCTCATACTATACGAGATAAGGAAGGTAGATTTTGTGTAAAACTGCCTTTGCAAAAATCGGTTGAGTGTTTGGGTGACAGTTACAATTTAGCCAAAAAACGATTTATTAATCTAGAAAAACGGTTTAAACGCAACCAGGCTCTCAAATCGGAATACGTTAAATTCATAAACGAGTATGCTGACTTAGGACATCTTTCAATAAACAATTACAATAATGAACCGAACCCTAACGCATCTTACCATTTGTGTCATCATGCAGTCATACGGCAGGAAAGCGAGTCCACCAAGCTCCGTGTGGTTTTTAACGGCTCTGCCCCCACCACTATAGGCTATTCTCTGAATGACATATTAATGATCGGCCCAAATGTTCAAGATACCCTCTTTTCCATCTTGATACGTGCTAGACAATATAAGTACCTACTTACAGGCGACATTGAAAAAATGTACAGACAGGTATTAGTGAATAAGAGTGATAGGAACTTACAGCTAATCTTATGGAGGGAGAATGAGTCACAATCCATTCAGACTTTGGCTTTGAACACGGTAACCTATGGTACTGCAAGTGCAAGCTACCTCTGCACACGTTGTTTATGGCAGTTAGGGCAAGAACAAGACGACGAACTCATAAAAGACATTATAAAAAGAGACTTCTATGTCGATGATTTAATCACAGGAGCAGATAACCCTCAACAATTAATTTATATACAGAAGTCGGTGTCTAATGCGTTAAAATCAGGTTGTTTCAATCTGCGTAAATATAAAAGCAATTGTCCCTCTATTTTCAATGGTATCGATATTGACAAACACGATAAGTTAACAATCAGTGAGTCATCCAGTACTCTTGGTCTGGGGTGGATTCCTTCTACTGACACTTTGCATTTTCCTATAAAGCTAACGCAGGAACCAGATGTGCCTATAACAAAAAGATCGATCATGTCAAATTCTTTTAAAATATTTGATCCTTTGGGTGTTCTGAATCCACTAATAGTGTTGCCAAAGATCATGCTTCAAAAGCTGTGGCAGCAAAAAATTGATTGGGATCAACCTGTACCTTCAGAGATAGAAAATGAATGGTTGAAGTTTGCAGAAAATTTAAAATGTTTGGATAATTTACATATCCCGCGATTGGTGTTGGGTGACTCGCCAAAATATATAGAATTGCATTCTTTCAGTGATGCATCGCCATCTGCATATGGCGCCTGCATATTTGTAAAATCAATTAGTGCAAATAATGATGTCACTGTCAGGCTATTGTGTGCGAAGTCCAAAGTAGCACCACTAAAACCTACCAGCATTCCGCGTCTTGAATTGTGTGCCGCGTTGCTAGCCGCCAAACTCACCAAATCTGTACTAGACTCTCTTAGGTACAAACCAACGAAAATAGTGCACTGGTGTGATTCAACTGTGGTCCTGAGTTGGATCAAAGGTGATATCAAAAGGCTCAAAACATTTGCGGCCAATCGTATAAGTGAAATCGTGGATCTTACCTCACCATTATCTTGGAGGTATGTTCCAACAGAATCGAATCCGGTGGATTTCATTTCGAGAGGAGTAGATGCAAAGAAAATTATGTCTTTGTCCCTTTGGTGGTCAGGTCCTGACTTTTTACTCAAAAATTATGACGAATGGCCAGTATTAAAAATTAAAGAGTCCGAGCCTTTACCAGAGTTGAAGGTGCATGCTGTGACAATGACTGAACCTGTTATAGATTTTGAAAAATACTCATCGTAGAATCGATTGCAGCGACTATTCGCATACGTTCTTAGATTTATATTTAATACTAAAAATCCGAACCAAAAACGTACTGGAATTTTAACAGTTAACGAATTGCAAGAGTCATGGTTTTCGCTTTGTATTATTGCACAAACTCAATCATTTCCGGCTGAATACGATTTACTTGTAAAAAACAAACCTTTAAGTAGTAAAAGCAAAATAATTGGGCTTTCTCCATTTCTCGATAACAAGTTAATACGTGTTGGGGGACGCATAGGTGCGGCAGATAATTACTCATATGACCAGAAGCATCCCATTTTGCTACATGCCGCACATAGATTGACAAAACTATATTTCAAAGGGCACATAACACATATGCATGCAGGTCCACTACTGTTGTTATCAACGGTAAAACAAACAGTGTGGCCAGTGAATGGACGACATCTGGCGTGGCGCACAGTTAATAATTGTGTTCGATGTAGACGTATGCGCGGGAAAACCTTACAGCCTAAAATGGGCAATTTGCCGCCCCAACGCGTCACGCCAGGCTATCCCTTTTTGTCAGTGGGCCTCGACTTTGCTGGGCCGCTCTCGATCATAAATCGTAAAGGCCGCGGGAGTCGAGTAATTAAATGTTATCTGTGTTTGTTTGTCTGTCTGCGTTATAAATGCATCCACCTTGAAGCAGTAAGCGATTTAACTAAGGATGCGTTTATAATGTCACTCAGACGTTTTATTGCACGCCGAGGTAAGCCAACGGAAATATTTTGTGACAACGGGACCAATTTTGTAGCCGCTTCACGGGAATTAGGCTCATTTATAAAACAAAATCAAGAACCCCTACTTGAGTTTGCAAATCAAACACTTATTAAATTTAAATTTATACCGGCTTACACTCCTCATTTGGCGGTATATGGGAGGCGGGTGTTAAATCTGCTAAACACCACATAAAGCGTGTCATTGGAAACAGCCATCTAACGTTCGAGAAGAAATTGGCACTTTGTTTGCCCAAGTGGGCTATTTTGAATAGCCGTCCTTTATGCCCTCTGTCCTCTTCTCCCAATGACCTTCTTCCCTTATCTCCGGGACACTTTCTTATTGGGAGACCATTAACAGCAGCGCCGGCACGGTATCTGGTTGAAGCCAAAGAAAGTCATCTTCAACGCTACGAACGCCTAGAGAAAATGCAGCAACATTTCTGGCAACGGTGGCAGCGTGACTATCTGTCTGAACTGCAGCAAAGGACAAAGTGGAAGAGTAGTGCTGCCAACCTAAACGTCGGGGACATGGTGCTTTTGGCGGAAGACAATACCCCTCCGCTTTCATGGAAGCTTGGCCGTGTGCTACGGCTCATTATGGGGAGCTGATGGAATCGCTAGAGTGGCAGATGTCAACACAAGTAGAGGCTGCGTGCGTCGTTCTCTCGTGCGACTTTGTAAGCTTCCGACAGCTGAGGATCTTCAAAGTTGAAAGTGATCTTTCAACGGCCGGGAGCATGTTCAGGCTTAATGCCTGAAGTGATTTAAGTAAAATGGGCGAATGAGTGATTGCCTTCAGCTCGTCAGAAGGCGCTCATGTGCTTCTCAAAGCAAATTCACAATGTCATCTCACTTGTCAACCAAACGCTGTACGATTAACATTGATTTTTCTAATATAACTAATTTTGAAAAGTAAGAGCATTTTATTTGCACCAGTTTATCCTCTAAAGATAAAACACCCTTTTTATACGAACTTTGTTTAATAAAGTTTTTGAACTTTGAGCAGGTCAAATTTTGTATATTTTCTGGGATTTTGTTGTAAGAATGAATTACTGACTCGGTGGAGTCGAGTAACTTGTACTACTAGCTTGTGTCTGTTCCTAGTATTTACAGAATGAATATCACTTATTTTCGTATAACTACTTTTATTTTTGTGTACGTGGCCTCTCAGTACATTTTCATAAATGTATTGAGAGGCCAAAGTTAATATATTAATTTCTTTACATTTTTGTCAGAGCGACTCTTTAGGTTTTAAATCATAGATTGCTCCTATGGCCCTCTTCTGTAAAACAAATATAATTTCAGTGTCAGTCGCGTGCCCCCATAGCAGAATACCATACGACATTATGCTATGGAAATAGTTAAAGTAAGCATGTCTAGCTGTTTCAACACTGGTAAGATTTCTATGCTTTTCTACAGCATATGCTCCAGAACTAAGTCTGCTTGCTAATTTTGATATATGGGGGCTCCATTAAAGCTTCGTGTTTAGTGTTATTCCAAGAAAAATGGTGGTATCGACAAGACTCAGTTCCTCCCCATTTAATATTACATTGTTATTTAAATGTTTGACATTTGGAGTTATGAATTTCATACATTTCGTTTTAATGCCATTTAAATGCAAGTTATTAACATTAAACCAATTTACTAATTTAGATATAGCATAATTTAATTCGTCATATTTTAATAATTGTCGTTTTAAATTGAAAATTAATGAAGTGTCATCAGCAAATAATACTATATTATGGTTAACCCCTACTATGTAAGGTAAGTCATTAATATATACAAGAAATAGAAAGGGACCGAGAATTGAGCCTTGAGGCACGCTCATTTGTACTATCGACCCGGAAGAGCTCATACTATTAATGACAACTTTTTGCGTTCTGTTACTTAAATATGAAATAATTTAAGAGTATGACTTCTTACACCGTAGTGTTGTAGTTTCCTGACTAATGTTTCATGGTAAACACAATCGAATACTTTAGATAGGTCACAGAATATACCCAAAGCATCCTGTGAATTCTCCCATACATTGAAGATATATTTAATCAGCTCAACACCAGCATCACTTGTCGAGTGACTCCTTGTGAAACCGAATTGGTTTTTATGAAGTAAATTATTTACATTTAAAAAAAAACATTAAAAGAATATTTTTTTCCAAAATTTTACTAAGTGTTGGCAGTACAGAAATGGGTCTAAAATTGGCGGGGTCTAATGTACTACCAGATTTAAATAAAGGTATTACTTTACTATGCTTCATCAAATCAGGAAACATACCATATTCGATACTAGTATTAAAAATAATAGCTAGTTGTTCACGTCGTTCACACATCTGAACTTTATTATAGATATAAGTTTGGTTTATATAATAATTATATTCTAAGTCATACGTGCAAATAAGTGTTGGTAAGATTTAAAACTATTAAAGATAATTTAACCATATTAATATCATACTTAAAGATCAATTTAGATTGCATAAACATTGTGAATTATTCTACCAATAGCAATCCATTACGTTTTCATATGTCGTCATTGTGACAGCCAACGGACATACAGTTTGTACCTTTACCTTTCGACAGTGATACTCTAATCTATCTTTTCTTTGTACAATATCGTACAAAAGTGGCGACCGTGACACGTACCGTATAATATGTACTACACTTTAAAACAAAACTATAATTATAATCCTACTATACCTAAAACTATTATAACTCAATCAACCACTTGTTATTATAATACCTAATTTTTTATATGGTAAAACACTGCGTATCGTTAGGTATTCGAAGACATAAAGAATATTAATGGGACAAAAATAGATAATATTAAACTAAAATCTTATTCTTATGATTAATTATTGCTTTTCTGAAGTTATGCAGACAGTATCGAGACTATTCTAGACTATGCATGCGCTGCTTGTTAGCGGGAGCCAGTGTGTCTCCTCAGCCTTCCAGCCCCTAGAGTTGGCAACAGTGCACCACTATTATACATTTTGAATCTATTCTAGACTATGCGTGCGCTGCTTGTTAGCGGGAGCCAGTGTATCTCCTCAGCCTTCCAACCCCTATAGTTGGCAACAGTGCACCACTATTATACATTTTGAATCTTCTAGCCTATGCGTGCGCTGCTTGTTAGCGGGAGCCAGTGTGTCTCCTCAGCCTTCCAGCCCCTAGAGTTGGCAACAGTGCACCACTATTATACATTTTGAATCTATTCTAGACTATGCGTGCGCTGCTTGTTAGCGGGAGCCAGTGTATCTCCTTAGCCTTCCAATCCCTATAGTTGGCAACAGTGCACCACTATTATACATTTTGAATCTTCTAGCCTATGCGTGCGCTGCTTGCTAGCGGGAACTAGTGTGTCTCCTCAGCCTTTCAGCCAACAGTGCAACATCACTACAAAATCTTAAACTTAATTAAATAATAGGTAAATGTTTTTGTCAGTAATTTTATACGACAGTTAGTTTAAACATACGGCACCCACGAACTATTACTATTAGTACTGTGTATTATCAAACTAGGTACCATATTTCAGCCGACATAGACGGCTTAGACAATACGACACGATTAAACTTGTGTAAATGTTTTGTGGTCTTAAATTGAATTGCTACATTAAAATTCATTTGTTAAGTACCTAAAATCATTTGTGGCATATTACAGCTCTAAAAATTATATTTTCGTATAATTAGCACGAGTATACTAGAATAAATCCTCTAGAATAATTAACTATATTATAGAATACGAATAGGTTGTAGATTTCATTACCTAATTATCTTTCGGACTAATAACGAGTTAAGTGATTTGCGTTTAATTTTGAACTGGTACTTATTGAATTTTCAAAATTTAGTTATTTTTAATTCATTTTCATTTTATAAGACAAAGGACGAGTATTCTCACAAATCTTAAATAAAAAAATGCAACTATAGTTTCTTTATTATCTATTTATTAACTATATTCTACACTATGTTATTTAGCGGTAGATAACGACGGCTTAATGCGTTATGTTTTAGTCACTTGTTTCGGATCAACAATTATAAAGTCCTAATTTCTATTTTGTAAAGAAACGATCATAATACTCGTATGTTCTATTACCATAACTGTAAGCATTTTAAAATTAAATTATACATTCACAATATAATATATTTTCTTAAACTAACGGAAAGTTTGTATGAATGCGAGATTACATGTCTTGATAACGTAAATAATAACATTGTTTTAGATTTAGAGCTCAACAGTTAATACACAATTATTACAATATAGAAGAGTTACTTTTACAAGCATATTCATGATATAGAATCAATTAAATTCTACATTAAGGAATTATATTATTTGCTCACACCAGTCAATGCTATTCCTAGAACCTCTCCGGTTGTGTCCATCTAATCCTTCGTCTGATAACCTTAAACCTTTTACCCATGGACACCTTATAATCGATAGATTATTGATATAATTTCTGACACTGAAGCGTAAGGACTACAACAACGAGCATTTCAGTAAATTTAAACGCCCTGATCAAGTGGCAACAACAACAATGTACCAGCGTTTTTATTGAGGAACTCAAATAACGCAATAACTGCACAGATGTGAACCATTTTGATTTGGTTGTTATAGGAAACGCAACGCCGGGCCTCTATGGTCTAACATAACAGTTGTAAGCAAGATATTTCCTGAACTTCGGATGGTGTTCTCAACGCACGGCTGACGTCTACAGCTTAAAAGGATATTAAGAAGATCTTTAACTGTGTACATAACAAGCCTGATAGAAAACACTTGAAAGCAAGCTTTCAAGGGCCCGGGAAGATGTTCACGCCGTTCTCACATCTGAACTTTACTATAAATATAAGTTTGGTTTATATAATAATTATATTCTAAGTCATACGTGCAAATAAGTGTTGGTAAGATTTATAACTGTTAAAGATAATTTAACCATATTAATATCATACTTAAAGATCGATTTAGATTGCATAAACATTGTGAATTATTCTACCAATAGCAATCCATTACGTTTTCATATGTCGTCATTGTGACAGCTAACGAACATACAATTTGTACCTTTACCTTTCGACCCTCAAACTGTTAGCACGTCCTCAAAAATATAATATTACCTTTTGTAAATTGTAACAAATACATTAAATCAAGTTTGTGATACTCTAATCTATCTTTTCTTTGTACAATATCGTACACTAGTTGAGGCGCGATTATATTTATTATAGACGCAATAACTTTAACGAAAATCCCCCACAGATCTGCAGTTTTCTTAATATCAATAGTTTTAAAATATTTTACAATATCTTTTGATGATATTTTATGAAATGTAAAATTCTTTGTACACACATTTACATTTTGTTTAAGTAATGATTCGGAGAAGAATTCAGTGACTTAGTGGTTAAGATCGGAATATCAGTAAAATATTTCACTAAAACCAATGCAACATCCTGATCTGATTCAGTTAATTTGTTGTTAAAACTTAACCGGTAGTTTGAATTGCGAGAGTTGACCTTACCAGTTTCACTATTAATTATACTCCACGTTATTTTAATTTTATTAGAAGCCGTCTTAATTATGTTGCTCAAATGCAAAGACTTAGCTTTGGAGCACACTCTTTTAAATATTTTTGTATACTTTTTTACATATTCCCTTAATTCGACGCTAGGATTATATGATCTTTCATGGTAAAGTTCATATAACCTTTGTCTGCTCTTATGGACTCCTACTGTCGCCCATTCATTGAATGCCTTCCAAATGTTCAAGGAGAATGTTTTAGAAGTAAAAATATTATCAAATACATTGCAAATAATCTTAAACAATGTTTCATACAAAAATTTGGATTATTTTCGTATGAAAGTGATGGAAGTTTCTTCACTATGTTACTTCTAAACTTCTCCAAGCAACGTGCATTTACTGGAACAAACACAACTTTCTCATCTACTTGTTTTTTGTGAACATAAGGTAACGAAACTAATTATTCACAGTGATCAGAACTCAATTTTTGAATTATACATTTATGCTACGGCTTACCATTTGTAAAAATGTTATCTATACATGTTGCATTACATTTTACATATTATAAAATAATAATAATAATTACATATTATAAAATAAATTAAAAAGACCATATGATTTAAACAATGATCTAAATTTAATATTGGTGGAGGAAGCTTCTAGGAGATTGATATTAAAGTCTTCACATATTACAACAGATTTATTCTGTTTATTAAGCTTAACAAAACCTTCCTCCATAATTTTTTCAAAAATATCGTATATAGAATATGGGGGTTTGTAGACGCTCACAATAATGAGGTGCTCAAACTCAACACATGTCATTTCTACAGTTCACTCAACAGAGAGGCTCACAATATCTTTACCTTCTTTACATGATAATAATTTACTAGCTAATATTAAGGAGCCACCTCTTAAAACTTTTTCTCTATTGAACGAACTGACCACCTGGTGATTACTGAAATTAAACATTATGTTATAAGCTTTTAACCAATGTTCAGTAATACATAAAATATGAATATTGTTGCTATTTAAGAACAATTCAATTTCTAGCTCTTTGCCTATCATGCCTTCTATATTCTGATGCACTAGGTGTAAACAATTTTTATTATCACTTTGTGGAGTCATACAATTAAGGATTTGTAAGCTACATTCTAAATTATTTAAATTATTATAACTGCTAGAGATTACCTCTAATGTCTCATATTCTAATTTAAATTACTTGGAATTGATTCCAAATTACATATTAAGTCGTCGTAATGCTCAATAGAAGCAGATGTCTGTGTAGCCAAGTCCTTGGCTGAGTTAATATATAAACAATAAGATAGCACATTTGCTATCTGTCTTAAATTATATTTGGATAGGTAATACCTTTCTCTAGTCAAAAATTTCTTAATTAAATTATTTATGTTTATTAAATTAATTCTTTTATTATAATTATAACAATTAAATGTCAAGTTAAAATTATTATTACATGAAAAGTTATTCATTAACAAATTTAAATCATATCTTATATTATTTTCCTGTGACCAACCCTGTTTGTAAGGCAATATAAACAAGATAACTTTATGTACATTTAAAGTATTGAGATAATCAATATATTTTAATAATTGAGTTTTGTTTACATTGCCCCTTCTCTCAACAATAATTATTAATGTACTATTAGGGCAAAACATACTAGTTAAAACTTTATTCAATACATGACTAAAGGATGCTCCAGGCATGCAATAATTACTAACCAGATGTCCTTTTAAACAGTTATTTAACATCATGCCCAAATTTTTGCCTATGTCATCACAATACATAATAACTTTATTTTTTTTAATATTTAAATTACTTTTTAAGTTAATATACTTTGTTATGGCACTGTCATAGAGTGTAGGTGAAAATAATGAGTCCTTACTGTTATCATTATTATTTACACATATTGTCCCCGATGAACCTGGTATGGAGCGCTGATATGAGTCAAAGCGCTCCTCTTTATACTTACTTACCATGAATATACCAGATCATTCATGGCCAATATGTGTTCTTTTATCTCATCCTGAGCCTGTTGAATTTAGACACTCTATTTCAGTCTTATAACAGTGATTCATATTTTCCAAGTCAATTGAATATAATTTAAGTTTATTAATTAATTCTTGCTTTTCCTTACATATATTTATATAATTTTTAGCATTAATTTTAGTTTTAATTAACTTTTGCACTTTCCTAATATATTTATTAATTTTTATGTATTTTTTTTAATTTTCTTCTACTGCAGGTAGTCCTTGCTGCTGTTCTTGATGTGACATAATCATCACCAGTCAAATCGACTGTTGTGGAGGGTTGCAATGCTTTAGAATATTCACATTCTATGAGCTCATTGAACAGACTTTGAGTTTGTGACGCTTTCAAGTTATCACTGTAACTGCAATGCAGCAATTAATCTGAGGGATTCCTCATACTCCTTGTTGTATTGGTCAAAGTTCTCTGAAGTTGATCCCTTTCTTTTAAAACAAAAGTATATTCTTTATGCAACTTAATCATATCACTTTTTAGCTCAGTATTTTTAGCAATTATATTTTATTATTTACTTTTCATTGTCATCCCTTTCTTTACACAATAGCTCACACTGCTCCTTTGACGCCTTAAGTTCTTGAAGCGCCATTTGAAGTTGGTTCTCCATTTGGTGCGTTTTGGCGTTGCGTGTATTCATTTTACTATTAAGTGTAAATAGCAAAAGAAAACAAAGAAATGATTTCTTATATTTACTCGAACACTACTATTTTACTATTTTATCGCGTTTAATTTTACTATTTTGATTCCCGACGTTTCGGGTGCTTTACAGCAACCCATGGTCACGGGGGGACTGAGATGTTTGACGTTCTGATGTCATAGTTAGCCCGGCTACCTTCAGTTTTTTAATATAAATTTTTGGTTCGATCTACGCAGAATGAGCTTACGTAGACGACACTTTCACAATTTTACCATCTGACAAAGTAACTGCATTTTTAAATCACCTTAATTCAAACAATTCTTTAGCTTTCCTAGATGTTTTAGTCATCCGAAATCCTGATGACACTATTGGTCACACTGTGTATAGGAAAAAGACCCATACCAACCGATATTTAAATGGTGAATCGCACCATCATCCATCACAGTTAGCTACCGTGGGAAAATCTTTGTTTCAGAAAGCACGAGGGATCAGTGACAGAAAACATCTGGCCGCCGAGCTTCAGCACGTCGAGCAAGTATTGCAAGACAACACGCTTCGGGTCCCGCGCCTACGTCACAGTGACCGAGTGAAGCCGGCCACAGTCGAGCGTGTGCCTGTTGTACTGTCCTATGTCAGAGGAGTCACAGACAAGGTTGGCTACATTTTGAAGCGAGCTTCTATTAAAACATACTTCAAGCCGCCGAAGAAGATTAGTCAATTTTTACGAGGGGTGATCCAAAAGTAATGATAATGAAAATAAAACACGGTAATAAAAGTTAAAATAATAATTTATTTTTCTACATAGTCTCCTAACAAATCAATACATTTGGTCTATCTTTTTTCTAAACCCAGGATTCCCTTTGAAAAAAATTCTTTGTCTTGACCCTCCCAAAACGCTTCAACAGCGGCCATTACTTCGCTATCGGCTTCGAATTTCTTGCCTCGGAGGCGTTCCTTGAGCCGAGGAAGAGGTAGAAATCACTAGGAGCTAGATCTGGCGAATAGGGAGGTGTTCGAGCAGTTCGAATCCGTTTCTTGAATGGCAGCCATCGCAACTGCGGCTTTGTGAGCCGGTGCGTTGTCTTGGTGAAACAGCACTCCAGCTCGCAGTTTGCCGCGTCTTTTTTCCTTAATGGCCTCCCGTAATCTTCTTATTTGGTCTGCGTAGTAAGAGCCCGTAATAGTGGCTCCCTTTTCCAAATATTCCACCATAATTATGCCTTGAGCGTCCCAAAAAACAGATGCCATAACCTTTCCCGCCGAACTTGAAACTTTGAATTTCTTTGGCGTCGGTGAGGAGGCTCGCTTCAAGTCATCGATTGTTGTTTCGTTTCAGGATCAAAATGGTGGATCCAGGTCTCGTCCATAGTCACAAAACGGAACAAAAAAATGTCTTGATCTGCTTGGAACTTTTCGAAATTGACCCTCGAAATGTCAACTCGGTTTTCTTTTGCTCGTCGGTTAACATTCTGGGTACCCAACGCGCAGAGACCTTTTCATATGCAACTCGTTCGCAAGGATTCTTTGAACGCTGCCATATGAGATCCCTGTGACCTCAGCTACATGCCTGATGGTCACTCTTCGATCTGCCAACACAACATCTTCGACTTTTTCACGTTGTCTTCAGTGAGGGACGTGGATGGGCGTCCTTCGCGATGTTCATCTTCAGTGGATGTTCTGCCCAGTTTAAACTCCTTGGCCCAGCGTGCAACTGTAGAATATGGAGGAAGCAGAGTCCCCAATGTTTTCACTAAGTCACTGTGTATGTCTTTTGAAGACATTTTTTCAAACAGAGGTACTTGATGACAACTCTAATTTCTATGGGTCTATGGGTGTTCCTCAGGGCTCAGTTCTTGGTCCCTTTCTGTTCTTAGTTTATATTAATGACTTACCTTACTTGGTAGGGAAAACCATGATATAGTATTATTTTCTGAAGACACTTCGTTGATTTTCCGACTAAAAAGGCAATTATTGAAATATGAAGAAGTGAATAATGCTATATCAAAAGTAGTACACTGGTTTAACGTTAATAATTTGCTTTTGAACGGTAATAAAACGAAATGTATTAAATTTACTACACCTAATGTTAAACAGGTGAATACCAATGTGCTTTTAAACGGGGAGGAGCTGGGCCTTGTTTAATCCACTGTTTTTCTCGGAATGTAAAATTAAGGAAAGTATAAAGTGGTGCGACAAATATGTAATAGGAAATAAGTTTTTAATGTTCGTAAAACATAGTAACGGCAGAATTGAAAAATAAAAAACACCGAATGATATAAAAAGAGAAAAAAGATACGCAGAATTAAAGGGTGCTGTAAAATAAATAACAGCAGATGAACTAAGTAAAAAAAAAAACTGTTAAAATAATAAAAGTGTGAGAGCGGATGTTCAACTTGCTCTCTTGCTTACGCAATTAATCATTATCAGTAATAAGACAACGTAATGCACTATACATTCAGTATAGTGAAATTACAGTTCGACCACACCGTAACAAGTCCCTGCAACGATCACACACCAGTGTAACGTGAGGTACGTAATTACATGATAACACAAAGGTATGCAAACCAACAGCAACACTACTTATCTCAGTGTAACACAGGGCAGCCTCTCAGCAACACCAATCCTCCTTGCCTGCACTAGAAGAATTACAACGAACAGAATCACGACACTATCTTAGCAGTAGTAGAATGACTACACTCGTAGAATGACTTAAGCGGAATCTCTCTCGCACGGCGCCTACAGTGAACTTTATACTCCACAAACAAGTGGGGGCTTTCTCGATATACCCTCAATTCCACTTCGATCCAACCGAATATTTTATAGACGCTCCAACATGTACTTTATCAATCCAGTGCGCTGACACCTGATTGCAGTATTTCAAGAATTTCCCGCTGACTTCACCGGCCTCCTTATCCATCACCACGTGGATAGCAGTTTGAGCTCCTTCCCATGGTGTTTTAAACATATTATAAAACAGAAACTTTATAATTGCACATCTGATGGAATCCAACGAATTAAAAATATTTGTGCCAACGGTGCCGGGATCGACAGAATTGATAACGACATGCGTGCCCCTGCTACCCCTCAACCACAAGTAAGTTCTCGAGCGAACAATACCAGAGCTAGCTTACTGTGCGCGTAGATTTGAATCTTGTACCAATAATTAGTTTTGTTTAAATTTTTGAAATCGATCTTGACAATATTGTGAAGTGTAGATGAAGTGTTCACTATCCTACTCGGTTCCAAAGGCCTTCCCGTCTTCTTCAAAAGCGGCAGGAGCAACAGCGTTAGGAGCAAATGTCCGAAATAGTTTATTTGCATTATAATATGCAGGCCGTCTTTGGTCAGAAAATCACCGACAACACCAAATCCGGCGTTGTTGACTAAAACATCAAGTCTATCTTCGGTGTTCATGATGTCTGCTGCAAACTTCCGCACAGACTCTAGGGAGGCAAGGTCGAGGTATTTGTAGATCACTTTGTCACTGTCTGTTTTGTCAATGACCGTTTTTATAGCGCTGGCCCCTTCCTCAGGGTAAGGGCATGCGACGATGACCTTGGAGCTTCGGTCGGCGAAGTCGATAGCAATTGTTAGGCCCATGCTGGTGGTGCCACCTGTGATGACGGCGGTCCTCCCATCAAGTCTCTTCTTCGATTTGCACATAGCGTTGGTATTTTTCTGATAGAGACCCACCATCACCTCCAGCACTACTGTCACCACAACAACGGACAAAATCGCGAACATTTTTGTGCGAACTCCTTGCCATGGTACAACTAACTACTGCACAACGAATGACACTTCAACGCTTATAAAGTACTTCTTTTATTACGAAATATGCTCATACGTAAAATAACATTTAATGATGTCATAAAAAAGTGTAAAATATAAAAGGCGGTAAACAATAATTGATAAACTGAGGTAAGTTTAAGCGTGATTAATTAGCTGCTAGCGCAAGCTTTTAATCAATTTTAAAGTTACCATAGGAAATTGTTTAATTTTCCGATAACATTTTAGTTTAAAAAATATTAGAATTAGTAGAAATTGAGTTATCTATATATGTTGATTAAAAAAGTTATAAAAGAAATTGTCAGAATAAACTGAAATGTGCAAGCTGAATTTAGAAAATGGATGGGGTGTACGGATCAGGCCTTTTATTTACGAATTAATTACTTTATCATATTTCAAGGAAGAAGTTTTTGGGTCAAAACCTAGAAAGATTTCTGTGCATTTTCGACTTGGAAAAGGCTTATGACAGAGCGAACAAGGATGCTTTTTGGGAAACACTAGCATCCTTTGGGTTGAGCGTTGGGCTGTTACAGGCATTAAAATATTTTTATAGGGACTCAAGTGGTTATGCAAAGATCAACAGGGCCTACTCAGACTGGTTTGGCTTGCATAAGGGTGTCAGTCAGGATTGTGTGTCCCCTGAAAAATCAAGAATCAAATTGCAGTTTGACAAACCCTGAGGGCTAAGATGGAAAGCATTGTTTCAGGTAAAAATGGCCTCCAATACTCTACACTCACCATAACTTACACAGCAGCATTATGCTATAATGCAAATTTACGCTGGTATTCTACTTTTATAAAAAATGAGAAATTTACATGTACTAATTTTTTTAAGCTTAATTCTCAGTTAAAGTAATCATTTAAATTGTAATTAGTAATTTGACTAATACCAGGAGCACTCGAGCTAGTTTTTGGAACAAAGTTACTTATCGGATGGTACGAATTTGGCGGATGGGGGCTAGGCGAGAAAAAGTGTAAGATTTTTCCGTCACGACTCCTTTTGACGTAGTGTAGACGGCCTTGGCGGCTTTAACCACTCAAGCCGCGACTTTAACCATCACCTACTTAGAAAAACCTATGGTCAAGCCAAAGAGTATAGTGGGTCAGGCCAAAGACAATTTTTTTTAAATTAAGGTAAATATAACTTAGAGTCATTAATATGTTCTTATCCAAAAATAAAAAAATTATCAACAATTGAATAAAACTATTTTTACGGATTTTATCGCGTTTAATTTTACTAATTATGATTCCCGACGTTTCGGGTGCTTTACAGCACCCGTGGTCACGGGGGGGACTGAGGTGTTTGACGTCCCAATGTCATAGTTAGCCCGGCTACCTTCAGTTTTTTGAATATTAATTTTTGGTCCGATCTACGCAGAATGAGCTTACAGTATCTTGAAGTCTTGCAGTGGTATGCTTGGGTTTGGATTTAATTTTGTTAATTATAGGATCCCAAGCAGATGGCAGCACCCATACATCTTCTCTATTGAAATTAGGATGTTTTTTAATTTCATTAGCCTCGCGTATCATCCTTGGTAGGAATCGGTGTTCTTTTGCGAGGATTTGTGGTCTATCAAATCTGATGTAATGGCGGGGACGATCTTGAACATGTTCACAGACTGCAGACTTCCCAGAGCGTCGGTGCCTCACGTTAGCTATATGTTCTTTCACGCGGGTTTTAATGGATCTTTTTGTTTGTCCTATGTAAGAGAGACCACATTCAAAATCAAGCTTGTACACTCCTGCATCTTGTAGAGGGATATTACACTTGACGGATGGTAAAAATTTACTAATCTTCTTCGGCGGCTTGAAGTATGTTTTAATAGAAGCTCGCTTCAAAATGTAGCCAACCTTGTCTGTGACTCCTCTGACATAGGGTAGTACAGCAGATACACGCTCGACTGTGGCCGGCTTCACTCGGTCACTTTGACGTAGGCGCGGGACCCGAAGCTTGTTGTCTATAATAATCAAAAATAATATAATATTCAAAAAACTGAAGGTAGCCGGGCTAACTATGGACATTGGGACGTCAAACACTTCAGTCCCCCCCGTGACCATGAGTGCTGTAAAGCACCCAAAACGTCGGGAATCAAAATTAGTAAAATTAAACGCGATAAAATCCGTAAAAATAGTTTTATTCAATGTGTAGTGTTCGCGTAAATATAAGAAATCATTAAATTATCAACAATTAAAATATCGCATTATTTGTATGAAGGTCAAGTGAGCGCTAGAGAAACGACGATTGCAAGACGTTGTCCATAAATAAAATGTTTTGAGAAGTTATCAATTACCGTGTAGTGGCGGTGTATGAATGTCCATACCATCCCGTGGGTCTCGTAAGAGGCGACTAGACTTGGGGTTATTTTTAAATAACCGTGACCAAAAATCATCGTGACTTTGCCACGTTGATAAAGTTGGATAACTACTTGGAACATTAGAACGACTTATAACGTATATATTATATGCATTTTCGATTTAGTATTAGGTTTTATTTCAGTAGTCGATTTTTCATTACCTTCCTTACCTAAGCTAGGTGGCTATGTTATAAGTTGTATGTTATAAATTATTTACACCATCTTAATCAGTTTTTCTTTTTCTATCGAACTGTATTCTCAAAGTAGCGAAATTCTCGAAAAAATGTTCTTTACTACCCAAAATTTTAGGGCTTTTAGTGCAATTTTAATGTGAGTTATGGCTGTAAATCACAAATTATTCATGATGACTAATCGTCACGTTTCACGATTTTTTTTAAACTAATGGATGTCAATAAACAATATTTTGACTTTAGAATCAAATATCTTGTACGTAAAACTGCGATCAAGCAATCAAAACCACAATTATATACAGGGTTACTGGGAACTCGACAACTTCCTGGCAGCGCGTGATATGGGGAGTCAAAATGCTACAAATTTGACCCTCCATATGTATGGCCTAAAATGAATTTTGTGGCAAAAAATAAGGCCCAATGAGTTCGTCATTTACAATAACCATCCACACATTCAAAGAAAATCTGCGCTGTTTCTTTAATTTTTTTTTGGATTTTTGTCCACTTTCAGTGCCCAGTAATGAAGATTATGGTAGTTTGTAATACCATCTCGGTTAAATTGGGACTCATCCGTCCATAGACTGTTTCTTAAAAATTTCTTCGTCTTCGTCGGCGTTTAGCATGAAATGACAAAACGGGAGTCTACTCGCTGAATCGCCCTCGTACAGCGTTTGTACTGGTTGGTTATGGTACGGATGTCGGCCTGACAGGTGCACCACCGACCATACCTTCCACTGAGATATACCGAGCCGGCGTGCTACAATGTTTTTTGAGACGTTAGAGTCGTCCATAAAATGTTGCATAATTGTTTCTTAATCGTCAGCCGTAAAATGTCCTGGTCTGCCAGTATCCACTTGATATCTGTGAATAGTGCCGCTTTCACTTAATCGTCGATAGGTAGCTCCGAAAACAGAAACGTAGGGAAGCCGGCGATCAGGAAAGAAACGTTGATATTCTCTACGAGCCCCAGCAACGTTGCCGTCAGCAAAAACATAACAGTACATGATGTGGGCATATTCTTAATTAGAATATGACGCCATTTTAACTTCGACGCACAAAAACAGTAACAATGAACAGTCAGTAACAGATAACGGTAACAGCAATAATAACAGTAACGATAACGACTGAAAACAATAACAAATAAATTAACGCGATGAGAGTTTATTTACTAGAAGGAAGTTTAAACACGTCCTTGCGCAGCGATAGTAGAAACTAACTAACGAGCGTTGCAACGACTCAATTTAAAATGGCCGTCTGCTTTCTGAATAGTTGTCAACAACCAATCAGACGCCAAGTGACTTAAAGTGTGCAAGTTCGTTCCTAAGAGCAATCATTCTTTGCCGTTCTCTACCTGCGTTAAGTAAAAGACCCTTTTGTTATTATTATTCATTGATTTCACCGGGATATTATTACCTTTTTGGATAGCTGATTAAATGGCAATATTTTTTTAAATATTTTTATATCTCTAAAGTGTAAAATAGATTTTTTTTTATTAAAACCCATAATTTTTTACTATGAATACTTTTTGTACTTTTTATGATTGTATTCGCTTGGTTGATGCTTCAAGAAAATAAATAAACCTAAAAGAAAGCATAGAATAAAATAGGTTTTATTTTTATTTAGAATTTAATATGAAAATCTGGGTGATTATTGAAAAACCTTTAAAATCCTTTTATCTCAAGACCTGTTCATTTTCGGTCATACATATGATGGGTCATATTTGTAGCATTTCGACTCCCCTATCATGCCCTGCCAGGAAGTTGTCGAGTTCCCAGTAACCCTTTATAATATGGTTTTTAGGGAGTAAATTAATTAGATTTTAGTGTTTGATTAATAAACATCGTTTCATAAATTCGTACCTATGTTTTATTGAGCTAAAACATACCTTATAGTTATCGCTTTCCTAATATTTACAAGAACTTACATAATCAAATTAATAACTTAAGTACAATAACGCATAGGCGTCAATCTTGGCGCATCACTATTCAACTACTCTCAACTATGTATCAGTATTTATAGAACATCTGGTTACGCTTGGCATAATGGGCATTGAGCGATACGCGCGCTCTATACCTTGCTTATTTGTACATACTATAAGTTCTGAACACTCTTATCTATTGTTCTAAGGGGTCCCTTCTAAATATTACTCATTACTATACACTTTGCGTTTTACTAGGAGTTTTCTTTCTCGTACAACCTCTCTGTGAAATTGTTTACCACTGGCGATTTTTCCAGACCGATACGACTTAAAGACCTTCAAGAAAAGAGCTTACTCCTTTCTAAAAGGCCGGCAACGCACCTGCAATTCCCCTGGTGTTGCAGTTCTTCGTGGGCGGCGGTAGTCACTTACCATCAGGTGAGCCGCATGCTCGTTTGCCCTGTCTTCTATAAAAAATAGAATAGAATATGTGGCGGCGCTGTCGTCGCACCCCAAGCGAAAATACATCGAAGCCTAAATCGCGCTATCAAAGTTCCGAAGCAAAAACAGTATATATAGAATAGCTCCGAACTACCACTCGGAGCGTTGGCCGCTCTCCGGGCAGAACACCTTGCCCGGCGGGAGATCTCCCCTTTTCCTTCCACCGGCCACAGTGGTGACTAACCGTCGTGATATGAACACGCAACCAACAGCCTTCGGAAAACTACCTTCAAATCTTCATCATCGTCCTCAAGTACCCCATTCATTCGCTCCCGAGCAGATATCATCTGCAGTCTTCACATTCTGCAAGCCACCTAGCTTTACAAAGGTTCACCGCAGCACTGGAATAATAATGCTTCCTGTTCCTTCAAGCTACTCTCTGCGCTACAGTGATCGGCACGGCACTCTCGTAGATTACTTGCCTATCTTCTTGACTCACCGCAGACTACAAGGCAATTTTCTGTCACTTGCACATTCGTCGACATCTAGACTGCACTATCGACCTCCGGTCTGAGCAGGGGGGTGATGTGGCGGCGATGTCGTCGCGCTCCAAGCTAAAATACATCGAAGCCTAAATCACGCTATCAAAGTTCCAAAGTAAAAACAGTATATATAGAATAGCTCCGAACTACCACTCGGAGCGTTGGCCGCTCCACCCTTATATCGATCGATACCTAATATCACGACTTTTTGAGTTCTGTTTCTTAAATATGAAATAAATCTAAGCGCAATAAAAAAACGACAAGTAATAATAAAGTAAAAAAAAAACAATGAGTTAAATGTTATATTAGAAAAGATAAAGATTTTCTTAAAAGAACCCCACAGAAAGGAGACCAAGATAATAGAAAACACTGTATACTGTATTTTATCTTATTCTCTCGCAGGCTAAATCCTATAGATGTATATGTTTGCCTCTTTTTAGTGTCCCTTTTTCGTTTCGTCGAGTTTCAAATCACAACGACCACTAGACCAACCAAAAAATCAGTCAAACAATGAAATTAGCGATATCAGGATGGCATTCAATGAATTTTGAATAAAGAAACTGACAAATGAACAAAGAAAAATTACAATGAAATATATTATTGATAATACCAAAAAATAATAAAGTAAAATAAAAATAATAACAGATTAGAACCACACCAGGGATTCGAACCCGGGAACTCGTGATTAGCAATCGCGTTTACGACTACTAGGCCAACAAAGCAGTCAAACAAACAAAATTTCTTCCTATTTGATTTTAAAAACGATTCGAAACGAAATCTATAGAATCGAAGTCTAGAAGGTCAACTTCCCAAAAATCGACTTTCCTTTTTCTTTCCTGTTCTTTGAGCTTTTAAAAACGTTATCACATAATTAGAAAACACGATCTTTTGTTTAAATTAAATTTGTAAAAAATCATGTATTTTTATTTATTATTTTAGAACAAAATAATCATTAATTGCCAGTATTTTATTTCTTTTAGGCAACAAAGCACAGAATAAAATGAATAATAGTACTACGTGTTAGTTTCTTTCTGGTAACCCTAAATAAGTCTGTATTTATCGTAGACTTAGAATATACTGGCGTATAGACCAACATAGTGTGCAAGGGAGAAGAAAATTCCTAATGACAAAAATGCAAGATAGAAAAGGATACCAAATCTCATGACTCTGTAACTGATTTTGAATGACAGGAAGGCACAAGTCGGCACGCAAGAAATAGCTCCTAGATATTTTGTAATTTTTTAGAGTGTAATAGCTGTTATTTTTAGTAAGTAACTTTTTTCCATAATGGTTGTTCCGTGAGTGACTGTGCTGTTAATAATAGAAATAATCCTGATAATTTCACATATCACAGGTAAATTCTCAAGACGTCGTCAATGTTATGACGCGTTTATTTTTGGTTAAAATTTATGTTACATTCTGTTTAAAATATAGAATATATTCAATTATTTTGATATTTTGCGATGAAAAAAGTCATGTTGTTGAGAATTTGCAAGAATTTGATAAATACATTTTATACAAAATATTTTACATTTACGCTAGGGATTGACTGAACTTATAACAAAATTAATGTCGATATTTATCTTGAATGTTTATAATGAATCGATAGACTTGCCCACACAACAAGAAAATAAATCCTCGGTTTGCGTTCTAAAAAGTAATTTTATTTTGCTGTTTGTCAATCAGATTCAGAACAGATTCCCTCCGGATTCTATAATTAGAAAAAATGGTTAAGTTTAATTGGACGGGTTGGTTGGAATCCAAAGAACTCAACAATTTTCAGCAAACATTTTCTTGAGAAGTATAAAAGAAAAAGTAGAATAAAAACAATTTTATTAAAAGGAGTCATTTCTACATTATTTGTACCAGTAAATATAATATTGCTATAATAAGACTTCAAAAATTTAACTTTTAAAACTTTAGATATAAATAGAGACAGATTTTTATACATTTGTGGCGGCGCTGTCGTCGCGCCACAAACGGAATACATCGAAGCCTAAATCGCGCTATCAAAGTTCCGAAGTAAAAACAGTATATATAGAATAGCTCCCAACTACCACTCGGAGCGTTGGCCGCTCCCCGGGCAGAACACCTTGCCCGGCGAGAGATCTCCCATTTTCCTTGCACCGGCCACACATTATAAAATTGTAGTACATTAAAAATAAAAGAAATCTTGAGATTATCCTATTTAAGCCATTATAAACCCAACTAAGTATCTATTTTTCAACCAAAATAAATGCATAACCTTACTTAACCAACCGCACAGCCTCACGGTCACACTAGTACAATATTCATACCATCACGCTATTTTCCCCAAGGGGTTGAGCGGAGCTTTGGATTATATTCCCAAGTCACAATGATAAAACTTTTAGCATAGTTACGTATAGATATTTACTAAGGCTCCTGAAGTGCCACTAGATGCCCGCGCATGAGACGCGATTGTATAAATTCCATAGTATTTGATACTCACAACGCTCGATGTCCCATTCATGCTTGATGGCCGACGACATTGTGCCGAGTCGCCTACAACGTTAGTCGTAGTGAAGAGGAACTCGTGGTTAAGTAATAGCTGCGCGGATCAATAGATCTGCGAGATTAAGTTGCCCTTGCCGCGGTCAGTCCATGAATGAGTGACCATTTTCTTAACATACCGAGATTGAGAGAATAGAGAGTGCATCTGTTTCCTTAGACACTTGGTGCACTTTCACTCTGTTAAGATCATTATGTTTTTAAAATTCATGCAGCTAAAATGATAATAACTTTATTATTATTTTATACTTTTCAGGGACATATAAAAGAATATAAACATGAAGCATGATGAAGCCTCTTAAAAATATTGGCCTTTAAACAGAGCAATCTTATTTAATAGATTCCTACAAGTTTCCTTACTTAAATTATTAAGTTACATTCATATTTAAGTCGAATGTTAAAATAAACTTCTACAATGTTTTTAATTATTAATTATTAAATGTTTGTAATTATTAAAATTAATACTTATATGAAAAATAAAGCAGTCATTATGTACTCAGTGTCCCCGTTTTTTATTTCCCCATCAAAATATTTTATAAAATATAAATAGGTATATACTTAGTTAAGTTTTTTATTATAGGATAAGTCCTCAGTCCACCTGATGGTAAGTAGTTACTGTGGCCCATAGACATCTACATCTATCCTCGATTGCGAATAAAACGCAGATGCCTTGTTAGCCGTGAGGACTAAGATGGAATGCCTTTTTTCCAATAAAAAAGGTCTCCGGTTCTCTACACCCACCAAATGAAACACAGGAGCATTAAGCTGCTATTTTACGCTGGTATTCTGTGAGAGCGTGGTCCTTTCCCGGTCGAGCCGTGGAACAACTATAGTCGTGCTACAACTATACTATTAATATAGCTGTAGCATGGCTCTACCACGTATAATTCTACCTATTGATATTAACAAAATGTTTAAATAGAAATTCCGGGTAAGCTGTCCATAGCAGTAAATATTTTTCTCCAAAGATCATAACTCGAAAATACAACTTTCCGATCTGATACTTGATGAGTTTTTTTTAAAGTTTATCGGTAGCGTCACCTGGGATTTTTTTACATTTGAATCAAAATCAACAAAAGGCGGATAGGTTCAGCTTATTCCTAGGAATATGTTATATGAATATTTTTTAATTATTTTAGAACTATCATGGTAAAAATTCATTTAATTTTTCAATATCGTGCTCTAAACTATTTTTTTAAATCTTTTTACCGCTTCCTTTACTTTTTTCTATAGTCCCTGTAAGTAAAATGTACATCACTAGCTAACGCACACAATGACAAATCAAAATTAGTCACGCGTTTTCGGGCTGTCAGGTCGTCTATACGCCAGTATATTCTAAGTCTATGGTATTTATTCTGCTCATTTATGATAGGTACTTGTACAATGACAACCCAAAATTATTAAATCATTCAATCGTAGATTCGGTCGTTTATTCGAATGCATACTAAACCAGTGGAGGGGATTGTAGGGAGGGAAGCTAACACTAAAATGGAGAAAGGCATTCTGGTTCGAGGTTCAGAGGAAGTAAGTCGTAAGCAATATAGCGCAGAAGTAGTTGATATTTAATTATTGGAAAACTGAAACTGTAAGTACGTGTGAACTTATTTGCTATGATATTAGATATTATGTATACTCTGTGATTTTGTATTATTTTATGGAAATATAAGATGTGATTATGTGGAATATTTGGTTTTCCTTTACGAATCCCCGTGTTTGAGCTGACGACAACAGTTCAGAAGTGGGATTGTTAAGGCGGCTACTCACTTGCCTGCCGCAGGGGCCATCTAGGGTGTAGGAGTGGGGATGACCCTTAATTGCCTCCTTAATTGTGATGTGTGTATGCAAACAGGGGCAATTTTCTAAGTCGGCCCTGCGGCAGGGCGGCAGGGGCGCAAGACCTTCCTTGCTCCCTAGATCGTAGCTGCCGCTGCCGCGTGTGAAGCGCAATTGGGGCAATTTCAATCAGTTCGTTGCGATTTTCGCGCGGAGCACAAGTGTGAAAATATATAAATATATACAATACATTCTTTATTGGTATCACAATGGATACCAATAAAGAATGTGAAATTTGGACACTGGTGATAGAAGTGTATAAAGAGCGGCTTCTTCACCCAGTATCTCCTTTTGTCTTTTTTTTGCGGTAGCATCGCAGAAGAAACGTTATTTGAACGTGGTAACGTTTTTAAACTATCTGGCTATCAAATTGCCATCAATACCAAAATCCTTAATGCCAAAATCCCTATTAATATTGCATAACGTAGATTGCATGAATTACACCCGAGAGAAAGTTTATATATCATTTTTAAGACATTGTACATATCATAAACTGACATACACAAAAATACCCAGAACATAACAAAAGTGTCGCAAATCTGCTGATCCAGTATTACAATTGCTGGAATATAAATAAAATGCCATTAACTAAATAATTAAATAATAATACAAATTTTAGTAATTAAAATTATTAAAAGTCATCATTAGAAAAATGTCATGGCTATTTGTAACACTAGTTTAAACTATAGTTACTAAGCACTAGTTAGTTAAGTTATATCACAGAATAAATTGGTTATATTAAATTATGACGAGTGAAGTTAGTCACATTTAATTATCTTTGATAGCCTAAAAATAACGTGGCAGACCTATGCTGTAGATTATAAGCACTATATTATGCTTGTAATTATTAATTAATTAGTTGTTTTATTGAAAAATGTGGGTGTCTATGGGCCACAGTGTCCACTTACCATCAGGAGGACTGTGTTCATTTGTCACCCTTATCCTATATAAAAAGAGCCAAGGCTATATATACCGATTCATTGATATTTCGATAAAACTGGCGCCATTCTCAACGCGTGTGTCCAGCGAGACGTACACTCTCATACTGAACGGCAAGCATGTGTGTAGAGATAGTTCAGATATTGCCCCGATCGCTGTACACCCTAGATTGCCCCTGCGGCAGGCATGTGAGCCGCCTTTAGAGAATTTTTATAATTTTCTTTCACGTCCACAAATACCATTTTAGTTGATCATTTTTATTTCATCTTTATCAAAAAATATATTAAGTCGTTGTCATGGTCATTATTTTAAAAATAAATAAATTTGATACTATTGCCTTTATGTAAATTTTGAGAATTATTAGTTTTATCGGAGACCCTAGTCAATAAGTTTTTACCCACTTATAAATTAATAAAGAAATGTGGAATTATTGTTACATCGAAGTATTTAAATCTTATGTAATTCGAATTCGACCATTGAAAATTTTGATAACATGTGTACGAACTTATAATTTATGATGAAGAATTAATCCATGACGTTGAATTGATACCGATGATTATATTTTAAGCTATTCTATTGGAAGTTTCAAATACGAATACAATGGATAACATTGGACTCGGTCGAGGGGAAGGGCCGCTGACCCAATGAAGTTGACTCACCCAAGTTTGAGGGTGGAGGTGAGCCCAGGTTAGAGGGCCAGAGGTTGCTCAGGTTAGAGAGCAGAGGATCACCCAGGTTTGGGATTGCAGGTGAGCCCTGGTTAGAGGGCCAAAGGATGCTCAGATTAGAGAGCAGAGGATCACCCGGGTTTGAGGGACAAACAAAGGTGATACGATCAGAATGAAAAGCACAAATCGAGTAGAAGATACTAGAGTGGCAGTTCCAGCTGTGAGTCAGTTATTCTTAATAATAGCAGTAAGAAAATAAAATCTGATACTAACCTTATTCTTAATAAGTTTTTGACAGTTTTAAATAACGTTAAAATTTCAGAAAAGCCTAAATTGTCGTTTAACACTTATGTTATACCCAAATTCGACCTCATGAGCAAGGAGCAAACAGTGCTGGTATGGATCAATAAAGTAGAAGAGTGCGCGGATTTATGAGTGGGAAGAGAGGGTAATAATACATTATGCTTTACCGAAACTTGTAGGGGTCGCTAAGACCTGGTAGCAAGGCCTACCATCGCTGTTGCTCACATGTGGTGAATGGAAAAAAAGCTACTTGAATCATTTCCTTGTTGTGAAGACTATGCTGAACTTTTGACAGAAATGCTAAGCAAACGTGTAAAATATGGTGAATCGTTGGAGCACTATTATTACGCGAAGATAAATTTATTAAATAGGTATAGAATACAGGGAAGGCAAGCGGCAGATTATATTTTGTATGGGGTAGATGACCGGGCCATAAAAGTAGGGGCACAAAAAGCTCAATTCATGGAACCCAAGCAAGTTTTAAAATATTTTCGTACTGTAAAAGTGGCTCAAACTAGGGAAGGACAAGACACGGGTAGTAGAAACCGATATGAACGCAAAGCTCCGTTTAATACAAATCAACGGTTTACAAATACTAAAACTGTGTCGTCTAATTCGAATATAAGATATTTTAATTGTAATGAGATCGGACACCCTAGTTTCAAATGCGACAAACCTTTAATTAAATGTAATTTATGCGACAGGTTTGGACATCATTCCTCTGGTTGCTTTCGAAATAAAAACTTTCACATTTTTCACAACTTTAAAATTAACGGTACGAAATTAACGTGTCACGTTGATTTGGGAAGCCAATGCTCGCTCATTCGGATGAGCAAGGTTAAGGAATTAAATCTTGATACAAAGTTTTCAAATGACCTCTCTGTGATTAGAGGGATTGGGGCTAATCTTGTTTATCCTCTGGGCGTAATGGCTGCTAAAGTGGAAGTCCAGGGTATCCGAAAAATTATTGACATATATACAGTAGATGATTATCTTTTAAGTTAAACTCTTCTTCTAAGGCACACACACAGAATTACCGGATATTATAATAACCAAAATTCCTCCCAAATTAATTTTTGAGAAGGTGAATATTCCTAAAATTAATTTATTGTCCAGCAGTGATGTTACTGTTCAAAATAACTCGTTCAGTTTAATACCCGTTAAATCTGACCCGATGTTTGATTTAAACGTGTACGTGCGGGGATCACTTAGAGGAAGGGATGGTAAAGAACCTTCTTCCGGACGAATACACTATCAAAAATGGAGTTGGATTACTATTAGTATATAACGTGTCGGAAGGCGATGTAACCATTTCCAAAGATAATCTACTTTCTCGATCTCTTAATTATAAATATTGCGATTTCGTGCCAATTCTCGAATTTTGGTTGATGTCTTTTGATTCATTTAATCCTGACGATTTAATTAATTGTGGCGAAGGACTTAATAAAAATGATCGTTTGCGTTTGCAAAATCTATTAAACAAACATCACGATTGCTTTTCAAAAGGAATGCATGATCTTGGGTTTACCAATGTAACTAAAATGGTTATAGAGCTTGAAGACAATGTGCCTATTGTGTATAGACCGTACCGTTTATCACATGCTGAGAGATCGTTGGCAAATGGCATGGTAAATGAAATGCTAGATAATGGGATTGTCAGGGAATCATCGACCCCTATGCAAGCCCAATCGTCTTAGTCCAGAAAAAGACCGGCGAAAAACGCCTAAGCGTAACCTAACCTAAACGTAAAAGTCGCAATCCTGTTATGGGACTTATACCCAAGGCCCATATTCTAGACATACTTGCAGTCGAAAGTTCTGATGAGAATTGGATCGCCACCGTACAAGGCTCGGATGAAGAAGTGTTACAAATTAAAGAAATTCTTAGTAATACTAGCACTAAAATAGTCGTGGATATACACAAAAACTATAAATTAAAGAACGGACGTGTATATCGTCGGCTCGGAGATGAAATATGTTGGCTGGTTCCGAGCGGAGTGCATTTGCAAATAGTCAATCAAAACCATGATATTGGGCATTATGGTTTTGACAAGCACTCACCAACGCTACTGGTTCCCAAAAATGCGGCATTTTGTCAAAAGTATGTACACCATAAAGCTCCAAGTGGTAAGCGAGAAGGTGGATTGCACCCCATTGAAAAAATCAGTATACCCTTTCAAACTGTACACGTGGACTATTTAGGACCTTTTATTAAAAGTAAAAAAGAGAATTGTTATTTATTATATATTTATAACGGCTGTTAAGAACACTAAATCTCTGACTAACGTACGTGTACTAAAAGAACATATCAGTTACTTTGGAGTACCTACTCGACTCATAACTGACAAGGGGACAAGTCTTACAGCAAAATCTTTGAAGACTTTATTTCCTCTTATGGTATAAAGCATATCGTTAACGCCGTAGCAACACCTAGGGCAAATGGGCAAGTTGAACATTTCAACAGAAATATACTTGACGCTCTATCAACATCCAGCCTTAATGGAGACGATAGATCTTGGGATGAGCACATTTGTGACATTTAAATTGGTATTAACACAACTATCCATAAAACTACAAGGAAAAGCCACTCCGAATTGTTATTTGGGTTTAATATCACCAGCAGTAGTGAGATATTATTGCATCCTATTATTGCTGACACCACTACAAAAGTAGACTTTGAAAAGTTAACTCGCATAAGGGATAGGGGGCCAGAGAAAATATAAAAACACAATAGTTTAAAGATATATGGCTGAATAGGGTCCTCAAGCTAAACAAGGTTGACTTTACACTAAAAGACTTCCTCGAGCAGTGTATGGGGTAGTAGGATACGATCTTTTGTCAATTAGGTGAGCGGATGACGGATACGGAAAACCGAATAAGGATACGAAGAGATATAACCCAGGGTGATTTTTTGATTCCTGGTGTTGCCTTGTGATATATGTAGGAAGGTCTTGTGTGAATTAGGAGACGTGTTGATGCTTCTATAACTTTAATTATACTGATCCGAACTTATTCTACCTTAACACTAATATATACTATGTGGTGGCTACACTACACCTCCACCGACAAAAAAAAAGTTATCTATTTTTATCAAACCTAAAAACTATTCTAAACATAATTAAAGAATATCTAAATGAAAACTATAATCTAAGGCATAATGTCTAGATTTATGAGGGCGTTTAGCTAAACCCTTTGGCACGTAAAATGTGTAGTCACATTAGTTATAGTAATTGACATAATCAGGCTTAATTATGTAACATAACATAATATAATATTATTATGTTTTGATTTTCGCAAACATTTATGTTATTTTATTCCTATCCTTAATCATTAAGACAAGTCATCTAGTTCCGACATTTAATAATACATAGTATTCATTTCATTATCATATCTCTTTTCACACTTCAATACTTCTCTTTATTCCCTTTTTTACTTCATATATTTATGTACTTCATTCTTGTTTAACAATTATTTATTTTCATTTTACTTCACAGCATTTTAGCTACATATTCATTCAATATTTGTGTCATTTCTTTCACGTACACGGCTCGCGTACATACATGATCAAGATAATGGACAATATTCCCATACAATTCTTGATAAATTCTTATTTCACTCAATAACAATAGTTAGAACTCATTCTGGTTTTATCGAATCCTGTTCGGATTTAAAAGTGTTTAAAAATTAATCGGTTATTAGGTTTTCCAAACTCTCAGCTGATCAGGCCGATTGTATGTGGATATGCTAACCTCCGATAATTTTCTTTACCTTACTCTCACAACTACACACTATTAATATTTTTGATTTATAATTCCGTATTTCGTAACTTAGCCATAAATCTACTCACATCTTTTACAAATTTATATTATACAGTCTCCTATAATATTTAGGTATATCATTGTCAGTCAGGGATTGAGGCTCACAATATGGGCACAACAAAATTGAAATTAATTAATTGTATACATAATATAATTGAGTTTCTAAATCGTTTTGAACGAAGTTATTATTTTCATAATCCACATAAGTAAGTTAGATATTCAAACTGTTATCTTATGATTTAAAAGTTTAATCAATATTAAACCAAAAATAAATTATGCATTTCATATTAAGATACAGAACAAAGAAGTCAAAGCAACGTAATCATTTTCAGTAACAATAACATAATCACATAACAAGAGACAGATCAAAATACAAATTGCAATCCCTCCTAGCAGCGCAAGCGATTTGAGACACCTTTGTTTTAATTACTAAAGTATGTATGGAAACGTTTGCGATTACATAGAACTATGACCACACAGTGTGATTGACACCTAATTTTAAGATAACTTACAAACTGTTATAATGAATGCAAGTAAAGTAAAATGTACCTTAAAGTGATAGTTTTAAATATTTTTGAATTTATACAGAAGTTAAAATACATTACATCGTGAATAGTTTTATTAGTTTTACATACATCGAAAAATACATTAGCTTTTTTATTTTTATAAATTACTTTTGCAAGAAATATGATGTTTATTTTTCGTATACACAACATTATTGAAAAATTACTACAACTACTACCAAGTTTATATAACAAAACATTAATTTATTTTAACATTCAAAAGAACAATTTTAATTTTTATGTAGGTTAGCATATAAATTTAAGGTTCATTGCCTTTAGAGAAGAAAAAATACATTTAACAATAGCAGATGTTTAAAACCCTTTTCAAAATTGATACTACCATTTAAATAAAATTTACTACAGAAAAAAAATAACAGCGGAATATATCATTAGTATTATTTTAACCATACGAAAAATTAATTGATGATAAATCATGGTAAATTTAAGTACGTAAAATGTAATCTACTATATTATTTCATTCGGTTTTGCAGGACACAGTAATAAAAAGAATATAACAATAAACAATAACTGTATAAAATTGAATATAAAATCGTCTTGTGCCAACATACAAGAGAGCTTAAAAGTAACAATTTTAATATTGCATTATGATTTTTTTTAGCAGGTGCACTAATAAATATATTAAGGTATCAATTAAATCGTGAAGTATCTGATTAATAAACTCAACTTTATCATATTATATTAAATACAAAATTTTAAAAACATAACTTTTTATAATAATTAAAACTTTTTAAGAAATGTTAAAAGAAATGACGAAAAATATGCTGATTCGATGTTACCTCAAATTTTCTTCTTTTTCTTTGTGGCTCAATTTTCATATTCTTCTGGACGAAGCTTGCAAAAGTACAACTGTTACTTCCTTTTAAAATTAATCTGCCGTTTCTTGAATTTTGAACTTTGGTCATCATATTTTTAATTTTAGTTAGTTCCTATACAATTATTATTGTGGCCTCTTCTTGTATTCATATTTATTTGTTTTTCGTCACATCCAGTATTGCGTCCATTCCGTTATAATATATTTTTCCATGATGATTTCCATTATTTTATTTTTAATTTTCTCTCTTTATATAAGCCCGGCGGTGCGCGTACATTGTAGCAGCGCACCGCCTGGCAGAATCGCCATGTGATAGGATGTAGATAATATGTAGGAAAGGTCTTGTGTGAATTGGGAGACGTGTTGATGCTTCTATAACTTTAATTATACTGATCCGAACTTATTCTACCTGCTTACTAATATATATACTATTGTGGTGGCTACACTACAGCCTCATCCTGAACCCTATCGTTACTTTACTAGAGGAATTCGGAAGAGATTTCAGCTGGATTGCTTCCTCATTACTATATATATATATATATATATATATAGATTAACCTATATATTTTTATCTTCGATTTTTTTTATTACTCATTAAAAAAAATCGAAGACGTGAAGTCTGCCAACACGTATTAACGAAGCGCAGCGGTGTTTGTTTGCCCTAAAATCCTCTAGAAATGGACCTGACCTTTGCCTAGCCGTGGGACATCTGTAAACATCATAACCGGTGGTTAAATGAGAGAAGACCTGCGACTGGCAATGGGATATTTATAGGCTGTACTTTTACTTCACATTTTTTAATAACAAATCTATAATGGCGTCTGTACAAAAATTCACTTCATACATCACACATAAAAATGTTAGTAAAACCATAACAAACCAAATTGCACTAATTTTAAGATAATAGTAAGTATTAAGTTAAAAATTAGATACATATCTACTAGACTGACAATTAAAAAATGGTGTTAAATTCCATATAACATAAGAAAAAGAATAGTAATGGGAAATAATGACAACATACAGTTGCATCACGATATTTTTTGTTCTAAGCCGGTATTTATATTGTACTGCATGTTTGACATAGCTTGACCCGAAGTTTAAACGTTTTCTATTTATCTTTGTTTTGTTTACAATAAAAGTATACATACAAAGACTCGTTTGCCTCCTCTCATATAAAAAAAACATATTCATACAATAGTGCTCCAATAATTTTTGGAGTTTTTTGGCGTTTACCCTTATCAATCGTTTCATATAGCGCACGATATGAAAAATATAATAGATGGGTAGTAAAATCAAGCGTTAACAAAAAGTGGAGCTCTCATGGTTTTCCTCTGCGCAACAAACTCGCGCATCTTATAGCGCGAAATGATTAGTGTAATATAAGTCGTGTATTTTTATATTATATAATTGCTGCGAAAGTGGAACACCATGGATCAATAATGGACCTCTTTATGCAATAAGGAACCAACCCACAAACTTACCAAATTTGAACTAAGTATGTAGGATGCTTCAAAAATGCACCTTCTATCATGTCTGTAAAAATCAAAGTGATATGACAATTATTTCTCGAGTTATCACTACCTACTTAAGGAACCAACTCTAAAACTACAGTTTATTATTAAGCAAAAGCGATCCATGTTCCATGGTTACGTAGTAAAAATTCGAATTCACAATTCTTTGTTTTTGTTAAAAGATCCACGTGGCATGGTTTTAGTTTGCAAAATAAACTTAGAGTCTTTTGAAGCGAACAAGTCGCGTGGTTCTGGTTTGCAAAATAAGCTTTGATTATTTTAAAGGAATCATGTCGCATGGTTTTAGTTTGCAAAACAAACTAAACGTTAGCTGTGTTTTTTGTGCAGCACCATGGCACATGGCTCTGTTTTAATTACACATTAGTTACTAGGTAAAAACTAATGTAACCACGTTACATTCGTTTCTACCTAGTTCCGTCTGCAACTAGGTAGAAACTAATGCAACGTGGTTCTTTTTGTTAAAATAGAAATATCAAGAAATTGAATTTAAAAACGTTTGATTATGTGAGATTTATGAAAAAACATTACGGAAATTTTACTGTATTTGAAATAATTTAATTTATTAAACTTACCTGCTGTTCAGTACAAACTAAACATATAAAATAATCTAATAATTTATTAGTAAATTAATATTTTGTATGGCAACATTAAAGTGTAACATTTTGTATTGATTTTCTCTGACAACTTTTTCCTTCTTCTGTCAACCTAGCCAGCGTGTGGTTGCTCTGTCCACTAAATTAAATGAAAAACTACAAATAAACAGTTTTCAAATGTTATTGCACGTTTTTCTTATACACCAGCCTCAAATTCACCCATTAATATTAGAGCTATTGTCACTATGCCTGATAACTTAAAGGTGAAGGAAAAGAGCTACTAAAACTAAAAGAACCCGTATTAGCTGAGACATTAATGATAATAAATCATGATATACTTACTGAGCCAACGGCCGAAAAAGTATAGAACCCCCTCCATATTCCCCACTTACTCCACGCCCACTTGACACTAACAATATCAATGAAGGTGTGTGTAATAATTCAGAGGCACATTTTTCAAATTCTGAAAATCAACATGGGTATCGTTATGATTTCTTATATTTACACGAACACTACACATTGAATAAAACTATTTTTACGGATTTTATCGCGTTTAATTTTACTATTTTGATTTCTTTCGTTTTGGGTGCTTTACAGCAACCCATGATCACGGGGAGGGACCCGAAACGTCGGGAACCAAAATAGTAAAATTAAACGCGATAAAATCCCTAAAAATAGTTTTATTCAATGGATATCGTTTTTATGGATTATCGGGTCGCTGATTACAAAAACAACAACTATTTCAAAATCCAACGTAGCGGACGGGAAATACCTACCATCATCCCCTGTGAGGGTGCGATGTGGATGAAATGTCAAAATGGGTCTCGTTTTACGGTTTTTTACGACGTTAATTACGAAAATGGCATCGATTATGGTTTGAAACCAACATGGATGGAAGTATGGATAGATGTATGTTTGTATGTAAAAATCATTATGGGTTGGGTGACTTGATGTCATTTTTAAGGTTTTTTGATTGTAAATAACGTAAATGATATGGATAAATATTTTAAACTTAATTTATTAGAATAGAATAGAATATACTTTTATTGCACAAAAACATAAAACAAAATAGACAAGAAGATTTGTACAAAAAATTTGCACAAAATTACACCTGAACAAAAAAATACTAATTTACAAATTAAAAAACAATGAAAATTAACAACCAAACCAAATATATTTTTTTACAAATTAATAAAATGGCAAGACCAAAAGAAATACTTAGGTATCTACCTATTTTGTATTGATCTTCAAGTTCCAATTCCTACCAATAGATGGCGTTGGTATCGTTTTAGAACGCGGTAACGTTGTGTTTTTTCGAATTAATATAAAGTGAATGGTGAATGAGCGCTTCAACCTGTACTACATACGGTACCTATTCACTGTTAACGGATATTTGACTAGACTTCGACTTTGTTTGCTTGCTTACGGTTTAAGATTTGATTCGTGTTTTGGATTAGTTGCTTGATTTTGTCTTTCTTACAAACACAGTTCAAACTTGGAATTCGATTTGCTTTGTGATTAGGTATGGTTGATAAAAGTATTTTTTCTCACTAAAAAAATGACTACAGAAACTCTTAATATTAAAGGAAAAATGGAAAAACATACTGTCGTCCCCATTATAGGTGACGGCGCCTGTTTGTTTCGTGCTCTTTCATTTTTAATGTACGGAACCCAAGAAAATGCGAAGGTGGTGCGGCGACAAATTGTTAGATTTGTGGTAAATGACAGGCCTAGGTTTTCAGTTAGGACCCACGACAGAAATGGCGATAATTATTCAACAGCAAATGAATATTCAGCCGATATGTTAAAAAATGAAACTTACGGTGGACTTTGTGAATTGGTAGCTGCAGGTTTAATATTTCCGTTTCTGTTTGAAGTATATCGAAACGATCTGCTATACACAGAGTCCGGAACAGATATCTGTCCAGTAGGGCGATTACGATTTAGCCATATTTATCTATAAATAAAATCATTTTGACGCCTATCTGCCTATTGTTGCGAAGAAAATTACACAGCGTCGCATGGAGGTACATGTCGAAGAGCGTGATTCTTTTTCAGAGCTTGACCATATAACTGTTACATCTTTTGTAAACAGTGAAATATCATCTCCAACCAGCGGAGCAGATCAATCTGTATCGTCGACATTAAAATATGAAAAAAAGAAAAATAAACGAAGGTCGAGATTTACTAATTACACAAGAAAAAGTCAATTAAAAAATGCACAAGAAAGATATAGGCAGAACAAGCCAGGTTCAAATCGTAAAGCTGTGTCCGCTTATTAGAAAAAAAATCCCGATGTACACAGACAAGCTGTTGCAAATTACCAAACTGCGAATCCACAAGTGCATAGAGCAATTCAGTCACGGTATGAGGAAAACATTACACTGCGTTTATGGAAAAACAAGGTCCATTCCGCTATGGAATATGACCCTGATATTGCTTATAGAACTGACAGCAGTGTAGCTTTGGGTTCTATGACATACAAGTGTCAGTGGTGCAATGCGCTGAAATGGAAGGATGAGACCCCTGGTATGTGTTGCAGCGCTGAAAAAATGCAACTTGATCGGTTGAAACAACTGCCTGAACCACTCTTTAATTTGATTAATGATCTACACCCAGATCATGACCATTATATGGGTAATATTCGTAAATATAATGCCTGTTTCTAGATGACTTCTTTGGTGGTAAACAAGTAACAGCAGAAGGTTTTTCACCGACTTTTAAAGTACAAGGCCAGGTCTACCATTTTATTGGAAGTATATTACAAGAAGCCGGACATGACGCTCAGTACCTTCAAATATATTTTGTAGGTGAACATGATCGAGAAGCAAAGATTCGATGTTCTAAATTTCCTAACTTAAAGCCAAATTTAATCAAACAATTGCAGAATATGCTGCATCAAGTTAACCCGTATATAAAAGATCTGAAAATTACCATTAATAAAGCCCCTCCTTCAGAGTCATACAAAGTTGTCATACATGCTGATAAAAAACCACCAGAAGGACATAGAGGTAGGTACAATGCACCAACTACAAATGAAGTGGCTTTAGTGTAAGTGGGTCAACAATTTGATCGAAGGGACATCATCCTCGAGAGCCGAAGTAATTCACTTCAGCGTATTAGTGAGATACATCGAGCATATGATGCGCTACAGTATCCATTGATGTTTTGCTGGGGGGATGATGGGTATTCAATCAACATACCACAACGCAATCCCACAACTAAGTTGCCGCTTAATAAAACTGTCTCTTCTGCAAGTTTCTATTCGTATAGAATATTGATTAAAGAAGGAGAAGATAACTATTTAGTCAAATATCGTGCCCTTTTTATTCAATATTTGGTGGACGAATACGCCAAAATGGAAACAGAGGGATTAAGTTATATCAAAAATAATCAAGCCAAATTACGTGCTGATAGTTACATCCATTTAAAAGATGCTATTGGACGACAAGACGCAGAAGCTAACCATCTAGGACAAATGGTTGTCCTTCCATCATCTTTTACGGGGGGACCTAGGTATATGCACGAAAGAACACAGGACGCTATGACCTATGTTAGGAATTACGGCCGGCCTGATCTTTTTATCACTTTCACATGCAATCCTCGCTGGGACGAGATAAAAGAGCAATTGTTTCAAGGACAACAATCTCATGATAGACACGATATAATTTCGGGGGTGTTTCGACTAATGGTCAAAAAGATCATGAACTTATTGACAAAGGGCAAAATATTTGGTGAAGTGCGATGCTATATGTACTCAACGGAATGGCAAAAGAGAGGTCTCCCACATATTCATATTCTTTTATTTAAAGACATTTATTCCGACACTTCAGATTACAATCACAAATTACAGTACAGGTGAATAAACAAAATTAATACTAAAAAAATTGAGGATATAACAACAATTCATGACTTAATAATCGAAACAGATGAAGTGGCGGAAGGGACCGCCTCAGCATAAGCCGCGGGAAAGCGACGCTGATTTTCAGTCGGCCCCATGCGGTCCTTCGGAGACCGTGCCGTAAGTGTCGACATTAAGCGAGTAGTAGATACATATGACAATAATAGCAGATGAATGATAATAACAAAATGGAATACGTATTGTATAGTTATGTTGAACGTAAGTTGCTGAACGCTACGTGAGACGTGACGGGAACATTAGTGTCATAATTTAATTTAACAGTGTATATTATAAAATTATATATATAATATAAGATTTGTTATATATATATATATACATACATTTATACACACACACACACACACACACACATATATATATATATATATATATATATATATATATATATATATATATAAATATATATATAAGTGTTTTCTAAACGTGCCTAATGTGTTTAGGTCACGCAGTGGAGGAGGTAAATTATTCCAGCAATGGGAGGCTGCATACTTATAACAACCTCGAAAGGCTGAATAAGAATGTCGCGGAACACTGAGCCTATTATAAGATAAAGCGCGGGTGAGATACTTGCTATGCTCGCGAGACCAGTCTAACTTACTAAAAAGATACTTTGGGTTTTTTGTCTTTATGACGCCAAAAAGTACACAAGCTAAGTGAAGCTTGCCTTTGGCAGCCATTTTAAGAATATTATTGTCGTCAAGAAATGGGCTTACGTGACCTCATGGCGGTACATCGAAGCAAAACCTCACACAAGCATTTTGGACACTTAGAATAAGGTGTGCGGTACGTGACAGTAGACAAGGCCCATAAACCGTATCAGCATAATTAAGTATAATAAGTATGGTTTTGGTTATCCAGGGACAAGGGCGATCTTTAAGTATAACTGTTTTAATAGGTGAATGCAAGTCAAATAAATTTAGGATGTAGCGATTAAATAAGTGCACCATTTCATTGACATTATGGGTACAACTGATCACATCCCATTGATTATCCGCAGGTCTCGTTCAAAATAATCAAGTAGGATATCATTTAGGGGGCGATATACTAACGTCCGAGGTTGTATTTTGTCTATTTTAAAATGTAACTCGCATGTAAGAAAGTTTACTTTAATGAGCAAAATCTGAGTGAAAAGTGAATAGTCCTCCAACAACCACACTCCTATCCTTTTTCGATTTGTTTAAAGTGGATAACTTTGCAAAAACTTTGCTCTACCTAGAAGTGCCTGCACACTTCGTTTGGGATAAAAAAAAGTTCCAAAGGAGAAAGAGAGGAGCAAACGTTGAAGGCTGTCCAGGGCTCAAAAAAGAGCACGTTCTGGGCAGGGTTTATACTGTGCATCCGAACAATACAGAATCATGCTTCTTCATGAGATCCGGGCCCAATTTCGTTTGCCTTCACCTTCGCATGCTTCTTCATGAGATCCGGGCCCAATTTCGTTTGAAGCGTTAAAAACTGTAGATGGTTATGTATATTCCACGTTCCAATCAGCGTGCAAAGCTCTCGGCTTGCTTGAAGATGATCAGCATTTGTTCGCAGCAATGGAAGAGGCAGCACTTTGCCAATCACCGCAAATGATTCGGGATCTTTTTACGATTATTTTAGTGTTCTGCCAAGTATCAGACCTTGGGAGAAATTCAAAGAATACCTATCTGAAGATTTTAAAAGGCAATTAGAAGGACAGGGAGATGTGGATGTAGAGCACATAACAGATGTGGTATTTAACAAATGCCTTTCGGTAATAGAAGATGCCGTATTAGCGTTGGGTGGTCGGCTACTAAAAGAGTATGGGTTACTTCAGCCAAGCAAGAACAACAATTTGAAAATAGAGAGTTTCTTAAAGAGACAAGTTACGACTTAGCATCATTAGAAAACACAGTTAAAAATAATGAAGGATCTCCCGGTGGAACAGGCAAAACATTCCTCATAAATTTGCTATTAGCAAAGTTTGAAGTACTCATGAATTGCTTTGGCTGTGGCTTCTTCTGAGATCGCAGCTACACTGCTTGAGGGTGGACGAACTGCTCATGCTACCTTCAAGTTACCACTCAATTTAACAACAGCTGATACTCCCATTTGTAATATATCGAAACAAAGTAATTTTGCTGAAGTATTAAAATATACGAAAATGATAGTGTGGGATGAAATAACCATGGCTCATAAGGGTGGCGTAGAGGCTTTTAACAGAACTCTACAAGATATAAGAGGAAATAAGAAGTTAATGGGTAGTGTAACGGTTTTGCTGGCTGGTGATTTTAGACAGACTCTACCAGTAGTGCCAATAGGAACTAGAGCAGATGAAGTTAAGGCGTGTCTTAAGAGATCCACTTTATTGCCTCTAATTAAAATCCTCAATCTCTCGAAAAATATGCGGGTAAACTTAGGAAAAAAAGAGTCTGCTGGTGGATTTGCGAATCTCCTACTTGAAATCGGCAACGGTGATTACCCGATAAGTGACGGAATGATAACCATCCCTGATAATTTGTGCACAGTTGTATTTACGTTACAGTAGTTAATATCGAAAATTTACCCAGACATTGCTCATATCTACGATAAGCCAATGGAATGGTTGTGTAAACGTGCCATACTAACCCCGAAAAACGACAAAGCAGCGGCAATTAACGGTATACTGTTAACGTCTTTTGAGGGGGAAGAAATGGTGTACACGTCAATAGACTCTGTGGTCAACACAGATGACGCAATTAACTACCCTGTAGAATTTCTTAATTCACTGAAACCATCGGGTCTTCCACATCATAAGCTTATTCTGCGCGTGGGCACTCCTGTTACGTTGTTGCGAAATTTAAAACCTCCTCAACTGTGCAACGTAACCAGACTAAAAGTAAAAGCGTTACATCGCAATGTAGTGGAAGCCACAATTATAACTGGATGTGCGCAAGGGGAAACTGTATTTGTACCAAGAATTCCCCCTTGATCCCGAATGATCTTCCCTTTGAATTCAAACGAATACAGTTTCCCCTCAAAGTCTGCTTTGCAATGACCATAAACAAATAACAAGGGCAGACATTAAAATTTGCGGGTATAGACTTGAGAGAAAATTGTTTTTTACACGGGCAATTAAGCTATATATAACAGCTCGCCCAGTAGTCTGATAATTTTGGCACACAGTAATAGTTTAGCAAAAAATGTGGTGTATAAAGAAGTTTTGTAGTTTACTAGCTTTTGCCCGCGACATCCAGTTATAATTGTGGCTTGTACCAGCAGACTCTTTTTCACAGATGGGCGCAATATAACCGAACACGCGGACGAAGTCGCGAGCAAAAGCTAGTGATCTATATTTTTTAAAATATGTGACAGATGAAAAAATAATGTAATCAACCTACTTGTCACTTTGCCAATCATTAATTACCTACTGCATAACAGCTTAGGGTGGTACACTTTCTTCTGTTTCTCTATCCCACTATACCAAAACTGTAACGTTATTACAGTCCGCCAATTATTTATTTTACACAGAAACAAAAACTTTTTTATTCAATATAGGTTATAAATAATACTTATTGAAAGTCACTCTTTTGTTTAATTACCACACAGTATTATAAAACAACATTCTCTGTTATATTACGATCCTTCTTCTTACAAATAAAAGCAAAAGTAAAATTGTCCTATTGCACCATACAAAAGTAGCTATACACATAACTTTTTCTGCTTTTTAGGTTCTCATCTAAACAACTAAAATAATTCCATTTTATCCCTATACAAATTTCCCAAATTTAAATGCAAAAAGATGGTAGCCCTATGACAATTAAGTCAAGATTATGAAACGACTGAGGAAGTACTTAAAATCATGAAATAAATCCCAAACGCTTTATACACACACGCGCACACACACGCACTCATTCACACGCATATACACTCACACACACACACACACACACACACACACACACACACACACACACACACACACACACACACACACACACACACACACTATTTGCTTTTCGTATATTTATTGTTTGTCATAAACCTATTATTACCTAGATTATAGATTGTTATAGGTAATCATGATCTGTGGAACTTACGGACACCAGTCTCTCACAAATTGATTGTAGCATATTAATATTAAGATCTGAAATAGTTACGTTGTAGAAACTTGGTATGTTTGAGAAATGTGAATTAATAATCTCAGGATCCGATAAATGTGGCGGTAGGTCGTATTCGTTTTTCGGTGGTAACGAGTACGCCTTCAGATTTGACCATAACTTCTTTGGATTGCTGATATTATTATTGATGAACACTTTGTAATATGCTTTTTTCTCGTGGTATAGTGCGACATTTACTTGATGTTTTAATTGTTTATAATAATTTTTATGACTGGGCGACTGTGAACATCGATATTTGTTGCGTGCTTCATCGCGTAAACTCATCATTAATTTCATGGTTTTGTTATCCAGGGACAAGGGCGATCTTTAAGTATAACTGTTTTAATAGGTGAATGCAAGTCAAATAAATTTAGGATGTAGCGATTAAATAAGTGCACCATTTCATTGACATTATGGGTACAACTGATCACATCCCATTGATTATCCGCAGGTCTCGTTCAAAATAATCAAGTAGGATATCATTTAGGGGGCGATATACTAACGTCCGAGGTTGTATTTTGTCTATTTTAAAATGTAACTCGCATGTAAGAAAGTTTACTTTAATGAGCAAAATCTGAGTGAAAGAGTGAATAGTCCTCCAACAACCACACTCCTATCCTTTTTCGATTTGTTTAAAGTGGATAACTTTGCAAAAACTTTGCTCTACCTAGAAGTACCTGCACACTTCGTTTGGGATAAAAAAAAGTTCCAAAGGAGAAAGAGAGGAGCAAACGTTGAAGGCTGTCCAGGGCTCAAAAAAGAGCACGTTCTGGGCAGGGTTTATACTGTGCATCCGAACAATACAGAATGCTATCACCTTCGCATGCTTCTTCATGAGATCCGGGCCCAATTTCGTTTGAAGCGTTAAAAACTGTAGATGGTTATGTATATTCCACGTTCCAATCAGCGTGCAAAGCTCTCGGCTTGCTTGAAGATGATCAGCATTTGTTCGCAGCAATGGAAGAGGCAGCACTTTGCCAATCACCGCAAATGATTCGGGATCTTTTTACGATTATTTTAGTGTTCTGCCAAGTATCAGACCTTGGGAGAAATTCAAAGAATACCTATCTGAAGCTTTTAAAAGGCAATTAGAAGGACAGGGAGATGTGGATGTAGAGCACATAACAGATGTGGTATTTAACAAATGCCTTTCGGTAATAGAAGATGCCGTATTAGCGTTGGGTGGTCGGCTACTAAAAGAGTATGGGTTACTTCAGCCAAGCAAAGAACAACAATTTGAAAATAGAGAGTTTCTTAAAGAGACAAGTTACGACTTAGCATCATTAGAAAACACAGTTAAAAATAATGAAGGATCTCCTGGTGGAACAGGCAAAACATTCCTCATAAATTTGCTATTAGCAAAAGTTTGAAGTACTCGCGGAATTGCTTTGGCTGTGGCTTCTTCTGAGATCGCAGCTACACTGCTTGAGGGTGGACGAACTGCTCATGCTACCTTCAAGTTACCACTCAATTTAACAACAGCTGATACTCCCATTTGTAATATATCGAAACAAAGTAATTTTGCTGAAGTATTAAAATATACGAAAATGATAGTGTGGGATGAAATAACCATGGCTCATAAGGGTGACGTAGAGGCTTTTAACAGAACTCTACAAGATATAAGAGGAAATAAGAAGTTAATGGGTAGTGTAACGGTTTTGCTGGCTGGTGATTTTAGACAGACTCTACCAGTAGTGCCAATAGGAACTAGAGCAGATGAAGTTAAGGCGTGTCTTAAGAGATCCACTTTATTGCCTCTAATTAAAATCCTCAATCTCTCGAAAAATATGCGGGTAAACTTAGGAAAAAAAGAGTCTGCTGGTGGATTTGCGAATCTCCTACTTGAAATCGGCAACGGTGATTACCCGATAAGTGACGGAATGATAACCATCCCTGATAATTTGTGCACAGTTGTATTTACGTTACAGTAGTTAATATCGAAAATTTACCCAGACATTGCTCATATCCACGATAAGCCAATGGAATAGTTGTGTAAACGTGCCATACTAACCCCGAAAAACGACAAAGCAGCGGCAATTAACGGTATACTGTTAACGTCTTTTGAGGGGGAAGAAATGGTGTACACGTCAATAGACTCTGTGGTCAACACAGATGACGCAATTAACTACCCTGTCGAATTTCTTAATTCACTGAAACCATCGGGTCTTCCACATCATAAGCTTATTCAGCGCGTGGGCACTCCTGTTACGTTGTTGCGAAATTTAAAACCTCCTCAACTGTGCAACGTAACCAGACTAAAAGTAAAAGCGTTACATCGCAATGTAGTGGAAGCCACAATTATAACTGGATGTGCGCAAGGGGAAACTGTATTTGTACCAAGAATTCCCTTGATCCCGAATGATCTTCCCTTTGAATTCAAACGAATACAGTTTCCCCTCAAAGTCTGCTTTGCAATGACCATAAACAAATAACAAGGGCTGACATTAAAATTTGCGGGTATAGACTTGAGAGAAAATTGTTTTTTACACGGGCAATTAAGCTATATATAACAGCTCGCCCAGTAGTCTGATAATTTTGGCACACAGTAATAGTTTAGCAAAAAATGTGGTGTATAAAGTTTTGTAGTTTAGTAGCTTTTGCCCGCGACATCCAGTTATAATTGTGGCTTGTACCAGCAGACTTTTTCACAGATGGGCGCAATATAACCGAACACGCGGACGAAGTCGCGAGCAAAAGCTAGTGATCTATATTTTTTAAAATATGTGACAGATGAAAAAATAATGTAATCAACCTACTTGTCACTTTGCCAATCATTAATTACCTACTGCATAACAGCTTAGGGTGGTACACTTTCTTCTGTTTCTCTATCCCACTATACCAAAACTGTAACGTTATTACAGTCCGCCAATTATTTATTTTACACAGAAACAAAAACTTTTTTATTCAATATAGGTTATAAATAATACTTATTGAAAGTCACTCTTTTGTTTAATTACCACACAGTATTATAAAACAACATTCTCTGTTATATTACGATCCTTCTCTTCTTACAAATAAAAGAAACAAAAGTAAAAATTGTCCTATTGCACCATACAAAAGTAGCTATACACATAACTTTTTCTGCTTTTTAGGTTCTCATCTAAACAACTAAAATAATTCCATTTTATCCCTATACAAATTTCCCAAATTTAAATGCAAAAAGATGGTAGCCCTATGACAATTAAGTCAAGATTATGAAACGACTGAGGAAGTACTTAAAATCATGAAATAAATCCCAAACGCTTTATACACACACGCGCACACACACGCACTCATTCACACGCATATACACTCACACATACACACACACACACACACACACACACACACACACACACACACACACACACTATTTGCTTTTCGTATATTTATTGTTTGTCATAAACCTATTATTACCTAGATTATAGATTGGTCTATAGGTAGGGGCTGATGATCTGTCATACAGGGAATCCTAGTACGGACACCAGTCTCTCACAAATTGATTGTAGCATATTAATATTAAGATGTACGTATGTGTTAATTACTAAATTTGTGAGAGAAAAAGAATAAACCACTTCAAGCACTTCCATATGACGAAGTGGTAAACAAAATCCTTAAAATTGTACTCCGATCGGGTGGACACGTGCATTATTTCCTTGTCTTTGCAAACGCGGTAAAGACTCACTTTCTTATAATCTTTGCGCACCACGTAAACTTTCATTGCTTAAAAGGTAACATCGTAACATTTCATAGTATTTGCGATTTGAATATTTTCGTTGCGAAATTAACCAACGAAATTTTAAAAATAGGTCACTGGTACATAATGAGGTTATGGTCAAGCGAACACTGTCGACTGGGGCTGGAGGCCGGGTGAACGTATCTTACGGCTTACGGAAGGGAAAGGGCCCCGCCCTTGACGCGCTAAATCTGTAACCGAGTGCGAGCGCCAAAGTGGCCGAACGCTCCCGACTGCTTCCGAATTCAACACTCACTTACGAATGTGTGTGTGCTAATAAAATAGTAGGTGTTACATATTTGTGAAACAATCAGTTAAAATAATGCATTTTCACATATTTTGTATTTAAAAGATAAAAAGTTTGAGGTTTTTTTTCTTATTAATTTTTTTCACCATTCGCTTATATTACCTATTTTGAACCTCCTCTGCAAATTTGGCCAGTTATCGCAAAATAACCCTGTATCGCAATGAATATTTCTGATTCCGATAGTTTTTAGCACCAGTCCAGACTTGTCGCAGGTTTATAAAAGTGCCGGTAAATTTAGATACAGATATTTTTTTTCTAGTAAAACATGTTTTTAAAGTTACCTAATATTAATATTCATATTACAGTCACAACAACTTTTTTTACATACAGACACATGATGACTTGTGATGGCGGTATAAAATAATCCTTGACTCCGTCGCTATTCCTCAGTGTCTGTACATTTCATGGATATTTGTATACAAGGTGAAACAGAAAAATGTCACAAGCTGATTGATTGGTAACTAACAATGTATAGAAAAAAATACTGACATTGCTGTTTAGTAGCCTCATTTGGGGGCCTCATACGTCTGCCAAGCGTTGCAATATTTGCCATAGTTGCAATGCTTGGCAGGCGGAGATAACAACCGTAGTTTTCCTACAGTCGCGGGTAGCCCCAGTAGCATCCTGAACCGTTACAGCCTATCAAAATCTACTACTGAACATAAGCCTTCCCATATATTGCTTTATAGGGGGATTGCCATTTTGCTTGCCTTGGCAGGCAAATTGGAAACCGCAATTTTTTAATTTTTTAGTTGTTATTAGGAAGAAGCTGCTTCAGATCACCTGGTTTATTTCTCTTTGTCGCCTCTTATGACACCCACGGGCGATATAAGGTAATGGATATTCTTACACCGTTATTACATTGCACTCGCAGGACGTTATTAGCATGTTTCGTGTACCTTACCCACAGCCTCTCGAGTTCGAATAAAAAGTAGTGCAGTATGCATAAATAGCATTTTAAAGAGTTAAGATCTTAACGGATTTAAGTTGAATTTCAGTTCCTTAAATCATAGCCATAGGAACTTACAACGTTCGTTAAAAACAAAGAAATAAAATTAAAGAAAATTTGTTATGATCTTTTATAATGAATTCATAAATTGGAAAGATTTAACCTGTACTAATACATAAAATTGAAGTGTCCGTTGTGTAATAACGAAATAACTAGCTTCTGTTAAGCTCAGGGTGCTATTAAGACATATGTGACCATTTTTAAAAACTTTTGTCTGTTTTTTTGTATAGGATGGGTGACAAACGAGCACACAATCCACCTGATGGTAAGTGGTTGCTGTGACCCATAGACATCTACATCTATCCTCAATAAAGAACATCTACATCTATCTCAATAAAGAAGCGTTGTCACCCGTGAGGACTAAGATAGAATGCCTCTTTTCCAGTAAAAATGGTCTCCGGTTCTCTACACTCACCATACGAAACACAGCAGTGTTAAGGTGCTATTTTACGCTGGTATTCTGTGAGAGCGTGGTACTTCACCGGTCGAGCTGACCCATTCGTGCTACAACTATATTACTAATATAACTGCAGCATCGCTCTAGCACATAAAAATCTGTCTGTAAAACGTAAAAAGCTGTCTGTTTGTCTGTCCGGGCTAATCTTTGAAATGGCTGAACCAATTATGTTTAAACTTTACGAACATATACAGCGCAATGCCAAGAGGAATCTAAGCTATATTTTATCCATAAAACATGAAGTTTTTTTAAGGAACGAAAAATGGATAAAATTAATGGTCTTTGATTATCTTAAATTTAAATAACTTCAAATTAATAGATCCTAACCAAGCGAAGCCGAGGCGGGTTATTTATTAAAAGCAAAAATTTTATGTTTTCAGTTCAGTTGAGCGTTGAGCGAGATATGGAGATTATATGGTTTTCATACAATATTGAAATCCGTCAAGTGCTTGGTACTTTTCAAGCGAATATATATTCGTTGATGACAAATTGTTTAAAAATTCAAAGCAATATAATACCTACAATATCTTCATGTACCTTAGACGGTATTTTGAGTGCACGACATGCACGAGACCGGCGACAGGTAGCGGTGTCAAAGGTGAAGGACGTCTGGTAAACTGCGATGTCAATCCGTCTGCGAAGCGTGACGATTAAGACATAATACAATATCTTCATGTACGTCAGATGATATTTTGTCTGTCGTACATGTACGAGACCGGCGACAGGTAGTGGTGTCAAACATGAAAGACGTCTGGTATACTGCGATGTCAATCCGTATGCGAAGCGTGACGATTAAGATAAACACTTCGTACAACGGGATAGGTCCATGTCCTCCCAGTGGACTTTTATGAGCTTAATAACGAGACCTAGCGTATTCTGGCAAGAGTCATGACTGGACCGTTACAGCCTATTAAAGTTTACTGCTGAACATAGTCCTTCCCCATAGATTGCCTCATAGGGGGGATATTTGCCATAGTTGCCACGTTTGGCTAGCGGGTTGGTAACCGCATTTTTTATTTTTAGTCTTTTTTAGGAAAAACCTAATGCCCATCTCCTGATTTGTTTTCCTCTGTCGCCTCTTACTACACCCATGACATGATATGGGGTAGTGGATATTCTTACACCGCCACTACACGCTAAACTGACTGACTGACTGGACACTGTTTTCTAAAAAAGCACATCTCCATCCTGGGACTAAGCAACTCAAGGATGTGCCGATCCTGTCCCTTAACGGAAGAAAAACCTCTGCACATCCTAACTGATTGTGGATCCTTTATGTGCAAGCTTAACACTCATCTGGGAAACTATGTACCTAACACAGAGCCAAAAGTGAAATTACTCACAGCTAAGCAAATCCTTCAATTTATTGAAGACATAGGACTTGCAGTGAACTATAGCTATAGAAGCGATCTCAACAGATCTTACAAGTCGCAGTGTTACTAGTATTTTTAGACCTACATAGCTGTTTGCACAATTTAAAAAAAAGAAGAAGAAAAAGGAGCCAAGACAATTGCACCTGCGCACCACTCTGTATCCATTTATAATTAAAATTACATATTAATTATTGCTAGACTAAGTGTAATTATAACTAATAAATTACATTTTAATTTTATTGATGAACCTTTAAATATCTTTAATAAAATAATAAACCGATAACGGAAATTAGCGTTAAAAAGTAATGGTATGCTACGGAATACTAATTATGCATAGCGTGCAAAGCTAAAAAGCTAAATATGCAACGAACTCTAAAATAATTCGTTGATTTAATGTAATCATTTTGTGCCATTTTTCTTAAATATGACTTTGATACTTATTCATAGTCTTTTATGTTATTTCTTGAAGTTTTTATCGTAATTTTTTTGTATTATTTGATTAAAAAATAATAGTTTATTCAGTAAATGATCATACATTAATAATAACCGGAGACGGGGTTTCCTTTTAAGTATAAAAACTTGTGTTAGGAGACTCCGCTCTTCCATAGCACTTACATTAACTACTTGCATGACCTTTGCATAATAATTGACTATAAAAATTAAAATAATAGAACTTTATTATCTATTATTATTAATAACATTCACGCCAAAGTTGTGTATACGCGCAAACGCGTGCGTGCGTTCATGAGCGCGCGCGCGCGAGTGTGTGTGTGTGTGTGTGTGTGTGTGTGTGTGTGTGCGCGGGCGCGTGTGTGTGTGTGTGTGTGTGTGTGTGTGTGTGTGTGTGTGTGTGTGTGTGTGTGTGTGTCTGCGTCTGTGTGTGTGTGTGTGTGTGTGTGTGTGTGTGTGTGTGTGTGTGTGTGTGTGTGTGTGTGTGTGTGTGTGTGTGTGTGTGTGTTACAAATAAACTACATTATTTCGTGATGCTAAAGAGAGCCTCAGTAAGAATTTTTCGGTAATATGTACTGAAAAATTTGTTTGTCAACCTGCATTTTAATCAAGAATCAAGCAGTTTGACAAACCCTGAGGACTAAGATGGAAAGCCTTGTTTCCAGTAAAAATGGCCTCCAATACTCTACACTCACCATAACTTACACAGCAGCATTATGCTATAATGCAAATTTACGCTGGTATTCTACTTTTATAAAAAATGAGAAATTTACATGTACTAATGTTTTTAAGCTTAATTCTCAGTTAAAGTAATAATCATTTAAATTGTAATTAGTAATTTGACTAATACCAGGAGCATTCGAGCTAGATTTTGGAACAAAGTTCCTTATCGGATGGTACGAATTTGGCGGATGAGGGCTAGGCGAGAAAAAGTGTAAGATTTTTCCGTCACGACTCCTTTTGACGTAGTATAGACGGCCTTGGCGGCTTTAACCACTCAAGCCGCGACTTTAACCATCACCAACTTAGTAAAACCTATGGTCAAGCCAAAGAGTATAGTAGGTCAGGCCAAAGATATTTTTTTTAAATTAAGGTAAATATAACTTAGAGTCATTAATATGTTCTTATCCAAAAATAAAAAAATTATCAACGATTAAAATATCGCATTATTTGTATGAAGGTCAAGTGAGCGCTAGAGAAACGACGATTGCAAGACGTTGTCCATAGATAAAATGTTTTGAGAAGTTATCAATTACCGTGTAGTGGCGGTGTATGAATATCCATACCATCCCGTGCGTCTCGTAAGAGGCGACTAGACTTGGGGTTATTTTTAAATAACCGTGACCGTCGTTCCGGTTACCAAAAATCATCGTGACTTTGTCACGTTGATAAAGTTGGATAACTACTTGGAACATTAGAACGACTTATAACGTGACTTTATATTATATGCATTTTCGATTTAGTATTAGGTTTTATTTCAGTAGTCGATTTTTCATTACCTTCCTTACCTAAGCTACGTGGCTATGTTATAAGTTGTATGTTATAAATTATTTACACCATCTTAATCAGTTTTTCTTTTTCTATCGAACTGCATTCTCAAAGTAGCGAAATTCTCGAAAAAATGTTCTTTACTACCCAAAATTTTAGGGCTTTTAGTGCAGTTTTAATGTGAGTTATGGCTGTAAATCACAAATTATTCATGATGACTAATCGTCACGATTCACGATTTTTTTTAAAGTAATGGATGTCAATAAACAATATTTTGACTTTAGATTGAAATATCTTGTACGTAAAACTGCGATCAAGCAATCAAAACCACAATTATATACAGGGTTACTGGGAACTCGACAACTTCATGGCAGCGCGTGATATGGGGAGTCAAAATGCTACAAATTTGACCCTTTATATGTATAGCCGAAAATGAATTTTGTGGCATAAAATAAGGCCCAATAAGTTCGTCATTTGCAATAACCATCCACACATTCAAAGAAAATCTGCGCTGTTTCTTTAAATTTTTTTGGATTTTTTTCCACTTTCAGTGCCCAGTAATGAAGATTATGGTAGTTTGTAATACCATCTCGGTCAAATTGGGACTCATCCATCCATAGACTGTTTCTTAAAAAAATTTCTTCGTCTGCGTCGGCGTTTAGCATGAAACGACAAAACTGGAGTCTACTCGCTGAATCGCCCTCGTACAGCGTTTGTACCGGTTGGTAATGGTACGGATGTCGGCCTGACAGGTGCACCACCAACCATACCTTCCACTGGGACATGCCGAGCCGGCGTGCTAATATGTACGGTGTGCAATGCGTAATGTTTGTTGAGACGTTAGGGTCGTCAATAAAATGTTGCATAATTGTTTCTTAATCGTCAGCCGTAAAACGTCCTGGTCTGCCAGTATCCACTTGATTTCTGTGAATAGTGCCGCTTTCATTTAATCGTCGATAGGTAGCTCCGAAGACAGAAACGTAGGGAAGCCGGCGATCAGGAAAGTAACGTTGATATTCTCTACGAGCGCCAGCAACGTTGCCGTCTTATTTTTATTAACAAAATTTAACTTTGCTTATTTTTACTCTAAGTTCTGAACACTCTTATCTATTGTTCTAAGGGGTCCCTTCTAAATATTACTCATTACTATACTCTTTGGCGGGGTCTATAACTTTGACAAGTAAATAATCATGCGGATATGGTAGAATTTAAGAGGTTAAGGAAGCGAACTCTTTGTTCACTAAGCCACGGCTACTAAACCCGCTACGACAAGGCGGGAACCCGTTCGCGGGAGCGGGAGGGAGCCCATGGACCTCTGAACCGACTTCGAATAAAGAAACTTCACCCGAAAACAACTCACTTTTAGAAGTTTATGCTGAAAGTTTCGCCACCATGTTTAGAACATTAATTTCTTGGTTACGGCATAATAAAACTATTTATTTTTTTAAATTGAAATTTTTAATGGAGACACACACTGACTTGTACATTTTAAAGCAAGGAAGAGACAATTATTGCTCGTGCAATACAGCTCGAAAAATTTATTTATGTCATAGATACGATGCTTGGCGGTCCACCACTGTGCGTTTTACTAGGAGTTTTCTTCCTCGTACCACCTCTCTGTGAAATTGTTTACCACTGGCGATTTTTCCAGACCGATACGACTTAAAGACCTTCAAGAAAAGAGCTTACTCCTTTCTAAAAGGCCGGCAACGCACCTGCAATTCCCCTGGTGTTGCAGTTGTTCATGGGCGGCGGTAGTCACTTACCATCAGGTGAGCCGCATGCTCGTTTGCCCTCTCTTCTATAAAGAATAGAATAGAATATGTGGCGGCGCTGTCGTCGCGCCCCAAGCGAAAATATAGAATAGCTCCGAACTACTCACTCGGAGCGTTGGCCGCTCCCCGGACAGAACACCTTGCCCGGCGGGAGATCTCCCCTTTTCCTTCCACCGGCCACAGTGGTGACTAACCGACGTGATATAAACACGCAACCAACAGCCTTCGGAGAACTACCTTCAAATCTTCATCATCGTCCTCAAGTACCCCACTCATTCGCTCCCGAGCAGATATCGTCTGCAGTCTTCACATTCTGCAAGCCACCTAGCTTTACAAAGGCTTATCGCAGCACTGGAATAATAATTCTAGCTACTCTCTGCGCTACAGTTTTAGGCACGGCACTCTCGCAGATTACTTGCCTTCTTCTCGACTCACCGCAGACTACAAGGCAATTCCCTGTCACTTGCACATTCGTCGACATCTAGACTGCACTATCGACCTCCGGTCTGAGCGGGGGGGTGATGTGGCGGCGCTATCGTCGCGCCCCAAGCGAAAATACATCGAAGCCTAAATCGCGCTATCAAAGTTCCAAAGCAAAAACAGTATATCGACGGTGAAGTGCCAATACCTCCTATCTGACATTTTTCGGGAAATTCACTTTTTTATACATTTAAATTTAAAGTTCGAATTCGCATGTCTTAGTAAAACCTCTGAACTGATTTTTTAACTGTAACAAGTTTTATCACAATCTAGTAATACCTTCTAACTAAATCATCGTATCTATTTTATGGCATTACCTCCTAACTTCTAAAAGACTCGTCTATACGTGATCGTTGTTTGCTTCCGAGTGACAAATTAGGACTTCTTCTGTGGCGGCGTACATACCGCACGATGGGCGAATGCGGAAGGGCGGAAGAACGATCCTACAGTTTCAAAAGTCAGCTGGCAGCAATTCCTATTACGACAAGCTATAGTTTTAACTACGAGTGCCGAATTTTTAAATAAAATATTTTGTTAATGGTGTTAGTAACGTATTGACGAGGTCTAAAGTATAACAGGTAAGAAAAATAAATATATTTTACGACAGGGATAATTTTTTATTAATTTAATTGTAATTATTAAACATTTTTTTGTTGTAGATAGGATATATTTCTCTTACTTTGTTGTTGATGTAATTAGGAGGTATTGTTTTACTAATATTTCAGTATAATGTCGCGAATGGCAAAGCGTTATCAAAGAGTCCGAGCTGGACAAATATCAAACATACTTAGGGGACTTGCGGAGAACACGCAGCTTCAAACATCTTCTTCTAACTCATGTAAGTTTTTTTTTAACTGAACTATAATTTCTGTGACAGCAGAATTCTAGGTTTGACTCTGGGGGATGAATTTAGGATTTTCCGTGTTCCAAAGTTTTTATTATCACTGTTTATCATCTTATCAGATATGCCTGAACAGTTGATACCTTGAATAAAACTATTTTTACGAATTTTATGGCGTTTAATTTACTATTTTAATTCCCGACGTTTCGGGTGCTTTACAGCACCCATGGTCACGGTGAGACTGAGGTGTTTGACGTCCCAATGGCATAGTTAGCCCGGCTACCTTCAGTTTTTTGAGTATTAATTTTTAGTCCGATCTCCGCAGAATGAGCTTACAGTATCTTGAAGTCTTGCAGTGGTATGCTTGGGTTTGGATTTAATTTTGTTTATTATAGGATCCCAAGAAGATGGCAGACCCATCCATCTTCTCTATTGAAATTAGGATGTTTTAATCTCAATAGCCTCGCGTATCATCCGAGGACGATCTTGAATATGTTCACACACTGCAGACTTCCCGGAACGTCGGTGCTTCACGTCAGCTATGTTCTTTTACGCGGATTTTATAGATCTTTTTGTTTGTCCCATGTAAGAGAGACCACATTCACAATCCAGCTTGTACACTCCTGCATTTTGTAGAGGGATATGAAACTTGACGGATGGTAAAAATTGACTAATCTTCTTCAGCGGCTTGAAGTATGTTTTAATGGAAGCTCGCTTCAAGATGTAGCCAACATTGTCTGTGACTTCTCTGACATAAGGTAGTACAGCAGGCACACGCTCGACTGTGTGTCCTTATATAACTGCTAATGCCCTTTACTTTAAGACAAAACTTACCTGTCATCATTTTATAATTTATGGCCTGGTTACCCATCAAGCCTCCTGTTATTGGTTTGATGAAACGTGCGCGGATCTAACTGCTAGTACTTTCACATCTTTTGTATGTACCTCGAGAGATATTGTTTGGCGTTAGGTACCCTCAGCCTCAGACCAACAAAGGTACACAGAGTGCTGAGTACATTTCAAGTGACGCCGAAATCATGCTTAAAATGTGCGCGTATTATATTAATATGATACATAAATAGAATGGACGTTACGGGAAGGCCTGGGTATAGAATTTTTATCGATATATTTTTTCACACTGGCTTATCTCTATTATTAGTTCCGTGGACGTTCACTTCTCTTTCAGCGCCAAAATGGCGAAAATCAAATCGCCTCATTATGTCACGGTGTATAGCCAGTCCATTTATAGAGGTCAGTGTTTATAGCTGATTTATAATAATAAGATATTTTTTATAAATGTTATGTCTTTATACAAAGCCATAGATAATTAACTTATAATAAAGTTTTTGGTTTTAATATGCAAAATATATTAACAAAAGTAAATATTATACACATTATTATGATAGATCATCATGTTATATATAATACAACAGCACTTTTAATAGAATCGAATATGGGTGAAAAACGTGCACACATTCCACCTGACTGTAAGTGGATGCTCTGGCCCAAAGACATCTACATCTGTCCTCGATAAATAATCAAAATGCAGGTTCGTTTCCAGTTAAAAATAGTTTCCGGCTCTCTACACTCACCATACAAAAGACAGCAGAATAATAAGCTGCTATTTTATGCTCGTATTCTGTGAGCGTGTGGTCCTTCCCATTTGTGCTACAACCATAATATAGCATGGATCTATCTAGTATAAATTGAGAATACATATAGATGTTATGGGCCACAGCATCCCTATATAAAAACCTTACTGTTAATTAATTATTAATTTTGGTCCGATCTATGCAAAATTAATAATTAAAAAAGCTGAAGGTACTCCGTATTAACTTTGACATTGGGACGTCAATCACCTCAGTCCCCCGTGACCATGGGTGCTGTAAAGCACCCGAAACGTCGGGAATTAACAAAATAAGTTAATTAAACGCGATATAATCCGTAAAAGTAGTTTAATTCAATGTGTAGTGTTCGCGTAAATATAAGAAATCATTATATATATATATATATATATATATATATATATATATATATATATATATATATATAATTATTTTGTTTTGCGTTAGGTACCCTCAGCCTCAGACCAACAAAGGTACACAGAGTGCTGAGTACATTTCAAGTGACGCCGAAATCATGCTTAAAATGTGCGCGTCATCACACAACAGCACACCTCTTTCTTCTTTCTTTCTTTGCAATTTATTTTAAATGAATAAGCATGCAGCATGGTTCTGACATCATGCGTGCGTGACAGCATGCATAGGTAGTACATATAAGAATATTTTTTTTGTATGCTGTTTCAAAATCAAGGTTGTATTAATAGTTTTTTGTTTTCATTTTTGCGCAATAAGAAATGTACTCGTAAACTTTGAAATAAAAACAAGGTACCTGTATTTTAAACCTGACCGTCGGTGTTCAAAGCGCGACGACATTTACAATAAAAAATAAATATAAGTTTGTAATGTACACACTGCGTTCTTTTTTGTTTCAATTTCCTAAAAACTTTTTGCCTCAGCCTAAATCATAAATTTCATTAATAAATTATATTTATTAGGTCTAGCAATAGATGACGGCACAACCATTTCGTCAGCGCCAGGCGTAAAACACCAAGGACCTACGTCGAAGATAGATTTATTGATTTTTTTCAATCAAAGTTACGTGTCTAAGTCTACTGTGTAATTATGTGTCACACACACACACACACACGCACGCACACACGCGCATACACACACACACACACACACACACACACACACACACACACACACACACACACACACACACACACACACACACACAGCGGGTATTACACTACACACACAGTTATCATCAGGTGACTTTGAGGCTATGGCCTTTGAGTCTGGGGGAAAATTAGGAGAGAAGAAATAAAAAACATTCGAAATAATAATATAATACTATATTTATTCTATACTTACTGGTACTGGCACTACCAGAAAATATTGTGGGTATACTGCACTTTTTCAAAGTGGTGCGTTTCTCATGTCCAATAAACAGTCGTCTGTGAAGTATTTAGAACAAAGATAATAATTTTGTTTTGGACGCCAATTCACAATATTTTTGCTTTTTAGTCATAATTTTAGTCTAGGTTCAGTTGGAAACCTGTTAATTAATAAACATTTGATAATTATCTGTTGTCGGCGACTTTGGTTGTGAACAGATATGGGTAGAAAAGAAATCGATAAGTATTACGAGTATAGACAAGGAACTCGACAACCCTATTGAATTTTATTGTTAATCAAACTCAGTAATATAAAGCCAAGCATGTTGGTAATTACGATATTAAGATTAGTAACAGATTTTTAAGTTCCTATATTATCAAATAGTTTTAATTTGCTTAATATTAGCTGCAAATTCACTTACTTGTGGAATGTTATCCCACTTTCCTTTTGGTAACGACATTTATATATTACGCACACTCGTTATTACTAAAAATAATTCTTATTATGTAACTAAAATCAAACCACATAAAATACTTTAATTTTTTAGTTTAAAAATTCAAAATACAGAGATACGATTTAAATAATACAACAGACTTTGGCATATTATGTCAATTTTAGTTCCCAGTACGGACAATGAGGGCGCTTCAAATCGGCATAAGCATTTTGTATGGCATAGCCAGTCCAGCGTACTTGTATATATAGAGGTCAGTGGCTATAAAGGAAATTTTAAGTACATATTTATTGGCGTGTAGTAGCGGTGTAAGAGAATCCAATACCCTATATCAGTGGTTCTCAAACTTTTCTGGCGACGGAACCCCTTTAGAAAAACGAAATATTTGACGGAGCCCTAAAATAATCAAAAATTATTTTTAAACGTATTCTTTATTAACAATCAAATTACTTGACATTAACATATGCATCTAATTAGAATCATTTTATTGGGCCAACTTAGTCAGACCTATGGTCAAATCAAAGAGTATAGTAGGTCAGGCCAAAGACAATATTTTTTTGTAAATGATGGTAAATATAACTTAGAGTCATTACTATGTTCTTATCCAAACATAAAAAAATTATCAACAATTAAAATATCGCATTACTTGTATGAAGGTCAAGTGAACGCTAGAGAAACGACGATTGCAAGACGTTGTCGATAAATAAAATGTTTTGAGAAATTATCAATTACCGTGTAGTGGTTGTGTACGAATATTCATATCATACTGTGGGTGTCGTAAGAGGCGACTAGACTGAGGTGTTATTTTTAATAACCGTGACGGATGCTCTAGTTCCATATTTTCCGAACCCGTGGTAAATAAAAAATGACTTTCAATAAGTATTATGTAATAATCAATATTGAATAAAATACCATTCTATTCTATTCATAAAAATAACAGTAAAATATCACTTTGTCACGTCCATTACTCATTAGACATGATTAATAAAATCGACATTAGACATGGATCAAAACGTTATTTTTCACCGTGACGTTATTAACCCATTCATTGCGGTGCACGCACAACGGCGTTATTTAAATTGCCATTCTTAGGCGGATGACGCCGATCGGCCTAAATTATATTTTAGCCATAACTGGCCAATTTCTATTCTAAAGGGATATACTTTTTATATGTGCATGTTTTATACATACATCATTATAGTCGCAGTTTCGGTAAATAATGATTTTAGTAAAATAACAAAACTATCCTCAGGCACGGAAAACGCCGAACAGCGTCTTCAAAGGTTATCAACATTAAAAACATTTTGATTAAATATTTATTTTGCTATTTTATTTTATGGAATTAAAAAACAGTTATATAGGCTTTCTTTTTCGCGAACCAAATGGTCTCACACCGTCACTGAATAAACTCTGTGACGATGGTCGAACCTCACCTTCAAGTCATTATTAATTATTAAGTGAAACAAATTACGCTGCACTAGAAATAGTATGTAACTGAATACCCTTCTCGATGTTTTCTCTTCCCTTCAACTACTAATTCAAAAGTCTACTTATTATACTTAGTACATTTAAAATAGTAGACTGAATACTATTATTAAAAGTATTTTAACTTAAAAAATCAGAGAAAAGGTTCAATCCCTGGTCATATTTCAATAATTCCGAAAATATTAATATAAAAACCAATTTCTTTATTCAGTGTAATAAGAAATCTTTCTATAATGTGGAAAATATCCCTTACTTTATACTGAATAGAAAAGAAACAAATTCACTTACTATTTCCAGCCATATTTATGGTAAATAGAAAATTGCCAATATTTTTAATAAAACTGCACTGTTAATCACAAAATAACTTATTATATACAAATGAAATTTCGCCACTGAGTACGCAGTCACTTGCACATGGCGTAATCTGATGAGCGTCAGTAAAATTCTGCCTAAATAAGCAAGAAATAATTTTCATGTGCGGGAAACGCCGATCGGCGTCAGTGTTTAAATATGAGATGCGTTAAACGCTTACCAGCGTTAGTCCTTTGAACCGCCCGCACCTACGTAATAAGTGCGATTTTTTGAGCCGCCTTGAATGGTTTAATCACTCATGATTAGAGGCGACAGAGTGAAACAAATCAGAAGATGGGCAGCAGCGTCTTCCTAATAAAGACTAAAAATAAAAAACTGCGGTTGCCAACCCGCTTACCAAACGTGGCAACTATGGCAAATATCCCGGCAATATATGGGGGACGCTTATGATCTGTAGTGGACTTTAATAGACTAAAAAGGACGAACATTTTTTTTTAATTTAGTCTCGGCGGAACGCGGGTGTTCCGTGCTATATTTAGAACAGCGTTGTCGTGCTGGGCGACATTTGCGGCAGTAAAATCTTGAGCTCCTCTTTATTTCTATGACCCATGGCAGTAGTGGATTGTTACGACCTTATGATAAAGAAAGAATTGTAAGGAAACTAAAAGGAGAGGTAGGGGGGGGGGGTTAATTTTATTATTTGAAAAAATATTTGTGTGTAAAAAAGTCATCAAACATCAACATCAAACAATTTTTTCCTGAAAAGAAAAAAATTCGAATATTATATGTCACTTTCACAACTAAAGCAAGTCGAACAACACCCCATATGTTAAAATCCATCAAGCAGTTTAGGCTATAGAGCGTGTAAAAGAAAAATACATCCATACATGCGTACTCGAAAAACATTACCTGTCTTCTGAAGTAAAACATCACTGATGACTGACTGACAGTTCTACAGCGTACCGGTTCGTTTCTGTCGCTATATGAGACATGATGCTATCGTCCCAATATTGGCGGAATGCCTCATACGCACTTCCGGACGGCGTGGTTGGCCCAGTTGTTTCCGCAAGAAACGTTTCTCTTTCACCTTGAAAGGAGTCCATGGGGCGCTAATCAAAGTTAAGAGAAGTCGCATCTTCGAATAGGGCCGCACGTCCAATGCCATCTGCCTCATCATCATTATCATTATCTACTTTCATCCTTCTCCTTTCGGCCCTCCTCTCCCGAGCTTTCCTATTAGCTACCAGTCTCAAAATCCTATCTCGCAAATCCTCAGGCACATCATCATCTGTCACATACACTTGTATAAGTTGGTCGCCGCGCCGCCACGATGAGGAGACGGAGGCGCGAGCACCACGGGCGCGTCGACCGCCTCGTGACCGTCGCCGGCCTGCTGTTACCACGCCCGCTCAGCACCACCACTCGAACTCGCCAACACCTCCTCGTGGAAAAGTTCGTGTTCGTCCGCGAACAAGTACTTGTCGCCGTCCAACCACTCAACGACAACGACCACTTCTGGACTAACATTTCGCCTACAACACATATATAAAAACAATATAATATAATTGAGTACATACATATTTTATAAAATACTATACAAACACAAAACAAAAATAGTTTTATTAAAATAGCGATTTACATTCTGTAAATACAAGGAACAAGCATAAATAGATAGATTTTTTTAGCGCACAATGAAGTGTTATCAGATAGATACAAAAATTGCATTTTTTTTATTATAAACCATAAAATAGTAATAAAGATGCATAAAATAAAATGGTATATAAGTACATAGATAGGATGAATACATACTTATTAATATCTTTATATATAAAAATTACGTGTCACGTTGTTTGTCTGCGATGAACTCAAAACAAACAAAATTGTTCTGCCCTTTCCGAAGACAAAGGGCTTCGGAAAGGGCAGAACAAAGTCTGCCTGGTCAGCTAGTATGTTTATATATATATAAAAGTACAAATATATGTTTTAAAACTATTGCATATAACATAAATGTGCAATAAGTATAAACAAATACTGTAACTAGACAATAGAAGAATAATTATATACAAATGAATTAGATTGAATCAAAGATGAAAGTAGTAACAAGTTAGTTATACCAGTTACTAGACTCCAGAGTCAGTATAATTCCTTCATGGGGCAACATAGGTATATGTATTTATAAGAAAGTCCCAGAAAATATACAGACCTTATCAATGAGTTATAAATTTAGTAAGCAAAATTGTTTAGTAAAGGTTTATTATACACCAAAAAGTACATGGTTGATGTTATTATCAACCATAAACCCTGGAACCCTGGGAATGAGGAGATTGCTACCATGCTGTTTCTAAATGTTTTCATACTAATTTTATTCTATAAAAGTTATTGTGTGAATTAATTCTATTTAAAAAAGTCCTGCTGGGTTTCTTGCTGGTCACTCCCAGGACAGAGACTTTTCATATCTCTAATTTATGAGAGTGAAGAATTTCAATTGTATATAGACAGAATTTTAAAACTGTGGTAGATTCTACTTGCATACATTTTGAAAAAGCTTTAATACAAACATAATAACAAAATTTACTTGCGGAAAAGGTGGTGACGATGCCAACGGCAGATTTTCTTGTGCTGGCGTGGAAGAAGATCACGGATCCTAAAGGGAGATTTGGACACTCAACTGCTGGCCATGTTCATCAAACATGGCCAGTAGGATAACCTCATTGGAGTTACCTAAGTCCCCCTGATGCATATCCGTCTCCTGAAAAACATGTATGATAATAAGACATTTTAGATATGCATATGACATATTTTTATGGTTATGAATTAAATTGACCAGGATGGTGCTGCTGCCTTTTATTTAGTAAGTGAGAAAATCTGGAGATCCTTTTCATAGACGCATGTTTGCGTTATATGATAGGTGTAGATAATTTATCATTTATCACCGCCAACTTCTTGACTCAGGGGTGCTACTGAGACTTTCTTGACGGAAAAACTTAATAAATGATTTTTTGACCCGACCCGGGATTCGAACCCGGGACCTCATGATCAGCAGTCACTTTATACATCCAGTATATGCACTCATATTTATAATTATAATATAGAAAAGAGTATAATAAATTACTTACAACAGAATATGAAAACATTTCTTCCTCTCTGTCACTGAGATATTCGTCGTCCGAGTCGCGAAATAGCTGTCAACTTCCGCCATTTTTCTGAAAATGGATGTAGTACAGTACACACATTTGAACATTTTGTGTCTTCATGAGGCTCGAAAAGAGTTAATAGAAAGTTTATAAATTTACATATAACATATAAGAATAATAATAAGAATTATGAAATACTAAATTACTACACTCAAATAACTACTATGTAGAAAAACACTCGAAATTTCATAAAGAAAAGAAATATATAACATTATTATATCGATATCGTAATAATATACACTCATTAGGAGCCTCTAATAAAAAATTCAATCATAGGTATATAGTTTATTACGCTATCTTTGACCAACGCCATTTTTGTTGAAAACAATTTCGCCATAATATTCACGATATATCGAAATTATAACATAAAAACGTAATTTTCACATTGGACTTTGTAAAATATGAAAATTTGTGTTTTTACATGATTTATGGTGATAATTTATACCTTATATTTCATTTTCAGTTACTTATTGACTATTTTATTTCATATGTGAACGACAGTATTTGAAGTACCAATTTTATAAATTTAGTAAAAATTGTTACGAGACGAAATATATGCAAATAACTTTTTTTTAAACTGTGTAATTACTTACCTTTTGTATAAAAAACTCACAACAAACTTTCCTTTAAAGGGTACACTTATAACTTATAATTAATACAGTGGCTTCTTGCACTCGCGCGGCGAACTAGATGTACTGTAGTAAACGCGACGCATCATGGCGGAAACTAGTAATTTGACGTAAATTCTCTTAATTTATAAAAGCGTAATTTAGTAACGAGACTAATTCTAATAAAAATTTTAGAATTTGAGTTGTATAATTCTTATAAATATCATTTAAAAAAGAATTGTTTTGAGGGGTCTACAAAGGTGACATTTGACTATCTCTTGTGTACTCTAAAGACTTCAAAGATTAACTTTTGTCAATTGCTTGATGTCAGAAGGGAGTTGAAGTCGCACGTCAGTTTCGACATCCAGTCTATTGCGGTATTTAGTTTTTGTAGCTGCATAGGTTGAGAATCCCCTTTCGCACAAGTACGTTATTGGGAACTGAAAAAGAATATTTAAATATAATAATATTTGAATCCATTTATTTAAATGTTATTATATTATATTTAAATAAATGGATTCAATTTGATTTTGGTATTCTGTCCTTCGTAAAAATACGTCTCAAAAGATTCGCGCACTCCATTGAGATATTGGACCACTTTCTGTTGGAATATTAAGAAATATTTTATTGTACTTTGCAACTTTAATATATACATAATTGCTTAAAACTTTTAAGCATTTTATTCTTAAAAATTTTAACCAATTAACCACGCGCTACCTGATAGTACAGGTATTAGCGAGGTTAAGTTTAATAAAAGAGAATTCAGAAAAAGGAAAAAAGCCATTTATTATTGTATAACACCCAAACATATTTGATTATAAAACGAATAAAATAATTATTTCATTAGTCTTTTATTTATTTTATTACCTTTGCACAATCCCAGTGCGTTCAATCGATGACGCAGCCATACAAAATTTGCGCGGTAGGCAAAGCGTCCTCAACTCCCGGTACGCGTGCAAAAGGTATATTTCTGCGTTTAACGTTTGGGATTATTAATAAAATTTTGTAGGCTATTATAGTTCAAATTAATTCAATTAGGGTTGCCAATTATTCTTTGAAAATGTGTATTTTTAAACTTGTGGTCATAAAATAACAGTATTTAATAATTTTTTCTACTATAAAGATGTATATGAGATGTAAATGATGACCAAAGAAAACTAGTTCAATTGGTTTAAAGTAAACTATTGTGACTTACCAGGGGAAATGAGGTGTTTACCTCATTCCCCGTTTCCCCGTGATTGAAAACCGACGTCGAAACTTAAAAATAAAGAAAATTATACGTGATAAAATACGTAAAAATTGTTTTGTTCAATGTGTAGTGTTGGCGTAAATATAATAAATCATTTATTAAATATTTATTTCATTTTAATGGTTTGATTTATTATTCTACGTAAAATTACACTAGATATTTTTATTCGCGCACCCTTAAATCGCTAGTAACGGATTATTACATCGGAAATTAAAGGGTTTGAGTCGGATACGCACTTGACTTGAAGTTTGTATGTGTGCGTGACTTTGTGCGAAACCACCGTTGAAAAAATCTTGCCTACTTACATAATATGTAATAATCTATGTGCTATTTGATCCCGCTGGGGCGAGTTCTTATTTATTTTAACAACAAAAAGTTATTCTAACTGTTCTGATTATTTCCTGTGTTTTCAGCAGCTCTTAGAAATTCTGAACTTCCTAGAAGGTATGCTAAATAGCGTGCACATCCAATACTGTGACAAATTTCCCTAATACTGGCCTTCGTCTGTATTTCCTGAATCTACTTACCAACTACTTATAGCCGTGAACTAACCGACTGTTGGATTATCATACCAACCTCCATTCACCTTCGGCCGACCTGCAAACCATTGGACTTCTGCGCTGGCTGTGTGCAAGCCTGTAGGGCAGTGCCAGGACTTCGCCTACCTACGTTAAGCTAGTGATCCCTATTTAGAACTAAACTGTATGCAAGCGGAAGAAAGAGAAAAAATAATTTTACCATTATTAAGGGCGCGTTTGCAAATCGGGCAAAATTATGCTGTTTTTCGGTACATTTTGTGACAAAACTAAACAAAATCAAATATAACTAATAACCATGACGTATAGATTGGTTCTTCATCTTCAAATGGTAGTAACATTTTTGTTGAAAATAATAGTTTTTTATATTTTAAAAACTATCTTCCCTAGCCATTTTCTACAAAATTAACGATACCGGCTCGAGTTTAGGTACATTTTATGTTTTATTATCAACATATATTAAGATTTCTAAAAACACTATAAGTAGGCAGACATATTCAATAAAAAAATAATAGTATTTGCTTTTTATCAAAATGTCACAAGTAGTTGTAAAAAAAAAAAATTTGATGCTTATTTTTCACATATTTTGCTAATACGGATGAATCATAATCGTTTGCAATAAGGGTTATTTTATTTTTGGTGTCTCTTTTGATTTATTGTACAAAAATTTCATGAAACCACCTTACACCATTTATTTAGATCAACAGTCTTCGTATGTTCCATTACTGGAAATAGACCTTTCAATCCTGAGGGGATTAAGGGCAAGAGAAAGCCTTGGTAGGCTAGCGCTCGCCTCAAAACTTCGAACTAACAGAAAACGACCCTGCCAGTGCAATTTACTGGGCTTTGCTAGGCTTTGTTTTGCGTAACGCTAAAGTGTTTAAAAATAATCACGTTAAGATCCTACTGTACAACAGCCTCGTACGAAGCATAATTGAGTATTGCAGTATAGTATGGAGGCCACACTACGCGACTAGGGTTGCCATCTCCTAAAATGAAAAAGCCGGACTCGGCGCTCCAAAAAGCCGGACTTTTGGCCCTAAAAGCCGGACAGTAATTTTTAGAAAGCCAAACATATCCAACAAGCGCGGCGGGGCGGGGCGGGGGCCCCACTCCCGCGTCGCGCGCACCGCACCGCTGATCTTAGCCCGCGCCGTAGCCATGTTTAATATAGTATTGGCTGGTAATAATGTATATGGATAGATAAATTCGGCATTGCTTCGCTCATTCTGCAAGCGATGCGTGCAACGCGATACACTAACAAAAAGCCTATCAAAAGCCGGACAGGCCGGACACATAAAAATTTGGCCGGACACAACCCGAAAAAGCCAAACATGTCCGGCTAAAGCCGGACAGATGGCAACCCTATACGCGACACACTCCTTACGATTGGAACGTCTGCAAAAAAAAGTTCATAGCAAATTTGGCCTATCGTAATGGGATTCACAAAAAAATTCGGTCTTACGAAAAACGATTAAGATTCTTTAAAATTTTATCCCTGGAAAATCGGAGAAATTTGCTTGACCTGTCATTTCTTGTTAAAATTTTTAACCAAAAAAATTTACTGTGCTCCCTTGCTCCAAAAATTTAAATTTCGTGTTCCATTGAGAATTCCTCGCGCTCCCATTACTCCGCTTTGCCCTCCTTTTAGGAAATCTGTTTTAGGTGCAAACTCCCCAATTCCAAGGTTGTGCAAATTGGTCAATGGACATAGTGACTTTGTTGACATTCACGCCGACTCATTTGCCAAAATTAAGAAAGTTCTAGCTTTAGCCTGGTCTGAAACCAACAAATAAATTATAGTTTTTTTTACCATATACTTATTTTCATTATTAGGTAATTATATTTCTTTTTATTCGTATTTATAATTTTTCTCGATGCATGTGGTGTTTACCTTAAACGATTGTTACACTTAGCTACATAAGTTAGTTCTTAAGCCATTTTGTTAAATACAGTGTAATCAAACATTGGTAAACTTTAATAAATAAAATAAAAATTTAAGTGATAGTATACTATGTACTCGTCGGTGAAAGTAAACATCGAAAGTAATGTATAAATAGAGAAAGAGGAAACGTAAAAATACGGCGGTCATTTGCTTGTCCTAAATCATTAAAATGTTTGAAGATTTAAAAGGTTTTATCAAATCGTTCTGTAGAAAACTCTTTTCTGTGGAGTATACAAACTCTGTGTTGCGAAAACAATAGTAAGCACACATTATTTGTGTTCTACTGCAAAAAGTATATAGGAGAGAAATAAAATATTATATTGTTAAAACAGTATAGGTGGCAGCCCTATCCTTACCGAGTACTCGCAGGAAAATGAAACAATTAGTAATTATGACTGTTTAAATGACAACTCGATAACCAGTTTGTCCGAACGATGAGAAAATACCACTTCTTATATCGATTTACCTCAATACAATTAATTTAATATACAAAGGATATGGTATTGTTAAAAAAAATAAGGAAAAAAATAAGAAGTTAATATGAATCAAGTCATCATCATCACAGCCCTTCACAAGTCCACTACTGAACATAGGCCTCCCCCACGGAATGCCACAAAGCACGGTCCCGAGCCACCTGCATCCATCGACTTCCTGCATGTCTTACCAGGTCGTCACTCCATCTAGTGGGGGGACACCCTACACTTCACCTGCCGGTACGAGGCTGCCACTCGAGAACCTTTCTTCCCCAACGGTTGTCGGTTCTTCGAGCTATATGGCCGGCCCATTGCCACTTCAGCTTACTAATCCTTTGGGCTATGTCGGTTACTCTGGTTCTACTGCGGATATCCTCATTTCTAAGTTTATCACGCAGAGAAACCCCGAGCATAGCCCTCTCTATAGCTCGCTGAGCGACCTTGAGCTTCCTCATACGGCCAGCAGTGAAGGACCACGTCTCAGTTCCATATGTCATCACTGGCAACACGCACTGGTTGTACAATTTAGTTTTGAAGTTTTGAGGTATGCCTGACGAGAAGATGGGTCGTAATCTCCCGAACGCTGCCCAGCCGAGTTGAATCCGTCGATTGACCTCTTGGTCGAAGTTGGACTTACCTAGTCGGACTATTTGTCCCAGGTAAACATATTCGTCAACAACTTCGAGCTTAGTGCTTCCAACAACTACCGGCATAGGTGTGACATGGACATTAAACAATGAATCAAGTAAACCAATTAAAATCACGGCTTCACCGCAGCATCACTTATAGTTTTTTTTTTACTATTATAACCCAGTGCTTGCCTACTATGCCACCTGACAGTAAGTGGTGATGTAGCTTGAAATAATAAGCGCACTGATTTAGCTCAATTTAAGACTATTCGCTCTTGCTTTGAAGACACCATTTATGCAGTGTAAATTTACATTTTTAACTTTATTTTTAGGCCGTACAAATTTTGTTCTGTTTGGGAACCGAACTCTAGCCTATAGTATCGCTACAGAGCCGTTACGATTATCTCGTGATCACAGTTAGCGTAAATGATCTCATGGCACTTACAATTTATATCGCTTTGCAGGGGTAGCGATTTTTAAAAGAATAAAATTCAAATGAAATAAATAATATATCGGCTGGTTTTATTGCTATGCTACATCCTGGTATCCTCGCCTTACGTTGTGGGTTATGCAGTACTTATGTAATAATTGCTTACTTTTTTCTACTATATCTTTTGTTAATACATTAATTTACTATACATAGTATAAAACAAAGTCGCTTCCCGCCGTCTGCACGCTTAGATCTTTTAATGAAGTTGATGTATAATACGCGTATATTATATATTATATAATTCTACTGTGTATGTGATTAAACTCCTCCTAAATGGCTGGACCAATTTTGATGGAATTTTGTATGTGTGATTAAGTTGATTAGAGAATGGTTTAGATTCACAATGGGACCCGGTAGCAACCGTGCGAAGCCAGAGCGGATCGATAGTTTACTATATTCTTCAAATATAAATTATTTATGTGCTATCATTTTATATTAATTTACTGTGCGTAGTTTAGCAACGTGATAAGTTGATTTAGCTCCAAGAAAATTATGTCGGCCCCGAAATCCAAAAAAGGTCTATCGATCTGGATACCAAGGTAGTCTTCTTATTACAGGACAAGGTTGTATGCGGTACGTACTAACTACTCCAAGCGTCATTACTAGGTAGGATTCCATTTCTGACAAGGGATATTTGCGATGCCAAGCTTGGCAGGCGGGTTGGCAAACGAAGGTTTTCTTATTTTTTCGTTCTTATTAGGAACACGCTGCTGCCCATCTCCTGTTTTGTTTCCCTTTGTCGCCTCTTACGACACTCACGGGGCTATATGGATGAGTGAATAATATTACATCGCCACTAAACGGTATAATATGAAAGTTTGCCTATGTGCAATTTACACATGTAAACGCCTCCGTGATACAGGAGAAAATGTTGTCGTTTTAAAAGAGAAATAAAGAAAAAAGAGGCTTTCGTAAACTGGGGATGATAATGACGGTAAAGAAGGTTAATGTATTTTTTCTTATAACTTCATTAAAAAAAATCTTTAATTTAAAAATATTTTAATTGTCGAGTTAATGTCACAGCAACGTAATATTTTTATTAATAGACACAATATTTTAAATACTTGCACACTACACGAAACTTACCTTAGATTTACAAATCAAGGAAGCAACGATTGAGTTCTTCGTCACTCATTTTCACAAGTCTAATTGATTCTTCCCACAGCTGCTTTGCAACTTTCTCGTTGTAAGCATTCCTGTGAGCAGTCGCCCGCTTGCAGTTTTTGAAGAATTCTCCGCTGACTTCACCGGCCTTCTTATCCATCACCACGTGGATAGCAGTTTGAGCTCCTTCCCATGGTGTTTTAAACATATTATTAAACAGAAACTTTATAATTGCACCTCTGATGGAATCAAATGAATTAAAAATATTTGTGCCAACTGCGCCGGGATCGACAGAATTGATAACGACATGCGTGTCCCTGCTGTCCCTCAACCTACGAGTAAGTTCTCGAGCGAACAAAACCAGAGCTAGCTTACTGTGCGCGTAGATTTGAATCTTATACCAATAATTAGTTTTGTTTAAATTTTCCAAATCGATCTTGCCAAAATTGTGAAGTATAGATGACGTGTTCACTATCCTACTCGGTTCCAAAGGCCTGCCTGTCTTCTTTAAAAGCGGCAGGAGCAACAACGTTAGGAGAAAATGTCCGAAATAGTTTATTTGCATTATAATATGCAGTCCGTCTTTGGTCAGAAAATCACCGACAACACCAACTCCGGCGTTGTTGACTAAAATATCAAGTCTATCTTCGGTGTTCATGATGTCTGCTGCAAACTTCCGCACAGACTCTAGGGAGGCGAGGTCGAGGTATTTGTAGATCACTTTCTCACTGCCGGTTTTGTCATTGACCGTTTTTATAGCGCTGGCCCCTTCGTCAGGGTAAGGGCATGCAACGATTACCTTGGCGCCTCGGTCAGCGAAGTCGATAGCAATTCTTAGGCCCATGCCGGTGGTGCCGCCTGTGATGATGGCGGTCTTCCCATCAAGTCTCTTCTTCGATTTGCACATAGCGTTGGTATTTTTCTGATAGAGTCCCACCATCACCGCCAGCACTACTGTCACCACAACAACGGACAAAATCGCGAACATTTTTGTGCGAACTCCTTGCCACGCTACAACTAACTACTGCACAACGAACGGCGTTTCAACGCTTATAAAGTACTTGATTTATTACAAAATATGATCATACGAAAATAACACTTAATGATGTCATAAAAAGGTGTAAAATATAAAAGGCGGTAAAGAATTATTGATAAACTGAGGTAAGTTTAAGCGTGATTAATTAGCTGCTAGCGCAAGTTTTTAATTAATTTTATAAAATTTTTAGGAAATGTTAAATTTCTAAGCAAAGGGAAGTTTTTGTGCCAAAAACCAGAAAGGTTTCTGTGCATTTTTCGACTTGAAAAAGGCTTATGACAGAGTGGACAAGTATGCTTTTTATGAAACACTAGCATTGTTTGAGTTGAGCGTTGGGCTGGTACAGGTATTAAAATATTTTCATAGGGACCCAAGCGGTTATGCAAAAATCAACTCAGACTGGTTTAGCTTGCATAAAGGTGTCAGTACGGATTATGTAGCCCCTAAATCAATAATCGAAATGCAGTTTGACAGACCCTGAGGTTTATGATGGAATGCGTTGTTTGAAGCCCATGGACACCTGAACCAACTTCAAATAAAGAAACTGATGTGTTGTCCCGTAAGGAAGCTGGAATGCCTTACAGCTTGCACTTATCAGACCAGAACACAACTTGGCTGCAGAAAGAGGTAAGAGTGTGGTACCAACCCAGACGGACTTCTATGTAGAAAAGGAGTCTTATCACCTAGTAGCTATATTTTATAACTAGCTGTTTCCGCGACTTCGCTTTTGTTACGATTAGAATGGTTTGCAAATTTATTACGATTGGATTTCATGGGTAACTTAAGATGGCGGCTAGCGCGTCGCGGACTGAGAGGAAAAAATCGGTCACTTCACCCGAAAACAACTCACTTTTAGGAGATTATTATAATGAATGTTTCGACACCATGTTTAGGACACTAATTTCTTGGTTGCGGCACAATAAAACTACCTATTATCTAAAATTGAAATTTTTAATCGAGGCACACACTGACTTGTACATTTTAAAGGAAAGAAGAGATAATTTTAGCCAGTGCAATACAGTTCAAAAAATTAATTTATGTCATAGACAAGTAATAATAATGTTAAAAAAAAAACAATAACTGATTTTGACCTTGGGATTAGCAATCGCGTTTACGACCACTATACCAACGAAGCAGTCAAACAATGAAATTAGCACATAATTTAAACACACGATCTTTTGTTTGATTTTAACATTATTAAATTTTTAAAAAATCGTGTACTTTTATTTATTATTTTAGAACAAAATAATCATAATTAGCCAATATTTAATTTCTTATGGGCAACAAAGCACAGAATATGATAAATAATAGTACTATGTAAGAGTATTACGTACAGAAGTTGCACTTCTTTGATATTGACTACTTACCGACGTTTTAATAGCCTACACAATTATTTTTAATTTGATAAATCACGTACTCAAGACAAATTAAACATTATCGCTGCGCGCTAGTGGCTTTGCATCTTTTCATCTTCCTACGTCACGGACGATATTTCGTAGGCCTTTCAAGTTACAACAAAGAGTAAAAAATTACAGTACCTTTTGATTATTGTAATTATTTATTTATTAATTTTTTTTGTGCTTTGCTACGGAGGCAGGGCAGACATGGCGAGTGCTCTGTCCCGGCGAAAATGTTCAACTGGAAGTTAACCAACAAAAACAGTGGGATATTCCGTTGGTACAGAGGGTGCAGAAAGATTTGTTTCATAATTTCCATAGTGACCACTATAAGGTACGCCTTCTAGCTGTTTCGACTAAGGAATCTAGTCACTGGTTACACGCTTTACCATCAAGTAATCTCGGCACATTACTTGATAGTGGTAGTAGGAGCGGCCGTTTATCAACCCCATCAGTGCCCCTGCGGTAACAGCGTCGACAAGTTTGGGCTCCACGGACTTTCTTGTAAGAAAAGTGCTGGTAGGTTTTCGCGGCACGGTTCTTTGAACGATGTCATCCGAAGGGCTCTTGTCTCTATAAATGTTCCCTCGGTTTTAGAGCCTTGTGGAATATTTGGAGACGATGACAGGAGACCCGACGGTATGACATTGGTCCCTTGGGAGAGAGGTAAAGCCCTAGTGTGGCATGCTACTTGCTTAGACACTTTGGCGGCCTCTCATCTCAAGGGCGAACCTCGATTAGAGCCGGGGCGGCATCAGAGGCAGCTGAACTGAGTAAGTGGCGCAAATATGAGTCTCTGAGAGATGACTACATATTTGTGCCATTTGCTGTAGAGACTATCGGTCCGTGGGGTCCACGTCCACGACCAGCCGTGGATGAAGTTCTTAAAGGAACTCCATCCGCGGCTGGTCGATGCTGCTGGTGATAAGAGGGCTGGCTCTTTTCTCGCTCAAGGGCTAAGTATAGCCATTCAGCGGGGAAACATACAAATATACATATAAATTACACTTAAACTAATAGAACTGTTTTATCCTATAACTAAATCCACTCTGCTACTAGAATGGCATTACGAGGCCAATATTACAACATATGGACATATCGGTCAAATATGGACATATCGGTCAAATATGGAAATGTATACATCAGAAATGATGATACGTCATCGGTTATACTTGTAAAGAATAAGGATTTCCTATCCAAGATGTCATTCTAAGTTGTGTATTCATAGTTCTTGTGATTTTCCAATAATAATTTGAAGCTTATATTTTGTTTTCCCTTTATTTTCATGTTAAATTACTATCAGAATGTTAGCCGCATGCGCTCTATAACTTCCGAGTTTTATTAAGAATTATTAAATAACGACTATGATAAAATATGTTTATCTCAAACTCATTTTGATGATGTTGGGTGTTATGAGGAACTTTCCGATGAACGTTAGAACGTCTTTCGTACAAAATAGATGTGACAACATCTCCCTAACACATAGGGAGATGTTGTTCTTGCTATAAAAAAAATGTTTTAAGGGCCTATATTACCTCAGCTCAAATTCTAATTTCGCCCCCACTTCCCCGCGCCACTCGTTCGCACACTACGGCTCGCGGTCACGCGGGAACACGAGGTCAAAGCGATTTTGTTAGAGTAAAATAAACTATTATCGGACGAGCACTAAGTAATAAAATTTTCAGTCATAATTTAATATTAACTTGTCATTAAATGAACATAAAATTATATGTCGCAGATTTAATTTCATTGTACTAGAACTTTAGCTGTATTCTCATAAAGCTAAAGGTCTAGTATAAGTTGACCCTTCATTGTACGGAAAGCCTATACAATGCGAGGTCAGCTTATACTGGAAAGTTCTTCTTATAGTGAAAAGATCCGCCCATTATTGGTTTAGTAGTAAGCTTGAGTTTTATAGTTTTCGCCGTGTATGTATGTAATGTGACAGCCGTTTACGTATGTAATTATGTTGGTAGTAGGTCTATGCAAGTACCTACATATACATACCTATAAGAAATTTTGCAAACCGATTCTAAACCACTGCATAAATTCTACTGCTACAAAAAACTAGTCAAGAGCGAATCACCATTGCACTGAAAATTCTGTAGGTAGGTACATTGGCTTGGTAGTAAGTTTACGCTTTGCATTTTACAATCTTATAAACTTCAACAATATAGTTTTCGCCTCGTATTACATACTATAGTAAAATTATTTTGTCCGTGCAGTTGGAGTCATAAATCATAGCTCGGCTTCAGCCCGGCTAGGGCGGTGAGCATATTGCGCGGGCGCAACGCCATTATCGATAACAACAAATGAATCATAAAAGGCAGGTACACGGCGGCGGTGCGGTATACAAAGGGTGGTGCGACATTGTTATGTTATGAGTCATTTGTTTTCCATTATTACCCCCGCCTAATACCTGCAAATTAGTGCAATGATAATTTAGTACATATATCGAAGAGAAATTTATTTTTGCGCATTCGCTCTATGAATTTCTTTAGTGACACAATGGCTACTCCTTTGTTTTGTACCAAAACGACAGAATTTATTCAAAATAATATTTTGCCTGTTGGCACCAATATAACAGCACAAGCACGTGTTGTTATCAACAATGTTTTAACATTTTTCACTTCACTTTCTTTAATAAATACGTTGTTTTATATATTTTTTATCATTTTTATCACTAACCCACAATGACAAAACTAAATACACTATCAATAACGCTTATCGACAACAATAATACGCATCACTATGCTCACCCTAAGGCCCGTGAGTGAGAGAGAGCGAAATACCTGATGACTTATGACCCAAACTGCACGGACAAAATAATTCTATAAAAAATAATATAATAGTATAGGTACTTTTTACTGCTTTTATATATACACACACACATATATATATATATATATATATATATATATATATATATATATATATATATATATATACACACACACATATATATATATATATATATATATATATATATATATATTTATATATAAATAAATGAATCGTGATTTTAGGTCAAGGTTTGTATAAATATAAGATGGATAGGTAGGTAAGTATGTACGTAGGTAGGTAGGTAGGTAAGGGGCATGTAAGCAGGTAGGTAGGTAGGTACGTACTGTAGGTAAGTAGATAGGTAGGTTGGGTAGGGTAGGTTGATAGGTATGAATGAAATGAATGAATGATTTTTATTCAATATAGATTATTGTATAATACTTATTGAAAGTCATTTTTAATTTACCACTGATTCAAAAAAACCTCTGTGGGAAGAACCAGCAAGAAACCCAAGGGACTTTTTAAACATATTTAAATTTACAATAAATTTATTATGTTACAATTTTGAATGAATTTTTATAGAACCAGCATGGTGGCGATCACCTAATTCCCAGGGTTATTTTCATTTATATATTCATTTATATTATAATAATTTAGCTAAAGCTAAAATATCAAGGTACGTCAGTACTCAATAGGTTCATAATTTTATGTATGTAGTAGGTAGCACTATAGTCGGATAAGTTTTTTAAAACGTTACCCCACACTAGGATTTTCTCCTGTATTATGGTGGCAGTTTACAAATATAAATTGCACAAGGACAAACATCCAGATACTTGTTCCGTGCGGGATTCGAACCCACGGACTCCAGCGCAACAACACATTGCTAAGCCTGTGCGCCACGGGGTAACGATAACGTAAGGACGGATAAGTAAGTTACAGTTTTATTTATTTATAGTTAGATAGGTAGGTACTTACCGAACACACTTATATTTTTTATTACTAAGTGTTTGGCTTCTGCACTTCGGGTCGCGGGTCGATTCCATACGGAACAAATATTTTTATGGCCTACAGATAGTTGTGAAAATTTGTGTTTGTAATCGCACCGTCTCCGATTCAGGAGAAATCCTGGAGTAGGGCAACGTTATAAAAAAACAATGACTACATAGATACCTATATTTTGTTGTATATTGTCAAAACAAAAACAAACCTTTTTTGATTTCACGTGGTAGAGCCATGCTGCAGCTATATTAGTAGTATAGTTGAAGTACGAATGGGTCGGCTCGACCGGGGAAGGACCACGCTCTCACAGAATACCAGCGTAAAATAGCAGCTCAACACTGCTGTGTTTCGTATGGTGAGTGTAGAGAACCGGAGACCCTTTTTACTGGAAAAGAGGCATTCCATCTTAGTCCTCACGGGTGACAACGCATCTGCATTTTGATTCTTTATTGAAGATAGATGTAGATGTCTATGGGTCACAGCAACCACTTACCATCAGGTGGACTGTGTGCTCGTTTGTCACCCTATCCTATAAAAAAAAAAAACCTAGTTAGGTAACTTTTTATCTTTTTATTTTTTATAAAAGTTGCCCCACGCTCGATTTCTCCTGAATCGTGGACGGTGTGTTTACAAACACAAATCTTCACATACAGAAACACCTGTGACTAGTAGCGCAGCAACCAATCGCTTAGCCACTGCACCAAACGTGTCATATGCTAAATTTCTACATATTTGTAATCACTAATACTGTAAGTAGATAGGTCGGTAGATACTTACTTCATTACGTTTATCATACGTATCTTTACGCCAACCCAGTCGCTGCTTATTTTAAAACCTAAGTATCTATTTCAATATTTTAATTTTACGTCGTCCTGTTGCGTAATGTGTGTTCTGAGCGCAAGCGACACTGCTCTCCCGTTCGAAAGCCGAAGCGAGAGTGAGCGGCGGTGTCGGGCGGCAGGGAACAAGCTTTAAAACGACGATAGTTTAGGTAATTTCTTTTTACGGTGAAAATAATGATAATTAAAAAAAAGTAAAAAACATAAACCCTGCTTTATAGTTAGTTCAGTTAGTATGCAAAGTTTCATGATCTAATTTGAAGTACTTTTGAATACCAGCGGTTTATTTTTCAGTTTGGAGGTAACTTTGGATTTTTTTTCTATCGAGAAAATTTTATGGAATCGTGTTTTCGTCTAACATAGTACTTAACATTAATCCTCAACTTCACCATATATTTATTTCATAATCAATGCTGCAGTATTTTCGGCATAACGGAGGATCATGCTAAGCCATTTGAGGTAGTATAGGCCCTTAATGTTATGCGTCGCGGAGCCTTGGACAGTGACTATGAGGACCTTTGGATTATTCCCTAACGACGATTACGCAATGGCGATAAACCTTTGTTACTTGCCTCCTTATTTACATCTTGATGATTTTGAAAGGTTTTTGCGTCATGTTCAAAGTGTTAAGTTTAAAATAATGATGAACGTGGGTCTTTCTGTATCGTTGGTGATTTTGATATCCCTGACATTGACTGAAATATTTAAAAAAAAATCAAAAATATTACTACTCCCCGGGATTACTAATTAAAAAGGCTTGCTCTTTGCTTAATATGATGGCTATATGTTACTTGAAACAGTTATATTTCCTAACAAACTGTAAATGACCGAACGCTCAACTTAATTTTGAAAAATTTAGATAATGTTTATGTAACTGCGGCGCCACCTTTAATCAAACCTGATAGACATCACCCTTATTTGAACACATCTATTGGACACCAGCAAGAATTTAAACCCATCATAATACAGTAAGTTTGAAACCAAATTTCCATAAATGCAACTTTATAAAGATAAAAAATCTTTTATTTAATACAAACTGGCAACATCTTTTGGTTGAGGAAAATGTAGATGATGCGGTTGAAATATTTTACCAAGAATTAAACAAAGATATTCTTGTTTATATGTACACCTTTGCAGAAAAGTCCATCACATAAATATCCATACTGGTACGTTCTTTCTTTGTTTCGTTGCATTAAAGATAAATTAAGATTTCATAAACTATATAAGAAATTTGGCAACCCAGGAGATTACAATACCTTTAATTTATTGGGAAAAAGAAGTAAAAACTTAATAGAAGAGTGTTTTAAGAACTAACTACAAAATGTGGAAAGCTACCTAAACTGTAATATGAAAGCCTTCTGGAAATTCGTCATAAGAAAAAGAGCAAGTGGAAATATACCTAAAATATAACTTATGAATCTAATACCGCAAACAAATCGAAGGACATCTGCGATCTCCTTGCTAAATATTTTTCATCTGTGTACGACAAAGCGGATTTAAATAAATCTGCATCGTTTACCATTCCACCAAAATATGATGTTACTTTATCTGATATATTTATCTCAACTGAGATAGTGTGTCTACACTATCGTAAATTGGATGCTTCCAAGGCTCCTGGGCTAAATGGAATTCCTGCTATACTTGTAAAGGAGTATGCAGAAAAGCTTAGTTCGCCGTTGTCTATTATTTTCAATAAGTCATTAAGTACGGGTACTTTTCAAAAAATTTGGAAAAATGCCCTTGTCATACCCATTTACTAATCTGGTGATAAAACAATATGTAAAATTATAGTCCCATAAGCATACTTTCCTGCTTGGCTAAGCTTTTCGAAATTTTAATATATTCTCACATATACAATGATGTTAAGCAGAAAATTTTATGTATGCAGCATGGCTTCATATCTCGGTTTACAGTAATCAATCTGCCCATATATAGAAATCACATCAGCTCTGCTATTGCTAATCGTCATCAGGAGTATTCAATTTATACAGATTTTTCCAAGGCATTTGACATGGTCAAACATGAGCTTCTGTCACTCGTAACCTTTTTTCCCCATCGATTGTCGGTTCTTCGAGCTATATGGCCGGCCCATTGCCACTTCAACTTACTAATCACACGAATAAATACACTCTGGTTCTACTGCGGGTATCCTCATTTCTAAGGAAATTTATCACGCAGAGAAACCCCAAGCATAGCTCTCTCCATAGCTCGCTGAGCGACCTTGAGCTTCCTCATACGGCCAGCAGTGAAGGACCACGTCTCAGTTCCATAAGTCATTACTGGCAACACGCACTGGTTGTACAGTCTCGTTTTCAAGTTTTGAGGTATATCTGACGAGAAGATGTGCCGTAATTTCCCGAACGCTGCCCAGCCGCGTTGAATCCGTCGATTGACCTCTCGGTTGAAGTTGGACTCACCTAGTCCGACTATTTGTCCCAGGTAAACATACTCGTCAACAATTTCGAGCTTAGTGCTCCGGCATAAGGCAACTACCGGCATAAGTGTGACATGGCCGTTATACATGCCTGTTTGTTGTACTAGAGTATACATCCACTGTATGATCATCTTTTTATAGGGTACATTCTGACAGGATCGAGAGGGTGCAAGTGAACATATATTCATTCCCAGTGTTTATGGCATATATGGTCACTTGCACTGTCTACCATCATCCGATTTTCGACTTAAAGTGTTTTAATGTCCAACGATAATCTCTGAAAATACAATTTTTTTTTATACGTGGTAGAGCAATGCTGCAGCTATATTAGTATAGTATGTGCCAAATCGATTGAGAAAACGGACAATGACCTTTCGGTCGTTTAACCAGGGTTACAAACCTTCAATATATAGGCACATTTTATATGTAGTACTCTTTATTTATAATGATTTTTTATAATGATTGATATAATATATATTTATTAACTATTAAAAAGTTATGTGAAAGATCGTTGTAGAAGAAAAATCATCTATTGTTATAAAGTACTTTATTCATTTAACAACAAAAACATTAATTTATAACACATATAAAGATTCGAGTGATAACGACACCGAATAAGTACGTACTTATGCAAAAGATAAAACTTTATTTTTAATATTATATAAGAACTTTATTTTATTCGGTGCAATCATCACTGTATCTTCACTTGATGAACTATCTGTAACATTAATTATAAAGCGATCTGCAGTTTGGTCAATTCTATCATCCATGCCACGCATTTTTTGTTCAACCTAAGGACATGCTGAACACAGTTTTTCCATTTATCTGGCGTGATTTGAGTTAAACCATCTTTAAGTAAATTTTAACATCTTTAACTTGAAAGTTGTATTTTTCGTGCAACGTACCCTCACATCTGCCCACACAAGTTCATGAAGGCTCAGTGATAAGGAGGTAACCTTACCACTGTGATGCTTTTTCGCCATCTCGTCGGTGACGTAACTTCGATAGTTATCTTTAACTTTTATTTTTTCCATTAAGTGGGTCTTTGTGTCCGAGGGCACGTATGCGATCTGTTTAGACTTCAGCCATTCCTGCATATTTTGTTTCCGCCAAGACATTGTTGGGTTTTTTCTAAACGTCTGGAGTGGTAACTAGCGTTATCCATAACTATGACATCGCCGCTTTGCAGTTTTTCATTACTTTTCTAAACCAGTCCTCGAAATGAGCGTCCATTACTCATGGTAGTCACCAGTAGATGATGATTCAAATACCCAATCACATCCTCCCAAAAGCCATTTTCATTGCCAACGTGTACAACTATTAATCGCTTTCCTTTACCCGAAGGGCTGCGCCAGTAGAGTAGCCTTCTAACCGTGATTGACGAGAAGATTCAATTGTGGTGTCTTCCCATACCTTTCCCATAGTATGACCTGCGTTAATCCATGTTTCGTCAAGGTAAAAATGTTACGTCCTCGTTTCTTAATATTTGTATTTCTCAAATATCTGGTACGCTACAGAACTATCTCATGATCTATTAGACCACTTTTTCTGTTTCTCTTTATATATTTGAATTTTAAATGGCGCAACACACGTCGCAGGGAAGTTTTGCTCAAGTTTGGCAACTGGTCATCTTGATTTATACTGAGCAAAATTTTGTCTAAAGTCGGTAATTCTCCTGCAAGAAAGAACTGATGCACTTTCGCTCTTATAGCCGATTTATCAAAATCGTCCAACTTGTCAATTACAGACTTTTTCTTTATTAATTATTCTTTTCTGGTATTTTATGGGAATCTCTATACACGCTTAATACGCGATATATAGTGCTCTTGCTGACTCCTGAGATCTCCGAAACCTTTTCACCATATTAACGTTTGAAGGATACACGCCTCGGGCCAGGTGTGTTTTGACATATTTGTATACATTAATGATAATCTCTTGTTCCCCGACCGACAAAGTGGTAGGTTTCTCTTTTTACTGGTGACGTTAAAGGTGCTCCAGAAGATGGGCCTGTAAATAAATGACAAAATATACTACCATAGTACTACATCACATAAATACATATTGTTTTAGAAAATAAAACCACATGGTCACATAAAAGAGCGCTTTAAGAAATAGAAAGGCTACGTCGTCGCATTTGTACCTATTTGTACGTACCACACGTTTATTATGGGTCGGCGACGTCTCTTTTCACTTGATGTTGAAGGACCGGGTCCTTCACCAAATTCTCCTGAACTCATGTCGATTTAGTAACGACCGTCACAGTAAAACTAATATAACAGATTCAAAAACAAAACTTAACGATATAACAAATTTAACAGTAAAAACTCAACTAAAACAATGCAATGAATGCTATGAATTACCTGAGACGTACACACGCAAGCGCTATCCGAACACGAATGAAAACAAAATGGCGGACTGGCCCAAAAGGTGACGCATCTCTGGCTGCCATTGTCACGTTTCTTTAGAACGAACTGACGTAACGCGCGTTTTGTTTATTTTAAAGGGATGAATTTGCAAAAGCTCAATATGGTGATTATATTGTTTCAAATATTTTTAATATGAAACTGTTATTAAATGAATTGCTGCGTTACTTACCATAAATTGAAATATAAAATATAACACATTTTCGCGATGTACCGTAAGATTTTACTATGTTTATAGGAACCACAGACAATATTATTTAAGAAACAAAACAAAACATATGTGCTGACCTAGAAGTGGGAATAATATCAATATTTAAATATTGTTATCACATCTAAATTGAGATTTTGTAAGTTACGCCTTTTGACACTCGGCTCATATCTGAGGTCATTGTCCGTTTTCTCAATCGATATGGCACATACTATAGTATAGTTGTAACACGAATGGATCGGCTCGACCGGGGAAGGACCACGCTCTCAGAGAATACCAACGTAAAATAGAAGCTTAACACTGCTGTGTTTCGTATGGTGAGTGTAGAGAACCGGAGACCCTTTTTACTGGAAAAGAGGCATTCCATCTTAGTCCTCACGGGTGACAACGCATCTGCATTTTGATTCTTTATTGAGGATGGATGTAGATGTCTATGGGCCACAGCAACCACTTACTATCAGGTGGACTGTGTGCTCGCTTCTCACCCTATCCTATAAAAAAAATTGCCGACCAAGTTTTTTTGCAAAAGATTGTGCATTCTCATACGAATTGCCCAGAGTTTCTAAGACTAATTAACTTCAATACCAGTTTATGAAAACGTGTTAAAAAAATCAGGTTTTTTTTTTAGGATAGGGTGACAAACGAGCACACAGTCCACCTGATGGTAAGTGGTTGCTGTGGCCCATAGACATCTACATCTATCCTCAATAAAGAATCAAAATGCAGATGCGTTGTCACCCGTGAGGACTAAGATGGAATGCCTCTTTTCCAGTAAAAGGGTCTCCGGTTCTCTACACTCACCATAAGAAACACAGCTGTGTTAAGCTGCTATTTTACGCTGGTATTCTGTGAGAGCGTGATCCTTCCCCGGTCGAGCCGACCCATTCGTGCTACAACTATACTACTAATATAGCTGCAGCATGGCTCTACCACGTATCATTCGACGTACATGGGAATAACACTTCCTTTTTCAATTCTGTTGTCAAATTGTGTCGTGATTACGACGACAATAAGCGTAGTAACGTACACCTATATTCGATAGTAGCTTAGTTAGATTTAATAGAGATTGACCTACGTGTTTCCCTTAATAATTAATGTTTTATATCTCGTTTATTTTTGCTACACCTAAGTCATTCTAGTGCAGTTATGTTATTATGCAGTGTACATTTTTTTGTATTGTAGTTTAGATCAACACCATTATACCTACTTTTAATTTTAGAACTGTATATAAATACTGTCTGTTTGTGTACCTTATTCAATAAAATAAAATAATTATACTAAACAATAAACAAAAAATATTTGTATAAATAAAACTAGTTTTGACGTATTTTATTGCGTATATTAACTTATTATAAATTCCTGACGTTTCGAGCACTTTACAGCACCGATGGTCACGGGTGGGATAGGGGTGACCAATGCGTTCAATGAATTGCAAATATTTATATAATTGCATTTTTACCGAAATAAAAAAAAATCGAATCTTGATTTTTAAGTGTCTGAAATCGATTCACATTTAAGATCGATTAAATATATCAATTATCTTGACTCCTAAAATCCCTTACTCAATCTCAGACTGCCATTCATTTAGCGAAAGCAAGCGAGTGTGAGGAAGCGCAGCCCAGCCCACTGGCACACCCCTGGCGTAAAAATGAAGTATTTTCGCCCTGCTACTTTTTTTTAGTTCTTAAAAAAACGTTAACCCCACATTAGGATCTCCTGTAGTTTACAAACACAAATTGCACAAGGACAAACAGCCAGACCCGGAACAATTATTTGTAGGTCATACAACTACTTGTTCCGTGCGGGATTCGAACCCGCGACCCCCAGCGTAGCAACTCATTGCTAAGCCACTGCGCCACGGAGCCGTCAAATGCGGAGCCGCCACTGTTGATGCATTGTGCAGTTGTACAGGCTGTTTCCCGGTTTCTTTATACGGATGTTGTAGCGATCAACTAATGAACATTAATTTATTACAACAGGTGGCGCTGTTGTCGAGATCCAGAAATCACCCGTGCAATGCCGGGGCGGATTGCTAGTTTTATATAAACTTCGTCATTTTAAATAATATAATGAATACATTTAGAAAATAAAGTAATAACATTCCAGAATAAATTAAATCAAAACTTTGACAATAATGGACATAAATAAAAACATCTTAAATTTGCAAAATAAAAAAGCATATTATACAATAATGCTAAACGACTTTACAATTTGCAAAGTTATAGCTTCTGTGGCAAGGGAAAGACAATGTTCAGAGCGGCAAAGATATCTAATCATCCATCCATTACAACCTATGAAAGTCAAACCGCTGAACATAGGCCTCCCCCATAGATTGCATTCCGGGGATTTTACCACAGTTGCCACGCTTGGCAGGCTTGGTTAGAATATTTAGTGATTTCTTAACTCACTGTAGTTAATAAATAGCCTAAAAGTTAGAGTGTGTTAACTACGTCGGAGCGCGCGGGTTCGAATCTCGCAATGTTGTAAGATGTTTTAGTTTTTATATTTGTTTTTTAGTGTTCTAACCCACATAGCCCCACGATCAGCAAAAATAAATTATTATTTGCGAAATTACGTACATTTTTATGGTGTCTTGTGTACTTTTTAATCGTGGGGTATGCTTTGTTCGAAAAATATTTAACCTTTATATTGGACGTCATTTTTTTGTCACACTACCATGGACACGCGGTCTCTTGGGTCGCTATATTATGAAGCCAAAATATTACAGAAATATTAATTTTATTTTTACGCTATTATATTTATTATCTGTGCATATTAAAATGAAATAATTTGTATGCTTTTAATCAATCGTTATTTATTTCTTACATAATTTAAGCATATTAACTGTTAAAGGCACTATTTGGCATAAATTTGCTTGAGATCAGTTTTAGGAGTGAAAACTTAAATCAATTGCACTTTTAAGAAAAATTAACATTCTTTTCTATAAATCTAAGGTTTAAATATTTAAAAACAAATTAAAATCTTCTCAAAATAATATATAAAAATCCTGACAATGGTCTAATATGTATCAAATTATTGGCAGTCCTTGCACAAGGGTTTGGAACACTGTAAACATATAACCTGTTTAAAATTTATACAAGTATAGTTGGACTTCCTATTTAGTTTTGGAGGACAAAGACGACATGTTTTTCGCTTCGATGGATCAGTCTCATGAGTAGGAGGTTCGTCTGAAGGCATATCTACCCCTAAAACTCGCTTCTGTGTCATTTTTAGCTCACTTGCTATATTTGGCTTTATTGCACGTCTTTCCATATGTAGAACGACTAAAGATCGTCGGCCTTACGTACGATTTGCGTGAAATTTGGTACTTAGATAATGTTTTACTTTACCTATAAATTTACGTGTAATGCAGACCTATCCAGAAAATAATTATTAAATAATTTTTTTTTTTACTTATTATAAGCCAGTGCTTGACCACAATCCCACTTGGTGGTAAGTGGTGATGCAGTCTTAGATGGTAAATCGCACTGTCTTAGCGTAACAAAAGCCTATTCACTCTTGCCTTGAAGACGCCCAGATTGTATTCGGACGGAAAGATAGACGCCGGCAAATTATTCCACTCCTTTGCTGTACGCATTTCAAAAGATGAAGCAAACCGTTTGGATCTAATGCGTGGAATTTCGACAACAAAGGTATGAAAACCCGCCGACTGCCTGGTAGTACGATGTTGGAAAGGAGAGGGAGGAATTAAAGCGTGTAATTCCTGCGCACACTCACCGAAATGCATCCTATAGAATACCGAGAGACTGGCTACTCTGCGCCTGTGCTCGAGGCTGACAAGATTGGTTTCAACCAAATCAAAGTCACCAATGAGCCTCTTAGCACGTCTCTCCACTGAGTCCAACGCTGCCAGGTGGCATTTTGCAGCACCAGCCCACATGTAACAGCAGTACTCCATGCACGACCGGACTTGCGCTTTATATAAGGTAAGAAGCTGCCCCGGCGTGAAGTACCGCCGCACCCTTGCAAGGACACCAAGTTTCCTTGCGGCTGCTTTGACTCTGGACTCAATGAACCGCCCATAGTTGAGGTTCGGAGAAAATTCAACCCCTAACAACTGAAGGCGGTCAGTGTACTCCAAGGAAACATTCCGGAAAGTAGGAGCCAAGGTGAGTGGGCTCCTTTTAGCGGTGAAAAGTCACGCTTGTGTTTTGGAGGCGTTAATCTTACGAAATTGGCATCGCCCCATTCGGAGACTGCCTATAGTATGAGTCTCACATGCTCAACCATAGCCTCTTTCTGAATGGATTTGATTCCGACTGGCTCGGCACCTGGTTGGTATCTCTCCACAACTGTGCTGTTGTCTGCATACCCATAGATACCGGAAATGAGCAGATCATTTATATGCAGCAGGAAGAGAGTTGCGGAGAGAACGGACCCCTGAGGAACACCGGCGTTAGTCGCCACAGCATCGGATGAGCAGCTTTCGACGACGACCCGGAGAGACCGTTCACTCAGAAAGTCCTTCACCCAGGCAATCAGGCCAGGGGATAAGCCGTACGATGAAAGCTTGCCCAATAGACTAGCGTGCCAAACCCTGTCAAAGGCCTTCGAAACATCGAGGGAAACAGCAAGTGCTTCACCACTGTACTCGAGGGCTTTGTCCCATATGTAAGTGGCATACGCTGGAAGGTCACCAGTTGATCGATTTCGGTGAAAACCGTACTGGCGATCACTGAGGAGATCATTTTTCTCTAGGAATGCCATGAGGTGGGCGTTCAATATGCGCTTCATAATATTGCAGAGTATGGAGGAAATTGAAATTGGCCGATGGTTGGCAGGGTTGGTACGGCCTTTTTTACCGAGTTTTTTTAGGCACAGGCTGCACATTGGCCAGCTTCCAAGATTTAGGCACTATTCCAGTCCTGAATGAGAGGCGGAACAAGCATGTCAACACAGGAGACAACTCAGGTCCACAGACCTTTAGAACTATAGCTGGTATACCATCAGGTCCACTAGCTTTGTTCACGTTGTAACGACTTTGCAAGGTTTTAAGAACCTCCTTGTTGGTGATACGGACCTCTGACATAGAGGTATCGCAGTGAGGTAATTGAGATGGTACGCTGTTGCTACTGTCCAGAAGCGAATTGCAAGCAAAAAGAGAAATAAATAAATCCGCTTTCTCCTTAGGCGCATGCGCCAGTGAGCCATCTGGTTTTACCAGCGGAGGCAGTGTAGACCGACAGAAGTTTGTATTGACCGCTTTGGCGAGAGACCAAAAAGCTCTACTGCCAGATGGTTTGACAGAGAGCTTTGTACCGATACGTTTAATGCGGTCGAAACTGGCTTCGCGTAATGTCTTTTTGCAGGACTTGGTGGCTTGGTTAAAGGCTCTCTTCTTAAGGCTAACATACGGAGCTTTGCGGTCTCGAGAATCGACCCAGGATAAGTACGCCATATGCTTGTGCTTTTCAGCACGAGCGCACTCGGCGTTGAACCATGGGCGAGCTTTACCACCAATGGGTACGTCAGCAAAGGGGATGAAATACTCCATCGTTTGACGTATCCCACATCGGTTATGGCATCCGCGCAGCTCGACGGGTCTTCAGACGAGAAGCATCCTGCCGCCAAGGATAAGATGCAAAAAAATGCCGCATCTCATCCCAATCTGCTGACTTGTATCACCACACTTGCCGTACACCGTGGAAATTGTAGTTAGGTGGGGAATATAACGACACATATTTCACCAGACAGTGGTCAGAAGTTCCCAAGGGTGAGGTAACTTGAACATCGTACCTGTCTGGATCGGTCATCAGCAGAAGGTCGAGGCAGTTGGCTGTGTGCCCATCCACATCAGGTACCCTAGTCGCTTGTTGTACCAGCTGGAAGAGCCCCAGCGACAAGGCAAAATTCCACGCCTCTCCCCCAGCGTGGTCAGTCTTCTGGTATGGGAATAGCCAGTCCTGATGACAGACAATAAAGTCCACCAGAAAAACCAACTGTGCATTAGAGTACCGATTTAGAGCCACATCAGAGGCTTCACTGAGGTGTACAAAGAGCCTAGTTTTCTCCTGGTCACCGCTGTGCGATCGGTAGACATAAGAATAATTTTATCCATTTCTGTGTCTATCAATACCCAGATCGTAGAGAAAGTGGGGTCTTCAAGGTGACGGAGACGCTTAAAGCAGATGTCGTTGCGGACTTACGTGTGTGTTACTGTGTTTACACACAGACTCCAGCGCGCTGATGGAATTTATGCTCGAATGTATACCCAGGGTAGCCAAGGTACGCCGCATCTAGAGGACATCTGATCTGTGTCTCAGTCAAGAAGAGTAAGTGCGGCTTGTCAGTCTCAAGGTGGTAATGGACTGCATTGAGATTACAGTGCAGGCCTCGGATGTTTGTGAGGTGCACTTTGACGGAGAGGGAGTGCAACCGCTGTACAAACTTACTCTTCTTTTTCCTTTTTTTCATAAATGGTGGGAGTGAATAGGTTGAGAGAATGGCGGTTGGATGAGATGTCACACATATAACCTAGGTATGCAAACAGAGTCACAGCATCGATGGTACCAAGGATGGAGATTCCGAGCAAAAATCTGTCACCCAGGTACTATAATATAATACATAGACCATACAGCTTGCAAAGACGATGAGAAGAATAAAGAATGAAATAGAATGCTATGTGTTTGTGCTTAAGCCATGCGTGACCCCACATGACCCCGAGCAAGTTACGGTTGTAGTACCACCGTCCGTCGTGCTACAGGGTTGCGGGTGAAATCGTAATTTTTTCTGGCTTAGTACCCGCTCTTAATGTATTATTTCCATAGAGAAACACGGCCCACCGGTGGACCGGAGGGGAGTAGCCATACGCAGACGTTCCCCTCTGTCAAAGTATAAGTCCACGCGGTCCTATGCGTACAATAAAACTAGTTGCAACCACACTGCTCACTAGACTAAATCAAGTTGTGCAACTAAATTGAGGTCCTACAAAAATACCGAATTGTTCAGTATTTTGCTCCAAAAAGGGATTTGTCACGTCAAATTTACAAAAAAGAAAATGGCATTAACTTTCATAAATAATTTTAGTCATATTATTGCTATTTACTTGTCGGAGTGTATAAAATACCGGATGGATCGAGAGTAAGCGAGAGGTTGCGTCAATCTAGCGGAGCGTCATATCGACGGTAGTGGGGTAGAATTGAGATTAGATCGGGAAGCCCCTACTCGTTTATGCAGTATGAAGTTCAGTGGAGGTGCTGAGCGCAGGATTCCGCTTGCGTCATTCTACGAGTGAAGTAGATCTACGAGTGCTAAGACAGTATCGTGGTTCGTTCCGTTGTAGTAATTCTGCTGGTGCAGGCTAGGAAGATGGTGTTGCAGTGAGGCTGCCCTGTATTATACTGAGATTTGTAATGTTGCTGTTGGTTTGCATACTTTGGTGTTGTCAAGTAATTGCGTCCCTCACGTTACACTGGTGTGTGATTTTGGCGAGGACGTGTAACGGTGTGGTTGAACTGTAATTGCTCTATACTGAATGTGTAGTGCGTTACGCTGTCTTATTACTCATAATGATTAATTGCGTAAGCAAGAGAAGCATGTTGCACATCCACTCTGACCTTTTATTATTTTTAACAATTAACGCTATCTTAATGTATTTCCGATATTTCCAACATCAGAAGTGGGATCTCATATTGTATTACCTATATACTTAATTTTAAACTTAAAAATTACAATAATAACGGTAGTGTTGTTTCGGATTTGTTTATCAACACAGGCCGCTCGCCCTCATATCTCTCATCAATATGCAGATCGGTCGGGCGATTGGTCCGGGTCTGTATCCAAGCAGTCGCTGTCACCGAGCAATAGTGTTGTAATGTATCTATGTGTGTGTGAAATTGTTAGTATATTGTTTTAATTGTTATGTGTGAGTTTCGTAGTGACAGACGATTGTTTTTGTGTGCGCAGATTTCCCCCCGCAAAAAATGACAGACCTTTCTGTATCAAAAAAAAAGCTTGGCTACTACCCTCCTGTACACACTGTTACATGTTGCTATGTGATTATTTCGTATAATTCCTTTTAAAAAAACTCCTTTATTTTAAAAATATTTTAATTGTCGAGTTACTGTCAGAGTAATGTTATGATTTTAAGATACACAATATTTTAATATTTTTAAATACTTGCACGCGGAACTTATCTTAGATTCACAAATCAAGTAAGCAATGATTGAGTTCTTCGTCACTAATTTTCACAAGTCTAACTGATTCTTCCCACAGCTGCTTCGCAACTTTCTCGTTGTAAGCATTCCAGTGCGCTGTCACCCGCTTGCAGTTTGTGAAGAATTCCCCGCCGACTTCACCGGCTTTCTTATCCATCACCACGTGGATAGCAGTTTGAGCTCCTTCCCATGGTGTTTTAAACATATTATAAAACAGAAACTTTATAATTGCACCTCTGATGGAATCCAACGAATTAAAAATATTTGTGCCAACGGCGCCGGGATCGACAGAATTGATAACGACATGCGTGTTCCTGCTGTCCCTCAACCTAAAAGTAAGTTCTCGAGCGAACAATACTAGAGCTAGCTTACTGCTTGCGTAGCTTTGTATCTTGTGCCAATAATTAGTTTTGTTTAAATTTTTCACATCGATCTTGCCAATATTGTGAAGTATAGATGACGTGTTCACTATCCTACTCGGTTCCAAAGGCCTTCCCGTCTTCTTCAAAAGCGGCAGGAGCAACAATGTTAGGAGGAAATGTTCGAAATAGTTTACTTGCATTATAAAATTCAGGCCGTCTTTGGTCAGAAAATCACCCACAAAACCAACTCCGGCGTTGTTGACTAAAATGTCAAGTCTATCTTCGGTGTTCATGATGTCTGCTGCAAACTTCCGCACAGACTCTAGGGAGCCAAGATCAAGGTATTTGTAGATCACTTTCTCACTGCCGATTTTGTCACTGACCGTTTTTACAGCGCTGGACCCTTCGTCAGGGTAAGGGCATGCGACGATTACCTTGGCGCCTCGGTCGGCGAAGTCGATAGCAATTCTTAGGCCCATGCCGGTGGTGCTGCCTGTGATGATGGTGGTCTTTCCATCAAGTCGCTTCTTCGATTTGCACATAGCGTTGGTGTTTTTCTGATAGAGTCCCACCAACACAGCTAGCACTACTGTCACCACAGCAACGGACGCGAACTCCTTGCCACGCTACAATTAACTGCTGCACAACGAGCGGCACTTCAACACTTATAAAGTACTTCCTTTATTACAAAATATGCTCATGCGAAAATAACACTTAATTATGTCATAAAAAGATGTAAAATATAAAAGGCGGTAAAGAATAATTGATAAACTGAGGGAAGATTAAGGATAATGAATTAGCTGCTGGCGCGAGATTTTAAGCGACTTTAAAGTTACCCCAAGAAATTTTTAAATTTCCCAAAAAAATTATTATTTCTAAATGATAAGAATTATTAGAAATTGAATTATCTGTATGCTGAGGTATTTATTGAAGAAGTAATGAAAGGAACCGTCAGAAGAAATTGGAATGTGTCAGATAGATTTAGAAAAGGGATGAAGTGTGCGAATCAGCTTTTTTCTGTGCTTTATTACCTATTTCTATTCCGATCAAAAAGAAGTATTTGGTTCAAAAGTTTTCTGTGTATATTTAGACTAGAACTACTTTTGGAAAAGGCTTATGATAGAATGGACAGGGCCTCGTTTAAATTGAACATTGGGCTGGTCAAAGAAAGGGGAATGAAATCGAACGCAAGTAAGACATAAGTAATGGTTTTTGAATTGAAAGAAAGTAAAACTGGAATATATTATACAAATTGGAATCACAATACGGATCATCATCGTCATCATCAGCCTACTGCAGTAGAAGAATGTGTCTCTAATAATTGAATAATAACATTTTCTTGGTTCCTTCTTATTTCAGAGAGTTTTAGAGCGGGTATTCGGTCGACGCACTGCCTTAATTTTGGCGTATATTTTTATAGCAAGAGGGTGGCAAACAAGTACACAGTCTACCTGATAGTAAGAGGATGCTGTAGCCATAGACATCTACATTTAGACTAAGATGGAATGCTTCGTTTCCAGTAATAAAGGTATTTCTGTACTTTACACTCATCATACGAAAGACAGCAGCAATAAGCTGTTATTTAACGCTGGTATTCTACTTTACGTAAATTATTTTTTACGTAAAACAGAAGTGGCAAACAAACTTACAGTCCACCTGATGATTAGTGGCTACTGCAGCCCATGGCCACCTGAACCAACTTCAAACAAAGATGGCTATCGATGCGTTGACACCTGTAAGGAAGGTGGAATGCCTTACAGCTTGCAATTATATTGAATCTCTATACTTCAGATCAGAAAATAAATAGAGCAGGTACTGCTATTTAGTGGCAGAAATTGGTAAGAGGTTGGTACCTTAAAGGCCGGCAACGGACCTGCAATTCCCTGGTGTTGCAGTTGTTCATGGGCGGCGGTAGTCACTTACCATCAGGTGAGCCGTGTGCTGGTTTGTCCCCTCTCATATAAAAAAAGACAGACATCTGTGTAGAAAAAAGAATTCTGCCATCTTGTAGCTTTATTTGTAATAACTATTATCGCTAGCCTATTATGAAATATATGGCAAGTGCTGTTCATAAGTCTGCCTTGCGTATGTGGACTATGAGAAAGCCTTTGATTCCGTCGAAATGTAGGCCAAGTTGACTGTCGGTATGTCGAAGTGCTGAAGTGCTTGTACAGTAGGGCTACGGTGGCTATCCGAGTACAGAATCAGAGTACGAAACCTATTCAACTGCAGAGAGGTGTAAGACATGGTGACGTTATATCCCCGAAACTCTTCACCGCTGCATTGGAAGACGTTTTCAAGCTACTGGACTGGAAAGGATACGGTATCAACATCAATGGCGAGTACTTCACTCACCTTCGATTTGCCGACGATATAGTCCTTATGGCAGAATCGCTGGAGGACCTAAGCACTATGCTCAATGACCTCAATAGTGTCTCCCAACGGATAGGTCTTAAGATGAACATGGACAAAACAAAGATCATGTTTAATGTACTTGTCACACCTATGCCGGTAGTTGTTAGGAGCACTAAGCTCGAAGTTGTTGACGAATATGTTTAACTGGGACAACTAGTCCGACCAGGTAAGTCCAACTTCGACCGAGAGGTCAATTGACGGATTCAACTCGGCTGGACAGCGTTTGGGAAATTACAACACATCTTCTCGTCAGGTATACCTCAAAAACTGAAATCGAGATTGTAAAACCAGTGCGTGTGGCTAGTGACGACTTATGGATCCGAGACGTGGTCCTTCACTGCTGGCCGTATGAGGAAGCTCAAGGTCGCTCAGCGAGCTATGGAGAGGGCTATGCTCGGGCTTTCTCTGCGTGATAAACTTAGAAATGAGGATATCCGCAGTAGAACCAGAGTAGCCGACATAGCCCAAAGGATTAGTAAGCTGAAGTGGCAATGGGCCGGCCATATAGCTCGAAGAACCAACAACCGTTGGGGAAGAAAGGTTCTCGAGTGGCAGCCTCGTACTGGCAGGAGAAGTGTAGGGCGTCCCCCCACTAGATGAGTGACGACCTGGTAAGACATGCAGGAAGTCAATGAATGCAGATGGCTCGGGGCCGTGCTTTGTGGCATTCCGCGGGGGAGGCCTATGTTCAGCAGTGGACTTGTGAAGGGCTGTAATGATGAAACAGACGTAATTTTTTTTTAAATCACGAAAATAACCCAAATTTTGATGGTTTATTAGTACTAAATTGAAATTTTAAAATCACAAACTAAGTTCAAATTAATATTCGTACAATTATTAATAATTTAAGAAAAAATGTTTTACGTCCATAAGATCCAAACATTTTTTTAGGGGAATTTTGACGGAGTTTTATAGTTCCGTCGTCATGCCAAATAGATGTAGGGACCAAAAACTAGTGTTATAGACTAAATACCTTAAAATCAAACATCTCGTAGTAACTAAAGTGTAAATATATGGCCACATGCAAAAACACAACGACCTGGCTAAATCACAAGAAAAGTTATTAGGTTTTTTGTTCCTCCTGAAAAGTAACGGTTTTGTGGATACGCCCCTATGGTTTGAGACCCGTGATATCTACGCATAAAAAAGCTAGTCAGTTAAGAGTGCTCTTAATTTGGCCCATCTTTAATATATTGCCAATTTGGTCGATAAACTTTCCTCTAGGGCGGCCCTTGAGTAAGTGTTGTAAATTAAGTTATATTTCCGTCAAGAGCAAATTGTTGACGTTTAACCGGTGTACTATATAGTATTGACCGCCAAAACCACGTCCGCTTACCATTATCGTGCGCCTAGTGCGCTGTCGGCGATACGCCAGGGTTTTCACGCTCAGGGTCCATCACAATGAAATAGCACACCAAATATTACGTAGTTTATTTTCGCATAATTGCTAGTATAGAACAGAACAGTCTTTACATAAATCAACCGCTTTTATAGTTTCCTTACAAAAATGGATATAGCAAATACAACTTCTTTTAAATCAAACAAATAAAATTATGTACTACAAAATAATTCTTAAAATAGGGCTCAATATTCATAATAAATATTTTAATGCATTAAATAACTACAAACGATTTATATTATATAAATGTTTGTTCATTTAATTTATAAGAACAAACATTAGTTTATCATAGTCAGTCAAAATCTGGGCTCTAATAGTCTATCAAAAGGTGGCGCTGCAAGCAAGATTCGAATTAAATTAAACAAGACTTATTGCATAAAATTTGATACAAAATAATGATATTAATTCTAATAGATATTCATTTGAACATTTACACAGTAAAATGAGTATTTTAACAATAAATTAAACATCAAACGTCTTCAAAACTTTCAAGCAGTCAAAACAGTGTCTACTAAATATCAGACCTTAATAAATAACGGATTTATGTTTATAAATAACTATTTAAATTTAAATCTTATATATTTCAGATATTCCTATACTAATATATTCACTTAAACGATAAACTAAAACATAAATATCAATATTTGCCAATTATTGTCGATAGATGGCGATTTGCGCCCATACGGCCATACTGACTCCAGCGCGTCCCTTGCGCTGTTTTTATGACAATTTCAAACAAGGCATCACCCATACTGGGATCTAGCCAACACACAAGGCAGCACCCATCCTGGGATCTAGCCAACGAGACCAGGTTTAAAAGGATACGCATGGTGGCCAGCCAGCGTTTTAGGAAGGATATTGGATAGGAAAAATAAATTTCACGCACACACATTAATAATTACAAAAATAAATCTTAAATCATATCAATTATCAACACAAATGCAATCATATGGAACCAACATTGTCTGCAAAGGAAGTGAAAGCACCCTCGGTCTCCACCGATTTCTCTGCCCATACGGTCAATTCGTCCGAGTTGTCAGAACCATTAAAAGGGTCTGATTGAGCTATGGGAGCAGAACGTAAGGCATCACGACTTGCAATCTTTTCTGAACAGCCACGAACGTCGTTAACATGCTATAGGGTATATCGATCATTTGGTAATATTTCTAAAATTTCCATCGGAACTTCAAATTTAGAGCCTAACTTAGTAGTGTGTCGTTTAAGTCGCATTAAGAGGAAGTCACCGACTTTAAATGAGTGGATTGTGGCTTTACCTTTATCAAAACAGTTTTATCGTTAAGTAACCGCTCGTCCATCCATTTTTAGCAATCAATCTAACTTCCTCTAAGTGGTCTGTTAGTACGTCATCGTCAATTTGCAATATTTTAATATCAGGTGGGGAAAATATTTTTCCTAATAATAATTCCATGGGACTTTTACCTGTACTTTTTGATATTGTGCAGTAAATGATAATTGTAATTATTATAAAGCTGTGTGCCATGGCCGACTTAGTTTTATAACTTTCATTAATCGCTCAACCTGACCGTTGGCCCTACTAGCTCCCTTTGCTACTACGTTTAATAGATGAACAATAGTTGATAGTTTTATTTGGGGCATTATGTTCGTCACTTTGACGGCGGCAACAATTTTTCCCTAAGTGGCCCTTACGAAGACAGTATTCGCACACAATAACCTTAGCGTTACTAGAACTGCCACAGGAATTGGAATTATTATTTGATTGTGACAGAACAGGGCTATTTTTAGCGGGATGTTTGCAGTCTCGTGAGAAATGACCCGACTTATTGCAATTAAAACATATGACTTTATCCTCTGAAGATCCCATAACACGTGGTTTTTTAACATCATTATATTTAATCTCTATATTTAAAATTTTACGTTTTCTCATTTCTCATCTCCTGGTTTGTTTCCCTATATCGCCTCTTACGACACCCACGGGACGATACGGGGCATTGGATAGTCTTACACCGCCACTAAACTATTTGAGAGTTTGTCTGTGTACAATTAACGCATGTAAACGCCTCAATGATAACGGAGAAAATGTTATCATTTTAAAAGAGAAAAAAGAGGCTCCCGCAGATTGGTGATGAACGGTAAAGAAGTTTAATGTATCATTTCCATAGAGCAACATTTGCCACCGGCGGACTGGAGGGAAGTAGTCATACGCAGGCGTTCCCCTCTGTCCAAGTATGTCCACACGGTCCTATGCGTACAATAACACTAGTTGCAGCCGCATTTTCACTAGACTAAATCTAGTTGCGCGGCTGAATCGACGTTTTTTTTTTGTCCACCTGATGGTAAGTGGTTGCTATTGCCCATAGACATCTACATCTATCTTCGTTAGCGAATTTAAATGCAGATGCGTTGTCAGCCGTGAGGACTAAGATAGAATGCCTCTTTTCCAGTAAGAAGGGTCTCCGGTTCTCTACACTCACCATACGAAACACAGCAGCATTAAGCTGCTATTTTACGTTGGTATTCTGTGAGAGCGTGGTCCTTCCCCGGTCGAGCCGACCCATTCGTGCTACAACTATACTATTAATATAGCTGCAGCAAAACTGCCGAATGGTTCAATATTTTGCTGCAAAAAGAGTTACAAAAAGGTGGTTTAACGTTCATATATAAGTAATGTTTGATCACATTATTGCTATTTACTTTATTTTGAACTTAAAAATTATTATAATAACATCGTGTTGTTTAGGTTTTGTTTACCAACACAGGCCGCTCGCCCTCATACAATATGCAGATTGGTCGAGCGATTGGTCCGAGTCCGTATGCGAGAGTGTTATAATGTATCTATGTGTGTGTGTGAAATAAGTGGTATATAGTTTTAATTGTTATGTGAGCGCAGATTTTCCCCCGCAAAAAAATACAGACTTTTCTGTATCGGAAAAAAACGCTATGGCTACTCCCTTCTGTGCGACGGTGGCCCATGTTGCCCTATGATTTTATTAAAAAACTCCTTTAATTTAAAAATATTTTAATTGTCGAGTTACTGTCACAGTAACGTAATGTTTTGCAATAAATACAATATTTTAATATTTTTAAATACTTGCACGCGGACCTTACCTTAGATTTACAAATCAAGGAAGCAGCGATTGAGTTCTTCGTCACTAATTTTCACAAGTCTAATTGATTCTTCCCACAGCTGCTTCGCAACTTTCTCGTTGTAAGCATTCCTGTGAGCAGTCGCCCGCTTGCAGTTTTTGAAAAATTCCCCGCTGACTTCACCGGCCTCCTTATCCATCACCACGTGGATAGCAGTTTGAGCTCCTTCCCATGGTGTTTTAAACAAATAATAAAACAAAAACTTTATAATTACACCTGCAATTAAACCCCACGAATAAAAAATATTTGTGCCAACTTGGCCGGGATCGACAGAATTGATAACGACATGCATACTCCTTCTACCTCTCAACCTACGAGTAAGTTCTCGAGCGAACAAAACCAGAGCTAGCTTACTGTTCGCGTAGCTTTGTATCTTATGCAAATAATTAGTTTTGTTTAAATATTTCACATCGATCTTGCCAATATTGTGAAGGTTAGATGATGTGTTCACTATCCTACTCGGTTCCAAAGGCCTCCCTGTCTTCTTTAAAAGCGGCAGAAGCAACAGCGTTAGGAGGAAATGTCCGAAATAGTTAACTTGCATTATAAAATTCAGGCCGTCTTTGGTCGGTAAATCACCTACAAAACCAACTCCGGCGTTGTTGACTAAAATGTCAAGTCTATCTTCGGTGTTCATAATGTCTGCTGCAAACTTCCGCACAGACTCTAGGGAGGCAAGGTCGAGGTATTTGTAGATCACTTTCTCACTGCCGGTTTTGTCACTGACCGTTTTTATAGCGCTGGCCCCTTCGTGAGGATAAGGGCATGCGACGATTACTTTGGCGCCTCGGCCGGCGAAGTCGATAGCAATTCTTAGGCCCATGCCAGTGGTGCCACCTGTGATGATGGCGGTCTTCCCATCAAGTCTCTTCTTCGATTTGCACACAGCGTTGTTGTTTTTCTGATAGAGTCCCACTATCACAGCCAACACTACCGTCACCACAACAAAGGAAAAGAACGCGAACATTTTTGTGCGTACTCCTCGCCACGCTACAGCAAACTACTGAACAAAGAACTGCAGCTTAACGCTTATTAAGTACTTGATTTATTAAAAAAATATGAGAAAATGATAGTTAATGATGTCGATAAAGAATTGTTTATAAACTGAACTGCGCGAGGATAATTCCCACAGTAGTTTTTGTTATTTTCATTAACAATGATGTTATCTTGACTTGATTTCAACTACAGCGACGGATACTACTACACTAGTCTTAATTTAGATAAGATAGAATTTGTTTTGTTCAAATTTGTTAGCCAATATTTACTTAGTGTTAGGACTTCTTAGGTAGGTTAGGTATTATTATAATATTAAGAAATTGAATCTAGACGTTAATTTTGATAATACCTGCGTGTGCCACACCACCGAAGATGTATGTGTTACCAAAAATACACAAACCGAACGCTTCGTTACTGCCAACAATGTGTCAGATCGATTCACCAACTTACAGATTGGCTCAAAACTTAGCAAAATTAATATCACCACTCATAGGACACACAAGAGCAAACACTAAGGAGTCATACCATTATGTCAGTGAGATAAAAGGTTTACGTCTTACTGACAATGAAATCGTGGTCAGTTTGATGTTCAGTCTCTATTTACAGGTCTACCTGTTGGCGACTGCATTTCAATTGTAACTAGGAAACTAGAGGAAAAAACAACATGCCAGCAGAATATCCAATATTACTCAGACATTGCCTTACATTTGGCTACCTATTGTGGAAGGAAGAGTTTTACAAGCAAGTAAATGGTGTTGCGGTGGACTCACCTGTATCTCCCATTGTCGCCGATATATTCATGGAGTCACAGAGAAGATTGGCTACATCTTGAAGCGAGCTTCTATTAGAACATTCTTCAAGTATAGGGCAAACAAACCAATCTATAAAAACCCGCATAAAAGAATATATAGCTGACATGAAACACCAACGCTCCGGAAAGTCTTCAGTTTGCGATCATATCCTAGACGGCCCCCGCCATTACATTACATTTGATAGACCACAAATCCTCGCGAAAGAACATCGATTCCTGTCGAGGATGATATGTGATGATAGGTGTAAAAAACATCCTGATTTCAATAGAGAAGGAGGCTGGGTACTACCACCTGCTTGGGATGCGGTTATTAATAAAATTAAAACTAAACCCAAGCAAAGTTCATTCTGCGTAGATCGGATCAAAAGTAATAATTAAAAGGCTGAAGGTACTCCGGGTTAACTCTGACATCGGGACGTCAATCTCCTCAGTCCTCCATGACCATGGGTGTTGGAAAGCATCCGAAACGTCGGGAATTAAAAATAAGTGCAGTTAAACGCGATAAAATCCGTAAAAGTAGTTTTATTCAATGAAAAACCAGTTATTTCAATATTATTGACAGACACTTCAATTTTGTTTATATGTATAAATAAAGAGCTGAGCATAGTCTACTCGTTAGTTTGTAGCAGCGCTGTCGTCGCACCACATAGCGTAAACCGCCATCTTTAGAAAGCCATAAGAACTTTCTGATATTCCCACGGCAATATTTATAGAATAGAATAGAATATAGATTACAAGTAATAATTATTGATAGATAGACCCTGAATATTTTTGGGACTTTGAAGTCGAGTAACTGGTATTACTAGCTTGTGCTTGTTTCCACTTTACAGAATGTACATCATTTTTATTAACTAACTAGTTTTTATTTCTGTGTATGTGGATTAAATCTTCATATTTATAATGCAACTAAGGTAATTATATTAGGTCTTTACCTATGGAATTGCCATTTTTTATGAAATAAGTTAACGTATTTTTTTTCATATTTTTTATTTGTATTAATTAAAGTAATCACCCATGCAATCGATGCATCTTTGCTAGAAATCAGCTGGACAGGAAGCAACAAATTCTTCAAAGGCATTTTGTACTGCCTCTCGGGTATTGAATTGTTTTCCCGTCAAAAAGTTATCTAAATTCTGGAAAAAGTAGAAGTCTGTAGGCGCAAGTTCTGAGTACGGCGGATGACGGAGAGATTCCAACCCCAGCTCTTGTAACTTGGAGAACGTCTGTTGTGCAGTATGAGGTCGCGCGTTGTCGCGCAGGAGCAGCAATGACGAGCGATTGACCAGAGCTGGTTGGAGACGTGCGAGCTTCTCCATCATTGTGTTCAGTTCTTCACAGTACAGATCTGGAGTAATGCTCATCACGTTTGGTAAGAAGCTGTGATGAATTACACTGGCGCTAGACCGCCAAACAGTGACTATCACTTTTCTAGAGGTTTCGGTTAGGGCATTGTTTAGGTACTGAACCAGGATCTAACTACGAAGGACGACCACATGGTTCATTTCTCAGATCGAATTTTCCAGAACGGAAGCGGGCAATTACTCGAATTTTTAACGTATCCATGATGACGAAAAATATTCAAATGCGATGAAAACATCACGCTAATCAATAAATAAATGACTAATTTAAAAAAAAACTATGTTTTTAAAATAAAATTTATTTGAATTTTGAATTCTTAACCAAACAAAAATTATTTTGATATGAAATGGCCAGTACTGCAGAACGACAATTTCATAGGTTAAGAACTATTATGCCAGTGGCGTAGACCATAGACCCAAACAGCAAATTTTAGAGGGTGGCATTTTGGTAAAGAAAAGTCAGTACATCTTAACTTTTTATATAATACTAGTAAAAAATATCAAATTCTAATTTTTGTCAAATCAATTTTAATTTTTGATTAAAATTATATTGTAGCATTGAAAGCTCTGTAAATAGATTTAATCTAATGGAAACTGTCCATGGCAGTAAATTTTTTCTCCAAAGATCATAACTCGAAAATATAACTTTCGATTTGATTCTTGGGAGTTTTTTTAAGTTTATCGGTAGAGTCACCTTGGATTTTTTACATTTTAATGAAAATCCAACAAAAGGCAGGTAGGTTCAGCTTATTCCCAGGAACATGTTATATGAATATTTTTTAATTATTTTAGAACTATAACGATAAAAATTCAGTTAATTTTTGAAGTTATTCAATTTCGTGCACTAAACAATTTTTTTAAATCTTCTTACCGCTTCCTTAACAATCATTTTTCGATAGTCCTTGTAAGTAAAATGTACATCACTAGCTAACGCACACAATGACAAATCAAAATTAGTCACACGTTTTCGGGCTGTCAAGTCGTCTATACGCCAGTATATTCTAAGTCTATGATTTTTGCCATAAGGAATTTTCTTCTCTCTTGCACACTATGTCGGTCTATACGCCATTCTAAGTCTATGGAAAATTATGTGGCTGTTTGGAATTCATTCGGAGTGTCTCACAGAACTACAAATTCATTGGAATCTTGGCATAAAACAATATCAAATGAAATTAAAGACAAACATCCTAATTTAGTACTTACAAAAAAACGCCCAGTTTTTTGCTAACACATCTGTCGTAACAAAGAAATTTAGAAAAGGATTGCAGATATAAACATTAAAAGAGACGAATTTATACAGGATATACAATTACTACTACTACTTAATAGTGAAATTAGTTTTGGTCATTTCCTGGACATATTGCAGAATTTATAAATTACTTATTATCATTTAAAACGAGGAAGTTTTATTTGGTTTAAATGCAATACGTAATATGATTTTGTTTAAGTTTTGGTTATTAAAAAAATAATAATATAATAAAGTATGGATATATTTTCTGTAGAACTGTACTTGGGGTGGAAAGGCGGAAGAACAATCAAAAAGTGAATTCCGACTATCGACCCCGTCTTGGGTGGATAAACGAACACGCGGGTGGATAAAAGTAATAACCCAGTGCATTGCTAATGATTTAGTAGGGTTATTCCGTTTATCCACCATAAAATATCCACTCTAGGGTGGATACTCGGTGGATAGTCGTAATTTACTTTTCAAATGAAGTAAACAACTTTTGGCTTTCAATTTTAATATTTTTGTAAAAATATGCAACGTCCATGAAACACAAATTTTATAATAAAATGGCCGTTGGTTACATTTATCTCTCCTCTCCGCTCCACCAATCACAAATCATCGGCTCTCCACGTCACATAAGACAGCACACCGCACCACGTGACACCTTTTCAATACAACTTCTTTTTTCTATATTATTGCGTAATTTATAAATTCTGCAATATGTCCAGGCAGGCAAATGTCGACTAAAATATGAATGTAAACTTAATAATTTAAGTAAGGAAACTTGTAGGAATCAGTTAAATAAGATTTCTCTGTTTAAAGGCCAATATGTTTATCTTCATCATGTTTCATGTTTATATTCTTTTATCTGTCCCTGAAAAGTATAAAGTAATAATAAACTTATTATCATTTTAGCTGCATGAAGTTTAAAAACAATGATCTTAACAGAGTCAAGTGCACCAAGTGTCTGAGGATACAGATGCACTCTCTATTCTCTCAATCTCGGTATGTTAAGAAAATGGTCACTCATTCATGGACTGACAGCGGCAAGTGCAACTTAATCTCGCAGATCTATTGATCCGCGCAGCTATTACTTAACCACGAGTTCCTCTTCACTACGACTAACATTGTAGGCGACTCGGCACAATATCGTCGGCCATCGAGCATGAATCGGACTCATGATACTCACAGATCGAATTTATACAATCGCGTCTCATGCGCGGGCATCTAGTGGCACTTCAGGAGCATTACTATAACCTAAATATCTATACCTAACTATGCTAAAAGTTTTATCATTGTGACTTGGAAATATAATCCGAAGCTCCGCTCAACCCAATATTGTACTAGTGTGACCGTGAGGCTGTGGGTTGGTTAAGTAAGGTTATACATTTATTTTGGTTGATAAATAGATACTTAGTTGATTTTATAATGGCTTAAAGAGGATAATCTCAAGATTTTTTTTATCTTTAATGTACTACAGTTTTATAATGTGTGGCCGGTGCAAGGAAAAGGGGAGATCTCCCACCGGGCAAGGTGTTCTGCGCGGGGAGCGGCCAACGCTCCGAGTGGTAGTTCGGAGCTATTCTATATATACTGTTTTTACTTCGGAACTTTGATAGCGCGATTTAGGCTTCGATGTGTTTCGCTTGTGGCGCGACGACAGCGCCGCTACATCACCCCCCTGCTCAGACCGGAGGTCGATAGTGCAGTGCGATTGCCGGTGTGTCCTTAATGCTGGTGGGGAATGCATGCTGTGTGCGTAAGGGCAAGTGACGCCGGTGCAAACGATATGCCGGTGTGTAATGCATTCCGTACTAAGTTGCGAGTGATGCCGGTGAGAACGATGTGCCGGAACAAGTGCCAGAAGTCTGCCTTAATAATCTGCGGTGAGTCGAGATGAAGACAAGTTGGACTGGCTTGTAGGAGCTGAAGACTGCAGAAGATGATTCTTGGGAGTGAATGGTAGGGTTTCTTGAGGATTATGACGAAGGCTTGAAGTTGTAGATTTCGAAGTGTGTTGGTTGCGTGTTCACGTCACGTCACCATTGTGGCCGGTGCAAGGAAAAGAGGAGATCTCCCGCCGGGCAAGGTGTTCTGCCCGGGGAGCGGCAACGCTCCGAGTGGTAGTTCGGAGCTATTCTATATATATTGTTTTTACTTCGGAACTTTGATAGCGCAATTCAGGCTTCGATGTGTTTCACATATGGCGCGACGACAGTGCCGCCACAAATGTATAAAAATCTGTCTCTATTTATATCTAAAGTTTTAAAAGTTAAATTTTTGAAGTCTTATTATAACAATAGAAGTGAAATAGAAATTTCGAAAGAAGTGGAGAGAGGTAGGGAGATAAGTGTAGATGAAATAATGAAAGCAATGAAAAGCATGAAAGCAGGTAAGGCAGGCGGATATGATAGAGTATCACCTGAAATGCTAAGGGCTGGAGAGGGAGCAGGCCTGCTGTACACCTTGTTTAATTTATGTTGGGAACTGAAGCGGGTACCGGAAGACTGGTGCAAAGCCGTTATAGTCCCAATATATAAGGGAAAAGGGTCACAGCAGGACTGTAAAACTACCGTAGTATCAGCTGTTTAGCATTGTGGGTAAACTGTATGCTAAGGTGTTAATTGAAAGAGTTATGGAAGAAACTGATGGAAAAATTTGGGATGTGCAAGCTGGATTTAGAAAGGGATGGGGTGTACGGATCAAGTCTTTTCCATGCGCATGATTGCGGAGAAGTTTTGGCCAAAAACCAGAAAGTTTTTTGTGCGTTCATGGACTTGGAAAGGCTTATGACAGAGTGGACAGGAATGTGTTATGGCAAACACTGAACTCATTTGGTTTGAGCGCTGGTTTGATACAGGCATTAAGGTCTCTTTATAGGGACTCTAGTGCTTGTGTCAGGATCAACGGGGTCTACTCGGACTGGTTTGGCATCCAAAAAGGTGTCAGACAGGGCTGTGTAGCTTCCCGTGGCTGTTTAACCTATTTATGGACAGTTGTTTGCAAACTTTGAAAGTTGAAGAATGTGGGTTGAGAATGGGTGAGTTAACCGTCAAATGCCTTTTGTACGCCGATGATCAAGTCATATTTACATCGTCGGCGGCCGAGTTGCAATGATGGTTACTTTAATGAACTGGTCATTAAAAGAAAGAAATGAAAGTGAACGCAAGTAAAACGAAAGTGATGGTTTTTGAAAGAGAAGAAAGTAAAACGTTATGTGAAATAAGAATAGAAGGGGAGTTGATTGAGCAAGTGGATGAGTTTGTATATTTGGGATGTTTATTTAGCAGGGATGGTAGATATGATAAGGATATAGAACGACGAGTGAACGCAGGAAATAGAGTGAATGGGGCTCTACACGCTATTGTGAGGAGTCAAAATGTGTCAAAAAAGGCACGTTTGGCAATTCATAATGCTATGTTAGTCCCTACTTTAATGTATGGTAGTGAAAGTTGGGTGTGTGAAGAAGCATGAGAGTAGAATAAATGCTGTAGAAATGCGGTCATTAAGGAGTATGCTAGGGCTGAATCTGAATGATAGGGTGAAATAGTGTGATAAGAGAAAAGTGTGGTTTGCAAGATGACGTTGTGACCAGGATTAAGAAAGAATGCTTCGGTGGTTTGGTCATGTAGAAAGAATGAACGAAGAAAGAGTGACAAAGCAAATTTATGCTGCAGAAGTGAACGGCAGAGTCGGAAAGGACGCCCTAGACGAAGGTTTATCGACCAAATTGGCGATATATTAAAAATGGGCCAGATTAGAGTACCCTTAACCGACGTGCGTGTATGCGTAGATATATGGATGTAAAGGAGGCGAGAGGTGTGCAGGATCGTGCCAAATGGAAGTCCGTAGTCTCTGCCTACCCTCTGGGTGACAGGCGTGAGTGTTTATGTATTATAACAATATTACACTTAATAGTACAAATAATGCCGAAATGACTCCTTTTAATAAAATTGTTTTTATTCTACTTTTTCTTTTATACTTCTCAAGAAAATGTTTGCTGAAAATTGTTGAGTTCTTTGGATTCCAACCAACCCGTCCAATAAACCTTAACCATTCTTTTAATTATAGAATCCGGAGGAATTCTGTTTGACAAACAGCAAAATAAAATTACTTTTTAGAACGCAAACCGAGGATTTATTTTCTTGTTATGTGGGCAAGTCTATCGATTCATTATAAACATTCAAGATAAATATCGACATTAATTTTATTATAGTTGAGTTAATCCCTAGCGTACATGTAAAATATTTTGTATAAAAATTTATTTACCAAATTCTTGCAAATTATCAACAACATGACTTTTTTCTTCGCAAAATATTAAAATTAACAAAATAATTGAATATATTCTATATTTTAAACAATATGTAACATAAAGGAGTCAATCGTTTTTGGGCCCACTAGAAATTTTCGCGACCCTTAATGGTATTATATACAAAAAAAAGATACCAATTTATTATTGTAAATAGCATAAAGATTTTATGAAAATCTAAACGGAATTAAGAAATCTGAAAAAAAGAGTTGTTTTGATATTTGTGTTCTTGTCATTGGTTCAGATAATGTAATATTAAAAAATTTTGTAGAGATGTGCCAACTCGAAAGAAACTCAACTCGAGTTAACTTGAGTTGAAGTTCACGTAACTCGAATAGTACTCGAGTTACGCATAATTCAGATGGAACGAATTTGTGTCAGTTTGTTACAAATTATTTTATATTTGTTCCTCCATCCAAGATAATTATTATTTCTTAACTTAATAGGTAGTTATATTTTATTGGTTTGCGTATAGACAATTTTCATAAAATAATATCACTCTAACTTTATGACGTAGCGTATAGTTAATGTTATTAATAATTTAACTATCACGTATTATACTTAATCATCTTGTTGATATTACATAATATATCAATAAATTGTTCGAATTAGTAGGTCGAGTTCATCACTAAATTGTAGACAGACACTGAATTGACCGTAAGATAAAGATGCGACTCGAGTAGAATTTTGTGACTCGAGTCACTCGGGTTTTATCATGTCACTGTAGTTGTACTCGAGTTTTTGAGTTATGCGAATTAACTATTTACAGTCCCTGCATCGATTGAAGTTTATCACTCGAGTTGATAATAGCGATTACCTTAGTTAAAGCATTTTTAAATAATAATACTGTTTGATAATTAAATTACTAGTTTAAGTTTTTTTTTTGTTATAGTTTTTAATACAATATAAAGTGGAATTTCTATATTAATATACTTTTTAAATAGGTACCTTTATTAAATAAGTAATATGTGACAATATGAAATAAAATAAAAAAATATATTTCCATGTTTTTTATTTACTACAGACATGTGTAGCATTTCAAATCTATAAACTGCTTTTCGCATATCTTACAAATCGCTACCATTTTTCAAAATAAGCCACACTGACGATTTTTGTTTTGTTGTTTCATTGTTATCATTCATACTTTAAACAAACAAGTATATATAAATCACCTTTTATGTTATGCACTACTTATACGAAATAAAAAATAATAACAATGATAGCACAATCACGATATTATAAATCAAACTAAGTTCATATTTGACTACAACATGCCAGATGCAAGTTTCACGCATGCGGCGCCTTATAATATGTGAATTAGTTGATTAGATGATAGAATTAATGAATTAGTGAACTTACATCTATCTAGCGCTCTCCGAATCCACACGGTGCGTCGAGTTGACTCGGTAACTCGAGTGCAAGCGGATTCGAGTAAAATTTATTTTCACTCGAGTACCGAGTTACACAGATTCACTCGATTGAATCGAGTGAAAACAGAGTTCGAGTTGCATCACTACTTTAAGAATAACGTCTGTAGTTAATTGTTATATACTTTAAAATAATTTTTAGTAGCAAACTAACAAAATTAATTAATAGCTAAAAAGTTTATACGTGTTTGTTTACAAGACAATAAAATAAATATCGTCTCATCGATGCACAAGTGTTTAACATATAATGGATAATATCTATTTTTCCTTTTTATTTTTTTGTGGTCGCATGGTAAAATTGCCAATGACATTCGAAATTGAAAAATGAAAACTAATGAGTTTAGTTAATTAATATAAGAGTATGTATCATAGAACACAATTACTCTCTAAGGTATGTATGTAATACAAGAGTTTACTTTTACACCTAGAATTTTGGAAAATCTAAATAAGATCTATAATTTATGATGAATTACCTAAAAAAAAAAGACAAACACAGGTCTTAGAACCTTATTAGTATGTTAAATGTGACAAAGTATTAAAGTTTTATTTTATTAGTAAAATCTAAATTAAATAATAAATAGAATAAATGCATAAATGAAGTTTTTCTGTATGTTAGAATAGTTTTTCTGTATGTAGAATCTATGGGTCGAGGGATTTAAAGATTTCTCTATTTGATGTAGCTTCATCGGCTTTGAAGAGCGATTCATTTAACTGCATTTAGGTATAAATACCTTATGAATTCAGCAAGTTGCTCCATAAACTTGACAATACCAAATGGCATCAAACATGGATCCTGAATTTATGCCAGCCATAGTAGATAGACAGTATAGATAGTACATATATTTACGTGTAAATAAGTACTTATTACTTGTACTAGAAGCAAATATACAGTTTGCATAAGTATTGTAACTTAGTTAGGCCATTTTTACTTGTGTAATGGTTATATCCTTGTTGATCAGATGCTTCTATTATCCTTAGACTGATGTGTTGTTAACTCTGCAGAAGGAATATTATTTTGTCATCTACTATCAGATAATTAATATAAAAATAATATCCTTTTCCCCTACATGAAACTAGTGAAAATAAGAAATCAGACAACTTTTACATAGTGAAATATTGTTGATGTAAATCCATAACTACTATTTGTGTATTTGATCATATGGAGCTGATTAATGGAGTATATTTTATAATAATTTCTTATTTATTTAACATACAGGCAGAGACAACAAAATACTGACAGAAATATGGAAATGTAGTTTATTGACATTGAAGTATAGTATATATATAGTCTTATACAATATTCATTATATTTTTTCAGGTGGTTCGCTTAGAATAAATGTGTATGTCTTGTAGGCTGAAATCTTGCCGCTCGTAGAGACAAAAGTATATGGATATTGAATACAACAGTCTTATATCATATCTCACAACATTGATAATATCCTTCTGATTCATGTTATTATCAAGTTATTTTGAAAATATCTTTTGAAATGATAATGACTGACAATAATAAATACAATTAAATTATACATGTGTTTTTTAAAACTTACTTCATATTTATCAGTGTGTAATAACATAGATAAACATGATATTACCTAGTCCTTTTGACTTTTATGGTGTTTGGGGTATGATAACTAATCAGTTAATATATTTTAAAACAAAGTTTACACACTGCACCTTTATTAATCAACCAAAACATATTAAAACAAAGTCTTGACACCGCACCTGTCTGTCTGTCTGTTCCACTATTAGATTACACTATAGACTGCTTTGGAAATAATTACAACAATATATGCAGTGGCATTTTACTTTGTGTTTTATCCTTATACAACCAGTTCAAAACAGCTTTCTCACTATATAGCATTTAAAGGTAATATTATAAATAGACATATTATCCGTTATTCATCTTGGCTTTAATCATATTTATTTAATTACTGTAATGGTGTGTGATGTATATTCACTAATCAATTAATACCTGTAAAAAATAGTCTCCACACCACGTTTGTTTGTCTGTGCACTGTTTTGCCGGAACTGCTAAAAGGATTTTCTAAAAAATATCTATAATTGCTGAATGTACCTACAACTTTGTTTAATACTATTAATTATTAAGCTATTCTATTCTATATACACTATTCTAACTCATAATATCGGTGAAAACTACTAGAAAATCGCTTTTAGTTTGTTTTAAGGTTATTGCGATATTCATATTTTAATTTTTAATTTTTCAGAATTCCCGTTAGATGCGATAAAACTAATATTAATTTTGTAATCCATAGATTATAAGGAATAAATCAACATACATTTCATTGAGGTTCACTAAAATTCGTGGTGGGCCCATTCTCCATACAAAAAGAAACTGTCTCCTTTTAACCAAAAATAAACGCGTCATAACATTGACGACGTCTTGAGAATTTACCTGTGATATTTGAAATTATAAGGATTATTTTTATTATTAACAGCACAGTCACTCACGGAACAAGAAAATAGTTACTTACTAAAAATAACAACTATTACACACTAAAAAATTACAAAATATCTAGGAGCTGTTTCTTGCGTGCCGACTTGTGCCGACCTGTCATTCAAAATCGGTTACAGAGTCATGAGTTTTGGTATTCTTTTCTATCTTGCATTTTTGCCATAAGGAATTTTCTTCTCCCTTGCACACTATGTTGGTCTATACCCCAGTATATTCTAAGTCTATGGTATATTCTATGTAATTTTCGTCCTTGAGCCATGTATTTTCATAGTAATTCACAAACGCCATCATATTATCATTATTCAATGACGTAAATTATGTCACATCGAATATGTAATTGAACAATTAAAAGTATTTCAGTTTTTACCTTTGTACAAGATATATGTATTTTTATAAGTATGCTAATATCTACTAAGTAATCTTAGGCCAGTTTCTATCATGTTTTTATAAATGACTGTACACAGCCGAGGGAGAAAATCGGAAAAATAATATATAAGAATTCCGATTATCCACCCCGTCTAGGGTGGATTAACAAACACGCGTTTCCAACTATCCACCCTAGGGTGGATTTCTTAGGGTGGATAAACAGAATAACCCATTTTTTTGTCATTATTAGGAAGATGCTGCTGCCCATCAATCTGATTTGTTTCCCTCTGTTGCCTCTTACGACACCCACGGGATGTTATGGGGTAGTGGATATTCTCACACCGCCACTACACGTTAAGGTAAGATAGAAATAAACTAAAATTTTTTGTGCTCTTTGCGAAATAAAACACCACATATGAAACGTTACGTTTTTATTTTAACATGAAACTGAACATGTACATTACAGAGACGGGACAATTACACTTACAGTACAACACCGGACTCTGCGCGATCGCGAGTTGCAATAATTTATACAAAAACAAAAACGTTTCTTCGTCCAGGATTTGTTACAAAAATAAAAAGGGAACAAAGGCATAACAAGATTTCTGGACGAAGAACCTTAAAACTGAGGGACTGCACTCAGGTACACGGTAAAAAATAAACAGTTATGAAATTGTTCAAAATATAAGACAGTAATTTCTATAACGACTGCCACAGAGACGGATTACATATGCCTCGATTTACATAACTACATCCACTATCCCATGTGGTGTAGGACCATGTAATGCTTCAATTGGCACTATGACTATGAACACTGGGTGACCCAGCGATACAAAATAGTGGTCAGATTATGGAGTATACGGAATGTGGAAATATTAAAAAAAAACACTACAGCAATCAGACGAGTGTCGCCTCCTCAGCGGACATTTTCGAACCTTTAAAAAATTTCTCGTAGTTCTGCCATATTCAATAGTAACAAAATGCGGCCGCGGTTTTGTAGCGTCCGCTTCGGCGGCGACGCTCTCTTTCTTTTCTTATATATAAGAGAGGACAAACGAGTATGCGGCATCAATTTATGTTTGTAGCATTGATACACGTAAATATGTTGGAATATTGGCGGCAAACGCATTGTCATTATGTAGTCAATAACAATAGCAATTATGCGATTCATTAACCGAGCTAAATTGCAATTATCTTCACAGTCATTATAGACGCTGAACATGTTGACAGCGGTAAGACTAAACTGTCATCGGTGATGAAGCGGTAATTACATGTGTTGGTAATAAGAGACAGGATAAAAGAGGCTCATTGAAGTTGGGTTTATCAAGTCGTGGTGCAATTTGTGGTGCGATGTGTGTATACAGGAGAAGAGTTGTGTTGTGGGAAGAGAGACAGGGGTGTTGATCAAGCTTGGTATCAGAGCTCGTCGTCTCCCGGTTCCAAGTCGGCGGTCTCGATGGCGACCTCGTCATAGTCCCGCTCGAGAGCCGCGAGGTCCTCGCGCGCCTCGGAAAACTCACCCTCCTCCATACCCTCGCTTACGAACCTACAAAAATAAATATTCGAAATTATGACTCGCAGTGACTTCTCCATCCATTACAGCCTATAAAATTCCACTGCTGGACATAGGCCTCCCATAGATTGCCTTATAAGGAAGATTTTGCCATAGTTGCCACGTTTGTTAGGTGGGTTAGCAATCCCATTTTTTATTATTTTAAGTTATATCAGGATGAGATATCCATCTCCTGTTTCAATTTCCCTCTGTCGCCTCTTACGTCACCCACGGGACGATATAGGGTAGTGGATATTCTTACACTGCCACTACACGGTAATGACTTCTATTTGGTCGCTATTACTGTCTACTCAGGTATATCTCCTAAGATTGGAGTCCGTCTGCAGTCAATCGTTCTTATTACAAAACGTAGTTTATTGTTATAAATAGTTTAGTGTTCAAAGAGGTCTTTGTCGAATAAAATACATTTTACGGATTTTGTCGCGTTTAATTATAAGAGTCTCTGTCATGAAAGTCCCTAAATCATGGCGTTACAATTGTCGCGAAGTTTGACATTTGCTATCAAATTACGTACATTTTAGTTCACATATTTTCCGCAACACTTCTTAATTAAAACCAATCTAGCTTAAGCCTAGTTCAGACTGACAATAAACAACTTTTCGTAATAAAACGGAATCTGTTTAAGCCTGTGTCTATGTTGTGTATCAATTACTAATTTTATTGCACAAGCTTACGATGAAGGAAGTGTCACCGAACACACTTTCTAGGATTAAAAATTAAAATATCTCCATATTATGCCCAGTTGAGAACATTAGTAGAAACTTGTAGAGTAATCGGTAACTGATAATTAAAAAAATACTCGCTTTAGTATCATTGTACGTACAATTCTTGCCTTTCTCCTAAATATAAATGATTTTTGTTTCAAGCACTTGGATTGCTACGAATGTAAAGGTTTGATGCATCATGCATGATTTGCAACGAGCAAATTGATCTTGGGTGCATATGTGTGGATTTTTACGGGCTTTTTTAGAAAGAAATAATCAGGATGTACGCGTGTCAATAAGTTTTTGCGTCACGTAAAATGTATGCAACGCTCCGTCTATCTTTCTTTGTTGGTCTGAGGTGACGACATGAGCGTGACTTAGTTAAGTAGCTATCAATAACAATAACCGGAGATATAGGTACAACGAACTAAGCTCAGTTCTTTATTAATATTTATAAATTACGATAAAAACAACGCATTTACCTACATGCAATCAGTTTAAAGACATAATTGGGTATAGAATATAAATATAGTTTTTTTTTTATAGGATAAGGGTGACAAACGAGCACACAGTCCACCTGATTGTAAGTGGTTGCTGTGGCCCATAGACATCTACATCTATCCTCGATTACGAATCAAAACGCAGATGCGTTCTCACCCGTGAGGACTAAGATGGAATGCCTCTTTTCCAGTAAAAAGGGTCTCCGGTTCTCTACACTCACCATACGAAACACAGCAGTGTTAAACTGCTATTTGACGCTGGTATTCTGTGTCCTTCCCCGGTCGAGCAGACCCATTCGTGCTCTATACTACTAATATAGCTGCAGCATGGCTCTACCACATTAAGAGTTACACTTCTTACCGTTACCGTTACAGCCTAATTAAGTCCACTGCTGAACATAGGTCTTCCCCATAGATTGCCTCATAGGGGGGATATTTGCCATAGTTGCCACAATTGACAAGCGGGTTGGCTACCGCAGTTTTTGTTCTTAGTCGTTATTAGGAAGACGCTGCTGTCCATCTCCTAATTTGTTTCCCTCTGTCGCCTTTTACGACACCCACGAGATGGATGGATATGGTTTGGATGGGATGGTGTGGTATGATGATTTTCTTACAGAAAGATATTATAGTTCTTACACTGTGTTAGAATATCCACTACCCCATATAATCCCGTGGGTGTCGTATGAGGCGATGGTGGGAAACTAACTAGGAGATGGCCTTCCTAATCATCATCATCTATCTCTATATATAAAAATCAATTGCTGTCCGTTAGTCTCGCAAAACTCGAAAATGGCTGGTCGGATTTTGATAAAATTTTTGTGAGATCCTGGACCCTGGATGATGACAATTCACAATTGGACCCGGTAGGTGGCGCTGTTGTCGTGATCCAGAAATCACCCGTGCGAGGCCGGAGCGTAACCATAGACTTATATGATGATATCCGAGTAGAACCAGAGTAACCGACATAGCTCAACGGGTTAGTAAGCTGAAGTGGCAATGGGCCAGCAATATAACACGGAGAACCGACAACCGGAGGGGGAAGAAATGTACCTACTTGCGTGGCAACCTCGTATCGGTAAGCGAAGTGTGTGGCGGTCTCCACTAGATGGAGTGATAACCTGGTAAGAGATGCAAGAAGTTGATGGATGCAGGTGGTTCAGGACCATGCTTGGTGTCGTTCCTTGGAGGAGGCTTATTTTCAGCAGTGGTTTTATAGGCTGTTACGATGAATGGATCTCACTTATTACTTACACTTGTTAAATATGCATAAAAATATTATAATAAAGACACCAAATTATATATTTAATAAAATTGAGGGCGACGCGCTCAGGAGCAACTAAAGCAAAAGTCGGTAAAGGAAAGTAGTCGAAATACCACTACTTCTAAGTGTAGATAAATCAAACAAATACAACTAATAGTGGGCGATATAATATGTATATCCATCCATACACGGTATTATACTCCTTGGCATCCATGCTCCGGTCTAAAGGGTATAGAGATGTGGCGGCGCCGTCGTCGCGCCACAAGCAAAACACATCGAAGCCTAAATCGCGCTATCAAAGTTCCAAAGTAAAATCAGTTTATTATAGAATAGCTCCGAACTACCACTCGGAGCCGCCACCCCCTGTTCGGACGGCCGTTAGATAAATCATCCATGTTATGTTAATGAACTGAACACACAATATTATCCCACTCCACCAAGATTATCGATTTTAGTGCAACGTCGCGTCCGCAATGTTGCACTAAAATAAATAATCTCCCTCCCCCACCTCCCTTTTTATTCTGAGTTCGATGAAATTGTAAGAGCCGCATAGGCTAACAGCATTTTAACATCACAGAAACTAGACTAGACCACTCGGAGCGTTGGCCGCTCGCCGGGCTGAACACACCTTGCTCGACGGGAGATCTACCCTTTTCCTTCCAAGGCTAAAGAGAGCCAGTATAGTTATAGGCATTCCTTAGGGCTCAGAGCAATGCTTACTTTTCAGAGGTGACAACTTATGCGAAAGGTTCTCGAGTGGCAGCCTCGTACCGGCAGGCGAAGTGTAGGGCGTCCCCCCACTAGATGGAGTGACGACCTGGTAAGACATGCAAGAAGTCAATGGATGCAGGTGGCTCGGGACCGTGCTTTGTGGCATTCCTTGGGGGAGGTCTATGTTCAGCAGTGGACTTGTGACTGGCTGCAATGACGATGATGAACTTATACGTAGCCTTCTTTGTTTGAAGCTGGTGGTCCATGGGCTGCAGTAGTTTACCATAAGGTGAATTTTTGGTTCGGTTGTCGTTTAAATTTTCTAAAAATAATATAACAATCGACGGGTATACGCACCAGTGCACGAAGGCGCGCTTGGCGTACATGAGATCGAACTTGTGGTCGAGCTTGCCCCAGGCCTCGGCGATCGCGGTGGTGTTGCTGAGCATGGAGGCGGCGCGCTTCACCTGCGCCAGGTCGCCACCCACCACCACCGATGGCGGCTGGTAGTTGATGCCCACCTACCACCACAACGATACCACAACAATTTTTTTAATTATTTTTAAAGAAATTACCTCCACACTAGAATTTTCCCTTTATCGTGAGAGCAGTTTACATACATAAATTTAACAAGGACAATCGTACAGACCCGGAACAATTATTTGTAGGCCATACAAATACTCGATCCGTGCGGGATTCGAACCCGCGGCTCTTAGCGCTGCAACTCATTGTTAAGCCACTGCGCTACCGAGCCGTCCACTTTATTTTGCTTTGGAAACACTTTCAAATATTGAAGGACACATTTAAAACACTTGCAACGCTATTAACATTACTAATAATCCCTTTAACTACTTCTGGTAAGCTTATAATGCTTGTGCTAGGAGTGGTTCACGACGGTAGTCGAATAGCGGATTCGAGCCCAGTTCGCTGTTCGCGCCCTGCCATTAGGCTACTGTCGCTTGAATTGGATCTAATTACAAAACTTGGTTTTATAGTCTCAGGTTTAGAGACTTCGTCCTGAGAAAAGTCTTAGCCGCGGCTCCACAGTCTTCGCAAAATTTGAAACTTGCTGAAATGTAATGATTACATTTCAGTTCGCATATTTATCCACGGGACTTACTACAGACTGTCTAACAGACTATATACTACTTTTTGTAATAAGGGGTTTTATTACGTGGTGGAGCCGTACTGCAGCTATACCTAGTTGGAGCACGAATGGGTCGGCTCGATCGGGGAAGGACCACGCTCTCGCAGAACACCAGCGTAAAATAGCAGCTTAATGCTATGTTACGTGATTAATGTGAGTGTAGAGAACCGGAGACCCTTTTACTGGAAACGAGGCATTCCATCTTAGTCGTCAGAGGTAACAACGCATCTGCATTTTAATTCTTAATTGAAGATAGATGTACTTAGGTATATTTGTGCCACAAGCATCCACTTACCATCAAGTAGACTATATGTTCGTTTGTCACCCTTATTATATATAATAATAATAAAAAAATATTCAAAAATATTTAAAAGAGAGTGCTCCACAGCCAAGTCTTTGCATTTGAGCAACAAAATTAAGACGGCTTCTAATAAAATTAAAATGACGGAGTATAATTAACTGCGAAACTGGTAAGATCAACTTTCGCAATTCAAACTACTGTTAAGTGTTAACAACAAATTAACTGAATCAGATCAGGACGTTGCAATGATTTTTTATTTGTAAATGCGTGTACAAAGAATTTTAAATTTCATAAAGTATCATCAAAAGATATTTTAAAATATTTTAAAACTATTGATATTAAGAAAACTGCGGGTCTGTGGAGATTTCCGTTAAAGTTATTGCGTCTATAATAGATGCAATCGCGCTTCATCTAGCTATTATTTTTAATACTAGTAACGAATCTGGTGTGTTTCCTGATTTAATGAAGCATAGTAAAGTAATACCTTTATTTAAATCTGGTAGTACATTAGACCCCGCCAATTTTAGACCTATTTCTGTACTACCAACACTTAGTAAGATTTTTGAAAAAAATATTCTCGATCAAATGTTAAATTTCTTTAATATAAATAATTTACTTCATAAAAATCAATTTGGTTTCACAAGGGGTCGCTCGACAACTGATGCCGGTGTTGAGCTGATTAAATATATCTTTAATGCATGGGAGAATTCACAGGGTGCTTTGGGTATATTCTGTGACCTATGCAAGGCCTTCGGTTGTGTTCACCATGAAACATTAATCAGGAAACTTCAACACTAAGGTGTAAGAAGTGATGCTCTTAAATTAATTATTTCATATTTAAGTAACAGAATGCAAAAAGTTGTCATTAACAATATGAGCTCTTCCGGGTCGATGGTACAAATGGGCGTGCCTCAAGACTCAATTCCCGGCCCCTTTCTAATTCTTGTATACATTAATGACTTACCTTACATAGTAGGGGATAACCACGATATAGTATTATTTGCTGATGACACTTCTTTAATTTTCAAATTAAGACGACAATTAATAAAATATGACGAAGTAAATAATGCTATATCTAAATTAGTAAATTGGTTCAATGTTAATAATTTGCATTTAAATGGCACTAAAACGAAATGTATAAAATTCATGACTCCAAATGTCAAACAATTAAATACTAATGTGATTTTAAATGGGGAGGAACTGAGTCTTGTAGATACCACCATTTTTCTTGGAATCACACTAGACGCGAAGCTTCAATGGAGACTTAGTTCTGCAGCATATGCAGTAAAAAAGATTAAAAATCTTACCAGTGTGGAAATAGCTAGACTTGTTTACTTTAGCTATTTCCATAGCATAATTTCGTATGGTATTTTGCTATGGGGACACGCGACTGACACTGAAATTATATTTATTTTACAGAAGAGGGCCATAAGAGCAATCTATGATTTAAAACCTAAAGAGTCGCTTCGACAAAAATTTAAGGAAATTAATATATTAACTTTGGCCTCGCAATACATTTATGAAAATGTAATGTACGTACATAAGAATAAAAGTAGCTATACAAAAGTAAGTGATATTCATTCTGTAAATACTAGGAACAGACACAAGCTAGTAGTACCAGTTACTCGACTCCACCGAGTCAGTAATTCATTCTTGGGGCGATGTATACGCTTTTACAACAAAATCCCAGAAAATATGCAAAATTTGACCTGCTCAAAGTTCAAAAACTTTATTAAACAAAGTTTGTATAAAAAGGGTTATTATAATATTAAGGAATTTATGGATGATAATAGCCCCTGGGAATGAGGTGTTCACTACCAAGCTATTTCTAAGCTGTTTTGTGTTGTTAATTGTGTAACATACTTATATTACCATAAGCTATTAATTTTTTTTTTTAAAGTCCCGCTGGGTTTCTTGCTGGTTCTTCCCAGGACAGAGGATTTTTTTCGAACCAGTGGTAATTAAACAAAAGAGTGACTTTCAATAAGTATTATTTATAATCTATATTGAATAAAAAAAGTTTATCTTTCTGTTTCTGTTTCTAATAATAATTGCGATAAAGATGCAATAACTTATTTACGTAAAACGTGGTATAAATGTTGATAACATGTAAAAACGAGCGCTCATATTTTGTTTATTTGAGGCATTCAATATGTTTAAACAGCTTTAAATATTTCTATAGCCACCTATTTGAATTACAATTAACAATAAATTATAAAAAAGACGGTTTAAATTGTATATAAAATGTGTGGGAATAAGAATGACGTCATATTTTAAGGTTATTTGTATAGTTTTACATAGATTGGAGAATCTAATTAAGATTGGCAACATATTGAAGATGGGCCAAGTTAAGAGTACCCTTAGCTGATTCTGGGTCAGGCCAAGATAAGTTATTGGGTTTTCTGATAAGAAATTATCACTAGCAGCCTGGAGTCAGGAAGATGGCGGTGTTTCACACCCTTGCCTCGGAGAGCACGTAAAGCCGTTGGTCCTTCGCCTGAACCCTCTCCGGTCGTGTTGGATTACCATTCAATCGGACTATGGACGTGAGAGAGTAGAGTGCACCTATGCTTTCTCACACACACGTGCACTATAATCTGTCCTGCGCATACAACTAGTCTCCATTGTGACTGGCCGCCGTGACCAAAATTAGGTCTATAAGACATTATTACCCTTAGCCGGAGAGCATGTGTGCGTAGGTATGTATATGTTAAAGAAGAGAAACTCGTGTGTGAGGATCATGGCAAACGGAAGTCTAATCTCTGCCTATCCCTGCCCCGCCCCTCTGACAGGCGCGAGCCTCTAGCGTGCAAAGTATAAAGGCCCACCAACCTTAAAACCCGTGGGACACCAGTCCACAAAGCGGATGCCGGCGCGGCCCTTCATGCCGGCGATGGCCGCGTTCACGTCCTTGGGCACTACGTCGCCGCGGTACAGCAGGCAGCACGCCATGTACTTGCCGTCGCGCGGGTCGCACTTCACCATCTGGTTCTGCGGCTCGAAAAGCTCCGCCGTGATCTCAGACACCGACATGCCTTCGTGGTACGCCTGCGGGTACACCGCACACAATACACACAGTGGATTAAAATTAAAAAATTTGTACAACCGACTGCAATATAAATTATTAAGGATAACTCAAAACTACTGGTCAGACCTTGATCAAATTTATATGGGTTATAGGACCACATGAGAAGCACCAGTTTTAAAAAAAGAATCATCAAAATCGGTTCACCTAGAAAAAAGTTATAAGGTAGTAACACAAAAAAAACAGGCGAATTGAGTACGTCCTCCTTTTTGCAGTCGGTAAAAGAAAGCTTTATTAGCTTCCAAATATGAATACGAAGGAGGTCTGTCTCTTGAACTACGAGGTTCCTACGATTTACTCATACGACGAGAATAGCTCACACAGTATTTGTAATAGGAATAGTAATTAGTCATAGAAGAAGACACCTCCCATTGTCATCTTGCTACAGTAAAGCCTTCCTTAAGTCTTAGTTCCAAGCAACGAACTTTCTGTACGGGTTAACTATTAACTTTTTTATTTGTGCGGTATCGTTCGTTCCAAGTCTATATTCGGTAAGTATAATAAATTATTCAGTATTCCTTAATTATTACATTAATTTTTATGGCGGTAACTGTCGCGACTATGTGTCAACAAATGCGGAACTATTTCTATTTACGGAGTAACCTCTTGAACAGCCTTCATTTTTTAATTCAAGAAAATATCAGCTTCGCCAAGTAATGACGCAAACATATTTTGGTACGTCTCATTGTTTGAAAATTGCTTGTATGGTCTTACTTTACCTTTCTGGTAAAAAATCTGTTGTGTAATCGCAACCAGTATACGTATGGAAAGCTGGTAGGCTTCGACATAGTGTAACCCTAATTTTTAGCTAAATCTGTGCAATTAATGCACACAGACTTCGGACGCTCTATTTTCTCTTGCTCATATTTTTACAGGCAAGCCCATACGATTATTTTTGTAATTAAATTATCTTTCTTCTGATATTAATTTTTATAGGTTAACATATCTGTGTAGTTACCTATATTGACTTACCTGTTCATACCTGCTTGCCAGGTAGCCATGAACAAAAATAAATAAGCAAGCCTGTCAAGGCATATTCTCCATGTTAAAAACTATCTGTTTAAACTAAAGTTATGAAAAAAAATATTTAAAATTAATTTAATTAAAAATAGCCATGAATACTTTTCGAAAGGCAAGCTATCATAGGCGTGTTTATAAATCAATAAAATTTCATAAAAACTAGGTCCCATCTGGTTATGAGATGGGTGAAGGTCGATCTCCACGGTCTTTTAGACTATCATCATCTTCCTATATTTCAGCCTTCCTAAGTCTTAGTTTTACGTACTTATTTCATACGTACGTACTTACCCACTTCTGTACGTGGTAGAGCCATGCTACAGATATATTAAGTTTGTAGCACGAATAGGTCGGCTCGACCGGGGACGCTCCACGTTCTCACAGAATACCAGCGTAAAATGGTAGCTCGATGCTGCTGCGTTCCGTATGTTGAGTGTAGAGAGACGGTGACCCTTTTCACTGGAAACGAGGCATTCCATCGTAGTCCTTAGGGTGACATGCATCTGCATTTTGATTTTTATTCGAAGATAGTTGTAGATGTCTATGGGCCACAATGGACTGCTGTAGCCACTTACCATCAGGTAGGTTGTAAGTTCGTGTGCCATTTTAGTTTTATAAGGAAAAAATATTTATAATTTGTGTTGGAATAAAAGTTTCATACCTTGTCCGCCGAGACGACGGGGGCGTAGGCGGCGAGCGGGAAGTGTATCCTTGGGTAGGGGACCAGATTCGTCTGAAACTCAGTCAAGTCCACGTTTAGCGCGCCGTCGAACCTCAGCGAGGCCGTTATCGAAGACACCACCTGCGAAACAAAACATGTCAATGAACGAACGAACGAAAACCGACATAAAACTAAGAAAAGAACTAAACATATCTCATGTCTGTAAATAAAATGATGGTTAACTAACAATAAACGACTGGTTTTCGAAATTGAATAGGAGGTTCAGTGACAAAGTTTCAAGGGTACTTAAGATTTTATTTGGGCCTTTTTGATATTGAGCCCGTGGCAGCTCAGGGGCTGAGCGCTCGCTGTAAATTTCACAGTACGCGGGCAACCCGAATCCGATCCCCGCCGACACCAATGAAATTTTTAATTGCAATTTTAAGTGCTGATTTGCCACGTGCTCGATGGTAAAGGGAAACACCATAGGGAAATCTGCATGTCATCTGCAAGACATCTGAAGTCCGCCAACACGCATTGGGGATAGGTAGCGCGGCGGACACTTCCTTGTCCTAAACCCCCTCAAAACTGAAAGGAGGCCTGTGCCCAGCTGCGGGACGTATAAAGGCTGTAACTTTACTTTTTTGATAAGTAACTTATCTTTAAACCAGACGTGAACACCGCAATGTTATATTTTGGTACATAATCCTAATAATTAATATTGACTCTCCATACTTATATGCTTCTAATACAAGTAAAATCACATTAAATTGTCCTAGGATTAATCTACGGTTTAGCTTAGAGCCTGTAATTTCTATACCAAAGTATATATACTTATATGAATGTTTAATGGTATTTAATATCTGCTTGCGCATACACTTGGGCACTATAATCCTGTCCTGCGCAGATGACTAGTCTCCTTGAGACTGTCATATGCGCAGTCATTATTAGTGTATGAGTAAAGCTTAAGAGCGTGGGAATTAGAGTTGCTTTTGTTAAGTTTCATCAACAATGATGTTCTCTTGACCGATTTCGACTACAGCGAGACGAATACTCGCACAGTCCACTTTATTGTGGATGCTGTGGCCCGTAGACAATTAAATCTAGTATTACTTTGGATAGGATAGAAATTGTTTTGTTCAATATTGTCAGTCAATATTTAAAGAAAGAAAGAAAAATTATTTATTACAACAAACACCAACACATGTTACAAAAGAGACTAAACAACTTACAGACTAAAAGAAAACTAAATCCTAAATAAAATTGAAGCAATTCTAATATAATTTAAGAAATAAAGAAGAAAAGAGATGTAGATATTACTGATTTTATAATTATTATACTTTATATATTTACATTTAGTAGATGGTAGGACCCCTTTTCTGCTTCGGAAGCCGTCTGTTAAGGTAACACCTACTAACAACATGGATGTACCTCGTAATTGACTCACCTGGGATATGAGCCTGTTGAGGTTGGTGTAGGTGGGCCGCTCGATGGAGAGGCGCCGTCGGCAGATGTCGTAGATGGCCTCGTTGTCCACCATGAAGGCGCAGTCCGAGTGTGCAATCGTCGCGTGCGTCGTGAGCACCGCATTGTACGGCTCCACCACCGCCGTCGAAACCCACACACACACAATCCAATTTTTTATAGAATAAGGATGACAAACGATCACACAGTTCACCTGATATTATGTGCATACTGTGGCCCATAGACGTCTACATTTATCCTTGATTAAGAATCAAAATGCAGATGCGTTGTCACCCGTGAGGACTAATATGGAATGCCTCTTATCCAGTAAAAAGGGTCTTCGGTTCTCTACACTCACCATACGAAACACAACAGCGTTAAACTGCTATTTTACGCGGATATTCTGTGAGAGCGTGGTCCTTCCCCAGTCCGGCCGACCCATTCGTGCCGCAACCATAATATAGTTGCAGCATGGCTCTACCACGTATTGTTTTAAAAACGTTACCCCCACACTACAATTTACTCCTGTATCGTTGAGGCACCACTATTAGTAGCCCTTACAAATACAGTTGCGTGCGCGGCAGTCAGCACCGCAACTCTTTTTTAATCCACTGCGTAACTGAGCCGACTATAGTTTTTTTTTTAAACGTAAAAACATAACTTATGATTTTTTTATACTTATCCCTCCTACCTCTAGATACTCAAACGCTACTCAATTTTAAGATGTTAAGTCTCGTCATAACTAACAAAACGAGCCCAAACTCGGCACACCTAGTACTACTCTTCGAGGAGTTCCAGTAGCTGTCACCGAAGTACACCATCAGGTCTCTCCATCAAGCCCGGAGGTTAGGTCTAATCATAACTAACAAAACGAACCCAAACTCGGCACACCTAGTTCTACTCGTCCAGGTCGCACAGTCGCTTTGACTTAAAAGTGATAGGGACAGCACTAGACTTAACGGCGTCTTAAAATTGAGTAGAGTTTACGTATTTGGGCTTAATTGTATACAAATAATATTTGAATAATAATTGATATACAAAATACCCGGCATACGTGTGTTTGTTTGTGTGTTATCTCCTAAGATATTTTACTAGCATAACTTAAAAAGTTAAGGGTAGCTGCCTAATCTATCCCAAAATGCTGTCCTCTGTTACGAGAAATATAAAACTATTCAAAATCATAGTGATGTTATAAAAACTACTTACTTGTGGAGCGGGATAGATGGCGAATTCCAATTTGCTTTTCTTTCCAAACTCATCAGAGAGCGTCTCCATGAGCAGAGATGTGAGGCCCGAGCCAGTGCCCCCGCCGAATGAATGGAATACGAAGAAACCCTATATCAAATATAAAACAATAACAATAAATTGGAGGAAGTTACTATGTAATTATGACCTTGTGCCAGAATAAATATGTCCTCTTGAAATGTTTTAATAGAAGTACAGGTGAAAAACGAAGAGACTAGCCCCACCCGATAGCAAGTGAATTAATAGATTCTACATATATCCTTGATTAAAAATGCAAACTGCAGATGCGTTTTAATCTTTAGAAATAATATGTGATGCCTCGTAGCCAGTAAAAAGTCTCCGGTTTTCGTCACTAACCATTCGAAACACAGCAGCATTCTTTTTGCTGTTTTTTTTATAGGATAGGGTGACGAACGAGCACACAGTCCACCTGATGGTAAGTGGTTGCTGTAGCTCATAGACATCTACATCTATCTGCGATTACGAATAAAAATGCAGATGCGTTGTCACCCGTGAGGACTAAGATGGAATGCCTCGTTTCCAGTAAAAAGGTTCTCCGGTTCTCTACACTCACCATACGAAACACTGCAGCGTTAAGCTGCTATTTTACGCTGGTATTCTGTGAGAGCGTGGTCCTTCCCCGGTCGAGCCGACCCATTCGTGCTACAACTATACCAGTAATATAGTTGCAGCATCTCTCTACCACGTAAAAAAAGAAAACCTGATCAAGTGGCTGAGGGCCGTACATTGTGTCATTCCTTGAGTGACACCTATGTTCAGCAGTGGACTTATGAAGGGCTGTAATGATGATGATTGTTTAGAGATATGAAGAGTATTTAAAATATACAAAATATCGAATACCTGTAAGCCTGTACACTGATCCGCCAGTTTTCTCAGTCTCTCCATGACAGGCTCAAGTATATCTCGGCCTGTAGAGTAGTGACCTCGCGCGTAGTTGTTCGCCGCATCCTCCTTGCCCGTGATGAGCTGTTCTGGATGGTACAGCTGCCGGTATTCACCATTTCGGATTTCGTCTATTCAACAAAACGTTATTTTATGGTTTTGAACAAACACCAGCCTTTATAATTTCCACTACTATTCACAGGTAGGGTTGCCAACCTACTATGGAATATAATATCCCACAATATCAATCAATATTTAGTGGTGTTTTTTTTATAAGAATAAAGGTGACAAACGAGCACACAGTCCACCTGACGGTAATGGAATTTTTCATTTCCAATACAAAGGGTCTCTTCTATACACCCACCATACGAAACACAGCAGTATAAAAAAGCTGTTATTTTACGCTGGTATTCTGTGAGAGCGTGGCCCTTCCCCGGTCGAGCCGACCCAGTTGTGGTACAAACCTACAACCATAATATAGCAGCAGCGTGGCTCTACCACGTTTTAGAAGATCGTTGAATAGTATAATTTTAATAAAAATATACACTAAACGAAACTATACGAAATATATTTTAATAAAAGTTGACGTCGAAAGTATTTTTTTAATATTATTCTAAGCCAGCGCTTAACTACAATCCCACCTGATGGTGGTGATGTAGCCTAAGATGGTGAATGATGTAGCAAACCGTTTGGTTCGAATGCGTGGTAATTATGGTATGCCATCAGGATGTTAATAGAAGGCTCAAAGCAGCAAAAATATTCCTTTGAAATATATGAATTTGAAATAAACATTATATTTTTAAAGATAATAGCTTCGAATATTAAAATAGTAATTTTGATATAGATAACTTATTTATCTACAGCAACCAGTTAGTCACATGTCTCGTAATAATTTCTTATATTTACGCGAACACTACACATTTAAATAAAACTAGTTTTACGGATTTTATCGCGTATATTAACTTATTTTATATTCCCGACGTTTCGAGTACTTTACAGCACCTATGGTCCCCCTCCCCCCCACCGTGACCGTTTTATTTACACATGTCTCGTCTCATTTCTAAAAAGGTAATTTTCAACAAACCACAAAATACCTTGTGTATTATACTCGTAAAGCCGAACGTCCACCGCAAACTAAACTAACTTAGTTTATCTTAGCTCGCATAGCTGAGCCAGTTTTTCATATATAGATGTGCGTCCACCGCAAACTGTGCCAGCTAAGCCAGGTAAAATACCCAAACTAAGTCAAACTAACTTAGTTGTGTAGGCCGATCCTAACCCCTTACCCCTCTGGTGCCTTTCGCTTAATGTTGTTTATTTTAGCTTATTTTTCGGTGGACGTGCAACGATTTTCCAGGTTAGCTTAGCTTAGTTCACTGAGCCTAGTTTTCACAGTTTAGTTCGTGGTGGACGTTCGGCTTAAAACTAAAGCGCGTGAAGTTGATCCAGTGCGAATAAATATACATTAGTTGTTTTTGCAAGACCATCAAGTTTCCGCACGTTGTTTTCCTTCATCACTGAGACCATAATATAGTGATATATATATCAAATGTAGTTGAAATTATAAAAAAGTACATCATATAATTTTGGATTTGCTACGTTTCGTAATGTCTTAAAACTTGCTTTTCTTTCATAAATTATATGTTGGTATACAAAATATACAAAAACAAAATTGCTATTTGATTGTAAAAACTATGAATTATTGTACATTGTATGCTGTATTAAAATTTTATATTTCTTTAGTCTTATCACCGATATATATGTACTACGTACTAGATTTGGCATTCCGAACATTCACTATGTTCAAATGAACTGTACTGCAATCCGTACACCTTTAGTGTCATTTAGTGTGGCTTCAATATTCATAGAGTGTGGAGCTGCGCTAATAATACGAGATTTCAAATTAAAGTTTAAACCTGAACGTAATTCGGTAGTCAAATAAGTAAAATTATTTGTTGTTCAAGTGAATAAATAGGTAATAATATTACAATAGAAAAAATAAATTTCTTCATTTATATGCCACGCTATCTACAATCATAGACTAAAATCTACTATCTCCCGCGCATGCGCGAAAACAGACTAGTGCACATTTTTTGTTTGGAATAGCTTCTCTAGTACGTAGTACATAGAACTCAATAAGTCTTATATATTTTCTGTTAAAATATTCAATTAAAACAGCTAGCTAATCATATCAGTGCTCTCAATTGTGAAAATATACTACACACTTAAACAACATAATTATCTATAAATTGTAACGAAATCCCATAAGATGAATAAAAGAAATGTACACCTGCATATTCTATTGTTAATATCGAATATCTAAAGAAGTCATTCTTTTATCTACTTTCAAGTTATTGGACAATAAACATGTATTGTTTTCAAACACCGACAAACGCTGCGTTAGAGCCAGGTGGTAGAGTCGTAATAATATTTATATGATGGGCTAATAACTAATTGCTCTGCTTTTGTTTCCCATTGGTCAATAATTAGGATATCTAGCTTCTAAAAACACATGTTTCCGACTTATTATTACCTGAGTTTACATGGTTTTGTTCACAAACAATCTCAATTAGTTTAAACTTGTGGTTTCTACAGTCAAGATGTCTCAAAATGGGAAAAGCACGCGAAATTAGCAGTGAAGTGCGTTCTGCCATCGTTGTTTTACATAATGAAGGAAAATCCGAACGTGAGATTGCTTTACAATTAAAGTTATCGAAGACTTTGTGTTCATGGCACAATAACTCGATACAGGGAGACAGGCACTTTTCAAGATCTTCCTCGGGAAGGCCCAGAGCTACGACGTCAAGTGAAGATCATTTCATTGTTGTTACCAACAAGCGAAATAGACGCTTAACAGCACCGGAAATCCGCGTTGAAGTAAACAAAACCCGGGTTAAACCTTTATCATTGACTACAATAAAACGGCGACTGAGAGATGCGAAATTGTATGGTCGTGTCGCCGTTCGAAAACCTCTACTAAGGCCACAAAACAAGAAAAAATGGATGCAATGGGCCTTTGCCCATCGAGATTGGACTCAAGAAGATTTTAAAAAAGTTCTTTGGACCGATGAATCCAAGTTTGAGCTATTCGGTTCAAAACGAAGAATTTACGTTCGACGCAGTGACCAAGAAAATGTGACGCCAGACTATGTTGTCCCAACAATCAAGCATGGTGGTGGCTCAATTATGGTTATGGTCTGGGGTTGCTTTTCTAGCCAAGAAACTGGCGATTTGATCAAAATTGACGGAATTAAGAAAAAGGAAGAGTACAAAAAAATTTTAGAACAAAATGCCGTTTCTTCGGGGTTGCGATTAATTGGAGATGGATTCATTTTCCAACAGGACAATGATCCTAAGCATAGCTCAAAATTATGCAGAGGATATTTGGAAGAGAAAGAGGCACAAGGGGCGTTAAAAAACATAGTTTGGCCTCCTCAGAGCCCGGATCTCAATCCCATTGAACTTTTGTGGGAAGAGCTTGATAGGAACGTCCGTAATTGTGGTCCATCCTCGCGAGAAGAAATGTGAAATGCTTTGTGCAAAATTTGGAGCAATATATCACAAGACACTATCAACAAATTGATTGCCCGTATGCCGAGACTTGTGAAAATAGTCATAGAATGCAGGTGAGGATTTTTTGATGAAAAATCAGTTTAGCTAACTATAGCCTTTCTTAGCATGGACTGTTAATATTTCTTTACGCTTTTCAAGTATATTGATTGTCAAAAAGTGTTTTAATGGATGATTTAACAGTTTAATTAAACATTTAATATTTTATTGCAGTTTTTAATTTTAATTCTGCGTTTAATTAATAAATTTAATTTTCATCTGCATTTTAATTCTTAACCGAGAATAAATGTGTGTATGTGTATGTAATGTGGGCCACAGAATCCACTTAGGTGGACTATGTACTCGTTATTCTATAAAATAAATAAATTTGAGTTATATATGTTTGGATGTTAGTCGCTCGATCACGCTTAAAAATGTTGATCAGATTTTATCAAAACTGATATCGCATCTGGTCGAACTTTAAAATGTTGGATGGAAAAATCATGTTAAGTATGTTGTTTTACAGCTGCGATTTTACGCTGGTTTTGCACAGAGAATGATCTTTCCCCGGTCGAGCCCTCCCATTCGTACTTTCACTATAATATATGTAGCTGTAGCTTGGGTCTACTACGTATAAATTTATTATTTAAGTAAGATTAAATTCTGAGCTTATATCCATTACAGCATGAAAGTCCACTGCTTAACATGGGGTTCCCCCATAAAATACCAGGGGGAATTAATAAAAATAAGTTAATTAAACGCGATATAATCCGTAAAAGTAGTTTTATTCAATGTGTAGTGTTCGCGTAAATATAAGAAATCATTATGTAAACCAGTACGGACTGGAAAAGACACAGTTAGTTCATTCTGCGTAGATCGGACCAAAATTATTAATTAAAAAGGCTGAAGGTACTCCGGATTAACTCTGACATCGGGACGTCAATCACCTCAGTGCCCCGTGACCATGGGTGCTGTAAAGCACCCGAAACGTCGGGTGCTTTACAGCACCCATGTTACCAATTAATAAAAATAAGTTAATTAAACGCGATATAATCCGTAAAAGTAGTTTTATTCAATGTGTAGTGTTCGCGTAAATATAAGAAATAATTAGGGGGGATTTTGTCATAGTTGCCATGTTTGGCAGGCGGGTTCGCAACCGCAGTAATTTTTTTATTATTTAGAGTTAACAACAAGCCAAATTGTTAAACAGTAATTTAAAAAACTCGACTGCGTAAAAATCTACTGAAAATAAAAATAAAAATAAGTATTATATAGCCTATATCACACCCACAATTAAGACGATTCTAACGACATATCTTATGTTAAAATTGATCAAGCTGTTTCGTCCGTTTCAATGACAGAGCGTGCCAAAGAAATAGACATACAATCATGTCTATCACATCATATCATATCACGTATAATCAATACATACATACATACTCTCGAAAAACATTACCCTCCTTCTGTGGCAGTCGGGTAAAAGGATGCCCGACTCCTGGGTCAGTTTCCCTCTGTCGCCTCTTACGACACCCACGGGATGATACGGGGTAGTGGATATTCTTACACCGCCACTACACGCCATTATGCTTATATAAGTGCGTGATTATATTATATTTAAAAATAATCATTATTGAGCATGAAATAATCCGCTCAATCGAAAAGTGAAGATAAATGTAGCTACTGACATTTAAATATTTTAGTAACTCCACTCCCAAAGAGTCAGTTATACCTTCATGGGGCAATATGTACACTTTTACAACATAGTCCCAGAAAATATGCAGGAGTTATCCATCAAAAAGTTTAAAATGTTTATTAAGAAGAAATTGTTCTTGTATTTTACTACTAAAGATTACATGATTTATAATAACCCCTGAGAATGAGGTAATCGCTACCATACTGTTTCTAAATGTCTTCATACTAATTGTACAAAATATTATATTGTATTTTTTTTAAGTCCCGCTGAGTCTCTTGCTGTTTCTTGCTTGACCAAACCAGTGGTAAAGTTTAAATTACTTTCAATAAGTATTTTGTAATCTATATTGAATAAAAATGATTCTATTCTATTCTATACCTAGCATTCACTCACTCACCAATCACAGTGGGCTCCAAATCGACCATGACTACCCGTGGCACCATCTTCCCCCGGTCCGCTTCCGAGAAGAATGTGTTGAAACAGGAGTCCGTTGCGCCGCCGTCAGTTTCAAAGGACGGTAGCGTGCCGTCAGGCCGTATGCCGTGCTCCAGACAGTACAACTGCCAGCAGGCCACCCCCATCTGCACTCCAGCCTGACCGATGTGCACCGAGATGCACTCCCTCTGTAGATTTATTTATTCATTTAACATTTTTTGTGATGTCTTCCAGACAATTTCGGTCACAGCAGCCAGTAACGATATGCGCTGGACAAGATTATAATGCATAAGTGCGCAAGCACAGGTGCACATAACGAGAATATCTAAGATACACTTTAAAATGTCCTGCAAGGCAAAGCATAATTTTGTACATTGGTTAATATAATACTACTACTGTGCGCCATATAGCAATAAAACAAAATAATAAAAATAAACTCTTCTGCAAGGAAGGCTACAGCTGCACCGCCGAGGACTAAGATTAAATGCCTAAAAACCTGTTATTGCGCAGTATTCCTCTTTCTTGTTATAAAAGGGCCTGTTCAGAACCTCGAAACCGGTACATCATAATGAAAGTATAACTGCTTAGCAGCAGAAATAGAGAGAGCTATCTCCTCTGCTAACAGTGGATACGCCCCAGGTGGAGCTCTACAATCTAGTAGGTTTATTCATTCGTCCCCATTGCGGCAGTCCACAGGTGGACATCATTTCACCCAAGGTACGCTACGCTTCGGATACACGCATCCAGTTCATACCAGCCACCTTGCACAGATAGTCGCTTAATCGAGTCAGGCTTATTAATTATAATTCTTATTAAGTAAAGAGTCTCGTCCTTACTCTACAAAACGCAAGCAAGCTTTATGCTATTTTTAAATATGATTTAAACGAGCATGATCTCTCTTAGGCAAGTATTTAGGTTATAATCCGAAGGATTAAAATATCTCTTCAATATTTTATTAAATTACTAATAGAGACGAATAGATTTTACCCTATATAAAGTCGAAGAACCTGTTTTGTGTCATTCTACAGGTTCCAAAATATTTGCAAAATACAATCAAAATATTTTTTTCATAATATGATGTATTATGAAAATGTAAACAGCTCAGTGAATTTTAATAAAGGACGAAACGAAAATAAATCCTGGTTGATGAATTTTCTCCGTATCGTATATTCCGTTGATAAAGGAACAAAAATTATATTTACAATAAAGTACTCACCATGATTACTTGAAATTTTGCTCAATCCGTCGTAAAAATATGTCTAAAAAAACTTGTAAATCAACTAAATATTACAAAAATTTTGGTACGGACTAAAATTTTGAAAAAAAATTGCGCATCTGCGCCTGTCGGATGGGCCGCTCGGATCTATTGTTCCAAACAGTTCCCAATTTGAAATTCATTATGAGTTAAAATGTTGTGAAAATGTATCGGCCAGTGTTTGCGATAGCAAAGAGTTTTCAACATCAAAAGAATGCTCATAATAGTCAGCCTTATGCAAATCGATGACAATTTAAGAAATGCTTATAGTTGCTCTCTCTCTTTTCACAAAATAAAAATGGAAAGAGACTACTATAGAGGTAATGAATACTAAAATTAAAGGATAATTAACGATTTTAAAGCCCAAGTTTTTAATCTTAAGGTGTTAAAGGAAAAATTGAGGGATAAAGATGCTTAAAGTTCTTAATGTCTTGTTTTTATTTTCATTCACCATTTTCATAAAGGGGTTATCAAAAGTCGATTCTAGATTGACACATTGGTGGGATTATTTGCAATAGTTGCAGCTATATTATGTTTGTAGCACGAATGGGTCGGCTCTACCGGGGAACACACAGAAGCTTAGCTTATTGCTGCTGTATTGGTGGTGTAAAGAACCGGAGACTCGTTTTACTGGAAACGAGGCATTCCATCTTAGTCCTCAGGGGTAACAACGCATCTGCATTTTGATTCTTAAGCGAGGATAAATGTACATGTCTATGGGCCACAGCATCCACTTACCAACAGGTGGGCTGTGTGCTAGTTTGTCACCCATATTATATATTAAAAAAAACTTGGTAGACGAGCTGGCAACCGAAGTTTCTTATATTTTATAATCTTGTTTAGTATTCTCTGGTAGAAAAAGGAGCAAAGTCAAAGGTAGCCCATAATCTTCAGTTAAAGTTAGTAGTTAAATAAGGTAGACCAATTATTTAATTTATTATAATATGGGGGTTGAGATTTCTGAGAACCTGAACTATGGGTAGTTCATTGAGTCTAGAACTAAAGCAGCTTTAATGATGCTAGGTGTCTTTGCAAAGGCGGCGGCACTTCACGTTACCCCTATATAAAGCACTAGTCAAGTCGTGCATATTGTATTGCTCCAATATATAAGCCGCTGCAACAAAATGCCACCTAGCAGCTTAAGGATTAACGGAAAGGCGTGGTAAGAGGCTTATTGATCACCTGAATCTGGATAAAGCCAATCTTACCAATTTCGAGCGTAGGTTCAAAGTAGACAGCCTTTTGGTGTTTTATAGGATACATTCCGTCGAGCTTGTACAGGAATTATACGACTTAATATCCCCGCTCCCTAACATCCCCACTATCGAATAAATAGACGCTTGGCCATTCTCCACCCTTTTGTTATCAAACGACGAAGCAAACAGTTTGGTTCGAATGCGTGGTATTCGAACCAAACTGTTTGCTTCGTCGTTCTTAATACGTACAGCAAGGGAGTAAAATAATCAGCCAGTACCTGTATTTTATAGGTCTTAGCGGCTTTTGTTAAGCTAAGTCAGTGCGTTTTACCATCATCAGCTTGACCACCATGAAAACATTACCTTGCTCCTCGTAATTTTCGAGCGAATTCGTACTAAAGTAGGGAGAATTTTAGAAAGAGCAACTTACGTACAACCTCAAAGATGTCTCGGCAGGCCCCACAGAATACTTTTTAGATATATAGCACAATAGCGATCCGCCCCGGCTTCGCATGGGTGATTTCTGGATCTCGACAACAGCGGGTCCAATTGTCAATAATTTAGATCATCCAGGGACCCACAAAAAATTTCATCAAAATCAGTCCAGCCATTTTCGAGTTTTTGCGAGACTAACGGACATCATTTGTTTTTTTTATATTGAGATATATAGTACTAAAAACTTCTGCTACTACTATAGATATTAGATATACACCTCAGGCACTGGTCGAATCTCTAGTATATATAAGTACTTCGGAACTTCAATAGCGTAATTTAGACTTCGGTTCGTTTAGTTTGTGGCGGGATCATGCGCCGCAATAACAGTTAATATCTTATTACCATACGTGGTAGAGTCATGCTGCAGCTATATTATGGTTATAGCACGAATGGTCGGCTCACACAGAAATAGCAGCATAGTGCTGCTGTGTTTCTTATGATGAGTGTAGAGAACCGGAGACCTGGAAATGAGGCATCCTATCTTAGTTCTCAGGGGTGTCGATGCATCTGCATTTTGATTCTTAATCGATGACAAGTATTGAAGTTGTCTTTGGGCCACAGCATCCTCTTACCATCTGATGGATTGTGTGCTCTATCACCCTTATTCTATAAAACAATATTTTATTAGAAAGCAACACTAAATAACCAACGTAAAATAGCAGCATAATGGTGCTATGCTTCGTATGGTTAGTACAGAGAATAGGTAGACTCTTTTTACATAACGCGATATCCCATCTATAACCACACTACAGGGTTGAAAACGGCTCTATATTTTAATTTTTCATCGATTATATGAATAAATAGTGTATGGCCCACAGTAAACACCTTACCAAAGAACACTATTAAACGCCTTATTCGCGGTCCATCTTGCTGTACGTCCCGCCAAGGTCATGCACGACACACGATGCAAAACGACAATGCTTGACGTACGTCAATTACTCTCTACCGAAAGCCACTTACAATCGGATGGACTGTGTACTTGTATCCGAGTAGTTACAAGTGTTTACACAAACATACAATTAATTTTACATGTTTACAGCTTCTTAAAGAACATTTAAGTCATACTGAAATAATTAGTAAACTTCTTGACTCCGGGCTGGTATTGAGAATTTCTTGACGGAAAAATCCAATAACTGATTTTGTCTCGACGCGGAATTCGAAACTGGGACCACCGACCACCGGGACATAATCAGTAGTCGCATTAACGTCCGCTATACCAATAATGCAGTAAAAGTTAAAGTTTTTTATACGTGGTAGAGCCATGCATCTATATTAGGAGTATAGTTGTAGCACGAATGGTTCGCCTCGACCGGGGAAGGACCACGCTCTCACGGAATACCAGCGTAAAATAGCAGCTTAATACTGCTGTGTTTCGTATGGTGAGTGTAGAAAACCGGAGACCCTTTTTACTGGAAAAGAGGCATTCCATCTTAGTCTTCACGTATGACAACGCATCCGCATTTTGATTATTTATTGAGGATAGATGTAGATGTCTATGGGTCACAGCAACCACTTACCGTCAGGTGGACTGTGTGCTCGCTTGTTGCCCTTATTCTATAAAAAATAAACTAGACCTTATCAGTATGATGTACCTAACAAGATACCTACCGTACAACTATGTTGCAGAGATTTTAGTTTAAAAATATTTGTATTTTATCACATGGACTTCTGTAAGTTTTTTACTCTTCTTTTCACCTTTAGATTACTACAAAATAGCAAAAACATTGACAGGTAACTCCTTAAACAATCGAAACACTCGATAAATTTAGATACGGTCAATCCGCAGAAAATAGCTAAACCTTGAATCTATAGGGTGGTAAGTACGTTGCAAGCGGGGTTCTAACGAGAGGGTGGTTCGACTAACCCTCCGAACGGGACCATTAGGGCACAATGTCGAATCGATTGGACCCCCGATTGGACAGAAGACAACTTAACCCCTCTTTTATATGCTGGTGTTGGGTAATTTGCATTTTCATGTTTACCCGTCTCTTAAGGATAGCCGGGTTAGTTATTATTTTTTAGTAGCTCGTTGTTATCAGTTTCTGGTAAATATTTCCATTGTCTACTGTGGAAAGTGCTCTGCTTAGAGTTTGAGGTACTGTAAGTTTACTCTGCGTAGATCGAACCAATTATTAATATTGAAAAGCTGAAGGTATAACTAAAACATATATTTCTACGCGTAAAGTCAGCCAACATGGCTCTTGGCTTTGACTGCTTCTTGGCGCAGTGGCTTAGCAATGAGTTGCTGCGCTGGGGACCGCCGGTTCGAATCCCGCATGGAAGTATTTATATGGCCTACAAAGAATTGTTCCGGGTCTGGATGTTTGTCCTTGTGCAATTTACGTTTGTAAACTGCCTCCACGATACAGGAAAAAATCCTATTATGGGGGTAACTTTTTTTTATATAAAACTTCAAACTTCAAACATGCTTATAAGACTAACTATGCAAGAATCGATTTATTGTTAGAGCCTGTAATTTCTATAACCAACTCTATAATATTTAAGATATATTTTTAAATTTATAACTCCCATCAAGCAACTTACATAGTCCCTAGGTTTAAACATTTTCTTTTATTATCAAATTGTTTTATATTACCTAAAAAAAATGTATTTCAGTATTTCTGCCCAATGATCAAGTATGTTATTATTGGTTAGTGAAAACTTAACTGGCTTTTGTAAGAACTCAATTTAAATATTAATTATGTATTATTATAGCTGTATGTTTTGCTCAAATAAAAAAAAATAAAAATAAAAAAAACTCTCTTTGGATAGTAATAATATTTTGCTTTGGCAGCACGGAGGAGTATTCTTTCTTCAAGAAACATTTTACAGGAAATATTATTTTTTTAAGCTAGAACGAAATAAGCCTTAATCTTTTATTACAAAAAGTAGTTTATTCTCAGGTTTAAAATATAGTATGTTTAAAAAAAGAAGTCTAAGGGCGGGTTCGATCAAACCTCAATTTATACACGATGAATTTTATACCATGGATAGGCTCCAAGATTTAAATCTCGAGTAAATTCAAGTATCATTTTTCAGTGAAATTGTTCTATTATTATGACGCGATGTTAAAAGTTACATCATGTCCATTCGCTTTTTTCTACGTAGGTATGTAATTACTCTAAGCTTTTTTCCTATTAAAATGTCTTAGCTATCAACAGGTGTCAATGTCAAAATATTTGCAAGGTTTGAAGTTGTATTAAACATAATGATTATATACTCTTTGGTTTATTCCGTTTTGTTTGTTTTTATTGAGTTTATATATCAGTTTATACTAAATGTATAGTCTATTTCTTGATATTATTTAGTGAGAAACGCAAATATAATAATATTATAATAAAATGACGAAATGAGCTTAAAATTGACACTGGTAGTACCAGCTAAGAAACATGACGGCCTTGAAATATTCTTGGATAACTTTGTTACTCAGTGCAAAAGGGTGGTATAGTAACTATTCCCGAATAGGCTTGCTTTTGATAAATTTGCAGAAAGAAAAACGTAAAATTGATTTATTCTAAGAATAAAGTTTAATCTGATTTTGTCGAATCCACCTTAAGTAAGAAAATTTCAAAAAAAAATATGCTTAATAAAATTTAAACTTAAAAATTGACAGAAAATGTCTAATTTCGCGAAGACTATGGCGTCGAGGCTAGGGGACTCAGAAATTTAATGAAAATACACTACTAAAACCATATTTTAAATCCGAGACTATCACCACGTTTTGTAATACAAAATATTTTTTTCATTTATTTATTTTGTAATCTTTTATGCCAATGACATAAAAATATTCTCCGCAAACAACAAAACCCATAACTAAACAAATCATAAACACTAGTAACATTCTTAGCACCTAATTCTTCCGTCACACTCAACCGCCATTGTCGCGCCGCGTAAACAACTATTCATATGCAAAAGTTAATCGCATCGCTTTAAAGCCCAAGTGTCCATATTTTGAATATTTAATTGCGTGTCATTGTAACAGCATTCTGCAAATAAAAGGAGAAAGAGCGACGCAATCGATTCGTCTCGGTTAACCGGTAACAAAATAAAGCGGCCCTGCGCCCGGTTTATTAATTACAGGAATGCATTTTTTATAGAATAAGGGTGACAAACAATCACACAGTCAACCTGATGGTAAGTGAATGCTGTAGCCTATAAATATATACCTACAACTATCCGCGATTAAGAATCAAAATACGTCCTCACCCTTGAATAATAAGATGGATTGCCACGTTTCCAGTAAAAAGGGTTTCGGTTCTCTACACTCACCAAACGAAATACAACAGCGTCCGTCATACTGCTATTTAAGCATAACGGCATAAAAGCAATTCTTCAATTGTCAGAAAATAGTTATCTATCAAATAAATTATAACCTGACTGAATATAAAAGTGAAACCGTTGAACTATTTTATTTAATACAACTGCAATTGGTAATTTGTTTAAGCTGTATTTCATCCGATGAATTAATTTAATCTGTAGATTGATATCTCATATGTGATTATATTCTTTATATCCATTCATTCCATATTATTGTTTTTAATATTTTTAAAGCTTCTTTTTTCGTACTCTTCGTAACCAGTCCTCTTAAAAGTGAACAAAAGATTTTGGCATAAATGTGACAAATAACTGTCGGACGTAAGGGTAGATCAAAGCGGTCGATACCACTGATGTCCGCGATGCTTATCTCCACAATTATCACTAATACTACGAGATACTATCTCAAAGGGATGGGACGGATTTCACCTATGACAAAGCATTCTGATTTTTTTTAATTTTTGATTTTGGAAAACAGGGAAAAAATTTAAGTTATAAGTCATCTTTGCGAAGAAGTTTTTTTTCTAAATAGAATTAGGGTTACAACCGAGCACACAGTCCACCTGATGTTAAGTGGATGCCCATAGAGATCTAAATTTATCCTCGATTTAGAATTAATATGCAGATACCGTTATCACCCCTGAGGACTAAGATGGATTGCCTCGTTTCCAGTAAGAAGGGTCTCCGGTTCTCCACACTCACCATATGAAACACAGCATTATTAACTGCTATTTTACGCTGCTTTTCCGTGAGACCGTGGTCTTTCCCCGGTCGAGCCAACCCATTCGTGCTACAATCATAATATACCTGCTGCATGGCTCTACCACGTAAGTTCAAACAGCTAAGTCATTAATTTGACAACCCCTATGGTAACTATAATAAAAACACAGAGACTTTCAATGATGTAGCAAAGACTGAAAACAATATACAACATAATATTTATTACAACAAAAAGGAACTAAAAACTAAAATTATGAGACAGTCCTACTCCCCGTCCCCGCGGTATAGCGTCATGAGTGCTGGCCGCGTTTCCTCGCTGAATGGCTATACTTAGCTTTTGGGCGAGAAAAGAACTAGCCTTCTTGTCTCCAGCGGCGAGGACCAGTCACGGATACAGTTTCTTGAGAAATTTCACAGCACGTGAACCCCAAAGTAAAAGAAGAGAAAAGTAACATCATACATCCTCTATGACACTGGTTTCCTTTCATTCCTGCGAGGCTTATAAGGTAAGCATGAGTCCGCTATATTGCCCCAATGCGTGTTGACAAACACCAGTCTATCGTGGCGAATATAATGATCAATCAGCACTTATACGCGCATACTATACGTTAACGGTCTTATATATAATCTTGATAATCGTTTGATTATCGCTTACTTAAGTATTAATCAGTTATATACCTCTCTCTGTCTATTATCATTTAGTAAAAAGAGAGAGAGAGAGAAATTTTAAGCATTTCGTAAATTGACGTCGATTTTTATAAGCAAGGCCGGAAGTCATTACTGGTTATCTCTTTGATTCAATAATCCAATAATTTCATAGCTTTTGACGTCGGTGCTAAGAAATAGTATATCGAAAAATTAAAGAACTAAAGAATCTACTCCATTTTTAAGTCGATTAAAAGTAAAACTAATCCGGTTCTCTACACCCACCATAGGAAACATAGCAGCATTAAGCTGATACTTTACGCTGTTATTCCGTGAGAGCGTGGTCTATCCCCGGTCGAGTCGACCTATTCTAGTGCTAGAACCATGATACAGCTGCAACATGGCTCTACCACGTCTAAGCTTACTTACTTTACCACGTGCAAGTACTTTACTCGTCACACACTCACACACTCACTCCTTACAGCCCATAACAAGTCCATTTACACTGAAGTAAAAGTTTTATGTAAATCCAATTCTTTTACACTTTTTGTATGAATAGTGGAATTATTCGACCCAATGACATCGGACGACAATAGCCCGAGGTGTGGGCAAAATAAAAAATCCCATTTATGCAACGGAGGCGGAATAATGAGCGCTTTTTACCGGTTTAATCCGGATCAGATAACTGCGGAACCCTAATGCGATGCCCGTTTGATATTCATGATCATTCCCCGCGGGCCGCAAGGGATTTCGGGGATCATAGGGAATAGGTACGGGGAACTACGAGGATTTTCTTCTATTACTTATAATTTTTGTTAAATTTTAATAATTCTGTTCGTTAAATTTTTTTTGTTTTTTTCTTATTTACTCAAAAACTTATACTTAAAAATTTAACGACAAGAACCAGATAAATTTCAATATTAATTGAACGTAAAATTAAAATAAAACTTTTGCTGCTTACACTGCGGTCCGCGAGTCCGAATCTTGTACTAAGTCTGAAAATTCATACATAATTCGCCTTCACGATATAAGATATTATATTCCTAGTGTAGAAATTGTTAAATTATACTTATTAAATTTAAAATTGGTAATTAGGCTCTAACTTCACTTTTTAACTTTAAGTTGCATATATACATATACATACCGTATCATATTGCATATCTATATATACAATCTTCCAGTCATACCAGGTCGTTACTAAATCCAGTTGTGGGCTGCCTTACCTTGCGCTTACTGGTACGAAGCTGCCACTCTAGAATCCCATTGCTTGTCAACCTATATGGCCTGCCCACTGCCACTTCTTCTGGGATTACTTAGCTTCTACTGCGGATATTCTCGTTATGAAATAACTGGATTACGCCGTGTTACAAAAGGATTTACCTTTTTACTAGTTACTAAATATTCCATCTTAGTTAGTCCATAGATGTGGCAACACATCTGAGTTATTTTTCTTAATCGAGGATAGATGTATGTGTTTATGTGCTACAACATCCACTTACCATCAGGTGGACTGTGTGTTCGCTTGTCACCCTTATAATGTCCTCAAAATCTTTTAAAACCGCCTGGGATCACACCCGGGTTAGCTAGCGTACTATGAAATTTACGGTGAACGCTTAGTCCCTGAATTACCAGGACTCAATATATTAAAAAGGGATTTTTTTTTAATTTTGTACTAAAAATTAATAACAGGTTTTTTATATTTATATTTATACATTGTCATCCGATTCGAAGCTATGTTAAAAATTTCAAGTCTCTAGCTAATCGGGAAGCGTTCTAAATTTGAGTTGCAAGATTCCACTCGGAACGACTGACAGACAGACAGACAAACAAGAAAGTGACTTAATAAAAACGTGGTAATAAAATAGTAAAATTAAATCTGACTTAACATTAATGTTCTGTATATGGCAAGTCCCGTACACTACCCGTATCAAATAAAATACAAGTGCCAAAGTACGGGCTTCATACTCTAGCCACTCATTTGTTCAGTAGAATTATTACTATTTACAACAATATATGTAATAACCCTGCCTGCATTCAAGTCGCCTGTAAAAACTATTCTTATGAAGAAAATATAATAATATAAATAAGATCATTCTTGAAAATATAATGCATGGACATAATGAGCTTCCTTAGTGTGTTAGCACACCAATCGATCGATCGTCGATCTATGCCATTGATCGACATTGATCGATGTCGATCGATTGGTGTGGTAGCTATAGCTGATCGACGGATACTAGTCTATAAAATGTTGTTCAAGCATCGATCGGCGTCGATTGACATTTAATCGATTCGGTTGTGGGCTTATCAACAGTATCTTTCAAAATTTATTCAGAAGAGGACCCTTTATTGTTGGCCAGTACGCTCTTGCGTATTATTTTTCGGAGATGTAAAGGCAGAAGACTCTGGACGCGACCGTTTTTTAAGGCCAGAGATAGCTTAAATTCATCTAGATGATATTTTAAATAGCGGTCGGTAGAGCATGGCAGATTCTCAATAATCAAACAGCTCGATCGACGTCGACTAATCGGAATGGATTGATGCCATCCATCGACGATTGATCCATTGCATTGGCGTTGTTAGATTGAGTAATAGTTGAGACAGAGATTGTTTATATTGGTAACAGTTGAGAGAGAAATAGTTTACTTGACTACTTGTGTTTTCTTTTTTATTGAATAAGGATGACTAACGAGTAGACAGTCCATCTGATGGTAAGTGGATGCTGTCGCGAGATGCGTTGTCACCGCTGAGGACTGAGATGGAAATCTTCGTTACCAGTAAATAGGATCTCCGGTTCTATACACTCACCATACGAAACACAACACTATTAAGCTGCAGTTTTATGCTGGTATTCTGCAAGAACGTGGTCCTTCCGAGGTTGTGGTCGAGCCGACCCATTACTATACCTACCATCACAATTTAAAGAGAGCATAAGTACCACGTATAAATGCCGCTTCTTATCACAATCTAAGGTCACAATATCTATTGCAGTAAGGACTTTTGATGCGATGGTTTAACTTTCTTGATTTTTAAAGCCAAAAGGGACTGCAGTTCTTCAAAAACACATTTTGTGTAAAAAAATATTTCAAGCAGAAATATTTAATAACCGCACGAAGATCGAATTTCTCCATTTTGCATACGAATCACATTCCCGGCAAATTTGATGTTAAAAAAAATTTGGTATAGTTTTAATTTAGTTTTTCTGGCCTTGGCCACTAACAATTTAAGATTCGAAAAAAATAGCACGCGTTTCTGTAACTCATTGATAAGTGTCCTATTTCGAAAACTTATTGATCAACGTAGTATAACAGTTTTGACATTTATGTGGAACTTAATATTTAAAAAATGGCAATAATCGTTAAAGGAATAATAAAAATAAACAGTAGCAGTGAACTTTGGCGAGTATAAAGGGCGGTAATTAAATCTTGAGGGAGCTAAGGGCGCCAGTACACGGAGATGAAGGGGAGGGAACAAAGCGAGCGACGCCAGGTGCCTACGATGTATGCTTGTGTGCGGAACGTTTGCTTGGCTTTATTTATTCGAAATATTCCATCGATTTATATAATTTATGTTTTACGGAGATAAATTAACTTTTTAAAACTAGTGGCATATTAAAAATTTAATTAAAAAAAGTTTATCTTTTTAATTGTTATTCTTGGATTAAAACACGATAAATTCATTTTTAAGTATTCTTAAATAATATTGAAAATATGGAAATACATTTTAACGTGTTTAAAGTGAAACTTTTTTTATCGACGTAGTGGAGAAATTTAGTACGGTATTAAAAACAAATATGTCATGTTTTCTTGTAACGTATATAACCTACTTACGTAAAATATAAAATAAAAGAAGAATCGTAAAGTAGTTTCACTTCGTACATGAGTACACAATAATTACACGCACAATATTTTTTTTTGAGTTATTATCAGGAAGATGCAGCTGCCCATCTTCTGTTTCAGCTTCATTCTGTCGTCTCTTACGACACCCACTTGATAATATGTGGGTTATGGGGTAGTGGTTTCTCTTATTCCGCCACTACACAGCGAATGAATAATTTAGTTACCAATTTCTATTTATTGCAATAATAATATCTATGTGATTAAACAGATTATAGCTACATTTCTAGCCCCTTAGATTTCTTATTGTTTTCAACAAACTTCAAAAAAAGGAGGAGGTTCTTTTAACCAACTTCAAATTCATTTTATATGTGTTACGCGATATCTTTGCAGATTGAGAACCGATTTGAACGATTCTTTTTTTTATTAAATGGGCTTTACCTCAAGGGTGGTTTCATTAAATTTTGAAGAAAAACTTCCGCCCCAAAGGGTGGAAAATAGGGGAAAAAGTTTCATATTGCACTATTGTTTAAGGAATTTCATATGATATCTTCGAAGTTCTTTATCGGACGGTACGGATTTGACGGATGGGGGCTAGGCGAGAAAAAGTGTAAGATTTTTCCGTCACGGCCCCTTCTGACGTAGTGTAGATGGCCTTGGCGGTATAAGGAAGCGAGATGGAATAATTTATATCTCCCTCGCACTTTTTCTTATCTTGCCATGAAAGAAATATTATTTTATTTTAAATGACGCTTCATTTTGATAGACGCTAGTAATTCATTTATTTGTATCTGTTAATCAATAATATAATACGTTTATCAATAACAGTATACTACGAAAGGAACTTCGTTCCAACCGAGTGTTCCTCGACACCCACGCATGTTTTTTTTTAAATAGTTTATACTTCAAGGTTGGTCCTGTATCAATTTGGTGAAAAAAATCCACCCCTAAGGATAGCAAATGAATAAATTATTTTTTAGCAATTTGAAGTCGGTTTTTACTTTTTGTTTAAAGTTATAATTATTGTCTATGAACTAACAGAAGTCTTTTCTAGGTAAACCGATTTTGATGGTTCTTTTTATTCGAAAGCTGCTGCTTCTCATGTGGTCCCATGTAATTTGATCAAGATCTGACCAGTAGTTTTTGAGTTATCCTTTATAATTGCGTATTTATTTGACTCCGACTACATTGATGATGTTCTCGTTTTATTTATATTGAAGTCGGTTGTAAAAAAAATTACCACTTGTTGTATTCATAGAAGCATAATTTATTTAAATAAAACTATTTTTACGGATTTTATCGCGTTTATTTTACTATTTTAATTCCCGACGTTTCGGGTGCTATACAGCACCCATGGTCACGGGGGGGACGTGGAAACGTCGGGAATTAAAATAGTAAATTAAACGCGATAAAATCCGTAAAAATAGTTTTATTCAATGTGTAGTGTTCGCGTAAATATAAGAATTTATCATGATTTATTTTTTAGCTTATTGCTATTAATTTAAACATTAAAAATGTTACTTACTTTTTACTGTGTATATTATATGGTTTCATAAAACCACCTGTTATTTTCAAGATTATTATGCTACTGGTATATATACGTGTATTCTTACACAGAAATCCAAATAAATAAATTAAAGGTAAATATAAAAAAATCGTTGTATTCAATAAAACTATGCTTAAGTAATTCTCTTTTTATGAATATAAAAAAAACTGTATTTCACGCGGTCGTACCCCACTTAAAACCAACACGCATTAAGTTTTCCCCGATAAACGATGTTTTTGGGCCGAAATTCATTTTTTTCGATAAAAAAATTTCGCTGCATGAATGCATTGCATTGTTCCCGGTGCACCAGTGCGTCGGGCGACAGATGGGCGCCGGGATAGTGCGGTGTTGGGACTAAGCGATAAGGGTAAACGGTTTGACACCGAGACAATCGGTCAACAGTTGTACGATCCGATTTTACAAGGAATCGCTATGAATAAAGTACAGGCAGAGTGAAGTGTAGCCATTATAAAACTAGCGGCTCATTTTTGGGTAGACGTATTAATATTACTTTAATATTTATAACTTTTTTTGGGTGGTAGAGCCATGCTGCAGCTATATTGTGGTTGCAGCACGAATGGGTCGGCTCAACCGGGGTAGAACCACGCTCTCACAGAATACCAGCGTAAAAAGCAGCTTAATGCTGCTGTGTTTTGTATGGTGAGTGTAGAGAACTGGAGACCGTTTTACTGGAAACGAGACATTCCATCTCAGTCCTCAGGAGTGACAACGCATCTGCATTTTCATAATTGAGGATAAATGTAGATGTCTATGGGCCACAGCATCCACTTACCATCAGATGGACTGTGTGCTCGTTTGTCACATTTATTCTTTATAAAAACAAGATTAATATTACCAATTTGCCTTTCCATAAATTCAAGGCGCAAGTAAAAATCATTCTAATAAAAAGCGTTTATTATAAATTAGAAAATTGTTTAAAAGATAAAGCGTGGAAATAATAAGTTTTCTTAGACTTTTATATCTAAATGTTATTAGGTCAAATTGTTACTATTAGTTCTTGTACTATTATTTATTCTGTGCTGTTAGCACGAAAATTGTCTATTCCTTTAAGTTTCTTGCCGATGTCAAGGTCTCTTGCAGTGGCCAATATTTTATAGCTAAATAAAAAAGATCTCGTGACGCAAGCCTAATCGGTACTTGTGGAGATAGGTAATTTGTGGCAAAAAATATAATTGAGTTGGTTGTTTTTTTGACCGACTTCAAAAAGTTGGAGGTACTCAATATGACTGTATGTTTTTTTATGTGTGTTACCTCATAACTTTTTTCTCGGTGAACCGATTTCGATGATTCTTTTTTTATTCGAAAGCTGGTGCTTCTCGTGTGGTCCTGACAAGGCCTGACCAGTAGTTTTTGAGTTATCCTTAATAATTTATATTGAAGTCGTTTGTGCAAAATTTTTAATTTTACCGCTTGTTTTTTTTTTTTTTATAGAATAATGGTGACAAACGAGCACACAGTCCACCTGATGGTAAGTGGTTGCTGTGGCCCATAGACATCTACATCTATCTTCGTTTGCGAATTTAAATGCAGATGCGTTGTCAGCCGTGAGGACTAAGATAGAATGCCTCTTTTCCAGTAAAAAGGGTCTCCGGTTCTCTATACTCACCATACGAAACACAGCAGCATTAAGCTGCTATTTTACGCTGGTATTCTGTGAGAGCGTGGTCCTTCCCCGGTCGAGCCGACCCATTTGTGCTACAACTATACTATTAGTATAGCTGCAGCAAGGCTCTACCACGTAAAAAACTTTTTACTAACAACCATACAATCCCAGTTGGTAGGATTCCTGTTCTGACTGTGAGTTCGTATGTTTAGTTACCTACGAACCCGTCTTAGCTATTTCTGCCACTAAATAGACGCTTGCACAGCTGTGTTCTGTTAGCAGTTAGTGTAGTAGTTAGTGTTAGTAGTACGTTAGACTAATATAATACCTGAGTCAAAATAATCAAGTGTTATTCCAACAGCGTTAAGAGAATCTAAGGGAGAAATACATCACTCTATTTGTCCTTTGGGTGTCGTAAGGGCAACTAAAGGAAATTCCAGAAAGATCTAATGGCTTCCGATAGATGGCGGTGTAAACATCTTGTCGTATGACGTAAAATTCCCAAACCGGTGACGGGCAGCAGCGTCGAAGGTGCGACACTGTCACTACAATCGAAGAAAATAAGTAAATTTTACACAATAAAGTGTAGTCGGTGGAAGGAAAAGGGGAGATCTCCCGCTGGTCAAGGTGTTCTGCCCGGGGAGCGGCCAACGCTCCGAGTGGTAGTTCGGAACTATTCTATATATACTGCTTTTACTTCGGAACTTTGATAGCGCGATTTAGAATTCGATGTATTTCGCTTGTGACGCGACGATAGCGCCGTCACAAAGGTCTCGTTGATTGGATAGAATTAAACAAAATAAAAAAAATACGTGTATTTGCGGCGTAAGCATATCCACTACTTTATATTGTGACGTCGGTTTCGTAAGAGGTGACAGAGGGAAACAAACGAAGATATGTTAGTATAGCTAATAACATCTAAAAAAACTGCGGTTGCCAATCTACCTGCAAAGCGTGGCAACTATGACAAATATCCTTAAGACTTAAAAGGCAATCTATGAGGAAGACCTATGTTCAGCAGTGTTCCTTTGATAGGCTGTAAAAATAAAGAAAATTTTATTAAAGTTGTAAATATTTACTTTGCCAATATCCGCTTAATAAAATAAAATGATGTGTCTACTACACCTGAAGATGCCTCGTGTAGAGGCGAAACACGTGTCGTATTGTCATCGGTAGTGTGTCTTTCCTAGTGTAGTGGTGGTGGGAGTAGTGGTACTGGGATTAGTGGTGACGGGGATAGTGCACGCAATTGAGGGAGGGCGGGAGGTGCTCTACAAACTAGGTAAGACACATCATTTTATTTTATTAAGCGGATATTGGCAAAGTAAATATTTACAACTTTAATATAATGGATTTACGCAAAGTAACGCCTGATTCTAATAATTATCAAAGAAAATTTTGACAAAAATAACATTTGAACTATAGTCAAAATTATAACCAATGAAAATTAATTAAGTCTTTCCAAAATCGACTTTTGAGCAATTAAGTATATCGAAAAGCGTGAAATCGCCATATATTGGCAGATTCGGCACGCGTAGGCGTCTTTGTGTAGGGCCACCACGCACTAACTAGTTTTGTATTTACATTTGGTTGCTTATTTAACGCTTGTTATACTAATATTGGGGACATCCGGGGATAATATTATGGTGAAACTTGACTGACAGCCCGTTAACTGTAAATAAAGGCAAAAAATACAGGCTTTGATTGAGGTTCCATAGACCGGTTTGTATTTGTTTTATCTTTTTATCCGACTGCTCCAGAAGGTGGGTAATGGTTTTTGAGTGTATGTATGTATGTATATATGTATGTATGTCTATTTCTTTGGTACGTTCTGTATCCTAAACAGCTTGACGGATTTTAACATTGTCGTTATATTCGTCTTAGTTGTGGAACTGGCATAGGGTATAAAATTATCTATTTTAAGTAAACATTTTTACGTAGTCGGGTTTTTCAATTACTGTTTTCACTATTGGGCTTGTTTTTTTTTTACAGAATAAGCCCATCTGATAGTAAGTAGATGTGCGGCTCATAGACATCTACATCTGCCATCGATTGATAATCAAAATACAGATGCATTGTCACCCTTAAGGACTAAGATGGAATGCCCCGTTTCCAGTAAAAAAGGTCTCTGGTTCTATAAGACTTTTCATACGAAACACAGCAGCATTAACCTGCTATTTCACGCTGTTATTCTGTGTGAGCGTGAATCCTTTCCCGGTCAAGCTAACTCAATTGTGCTACAAGCATAATATAACTCAGCGTAGCTCTTCCACGTGTAAAACTTTAAACCAAAGCATAATTATTGATTCTTACTTAAATGAAAGTAATATTTTTTATATCAAGATGAATAGTTCTTATCGTCATCATCATCGCAGCCTATCAAAGTTCACTGTCTCTACTGAACATAGGCCTCCAGAGATTGCCTTGGATATTTGCTATAGTTGCCACGTTTAGCAGGCGAGTTAGCAACCGCGAATTTTAATATTTTGAGTTGATATCAGGAAGATGCTACTGTCAATCTCATGTTTCCGTTCCTTCCGTCGTCTCTATGGTATGTTATGTTTTCTATGATAGGTTTTCTTATGCCGCCACTACGCGGCAAATAATCTATACAAATAAATAAAACTGAAGTGCCTGTTTGTAATGTTAAAGTAACAGTTTTTAACTAAATGCATATTAAATTATATACGATACTTACAAAGAAACAATTTTTAATTTTTTGTCTGTCTGTTTGTTACGGCTAATCTCCGTAATGGCTGATTTAAATTTGAATTGCATATCTTAGGAAGTCCAAATAAAATTTGAAAATACTTTCTATTAATTTCTAAGCTTAGAGAGGCCAAAGTCTACTGGTTTATTATACACTGCGTAAACATTCGAGGCTTACTAACCTACGAAGAGAAGTTATACAAACGTTGAATAAAACTATGTTTACAGATTTTATCGCCCTTAATGTACTTATTTTAATTCCCGACGTTTCGCGTGCTAAAGTGGACTGAGATGTTTGACGTCCCGATGTCATAGTTAGCTCGACTACCTTCAGTTTTGAATATTAATTTTAGGTTCGATCCACGCAGAATGAGCTCACAGTATCTTGATGTCTTGTAGTGGTATGCATGGATTTGGATTTAATTTTGTTAATTATAGGATACCAAGCAGATGGCAGCACCCATCCATCTTCTCTATTGAAATTAGTTTTTTTTTAATTTCAATAGCCTCGCGTATCATCTTTGGTAGGAATCGGTGTTCTTTTGCGTGAATTTGTGGTCTATCAAATCTGATGTTATGGCGGGGACGATCTTGAACATGTTAACAGACTGTACATTACATCATATATACGTTCGTATCCGAAAATGTTAGGACTTTTTCGGATATCTCGAGAATAAAATAATAATTTCGACTTCTGTCGATCATTTATGTCACTTTATTCATTATTTTATACCCGAGATTTATATGTATATTTTATTCCCTTTTTAGTTTTTATTATATTCAATTTAGCAGGCTTCTTATATAAAATTTTTCATTAAAGTCTCTAGTCTCTAAGAGCATCCAAATCACTAAATGGAAAGTTGATAGTAAGGACAAATCAAATCGCCACGCCCATATATATGAAGATGTAATATCGGCTAATTACGGACTCATTTATCCCTGCAAATAATCTATACAAATAAATAAAACTGAAGTGCCTGTTTGTAATGTTAAAGTAACAGTTTTTAACTAAATGCATATTAAATTATATACGATACTTACAAAGAAACAATTTTTAATTTTTGTCTGTCTGTTTGTTACGGCTAATCTCCGTAATGGCTGATTTAAATTTGAATTGCATATCTTAGGAAGTCCAAATAAAATTTGAAAATACTTTCTATTAATTTCTAAGCTTAGAGAGGCCAAAGTCTACTGGTTTATTATACACTGCGTAAACATTCGAGGCTTACTAACCTACGAAGAGAAGTTATACAAACGTTGAATAAAACTATGTTTACAGATTTTATCGCCCTTAATGTACTTATTTTAATTCCCGACGATTCGCGTGCTAAAGTGGACTGAGATGTTTGACGTCCCGATGTCATAGTTAGCTCGACTACCTTCAGTTTTGAATATTAATTTTAGGTTCGATCCACGCAGAATGAGCTCACAGTATCTTGATGTCTTGTAGTGGTATGCATGGATTTGGATTTAATTTTGTTAATTATAGGATACCAAGCAGATGGCTTCATTATGACGACTAGACGCCAACTGTTCAGTGATGTCTCAGTGATCGCGAGGTGAAAACTGGTAGCGATCACCGAATGGTTAGAGGCACACTGAACTTAAACGTTAAGTTGGAGAGGCGTCGTCTAATGAAGTCAACGCCCGTCCCCTCGTGCTCTAATCCAAAGTCCCGAAACCTTTCAGCTCGAGTTACAAAACCGTTTTCAGTGCCTAGAAGATTGCAATGCAGTGGACGATATGAATGACAAGCTTGTGAAACTGTCCATGCGGTCGGAGCTAAGCTTTGTAAGACCCGCCGCAGAAGAACACAAAACTCTCCGATCACACTCTTAATCTCATGGCTGTTAGACGGGAAATGAAGCTGCAATCTTCAGTAGATTTGATAGCATACAGGCAACTGAACAGACAGATCTCCAAATGCATGCGGCGGGACTTGCGCAACTTCAATACAGCTCGTATTGAAGAAGCGATCGAGCGGAACCAGGGCTCCAAAGTCTTTGCCAGAGATCTGTCTGCCAGAAAGAGCCAACTGTCGAAGCTGAAGACCGAGTGTGGCAGCGTCGTTTCCGGGACACCTGAGATTTTGAGTGAGATTGAGAGGTTCTATGGGCAGCTGTACACATCATCGTTGGAGCCACACGCAAGTGTGAGTAACGATCCAAGAGCGAGTCTTATCCGACACTATTCCGATGATATCCCGGACGTCAGTCTGAGCGAGATTAGAATGGCTCTCCAGCACCTTAAAAACGGCAAGGCCCCAGGCGAGGATGGAATTACGGCGGAGCTTCTGAAAGCGGGTGGAAAACCGGTACTTGAAGTCCTTCAGAAGCTCTTTAATTCCGTCCTACATGGTGGCACTACACCGGAGGCGTGGAGCAGAAGTGCGGTGGTCTTGTTCTTCAAGAAAGGCGACAACGCTCTCTTGAAGAACTACAGACCGATTTCCCTTCTGAGCCGCGTCTACGTGCTGTTTTCGAGAGTCATTACGAATCGTCTCGCACGCAGACTCGACGACTTCCAGCCTCCCGAACAAGCCGGTTTCCGAAAAGGCTTTAGCACCATAGACCACATACATACCCTTCGGCAAATTGTACAGAAGTCCGAGGAGTACAATTTGCCACTATGTCTGGCGTATGTGGACTGTGAAAGCCTTTGATTCCGTCGAAATTTGGGCGGTGCTGCAGTCCCTTCAGCGGTGCCAAGTTGACTGTCGGTATATCGAAGTGTTGAAGTGCTTGTACAGTAGGGCTACGATGGCTATCCGAGTACAGAACCAGAATACAAAACCTATCCAACTGCAGAGAGGTGTAAGACAGGGTGACGTTATATCCCCGAAACTCTTCACCGCTGCATTGGAAGACGTTTTCAAGCTTCTGGACTGGAAAGGATACGGCATTAACATCAATGGCGAGTACATCACTCACCTTCGATTTGCCGACGATATAGTCCTTATGGCAGAATCGCTGGAGGACCTAAGCACTATGCTCAATGACCTCAATAGTGCCTCCCAACGGATAGGTCTTAAGATGAACATGGACAAAACAAAGATCATGTTTAATGTCCATGTCACACCTATGTCGGTAGTTGTTGGGAGCACTAAGCTCGAAGTTGTTGACGAATATGTTTACCTGGGACAAATAGTCCGACTAGGTAAGTCAACTTCGACCGAGGTCAATCGACGGATTCAACTCGGCTGGGCAGCGTTCGGGAAATTACGGCACATCTTCTCGTCAGGTATACCTCAAAACTTGAAAACGAGGCTGTACAACCAGTGCGTGTTGCCAGTGATGACCTACGGAACTGAGACGTGGTCCTTCACTGCTGGCCGGATGAGGAAGCTCAAGGTCGCTCAGCGAGCTATGGAGAGGCTATGCTTGGAGTCTCACTGCGTGATAAACTTAGAAATGAGGATATCCGCAGTAGAACCAGAGTGACCGACATAGCCCAACAGATTAGTAGCTGAAGTGGCAATGGGCCGGCCATATAGCTAGAAGAACCGACAACCGCTGGGGAAAAAAGGTTCTCAGTGGCGGCCTCGTACCGGCGGACGAAGTGTAGGGCGTCCCCACTAGATGGGTGACGACCTGGTAAGACATGCAGGAAGTCGATGGATGCGGGTGGCTCAGGACCGTGCTGTGGCATTCCTTGGGGAGGCCTATGTTCAGCAGTGGACTTGTGAAGGGCTGTAATGATGATGATGATGAAGCAGATGGCAGCACCCATCCATCTTCTCTATTGAAATTAGTTTTTTTTTTAATTTCAATAGCATCGCGTATCATCTTTGGTAGGAATCGGTGTTCTTTTGCGAGGATTTGTGGTCTATCAAATCTGATGTTATGGCGGGGACGATCTTGAACATGTTAACAGACTGTACATGACATAATATATACGTTCGTATCCGAAAATGTTAGCACTTTTTCGGACATCTCGAGAATAAAATAATGATTTCGACTTCTGTCGATCATTTATGTCACTTTATTCATTATTTTATACCCGAGATTTATATGTATATTTTATTCCTTTTTAGTTTTTATTATATTCAATTTAGCAGGCTTCTTATATAAAATTTTTCATTAAAGTCTCTAGTCTCTAAGAGCATCCAAATCACTAAATGGAAAGTTGATAGTAAGGACAAATCAAATCGCAACGCCCATATATATAAAGATGTAATATCGGCTAATTACGGACTCATTTATCCCTGCCTTATAATTTGAGCTTCCAACAGAATCTGTGTAAAGTAAGCCCACGTTGCAGCACGTGTCTCGCACGCTTTGTCACTTATGTATATGACTAACGAAACACGTGGCGATAAGCGGTAACCGGTTGTGTCAATTACACACTTTAATGTTAAGCTATCAAATTATTAAAATTAAAAAAAATAATAATAAAGAATTTTTTTTTTTTTGAAGGTGTCGTAAGAGGCGACGGAAAGAAAATGAAACAGGAGATGGGCAGTAGCATCTTCCTGATAACGACTCAAAATAATTAAAAAACTGCGGTTGCCAAGCGTGGCAACTATGGCAAAATTCCCCCATGAGGCAATCTATGAAGGAGGCCTACGTTCAGCAGTGGACTTTTATAGGCTGTAATGGAATGGATGGATGTTGTTTTGGAGGCAATTTCACAGTATACGAGGGTATTAACTATTATTATTATAAATTGAACTATTTGAATTGGATTTTTTGAAATTCTTAATTCTTCTAGAAGGCAAGGTTACTTTTCTGCCTAGGATTCCGTTTGGTTAGGTACAACCTATCTTGTGTTCTGGTCTGAAGTATATAGAGAGCCAGTATAAAAGCAGACTGTGAGGCATTCTATCTTATTTCACAGAGGTGATACGGCTCTGTAGCCTTCTTTTTTTAAACCACCTTTTGGGCTGTATGTACGTTTGTCACGTCAATTTTAAAAAAAAGTTCATACGCAATGTTTCTAATTTTTCTGAACTATTCTTTTGACGATAAATGTGTCCGAAATATTTAGGCCCTTTTTACGTTTTAACTCAGATTTTTTTAAAGAAAATTTTAAAAAAGATAACGCAAATTTATAAAATTTCTTTGAATTTATTACTTTTACTTACTAATTAAAATGTAACGTAATTTCTTAATTATACATCTTTTTCTAATAAACTCCTTAATATTATAATAACCCTTTATAAACAAACTTAGTTTAATAAAGTTTTTGAACTTTGAGCAGGTCAAATTATGTATATTTTCTGGGATTTTGTTGTAAAAGCGTATACATCGGCTCTAGAATGAATTACTGACTCGGTGGAGTCAAATATCTGGTACTACTAGCTGGTGTCTGTTCCTAGTATTTACAGAATGAATATCACTTATTTTTGTAAAACTACTTTTAGTTTTGTGTCTTACAACTTTTATGTTTATTTTTCATAAATGTATTGAGAGGCCAAAGTTAATAATATATTAATTTCCTTAAATTTTTGTCACAACGACTCTTTAGGCTTTAAATCATAAATTGCTCTTATTTCAGTGTCAGCCGCGTTTACCCATAGCAAAATACCATACGACATTATGATATGGAAATAACTAAAGTAAACTAATCTAGCTGTTTCAACGCTGGTAAGATTTCTAATCTTTTTTACAGCATATGCTGCAGAACTAAGTCTGCTTGCTAGTTTTGGTATCACTTACGTAATCATTTTACCGAATATTCTTAAAGTCCAAACATCCAGACCACACCAGTGGTGTCATTATGTTTAAAAAAATATTAACATATTTCCAGAGTGATAAAATTTCCCGCCGGGATAACAAACAAAATACATAGTATTATAATAATTAAATGGTGGTAGAGCCTAACTGCAGCTATATTGTGGTTGTAGCCCGAATGGGTCGGCTCGACCGGGGTAGGACCACGCTCTCACAGAATACCAGCGAAAATAGCGTGTTTCGTATGGTGAGTGTAGAGAACCTTTTTTACTGAAAACGACGCATAATATCTTAATCCTCAGGGGTACATATCTGCATTTTGATTCATAATCGGGGATAAGTGTAGATGTCTATGGGCCACAGCATCCACTTACCATCAGTTGGATGCCATGATTATAGGTAACAAACGAGCAAAAAAAATTTTTCTTAACTGTGAAATTTAAAATGTTAGACAATATGGTGTCGGTAATATTTTCAGCGAATCTGTATTCCACTCATACAGATGCAGTCTACTAAAACTACTTCATAATATAATGGGTTTTAATTTTCCATGTGAAAGTTATCATAACCTCAGTTCTGATTATGAAAAAACCGTCACATATAATAGTCCTCGCGCTATTTTTTGCCACTATAAGTGACACGCGCATTCTCAAGTGGGATCATGTTGACAATTACACGGTATTTAAAAGGCAATCCCTATTGGTATAGTTATAATTTCATGAGGATCATTATCATAATTTGTTGTTAAAGAATGATTTATTATGTTAAAAGTGGTTAAATGGTATTTCAATTTTTTAGTGTTGTATTAACCGCCCACTTGAAAAGCGTGTGATCTTTAGTGGTGTTACTAACCGTGGGAATGAAATTATCCAATGTTTATAGTATAAATAGGATTCTAGATGGTAAGCATGTTATCCTAAAAATGCATATTAAGTTTGAAAAAATATATATTCACAATATATCTAAACAATAAATGTTGTATTATCCCAATAAATTCTTTTTAATAACATGTCTGCATTTATCTCTTTCAAATGATAATGATCCTTCACAGTACACTACTTCACAATATATGCGTCACATTACGTAGTTTTGGGAGCTTTTGACGGAAACTTGAGCCAGCAGACAGTTGGCCTTATCTTGAGATTTGCATCACCATCGGAGCACTTGTTTCACCGTTTCCACTAATAGTTCACATGCGCAGACATTTAATACACAAAATCGCACCACTTTTACATATTAAAATTCACTTCAAACCATTATTTAAACAATAATACAGGAGCAGCAATCCGCCGTCAAGTTCCTGGTCAAGTTCCCGCCAAAACTCCTTATGCAATATCTTCATTAAATTGTCATAGTGTATGCCACCTAATAACATGTATACAACAAACACACTCTAAACAATTAAGTTATATATTACTTCAAATTAAGCTTTGTAAGTACCTAACTATATCATAGATCTAACTGGCTAATTTGTGACAGTTAATATAACCTTATTATTCATAATATCTATTTACCAAACACACATTTTGACACTTAGTCGCGTGCCTTGCACGTGACCGACACGAGTTGCCACTTATTTTCAGAATTTACAAATTATTTATTTATTTAAAACCCTTTATTGGGTATATTTGTTCAATTTGTGAACAACGGGTAGGCAGTGCGAAAATATTAGCAGATTGTATTTCACGGCACGCGACACAGTTGTTCAAATTTTATGACACACATGATATTTAAATTTGCAGTACCTACCTATTGTACATTGGAACCTTCCAAAAATAAAAAAAATATTATATAAATCCCCTGTCGAGGGCTTCCATCTGGTTGGGTTTTAATTTATTGATTACTATTATTATAAATTTATTGATTTTACTATATTTAATGTACCTACTGTTGGGAATGAGGGTAAAAAAATAAAAGGAAATACGAACAAATGAAGGTAGAACTGTAATCTACCACCTGTTCTAGCAGTATAAAGTATCGCGCAGGCGACTAAGAGGCCCCTTTCCCCAAGGGGGGTCGCTTCCGATAAAGCAGAAAGGCCATCCAGGCCAAAGCCAGTCCCAAAGGTGGTGTTTAGTGAGTAGGCACTTCATAGTGAGTCCCACATAACTACGCAGCCGGCTGCGTGGTATGCTACGAGCATTCACCACCTCCTTCCCCGTTTCCCGGAGGGTAGCCCTTGCTTTGGGCGCAAAAAAAAACTAAGAGGCATCAGTCGGTAATTCTACGAGTCTCACTGTCGTTACTTTGCCCGTTGGGGTATTCTACTAGTGTAGGCAAGGAAGATCGTGTTGCCGAGAGGCTGCCCTGTTACATTGAGATGGGTGGTAATGCTGTTGCTTTGCATACTTTGCTGTTATCATGTAATTGGGTCCTGATAGTAAACAGGGTTTGTTAACCGAGTAGTGTTCTTTAATTTAAATAATTTTGAGAATAATTTCTAACATCAGAACTGGAATAATACCTATATTAATAATTTCCTTTTATAATATATTTATTCAGCCCGACCAGATAAGAATACTATATAAATACCCCAAAATAATATTAACAAAATAATATGCATTTTTTGGTATTTGATACATGAGTTCCATGGTAGTGGTGGCATAAGAGAATCCAATACCCCATATTATCCCGTGGGCGTCGTAAGAGGCGACAGAGGAAAAATGAAACAGGACATGGACGGCAGCATTTTACTGATCACTAAAATACGAGTACTCGTAATTTTAAAAAAAACATGCGTGAGTGTCGTGGAACACTCGGTTGGAACGAAGTTCCTTTCGTAGTATATTATTATTGATAAACGTATTATGTTATTGATTAACAAATACAAATAATCTATTCTAGTCTATTAAAATAAAATAATATTTCTCATGGCAAGATAAGAAAAAGTGCGTGGGAAATGGATATTTTCCATCTCGCATCCTTTTAGCCGCCAAGGCCGTCTACACTACGTCAGAAGGGGTCGTGACGGAAAAATCTTACACTTTTTCTCGCCTAGCCTCCATTCGCTAAATTCGTACCGTCCGATAAGGAACTTCGTTCCAAAAACTGCGGTTGCCAACCCGTAGCCTGTCCATAGGGGTCCTATGTTCAGTAGTGTACTTTGATAGGCTGTATTAATGATGATGATTAATAGGTACTAGCGTATTGGCGAATTTAGTCATTTAACCAATACACATATAATCATCTTTACTGCCCATCACAATTCCACTGCTGATCATAGCTCTATCCATGCCTCCTAATCCGTTCACATATTCTTAATGTCACGCTTAGAGTGCTATGCAACAACAATTCTCAAGGTCTCGAAGGAACAGAGGTGAGGTGTTTGATGTTATGATATCATTATTAACCCGCTGCCTTCAATTAAGTTTGCACCAATCTACGCCGAATAAGGTTCAATTCTTTAAGTGGTGATAGATCAAAACCTGTTTTGAGATATAAGTACATCCTCATCACGCTAGGCAAGCGAGAGGTGAGCGCGGAAAGGAGCTTTTGTAGTGATAATTACAGTCTCACCATCACCGTCCTGTGTGATTCGGGTTTGGCGTTAAAACGATATTAAAATATTCGTCTTTAAGTGAAAGTTCTGGTGAATGCAAGGAACTGTTTTCACCACTAGTCCACGATGATAAGCTGTCTATTAAGAATATCTTATTTTCTATATCAAAATAACCAATAACCGTGTAGTTGCGGTGTAAGAATATCCACTACCCCATATCGTCCCCAGGGTGTCGTAAGAGGTGACAGAGAGAAAATGAAACAGGAGATGGGCAGTAGCATCTTCCTGATAACGACTCAAAATAATAAAAAAACTGCGGTTGCCAACCAGCTTGCCAAGCGTGGCAACTATGGCAAAATCCCCTCATGAGGCAATCTATGAGGGAGGCTTATGTTCAGCAGTGGACTTTTATAGGCTGTAATGGATGGATGATATCCAAATTGCAATGCTAGAAAAATAAGCGGTTTGTCTGTGATTTTAACACTATATTTTAATGCCTATGTGGTAGAGGCACGCTGCAGCTATATTATGACTGCAGCAAGAACGGGTTGGCTCGACCGGGGTAGGAGCACACTCTCATAGAATACCAGCGTAAAATAGCTTAATGCTACCGTGTTTCGTATGGTGAGTGTAGAGAAGCGGAGACTTTTTTTTACTGGAAACGAGGCATTCCATCTTAGTCCTCAGGAGTGACAACGCATCTGCATTTTGATTCTTAATAGAGGATAGATGTAGATGTCTATAACCCACAGCATCCACTTACAATCAGGTGAACGGTGTGCTCGTTTGTTGCCCTTATTCTATAAAAAATAAACTAGACCTTATCAGCCGTGGTAGCTCAGATGGTTAGCGCTCTCTGTAAGTTACACAGTACGCGAGTAACCCGGGTTCGATTCCCGCCGGCACCAATGAAATTGTTAATTGCAATTTGAAGTACTGATTTACCACGTGCTCGGCGGTGAAGGAAAACATCGTGAGGAAACCTGCATGTCTGAGAAATCAAAAAAAATATTTCGAAGACATGTGAAGTTCGCCAATACGCATTGGGGCAGCGCGGCGGACAATTCCTTGCTCTAAAAACCCTCTCAGAAATGAGAGGAGGCCTGTGCCCAGCTGTGGGACGTATATAGGCTGTAACTTTACTTTTTTATTTTTATCAGTATGATGTACCTAACAAGATATATGTATTTATCAAATGGCTTTTGGACGTTCCATAAGCAATAAATCAATCAAACGCAATAAATAAACTTAAATGTATTTGTTACAAATAAGTTCCACTTATAATGCAACAAGTGCACCAATAATGAACATTTGTTTGACCGTCTGTCCGTACCCTCGTCCTCTTCAACTTGATTGAAAACCGACTGTATCTTTGTCTGTTTGTTTGTAAAGATAACAGTAGTGACGTCATTGAAGTCGAGTGCGCATCTGTAGTTTTAATTCTTGTGTAGAATAAATAGGCACTTTCGCGCAGTTAGGGGTTATGGTATTGCGTGGTACAACATTTAGGGATTAAAGAATCAATAATATATGTATCGCGGTTGAAATTTATATATGTCGCTGAAAGATAGTTAAAGCCGTGATATAGTTATATCACTAGGGATATAGCTATATACCAGTTCATAACTATCTTACTAGACTAATCTAGTGAAATAATTATAATTGTAAACTTAATGTACAGGAGGAACGAATCTCGCGACATTGACGTTCCTGTTGTGTTGTTGTTCATGTTCCTTTTTGACAGTAGGTTAAGGTGCCACTGAGGTGGCCCTTGGGCCACCCTAAAGTCGCGTACATTACGTTATAATGTAATAAAATGTAATAATAAAATGTAATATTGAAAGAATTTAACTTTTTAATTTCAAAAATTCAAAAGTATAAGTCAAAAGTAGTTTTGACTAACAAATTACAAACAAACTACAATTATAATTACTTCACTAAATTAGTCTAGTAAGATAGTTATGAACCGCTTTCATATAACTATATTACGCTATATTGCTATATCCCTAGGGATATAACTATATCACGGCCTTAACTATCTTACTGCGACATATATTTAACATATAATATAATAAAATAAATAAATACACAAATTTTAAAACCGGTCTAGCTGGCCCCAGACAGCAATTAGTGGTAAATAAATAAACTATCTATATTCTATAGAAATTATGTTAGCAGCTTTATTTGATAAAAAATATTCTAACCTATTCTGCGAGAAGATGGGCTGGGGCTCCCCAGTGCCAGCTCCTTCCACTTGACCGCATCCAGCGCAGAGCGGCTCGAATCGTCGACGACCGAGTCCTTTCCGATCGGCTCGATTCATTGGCGCTGCGAAGAGATGTTGCATCTCTTTGCATTTTCTTTCGCATTTACCACGGGAGTGCTCTGAGGAATTGTTCGAATTAATCCCAGCCGCCAAATTTCACGAACGCACATCGCGGCAGAACTCCCGATACCATCCACACCATCTGGATGATTGGCGGTCCACCACTGTGCGATTTAGAAGATGTTTTCTTCCTCGCACAACTTCCTTGTGGAATAGTTTACCACCAGCGATTTTTCCGGACCGATACGACTTAGGGACCTTCAAGAAAAGAGCCTACTCCTTTTAAAAGGCCGGCAACGCATCTGCAATTCTCTGGTTCCTGGTGTTGCAGTTGTTCATGGGCGGCGGTAGTCACTACCATCAGGTGAGCCGCATGCTCGTTTGCCCCTCTCCTATAAAAAAAAGAAAAAAAAAAAAAAGAGATTCAACTGTAATTCGTGAAATCAGAAGCCCAAAGTTGTTCATAACAATTGATTGCGCTATTAGAATTATTAGAATCTTAATTATTATTATTATTATTCTTTATTTCAGAAATTTCTTTCCATAGAGTGGGTTAGTAATTACAAAAAGTACTTATAAGCTAGAGTTCGTAAATAAATAAAATTAAAAAGTTACATATATTACCTACTCTATCTACTTTATATTAATTAACCAGAGCAGGTCTCGAGCCGATATGGACGCTGTTCTAGTGCCTCAAGATAAGACAGCAATAGCGATTCCCTATCGCCGCCAGAAGGCTGTTGGAGCTGTTCGTTCGTTTGCGCATGATAACTGGGAAACTGTCTATGCGAGCCTCAGCAAACATTGCCGAAGCGCTGCAGTACCGAGGCAGCCCCATCAGTATCCTAAAGCCGTTATGATATTGGACGCGCAGGGTTGCAAGCGTCCTCTGAAGAGAGTTTGTTTAACTTCTGTATTACACCGTGCAAATCTACGGGCGAGCATATACGCTTTCATAGCTAGAGCCCTGCGTTCCCTCTCTATGTCAGCATCATCTGAGATATTTTCAGTAACCCAGTGCCCAAGGTACTTCAAATGTGTCACTCTTTTCAGTGGTACGCCTTCAAGAGCGACAGTGGGAAAATTATAGCTCTTATTTTTTGATTTAAAAAATACGATCTCACTCTTCTTAATATTGTACCGTAGGCCATGAGCCGCTGCATACTTCTCACAGATACTAAGTAATTTTCTTAGACCACTAATTGATGGGCTCAGCAGCACCATATCGTCGGCGTAACTTATGTTGTTATATGGAATATTATCAATAGAGCAGCCGACTCCACTACCACCGAGTTCACCAATCAGACTGTTCACGTAGAGGTTAAAAAGTGCAGGAGAAGACAGGCCGCCCTGTCTTACCCCGCACTCCAGCCCATACGCCTTAGATAGCACTCCTGCCCACCTCACCTGATTCTGTTGATTGTCGTACCAATACTGAAACAGAACTATTAAGTCATTAGGAAAGTCATTAGTTTCAGTAGCCAGCTTCTTCCAAAGTACATCGTATTTAACCGTATCAAAGGCCATCGATAGGTCCAAAAAACAGGCTATAATAAGTGTCCCACGATTTGTGTAGTAACGTACGGTGTGCTTGAGACAAAGTACAGCACTTTCTGTGGATAACTGCGGTCTAAAACCAAATTGTGCATCACACAGATTAAGGGATGCCTGTAACTTCCTCTCAAGCAGACCGTCTTAATAATTTTGACTTATCCCACACCTGTATTTTTCAAGGTTCATAATTTTCCTAAACGATTCGAGGGTTTTTCTTAGACATTTTTATTTAAGAAAATGGTAAGAGATAACGCAAATGTAGTGAATTTCTTTAATTATTATATCATTTATTAATTTATACCTTTTACTCTTAAAGTAATTTCGTGGCTTCTCCGATTTTTCTCCGCGGTACTCTTGAAACATTTTTGGGTATCGGAAAATCTAAACATATAAATAAAATTAAAATTTCTGTCTGTAATATTGAAATAATTGTCGTCTATTAAGCTCAGGGGGTATTTCAATGCCATTAAGACATAAATAACCAATTTAAAAATTGTCTCTCTGTCTATGTATGTAATGTGATGAAACTTTACGAACATATAGAATGCAATATCGTATATATATAATAAACTGTTCGTTTGTCAAATATACATTTTTCCAAAACAATCACAATACCCCAAGTATTTACCAACTATCTAACGCATACTCTGCCAAACCGATACGTTTCGATATACATTTATCCCTGTCATAAATCATTTATTAACAATATTTGCTCACCGCTAGCCACCGAACTGGTAGCTTACTCTACCAGTTTACAAGAACCATTACAATGATCTTTTTCCACACTATTGTTACAAAAGCTTGGGGATTGAGGTGTCTTTTTAAATCAGTTAGATATTCTTTTGAGAAATAAGCGATTTTAGTTCTTAGATTTATAGCTATAAGTGGTATATTCTTATGCATTTTAGTGCAAATACATAAAATGTCAGCTGTTGAGCTAATTTGCGGTGGCAATTCATCTTTGGGCATTAGAGGAATACGAATTGATTTTATTAGGGTCGCGTTGGAACTCGAATGATTACTTTTACTTCAGATTCCGCTATTAAAAATTCGGGTAAATCCTGGGCAATAAATGTAGGGTAAATTGTTAAGTTACTTTTATATATAACGTATAATATTTTTTTGATAAAGAGATAGGATTAATATGCATCGGGAAGTTTTTAACCTTAAGTAACAGACTAAAAGAATTTTCACAGGAAAAAAACAAATAAATAGAGTTTTCACTCCATCCAGTAGGATTACGAGGCTGTCACTCGAGAAATTTTCTGCCCCATAGTTTTCCCATAGCGCCGGCCATATAGAGATGAAATCGTATATACTATATTTTTTATAAAAGGTATTTTATAAAGATAAATATGTTTTTTATAAAAGTATATATGTGAACAAGATGAGATATGGACTAAAAAAATACTTCATGGAACGGCCTACAGGGAAACGCTACAGAGGAGGGCCCTAAATTAGTTACAAATAGCCAAAGACAGAGACCATTAGGATTCTTTGGAGGAGGCCTTCACCGAGAAGGCGTTCTTGCAAACCAAATTATCTAAACAAAAAGTCGTTACTACAATCATAGATAGATAAACACGCAAAATAGATATAATCATAGGTTATATAATAAACACTACATTATTATATGTAAAAAAGAACTCATGGTATTACCATCTTGTTTACGACAAACGTAAAATACACAGACCGGTGACATGGAGCAGCGTTAAATCATTTAAAACTTCATTAATTCATGACAGCCTATCAAAGTCCACTACTGAACGTAGACCTCTCCATAAAATACCTCTTAAGGGTAATATTCGCCATAGTTGCCACGCTTGGAAGGCGAGCTTGCAGCCGTAGTTTATTAATTTATTTAAGACCACCAACAAGATAAGTACCATATCACTATATATGTATTAACAGATTTTACATGCTGCCAACGCGTGCACAGTTATTAAAATAGGAAATAACAGTAAGACAAAACAGTAAGTACTAACTTAATACATTAAAAACAAACAACGATAAAAATGGATTAAAATAACACAATACTTTAAGTAACATAACATTTTTAGTTAATTAGGTTTTAATTTTTTTTTCTAGATGTTAATACGAGGATACTGCTGCCCATCGCCTGGTTCGCGTCCCTCTGTCGCCTCTTACGACACCCACGGGACAATATGTGGTAGTAGATATTCCTATACCACCACTACGCGGTTAAAATTTATAATACAATACAACTCAATTCACTTAAAATTTACGAGTCAATCAAAACCACCCTAAAATTAAATTGAATTAAAAAGTAGAATCAACAAGTGCTAGTATTAGCTTAGCGGACTAAGCAAACATAATCCCGCGGGGTTGCTTGCGTAGATGAATTTTAAACAGGACCACCAAACAAACAGGCAAACTGAAAAGCAATTAGCCGGCGGCTAGTTACGGACATACGATATCAAACATGTGGCCCTTATTTGACGGTTTTTATTGAGTTAATTTAGTATTGCCATTATCCCTTACTTTTTTGTTGAAGCCTGCGGGCATCTAGAGTTGATTGATAGTTCATCGTTACATACTAAAACATTTACATATTATGCATACTAGCGATCCGCCCCGGCTAAGCACGGGTGATTTCTGGATCTCGTCAACAGACGCCTGATGATAAGTGGATGTTGTGGCCCATAGAAGCCTACAGCTATCCCCGATTAAGAACCGAAATATAGTTGCGTTGTGAACTAAAAAATATAAAAATGTAAAATTGTGAACCGATTTTAATAATTCTTTTTTAATTAATGGGATATCCTCAATGGTTGTTCCATTTAAATTGAAATAAAAAATTCCGTACCTAAAAATATGTGGAAAAATAGGGAATGAAAATTTAATGTAACTTGATTTAGATGACATTCTAGTTTTTACCTTAAAATAATTGAACGTTAAAAAAGTAATAACTGATATCAAAAAAGTAAAAGAATATTATATTTTCCACATCATAATTTAATTTAATAACAATATAATTGAAACTAAAACAGAAGATGGGCATGGACTTTAGTAGGCTGTAATGGAATGGATGGATTACATTTTGAACTGGATCAATTTTAGGCCTTGCAAACACTTGTTACTTGCGGGATTCAAGACTCAGCGCCCCTCAGCATCGCAGGCAGTTCCTAGCTGTTACGCTACCACGCCGTTATTTATTAATTCAAACTTACATACTCCTATATATTCATTCATTCGTAGAGAGTTTTGGCGGGAACTTGACCGGCGTCGGATTGCTGCTTTTTTATAGAATAAAGGTGACAAACGAGCACACAGTTCACCTGATGGTAAGTGGATGCTGTGGCCCATAAACATCTACATTTATCCTCAATTAAGAATCAAAATGCAGATGCGTTGTCACCCGTGACGACTGAGATGGAATGCCTCGTTTCGAGTAAAAAAGGGTCTCGGGTTCTCTACATCTCACCATACGAAACACAGCAGCATTAAGCTGCTCTTTTACGCTGGTATTCTGTGAGAGCGTGGTCCTACCCCCGGCCGAGGCGACCCATTCGTGCTGCAAACACAAATATAGCAGCAGCATGGCTCTACCACGTAAAAAAATATTGTTTAATTAATGTGGATTTTGATATGTAAAAGTGGTGCGATTTTGTGTATTAAAAGTCGGCGCAAGTGAACTATTAGTGGAAACTGTGAAGGAAAGGCTGAATAAATATTAAATATTTTATTATATACAATATTAAAAACTATAATAAAAAAAACTAGTAATTTAATTATCAAACAGTCCTACTCCACACGGTATCGTGCCAAGCACGCTGGCTGCGTTTCCCCGCTGAATGGCTATACTTAGCCTTTGAGCGAGAAAAGAAAAAAATAAATATAAATAAGGCTTTATTCTTCATTACTTTGTCTAAGCATCGACTTCTGTAACTATTAAAATATTAAATTATGTGATGTAGAAGTAATTTTTTTCGGTTTTTTTGAAGGCTGTTTTACTTGTTTTTGAAAGTTTCATTATCATATTGAACTTCCATACTAGTGTTGGTTTTCAAAATAAATAGTAATAGAAATATGGAAACAAAGTGTTCTGCTTCGATTTGTCGTATTAAATCAATTTTAACGGTTTCGGAAGTTAATTTCCTGTTCCATTGACGCGAACGTTGAAACAAACGACAGATTTAAAATTATTATGCGTGGCCACAGCGTAGATTTGTTTTATAATTACAGAGAAGGGTGGCTTTCCACTTTGGCAGGTGCTACAGTTTACTAACAGAACGTTAGAAGCGAAAAACTTTTCCCATAAATAGTGAAACCATCTAGATCGAACTTTCTAGCATATTCCAAGGTCGTCTATTGCGATATCCGCAGTACGAAATGGGGTAATTAATTCTCTTTAGCCAATAATACTTATGAACAAGAGCAAAATGTATATCTTTAACATATAAATAAAATAAAATTATCTGTCTTTAATATCGAAATAACTACCTTTTCTTTGTTTAGGTAGTTTTTTGTATGCCATTAAGATTTAAGACATGAATAACAATTATTATTTTAATTTTTGTCCGTCTATCTGCCAGTACGGTTTAATCTTCGGAATGGCTGAACTGATTGTAATGAAACTGAACGAAGATAGAGAACAACGCCACGAGTAATCTAGGCCAAATTTAATCCGATACTTTAAAACTATATAACGCCTATTTATAGAACCTGGTGAAGTCGAGCGGGTCGCTAGATATAAATGAGTTTAGTCACATAATCTAACCGAAATTTAATACAACACGATATCAGAATAATACCGACAAATACAGACGTACCAAATAAAATAGGCCATAACGAATTTCCAAAGTAAACATTAAGCTTCGTAACTGGATCCAAAGGGTGCCCCCATATTCAACTATCCACGTTAAAATGTAATGGACATCAACGTACGTTCATTGCAATAGAGTGGATATTGTCGTAGTTCAGCTGCAATACAAAAGTGGTTGATGTTTCAATAGATTTTGAACAATGCGTTTGCGCAGGGGTGCGTATAAGCATTCACAACTTTTCGCTCTTTAGCCGGCTTTGTTCCAATTTGATTTATATTCATGGCTTCTGCTTTTATTATTCCACGACGGTAAATCAAGTGCAAACGCTCTTTCTTTTGATTGATGTCAGTAGACTGTATAAGTTCATTTAGTTCACAATATTTAACGAGTGTTACGAAAATAAATGAAACGGTTGCAATGGAAGGATACGTAGAAACATAAATCGCTATCAAATTTTTTAAAAGATAGACAATGAAATAGATATAGAGACAGAATATAAAAAATACCCACAACAATATCATCATCAATATGTTAACGATCATTGCTGGAGGATGGAATCTTTGTCGTTGTTGTTTATTCGATTTTGTGTATGTTTATCGCCTTACAGATGGATTAGTGTTCGTAGTGCCTTTTAGTTTTCCTTTATAAATCTGGATATTGCGTGAGTCTTGCAGTTTTTGATATAGCTGTGCCAAAAGTATTAATCAGAATGAAGATTAACTATGTGATAGAACTCTTATTCCGTAAAGGAATCTATCTGGGTTGGTACCATCCTCTTACCTGTCTTATTTCTGCCGCCATGCAGCATTGCACTCATTGTTATGTTTCAGTTCGAATTGTGATACATTTTAATTTAGTCCTAGAGGGAAACAACAAATCTCTTGATTTCTTATTTTGAAATCGGTGTATATATCCATGGACTGAAGTAGCCACAGACAACCTGGTAACTAATTTTACACTCTTATTTTTTAAATCACCCATAGTCGACCAGCCACCCTGTGGCTGTTAATAAATAAGCGATTTTATCTTAGTCCTCGAGAGTGACAACGCCTATGTGGCTATCTTTATTCATAACTAGGTGTTCATGGACTGCAGTAACCATTTACCATTAGGTGGATTAATAATTTATTAGTCACTCCAATATTATTACCCGTGTATGTACACTTGCGATAATGCCAAACTTCTAATAGTAGTAATGTTGTTGTAGTTCAAATCGTTTGGGAAGAGTTCATTCCAATTCTCATTATTACAAATCTGTTAAATAGGAAAAATAAAACCTTATACGTTATTGCAAAGTAAAAAAATATATTTTCAAATTGTTTTAAAATAATTTTTATATGACTAGACATAAACTTTGGCATAACTAACGTTGTTAGTACATCGTAAACTCTTATTGTCAAGTATTCTATTTACATGCTAAGATTGTAAATTCTTTCATAAAAATAATTTGTACATTGTGACTAGATTTCATAATACAAAATACAATCATCAAATTTGAGTATTCACAACATTGTTTCTATAAAAATTTCTATATCTCTGTTCATTGATATAATAATGATTTTGTGTATAATTGCTTTCATTACCATAGCAATACCTGTCACTATACCCATAGAAATTGGTATAGTTTCCGTATTGTGCGGAATGTTCTTCAGTCTTTTGAGGTTTTTTGTTCTTTGCAGTTTCAAAAGCATTCTTGAAAATTTCATAGTTCTTCTCATTAAAATACTCTTCCGGCTCGTTTCGTATACTTGAATCGTAGGTGGAGTCATTGTAGTTGCTACATATTCCATAAGGTTTCGGATTATAATAGTTTTGTTGGAACATATCGTCACCGAAACTAGACGGGTTGGTGAAGAACCCACTTCCTGTAGTTGATGTAATGCAATTACCACCTTTATTATTAACGGACACAGTAACATTTCCAACGTTAATCAATACGCCTTCAGAAGTTTGTAAGAAATTTGATCCATTCGGAAAAGGTTTACTAAACCCCTGAAAACTCCTGTAGCTGCCATCAGGGTTGTATTCTTCAGTCTTATTAGGTAATAGAAATATCTCTCTAAAAGCATCTTTATTCATTTTCTCTCCAGCAGTTGAATAATTTTGTATTTTTTCATAGTTTAGAGAAAAGCCTTCTGAAGATATTTGTGCAGAGTTAATATTATCTAATGATTCTAACGTCTGACTAAGAGCAAATATATAATTGTGAGCAAATCTTAATGTCTCTATTTTAGTTAACTTTGTATCTTCGGGAAAAGTCGGTAAAACACATCTCAATCTATCTAAAGCCTCGTTTAACATGTGCATTCTATTTCGTTCTCTGTCATTTGCTTTCATTCTTCTGTTTCTTTTGATTCGCATTATTTGCGTCGGACTTTTGCATCTCGTTACTCTATTCTTACCATTGGCATATTTTCTTTTGGGCTTATTTGGATCTTTAGTTTTCTTTTCCTTAGATTTAATAGGTGTTGACGTGTTGTCACCTAATTGAATACTGTCATCGAATTTTTTTATTTCCTCAATTGGTTCTTGAAAGCTATAATCAAATTCATCATTAAATAGTCTCCTTCTTACATTTATGTCTTTGGTCGGAGTTAGAGATACGCCAAGGTCTGAAGTGTCATGTTTCAATGGAGTGCCGTTCGCAGAAGTAGGGGTCGCAAATGAGCCCGTGTAAGACCTGTCGAAGCCGGAATCGTTACTGCATATGCTGTCGTTGAAATCACAGTATTCTTCGAAAACCGTGTTGAACATTTTCAATTCCTGAAAAATAACAAAGGGTTATTAAAAAAACTGCCATAAAATAAAATGTTGGTGTATTAAGTATTTCACTGTCCCGTGAGTCATAATCATAATATATAAACATTGAATAAAACTACTTTTACGGATTCTATCGCGTTTAATTAACTTATTTTTATTAATTCCCGACGTTTCGGGTGCTTTACAGCACCATGGTCACGGGGACTGAGGTGATTGACGTCCCGATGTCAGAGTTAACCCGGAGTACTTTCAGCTTTTAAATTATTAATTTTGGTTCGATCTCCGCAGAATGAACTTAACTTAAATAAACGCGATAGTATCCGTAAAAGTAGTTTTATTCAATGTGTATGTAGTGTTCATGTAAATATAAGAAATCATAATATATAAACATTTAATTTTTAAGTATTGTGGTTTTTCGCGGACAGGAAATTGTTAATATATAAAATATCTGTAAAAGTTGCAGTTTATATACATCCCACTGATGGGCTTAGGCCTGCTTGTGATTTATGAGAGTTTCAAAATATTTGTGCAATAAAAATTAAAAACATAATTTTAGGTTCTACTGAGAATTATGAATAACCGTCAAATGAGATAATATGAGTAACCGACATAGCCCAACAGATTAGTAAGCCGGCTATTTGAGCGAAGAACCGACAACCGATGTGGAAAAAGGTTCTCGAGTAGCAGCCTCGTACCGCTAGGCGAAGTGTAGGGCGTCGCCTCACTAGATGGAGTGTCTTATAAGACACTCCATGTAGTAGGGGTCGATCGACCTGGTAAGACATGCAGGAAGTCGATGGATGCAGGTAGCTCAGGACCATGCTTTGTGGCATTCTTGGGGAGGCCTATGTTCTGCTGTGGACTTGTGAAGGCTGTAATGAAGATGATGATGATGATGATGATGATGACGATGATGTTGAGATAAAATTTAAAATTGGTAAAAAAATATAGGTCTCGAATTTAAGGTAAGAAAATATAACAAATTTGTTAATATTTTATGTACTTCCCTAATTCATAAACAGAGAATGCAAAACATTCTTTCGTGTTTCCGAATCGAATGAGGTCTCAAAATAACTCTTACCACCACACCAAGGATTTCTATGTATACTACTAGATCGGCAATTGAGAACAAAACTGTATCACAGTTGTGGTACGCCAGCACCATTTAGCTGGCACGGTAATTATGGCACGCAGTTGTGTTTCATTTACGACAGTTACTGTTTTAGGCAAATCTTCTATACAAATAAAATTGTATAGAAAATTGAAGTGTCTGTTTGTAATGTCAAACAACAGCTTTTACTAAATACATATGAAAGTATATACGGTACTTATAACAAAACACAATTTGAAAAATTTTGCCTGTCTGTCTGTCTGTTTGTTCCGGCTAATCTCCGAAACGGCTGGACCGATTTCGACGGGACTTTCACTGGCAGATAGCTGATGTTATAAGTAGTAACTTAGGCTACTTATATTTTAGAAAATAATTAGTGTTCCGCGCAACATAATTAAAACCCTAAATTACACGCGGGCGAAGTCGCGGGAACAGCTAGTATGAAATAAAGTTAAATACTTAAACTTCAAATCACGTGAATAATAAACGTTAGATTGCCGAATACAACTAATGGAGTTATGGAGAATTGACTGTTATTTTGTGCGCAATTTAAAATGGCCGCAGAGACTGCTAGTAGTATACACTACGTTCCTTTAAATTACAAGTGGTAAAATAAAAATTGTGTACAACTGACTTCAATATAAATTTTAAGGATAACTCAAAACTACTGGTCAGATCTTGATCATATATGGAACCACATGAGAAGCACCAGCTTTCAAATAAAAGAATCATCGAAATCGGTTCACTTCCTTTATGAAGTCGGTTAAAATTTGCTGAGTATTGTTACACTTAAGCTTTAGAAAATATTAGCAATAATCTTTACAGTTTTTCTCATGGCTCATGGAAAATGCCAGCAAAATATTATGGTTTTCGATACTTGGCGCTTTAATCATCTCGTTTACACTAGACGTAAAATACAGACTTGCGACATGCAGCAGCGTCAAAGGTCAGCGAGACTTCTGGTACTGCGATCATGAATACGCCTGCCGAACGTGACGATTAAGGCGAATTCTCCCTTCATCGGGAGAGACCAATGTCTGGCAGTGGACTTTTATAGATTGATAGCGACTTTTATAGCCTCTGCACTGTTGTAAAACCCTTACATAAGACCCAAAATGTATTTGATAATTTTTGATAATGAAAGATGAGATATATATTATAGAAGTAGATGTAGATTCCAAATTTATATAAAAATTAATAATTCTTTTTTTTTAATTTATTGTAAACCCTTATTGTAAACTCTAATAGCCAAGAGTAGACCAAAGTTGGAGGTGACTTATGAAAATTTACCCTCAAAAATGTTCTAATGAAAAATAGTGGTGTCGAACCGAAATCTTCAATGTTCTTGACTATTATTTGTCATGCAAAATTTCGAATTCGATGTAATTATAAAATAATGGGTTTATCTATCTTCAATCTATCTATACTATAAAACTCTAACACGACGTCTGTCTGAACACGCATCTCGCAAAAACCTGTGAACCGTATTAGATGGAACTTTCACTGGCAGATAGCTGAAATTATAAGGAGTAACTCAAGCTACTTTCAAGAAAAGAATTAGGGTTCTGCGCAAAAACATTAAAACCAATCGCAATAAATTCCACGCGGGCGAAATCGCGGGGAATAGCTAGTTATAAATAATTTGCTTATTTAAAAGCATTTTCCTTGATAAGGCAGTGTTAATACAATGTCCCTTAAATTTTCCATCAGATGTTATTAATCTCGCAGTATATATTATAAAAGCATAGGTTTCAAAACCAGATGTGTAGGTAGACGGCGTAATAATATACAGTACCTATACATCCCGTGGGTATCGTAAAGGCGACAAAGGAAAACTGAAACAGGAGATGGGCAGCAGCATCTTCCTGATAACAACTAAAAATACAAAAAAAACTTCGATTGCTAACTCGCCTGGTAAGCGTGACAACTATGGCAAAATCCATATGAGTTAATCTGTGAGAGAGGCCCATATTTAGCAGTATTCTTTTCAAGATACTTCAAGTTGAATGAATGAAGTATTAAAAAATATACATGATAGAAATTTTGAATTTTAGTTACTAACTGGGTAACTTTTACTTTTATTTTAAGTTCTACAAATATCCACAGAAAACATAAATAACACCTCGCGTGACCAACATGTTACGGTAAGTCAATTGAACTTTATCACGTTCTACTTCCGGCCTGTGATTTCCGGCTTTGTAACATATGTTATTTTTATTTAAAAAGGCGTTTAAACAATAAAAGTATGTTTATTTTGTTTTTTTTTATAGGATAGGGTGACAAACGAGCACACAGTCCACCAGATGGTAAGTGGTTGCTGTGGCCCATAGACATCTATATCTATCCTCGTTTGCGGATCAAAATGCAGATGCGTTGTCAGCCGTGAGGACTAAGATGGAATGCCTCTTTTCCAGTAAAAAGGGTCTCCGGTTATCTACACTCACCATACGAAACACAGCAGCACTAAGCTTCTATTTTACGCTGGTATTCTGTGAGAGCGTGGTCCTTCCCCGGTCGAGCCGATACATTCGTGCTACAACTATAATATAGTTGCAGCGTGCCTCTACTACGTAAAAATTATGATGTCGTAATGTTCTCACATCGACACAGCGTCTACAAAATCTCTACTAAACTTAAACAATTAGGTACCTACCTATAATTATATATTGTACTAGCTGTCCCGGCGACTTCGCCCGCCTTTACTTACTTACCATCAGGTGGAATGTGTGCTCGTTTGTCATCCTTATGCTATAAAAAAACATTATTCAATTTTTTAGAACAATAATAAAAAAGGCTTAAAAATTTAACAACCTCTTCAGTGAGAAATATAATAAAACTAATAAAGATTATCTTCGAAATATTTTTTCTGTTTAATTTTAATATGAAATTTTAAAGTAACTATTACACCTAAAAAGTGTGTTTTTCGCAAAGTAACACCCCATATTTAATAGTTACTAAAATTATAGGAGCTCTGTGACTTTTGTTCCACTAATTGCGAGCGTATACCCAACCCCCGGCCACCTGTAGGCGACACGCGACTCACACGTGGCGCGGTTTGCTCGTCGGAGCGTGGCGGTCAAAAAGTCAATGATTCTATCATTAAAACTATTCGTTTGTGTTTATGTTTCCGGGTAAGCAATGATTACTTTTCACAAGTATCTGTAAATAAGCTAGGATGAACATTCTACAATGATTTCTTATATTACGCCCTAGCTTTGCCTGGGTAGGAGCTATATATTTACATAGAAGGTAATCAAAGACCATTTAATTTATAAATTTTTCATAAAAGATTCATCAAAACTTCATTTTAATTTACATGTATAGATACCCATATTTCCAGTGTTTTGTGGGTCAAATTCAACTTCTACCCAGTGTTCCGATCTTAAGCAAAAATAATTAAAATGTCTTGAATTCATGATTTTATTTAATAATCACTGACACTTGGAGGTTGTATTTTTATTTCAGTAGTCTTTTTTATAGAATAAGGGTACCAAAGGACCATATAGTCCACCTGATGGTAGCCTATCGAATCTTTGAAAGTAGGTGTTCGACGAATCGGTGTTCTTTAGCAATGATTAGTGGTCGTCAAGCAATGTCACCACCACAAAGTTTTTTTTATAGATTAAGGGTGACAAACGAGCACACAGTCCACCTGATGGTAAGTGGATGCTGTGGCCCATAGACATCTACATTTATCCTCGATTAAGAATCAAAATGCAGATGCGTTGTCACTCCTCAGGGCTAAGATGGAATGCCCCGTTCCAATAAAAATGGTCTCCGGTTCTGTACACTCACCATACGAAACACAGCAACATTAAGCTGCTACATTACGCTGGTATTCTGTGAGAGCGTGATCCTTCCCCGGTCGAGCCGACCCATTCGTGCTACAACCATAATATAGCTGCAGCGTGGCTCTACTACGTAAAGCGGTGGTGATGTGAGGGACTAAAGGTGGGAGCGGGATCGTGAACGCACAAACTGTTACGCTCCGTCAGTTTGGAATATATTTCATTCCACTAGTTAACTATGACTTCAAGACTACTACAGTTCATTACAATGGGTGCTGCAAAACACTTGAACCGTCGAGCATTTAAAATAAGTTAACATTAAAAGACATAAGATCCATAAATTTTGTATGAATAATTTCATTGGTGCCAGCAGATCGAATTTGGGTTGCACACATAAAGGAAATTCACCAAAAATTGTTATTTGCAATTTTAATGGCTGATTTACCACCTGGTTGGCGGTGAAGGAAAAATAACGTAAAGAAATTAAAAAAAATATTTAGAAGAAATGTGAAGTTCGCCAACACGCATTGGGGCAACGCGGCGGACAATTCCTCGCCCTAGAAGCCTCTCAGAAATGAGAGGAGGCCTGGGCGTATATAGGCTGTAACTTTACTTACTTTAGTAAGAATAACTTTAACTTGTACCTATTTAAATTTTAAGAATGATAATAATAATTTTTACATTCTAACATTTTCTTCTTCATCGTCATCAGTCCGTAATAGGCCACCGCTGGACCAGGGTCTCTTCCGATGTAGGAAGGATTTATCATGATTGGCAGACAGCGTACACCCGTTGGAAGTGGCATACTTTGTAAGTAATTACAAACGCGTCCTCAAATCGCGAATCCCAAAGGAAATTAAAAATTCAGAAAATGCCCTGGATATTTTATGTTTTGTGATGTAAAGCGTACGATTTCATCACTGTATGTAGTGAGAAATTAAGTTTTGAAACCTTATCAATTTTAGTGTTGCCCGACGTTATGCTTTCCTACTTATAAAAATCGTCACAGAATTTTCTGCAAGACAAACATTTTTGGATTTGTATTTTGGTTCTTATCTAACTAACTTAGCTAAGTTTTGCTAACTTACTTAGGCTAGCAAAACTTATTTAGTTTTGTAAGAGCGTCACGCACGCATACTTCACTTAAAGTGGTGGCTATCGTGAGGTGAAATCTTTGTACAAAATGTTCTTGCATAAAGAAAAAAAAAAATACAGTTTTTTTGACATTGTTTCTAAATTTGACCTAAGAGATTTACCTACTAGTACCACGAAATTTAAATACAGACAAAAAATAATTAAAGACAGGATTAATCCGCTTCATTTCATAAAACCTCTTTTGCTGTTTATTGTAAATTATCGTTACAAAAAGATAACGTCATATAAGGAAAATGGAAAAGTCTGAGAAATTAAAAAAAAACTTTAATTCACATAATAAATTAAAATAAACTTACACAACATTAATTCCTGTATATTTCTGATTTACTGACCACTACAACATTTAATTTAATACTTTAAAACCAATACATTTATTGTAAATACACGCTTTTCCACATTATATCACTATTTTTGCATGACTAGTATAGTGCGGCGTTCCCGCGCGACCCGGACGCACTGAGGCGGTGACACCATAACACCCTATTTTATGTGAGAATTTCAAATGGGACAGGAGTAATTTGGACACGCCTACTAAGTACTTCAAAAACTGTCAAGCGCGTTGCCGATTGAGTTGTGCTTGTAGGCTTGTACACAGATTATATGCATGGCTATCAGATAATTTGCCTTTTTTTATAAATCTGCAAGTGCTTGATAATGATACTGCCTAAAATTCAGTGGTGATTCAGTCTTGGGTGATAAATTCTAAGTAATTTGATTATTCTCTTGTACACAGCTTATATATGTGTCGCAGACAAACTAGCTTAGTTAGCCTTCCAGTTAATAGCCTAGCCTTTTTACTAAACGGCGCCGTTCAACTAGCCCGCCTGAATGACGTTAAACCGATGCGTCTAATACAACATTGCAGATATCTTGTAATATCATTTTGAAATTATTATATTTATATTCCATTACTCCATTAATTAATACAGACGGCTGATTATTTAGATTCACTTTCAATTTGTTAAACTATCTCTCTTCTCTACCGGATAACATCTGCAGGGCTGTTTAAAACTAATTCACGAGATGCAAATTCACGAGATCATCGACAGTAGGTTAAAGTGCGGCTGCGGTGGCCCTTGGGTCACTCTAAAGCGGCGTACATTTATATAATATAGCACATAGCGCATAACTAGGCACAGGCCAGCGACCGTTTCGTTGAATAAAATTAAAGGGTGACCATACCATGTAATGGCTAAGCTGTTAACTGAAAGGCTATCAGATAATTTGCTTTTTTAATTTTTTATAAGTTAGAAGCAAGTGTTTGACAATGACACTGCCTGAAAGTGTGATTCATGCTTGGGTGATAAATTCTGCGTAATATAACTTTTCTCTTTTCTCTTAAGGACAGGGATATTCTTTAGAAGACCTACATCGTAAACGGACGGAAAGACTGATCATCGTTAACATCATCATTACAGCCTATCAAAAGTCCACTGCTGAACATCATATGCCTCCCCGATATATTGCATCATAGGACAGATACTTATCATAGCAGCCACGCTTGGAGGGCGGATTGGCAACCAAACACAGTTTTATATTGAATAAAACAATTTTTACGGATTTTATCGCGTTTAATTTTACTATTTTGATTCCCGACGTTTCGGGTGCTTTACAGCAACCCATGGTCACGGGGGGGGACTGAGATCTTTGACGTCCCGATGTCATAGTTAGCCCGGCTACCTTCAGTTTTTTAATATAAATTTTTGGTTCGATCTACGCAGAATGAGTTTACAGTATCTTGAAGTCTTGCAGTGGTATGCTTGGGTTTGGATTTAATTTTGTTAATTATAGGATCCCAAGCAGATGGCAGCACCCATCCATCTTCTCTATTGAAATTAGGATGTTTTTTAATTTCAATAGCCTCGCGTATCATCCTTGGTAGGAATCGGTGTTCTTTTGCGAGGATTTGTAGTCTATCAAATCTGATGTAATGGCAGGGACGATCTTGAACATGTTCACAGACTGCAGACTTCCCAGAGCGTCGGAGCCTCACGTCAGCTATATGTTTACAGTTTTATATTATTTGGAGTTGTTATCAGGAAGACGCTACTCCCCATCTCCTGTTCCATTTTTCTCTGTCACCTCTTACGACACCCACGGAATAATATAGGTAGTGAATTCATTCACATACGCCGCCACTTCATGGGATAAAGGAAATACTGATGCGGGAAAATAATTCCGATCTTTGGTGCACTACAATATTTTCTGCGGAGTGTCAGTTGCCGTGCAGTGTCGCAGAGCCTAGCCTCTTATGATGAATGATATCAATTAAATCTTACTGATTCCCGAAAGGTCTGAATTCAATAGTAGACGGTAGAGAGATCTCTTTCCGATAAATGGCGGTATAACCATCTTGTTTATGCCAGATGTAAAGTACCCACATAGGCAGGCAGTAGCATCAAAAGTCTTTTGAAACTGAAAACTCCCAAAAGTGGAAATTTTGCGGGCTGCTGAAGCAGAAGAAGAATAGAAGAAGAATAGATTTCAAGAATACTTATTAAAAGTAATTTATGCATTTACCACTGGTTCGGAAAAAATGGTCTGTCCTGGGAAGAATCAGCAAGATACCCAGCAGGACAATTTTTTAAAACATTAATTTACAAAATAATATGTGACGATGATAGTGACGTAAAAAACATGAAAGATAGTGTTGTAAGAGAGTAAAGTTCAACATCATTATCTTATCTAGCAAAGAAAAATAATAAACAATTTATCGTTAAAAAGTTAGGCACCTGACGAACGCAAGTAATATTTGCTGAATAGTTTAATAGCGCGTAAAAAAATCGAGTTACGTTTATGGAACAACCCTTTGTCGGTATCGACATGCAGTAAATTACAATAAATATTTAATCAGACACGGGCTGGTGATAGATTTCTAGCGCAGGAATGGTAATATTTTTTCTTGAATAATTTAATTTAATATTATAACATATTTGCAGATTTGTATTTTTTGACATATTATGTATTTCAAATTGCGAATTCGCGAATTTGCAAGTCCGCTATTTTCTAATCTTCGTTTATTTTATTTTGACATTGTATTGTAATACATCTAGTTTCTAGTTTTGTTTACAGGTTTTGGTTACAGAAATCATACACGAGTATATACGCGAGTATATATCAGAACTGCTGCATGCAATTAGATTTGTAAATTAATATAATTGTAATTTAAATAAAACAGAATAGTTAATTTTTATCATCAGCATCATCATTACGCCCCATCATAAGTCAAAGCACGGTCCTGCGCACAAAACACAGAGACCATTTATTTTGTGGTCCTGAGCCAGTCGTCACTTCATCCAATGGGGGGCCGTCCTTTTTTTTTTATAGGATAAGGGTGACAAACGAGCACACAGTCCACCTGATGGTAAGTGGTTGCTGTGGCCCATAGAAATCTACATCTATCCTCGATTACGAATCAAAATGCAGATACGTTGTCACCCGTGAGGACTAAGATGGAATGCCTCGTTTCCAGTAAAAAGGGTCTCCGGTTCTCTCTACACTCACCATACGAAACACAGCAGTGTTAAGCTGCTATTTTACGCTGGTATTCTGTGGGAGCGTGGTCCTTCCCCGGTCGAGCCGACCCATTCGTGCTACAGCTATATTACTAATATAGCTGCAGCTTGGCTCTACCACGTTAAAACTCCTACACTTCGCTTACCGGTACAAGGTTGCCACTCGAGAATCTATCCCCTCCATCGGTTGTCGGTTCTTCGAGCTATCTGGATGGCCCATTGCAACGTCCACTTACTTTGAGCTGATATTCTTATTACGAAGTCTATCACGGAGAGAAACTCCGAGTAAAGCCCTCTAAAATTATAATTTAATTTGATCGTGAAACGTGTGACCGCTTGGTAACACAGTGGCTAAGCATTAGGATGCGACACTACGCTGCAGGGTCAATGGTTCGAATCCTGCACGGAACAAGTCTTTGTATGTCTTACAACAATATTATTTTGTAAACTAGCTGAGCTCACGACTAACTTTCGCATATTATGATATTTTCTTTCGGTTGTTTAAAGCCGATATATTAGTGATTATCTCAGCTGACAAATAAGTGCATTTTCTTTTTTTCTTTATACTTTTAAAGTGTAATTTCATCGTTAAAAACCAATCAAGTGTGTGAATGATTCCAACACCGAAGATTCTTAAGAACTAACGAAGGTATGCTTTAAGAAAATACTAAAAAGGAGATGAGTGAGGAGTCAATATCGTAAATTAGTATTTAAAAAAGTACTGCTACGTTTTTGTTGGTTTTTATTTTCGATTTATTTCCGAACTAGTTAAAATATCTGACGGCTCCGTGGTGCAGCGGCTTAGCAATGAGTTGCTGCGCTAAGGGCCGCAACGAACAAGTATTTGTATGGCCTACAAATAATTGTTCCGGGTCTGGATGTTTGTCCTTGTGAAATTTATGTAAGTAAACTGCTCTCACAATACAGGAGAAAATCCTAATGTGGAGGTAACGTTTTTAGTTTTAGAAAAAAGAAATAAAAAAAATATAGCACGGCCAGTATTTAATATAATAAATTTTGCATAGTCATTATTCAATATTTTTATTACATAAATAGATTTCCGACATCCTTACATTTTTTCGCAAACTCTCTATCCACTACGGTTTTGTTTATTTTGATACGGATATTTTATAGGTACTTACCTTCTTCAATTGATTTGCAAAAATATTGTACTTTGTATGGCCATAGTGTAGGACCTAGTTGAACTTTCCGCGTCCGCTTTTACTCATTATATAAAGTCAAATTTTATTGAGATTTTAAAGGAAAAGTCAGTATTATGCTGCTATTTTATGCTGGTATTCTGTGAGAGCTTGATTCTTTCGGGGTCATGTCGACTGAAGAGGTCGAACACGGGTTAATTTAAGTAAATCAAAATACAACATAGTAGATAATTTCGTGTTATATATACAGAGCGTATACTTCAGAAGCTTTCTTGTTATAATCTATATCATAAGTTGCCAGCAATAAATTATAGCCTGTAATAGGTTACGCACTTTCTGGCTGATCGATTGACAAAAAACATACAAAAGAGCGTTTAAACAGCAAATGTTAGCAGTCACGGTTCAATGGCGATTTCTTGTAAAATATTGACTAACTGCGTCACGCTGCTAAACAGAAAGGGTTTAATAAATGTCGAACTATTAGCTACAAACATGTTACATTTACCTTTAGCTACTTTTTATATGTGACAATAATAAATTATAGTTTCAATAAAGAAACACGCTAAACCTAACTTTATTTTGTTTTATCCTGGTGATCTTGATCTTGGTTATCCTAAAGCTATTAAAATATTGTATTGTCATCGGTCCTTGACACGAGTGCAAATTTTCGAGGCAAAAAAAAAGAATCCGTTACATAGATAGATAGATACATGAGAAGCTAATGAAAGCGTGTTAAAAAAGGTTTTGATTTCCTGTCGAATGTTGATGAGATTGTGTGATTGTGTGCTCATGCGGCCAGTAGTTAGCAACATTTATGCGTAGTACCAATATTTAAATCAAATCTTTATTTGTAATAATCACGGTGTGAGAAGATATTACAATTTATCTAGTGCAGTCGTGTTTCGTTAACAATAGTAGGTACTAGTACATATCATGCAAATTATAATTTTAAACTGTTTATATGACTATTTATAACTATCAAAAAATCTTTTGAGTCATAAATGCTTTAAGTTTTTAACCAATCATACAAATTGAATAAAACTAGTTTTACGGATTATATCGCGTTTAATTTTACTATTTTGATTCCCGACGTTTCGGGTGCTTTACAGCAACCCATGGTCAAGGGGGGAACTGAGATGTTTGACGTCCCGATGTCAGTTTTTTAAAATTAATTTTTTGGTTCGATCTACGCATAATGAGCTTATTCTGCGTAACATTAATTTTTTGGTTCGATCTATGCAGAATAAGCTCATTCTGCGTAGATCGAACCAAAAAAAAAACAAAAAATTAATATTGTACAATGTGTAGTGTTCGCGTAAATATAAGAAATCATTACAATCATACAAATGTTTCTTGTAAAATCTTCCGCTCAATTATTTAAATTCTTTTGTTATATATTTTCACTCGTTTCATTGACTGCCTCGTTAGTCCAGTAGTCGCATACAGGATTGCTGATCATGATCTCGGGTTCAAATCCACTGTCGGTCCAAATTATTTATTGGGTTTTTCTATAAGAAATTCTCAGTAGCAGTTCTGAGTCAGGAAGTTGGCAGTTCAACTCCGTGCCGCGGAAAGCACGTAAAGCCCTTGGTACTGCACCTGATCTCTCTCCGGTAGTATCGGATTACTGTCCCATTGGACTATGAGAGTGAGGGAATAGAAAGTGCACCTATGCTTTCACATACACTCTGGCAAAATAATCTTATCCTGCGCCGATGCAGTTGCTATAAATGTTACTTTCTTTCTTTCTTTCAGATGGCTGGCGCTCCGTTGAGACTGGACGCAGTGACCGGAATTCAGTCTGGAGGACATTATATATTTTTAACTTATTTATATAATATGATGTGTTTTAAATAATGTGGGTAAATAAGCTAGTTTTTTCTGTTGCGGCTCTACCCATAGCTCTCACCACACTACCAAAGGTTAGCTGGCAGAATGCCTTTTCGGCATTAAGTTCGCCTTTGTACCAAATTGTTTTGAGTGCAATAATCTATCTATCTATTTTCACGCATATATTTAGACAATTATTGTTGACGTTGAACGAGTTTGTCTGAGTCACGTCAGTTTCCTGTAATATCAGACCTGAGTAGTGCGTACAAATTTAGCTGTTAAAAGCTGGCTTTTTTAATGAAGTTAGCAGTCGTAAATTTAGCATAAAGTGATAAAATTCTGAAGAATCAGGTCACATAATGATTTCTTATATTTACACGAACACTACACATTCAATTCAATGAATCAGGTCACAATTATGATTTGGTTGGTTCTTATGTCCAATCATTATAATAAAAGAATATAATTAAATAATCTTTATAAAGAAGCATTTTTCATTTTTAAATTTCAACTTTTTTTTGGCAGTAAGCTGGCATCGGTTTCCATTTAAGCTCAACCTTAAATTAAAACGAAAAAGAAATAAAACCACAGTCGTGAATGAAACATAATATATTTTTTTATATATAGAATAAGAGTGACAAATGGGCTCATCCACTTACTATCAGTATACTGTATGCACTTGTGGAGTGGATGCTGTGGCCTGTAGGCATCTACATTTATCCACGATTAAGAATCAAAATGCAGATGTGTTATCACCCCTGAGGATTGAATAAACTATGCCAACTTAAGATAATATAAGTAAAAATTTAATCATTTTATTTTTAATAGAGCTTGTAGCGGCGGTGTAAGAATATTCACAATTCTCAATTCATACCGTGGGTGGTGAAACAGGCGAGAGAAAGGAAACCAGTGACTACTATGGCGTATACCTCGCCTATGAGGCAATCTCTGGGGGAGGCCTATGTTCGGACTCGATTGGCTGTAACAGTAACGGTATTTTTTTAATTAAAAATGCATTTTTGCATATCCATTAAATTGTAGACAGGTGCGGTAATGGCGTACAACGCTAACGGCGCGTCACAGCGACCCTTGCCTTCAAATCTGAAAATTATAACTGTGCCGTTTAAAATAATAAATAAAAAGTGAATGCAGGGTGGAGGTCGTTTAGTTACTCTGCAGTCGTCACGCTTGAGAGCCTATGAATGCATTAAAATGTGCCTCTACACGCGTCCGCTGTTGAAGGGTTGAAAATGTAATGTGGCAAATCATGGAACATCGATATCGATATCTGATATTTTAATATATACAATATTAAAAACTATAATTAAAAAAAACTAAAACTAGTAATTTAATTATCAAACAGTCCTACTCCACGCGGTATCGTGCCAAGAACGCTGGCTGCGTTTCCCCGCTGAATGGCTATACTTAGCCTTTGAGCGAGAAAAGACCCAGCCCTCTTATCACCAGCAGCAACGACCAGCCGCGGATGGAGTTCCTTTAAGAACTTCACCGCACGTGGACCCCACGGGCCGATAGTCTCTACAGCAAATGGCACAAATATGTAGTCATCTCTCAGAGACTCATATTTGCGCCACTTACTCAGTTCAGCTGCCTCTGATGCCGCCCCGGCTCTAAACGAGGTACCCCTGAGATGAGAGGCCGCCAAAGTGTCTACGCAAGTAGCATCCCACACTAGGGTTTTACCTCTCTCCCAAGGGACCAATGTCATACCGTCGGGTCTCCTGCCATCGTCTCTAAATATTCCACAAGGCTCTAAAACCGAGGGAACATTTATAGAGACAAGAGCCCTTCGGATGACATCGTTCAATGATCATCAAAATAGTTAACAGTTATTTATTTAAAACGCTTAATTTCTAAACATCAAAGCAATAGATATTTTTAATTAAACTCATGTTGCTTTTTCTATATTGCTATATCCAAATGGGTATCATGATATTGTACCGTAAATTCTAAAACCACCCCCTATGTTGACTCCTAAATTAATGTATATTATACATACTGAACAAAAATAGCTCTGAGTGTCAGGTTAATTTCTTAGGACCAGTGAAAGATTATTAAAAATAATTTATATTAAAAGTAAAGTTAATAGTCTGTGTAATATTTGCCCAAAAAGTTTTCATGAATAACTACACTTACTTAATAACGGGTAACTCGGTATTGCAATAAGGTTAGGACCCCAACTTTTTTGTATCAATATCAAGACTGAAAATGGTGAAACATTAAAAATAGTTGTTTAATAAAATAACAACACTTTTTCAATAAAAGAAAGATAAAAAGAAGAATTATCGATATTTCAGTGACATCACTACGATGTCAACCCTTCAACATCGCATGCGCGCCCCTCGCACGGCCCAAACAGTCCGCCCGCCACCGAGCATAATTTCGCGGGCTCAGCATCCTGCGCCGATGTCATTATTTGCTTGTTTAGTTGTTTTAAGCTTATCCGGCGATTTTATTTAACGAGCCGGCTAATAGACGAAACAATTGGCGAAATTAATGTCGAAGAATATTATACCAAACCAAATTGAAATATTTAAATCCATTATTTGTTTTTGGAGACAGATAGAAATATAGTATTAAAATGACTAGGTACGTAGACTTTTTTAGAATTATGAAAAATTGGAAACGGGTGCAAAAAATTATATAAACAAGCCACGGCTTGAATAAACAAGTGACGGCTCCGTGGCGCAGTGGCTTAGCAATGAGCTGCTGCGCTGAGGGCCGCGGGTACGAATCCCGCACGGAACAAGTATTTATATGGCCTGCAAATAATTGTTCCGGATCTGGATGTTTGTCCTTGTGCAATTTATGTTTGTAAACTGCCTCCACGATACAGGAGAAAATCCTACACGATACAGGAGAAAATCCTAGTGTGGGAGTAACGTTTATTAAAAAAAAGAACAATATTTAAAAGAATAACTTTTTAAAAAACGAGGGGGGGGTGAGTTTACTGGAAGGAAAAAACTTTTTACCCTGCATATAGGATATATGTTATAAACCATCACACCATTTAGAATACTCCGCGTGACAAAGAAATATACATACATATAAACATACATATGTACATACACTCGAAAAACATTACTTAAAAACATTATTAGTAATAATATTGTGTAACGGCATATTATTTATTCCGTGGTAACGGCAAACAACGTGGTAGAGCCATGCTGCAGCTATTAGTAGTATTGTAGACCACGCTCTCACAGAATACCAGTGTAAAATAGCAGCTTAACGCTGCTGTGTTTCGTATGGTGAGTGTAGAGAACCGGAGACCCTTTTTACTGGAAACGAGGCATTCAATCTTAGTCCTCACGGGTGACAACGCATCTGCATTTTGATTCGTAATCGAAGACAGATGTAGATGTTTATGGGCCACAGCAACCACTTAGATACCATCAGGTGGACTTTGTGCTCATTTGTCACCCTAATACTATAAAAAAAATATTATGAATTTGAAGCTGCTGTCGGAGTGTTTATTAAATTGGAATAGGTATCAATGGCTCATACGAAATTGCAAGTTTATTTCTTGTATATTTTTTTAGGTAAGGTTAGGTTAGGTTGTATTTTGTATTGTGTATATTTTTTTAGGTTTATTAACACAATACTGTTTCTTCCCAGGACAGAGATACTTTCCTAGCCAGTGGTGAATAAAACAATGAATTTCAATAACTATTATGTTTTTTTTTTTAATTTATTTATCACATCAAAAAAATACAGATATAGGTCTAATTAACATCTAAAAAACCACGGAGGTTTGACTTGATGCTAAATAATTAGTTTAAGTCAGCATATTATGTACCAAACACAGTCTAAGTAAGTATTTAGGTATGTGAGTAGGTAGTAGGTATAGTAGGAATATAAAGACTAAGAATGTAAGTTAACAACTTAGTTAAAGTCAGTAGTTGTAAATAAAATAAAAATAAAAAGTCTGTAGTAGCAAGGTAAAAGTAAGAACTAGGCAGGTACGTTATTGCTAAGTAAGTAGATATAGTAGGTAATTATAATTTAGATAGGAAAAGCTTTTGAGTTTAGTTTTAATGTTTTGTTGTGATATTTTTCGCGTAAATCGAAAGGTAAGTTATTTATTAAATGCGGTATCTGGTAAGCGGCCGTCCGCTGCCCATACACATTATTGGCAGTGATGCCGGAGCCGGTTTTGTGTCATAGCGCGTAAGTACAGGTTGTTCTATGTATGACTTTATATTATCGCAGAAGAAATATTGTTTTAATAACATGAACTTAATTTGGTCATAAACTGGTAAGATTTTACAATGTTTAAAAATCGCATTTTCACCATCATCAATTAGTACAAGCATATTTGGGGATACAATATTTTTAAGAATTCTAAATTGAAGATCATAGATCTGTTTTAAATATGATTTGAACGTCCGACCATAGCTTGACAAACCATACTGAATATAAGATTCAGCCAGAGAGTTGTAAAGCATAAGTCTTACTTTGAAGGGTATGCGATTTTTTAAGATTTTTATATTGGCTAGAAACTGACGCAACTTATTACACACATGTTCAATGTGGTGGCCTAGTTAAACTTTGAGTCAATTATAAGACCGAGGTATTTTTGTGTGGGCACAACTTCGATTGTAGGACATTGGCAAGTTCCTAATTGATGGAGGCAGTCGTGATTATGAACAATTAATGGTTTTGGAGTAGGATACCTCATGTATGGGGATTTGATAATCATGACTTTTGTTTTATCGGCATTTAACACTAGACCAACGTCATGGCACCATCGTATCAACATATCCAAATCGGTCTGAAGAGCATTACACGCATTTGAGATATCCCTACCCGAGACGAGAAGACACGTATCGTCATGAATTGGTAACAGGAACTGTGTTTCAGACAGTTACCCATTTCGTTGACATAAGATAAAGTGCAACGGGCCAGGACTGATCCTGGGCCGTGCCTTCTGTCACAATCTTAGGGTCACTGAACGAGTTATTAAATTTAACCGTAAATGTACGATTTTGAGGTAATTTTTACACCAATTGAGCAAAGAACCCCGGATACCACAATCATCCAGTTTATTGATTAAGATTTGATGTTGTAGCGTGTCGAAGGCACGAGAAAAATCAATAAACAAGGCCAGTACAAATTTTTTATGGTTCAAATGCTCGTTTACCTCATCTGTAAACTTACATAGAAGGTCTGTAGTACTTTTACCCGCTTGAAATCCGTACTAGTTTTTGTTTATGACTTTGTGCTTTCGGTAATATTTATGAATCTGCTCACTGATAACTTTTTCAACTATTTTATCAATACTAGAAAGCAGAGTGATTGGTCGATAGTTGCAGTAATCGTCGTGTTTGCCTTTTGAAAACAGGCCTCACACAGCCTATTTTGAGGTCGTCGGTATTCTCCAGACGCAATACTGCGGTTAATTAAATTGGCAATGGGTAAGGATATGTGTTTATCAACCACTTTTAGATCAGCCACTCTAATACCGTCAGGTCCAGGAGCCTTATGTGAGTTCAGTCTCTTAATGACTTTGTTTACATTGTCCTGAGAAACTGTTTGGAACAGAATACTAGAATCCACCGGTCTCCGATAAGTTAGTGAATTGGTTAATTTTAAGCTGCATCGAGGAACAATGTCTTTTACTGCCTTTTCAAAGCTATTTGCGAAGTTGTTAGCTATCGCTTTGGAGCTAAGGCCCTGTCCGTCAAAAGCCTTCAGTATCGCCTCGTCAATCGATAATGTTACTCGTCCTAACATCTGGTTAATGATTTTATAAACTTTTTTTGTATCTTTAAAGTTATTTTGTATTTCATTAAGATAGTATGCATTTCGTTTTGATTCTATTAGTTTATGGAGTTTATTTCTAGTTTTATTAAATACTAGTCTAATTTTATGATCAAAAGAGCTATTTTTCCAAAGCTTAAACAAGTAATCCTTTTATCACATAATCGGGTAACATTACCATTGATCCAAGGGCTATAGGCAGATTCCACGATTTCTAGAATACCCAACAGACCTACTAATAGTCGCAGTCTTTATAGCTGTTAGAAACGATTTTTATAAATGAAAGTATATCATTTGACGAACTCATGTTATTTGTCTGTTCCCAATCTGTAACGCTCACCTCATTACTAAAATGGTATGATCGAGTAGGTTTGTAAGCACTATGCCCCGATGGTCGGCCAGTGCAACGTCTAATACAGCCGAGTACGGATCTGAAGTTGGGAACCTCGCAAATATGTGATCTATGCAAGATTTAGTGACTTTATTTTCTTGTTTCAATTCTAGTATAATTTGAAATTCGCACACCAATCCGCGCTCGCTGAGTGTTTGTAAATAAGTGTCCTGTAAGATGAAATGGTTTTAGGTCAATGTTGGAGTCGCCGATTAGTAAAGGTTTGTTTTAGCGTCGTAGTTTGAGATGTACCTGCCAAGTTCTTTTACAAACAAATCCTTGTTTTTTGGAGGTTTATAAATTGCACACAACTACATCTACGTTCGGGGTCAGTTTTAAGATACCCGTTATGTTTTCGAACATGATACTTTTATGTGGTGTTAATGTAAACTTGAGATGGTTTTAACATAGGTAATGATACCGCCTCCCGTAACAATATGTAATAATCTATATTGAATAAAAACATTTTTTATTCTAATATGTACAATTTTTTCCTATACTAGATTGTATGTATTTTATTGGTATAGTATGTATTTTTATATGTATATATACATTTGTATATATGTATGTATACGTAATATGTATATGTGAATAAGTGTATATATGTATAAAGTAACATATTTATATTATATTATAATATGTTTTGAATAATATGTGAAAATAAGTTAGTTTTTTCTGTTGCGGCTCTACCCATAGCTCTCACCAACCAAAGGTTAGCTAGCAGAGAATATCTTTTCGGCATTAAGTTCGCCTTTGTACCAAATATTTGTTTGTTTGTTTGAGTGCAATAAAGAATTTTCTATCTATCTATCTATCTACAAAAAGACGCACTTAATGTCACAGGATCACTTTGGCCACAGATCACAATGTCTCTTTCCTGATTGTTGGGACTCTTTTTCTGCCTAGAAGTTTATCTGGGTAGTTACCACCCTCTTACCTGTGTCTGCCACCAAATAACAGACCCAGCACGGTTCCAGTTTTAAGGGTATAAAGAGCCAATATAATTACAGGCCGTGAGGTGTTCTATTTCAGTCCTCAAGTGTGACAACGCATCTGTGGTCTTCTTGGTTTGAATTTGGCTGCAGATGTCCATGGGCTGTAGTAGCCACTTACCATCAGCCCGGCTAGCATGGGGGAACAAAATTTTACCCCGATTATATCCACTGACAAGAGACAATTATCTTGTTATGTCAAACGGGGAGAAGTACGAGTATATCCCCGTTTGACATAACGAGTAGACATATCCCCGTCCGCAGCATGGAGCTAAATGAAAGATAAAAATTATGCTTTTGACATTTGAAAGGGATGATTTTATCCTAGTTCATTGGACGTGGGTTGAAGTTTGTATTCATACAAAAATCTATCTAAGTCTAAGTCTATCTCCATTTTATCTACTGTGGATATTATATCCACCGGTGCCCATGCTCTAAGGGGATAAAATTGTCTCCTGCCCATGCTAGCCCTGCAGGTGGGCTGTTAGTTCGTTTATCACTTCAGTTTTATTAATATAATTAAGCAGGAAGGATCCTGTATTATCGCAAGTTGGCCTCCTACACAAATAGGCTGCAGTAATTTAACATGGTTACCCTGGAAACGAGACGCATAAGGTACGGGCTTATATATCTACATAAAATAGTACACTCTACGATTGATTCTCCGTCCCTGCTTGCATCGATTAACATAAACACTCACTACCGGACCCGTGACCGCAAGCCTAAACTGTTTTCACTCCAAGTATACCGTAACAACACATCATATTACAACCCAGTGGTTAGGATGTGTCGCTTTTACAATGATTTATCCCAGAACTATCCAAATGTTGATATTCTAGGTTCAAATCCAAATGCCTTCAATAGATCTATCCGTGATATTCTGAAATAATTGGTCTCATCTGTTTTATGTTTCTACTTACTTTTGTTCTAGCTTTAAATCTGTAACGGGCCTCTTGTAATCTGCTGTGATGGTTGATTGCAAAGCCACTGTTTATTAAATTATTTATAACTTTAGCAGATGTAACTCATTATAATGTACTTCATAAACACATGTTTTGGCTTACAGTTTAGTAATTAATCATTTAATTTTAAGAAACTTCTTAAAATTAAATGATTAAGTAAATGGTTAATCTCCACAACTGTAAACTGTATTGTGTTAATAAAAAAAAAGTAACCACAAAAGTATATTATTATAAGTAACTTGACTACTCAGTTTGTAACGGGACGTTATATTAAAGTTGATATTTTAAATAGTTGCCTTAAAAATCAATAAATTAGAGTTAATTCTTAAAACTTTGGTCGTCAAATTTTCTTGTATGATAATATATGAAAATATAATAAAATAAAAATAAAAATTGTTTATGTTCAGACCAATAAACCCTTTAGTGTTAATAATAATAATAATACTATTTTTTAAATTAAAAATCTAGATATGTATCTTATAATTAATTACTAAGACTGCCAACGCCACCATTTCTTCCTCTTACGACTATGCAAGTCAGTGAAACGATGTAGGGGCGCGGATTTCATCCTTTTGCTTCTATAATTTACAGAATACTATTCTTTTCTTTTTTGCATGCCGTAAGCGCTAGCACGCAGGTATGCTCTACTAGGGCCTAAAAATTAAGATTCCAACGTTTTGTCGCATGAAATCGTATCTAGCAATCATATTGTACATATAAGTGATATAAAAAGCACATTGTCAGAAAGATAAATGATTGTCGAACTTATTAATATTTTTTAAATCGATTAATTGCTATTTTACATAAAAAGGGGTTTTAGTGGCTTATGGTGTGGATTTATCAAGTCCGCATGGCTTCGTAAACACGATAACTTTTGAAAATATCAATTGTTCAACTCAATCTATTTTTAAAACTCTTCATCTATCATGTGAAAAGCCATTGAATGTAAATGGCAGTTTAATTTTGTTTTGTTTTGTTATAATTAATTTTTTTCGGCTGCGAAATATCGCAATATTCGGTGTTTTAGCAGCCTTGTATGAATTTATTCGGCTCAAAAAGATCGCTGTACAATTACACAATATTCAATCCAAATTTCTTACATATTTAATTATAATAATAATCAGAGATGTTTACTACAATATTTTAAAAACATAGAATAAATAATAGTAGTACGTACTAAAATTAAGTAGGATGTAATATTTATACTTAAATACGTCTTGGACTTTATGGAGTGACTTGAATGATGATATGATGATGATCATATGAGCATTATGAGTCGTGCACTTTTGGATTTTCCAAACTTTTTTTTAAAATTGAAGTTTGACATAAAATTATCGGAAAGTTGGAAGTATAATAAGGTTATTAGTGAAAACTTGTGTGTATTTAAACTACTTTAAAAAATTCCGTATAATCATGTTATACGTAATTTTTTAATGCGCTTAGGGCATGCCCAATTGGATTTACCATTTTATTTATTTAAATGTATCGTAGAGTCAGTTTACATATGGGGAATCTCCCTAGCGCCGGACAGCACATAGTACCGAACAAATCACGTCAAAACATGAAATAACGTTCTTATTAGCACTCGCTTATAGAAAGAAGTCAAACTCAACGGACAAATACCCCCGCGGTGTGGGAGGCGTCAGTCTCGCCCGGTACGGCTTACAGGTGACATTTTAGTCATTTTTCACGTGAATCCGATACATCGAGTAAATTTACAAGGTCATAAACCACCATTTAGTGCGTTTTTAGTGCGTTTGTTTCAATCATTGGTAAGTACGTTTTACATTGATATTGTTTTTGGGCGGATTTATTAATAAACTTTATTAAAATTCCCCTAAGTCCGGACAATAACACATTCCCTAGTACCGGACAAGTATATTTTAACAAAATAGTTTGCTTGTTCTATTCGATATAATTTTGTGTTTCTATTATTTATCCTTTCAGATCATTTGATATAATGGAGACGAAGAAAAAAAAAGGTATCTGAAATTTATAGTGAAATTCTAACTGTTTCGCCATATCAAAGAACATTTAGAAGAGAAAGAAAATGAAAAAAAGAGAAAAGAAGAAGGCAAACGTAAATCTAAAAAGACCAACGACAAAGGAAAAAAAACTAAAGTAAAACCTACTGAAAAGAAGCTGGAGAAGTAGTATTGTGTTGTTTGTTGCGAAGACTACGACGAGGATAAGATCCAGTGTGGAGCGTGTAAAGGATGGGCTCATGAATCCTGTGCAGATATCCCAGAGTGTTCAGATGTCTATGTTTGTGCCCGTTGTAAATATTTTTAAAGTTTCCTTAACTGGCAACTTTATGTTGAAACGTCAAGTGTTAGAAAATATTAAATAAATTCTTATCCGTAGTTAAAAAAATATTTTTTGTTGATTTATTTGGATGTTTATAGTGATTATGTGGCTCTGGGCGTTTATTGTATTAATGTAAGATTATTGTGTGACTTAAAATTTTTGTAAACCTACATGTGCCTGGTTCTGTCCGGTCTTAAGTGTTCAATTTATACTTGTCCGTACTAGGTGCCAAATTCCATTTCAAATTTTCATTGATTCCATTTTGAGTTGTTTATAAATATATAATATTTGTCTTTATTGATTTATTATAATTTCTTATATGATTGATTAAATAAAAATGTTAATTATTTAAATAAAAACATAATTATTAATTTTTTTTTTAACTCAAAACCTTAAGTGTCCGGTACTGGGGGGACTCCCCCTATATAAATTTCATAAGGACAAACATCGAGACCCGGAACAATAATTTTAGGCGGCCATACAAGTACTTTTTCCTTGCAGGATTCGAGCCTGCGGTCCTCAGGGCCGCAACTTAATACTAAGCCACTCCGTCGTGAAACCGTCAACATATGCAAATAATCTCTTTCGCGGTGCCACAAGCAAATTAGAAACAGAAATAGCTTGGTAGCGATCACCTCATTCCCAGGGGTTATTATCATCCATAAATTCCTTAACATTATAATAACCCCCTTTTATACAAACTTAGTTTAATAAAGTTTTTGAACTGTGAGCAGGTCAAATTTTGTATGTTTTATTAACTACTGACTCAGTGGAGTCGAGAAACTGGCACTACTAACTTGTGTCTGTTCCTAGTATTTACAGAATGAATATCACTTATTTTTGTATAACTACTTTTATTTTTGTGTACGTACATTACATTTTCATAAATGTATTGAGAGGCCAATGTTAATATATTAATTTCATTAAATTTCCATTACTTGTTCCGTGCGGGTTTCGAACCCATTACTAAGCCACTGCGCAACGGAGCTGTCGAAGCTATACACGGACTATTGGAATTTTCTCGCAACATCCTTATGATCGAAGCCGTTTTAAGGCACATAAGAAATAATCTATATTCGCGCCCGCAAACATTCCCGAAGCACTCCCAAAAACCACCAATTCAACATCGTTTTTAAGCTACACAGGTAAGATACAAACAGAAGCAAAAAATAACTCTATCATCTAGATTTTTATAATTTTGATAAACGAGCACTTTATCCACCTAATAGTAAGTAGATGCTGTGGCCCATAGACACCTATTTATCCTCGATTTATAGAATGGAATAAAATAATTTTTATTTAATATACATTATTACATAATACTTATTGAAAGTCATTTTTTTTATTTACCACTGATTCGGAAAATACCTCTGTCCTGTGAAGAACCTGCAAGAAGCCCATCGGGACTTTTTTTAAACATATTTCACTTTACAATAATTTTGTTTGTACAAATTTTAAATGAATTTTAATAGAACCAGCATGGTGGCGATCACCTCATTCCCAGGGGTTATTTTCATTTATGTATTCTTTGATAATATAATAACCCTTTTTGTACAATTTTTCTTAATTCAAAACTTGTTTATTGACAAATTTTGTACATTTTCTGGGATTTGTTGTAAAAGCGTATATATTTTAGCAAATACAGATACGTTTTCATCCCTGAGGAATAAGATGGAAAGCCTTTTCCAGTAAAAATAATTATCGGTTCTTATCACTCACTCACTATACGAAACACAGTAGCGTTATGTTGTTAATTTATGCTGGTATTTTGTGCTAGCCTGCTTCCCCTCCAGTCCAAAGCTGTAGCGTGGCTCTACCACGTTAAACGCAATAAACTAAAGTCAAAACAAACCCCCAATCTAAGTTTTACTATATTAATAACTAACAAGTGCGTTTAAAATACAAATCCATTTCACAAACAGAAACACGTTTATGTCGAAAAATATTTACTTAGAGAGAAACATACAAACATGACGTTAATCTTTTAAACATTAAAACATTTATAGAGCAAAGTTGCGCACTAATCCGTGCAGGTCCAAAAAACCCAATACATCATCCATTGTGGGTCGCGGCTTTAAAATGTTAAAAGGTTTGTTGTTAAGGGCGCTGCGGAAGGGTTGTAAATAATGACGATGCAAAACTTCATAGAAAACTAAACGATCACGCATAAAAGGGCGGCAGGGCTTTAAAAAGCAAGTCTTTTGAGTAGGTAATCGATAAAAAATTACAAGACCCTTTAGCAAAGTATTTTATAGTGCTTGTATAGTTTACCAACTTTTATAAAAGAAAAAACAATTTTAAATACAAAATACTCGCAATGTTCAGAAAAGTGAAAAGGCTTGTGCCTATGCTAGTAGGACGCATACCTACACAATGCTCATCGTGTATATTGTCGGTGTAAGAATATCCAAAACCCCATATCGTCCCGTGGGTTTCGTAAGAGACGATAGAGGGATACAAACCAGAAGATGGTTGGGTTGGTCGCGGTGCGGTAAAACTGCGGTAGCCGACCCACCTACCAACCGTGGAAACTATTGCAAATATCCTATGTTCAGACTTTGATAGGCTAGGTACTATATTATAATACAATGCTGTGACTATAACAGCTTTTAAGCACTTAAGCGACCTGATAATTAAAACTTAGTTTTTCTAGTTTTATTTTTGTGTTTATTTGAAAACACTTTACCTGCACACTAGAAATTAAGAATTTTTAAATAAGAATTTTTCCTATATCGTAGGAGCAGTTTACATACATAAATTTCACAAAGACAAACAACCAGACCCGGAACAATTATTAGTAGGCCCTCAGCGTTGCCACTCATTACTAAGTCACTGCGCCACGGAACCGTAAATTGGCAATTGACGTACAGACTCAAAAGAAAATAAAGTATTTCATATCGATTGCAATATGGCTGATTTACACAGGGTCAGTAACTGGATCCAAATTCCAGGCAAGTCAGTGCTGACCCGCTACGGGCATAATGTAAATTGATTTGGAGTCAGTACAGCTCTTTCGCGCCAGTGCTGACTTCAATATTCCTGCTTGAATATTTTGAAGTCAGTCGACTCCCCCCGCCACCCGCGCCAGTGGTATTAACCTTGTCTAAACGACCAAGTCAGTACTTAGTCAGTCGCTGGCGCTGCATTGTAGGGTGACGTCGCGTCAACAACAAAGCAGAACCTCCAGTTTATTTTCTGTCGTCTATCCATTTTCTTATCCAAAGTCATTTCTTTTTAAATGTCTCTTCTTCTAACATTGCCGTCAACTCTTTTAACAGCAGATAGGAACGTTTTCTCAATAAATATTTAAATCGTTGTAAATTCTGCCATTTCCGTGAATTCATTTTTGCCCACTAACTTCAATAACGTGCGTACATCCTGAAGAAGTTACCACGACTACTGACTGCATGTAAACCATAGACTTAGAATATACTGGCGTAAGTATATTCTTAGTCTATGATGTAAACAATGCGAGTCAGTCCTCGGCGCCAACACTGGCACCTGTTACTGACCCCGTGTAAATCAGCCTTTACCCTTTCGCTGTATATCAAACATGCACTGACGTTATCTGACAGTCCGTTGACGAGAAATCATAATATTAAAATTGTACTCTCATAAATACAACAATACGACATAGGCTTATTACATTTCTAATGATCGTAACTAGGGTTGACAAATTTTTAAATTCAAATATAGCATTTTGGAGGTCAATAAGGATTTTAATAACATAATAATATATATGTTTTAGGTCCCATGTTTATGTCAAAAAAGAATATGCCAACTGTGTTACTTGCCTAGAATAGTCGTAAAAGACGAATAATGTGATATTGGGTTTTGTGATTCTATAGGTGATGGGTGAGCCTAACTTATTGCCTTCACAATTTTTCATCTAAACCCCTTTTTTAGCTAAATGTAGACCGAGTAGCTTACTGTTCTTTGGACTCTGCATACACTCATAGGTATTATAGGTAGTATATGCGTTTGGTTATGTTTTAAATTAATAAATGATTTTAATTTTTCTTCTTGACTTTTTTTAACAGCCTTTATATATGTTATAGTATCGCCTATTATATATTTTTAGTACTATAGTATTCGACCACATAATATAGTCGCATACTACACCATTATAAAGCCGGGCTGGCAACCCTAATCATAGCTGACATGTAAATTAAGTAGCCGGTGTTTACTCAGCCAAACAATTTTGATTTCATGAAATATAAAGCAAATGAAAACGTGAGAGAAAACTTTAGACCGTCAGGTGTCATACTGATTATTAGTGGGGATATTTTCGCAATATTACATTTGTTGACTTGACGACACTCGGGCGACAAATAAATATATATTATAATAATCTAATGCTCGGGCGCCATGTTGCTTTAACTTTGAGTTGCGCGAAACGACTAATTTAGGATCGCTTGTTACGAGGAGAATAGCTTTGTAAATATTGTTCTGGTCATATTAATATGGCGTGTTAGATTTTAATCAGTTATATGTACTTATTATCTTTGTTGTGTAATTTTATCTGCTGTAGTTAATGTATGACTCATAACTTTGTTTAATTAAAACACTTATTCCACGGAAAATACTGAAGTTAATAGCATTATGTAATAATAAAATAATTTTCGTCACTAATTTAAACGATAATACCAGCAAAATATAAAATCGAATAATGAATTTAGTAATAAAAACCATTGAAATAAATTTAATTAGGTAAATCATACTAAATCTATGAGTAAAGTAGGTGCGCCTAAAAAGGGCCGGCTCCAAATAAGGTCCATCTTTTCAAACTTAATACTTAAACCAAAACGGATATCGCGCGGCCACTCCCCAGTAACCTATTACAAAAGCGCACTGAGGTTCATTGCTTTCGCGGTGGCCATTTTTCAGTGGCTTTGTGTGTAACCTCAGGGTCAGTCGACGTGACTCAATTTATAAAATATTCTGATTCAATTTTGCGTTGTTTTAGTAATAAAACTCGGTCTTTATGTAATAATTCTGCAATAGTAATGTTAAAATACTTTCAGAACGTGGATTGATGAGGTAAGTTACCAAAATTATTGCAAAATTATTTAATCTAGACGCTTTCGAGTATTATATTTAGCAACACATTTACCCGTTCGTTTTTACGTAGTTTTTATAAGATTTTATTTACGCAAATCAACAGTAGCTTTTGACATAAGTATTGTTCATACATAATATAAGTATATTGTTTCCAGTAAAGACAAAAATGGAAACTTCGCAAAATAGAAAACGGGGCTCAGGGTGGTCTCTAATTGATCTTCAGGATGCTCTAGATGATATAAAAAAAACCAAATGTCTGAGCGTGCAGCAGCTTTAAAATACAATATACCACGGCGAACGTTGAAAAATCACATACAATCTGGAAGCGTGGTGAAAAGGATGAGAAGAAAAGCTGTTTTTACCGACACACAGGAAAAGGAGTTAATAGAAAGAATTAAGAAGTTTTCAAATATAGGCATGCCTTTAACACCAAAAATAATACGTAAACAAGCTTACTTATTTTGTGAAAGAAACAATATAAAAAATCCTTTTAGTGACAAAAATCGACTATGATTACAGAAGTGTAATACCTAATAAGGTCCAAGGACTAAGATTGAAAAAATTACTGATTAGTAACATTTTGTGATTTTCTTTACTAGAGTTAATATAAATCAACGTAAAACTACAATTTGTTTTATTTATAACTAGAAAATAGATTAGTTATAACTTATATACATTTCCTAAGACTTTATAAGGGCCACTACACTAATTTATTTGAATTTCCGTTTCAATATTCGAAAGCCACGAACTTAATAGTAGTTTAAAGCCATTGCTTTAAAGATGTGATTTTTCTAGTATACAACGCCTAAAATCTTGCAGTTCAATTATGGACCTTATTTAGAACCCTAGTGCCCAATAAGGACCATAGACAAGCTTTTAAAGAACTTTTTTTGTAAGTAACTGGCCATTGGTGGCTTGGTTTTGTACAATATTTTCTCTTCAAATAAAAACAGTTTATTTGATCATGATGTCTTACAAATCAACAGACTTCCCAAAATTGATTTATAAGGATTTCCAAAATCCCGGCCCTTATTAGATGCAATTACCTTACTACATTATTTTAAAAATAAATGATGTAACGGTAAAAATTATTAGTTTTATAGAAGTCCACCTGGTGATAAGCCGATGCTGTGGCCCATGTATCCCTAAATCTATCCTAAATAAGGAACCAAAGTGCAGAAGCGTTGTTAACCGCTGAGGACTAAGATGGAATGCCCCGTTTTTACTATAAGGATACACGGTAGCATTATGCTGCTATTTCACGCTGGTATTCCGTACAAGCGTGGTCGTTCCCCGGGCGAGTCGATCCATTCGTGCTGGAACCATAATACAGCTGCAGTGTGACTTTAACACGTATAATATTCCGTGATGTATAACTTGGTATATTTATAACATCGTTGCTGTTGATAAATATTGATTACTGTAATGATTGGTTGCAATTGAAATATTGACCTTGTTGTGTGATTCAGTCTTCTTTCACTGGTTATTTCCCATTCAATAACTAATTTTGAGTTCATTTTTATTAAAAATGAACTACAGAATCGATATCTATTTATATTTTAATTTTATTCTATTCATATTTAAATGCCAAGCAAAGCTCGGTTGTCAGGTACTGTAACCATTACGAATGAAATAAGTTTGGAGTGGATATCACAATTTCCTTCGAAGTAGGTATGTGAGACACAAAAAGTTTACTAACATACACACACGTATTCACTAATATAATAATACAATAAAGCGGAAGAGGTTTTTTGTTTGTTTGTTTGAACACGCTAATCTCTGGAACTACCACTCCGAATTGAATAATTATTTTTGTATATTATATCCAGTTTCATGAGGAATAGTATAGGCTATCTAGCATTAGGCTAGCTTTAAATATTGATTTTTGTTAAGTAAGTCAAGAAAAAGCGCTCCTGAAATGATTTATCCGCGTGCGCTGGCGTAATAGTTAGTGATACGTAAATACAATGTTCTACAAAAATATTGACTTTTACTCCATCTAAAAAAAAGCCTGCGATACCACATGCCTATTTCTTATACATAAGCCACAATAAGGTATTTTGTGACAATTTTTTTTATTGAATATTAAAAAGTGATTTATGAATGTTATTATTAGGCATGGCATATTAACCCTTACGAACGAAAGTTATTTCATCATCAAGACAATTTTATGAAAATAAAATTTGCTCTTTATAGCATGTTATTTGGGCGCATAGTTTAAGCGATAATGAAAAATTAAAATAATTCAACACTCGGCTCTACGCATTAACGACACATAAAGCCTAACCACCCGATGACAACTGAGATAAATCAGCAGTGAACGAGGTTAATTCAATCATTTTAACTTAAAAATTGGCAAAAGTAATGGAGTACTTTTATCTATCGTTATAAATTGTACGTTATAGAGCGAAGTTAATTTTTATGATTTTTATTTACATTGTTAAAACCTAGTATAAAATGAAATCTGACGAAAAGGTTTCACACGATATTAAAAAAAAACTATAATAAAGAAAAACTGAAACTAAAAATTTACATTGTCATACAGTCCTACTCCCCGTGGTAACGTGCCATGAACACTGGCTTCGTTGCTGGCGTATTTGCCTTAATTGTGACGCTTCGCAAGCGAAGCGTCACAATTATAGAGCATCTTAGACCATGCAAGGGCCAAGAAAGAAAACAACGTTGGCCGTCACCGGACGCCCGGCAGATGTGAAACATCATTGTGAATCGTAGAATTTATAATTAATGAAAACCAATAAAGAAATATGGTATATAAATATAGGTATATAGTAAAATAAATAAAATATAATATTAAAAAGAAATACAAAGTCTGTATACAAGCGTTGAACACGTCAAGTATACTAAAGTCGAATAGAAAGCCGCACGCAGTACACAACTCACACAGAGAAGTGTATAATATACGTGCACACCCACACAAAGGTGTCGAGAACGGTGGCGTAGAGGAGGCATGACGGCATAAGAGAGCGTCATGCCGTTTTACTGCCAAATCGCTTCAATAGATATCAAGAAAAAACATTTAAATGTACTTTTATTCAATGACAAATGGTTAGCTTTTTAGTCAACTTCAAAAAGGGACTAGGTTTCGACTGTATGTTCTTTTTTTATCCCACCACCCGCGCTGTGTTGTGGTTGTGGCATCCTTGGGGGAGGCCTATATTCAGCAATGGACCCATGAAGTCATAATTACTGTACAGTAAAAGCCTAGTCCTTTACAATAGTTTGCATGCTGACGCTCGCATACTTCTTTCCCCACCTAGACTTCCCTTATAATGACAGTAAACATTATATCTGAGCATACATCTGTGATGTCGTGCCGAATTATTAAGTGCTGGTGAAGTGCTTCCTTACGTGGTAGAGCCATGCTACAGCTGTAGCTGTGGTTGTGTAACCACAATATTGTGATTGTAGTACGAATGGGTCGGCTCAATCGGGGAAGGACCACACTGTCACAGACTACCAGCGTAAAATAGCAGCTTTTTATAGAATAAACCACGTCTCCTCCTATCGCAAACAGCTCAAGTGGCTCCCAATCCGACTTCGCAGGAATACCCGAATCCTATGCCTCCTCTTTAACATACTATACAATCCAACATCACCACCGTATCTACGTGATCGATTCCGCTTTGCGCATTCCCCCGATGCAGTTTGCAGATCACATTTAAAACCCTCCTAAATTTCCTTCCTCCAGAACTAAGTTCTATTCTCACTCTTTACAATACATGCAGTTAGGTTATGGAATTCTCTTCCTGCTGCAATTCGTGAGGCTCAAACATTTCATCCCAATGATCTAATGTATGACTTGTATATATATGTGTATTTATTATGAGAGTGTACACTAAGTCCGCTTCTCTTTGAATTTGTCCAGTATCAGGCCTGCTGGAAGAAATTTCAATATGAAATAAGCAGTGCCTTTGTACAAAATATATTTTTTTATTTTTCATTGTAACATTACTTTTTGTGTACATAAATTGTTAAATAAATAAATAAATATAGTTAACAAACGAACACACAGTCCATCTGATGGTAAGTGAATACCGTGAACCTTACACATCTATCCTCGGTTAATAATCAAAATGCAATTTTGTTGTCACCTCTGAGGAATAAGATGTAACGCCTCATTACCAGTTAAAAAGGGTCTCCGTTATACCACACTCACCATGCGAAACACAGCAGCATTTTGCTGCTGTTTCACGCTGGTATTCTGTAAGTGTGGTCCTACCCCGACCGAGCCGACCCATTCGCTCTACCACGCATAAAATAATTGAATAATATGATGAAAACCTCTTTCCAAAAGTTTTCAGAGGCAATGATATCATAACTTCAATATGTGTATGAAACATATTTTAGAATTATCTTGCTGCCTGTTATAAACTAACATAGACATATAACCAGGTTTGTTTATACAAGACAAGAGATTTACCTTTATTTTTAACTAAATAAAGATAAAAAATATCAAGATATATAAAAACATACCCCATGTATTTACCGCATTAAATATTGATCGTGATTTTAAAACAGCTTACAATTTAATAAAACATGTATTTAATTAAAACAGTAAATCGTCCTCTACGACCTCACGTAGCTCGTCGTAGGGCTGTGGTTAGCCTCAGCGACTCTACGCTGCGGGCCATTTGCGGCGAATTTGCTCACATTCGTATTTTTTACGCACATCAAGACACGTGCAAACTCCCACTAAAGCAAATAAAACTGAATAAATAATAAAAGGTAAAACAGGTTCACTTATTTGCACAATTGTTCCGCATTATGCAGATATCGCGAATAATAGCCACAAAAATAATTCCTGGTTACAACAAAATTGATAATCTAGCTAATCCCTGTTTACAATAAAGGTGTGTGAAGTGGGTGGTCAGATAAGGAAACAGGTAGGTAAAAATAGCAATTTCTATTGGTGAATTTTTGTGTTCATATCGCCCGAATCTACGCGCCCTGACAAACGATTTTAGCTTAAATATTAATATCGTTTATACATTCGTAAGAAAAATATTATAAATCAAATTTGCTCTATAACAATTTTGAGTATTATTATAATGCCTCTAAATAAGTTTGTCATCACAGTAGAGCATATCGTACTTTTAGGAACATAATAAGCGCGCAGTAGCGCCACGTAATGTGTTCTTATTGAATTACAACGTGGTTGTTGAGGCTTTCATTATTGCTTTTAGATTGGGAAAATGGTTACACAAAATAATAATTTTTAACATAGCTGATAGAATTCTTAAGCCGTGCCAATTGTTTAATTTTAATTGTATTTCAGATTTTTTTATAGAATAAGGGTGACAATCGAGCATACAGTCCACCTGAAGGTAAGTGGATGTTGTGTCCCATATACATCTACATTTATCCTCGATTAAGTATCAAAATGCAGATGAGTTCTCACCCCTAAGGAGTAAAATAGAATGCCTCGTTTCCAGTAAAAAGGGTCTCCGGTTCTCTATCCTCACCATACGAAACACAACAGCATTAAACTGCTATTTTACGTTGGTATTCTGTTAGGGTGTGGTCCTACCCCGGTCGAGCCGACCCATTCGTGCTACAACCATAATATAGCTGCAGCTAGGCTCTACCACGTAAATCTTAACTTCTGTCTTAATATTAATAATTTAAAAAAATATTGTGAAAATGTAAGTATTAAAGGTGAAAAATTAAAACTATTTACACGTAATAGATAATTTATTTTTGAGTACGATAGTAAAAAGCAAAGCCTATATACGTCCTAATGTTAGGCACAAGTCTCCTCTCTAGGGTTATGGAGTAATTATTAAACCGCGCTGTTCCAGTGTGTTGGCTTATTTCACATGTCTACGAAATCTTTTATTCCTCAGATATGCAAATTTCATCACAATATTTTCCTTCACCGCCAAGGACATGGTAAATCACACTTAAAATTACAATTAACAACTTCATGGGTGATAGCGGGATCGAACCGGTTTGCAAGCGTATCGTGACATTATATGATATTATATTATATTAAATCTAAAAGAAGAAAATGCAATTATCCGAATTGTAATAGAAAATTTGTTTTGATTGTGTTTAACTCCAAATAACATATTTTAGCAGATATATAGAATAGAATAGAATAAATATTTAAATTAAATTTAGAATAGTATATTTTTTATTCAATATAGATTACATTTGTAATTCTTATTAAAAGTCATTTTTACTTTACCACTGGTTCGAAAAAAACCTCCGTCCTGGGAAGAACCAGCAAGAAACCCAGGGACTTTTTTAAAGTAAATTTTACATTAATGGTTGTACAAACTATTTAAGTACAAAATTTATTTTAGAAACTGCTTGGAAGCGACCACCTCATTCCCAGGGCTACCATCAACCATGTATTCATTCATACTATAATAACCTTTTATACAGTTTCAGCTAACAGAACATTTAAACTTGGTAATAGAGAGAGCCTGTACACTTTCCGGGACCTTGTTGTAATAGCGTATACATTGCCTCAAGAATGAATTACTGACTCTGTGAGTCGAGAAACTGGTATCACTAGCTTGTGTTTGTTCTTAGTGTTTACAGAATGTATATCACTTTTTACTAAAACTACCTTTGTTTTTGTGAACATACATTAAATTTTCGTAAAATAGAGGCCAAAGTTAATATATTTATTTCTTTAAATTTATCTCTAAGAGACTCTCTCGGTTTTAGGTTGTAAATAGCTCTAATGGCTCTCTTCTGTAAAACAAAAATAGTTTCTGAATCAGTTGCATTTCCCATAGCAAAATCCCATAAGACATTATGCTATGGAAATAACTGAAATAAACTAGTCTAGCTGTCTCGACACTAGTGAGACCTCTAATCTTTTTACAGCATAGGCTGCAGAACTTAGTCTGCTTGCTAGTTTGATATATGGGGCCCCACTGAAGCTTTGCGTCGAGAGTGATGCCAAGAAAAACAGTGGATTCAACAGGGCTCAGTCCTTCCCATTTAAGAACACGTTGGTACCCAGATTTTAACATTCGTTGTTGTAAATTTAATACATTTAGTTTTATTTCCGTTTAAATGTAGATTATTAACGTTAAATCAATGCACTAATTTTGATATAGCATTATTCACTTCGTCACATTTAAATGATTGACGTTTATGTAAAATCAAGGAAGTATTATCAGCAAATAATACTATATCATGATTATCCCCTGCAAGGAAGGTAAGTCATTAATATATATAATACATAATAATATGTCATATATCGTTATGATGGACATGAGTCCCTTTTAATATATAATATAATTTATATAATAAATAAAAGATAAAATTCATTGATATACTAAAACCCTTTTTGTATATCAATGATAAAATTAAATTATTATCCTGCTAATACAGGTAGTTGTAGTAGTTTTAGTTTTAAATAATTAATTAACATATCTGTAATCAAAAATAGATTTAAAAATCCAAAAAAATTAGTAATACACCCTGAACCGTAACTCGACGTGTTCGTGTAACATCGAGCAAAATAATATTATGTAGGTATGAAGTTTCTGCGATCTGCGTTTGGTTCGATGCTACGCTATAAGCCTTTACTGGTCCACATGTTAGAACGTGCTCGAATGGTCGTAAAACGTCGAACGAGCTTGTAACGAGTGAAAACCCGCACTAGGCACGCTGTTCTCTACACTCACCATACGAAACACAGCAGCATTAAGTGGCTATTTTACACTGGTATTCATTCAAATAAGTATGAGTCATTTCGTACAATAAATACAGAATTCGTTAATAACTTAACTACAGCGTCACGTATCGAATCCCATTATACCTTTGAACCGTCATTTCAATAAAAAAGTGTTAATATGACCTCTAACATTCAAGTTGTTCAGTTCTATCATAACAACGATTTATAATAAAGATAAATCACGGATAAGTTAGTTAAAATAAGAAATTTCTAACAAACTTCTTAATTACCAGTGTAGCATTTATTTTACTTTCATGCTTCTTCTGCCACACCCAACTTTCACTACCACATATTAAGGTATGAGGCTATAGGGCTAACAATAGTAATTGTGAATTGCCATACGTGCCTTTTGCGACACATTCTTACTTACCCACTGACCTTGTATATATAGAGGTCAGTGTACTTACCACAATAAAGTGGCTATTCACTTTATACATGATTACTCTATGTTCTGCATTAACTATACAGATGGTCATCCTTTTTTGAAACCGGCTAAAAAACGAAATAGTTTGGAAAATTCAAAAGTGCACGCCTCATGAGCGTTTTATTTAATTTTGATGAAATAAATAAATTGTATTCCTGACTTTTAGAATATATTATTTGCGTGTTACCTACAGGGAAAAAAAATAATGTTAACCAAAATAAATCGATTACACAAAGTATGAAATCGATATAGGCTGTATGGTACATTTGTCCTTTGTCTATCAAATGCAAAAAATATATGACAGCGCCTTTAAATTATTAATAGCTGAAAATCGTTTTATTAGTAAACTACGCATACCATCGTTTATTAGTAAATGCATACTAGGCTATTGATATGAAATAGGAAACCAGTTGATGTAATTCTGAAGCTAATAAAAAAACCCGGTCTCGATACGTCAATTTTTTCGGGAGTTATCATGACCACATACAAAATCATCATCCGGACGTCCACGTAAATTTTTTTTCAAACCCTTTTTTTCTTTAAAGTATCAATATAAAACGGATTAATTAATTCATAATAAGACGGATTAATTACAGTGTTTTCTTGATATACGGCTACTCATATTATCGAATAAGTGCAATATGGTTATGGTAGAGGCAGTTTAAGAACACAAAATTGCTTGACCTTGACATGTCGAGAATAGAACACACCTATAACGCTTCGCATTATGAGGCTGCAAAGTTTCTTTCGTTGTTCCTTCTACGAGGATATCATTTGGAACGGTAATTCGACGCTTTTTTTATAAAACTGTAGTAAGAAACGAACTTACGGTCTACCTGATGGTAAGTGGCAACTATAGCACACCTGCAGCCAACTTCAAACAAATAAAGCTACAGATACGATGCCACTTCTGAAAATTTTACGTGACACATAGGAAATAATGGGTCCATCTGGGTAGGAGGGGGAACCTACCCAGATGGACTTCTAGGCAGAAAAGGAGTCTTATCACGCTCGTAAACATAACTATAAGCAATAACAAAATCAGCTTTTTTTATGTGAGAAGGGTGGCAAACGAGCACACAGTCCACCTGATGGTTAGTGGTTGCTGTGGCCCATAGACATCTATCCTCGATTACGAATCAAAATGCAGATGCGTTATCACCCGTGAGGACTAAGATGGAATGTCTCTTTTCCAGTAAAAAGGGTCTCCGGTTCTCTACACTCACCATACGAAACACAGCAGCATTAAGCTGCTATTTTACGCTGGTATTCTGTGAGAGCGTGGTCCTTCCCCGGTCGAGCCGACCCATTCTTACTACAACTACGCCAGATATATAGCTGCAGCATGGCTCTACCACGTAGCTTTTGGTGTTTTTCGACAAGAAAGTTTTTTTTGTTAATTTTTATTGAAGCTTCGAAGTTATAAAACATGTAATTATATTGAGCTACCCTATACCTACTATATTTTGTACTGAAGAGCCAAATAATCCTTTCCTATGTTCTTTCGTATATTTCGTTATAGTTCACTTATCAAATGATTATACAAGTCAATTATTAGCTACATATAGTCAATTATTATTTATGTTTTTATTTATCACTAGCTATTCCCCGCGACATAGTCCGCGTGGAATTTCATAGGTTTTAATTGTTTTGCGCGAAACCCTAATTTTCTGAAATGAAAGTACCCTAAGTTACTCCATGTAACATCAGCTATCTGGTAGTGAAAGTTCCGTCAAAATCGGTCCAGCCATTCCGGAGATTACCCGGAACAAATAGATAGACAGAAAGATAGAGAGACAGACAAAAATTTTAAAAATTATTTTTTTGGCCGGTGTTCAGCTAGCATATCAACGATAAACTCAATAGATTGTAATTACGTTTTATTTCCTTATTTATTTCCACTTATATTTTTGGACACTACCAACAGCTTTAAAAAAGTTGGATTCTCCACAAGTTTTATTGACATTTTTTAATAATGTCAATAAAACTTGTGGATAATTGAAATATGCACACACTGATCTGTAGTTCCTTAGTATAGCCAGAGTGGTAAAAATCCGGTTTGTACTCAAATCCGGGTGGACTCCCGTTTTGGCTACCATCTGACCGGATTTCAACAGCCAAGTTAAAGTAATAGCCATTTTTTAACTATAAGTCAGTGTTTGACTACTATCACATACCACTTACCTTTGGATGGCAAAAGTAAGTGGTGATGTAGCCTATATAATGTAGCTAAAGAGAAGACTGTTCACTCTGTCCTTTACGACATCCTCATTAAAATTAGATGAAAAGATAAAAGATGACTAATGTTCCACTCCTTTGCTGTATGCGTTACGAACGACAAAGCAAAGCATTTGTTTCGAATGCGTGGTACGAGTATGTCGACAAAAAAGGAGTGGAGACTGGACGAGCGTCTGGTTGTCCGATGGTGGATTAAACAGTTAGCATTCTTTTATAAAACTAAGGTGACAAAGGAACTTACGATCCACTTGATGGTAAGTGGTAACGGCAGCCAACTTCAAAGACTACAGATGCGTTGTCACCTCTAAGGACTATTCGGAAATCGAACGTTCAAAACTACATTAGTCATGTACTATATTTAATTTAAATTCAAAACAAATTTCCTTCGGTCGCTCCGCACGGTGATTTCTGAATTTCGACAACAGCGACACCTACCGGGTCAAATTGTGAATCTAAGCCATCCACTCAGACGCACACAAAAAAAATTTATCAAAATCGTACGAGCCGTTTTCGACGTTTAGCGCTCTATTATTATGTCTGTAAGCGAGACTAACGGACAGCAATTGATTTTTATATTTAATAAAGAAGAAGAAGATTATGCTTATATGACTATATCATGTTATTTGAAAACATGAACAATTAATTACTGTCATAAGAAAATTAGCCCAATATGAATAAAATAATGGTTGTCAAAATTTCCAAAAATTTATCAATGTTATAACATCAACGAAACGTAAAATACACGTCAGACTAGGCTGTATGGGCATCGATTCTTTTGCCTTAGAAAAAGTTAACTTACAACTTTTTTTTGGAGTTTATGGCCTGGTATTTTTATTCGGTTTATTATAATTTCCCAAATGTTTATTTATCCTTCATAGCCTCTATCCTACAATGCTTCACAATATGTTGATGCGTCACATTGTGCAGCCCTTGGGAGATTTTGACGGCAACTTGAGTCAGCAGACAGCTGACAGTTGGCGATGGTATCTCAAGGCGCCTAAGCAGATAGACACCTTATCTTGAGAATCACATCACCATCAGAGCACTTGTTTCATCGTTTCCACTAATAGTTCACATGCGCAGACATTTAATACACAAAATCGCACCACTTTTACATATCAAAATCCACTTCAAACCATTATTCAAACCATAATACAGGAGCAGCAAACCGCCGCCGATCAAGTTCCCGCCAAAACTCCGGTAACTTTCAATTTTCTCCAACCAGTGTTACCAACTTTGTGGATTTTCCACTAAAAATGGTGGTTCCTGCTCCCGTCTAGTGGAGCAATATTGCTTTTAGAGGCGGGTGGTTTTTTTTTCTAGTGTTTCAGTAGAATTCAGTTTCAATAAGAGGAAAAATGATCAATCAACCATTATCAGGAGTATTTACTTGTACTGTGACAATACTGATTCGTCAGACATGACGTGATGTTAGACCATTATTTCCCAAACTTTTTTTTCTCGTGGACCACTTTCAAAATTTTACTATTTTCGGTAGACCCCCTGCTGCTACATTTCTACTGTATTCCCAAAACTCCTAAAAAATATCACCCTAAATTGGGGGTGTTAAGAAGAAAAAAAAAGTAGCACATTTTCTTGTGTCCTATTTATTAAAATAATACTTGTGGTTATACAAAATTATAAACATTTATTATTACAAACAATCAACGATTGACAAAAAATCAACAATGAACTCTGAAATATAAATCAACAATAAAAAATAGTCATAATTTTAATGAGATGGATGTACTTGACGAATTGACAGCAAATTATCAATATTTGGCTTCAGTTTTGTAAGAAGTAACCTCAAATCTCCCCGTTCTGTGATGTTCAATCTGCTCCTTTTTTTTAACAGGTTGGTAACGGCAATAAAACTTCTTTCGACAAGATATGACGAGGAAAACGCTATCAAAAATTTTCTCGCAATTTCCCACAACCCAGGATATTTTTCGGGGATTCCTGCCTGCAGCCAAAATGTTTGATAGCCTTTTTTAAATTTCACCTTCAGTTCCTCGTTGGTGCTGAGCTCAAGTAGCTCCTCTTGTAATACCACATTCGCCTCTTCCGGTTCATTAAATGGGGTTATGTATATCCATGGTGGTATTTCCATTGTCAGAATATCTTCAAATCTATTTTTGAAGTCATCATGCAGGGTATTTAAATGTTGAGCGTATGTCTGAATATCCTCATCAAGACATTCTATCTGTGACAAGTGCGGAAACTGGGAGAATTCGCACCGACTAATATTTTGCTTCATTAATTTCAATTTACCAAGAAAAGCCGAAATTACACCCTTTGTTTTTATTAAATTTAGGCTGTCCCTTTGTAACTGCAAGTTAACGTCATTGAATTTTTTGAACAAGTCTGTTAAGTACGCAATGTCCGCTATATATTTGATCAGATTTTCTTTTAAATCTGGTGCTTTAGTTTCCAGAAACTCTATCACTGATTCGAAAAGTGAGTAAAATCTCAATAAGCATGCATCTTTCGACAACCAGCGTACTTCAGTATGTAAGAGCAGTCGTTGGAAATCTTGTAAATAAAAAGTGCAAATAAACGGGTATTCAAAGCATTGCTTCTTATTTTATTAACTACGTTAATCACAAATTGAAGCGATTGGTGCAATCTATCACTGAAATTTTTCGCTACAAGGTGCTGTCGTCGGTGGATGACACAGTGAATTGCAATTAGTCCTGGTATTATTCTTTTAAGATGGCTTATAAACCCACGATATCGCCCGAACATGGCAGGAGCTCCATCTGCTGCCACCGAAATATTGACTCGTCCAATTGAATAGAAAAATGAGTGACTTGCAGATAATTACACAAGAAGCTTTCTATATCAGAGCTCATTTCATCAATACGTCTTTGTACAGTGTTGTTACTTAAAGGAATTCATTTGAGTACGTCAAATGGAGGTTTGTGCAGAACAGTTTTTAAAACCTCTTCAATAGCGGGTAAAATTAACTCTTTTCCGATGGTGTGCGGTTTTCCAGATTTCGCTATAAGCAACGAAATATTGTAAGATGCCCGCATGCCATCATCGTTACTTTGAGACGTTGAAGCAAACATACTATTTACGGTAGGTCTCTTTTCATATTTATCCTTCAATGTTTGAAAGTATTTCAGATCTTTACCTATTTTTTCAGGATGACACCTTCTTAGATGGTCTTCGAGCTTCGATGGTTTCATAGAGTCGTTGCTCAGAGCTTTGTTGCATAAAAGACACATAGGCAATCGTTTGCCTGCCGTTGATGGAAGAAAACCAAATTTCAAATAATCAACACTGTACTGTCGACATTTTTTCTTAGATTCAGCCATTTTCCGTATCAGTTGTGACCTGTAAAAAAATGTTTGTTTTTGAGGCGATTTTACCAGAATATGGCTATTATAACACAACAGATTAGAATAATTGCAATAAAAAAAAATGCCCGCGGAAACACCGCTTTTTTAATGAATCGCCGTCGTCGCGTAAATAAATATTTTTAAACAAAAAAGTACCTAGTTACCTAAAGTTTAATCTTCCCTGGCTTTTTGTTCTTTTATAGAAGTTTTGAATAATCTCTAGTATTTAATTTTTACTACATAACTACCTACAACACTCAAATAGTGAAACAAAAATATAATATGATTGATAAATTACAATATACAATAAAAATATGTATAACAAATAGGCAAATACTTACTTTTTCCAGCACTGCAAACACTGACATCGATTCACTCACAGTCACACTTTTATGTTCAAAATCCCGGAAACAAATGGGTAACGCTTTTTTTTGCGCCCAATGCAAGGACACCCTCCGTAAGTGGAGGAGGGAGGTGGTGAATGCTCATAGTATACCACGCAGCCGGCTGCGTGGTTATATGGGACTCACTTTGAAGAAGTGCCTTACCCACTAAACACCACCTGGGAACAGCTTTGGTCTGTATGGCCTTTCCGCCGAATCTGAGACGACCTCCCTCGGGGGAGGGAGGCGTGGGGCACAACCATCCGGACGGAAGTGCGGGTCAACCAACACAGCCGCAAAGGGCGGCGGTGCTGGAGTGAAGGTGTGGGATTCGCATGAGCGAGAATGCACTCACCGTACGGGGACGGCGAGCACGGTCTGCTAACACAACCGCACGGGGGTGGTGGTGCTAGCGGAGGCGGGAAGGGAAGGCGCTCACCGTACGGGGACGGTGAGATACAGCTAGCATGACCGCACGGGGGCGGCTGTGCTAGCCGAGGCGGAAGGGCACTCACTGTACGGGGAGGGTGAGCGTGGACGGACAGCAACACAACCGCACGGGGCGGCTGTGCTAGCCGAGGCGGAAGGGCACTCACTGTACGGGAGGGTGAGCGTGGACGGACAGCAACACAACCGCACGGGGGCGGCGGCGCTGGCTGAGGGGGATGGGTCGGGACTGACGTTCAATTGCTCGACTGAACTGACTGAGGGACAAGACCCGTACGGAGACGGGTGCTCGGTCAGATGGCGGGCTCCACTAGCGCACAAACGCACGGGGGCGACGGCGCAAGCGGAATGGGGTTTCCCAGCGGAATGGGGTTTCGTAACGTTTTGTAACGTTTTGTTCTTGGCATTCGTACTTATACTAATGGAGATTGCAAGCACAGCGCAAGTCACATTTCATTCCTTTGCCGGTCTAAACAAGCATCCCGAACGAGCGGGCGGCACTTTGCAAGTCTCGACATATGGTGTACACTTGTACTATTATCTATTGTTCTATTCAATTCTGTGTTTGAACTGAGTCTCGAATATTTTTGAGTACCTACCTAGTGAATGATGCTACCTGCCTACGTTGATACGAGTAGGTAAATCCAAGCCAAAATTTTTGTTCTTTATTATGAAAACCAGAAAATTTTTCATGGACCCCCACTTACAACTTGTGAACCTCTGTTTTCTTTTCACGTCTACGTGGACTCCCGTGTGGTCTCCTATGGATCCCTGGGCCACTTTGGGAACCTACATGTTAGACGATCCATTCTGGTGGCTATACTACTCACTGGGCTCCCTCGTACAATATATTAAAATAGTAGCTCACAAATTTTTTATTAAGTAAAAATTATGTTGTCATGGTAATTATACTAGTAAAGAGTACATCATTGATAATAACCCCTGGGAATGAGGTGATCGCTACCATGCCGTTTCTAATGTCTTCATACTAATTGTATGTAATTAATTGGATTGCGGAGGCCCGTCTGGCTACGCTGAATGTATGTGGAGCAATGAATGATAAGATGGATGAAATATGCGAAATATGATGAATGATAGAGGAATAGATGTGTTATGTGTAAATGAGACGAAACGAAAGGGAAAGGATGCCACTGCACATGGCATGTATACCGCTTACTTGTCTGGTGTAGACGAGACCGAGCGGGCATGCCAGGGAGTCGGTGTCATCCTTTCAGAAAGAATGGGTCAATGTGTGAAAGAGTATGAATGTGTAAGCCCAAGTCTGCTATGGATACGAATGAAAGTGGGCTTAAAGAAGTTGTTTGTTCTAGGGGTCTACGCCCCAGACATGTCTAAGCCCACTTATATCCGAGAGCAGTTTTGGGACATGGTAAGGATGGTGTTGATGAAATGTAAGGGAAATGAAAATATCATTATGTTAGGAGATTTTAATGGAAGGGTTGGGGTGAAGAGGTCTGGTTATGAAAGGATATTAGGAATGTTTGGCGATGAAAGTGTAAATGAGAATGATGAAGATCTCCTCGCCGTATGTGAGGAAAAGAATATTTTTGTGACGAATACTTTCTTTCGCCATAAGAGGATTCACATGTATACATGGGAAAGAGGTGATGATAGAAGCATGATAGATTTCATAATTGTGGATGAAAGAATGCGGAGAGCAGTGGTAGATACAAGAGTTTACCGGGGGTCCAACGTAGTGACGGATCATTACTTGGTCTTATGCCGAATTAATGGTCTATTCAGGCGTTGGCGGCATCGGACATCTGTGTCTACCACTGCGTTACAGCGTATAAGAACAGAGAGGTTACAAGATGAAGGTGTGAAAGAGAAGTATAAATGTAGACTGAGGGAGAATATAAATGGTTTGAATGAAATATGTATGAATGATTTAGACCTGAAGACTGTATGGAATAACGTTAAGAAAGCTTTGGTGGATGCAGCCACCGAAGTATGTGGTGTAAGTAAGAGAACGAATGAAAGGAAAAATAATACGTTGTGGTGGGATGATGAGATTCGGATGGAAGTTGAAGCAAAGAAGAGAGCATGGCTAGATTTACTGGCAACCAAAGCTGGTAATTCTGGCGGTATGAATGATGAGATTGAAAGAAAAAAGGCAGACTTTAGACTTATAAATAAGAGAGTAAAAGAAGTTGTTGAAAGGAAAAAGCAAGAAAGAACGGATAAGAATGATAGAAGGATATCGGATAACTTCCAGGCAAATATTAAAATATTCTGGAAACTCGTAAGAACTGCTAGGGGAAATTCAAAACAGCCTAGAATGAATGCTATACGAGACGAGAATGGCTGTATGCTGAATGATGAAGTTTGAATTTAAAGAGATGGAAGGAATACTTTGAAAGCGTGTTTATGAGTGAAGGGTCGTCTGAATTAAGTGAAAAGAAATTCCGAAAGAAGTGGAGAGAGGTAGGGAGATAAGTGTAGATGAAATAATGAAAGCAATGAAAAGCATGAAAGCAGGTAAGGCAGCCGGATATGATAGAGTATCACTCGAAATGCTAAGGGCTGGAGAGGAGTGGTGGCAGGCCTGCTGTACACCTTGTTTAATTTATGTTGGGAACTGAAGCGGGTACCGGAAGACTGGTGCAAAGCCGTTATAGTCCCAATATATAAAGGAAAGGGTCACAGCAGGACTGTAAAACTACTGTAGATCAGCTTGCTTAGCATTGTGGGTAAACTGTATGCTAAGGTGTTAATTGAAAGAGTTATGGAAGAAACTGATGGAAAAATTTGGGATGTGCAAGCTGGATTTAGAAAGGAATGGGGTGTACGGATCAAGTATTTTCCATGCGCATGATTGCGGAGAAGTTTTGGCCAAAACCAGAAAGTTTTGTGCTTTCATGGACTTGGAAAGGCTTATGACAGAGGGCAGAAATGTGTTATGGCAAACACTTAACTCATTTGGTTTGAGCGCTGGTTTGATACAGGCATTGAAGTCTCTTTATAGGACTCTAGTGCTTGTGTCAGGATCAACGGGGTCTACTCGGACCTGGTTTGGCATCCAAAAGGTGTCAGACAGGGCTGTGTAGCTTCCCCTGGCTGTTTAACCTATTTATGGACAGTTGTTTGCAAACTTTGAAAGTTGAAGAATGTGGGTTGAGAATGGGTGAGTTAACCGTCAAATGCCTTTTGTACGACGATGATCAAGTCATATTTGCATCGTCGGCGGCCGAGTTACAATGATGGTTACTTTAATGAACCGGTCATTAAAAGAAAGAGGTATGAAAGTGAACGCAAGTAAGACGAAAGTGATGGTTTTGAAAAGAAGAAAGTAAAACGTTATGTGAAATAAGAATAGAAGGGGAGTTGATTGAGCAAGTGGATGAGTTTGTATATTTGAGATGTTTATTTAGTAGGGATGGTAGATATGATAAGGATATAGAACGACGAGTGAACGCAGGAAATAGAGTGAATGGGGCTCTACACGCTATTGTGAAGAGTCAGAATGTGTCAAAAAAGGCACGATTGGCTATTCACAATGCTGTGTTAGTCCCTACTTTAATGTATGGTAGTGAAAGTTGGGTCTGGCAGAAGAAGCATGAGAGTAGAATAAATGCTGTAGAAATGCGGTCATTAAGGAGTATGCTAGGGCTGAATCTGAATGACAGGGTGAGAAATAGTGTGATAAGAGAAAAGTGTGGTTTGCAAGATGACGTTGTGACCAGGATTAAGAAAGGAATGCCTCGGTGGTTTGGTCATGTAGAAAGAATGAACGAAGAAAGAGTGACAAAGCAAATTTATGCTGCAGAAGTGAACGGCAGAGTCGGAAAGGGACGCCCTAGGCGAAGGTTTATCGACCAAATTGGCGATATATTGAAAATGGGCCAGATTAGGAGTACCCTTAACCGACGAGCGTGTATGCGTAGATATATGGATGTAAAGGAGGCGAGAGAGGTGTCCCAGGATCGTGTCAAATGGAAGTCCGTAGTCTCTGCCTACCCCTCTGGGTTACAGGCGTGAGTGTTTATGTATATGTATGTATAATATATTGTAAATCAATTTTATTTAAAAAAAATCCCGCTAGGTTTCTTGCTGGTTCTGCACAGGATAACTGTTTTTTCCAACTAAAAGTAAAACAAAACTGGCCAAGTGCGTGTCGGGCCACGCACAATGTAGCGGATCCCGTACATACGTACATACGTAGGGTTCCGTAGTTGCCCGTCACAAAACGTGGACTTTCTTGATAATGAGCATAATGAGTTCGCGGTTTGACCGCTATAACGAAAAAAATGGGCCCAAATAGGAAGATCATAACTGAAGGACTTATTTTCAAATCATACTTATAGGGATTCAAAAAAGATTAAAATAACTTTTCGATTTTGAAATAATACAATTTATATCAAATCATTCACAAAGATGATCATAGTTTACGATCTATCTATATATTCCCGGCTGTGCAACCCTAAGATATACATATATGATCGTAACGAACGTTCACGTAAACCACCACTGCCTTAAATTATCCTGAGGTCGCCCACGTTAACCAAAACTGTGACGAATGAAACTGTATGAGGCTATATGATTGTATGAATACTATGAATAAGGCCTACAATAACTACCAACAAAAAAATAAATGAAAGTAGTAAGTAAGTAAAAAAGATCCTCCCTGCCTATCCCGCAAATTTTGTTTTTCAAATCAAATTCCCGCAAATTCAAATCTTCCGGCACTCTTATTTGCCGGAAGAGATGATGAGATGGATGAGAACGGTCGTGGTTCCGATTTTGAAAAACAAAACCGGAGATACTCGTATTTCGGATATGTGCAACTATCCGCCCATTTCATTAGCGACAACTGCGGCTAAGATACATGACAGTGTGCTTGAGAGACAGTTAAAAGTACATATTAAATTAAACGATGCACAATTTGGTTTTAGACCAAATCCATCCAATGAGTGTGCAATACTGTCGCTGAAGCACATTGTGGGGTATTACACTGTAAGGAATACGCCAGTGTACGCGGCCTTCTTGGATCTTTCAAAGGCTTTCGATCTTGTCAGGTATGACATTCTGTGGGATAAATTGCGAAAGGCTGGTCTACTCGTCTCGTACATTAGCATTTTTAGCTATTAGTACGGTCATCAAATTAATCAGGTCAGGTGGTCTATTGCACCGTCGGACGAGTATAGGTTGGACTGCGGTATGAGGCAAGGGGGGTTAACCTCACCTACGCTTTTTAATCTATATGTATATAAATGAACTGATTCATAGACTCGGGAGTGTACATGTCGGCTGCTCTATTGATGGACTTTGCATAAACAACATCAGTTACGCAGACGACATGGTGCTTCTGAGTCCGTCAGTCAGTGCAGTTAGAGGGCTTTTGATCATATGTGAGGTTTATGCAGAAGCCCACGGTCTAAAATATAATGTTGCGAAGAGTAAGTTCATGGTGTTTAAGGTGGGCACGAAGAAACCTAATTTCGTACCACCTGTAATTTTAGGGGGTGTTGCACTTAAACGAGTAACTTAATTTAAGTACCTCGGACATGTGGTTACCGAAGATTTAAAAGATGATAAGGATATTGAAAGAGAAAGGAGGGCGCTGACTGTCCGCTGTAATATACTGGCCCGCCGGTTCTCACGTTGTACAGCCGAGGTAAAACTTATTTTATTTAAGGCCTATTGCCAATCCCTCAATACGTGCGCCTTATGGGTCAGATATACGCGGCGGGCATACAACACCCTACGTATACAATATAATAACGCTTTTAGATGGTTGCTGGGGCTCCCACGTTACTGTAGTGCATCAGGTATGTTTGTTGACGTCCACATAGACAATTTTTCAACACTTATTCGTAAAAGAACTGCGTCACTAATGCACAGGGTTCGTGGGAGCGCCAACAGCATTCTTAACGTAATTAGCGAGAAACACGATTGTACTTTTTTGAGGCACTGGGTGCATTTCTGTGTTTTTTGTCTGCATTAAAGGATTTTAATTATTATTATTACATCATTAATGTAAGTTTTGTTTATGATTTTGTTAATCTATTATTAAGTCGGGTCTGTTGTGAGTTACGTTTATATCGATTTATATTATTTTATTATTATTAAATAATTATTATATTTTCAATATTATTATGAATACTTATGCATTTGATATATTAATTTTAGTAATGATTTATAATTCTAGTATTAGAATTAACTTGAATGAATGTAATATTACCCTATGATCCTTGTTGGTCGAAATAAATAAATATATACAAATGAAAAAGTAAAGGTATAGTAGTAATGCATATAAGTCGTTTTCTTCATATAAAATGTTTATTTTAATAGTTTACAATAACATTACAAAGTTATAATGCAGCTAATTTTAGATAATTTTCTATGGAGTTGTAACGAAATTTTTACTATCATCATCATCATTATCATCATTACAGCCCTTCACAAGTCCACTGCTGAACATAGGCCTCCCCCAAGGAATGCCACAAAGCACGGTCCTTTGCCACCTGCATCTATCGACTTTCTGCATGTCTTAACAGGTCGTCACTCTACCTAGTGGGGGGACGCCCTACACTTAGTCCGCCGGTACGAGGCCGCCACTCGAGAACCTTTTCTCCCCATCAGTTGTAGGTTCTTCGAGCTATATGGCCGGCCCATTGCCACTGCAGCTTACTAATCCTTTGGGCTATGTCGGTCACTCTGGTTCTACTGCGGGTATCCTCATTTCTAAATTTATTACGCAGAGAAACTCCGATCATAGCCCTCTCCATAACTCGCTGAGCAACCTTGAGCTTCCTCATCCGGCCAGCAGTGAAGGACCACGTGTCAATTCCATAGGTCATCACCGGCAACACGCACTGGTTGTACAGTCTCGTTTTCAAGTTTTGAGGTATACCTGACGAGAAGATGTGCCGTAATTTCCCGAACGCTGCCCAACCGAGTTGAATCCGTCGATTGACCTCTCGGGTCGAAATTGGACTTACCTAGTCGGACTATTTGTCCCAGGTAAACATACTCGTCAACAACTTCGAGCTTAGTGCTCCCAACAACTACCGGCATAGGTGTGACATGGACATTAAACATGATCTTTGTTTTGTCCATGTTCATCTTAAGACCTATCCGTTGGGAAACATTATTGAGGTCACTGAACATAGTGCTTAGGTCCTCCGGCGATTCTGCCATAAGGACTATATCGTCGGCAAATCGAAGGTGAGTGATGTACTGGCCATTGATGTTAATACCGTATCCTTTCCAGTCCAGTAGCTTGAAAACGTCTTCCAATGCAGCGGTGAAGAGTTTCGGGGATATTACGTCACCCTGTACACCCGATCTTACACCTCTCTGCAGTTGGATAGGTTTCGTACTCTGGTTCTGTAGTCGGATAGCCATCGTAGCCCTACTGTACAAACACTTCAGCACTTAGATATACCGACAGTCAACTTGGCATCGCTGAAGGGACTGTAGCACCGCCCAAATTTCGACGGAATCAAAGGCTTTCTCATAGTCCACATACGCAAGGTAAAGTGGCAGTTTGTACTCTTCTGTCTTCTGTACAATTTGCCGAAGGGTGTGTATGTGGTCTATGGTACTAAAGCGTCTTTGGAAACCAGCTTGTTCGGGAGGCTGGAAGTCGTCAAGTCTGCGTGCAAGACGATTCGTAATGACTCTCGAAAACAGCACGTAGACGCGGCTCAGAAGGAAATCGGTCTGTAGTTCTTCAAGAGAGCGTTGTCGCCTTTCTTGAAGAACAAGACCACCGTACTTCTGCTCCACGCCTCCGGAGTAGTACCACCATGGAGAACGGAATTAAAGAGCTTCTGAAGGACCTCAAGTACCGATTTTCCACCCGTTTTCAGAAGCTCCGCTGTAATTCCATCCTCACCTGGGGCCTTTCCGTTTTAAGGTGCTGGAGAGCCATTCTAATCTCGCTCAGACTGACGTCCGGGATATCTTCGGAATAGTGTCGGATAAGACTCGCTCTTGGATCGTTACTCACAATTGCGTGTGGCTCCAACGATGACGTGTACAGCTGCCCATAGAACCTCTCAATCTCACTCAAAATCTCAGGTGTTTCGGAAACGATGCTGCCACACTCGGTCTTCAGCTTGACAGTTGGCTCTTTCTGGCAGACAGATCTCTGGCAAATACTTTGGAGCCTTGGTTTCGCTCGATCGCTTCTTCAATACAAGCTGTATTGAAGTTGCGTAAGTCCCGCCGCATGCATTTGGAGATCTGTCTGTTCAGTTGCCTGTATGCTGTCAAATTTGTTGAAGACTGCAGTTTCATCTCCCGTCTAACAGCCATGAGATTAAGAGTGTGATCGGAGAGTTTTTGTGTTCTTCTGCGGCGGGTCTTGCAGAACTTAGCTCCGACCGCATGGACAGTTTCCACGAGCTTATCATTCATATCGTCCACTTCATTGCAGTCTTCTAGGCACTGAAAACGGTTTTGTAACTTGAGCTGAAAGGTTTCGGGACTTTGGATTAGAGCACGAGGGGGACGGAGCGTTGACTTCATTAGACGAGACCTCTCCAACGTAACGTTTAGGTTCAGTGTACCTCTAACCATTCGGTGATCGCTAAAAGTTTTCACCCTGGCGATCACTGAGACATCACTGAACAGTTGTCGCCTGGTCGTAATAATGTAGTCAATCTCATTTTTTGTCGAACCGTCGGGGCTCGACCAGGTCCACTTCCTGTGGGGCCGCTTCTGTAAGAAAGAGTTCATCATAAAAAGTCCCTCTTTCTCCATGAAGTCAGCCAGCTGCTGGCCCCTTGGGTTCCGTTGCCCTATTCCGAATTTCCCTACTTTCAGCTCACCGTTCTCTCTTGTGCCTAGTTTTGCGTTGAAGTCATTAACACTGTATAGTGGGTTTTGGAGGAATGCATGGCTCTAGAGATATCCTCATACATTGACCTTCAGCAAATACCGTTTGGTGATTCTGAGTATAAGGTACGCAACCCTCGTTGACACACTCCCAATCTTTACAACGTTGTTAACGAGAGACTTGTGGACGATAAATCTGACACCTCCTTGGGAAAGATGGTCGCCCTCCCGGTGATAGAAGAAGTTGCCGGATTCGAGGATTAGCGTGTCCTCCCCCTCTCTTCGGACCTCGGATAATCCTATAATATTTCAGCGCAACTTGTCTATCTCTTCTTCCAGCTCCAGGATCTTCTCGTCAGTCCTCAGTGTGCGTGCGTTATAAGTTGCCAGGTCGAGTCATCGTAGGTGGCAACCGAACTTCCACCGGAGATTCTTAGCACCCCTTGCCCCACCGTTACCATGGTCGCCACCGTAACCAGGAATAGCGGAGCCGCCGGGGACTGGGGGCCGTCTCTTCGTAACTTTACTCATTGGGGTGATATATTGCCATAGTTGCCACGCTTGGCGAGCGTTTTTTACTAATCCAAGTGCATTTTATAAGTTGGTCGACTATTACTCGTTAACTTCTTAATTCTACTTAGCTGTGATAGTTTTCCTTTTAACTTCATTATATAAACTACTATCGCGTATACTTTTCACTTTTCCAGAAATGGCGATTTAGTTAGTAGAAGGGGTGGGACACATGACTCTAAGGAAAAATACCACTTTAAAGCTAAATATTTCGAAAACGGACCCCTTAATCGAAAAGATGTTGTTCCACGCCCCCTGTGTTTTTGAAAGACCTATCCAACGATACCCCAGATGATGGAATAGACGGGTAAAAAAAATCATCCTCCATTTACATGTATGGGAAGTACCTAAATTAAAAATATTTTTTAAGATTTTATTTCACAGTTTTCTAGGCGAGATTAATATTTACAACTATGCCAAATTACAGATTTGTAGCACCTAGGGTCTCTGAGCAAAACCGCGGAAGGACGGACGGACGGAGGGATGGAGGGACGGACATGGCGAAACTATAAGGGTTCCTTGTTGTGTAACTACGGAACCCTAAAAAGGACTTTCGATAAGTATTCTTGTAATTTATATTGAATGAAAATGATTCTATTCTATTCTATTCTAATATACTTATTGTTTATTTTCGTAATATACAAAAAAAAATTGGTGGAAAATTCAGGTATTATGAGAGTAGGGCCACAATTTGTTAATAGTTTTTTGATGGTTTAATGTTTTAGAAGTGGTGGAGAGCCAGTTTAACTGTAGGCAACACTGTTTACAACTTTCAATTTCATTTCAATTGTTTGCTAATTTTTTTCTGTAGTAGGTATGTCGGTGTGAATAATAATGGAAAAGAAAAGAATATTATAATCAGTATTCACAGAACACAATTATTTTAATAATTATATTACTAGTCTAAATATTGAAATCATAAGAAATAATCAGCGATAAAATCAGGGTATGTTCAATTGTCTTTTGGTATGTATTTGATCAGTTCTAAGTTTGCTACCCAAGTGAGTGCAGTTTTCAAGTATTTCGCAAGAAACAGAAGCACTGCAATCACCATGGTGAGTAGAACATTCTCTAATTTGTCTAAAGTGAAAATATCATTAAAAATTTCCTATAGATTACATACATTTTCTTATTATGTATTTAGCGCTTATCAATACTAATTGTAACTTTATAAATATAATCATGGTGAATAGAATCATGTTAAAAACCTATGAAGTTATTAGCAAAATATATAATAGTATGAGTTCAAAAAATACTTAATACCAAGATATTTACTAAACACGTAATTCTTGGAAATAGGTGCTATACATATTTAGAATGAATATAATTTTAAACGCATTTACAAACATCATCAGTCACATTTTGTGATTTTGTATTTAATTATTGAATTAAAAGATTGAAAATGAATTCAAATTCATTTGTTTTGTAAATTTATTTATTGGTTATTTTTTCCAGTTTGACTGTGTAATAAGATCTGATATTGTTTTTTATATCTTAGCCAAAGTAGCAAGAAACAAACAACCCATCTGATGTTAACTAGTTAAGTGTTACTGAGCTCCATCATTGTTTTCAATGTGGTAGGGCTACATGCTGCAGCTATATTATGGTTGTAGCATGAATGGGTCGGCTCGACCGGGTTAGGACCACGCTCTCACAGAATACCAGCGTAAAATAGCAGCTTAATGCTGCTATGTTTCATATGGTGAGTGTAGAAAACCGGATACCCTTTTTACAGGAAACGAGGCATTCCATCTCGGTCCTCAGGGTTGACAGCGCATCTGCAATTTGATTCTTAATCGAGGATAAATGTAGAAGTCTATGGGCCTCAGCATCCACTTACCATCAGATGTACTGTGAGCATGTTTGTCACCCATATTCTATAAAAAAAATGGCGTAAAACTACTGTTTGAAATATTAATATCCCTGTAGAAAATGCCATACCCAATTAAATGTACTAAATGTTATGCTATATACACTTCACCTTTAAACTACAGAAATGATTTTCTGCTACACTTTAAACAATTCTTTGTAATCTTAAATAGAAAAGGTGGGACTGAATGAGTGACCGGCCCAGTGGATGATGTCAAACCAGTAGCATATAGAAATATATTTGCACATGCAACTGTGGACCATCTACCATCGAGCATTGAACCATTGTAAGGATATATCATGTCTGTAGCATGTAGGAATGTTGCTGTTACCTTTACAGCCTACTGAAGTACACTGCTGAACATAAGCCTCCCCCATAGATTGCCTTTTAGGGGAGATAGTAGCCATGCTGGCAAGTGGGTTAGCAAACGCAGTTTTTTATTTTTAGTTGTTATTAGGGAGATGCTGCTGCCCATCTGATTTGTTTCCCTCTGTCGCCTCTTACGACACCATGGGACGATATGGGGTAGTGGATATTCTTACATTGCCACTACATGGTAATAAATGTTAAATGTAAAATGTAGTATTCGTGTTACAATGTTCTATACTTCTACCACCATATTTACCAACCTGCCATCATCTTACCTATTTATGCTTGTGTCCTGGTTTGAATGTTATAAAGAGCTGGTAAAATGCAGACTGTGATGCATTCTATCTTATCCTTTACTAACAACTACCTTCATTTGTAGTTGTGTTGCAGATGCCTATAGCTGCAAAATCCACTTACTTGGTGTTATTGTTTGTCACTCTTTAACTAAAAGCGGTAAGGTATTTGAAACATAAATTGAGTTACTGTCTTTTTTTTTCAGAGCAGTCCAACAGTGACAATAAAACAAGGCAAACTGGTTGGCTCAGAAAAGATGCTGTATGATGGTTCTCCATACTACAGTTTCAAGGGAATCCCGTATGCTCAGCCTCCTGTCGGCAAACTCCGGTTCATGGTAATTGTAGTAATTATTCAAAAACCCCTTTTCACTGGTAACGAGGCATTCTATCGTAGTCCACAAGGTTAACAACACATCTGCATTTGGACTTCAGATGGCTCAAAAGTAACAATTTAAAAATAAACTTAAATAAAACCAAAATTATACAATTTAGAGAACTCCACCTATTGGACTTAACATTTGTTATGAAAATTAAACAAGTCAACTGTACAAAATTTTTAGGATTAATGGTTGACAGACACTGACTGGAAGACTCATATAGAGTATGTATGTGATAAGCTTGACAGATTTGTTTATGCTATAAAACAGCTACGGTTGACAGTGTCTACTGAAGCGGCACTGAGCATATTTTTAGATATTTAACATTTATATATAAACATTTACATAGTTAATAAATGTGCTATATTCTGCTATAAATAAATTTGGACTTGAATTTGACTCTTAATCAAGAATGGATTAGATGTATATCTACAAAAAAAAATGTAGCAGTTGTCGACACTTTTAGTATTCAAAATGATAATTTAAAATGATGTTGATAATAAATGATAAATAAAATGATAACGACCGATTCCATGGAGTGTTAAGTGTACACTAATTTTACAAAAGTAAAGCATGTTTGAGTAGCTCATACATCCTGCCTCTCAAATAAAAAAAAAGAAAACTACTAACTAATAATTAAATAATTACATGGCAGCAAGTGAGAAGAGTTTTATAGTAACAACTATTTAATAGTTAGTGCAAGCTAGTGCAAATGACTGATAGATGATACAATGTTTAATGAGATGTGACAATGTTATACTTAATATTACAACTTCATCATCATCATTAAAGTCCTGCTGTCCACTGCTGAACATAGGCCTCCCCCAAGGAATGCCACAAAGTACGGTCCTGACCCATGCATCCATCGACTTCCTGCATGTCTTACCAGGTCGTCACTCCATCTAGTGGAGGGTCGCCCTACACTTCGCCTACCGGTATGAGGCTGCCACTAGAGAACCTTTTTTCCCCATCGGTTGTCGGTTCTTCGAGCTATATGGCCGGCCCATTGCCACTTCAGCTTACTAATCCGTTGGGCTATATCGGTCACTCTGGTTCTACTGCGGATATCCTCATTTCTAAGTTTATCACGCAGAAAAACCCCGAGCATAGCCCTCTCTACAATTTAATGTTATATAATCAGTTTACAACATGTTACAGTGCATGACACATTCATTCAAGGTACCTTAAACTTAAATGAAGGATTAGTCATATTTATTTATTTATTTATTTGCTTTTTTGTATGTATGTTACATGAGATACTGTTAAATACTATGTATACATACTAAGTCCCTAATGGAAACATGCAAATTTATTTATTCTTAGAAATTATAGTTATACAAATTTAACACATCAAAATCAATCATTATTAAATCATTAAATTAGCAACAACAAACAATCCATCCATTCGCGTATATCTATCTGAACACTTTGTATGTGACGCACATTCACCACCACTTCACTAGCATTATCATTATCCGCTGGGTGTGTAGCCTCCTCAGGTTGCCGCTGGTTGTGTGACGTACTTTTCCCGCCTTTGAGGGTCCTGCTGGCGCTGCAGCGCGTTGGCGACACCTCGTTCTTAACCGCTGAAATGTGAAGACACCGCTCATAAGCAATAGTAAGCGGTGATGATATACCCAAGCGTATAGTGGTGTACATTGTGAACGCTTAGTTCACCACGAGACTGTTCCTTTAGTTCCACTATTTTCATATTAAGTGTACGCCATTTTGTACTTGATCGCCTGCTCGTAATTGCGTGTTAAGTCGAATGTTAGATGTGTTAATCAATTTGTTTAAGATGGACACCTCTGGGAATTCTACGTTTTCGCTGATATTAATTTTATTGATGAAATTATTGTGTGCAAAAATTGTTAAATCCGTTCCTTTCATGGTACACATAGAGGCAAGATGTAGGATTCCATTGCCTCTCAGTGACAACACTGTGTCTGGGCAGATAATGCGCACTGCGCATTCTTCGCAACACTTGAACAGCCAGCTGTTGTCTGCATGTAACTTAACCCAGCTAACCGTTACTTGATCCTTCTGACGAACAAAATTAAAAAAAAAATTGGAATATGAAAAAAAAAATTAAAAAAGCTGGTATTAATCCTAAGATCCTTCTGACGAACAAAATTTAAAAAAAATATTATTGGAATATGAAAAAAAAAGCTGGTAATAATCCTAAGCAACTCTGGGGAGCAATAAATAACATAACAAACAGGCCAAAAAAGAAAGAAAATTCATCCCATCACTTATTAACCTTATCATCCACTCTGCAGCTATCTGTTAATTCAGTTAATGATTTTTTCGCTAATATAGGAGTCAACAAAAAAAGTCTTTAACAACAACTCACTGTCCAAGGTGTTGTTACCAACGGATGAGGATGAGGTTGCAAGATTAATAATATCTCTCCATAATGACTGTGCTGTGGGTTGGGTTGGAATATTAATCTACCTCTAATCTCCATAAAATGTATGTTAATGTAGTTGTCCCACCCCTGACATATATCTACAGTCTTGCTCTCACAACTGGAAAATTCCATAAAGCTTTTAAAAAAATGGATTATACACCCGATTTATAAGGGTGAAGACAGAGACCGTGCCAATAATTTTAGACCTGTGTTTTTTATAACTGTACTGTCTGCCTTGTCCAAAATACATGAACGCATAATGAACAACAGGCTCGTAAACTACTTGGAAAAAAATAACTTACTTTCGCCATCACAATATGGTTCTAGGTCAGGTAAATCTAGGTCTGATGCAATTCATGACCTTACAAATTATATTGTTACAAACTTGGACAATAGGCAGGAAGTTCTTGTTATGTTTCTAGATCTCGCTAAAGTTACGTCTACGTTTTCATGAACACATTAATACTTTTAATAGATGGTTGCGTAAACTAATATATGTATTTAAAACTCTTAGAGACGCGGCTGATGAGAAACTAAAGAAATCCGTCTACTATGCCTTGCTCAATCTTGGTTAACATATGGTATTACCTCCGTGGGCGGTGCTCCAAAATCTAAAATGCTTCAATTGGAGAGAATGCAGAGAGCCATCGTAAAGATCTCTTTTTCACTGCCGTATCACTATCCTACAGAGCTCCTATAAAAAGAGTTGAAAATATATAATATTAATATATAATATTAAATATATAATATTAACAGTGCGGCAACTGTTTATACAAAGAACCTTACTAAAACAACATGATCAACATGGGAAGGACCACACTCTCACAGAATACCAGCGTAAAATAGCAGCTTAACACTGCTGTGTTTCGTATGGTGAGTATAGAGAACCGGAGACCCTTTTTACTGGAAAAGAGGGATTCCATCTTAGTTGGGTGACAACGCATCTGCATTTTGATTCTTTATTGAGGATAGATGTAGATGTCTATGGGTCACAGCAACTACTTACCATCAGGTGGACTGTGTGCTCGTTTGTCACCCTATACTATAAAAAAAATGCTCTATTAAAATAGAATCCTTCACTCTCGAGAAGTAAAAGGCGTTTTAACCTCGTGGACCGCTGTAATATATACTCTATTATATACTCTATCCTCTATCCACACTATACTCAAATTATCTTAATGCTTCTTTTGTCACCTTGAAGGTTTTTTATACAATAAAGTCAATGAGATTATTCCTATATATAACGTTAATAAGACTATATGCAAAAATAAAATAACTATCAGGCTACAAGAATTAAATTATACACACACACATACACGCACGCACACACACACACACACACACACACACACACACACACACACACACACACACACACACACACACACACACGCACACATACACACGCATAGACACGCGCACACACACACACAGGAATACTACCACCATCTTTTAATGTATCTTAAATCCAAGTTAGATAAAAAAGGTACATTATTTAAATTACAAATATGGTACATGTACATGATAAAAGTATTGTAATTACCACCATAGGGCGGACCTGGCATCATGAAATATAGGCGTAAAGCCTAGCTTAGGCACCAGTCTCCCACAGTATAACATTGAGGCGTAATACTTTAATATTGTGTACAATAATTCTGTAATATTGTGGTGAGAAAATAAATCATTAATATTATTATTATTTTATAGGCCACAGCATCCACCTACCATCAGGTTCATGTTCTTGTTTATAACTCTTATTTTATAAAAAAAATACTGTTTTGATGCTCTCAAATAAGTTTGTAATTTTATTCTATAAAAAAAATTTATAGAATAAAAATTACAAACAAGCACACAGTCCAGTCCATCTGATGGTAAGTGAAGATGAGTGCTGTGGCCCATAGACATTTATTCTCAATTATGAATCAAACTTGAATATATTGAGTTCTTGGTGAATTCCACTATCTATTCTTCTATAGTTTGATAGTATCTTTAAGACATTAGGGACATGACTTACTTATATACTTCGACATCAATTAAAGAAATGCTCTAAGTAGTTCTTTCTCTTTACTAAATGACAAAAGAAAGAGACAGATAAGATAATCAATAGAATAGAACAAAATAGAATAGAAACTTTTTTATGCAATATAGATTATAAATAATGCTTATTGAAAGTCACTCTTATGTTTAATTTATCACTGGTTCGGAAAATTCCTCTGTCCTGTGAAGAACCAGCAAGGAACATAACGGGACATTTTTTGAAGAAAGAACAGTTTACAAATTATTAAAGTGATACAATAATTAATAATTTAAAATTAAAAATTTTGTACAACCCACTTCAATATATATTGTTAAGGATAATACAAAAACTATTGGTCAGACCTCAATAAAATTTATATGGGATCACATGAGAAGCACCAGCTTTCAAATAAAAAACAATCATCGAAATCGGTTCACCCAGAAAAAAGTTAGCCTAACACACATAAAAAAAACATACAGTCGAATTGAGTACCTCCTTGAAGTCGGTAGAAAACACGAAACAAATTTGTAACTTAGCTTGATAGCGATCACTGCATTCCCAGATGTTATTATCACCCATAAATAATATTAATAATACATAATTTAAGTACTGAACTAGTTTTCAAGAAACAAGTACTTAATGACATATGAGTCCAATCAGTTTTAATGTACATACTATTGCGTTGTTAATTAAAAACTACAAACAAATCATAGCCTTACGCTTTATAATGTTAGTTCACTGCTTTACCATAGACATGTGTCATTCATTCATTTCTAGTGACCCGATCATTCAAGTATTGATTTGTCTTACGAACCGGTTCATTCGGGTCCCCCATTCCCCATTCTCTATCTATTCTTCTTATTACTTTTTATATATTTTTTCTTATTTTATATATTAATACGTGACCCCTACACTATGATATTATCCTGTATGGTGGAAGCAGTTTACATAAATAAATTGAACAAGGACAAACATTCAGATCTGAAACATTTACTTGTAGGCTGTACAAGTACTTGTTCCTTGCGGTATTCAATTCCGCGGTTCTTGGCGCCGAAACTCATTGCTAAGCCACTGCGCCACGGAGCCATCTACAAAATTATTCGTTTGCCAAATAATTCATCATTTTACATTTTAATAATAATAATAATACACTCTTCTATGTGATGCGCTATGTATGATGAAATTAAATTTTTGATTACTTTTTATTCATTTATTTATTACAGCCTTTCACAAGTCCACTGCTGAACATAGGCCTCAACCAAGGAATGCCACCTGCATCCATCGACTCCTGCATGTCTTACCAAGTCGTCACTCCATCTAGTAACTAGATTCTCGTTGCAGGCTGCCTTTTATCTAACTTTATCATCATCAAAAATGTAAACTTAACAGAACTACGATTATAGTGACTTTATGTTTTTTACGTTTTCAGGCACCCCGACCGCCGCAACCTTGGACAGGCACCTATGAAGCTATCAAGCATGGCCCAATAAGTCCACAGGCTGATGTAATAACAGGTCAATTTTTAGAAGGCAGTGAGGACTGTTTATTTCTAAATGTTTACACAAAGTCATTGATACGAGACTCTAAAATGCCTGTAATGGTGTTCTTCCATGGTGGAGCTTATATGTCTGGGTCGGGGGACACGTCTATGTATGGACCTGAGTTCTTAATACAGCATAATGTTGTACTAGTGACATTAAACTATAGACTGGAAGTCTTGGGTTTTCTGTGCTTAGATACTCCAGAAGTTCCCGGGAATGCCGGTATGAAGGACCAAGTAGCCGCACTACGTTGGATTCAGAACAATATAGAGCAATTCGGTGGAGATCCTGATAACGTTACGATATTTGGAGAAAGTGCTGGGGCAGCGGCAGTGACATTCCATATGTTTTCCCCAATGTCTACAGGCTTATTTCATAAAGCAATAGCTCAAAGTGGAGTGTGTATATCAGATTGGGCACAAGGCAAGAACGGCAACGAAAGGGCCATAAGAGCAGCTAAGTTTTTAGGGGAAGATAGTGAGAACTCAAATGAATTGTTGCATTTCTTTCAGAATACAACAGTTGACAAATTAGTTAAATTAACATTTAAAACAACGACGTATGATGAAAAGCATCGGGGACTACCGATCCATTTTGCTCCAGTTGTTGAAAAGCAATTCGAAAATATTGAAGCTTTTCTCACAGAAGAGCCAATGAAATTATTATTAGCTGGAAAAATTAACAAAGTTCCTTTTATAGTTGGATATAATTCCGCCGAAGGTCTCACAGTTGCAAAGATTCAGGTTAAAAAACTGGATTTTCTAAATAAAAATCCCTCCTTTTTTGTGCCTAGAGAAATAGCTGAAAAAGTTGCCCTAAATATCCTTACAGATTTTGGTAATAGAATAAAAAGATTTTATGCGGGAAATCGTGACATAAACGAAAATGATATAGATATATTGTCCGATATCAATTCTGACATGCATTTTGTATATAATTGTCATAGGTTTTCTCACTTTTACGCGAATTTATTTAAATCTATTTACTTTTATAGATTTGATTGTGTTACTGACTTGAATATATTTAAACAAATGTTAGGGTATGCAGATTATAAAGGTGCTAGTCATGTTGATGAGCTGTTCTATTTATTCAACAATGCAATGAACAAGGACTGTTACGAAGAGCAGGAAAAGTTGAGGGTTTTAATTAACACTATCACTAAATTATGGACCGATTTTGCTAAAACGAGGTAAGATTATTTGTTCTTACATTTTTTGTTAATCTTTTAATTTACATTACCCAATGTATGCCTGCTTGTATGCCTTACTTGAAAGAATTGACCACACTCACTATGCTGGGGGACACGTAGCTGAATGCGAAGCCGACAGACACCCTATATTATATATATGGTAGAGCCATGCTACAGCTTTATTACGGTTGTAGCATGACTGAGTTAGCTCGACGGGGGAAGGACAAAGCTCTCGCAGAATACCAGCGTGAAATAACAGCTTAATGCTACTATGTTTCATATGGTGAGTGTAGAGAACTGGAGACCCTTTTTACTGAAAACTAGGCATTCCATCTTAGTCCTTAGAGGTGACAACGCACCTGAATTTTGATTCTTAAATGAGAATAATTGTAGATGTATATGGGCCACAGCATCCACTTAACATTAGGTGGACTGTGTGCTCATTTATCACCCTTTATCTTTTTTTTATATAAGAGGAGACAAAAGAGCATGCGGCTCACCTGATGGTAAGTGACTACCGTCGCCCATGAACAACTGCGACACCAGGGGAATTGCAGATTATATATTCTATAAAAAAACCTCCTTGTTGCCCTTTACCAGTATGTGAAAACCACTGAATATAAACAGTAGTTTGCCTGTAGTCTGTGGGAGTGACCTAAGGGAATCCATCGTCCCATTTCGTCCCATGGGTGTTGTTAGATGCGACTATGGCAATTGCCAGAAAGATCTTATTGCTTCCGGTGGTGGTCCAGTTTTGAAGGAGGGGCAATATGAGATGATGACTTCTTTAATTTTTTGTCTCTCTCGGCTATCTTGCTCTATAGTTCTTCCGATATCCTCTGTACTGTAATATTTTTTATCATTATTTCAGCAACCCCACACCAGACAATACAAAATGGCTTCCTTACACAGTGAACGGAAGAGAATTTATGAGCATAAATGAAGAAATGTCAATGAGCACATACGCAGATCGGGAGCGCACCGAATTCTGGAACAAACTGTACAAAGAAGCAGGGTTACCATATATAACTAAGAGTAGTTTATAAATATGGAAAAATTAAACAGACTGCATGCGGCCTTAATATGAATAATGAAACTCAAAAGTGACTTGTGGGATAGCCTAATAGAAAAATATAATGTTACAGCCTATTAAAGTCCACTGCTGACCGTAGGCCTAACGCATAGATTGCCTCATAGGAGGGATTTTGCCATAGTTGCCACGTTTGGCAAGCGGGTTGGCAACCGCAACTTTTTATTTTTAGTCGTTATTAGGAAGACTGCTGATCCCATCTCCTGATTTGTTTCCCTCTGTTGTCTCTTACGACACCCACATGATTATATGGGTTAGTGGATTTCTTACACCGCCACGAGATGGTAAAAGTGACACTTAACATTGAGGTATTATGTCATTCCCATTAATTTTTACAGTTTCCTATTATTGACTGCCTCGTTCTACGGTTGTAAGTGGTCTGTTGATTATGTGATGCCGGGTTGGGCCAAGGCCAGTTATTGCGCTTTTCTTTCAAGTGTTCAATTATATGGGCGATTAAAGAGGATTATTTAAAACGACAAGACACTCAGACGGATGATATAATTTATTAAGCACATAGACATTCATATGTAATACCGATACAGGTGATAACCTAGTTCAGGAGACAGAGCTCCTTTGTATTTAGAAAAATTTGGTTGCTAATAAACGTTATTTTATTTATTTTTTATAGACAACGTACCAAGTATAAACAAATTATATACTGTAACAAATTACAATTTAAAGAACAAGGTGCTTTGCCCGTCAATTAACTTTTAAACTATTGCGTGTTGCCATTGACGACTTTTGGATCTGAGACGTGGTCCTTCACTGCTGGCCGTATGGAGGGGGCTATGCTTGGAGTTTCTCTGCGTGATAGAGAAAGATGAGGTTAATAGAACCAGGGTGGCCAACAGCCCAACGGATCAGTAAGCTGAAGTGACAATGGACCGGCCATATAGCTCGAAGAATTGACAACCGATGGGGATGTAAGGTTCTCGAGTGGTAGCCTCGACCTGGTAAAGGATACAGGAAGTCGATGAATGCAAGTGACTCAAGACTGTGTTTTGTGGCATTCCTTGTTCAACTGTTGATTTGTGAAGGCCTGTGATTATTGTGACGATGATAATACATTATTTTAATGAACTGTCTTCAGCTGAACTTGGAAAAGCTAGGCAAAGCATCATAAAAAGCATGACAGTCACTAGGTAAAACTGTTTCCAGTTGCTTATATTTAATTGCCTTGGGTATTTGTTCGAATGAAGTTGACGATATGTCACTTCGTTTGGTAACAATTTAGGTCGTGGTAGAGGGATCCAGTCTGCGTCAAAGGCTAGCTTTATTTCGATAGTTATCGTATTGTATCGCATTACTCTTTATAAATCAAATTCTCAGAACTAGCATAATTCTTGATGAAATTGTAATCTACCAGAACTGTTTCGTACGGCATGAAGGTACGGGCTTCTTGACGTGAATCTCCTGATTTTTTAATTTACGTTCTATTGCGCTATGAACCGAGTCACACTCCATCGAGTGTGACCCGGTTCTAAAAACTTCTGGGTAATCGTAACATTGTACTTTATGCTTAAGGTTAATAGCGCATTAGACAGTACATTGTTGCAGTTTTAGTTCGTGCAATCATCCGAGTGTATTACTATAGGCAGTTGTTACGGAATGCAATGCAAATAGTCAATTATGAACTTACCGAAAGTTCTTGATGATAAATCAACAGCTGTTTCGTCGAACCTACAACAAGTGCAGTGGTGTGTTATTGAATTAAATCCTACTATTCTACTAATATTATAAACGTGAAAGTTTGTGAGGATGTTTGGATGTTTGTTATTCTTCCACGCAAAAACTACTGAATCTATTTTAATGATACCTTACAATAATATAGCTCATACATCAGAACAACACAGGCTATAATTAATAAAGATATTGTGTAAATTTTTCAAAATATAACGATAAGTGTTAATGTTAAGTAAGTCGGAAAAAAATTGTCATCTGCGAGCGGCGTTTTTGGCGTGCGGTGCAAAAGAGTTACTTGAGTAGATTTAGGAGAAACAATTCAACCACACAAATATAGTGTATTGTGGAATTGTTTCTCCTAAATAGTTCTACAAAAAATCCGCGACAGTATATATCTATCTTTATGTGTTTATTATTACCAATATGATAAAATACAATAAAATTTGATACTTTATTTCCAATACACATTTTGCAGTAACAAATGGATTTTATCAAAATAAATACTTGAATCGCTTCTGATGTTCAAAGTAGATAAACTTTAAACAAAGTAGGTAAACTACGTAATTTGGTCAAATATTTTAAAAGTAACGACGATATAAAATTGTGCGGTCCGGCGCGCGTAGGGCGGTCGGGCGTACTGCGAGCGAGGTGGGGGGAAAACATCGCTCATCGCCGCGTGGCAAATGTACCTCTTCACGCTTAAACCACTGAACAGATTTAGATGAAATTTGGTTATGTCGATAGTCGATACCAAGTTTAAGTCCCGGGGAAGGAAATAGGATAGCTTTGATCACGGAAATCATCCCTAAAGAGGGTGATGGAATTTATTATGAAAGTGCGATTATTGATGGATCACCTATGGTTTAAAGTATAATATCTACGCGGACAAAGTCGCGGCCAAAAGCTAGTACAGTATAATTATTAATTTCGTCTTCAAATATAAGGCGCTCGCAGTTAAGGAAGGACAAACCTTTACAGCCTCTAAGTCCATGGTGAGCAATATAAATTCTCCCGCCGCGGCCTTTTTGTCATCTTCTTTTTTCCTAGCCCCTGTTCTTCAAATTTATATGTGTCTGAAAATCCTAATATTGTAACTTCCACGAGCGTCGCATATGTCTTTTAGAGTGTATAGTGAGGGTCTCTTCTGTAATCTTCTGACAGCCTCTTACTTTACTTTTCTCGTAAAAAAAAAAAAAATTGGAGATGCAACTTTTGCCAAGCTGTCTCGAAGGCCGTAGAGGAGTTTGGGGAATTGAGAGTCACTAAGAAAAACTCGTTATTGTAATCATTAATAATCAGTCTTATAATTTGTTCATATTTTTTTTAAAACTAGTCTGGTATCGAGTTACTTAAGTCTTTTGGCTATCATTACCATAAACATAATTATAATGAAAAAACGAAATAGTAGGTTTGACTCCAATTACCCCGATGTAAAGGGAATGAAAGTCAGTCTATGGGGGAATAAAAGTCATAATTGTGAAACAAAGAATTGCCCAATGGAATCATAACAAAGAATAGAATATAAGTCGAGTTATATGCAAAAATCCCAGACTTGGATCATCACATCCTGTACATGCCTCATGGGCCTATCCAGCACAGAGACGGCAACGGCACCAGATTTCTCTCGGTTTTCCCTCTTCGAGGCATATCGTGCACACAGACTGATCACGCTCTTTCTGAGTGTTTTGCTGGATGTTTAGTGGGATTTCAATATTTTCTAAGTAACTATCACCACTCTCATCATACGGAACCTGTCCATCAGCCGTACCTTCAGATGAACTTGACTTAAAATAAGTTATTTTTTACTTCTTTTATCTTCTTAATAACTTTGCCTCTTGTATGCTTTTCTTTTTCCTTTCGTTTCTTAGCTTTTTATTCAAAAACTGTCTTCAAAGGTGTGGCAGTAAGAATTTCTGATTGTTGTGTTCTTTTTCCTTAGCCTTTACTTTTTCCAATGCAAGGCAGAGGTGTTAGTTAGGAAAGTACGCTAGTTAAAAGGTTTACTGTCGGATTTATTGTTCTCTTGAAACTGATTTTGTTTCTTGATGTAGTATATGACAACTACCTCTCTACAGTAATTATACCAATCACATATTGTGTTTGGGCTTAAGGATTGTTGTCTCTGTCGTTTGTACGGGTCTTCATGAATCGTTTGATTATAATATCATCCTTGTGAATATGCATAGATGAGGTAATATATGTGGATCATATCAAGAGTTACATTTTAAAAAGTCCCTTATCGTCGTGATATTTTAACTCCACTGCCTCCAGCTTTGCCCTTACAGGATGCTTTAGCACATACGAAAGTACCAAACGATTTACAGCCACTTGAGTATGATATTTTCATGTTGGTTTTGTGTTCGCCGCACCTTCGTTCCTTTAAGACCAGCCCTTTATCCTCACTATATCGAACACACTGCTCATTCGTTCCAAGTTTGCGCACAATATTCGACAGATTCCACATGTGTGAAATATAGCCGCTTCACATAGTCTCCGTCGTCAGAGTAGTCTTCGTCGATGTGTGATGATGCCTTTAGTGAAGCGTCAGGCGCCGAAAAGGGCCCCGCTACGGGTTCGTAATCGCTCATTCTCAGGTCCGGTAAGCAAGCCAAAGTCCATAGTAACGCAATCCAATCAAAGATCCAGAACCAATGTCAAGGTCAAACGTAAGGGCATTAAAAAAAGTACAAAAACAGAGCAGAAGTCGTCGAAAAATCAGGGAAAACACAGCACTAAGCACAAGAGAGAACATTCGCGTGACCACTAGAGAATCACGATTGACATTTGACGTCATAGATAATATATTATATTTGACATTGACGGATGCCCACAAAATGGCCGTCAACACCGTTCCGTTTCACACTTTTACGCCGGTTTTTGACATCTAACCTCATAACTAGATCAAACTGTCATATTTGCGTTTCGTTATACGCAATTTTTAGTGAAATTTATTTTTATCGTAATTAATTCAAAACGCATTTCTGAAATTATGTTAACGAGTGCATATGCCCTGTTTCTTGACACCATTATGACAAAATCTGAAATTTGATATTCACATTTTTGGATTATTTGTGTGGCTTAGGCCACTTTTGTATTTAAAGTACCATAATGTTTCCACTGTTATAGGCAAAATTAGGCCATTTATAAAAGATTTTTTTTAGATATTTGATTTACAAATTTGAAAAGTACAGAAAATTGGAAATTATTATTTAAAAAAATTGAACTTAAACTAGTCATCAATTTGGTCATATCATTTTCTGCTGCTAAATTTTTTAATTCCTTGTAAAAACTGTGATGAGCAGGTGGAATACAATTTAACAACTCCAGTAAATCTATCTTTTTCTTATCACTGATGACATGACCTTCAGGATATGAAATATTTAGGTTTTCAAGGATGATTGAATTGCGTTTCTTTAAATCAACCTTTTGAAAGAGTAAAATTTCAAGAGGCTACTGAGTATTTGAAAAAAATAACTTAATGGATGCATTTCATGAAACAATAACCACTGCATTTTTAGCCACTCTACTTTTCGCTTATTTACCAAAACTTTCCTGTACTAAAATATTTAAAAAAATAGTTTTCAGGATTCTGTAGTTAAACAACAAGGAACTCTTATAGTTTCACCATGTACGTCCGTGACCCTAGGTGCTTCAAATCTGTAATTTGGTTAGTTATAGATATTATTCACGCCTACATAGTTGTGAAATCAAATCATGAAAAACATTTTTATTTTGGGTACCTCCCAAACAGGTGATTTTGTTTTGTTACATGAATATCGGGGTATGTAACAACATTTTTTCGATTCAGGGGTCCGTTTGCGAAATATTTTGGTTTAAAGTGGTATATTTATCATAGTCATGTGTTCCCACACCCTCTATCAACTAAACCGCTATTAATTGGAAACGTGAAAAGTATGCACAATAGTGTTATATATTATGTAGTTAGAAAGAAACTATAAAGGCTATCTATAATCTCTACCTTATAACATCACGAATTTCTCAGTAGCAGCCCGGAGTCAGGAAGTTAGCAGTATTTTATCCTCTGCCTCGGAAATCACGTAAAACCGTTGGTCCTGTGCTGATCTCTCTCCGGTTATGTCGGATTTTCGTCCCATCGGACTATGAGAGTGACAGAATAGAGATCCTGTCCTGTCCTGCGCAGATGGCTAGTCTCCGTTAAGACTGGCTGATGTGATCGAAATTCGGTCTGGAGGACATTTTTATCACATTAGATTACATTTTTCCATTAGCGTAAACGATTACCGAACGTGTACGGTATTTTTTATACTTTTTTTTGGGGCTTTTATCTTTAGGGATATGCCAGCCCAATCGTTCCCTATCCTTAGATCTAGAAGTTCACTTGTAAGGATTAGTGACTAATAGCTTATAAAACATCCTAGCGACAACTGATGCAGGTTCCGGCAGTATAGGTAGCTCACGTTTTAAAAATGAAACCAGTCTTTCTTATAATGTAATCAGCTTTGTTATCTACAAATGAGTTCGTTTTTTTAGAGTAAGGGTGAAAAATGAGCACACATTCCACTTGATGATGCTGTGGCCTACATAGACATCCACGTCTATCCTCGATCAAGAATCAAAATGCAGATGACAAAGTGTAAAGAACCGGAGACCCTTTTTAATGGATATGAGAATTTCCATCTTAGTCCTCTGGGGTGACAACGTATCTGTATTTAGATTTTTAATCGAAGATAGATGTTATGTCTATGGGCCGCAGTATCCACTAACCATTAGGTGGACAGTGTGCAACGAGCATACAGTCCACGTGATGGTCGTATATCATCCTTATTCTTTAAAAAGAAATGTTTTTTTTTGCAAAAATAAATGTGTGAAGATCATTCTATCAATCAAATCACAAGATCGAGATACGAGGGTGGATTGAAAAGTACTGGCCTAACCAAGAAAATAAACACATACTAAATCAGTAATATTTTTATTTTTCTACATAATCACCATCAAGTTCAATACACTTTTGCCACCTCCCTTGATTGAAAATGATTCTTCCTTAGAGTCAAAATATGCGTCTACAGCTGCTTTGACCTCGTCGTTTGTCGAAAATATTTGACCTCCCGGCTTTTTAGGTTAGGAACAGAAAGTCTGATGGTGCCAGATCAGGTGAATACGGCGGATGCGGTAACAGTTCAAAGCCACAGTTGTGAATTTCAGCCATTGACTGTACTGACGTGAACACGGGCGTTATCTTGATGAAACAGGACTTTTCTTCTGAGCATTCCTCGACGTTTTTCTTTTATTTCCTCTCGTAAACGACGTAGTAAGTGCAGTAGTAATCAGAGTTTATAGTCTGACCCTTTCAAGATAATCAATCATAATCACACCTTTCGAGTCCCAGAATACTGAAGCCATCACCTTATTTGCCGACAAAATCGACTTAGCCTTTTAGGGGTGGTGAACCAGGTCTTCTCCACTGTTTTGATTGTTGTTTTGTTTCGGTGTACAGTAATGAACCCATGTTTCGTCCATAGTAACAAAACGATTCAAAATCATCTGCATCGGCTTCAAATAACTCCAAACAGTCGCGTGAAATAGTCAATCGCGTCCTTTTTGTTCAACTGAAAGCAGTCGCGGAACCCACCTCGCAGACACCTTGTGAAACCCAACTCGTTGACAATGATGTTTTGAGTTCGTTCATAGAGATGCCTATAATCTCGGCTATCTCTAATTTTAATCTGCGGTCTCCATTATTAAATCAAGTACTTTTTAATATTTTCGTCAGTAGTTGACGTCAAGGCCTTCAGAGCGGGGTTCATCTTCACTCTCTCTACCACGCTTAAATTCTGCTATCCATTTTGACGGATGAATATGACAGAGCACAATCGCCTAATGTACTGACCATGTCATCATGGATGGCTTTGATGATAGCCCTTCTTATGGAGGTACTTAATGACGGCACGCTGCTCGATTTGCTCCATTCGCGGAAATTATGTCCGATTACTTTGTTAATAAATTTATAAAATCACAACTAATTATCGCACGTTTCGAACTTCACACAATGAACTAGTCTGAACTGAACTAAATAATGTGGGTAGATTTGATTTTTAGGATTGAATGGATCTGTGTTAGGCCGAGTACTTTTCAATCCACCTCGTACATAACGATAACAATACTAAAGAACAAAGAGCAGTTACTATTTGTATATAAGGAAAGCTCAAATTAAGTCCATATTCTTTGAACAATTTTTTCTTCTGAGCCTAATGATTTAAATCGTCAAAAATTAAAATTAAAATTAGGCGGGGTACAAGTCAATTACAATTTATAATGTGATATAATTAAAAAAAATAACTAATTATAGTTTTATATATTTATTGTACAACGCAAGTTATGTTGTTTATTTAAGAATAATTTAACACAATTTTTTGTAATGGTTGTTAATTTTTAATTGTTATAAAGGTATAAAGTTTTATAATTTTTATTTGTAAATAAAATTATTAAAGAGTTGTCCTATTTTTTTATATATATATTTTCGATATTTCGAGTTCCTTGCACCTTTGGTCATAGCAGATGTTCAGACGTCCGGATGATGTATCTACACAATCAGTATAGATAAAAATAAAATTAAACAGTGTGGTGGCGGTGTAAGAATATCCACTACTACATATCATCAAGTGGGTGTCGTAAGAGGCTACAAAGGGAAGCTCAACCAGGAGATGGGTAAAGGCATCTTCCTGATAACACCCAAATAAAAATAACCGCTTGCCAAGCGTAGCGACTATGGCAAATATGGCATGCAGCAATTTGATAGGCTGTAATGATGATATCTTGTGACTTCCGATAGGAGCCGATATTAACCATCTAGTTTCGTAATGGATATAAAATCTGTAGATTACCGATGGAGTAGCACTAAAGAGGAGAGACGTACTAGTGCTGCAATCACCAATCCGGCTGTCAGTCGTACTATCTTATGGAGCGCTGGTCCAGCAGAGGACTGTGCTATACAATAACGAGGAAATAAAGTACTATATAAATTGCCTCTCTCTTTCTCCTTTCCGAAGAGGCAAAAAATATTCCTTAAATATTATTTTATTTCAATTTTTCATGAAATATCGAATTTAAAAATATTATTTAATGTAAGCAACACCGGCTTCTTTGTACAACTCATTCCAAAACTTTACACGATCCTTATCTGCAAATTTTGCCATCGCCATTTCCTCTTCTAGCTTCAAATACTCCTTTCCAGTCGCAGTGTATGGGAGCCATTCAACCTCTGTGCTATGGTTTGGTGTGGGCTTACTGTGAATAATATGGGTTTGATATAAATAGGAAAATCTAATAAACAATTAACGTACTTAAATTAAACTTCAAATGTTCGCTTGACCTTAACCTTAGCGAACTCGTTCCGAATATATACCGTGTTTCTAAAGAGACGACATTAAAACAAAACTAGGGAAAACCTAGGTGATTGATGTTAATTAGACATCGATTATAATATAGTCCAATATGTAGAAATACGGCTTAAGTGAGTTGGTGAAATCTCTCACATTCAACGTTATTTCGATCCGACCGACCGTCACTGCCAATCTCCAGGCGAATTGAACCAATCAAACGCGCGTAACGCGCAAAAACTTCACAACCATCTCAAGTGTTTGGAGGGTTAGACGTTACCTGTAGAACCAGCAAAAAATTTAAGATACCTATACAATAATTGCAACGGTTTTTATGGAATAAAGGTGACAAACGAGCAGGGCCTGATTTACCCACAGACTAACAAGGCTGGAGCCTAGGGCGCCAGGTTCGAGGGGGCGCTGAGGTTGCCTTTGCAAGCCCCACTTAGTATGTACTCGTAAAATAAAAATTGGTATAATATTCTCAATAAATAATAGAGTAAGTGCCGCAAGTATTTCACTTGTTGGTCCTTCTTGATTTTTGTTACAAAACAAATAGATAGTAAAAATAAGAGTTTGAATTATTTGGTACATTTCGTCTTTCGTTGGCTAACTGGACGTAATTCAAATATTTTAAATTGCCCAATCTCTCTACAAACGAGCACACTAAGCAAGGTAGTTATGTTCTTCTTAGGCCGTGGTAGTGAAAAGTGGATGATAAAGAATAAAAATGCAATAACTACGTTGTCACACCTGAAAAATATGCTGGAATGCCTCGTTAGTGAAGAGTCGTCGGAGAGTCATAAGTATATTCTTTTCTAAAAAGGGTCTCTGTTTCTCTCACTAACCAAAAGAAACAGCAGTATGCTATTAACTATCTAGTCTGAAATAGCAGTATATGACATTCTGAGCAACTCTTCCACAGTCAAGCCGACCTATTTGTGTTGCAGTCATAATATTATAATATGCTACAGCGTAGTCCTATCATGTATTACAAAAATAGTGTAAACCTTCTGGACGATTGATTGATGATCCATAGTATATCAAAATAAATCCTAAGAAAAAAATATATATTAAATCAAACATAATATTATTTTATTCAATTAGACTTTAAACAAAGCACCTATGAACGTCAACATATTAAGATAATTATTACTTAGTAGTACAGAAAAAACCGCTAAGACAAATTACGTCTTTGGTGAATTTATTTTCAGTACGACATATTAAATTTTTCAGCTTGTAAATGAGATTATAATATGTGCTAAACTGGAAGACATTAAGATCAAGCATCTTTAACTTTAAGGTAGGTATTCATTGAACGCGTAATATGCTTTCCTTATGAGTGATTGTTTGAGGTATTTTTTAAAAATAACGGTAACGATAACTTTCTCCATGAGTATCTTATGTAAAAATATTGTTTAAAGACAGGCTAAAATGCGCCCGAGTGAGTTCGCCACGCCGTTCCACTCAGCATTGGCTAACTTGATATTATTTACTGGCATAATATTTTTATAATTTCTTACTTACCCAGTTTTAGCGAAATTAGTCCACAGCGTTGTTACTTTAAGCGCCAATTCTCTTAATTTTGGTTGTTCATCGTATGGTTTCTTGTTTAAAAAGTTATAAAACATATAGAAAAGTTCGTCGGCATGGCTCGCTCCCTTCAAGTGGGTAAATCCTGTGTCATTCTTAACAATGTTTAAATCTGTGTCGTAATTAAACCGGTACATGTAGATCGGCTGGCAAGAAGCGCTGTACAGATTCGCGAACCTGTGCGTGTTGTAGAAGAAATGGATGTCACTACCAATTTTTTCAATTATCTCGGGATCATCTTTAGTTAAATTTCTGCTACCTACGTAAAACTGTTTCACTCTCTCACCGAACTCTTTCAGTTTCTCTTCCCCTATATTCGCTGCTAGTTCTTTAGTGACGAAATAGGATGGATGTTTATTGTAAACGTCCAGTTTTTCTGTGAGATAATTTATCAATACTAAATCTTCGGCAGAATTGTAACCAATCATAAGCGGTACCTCGGCCACTTTACCGTTTATTAACAAATCGATTGGTTCCTCGTCCATAAAAGCCTCTACTCCATCAAACTTCTTTTCAACGACCGGGATAAAATACTCAGGTAGTCCTCGGTATGTCTCGTCATACGTCATTGTTTTTTGTGCAAGGTTCGTTAATAGGGTTGGCTTCAAACTACGTAGGAACTCCAATAGCTCATTAGTGTCGTTTGTTTCTTTACCTAAGAGTTTTCCCGCTCGAAAAGCCCGCTCTTTAGCGTTCCTGTCGATCGCCCAGTCGTGTATGCATGTGCCGCTTTGAACAATCGCTTTGTGAAACAACCCCTTGGACATAGGCGATAACATGTGAGACGTGACAGAGCTAGCTCCTGAACTTTCTCCAAATATAGTGATGTTATCTGGGTCACCGCCAAATCGAGCTATGTTGTTTTTAACCCATCTCAATGCGGCAGATTGGTCCTTCATGCCGGCGTTGCCTGGAACCTCGGGTGTATCGAGGCATAGGTATCCCAGGAGTTCCAATCGGTAGTTCAAAGTTACTAATATGACATCGTGTCGCAACAGTAAGTCCGGGCTGAAGGTGTCCGAGTTGCCAGAGTTGTAACTGTAACTGCCACCGTGGATGAACACCATGACTGGAATTTTGGCGTCAGGACTTAAAGATTTTGTGTAGACATTTACAAAGAGACACTCTTCGCTGCCTTCAATCAGTTTTGAAATACTTAAATCGTATTGAGTACAAATGGGACCATGTTCGATTGCATCGCGCACGTCTTCCCACGGTTTTGTTGGTAGCGGTGCCTAGAAATTATAAATGTCCTCAATTTTGTGATATATATAACTAGGTCGTAGGTATTAAGTTAATTAGTGGTAGCTTAGAAGCTTCAGTGCTCATCCCGAGTTTAATCGAAGCCGTACCAATTAATGAATTAATGAATACATCTACATATTCTCTCTTCGCAATGGTACCTAACTTGTGAGAGACTGGTGCCTGATGTAGGTATGAAAAACCTGTATTACAAGCCACCAAAAAAATTTGAGAAATCAATCACTGATGATGAGATCTGTGCCCAGCAGTGGGTCGTATATAGGCTGCAACTTTACTAGTAGGCTTTAGTACCTAAACAATATACCTTCTCTAAGAGCCGAATAACTTTACAAAGGCAATTCTACCTCGCTGATTACAAGAAAGGATTGGGTATTTACTTCTTTTTTTATAGAATAAGGGCACAAGCAGCATACAGTCCACCTGATGGTAAGTGAATGCTGTGGCCCATAGACATCTATAGTTATCCTCGAATAAGAATCAAATTGCAGATGCGTTGTCATCCCTGAGGACCAAGATGGAATGCCTCGTTTACAGTAAAAGGGTCTCCAGATCTCTCCACTCATCATACGAACCACAGCATTATTAAGCTGTTTTTTTACACTGTTACTGTTACTATAAAAACTTTTCATTGGAATTTACAAGTAAAATTTTTATTTTCGTTCCAGTAGCTCAAGCTTCACATTGCGATTTTTTTTCAAACAAGGACTACTGTTACGCCGCGTAGTGTCGGTGTAGGAGAATCCACTACCCCATATCTCCGTGGATGTCGTAAGTGACGACACAAAGAATGAAACAGGAGATGGGCAGCAGCATCTCCCTGATAACAAACAACTCAAAATAATAAAAAACGCAGTTGCCATCGTTACGGGTGGCGACTATGCCAAATATCCCCTAAGAGGCAATTTATGGGGGAGACGTATGCTCAACAGTAGATTTTGATAGTAATTAAGACTACTGTTACCGGTTGACGAAAAAGTAGCTCCCTTTTCGAGGTACGTATATTAAAGATCAGTAAATAATTATAACAATTATTTATTTATTTAACACACCTACAATACACATATATGACATTATCATAAAAACATACCTACACATTATTACACTCTCTGATATGCATATAAATTAAAAGTGTACAAGACATTCACAAAGTATTTACCTGAAACCTTAGTTTGCCAAGAGGCGCCTGTGCATACGGGATGCCTTTGAAACTATAGTATTTAGATCCATCTAATAATGTACCCACGGCTCCTCTAAGTTTGCCTTCTGTCACGGTTACTATTGGATTTTCCTAAAATGAAAGAAATAACTTATATATAACACGAGATTTATTATATAATAACATGAGAATTCTTTAGCACTTCACTCATTCTCTCATCACTGACTTTAGTCGACTGCGTGACGTAGTGGTCAGAATATTTGACTGCTGAGAATAAGCGGATCCTGTGTTCGAATTCTAACGATAGACTAAGCATCATATGCATAAATGCAAAAAATAAAAAGAAGTAATTGGTTTTCAGGTACGGATGCAGTGGCGTAGCTAGGCATGGACGAAGTGGGCCCGTGCCCACGGCCTCGTACTTAAAGGGGCCTCAAGAGGCCCCTTTAAATGCGATGCCCCCAGACTTTACTACAGATGACTAATTAATTTGATCACTTTTACGATTTTTACAAATTTAAAAGCGTGTTTGTTTGGGGCCTCGCAAAAAGCCCCTCGTAAGTGCGACTGCGAGGCCGTTGTAACTACCCTCAAAGACCGCGATCGTTAGATTGACGGAATATGAGACTTGTCAGGAATTAATAGCAATGTCGTGTCAAAGCATGTTTGGTAGGATAGATCTATTGGGTAGATCCTGCGAAAGAAAGAAAAGGGGCCTCGCTAATGCGACTTCGCCCACGTCTATATTAGTCCACGCTACGCCCCTGTACGGAAGTATGTATAGTGATTATAATAATTCTATTACATTATATACCTTAGGCTAAAAAATATCTAATAGCTTTCAATGGATTGTGACATAACCATCTCGTTTACGCTAGACGTAAAATATCAAGCTCAGCGACGTGAACAGCGTCATATGAGCGACACGTCTAATACTGCCAAATCCTCTTAATCGAGGAAAAATATAGTGACCCTCCTTATTACACATACGATGTTGGTCTCTGATAAACAGCGTCAGTACGAGGCTGCCGGCTCTGCGCTCCTAACCCTTCTCTCATTACCATGCTCACCTACCCACCTGTACAGTATGGTGTTGTTTGTATGTCTAGATTCACTCTAATGTCGCGGTTGCATTCTGCAGGCTGTCGCCGTGTTTGGCACTATAGGTCGGCCGATTGGGATAGGATGCGGTCTTTTTTTGCATTCTACCCTTGGGGGCGGATTTGCTTCTCGCCGGACGATCCCAGCGTTGTTGCTGATTCTGTCGCTGATGTGGTACTTCAGGGCATGGAACTTTTTATTCCATCCTCTGTAGTGCCCGTCGGAGGCAGATCCCAGCCATGGTTTGGTCGCTCCTGTAAAATAGCATCACGCTATAAGCAGGAGTGCTACCGGGCCTGGGCTAACGCATCAACGTCTGGGGATGTAAACACCAGCGCTCTTAAAAAGAAGTATAATTCCGCCTCCAGGTCCTTCAAAGAGTTATTGCCAAGGCAAGGTCTGAGCACATCGGCAGAATTGTCGAGAAGCTAGTTCGCCTTCCTTCGGGAACCCGTGCATTCTGGTCTTTCGCCAAAGCTGCCCAAGGGAACTTCTGTCAGCCATCTCTTCCATCTCTGCACAGAGGACGACTCACTGGCCCATGCTGCAAAGGAGAAAGCCGAGCTGTTAGGCTCTCTTTGCGTCCAACTCGACTCTTGATGATGGGGAACACACCGCCACACACCATCCCGCGGTGTGAGTGCTCCATACCGGATGTGCGGTTTACACAGCGCTCGGTTCGCAAAGCACTCCTTACCCTGGACGTCAGCAAGTCGAGTGGGCCAGACGGAGTCCCTCCCATTGTGCTGAAGACGTGTGCACCGGTTTTAACGCGTCTTTTCCGGTACTCCTACTCGCAAGGCGTAGTCCCGAATTCATGGAAGACAGATTTGGTCCACCCGATCCCTAAAAAAGGCGACCGCTCAGACCCGTCTAACTACAGGCCTATCGCCATCACCTCCTTCTTCTCCAAAATAATGGTATCCATTATAAACTGCCAGCTCATGAGGTACCTTGAGGATTACTGTAGAGTAGAGTCAAGGGAGACATTGGCCGTTGGTTTAGACATAGCGAAGGCCTTCGATCGGGTCTGGCACAAAGCGCTTCTTTCGAAGCTCCCTTTCTATGGGCTTCCCGAGAAATTGTGCAAATGGATCACCAGTTTCCTTGCTGGTCGGTGCATCAAGGTCGTAGTTGACGGTGCATGCTCTGATTACAAGCCTATCAACGCTGGTGTTCCACAAGGCTGCGTGCTATCACCAACGATGTTTCTCCTGCATATCAATGATATGTTGCAAACTGGTAACATTCATTGCTATGCGGACGACAGCACTGGTGATGCCTTATATACCGGCCGTGCCAATATTTCTCGGGAAAACGTCGCTGAGTACCGGGACAAACTTGTGTTTGAAGTCGAGTCTTTGCTGAACAAAGTCTCGGATTGGGGGCGACTAATTTTAGTCCAGTTCCATCCCCAGAAGACACAAGTTTGCGCGTTTACCGCTAAAAAGAACCCCTTTGTCGTATCTCCTCAGTTTCAAGGCACTCCCCTTGCTGCCTCAGCTAGCATCGGAATCCTCGGCGTCGACATATCGAATAGCGTGCAGTTTCGTGGTCACTTGGAAGGGAAGGCCAAATTGGCCTCTAAAAAGCTTGGCGTGCTCAGCAGAGCGAGACAGTATTTCATGCTGGCACATCGCTTGCAACTTTACAAAGTGCAAATTCGGCCTCACATGGAATACTGTTCTCATCTCTGGGCCGGGGCACCCCAGTGCCAGCTCCTTCCACTTGATCGCATCCAGCGCAGAGCGGTTCGAATCGTCGACGACCGAGTTCTTTCTGATCGCCTCGATTCACTGGCGCTGCGTAGGGATTTTGCATCCCTTTGCATTTTCTATAGAATCTACCACGGGGAGTGCTCTGAGGAATTGTTCGGATTAATTTCACGAAGGCACATCGCGTCAAAATTCACGATACCATCCTCAACATATGGATGCTTGGTGGTCCACCACTGTGCGTTTTACTAGGAGTTTTCTTCCTCGTACAACTTCTCTGTGGAATTGTTTACCACCGGAGATTTTTCCGGACCGATACGACTTAGGGACCTTCAAGAAAGGAGCTTACTCCTTTCTAAAAGGCCGGCAACGCACCTGCAATTCCCCTGGTGTTGCGGTTGTTCATGGGCGGCGGTAGTCACTTACCATCAGGTGAGCCGCATGCTCGTTTGCCCCCTCTTCTATAAAAAAATAATATTTTGTGCAAAAAAATGCACAACACATTACAGTAGCATTTTTCTCGTATCGTGAAGGCGTTTTTCATACGTAAATTGAACATAGACAACAATTATTTGTAGACCATAATTATTAATATTTGTTCTATGCGGGATTCGAATCCACAACCTTGCAGTATCGTAACTATTATCAAACTTTGCGGAAATTCATTATGGTATTAAATGTCACCGGTGATAAATTTATTGAGACTGGCAAAGCAGCAACACAACAATGCACATTTGATAATATTCGTACATATATGTATTTAAGGTATTCTTATGGTAGAAATGTGATAAGAAAATCGTTATTTCGAATTTTAGTTATTTAGTCTTTAGGGCTGCCAACGAACGTGTATTTTGATTGATAATGGAGGATAATTTTAAATGTCTATGGGCTACTGCATCCACTTACGAGTATGAGGTGGACAATGTGCCCGTATGTCGTCACCCTTCTTTAAAAGAAGTGTGCGAGTAATTGTGTAAACACGTGCGAACTGAAACTTCTACTACTTCTCTAGGTTAAATAGTAATATACTCATGCAGCCCCGGCGGTGAAACGTTACAAGAAAACGTGACTTTTTGATTTTTTTACTCCACTACGTAGAAAAAGAAGTATTACCTCAAAAACTTGTATAATATAATTTTCTACGCTTTCTCTAATAAAAGTGACCTCTGCAAATACTTATTTCTAATTTACTATCTAATAGATAAGCAAAACAAATTTGCATACCTATTAGACAGTAATTAAGAGCCCTTAACTATCACGTCTCCCGCGAAACAATTAGGGGAAAGACAATGTTATTGCTTTAGTTGGCTTAAACTCGTGTAAATTTTTTTTAGTTTAATTTTTTGTATTCCTATATCAAGTCTATTATTGTAGTTTGTTATTGTATTCTACATCTACTTTGTTTTATCCCTATAGGCATAGGTAGAGGATGCATAAAGCATTAAATGCGCCTATACACATATAATTATAGTTGAATAAGTAATAAATGGAGTGTCTGAAAAACAGCGCTACGCTACCTGGGTAGGATATGAAATCGTTATCTCGTGCAGCAAAACCTTACTCAAGAGCATAGATAATATACTATATAGGGCAGTTAAGTGTAAAGAATCAAAGGCTTTTAAATATAAACGAGCAAAGAGTAATCAAGAGTAGAATAATTTTTGAGACAGTAAACTGATACCTATTTAAAACGCCATAATTAAAAAAAACTACCTACATACTTTAATTAGAATTCATTCAAAATAATTTCCTAAGTACTTACTGTCAAAGCAAAGCATAATAATATGAAAAAAGTTTTATTAATTGATTTATTTCTCAAATTTAAATTTAAATAATGAAAATAAACTTACTCGAACATGTTTTCTGTTTACTCTTCCACTTGAACAATGTTCTGTGAGCAAACACACTATAAAGGCACATAATATGTTCTTGTAACTCACCATCATAATAAATTTGTAAGCTCGCATGAAACACCTTACTGCACTGCTCTAATTTCCTCACTGACCAGTGACCAGTATAAATATAATATATGTAGTTATCTGTGTCACTGACTGAGCTGTGAGCAGTGTTACCAACTGAACAATGAATTTTTCCACATTCTTAGATTGGTATAAAAATATCCGCAGAATTCCGTAGATGCTATTTCAAAATATCCGTAGATCTGTATTCTTCTTAAGACGATCGAATTTTTTTGTTTTTGTCATAGAATAGATAAATTTTTTGGATAAATTCTTTCTATCATGTAAAATTATTGTTGTAAGTTCAATTGTAGTATAACATCGAATGAAGCTGTTTTTTTTTGTTAAGTTTTTAAAGATCTAATTATTTTGAAAGGATTGTGAAGTACAAAAAAATTAACATGGAAATCAAATTCCATATATTTCAACTCAATTTCCGTAGTTCCGTAGACGATGAAAAAATTCCGTAGATCTACGGAAAAATCCGTAGTGTAGGCAACGCTGGCTGTGAGCCTTGAGTACTACTACGTTCTAGTACTATAGAACTTCCTGTATAGGACAGTTACTATACTCTTTGTATAAAACATAGAATCTGTACCAGTGAGCCAAAACACTGTGTCAGGGTTGTCCATTGCTGCAAAATAACGATTTGCAGTGGATTTTGATGTGTAAAAGTAATTTTGTTTATTAAATATCTGCGCGTGTAGGTATATAATATCTATGTATGTGTAATATTTATGTAGAATCTTTGACGTAGCTTCCCGTCGACTGGGTATTTTACGCCTGGCATAAATAAGATGTTTATTTATTTATTTTAGAAGTTGACTCAACTTTGTAGGCTACGGATATGCTCGTATTGTTTTCTTTTAAAACATTTTTGGCAGGTATTGTTCGCAGGTCAACAGGCAATTTGTTTCAGAGGGAGATGGAAGTAACTGTTAAAGAATTTGACATAAACGCAGAATAGGTCTATACAGCCATCTTTCGGAAACTATAAGATTTTTTTGACATATTGCATAATCACATCGCATTGTCGCTTCTTACGACACCCACGGGACGAATTGGTCAATGGATTCTATAACAAAAATTACAAAGTAATATGTTATCTGTTCTATAAATATTTTTTAGTTTTCGGAAATGCAGAAGAGAGAAATGTACAAATAAAAAAAATATAAATTAAACCACAACCCTTTATTTATTTTGAAAAATCGGCCGTTAACAATCGTCAACAATAGGTAATATGAGGCACGCCCCCTTCTTTATACAGTTCGTTCCAGAATCTCATTCGTTCCCGACCTACATGTTATTTTCTATCTTCAAGTATTCTCTTCCACATCTCGTATAAGGAAGCCATTTTGTTCCAAAGCTGTTGTCTGGGGTTGGATTTATGTAATATTACGAATATCACGAATAATCATATATGCTGTTTAAATTTACATATTTATTAATGTATATAACCCTGTATATGCGGCAATAACCGGCTAGATTTTCAGAGAACGTTCAGAATAAATAATATAGCTGAATGGTGAAGAAAAATTGTTTAAAAAAAATCTCGAGCATTCTGTCATTTTTATCTTTTAAATTCAAAATGCGTGGTAAAGCATTATTTGAACTAATTGTCTACTATTTTACTACGCACGCACACATTCGTAAGGGTAAATCGATCGGCAAAAAGTTGTAAATTGAATCGCACACAGAGGAGCGGGTGTAAGCGTAGTTGTTACCCATAAATCACATTTAATTTGGGATAATTTCAAATAAAAGTAGAAGCCTTATTTACTCGTATTTTAAAAAACTGCAATAACGGTATATCATTATTTATATATTTGAACTTAAGTTTAAAATTTGGTTATTAACCCTGTATATGTATATCTTTAAACATATAAAAAAAATTAAGTCTGTCTGTAAGATCGAAATAACTGCCTTTTATGGAGCTCATCAGGTTAATCGCTTGCCATTAAAATTAGAAAACACATATTTTGTAGAATTCCTATCCTATCCTACTGCTGGCGGCGCAGAACTCTCATTTCTGAGAGGGTTACCAAGCGTGTACAACGGACTTAACATGTCCTTCAAATATTGTTCTATTGTAATCGTCTGTTCTTATCGTTACCCTAGAGTATACAATCAGTTTTAACAACAAATGACTCAATTAAACCTATGAGTCAATAAAATACCAGACGGCACAAATATTGGCTCCGTGCCGTGCCGTCCACTTGTTTTCCTCATCCAACCGCCGTCACTATAAGGAAAATGAATTGTGAAGCATACGCCACGCTAGTATATTGTACGATTAGTTTAAAAACATGTTAATAAATAAAAATTATATCAATTTAGTTCATTTTATCAGTCATTATTATTTATTAGTCTTGATTCATATAAGATGATGTGTTGTTAATATTTCCATGAAGGTGTATAATGCATTTATTTAATAAGGTAATGGTGAAAAGGGCCACGACACTTGAACTATCATATTTTTAGTGCGCTGGCCCCATACTTAAACATTTTATCCATCCATCCAAACAATGAATATTTAAATATTTTTACAATACAAGTGGTAAAATTAAAAATGTTGTACAACTTCAATATAAATAAAATGAGAACATCGTCAATGTAGTCGAAGTCAATTAAATACGCATTATTAAGGATAATTCAAAAACTGCTGGTCAGATCGTGTCGTGATCAAATTTATATGGAACCACATCAGAAGCTTCAAACAAAATCGGTTCACCTAGAAAAAAGTTCTGATGTAACACCCATAAAAAAATACAGTCGAATTCCTCCTTCCAGTCTTCCTCCTTTTTTTGAGGTCGGTTAAAATGGTAAGCAAATCATAAAAGTAAGTAGTTGTGTAGAGATTTTCACACTTGATTGTATGCAGCAAGTTTTTTATTAAAAAGTGGTAAAATGAAAAATTTTTGTTCAACCGACTTCAATATAAATTATTAAGGATAACTCAAAAACGACTGGTCAGACCTTGATCAAATTTATATGGGACCACATGAGAATTACCAGATTTCAAACAAAAAAAGAATCATCGAAATCGGTGCCTGCAGTTGGCTCGACGCTGCGCCTGACTTGACGCATCTTGTGGTTCTGGTCGATGGAAGTATTCACAGTGGCTGAGTTTGATCGTACTCTGTATAACGTTGCTTACGCACTACCAAAGGGCCAAGCCCTCTTTTACTAGTTCGCCAGTTATTTTGCTGTGGACTATAGTCCAGTTCCCAACTTAACGTTCCTCTTCGGGGGGAGCGCGTCGGTTGGTTGCTCACCGCACACGTGTGTGGAGCCGTGTACCTCCCCCACATTTTTTTAAATAAAAATGTTGGAGACCGAAGTCCTTGTATCAGGTATTTTTATTTAAATACTATTTGTGCCCGCGATTTCGTTCACGTGGAATTAGTACTTTAGTGTATCATATTGTAAGTAAACAACAAATTAATCGCCATAACGAAATCCACAGTTTGATTCCCAATTGATCGAGCTAACAATTCATTATATCAATTTTCTTAAGGATCTCTAATTTTTTGGAAATAAATTATACTGTATAGATAATTTAGCTTTCTACTGGTGATGATGAAAATCGTTAAAATCGGTCCAGTAGTTTCGGAGCTTATTAGCTACAAACAAAAAATCTTTCCTCTTTATAATATTAGTATAGATTGTGAGCCTTTTCCAAGCGGGAATGGATTAATTAATAAGGAATTGATTTATGTGAACCTGAAACAAGTGGAATAGGGACGATTTAAAGTTCTTAACATTTTTGACCCCTTTTCTTCGTGAACGGCTTTCGATTGCCCTAATTAAAATTCATTATTCTAAGCGACACCTAAAAAATAATTAACTTACGAAACAAACACAACGTAAATAAGCGTCCTAAATAAGACGATCACGTTATAAATATAAAAAAACAGCCTATAACTAAACCTTTAATAAAATTGAGAAAGATCAATAATTTGTTTACCTGGTCACTATATTATAGTATATATTAGGTCCTTACATATGAAATTGGCGTTTTGTACGGGAGGAATATAAAGTCATTTTTTTTTGTAAAATATATTTAATTAATCAAAGTATGCACCGTTGTTATCTATGCACTTTTGCCATCTCATAGGTAGTTCATTGATCCCTTTACTAAAAAAACCATGGGGGCGAGAATCAATAAACTCTTTGAAGGCGGTTTGGACTGCCGCATCGGAGTTGAATTTTTTTCCTTGTAAGAAGTTGTCCAAATTCCGGAAAAATGGTAATCTGTTGGAGCAAGGTCCGGGGAGTACGGTGGATGTCGCAGACATTCCAATTGTAGCTCATCTAACTTAGTGGTTGTTTGTTGTGCAGTGTGGTCTTGCGTTGTCGTGAAGCAGCAGTGGCCTAGAGCGATTGACCAATCTCGGTTGTTTACTCGTAGCAGCTAGTTCTTCCTTCATGGTTTGCAGTTGCTGACAATAGATATGATATATATAGATACACATAGATATTTAAACGGTGACTCTCATCACCATCCTTCACAGTTAGCTACCGTGGGTAAATCTTTGTTTCAGAGAGCACGAGGGATCTGTGACAGTAAACACCTGACCACCGAATTCCAACACGTCAAGCAAATTTTGCACGACAAAAAGATTCAGGTCCCGGGCCTACGTCACAGTGAACGGGTGAAGCCGGCCACAATCGAGCGTGTGCCTTCTGTACTGCCATATGTCAGAGGTATCACTGACAAGATTGGCTACATCCTGAAACGTGCTTCTATTAAAACATATTTTAAGCCGCCGAAGAAGATTAGTCAGTTTTTACCATCATTCGAGTGTAATATCCTCTACAAGAGGAGGAATGTACAAGCTTGATTGTGAATATGGCCTCTCCTACATAGAACAAAATATAAGACCAATAAAAACCTGCGTAAAAGAACACATAGCTGAAGTAAAGAATCGACGCTCCGGAAGGCTGCAGTCCTTGAACACGTACAAGGATAGCCCCATCACTACATTAGATTTGATAGACCACAAATCCTTGCTAAAGAATACCAATTCCTTCCAAGGATGATTCGTGAGGCTATTGAAATCAAAAACATTCTAATTTCAACACAGAAGGTGGCTGGGTGCTACCATTTACTTGGGGTCCTATACTTAATAAAATTAAGTCCCAACCGAAGCATACAACTGCAAGACTTCAAGATACTGTAAGTTCATACTGCGTAGATAGGAACAAAATTAATAATTTTAATCTAGAAGTAACGGTGGTTAACTATGACATTGGGACGTCAAATAACTCAGTCCCCCGTGACCATGGGTGCTGTAAAGTACTCGAAAAGTCGAGAATAAAGTTAATATAGGCGTTAAAATCCGAAAAACTAGTTTTATTTAAATTTCATTCACTCAATTCATGAGGTACCCATTGTTCAAGTTTTTACTTTCCTGATTTGCTTCAAGTGGATTAATACAGTTTTATCACTTACCCCAAAGCCTGCAGCTATCTCTGAAGTGCTTTGTGATGGATCCGCTTCCACAATAGCCTTTAATTCTTCATTTCCACTTTGGTCTCCGGCCGTCCACGGAGTTGGTTCTGAAGGTCGAAATTTCCAGAACGAAACGTTGAAACCAAAACGTACCGTGCTTTATTTTGCCGTATAATGATATCCACTGCATTGTAATGTATTACGTGAAAGCAATACATTAAAGTATTAAATTAATACATAATATCGAGAAAGATTTATAATATTTAATAAGAGTATAAGTATTAAGTACCGAGGGATTAATAAGATAATTCCATTCTATAATAATTAATAAAAGTTTGAACAAAAACAAATATCAGAGAATGTTGGAGCGGATAGTTATTAATTTAATTTAATAGAAAACTTTCGCATATTTGAAGTTTCCTTCGCAAATATCAGTTCATAATGAAATAAATTCTCTAAAATTGTTATAGCGTTAAATTTGTACAAAACTTAATAAATAATTTATTCCATTTAAATAGTAGCTGCTGCTATAAAATATGAAATTATCATCATCATCATTAGATCCATCATTCATCCATATTACGGTCCTTCACAAGTCCACAGCTGAACGTAAGCCTCCCCCAAGTAAAATTCCATCAAAATCTTAAAACAAGAGCGTACAACTAGTGCATGTTGCCAGTTATGACTTATAGAACTAAGCTTCACAGTTGACCGTATGAGGAAGCTTAAGTTTGCTCAGCGAGCTATGCTCCGAGTATCTTTGCGTAATAGACTTCGTAAATAGATATCGTGGGCCGGCAAAGTATCTCGACGGAACAAAATCGATTGGGTAAAAATGTTCTAGTGTGGCAGCCTCATTCTGGCGAGTGAAGCACCGGAGGCCCCCCTACAGAAGATGGAATCTCACCGTAGTAAGATATGTATGAATTCGATGGCTGAGAAATGTTCTTTGTGGCATTTCTTAGAAACCTATGTATTCGGCTGGGGACTTATGGGACTGTAATGAAGATTAAGATGAAACATACAATTGTTAGATTTAAGATAGTTTTGTCACATGATGACAGTAGTGGATCTACCATGTTATGTCATAAAAATAAAAGTTTTTGAAACTTTATTAATGGTAAATTATTATGAGAGGAATTTTTGGTAAATGAACTCTATAGAATGAGGTCGCAAGCCGGCCAGTACATTAAAGGAAGGATGCATCGCTAACTATCAACTGGTCTTTCAAAGTGCTGCAAACAGTGTATATCAGTATTTATTGTTAGATATTAGAATGGAGAGCTTCAAGAAAAAGCTTTAATCCCATTTCTGATGTAAGAAATTATTCCACTTCTGATGTTAGAAAATATTCTCAAAATTATTTAAATAAAAGGACACTACACGGTAACAAACACTGCCTACTATCTGGACCCAATTACATGATAACACCAAGGTATGCTAACCAACAGCATTCACTACCCATCTCAATGTAGCACAGGGCAACACGATTTTCCTTGCCTATACTAGTAGAATACCCAAACGGGCATAGTAACGACAGTGACACTCGTAGAATTACTGACTGCTCTAAGGTAAGGCTATTCGCACACGGCGTCGTATCGTAAGCGTATCGTAATACACGCGTAGGACGAGAGCAATACGAGCGCGTACATGTTCAAACAAGTCCGCACACGAAGCGGTGCTGCAGCGAATCGTAGGAGATGTTTATTGTCATTACCATAGTCGTAGTGTACTGGCGTAAAAAATTTAGTGTTCATTAATTTCTTTAAAAATTTAACTGAATTTTTAAAGAAAATTTTATCGATTGAATTTTTGATGAAAAACTCTTTTATCGAATGAAAAATTCATTCGATAAAAACTGCGAAATTTATTATTGTCTGCCGAAAGTTCACGTGCAGCAACAAAATATCTTTTCTTGTGATTATTTGTATTGTATGGATGGATCCAATGAGCACGTCGCTTTCTACTTCTTACATAATCAAACAATAAAAAATCCTCTTCGTCTGAAGAGAAAGTAAGATAGTCTATAAATTCACCCAACACATCTGGTACCATTGACGCCATGAGTTCAAGTAAGATCTTACAAAACGATACGTCTACTCGACGATTCGTTTGTAGAACACTGCAGGTCTCGTACGCGTTGCGTCATAACGATACGCTTACGATACGACTGCGCTTACGACTCGTGTGCGAAGAGCCTTAGTCAACCGCGCGATACTTTATACTGCTAGGACAAGTGGTAGATTACAGTTTTACCTTCATTTGTTCGTTTTATTCGTCTAGTTCGTAATTTTATTTTTTTAACCCTCATTCCCAACACGGCCTCTCCTGACAGGAGACCGTCCTCGGGCTCCCTTTAGCTTGGAATATGCGTCTCCATCAATGGCATGGCGCATGGCGCCGCGTAGGTCACAGGCGACGCGCTTGGCAATGGCTCTACGTTAGCACAACGTATCGTGTGAGTAAGACATAGGCACTGCGTTCACATAACTTAACACAAGTGGTAAAATTAAACATTTTGTACAACCGATTTCAATGTAAATAAAATGAAATGCCAGTTAGTAATAAATACGCATTATTAATAATAACTCAAAACTACTGGTCAGATATTGATCAATTTATATGAGACCACAAGATAAGCACCAGCTTTCAAAGAAAAAAGTATCATCAAAATCGGCTCACCTAGAAAAAAGTTCCGAGGTTTTTGGGAATTGAGAACCTCCTTTTTAAGTCGATTAAAAATAGCATAACTTAACAAAATAATAACTGATTAAGTCATAGGGACAACGTTAGCATAACTTAAATCTATTTAAGTCATAGGCACGACGTTAGCATAACTTAAGCTATACGCGACAGAGGCAAGACGTTCGCTTGTCCGCCTTGTACTTTTGAGAAAGAAGCACAACGTTAGCGTATCTCAATATTACTCGTTTCGACAGGAAGCACTACGCTAGCTATTTCTGTCACATGTGTAACTACTCACCCTCAAAGTAAGCACGAGGCAAGCATACACCTCGTGTGGAGGCTAAAGGAACGTTACTGGCTTAATGTAAGCCAGAAAAAGTTATGAGGTAACCATAAAAAAAAGAATATACAGTCGAATTGATTACTTCCTCCTTTTTGAAGTCGCTAGAAAATTGAAAACATCGTCCAAATCAAATTTTAGTATACAACGCTTTCTACCGTGACGTCCGTGCTAGCTCAGATGGTTAGCGCTCGCTGTAAGTATCACAGTACGCGAGCAAACGATCGATCGAACGATAACGAACGATACGAACGATACGATCTATGCCGTGTGCGCAGTGTTTGCTGCGCACGGCATAGATCGTACTATAGACTGAAGGGTTTGCTATAGATTTCCGGTACTCGATTTTAATTATGTTTTCAGTTTAGGAGGCTTGTCAGGGTTAAGCTTGAACCTTTTACACTGTTTTTGGATTTCGGAAATGTGTTTTGAATTAATTACGATAAAAATTAATTTCACTAAAAAAGCTTATAAATGCAAATATGTCAATTTGGTCTAGTATTCAGAAGTAGACGTCGAGTACTTGATTTTAATTATGTTTTCAGTTTAGGAGGTTTGTCGGGGTTAAGCTTCAACCTTTTACACTGTTTTTGGATTTCGGAAATGTGTTTTGAATTAATTACGATAAAAATTAATTTCACTAACCAAAAAAAGTTAATTACTTGGACACAGACAAACCATTAGTGGCTGAAGATGGGGGACTCATACACAACGAATTGAGTCGCAGTGGAGAGCAGTCAAGAGGTTTTTCAGAAAACAAAATTATAACAATTCACATTACATTCTTTCATTCACCATCATAGCAGAGTTTAGGGCAACCTGACTTTATAGATAAGATAGGTCGAATCTGTACTAAAACCGAATCAGCACGCCCCGACTCCACGTAGTCTTGTCTGCCCTACCCCTAGAGTGATTTTGTAAAGCGGTAGGCGCGGAGGGGGAGCAGCCCCCGCCCGCTGTATGCTCACCTCCGCAGCTTCGGCTTGGTCGCCTTCGGCTACGCTACGGCTACGGCTCCGGTCGCTACGGTTCAAACAGGTGCCTGTGATTTGCTACGCAAGGACGAAGGGCTGTAAAAATACAACTCATAAACTATACATTTCCGCAAGGGGGGTGTTGGGTATGTTTATATTGTTATATATGCAAATACCGCCATGGAGGTTAATAAATCAGTTGTTGAAACCACCGCTCGTGTTTCACTACAAACTGGCGACGAGTTTAATAATATTATTAGTAAAAAGTGTCATATTAGTATTAAATCGCAATAATTACCGTCATGCCATTTGGAAAAATGGAGAGTTTCGATTTATCCTCTCGGAAATGGTTAGTTTACGTAAATCGTGTCAAGCAGTTTATCGCCTTGAATGAAATAAAAGAATCATTGTACTTAGTCACATTAATTACCGTCGTGGGCGAAGCCACATATGATTTGATGTGTGACTTATGTGCTCCGAATAAGCCAGAAGAAAAATGTTTCGATGAATTGAATCGACATCGTTCGACATCTCGGTTCATATCTACAACATTTAGAACACCTCGCAAGTATGTGTAACTTCGCTGACAAATTAAAGGAGAATCTAGGAGATCAATTCGTCTCCGGTCTTGCGAGTGACGAAATGAGAAGTCGTCTCTTTGCGGAAAATGAACTACCGTGAAACCTGGCAACTTTGCCATTTTTGGAAGGACTTAGGACCAATTTTCCAACAAAAAATTTACTCTCACACTGGGCGTCAATGTCAAATGTGACATTATATTCTTCATAGATTTGGTATTTATTAGTGATTTAAACAAATACTAACACTAAATAGACAAAATACTTAAATAATAAAATGGCAAAGTTAACCTCACTTTGTGTAACTTTGCCAACGGGGTTTATAATGAAAATAATAGGATTTGACTTCAAGGCTAAAGGTAAGTTTACCTCATAATATAATACACAACACTCAGCGGTATGATTTGCTCCTTTAATTGTGTTGTAAATAGCAAAGTTTACTCTTGTGGCAAAGTTGCCCTCCCATTTTTCCAGTATTTCATACAAACTTGAAAATATGTGTCAGGTTTGTCAAAAATCTTAATTACGTACTTTACTTCAATTCTTTATTTCAGTATTGTCACAGCAATGTTTTAGGAGGTATACGTTTTTTTAGCTAAATTCTCAATAATTATAGATAAATAAACATAAGAATAATTATGAATAATTATATTCGCTAGAGTTTTAAACGTGGTAGAGCCATTAGTAGTATAGTTGTAGCACGAATGGGTCGGCTCGACCGGGGAAGGACCACGCTCTCACAGAATACCAGCGTAAAATAGCAGCTTAACACTGCTGTGTTTCGTATGGTGAGTGTAGAGAACCGGAGACCCATTTTACTGGAAAAGAGGCATTCCATCTTAGTCCTCACGGGTGACGATGCATTTGCATTTTGATTCTTTATTGATAAATGTAGACACATACAACACCGTCTATGGGTCACAGCAACCACTTACCATCAGGTGGACTGTGTGGTCGTTTGTCACCCAATCAACCCAAAAAAAAAGTTATCGTCACTATTATAACACCAGTTGACGATTTTTGACAAATGTCAAAATTTAAATCCATTCTGTTTAATATTATTGGACCATATTGTGACAAGTCAAAATATTTTTTGTTCTTTAGAGTATTTTTAACGTCAGATAATATAGTTACATCTTTCTGTGTAGCTGTATTTCTGTTTCTGAGCTCTGTCTATAGTTTTATTTGTATTTTTTTCTACATTTTTTTTGTGTTTTCGTCGCTTTTTGTTCCACTTTCAGTTTCTTATTTGTTACTCTCTGCAGAGGTTTCGGTGTTTTTGTTTATTTTAGGAAATCAAGTAGGGCAATGTCGAAATTATATTTGATTTCATATTCATAATCAGGTAATTTTTTTAAAAGTTTATGGGGATTAAAAGGTAAAATGCCTGTAGCTTTAAATCCTGCTTTAAATTTATTATTAATTTTAATGCTTTCCAGTAGCTCTTTCAATAATATTGGAAAATGACTTTTGTTGATTTGTGCTTCTGAAGGGTTCTTAACTTTATAATCTATCAGAATTCGACGCCAATGTTTTTTTAAAAGGCCGAAATAGGCAACGTCCAAAGGCTAGCTGACATGCGTAGAATTAGGTGGTAAGAAAATAAAGCGTATATCATGCTGCTCACATAGTTGTATGATATTTAAGTTGAGATGGCTCGACAGATTATCCCATATCACAACTTTAGATCCCTCGAGCTTACAGGCCCATGGGATGACTATGGTTTCAGACCAGTCCTGAAAAACTCTTGAGTTGAACCATCTCGATTTTGTTCTGTTATATCTGGCATCTGCAGGTCCATTAGAAGCCCACGATGACCACAAATGTTCAGACTTATAGACGGAATATACAGGCAATAAAGATCCATCTGCACTCGCTGCGAACATAATTGATATATTTCCTTTCGAATGATTTAGTATTCTCTCTGGATATTGAACTTTTCTTTTAAATATGCATTTTGTGGATCCTGGATTGTCAGATAAATTTGTTTCATCATATTTGATTATATGGCTGTTTGGCACATCTTTTAAACTCTGTTCAAGGTTTTTGAAATAGATTTCGTATTCTTCAGAGGTTTTTTCGGCACGCGCCCTCTTAATGTTTTGAACGGACCTTGTAGTCAATGATTCTTTGTGCCGATCCAAAAAATTACTGACCCACCGTTTGCCATGTGGTTTATAGTTAAACTAATGATCTCGGCTGTTCTTTTTTAAATATTCAAATATTAATAGGCGTAAATCTAGACGACTTAATGGTGATCCGAACTAACTTGCCATAATCAAAACTTAAACAATGTCTTTTTCTTCAGATTCACTTAATCTCTGCGGTGCGCCAGCAGAAAGCATATGAAGTCCTTTAACTTTATTTTCTATTGTACGTCTTGGTATGTAAAATCGCTTTTCAGCTTCCATAGAAGATATCTCTTTTGTTAATACTAAGTTGACGGTGACATTCAGCATTTCTTCTGAGTAATTTTTATATGTTCTATATACTTTCTAATTTACGTCTATTTTGGCGACCCATTTTCCTAAAGTGATATCATTTTATTAAGATCAGGATTTTTTTATAAACAACCTAAATTTTGATTTCCAACAATAGCAAAACTAGTTAAGTTAAGGTATAAGTAAGCGATTAAAATGACACTGTTCTTTGGTGCAAATTATATTAATACTCTAAGTTGAAAATATGAAAAATACTAAAAAGTAATAATATTATTAATACCCGACAACGCAGTAAAATAATATAAATTTCTGTTTTCTTTTCTTTTTCTTTTAATAAAAATGAATCGATTAACATTTGGTAAAATCGGTTTCAACTAAAATCCACAAAAGTTCTGGAGCACTGAAGAAGGTGTTTAAGTCGCCGCCACAATTTCGCGGTAAAATAAAATGTCAAAATTTGCTCTGATATTGCCATATTGAAAATAATGCTGTCAATTAGTTATTAAATGTTCATACAAAAAATGACAAATCTCAAAAAACGTTACGCTTTCCGTGTTAATCGTAATTTTGTACCAGTACACCCCTGATGGCAAAGTTAACTTCCATTGGTAAAGTTGCCAGATTTAACTGTAGACTATAAGCGAGTGGTGGAGCTGGCGCTAGAGGCTGGCGTTTGAGGCTGCTGAACGGCACGCCGAGACACGCGCACGGCGCAGGCAGCGTGCATAGGACCGGTACGCAGGCGGCTGCAGGCGCTGCCCGCGTGCGGGATTCGCGACAACAAGTCTGCTGGCGGTGTGGACGGCCGCATTCGGCGGATAGGTGTCGATTTAAGCAGTTCGGTTGTGATGAGTGCGGTGTTAAAGGCAATTTGCGGGCCATGTGTAAAAGTTTACGTAGTGATCGCTCGTCGGGCAAAGTGACGAAACGTAATCAGTTTTTCTTGGAAACTGAAGACAGTGATTTCTTTAAAATGTGTGTCGACGGAGCTAAGGGCAAACCGTATGTAATCCAACTTTATGTACAAAATGTGCCACTGATATTTGAAATCGATACCGATAGTAAAATATCAGCAATAAATAAACATCTTTTAAAAAAATATTTTCGTAATTTTCACATTTCAAGTTGCAATCTAAAGTTGAGATCTTATACCGGTGTGTCGATCAATCCGCTTGGTTTTATCACTGTGTCCGCGCATTATTATAACTCTGATAATGAGATACGGGAGGTGCATGCACTGCCATTATACATAATACCGGGTGGTGATCCTCCGCTACTCGGCCGAGCGTGGCTACGCCGCTTACAACTTAAGAGCATGAACATAACATTAAACCACTTAAAAGATGAATTCACTGGTGATAAAAACAAACGCATAATTAATAATTTAAAAAATGAATTTGTTGAAGTTTTTGCTCCGGGATTAGGTACGTGTACAAAGCGATTTACGTTAAAGTTAAAAGATAACGAACCCATTTTTTATAATACGCGTAACTTACCATTGTCCTTAAAGAAGCCAGTCGAACAGAAATTGGAGCGACTCGTTAATGAGGGCACAATAGCTAGAGTAGAAAATTCGGAATACGGGACACCTATTGTACCGGTCATAAAAAATAGCATCGGAATTTGCGGCGATTATAAAGTAACAATTAATCCCAAATTAAAACGTGAACCCTACCCCCTACCGCGTATTGAGGAACTTTACGCAGTTTTAAGTGGTGGCGCTATATTTTCAAAAATAGATTTGTCACACGCGTACGAACAGGTAATATTAACGGAGGAATTCGAATATATCCGCACCCCGTATGGTTTAAGCTGTATACTGGAAAAATTCCAAAAATTTATGGAGGAGGTCGTTAGGGGCGTACCTAACACTGTTATTCCTGGACGATATTTGTTGTTCGGGGACGCAGGAAACCCATTTAAAGTGTCTGTTATTTGGGACACATAATTGATAAAAGTGGCTTACACCCAGATGACAAAAAAATTTAAGCTATTACTAACGCACCTCGCCCACAAGATATTCACCAGTTGAAAGCCTTTTTAGGGCTTGTAAACAACTACGGTGAATTTATACCAAATCTAAGTAAAATATTACATCCTTTGTATAGTCTATTACAAAAAAAAATATGAAATGGTACTGGAGTCACGAATGCGAGCAGGTGTACGCCAATATCAAGAGGGTGTAAAGTAGCGATACATTTTTAGCGCATTATGACCCGTCATTGCCACTGGTTTTAAGTGTGGAAAGTAGTGCTTATAGGGTAGGAGGAGTTTTTTCACATAAATGAATGAATGATTTTTTTATTTAATATTGATTATTACATAATACTTATTGAAAGTCATTTTTTATTTACCACTGGTTCGAAAAATACCACTGTCCTGGGAAGAACCAGCAAGAAACCCAGCGGGCCTTTTTTTTTAAACATATTTCACTTAACAATAATTTTGTTTAAACAATATATATACATAGGTATCCAGATTCCAGATAGGTCTGAGAAACCAATTTGCTACGTTTCACGCACGCTTAACGAAGCCTAAAATTCATACAGCCAATTAGATAAAGAGGCGTTAGCGATTTTCTTTGGCGTTACGAAAAATCATCAGTATTTATTTGGTAGAAGTTTTATAACTCGAACTGATCACAAACCACTTTCGTATATCTTTGGAGATAAAATCGGTATTCCGCAAACAGCAGCTAGCCGATGACAGAGATACGCGGTGCGACTGGTGGCTTATAATTTTACCGTTGAGTGGTTGAACTCTGCTCAGAACTCACCGGCTGACTGCTTGTCACGCCTACCACTGCCGCATGCCCGTACACGCGATTCCAGTAGCTACTACGATAGCACAATATCATATTTGTTTTTTCTGGAGAAAGATTTTCCTGTCAATTACAAGGATATGCAGAGGCGACTAAAACTGATCCCATCTTACGAAATATTTGTAAATATATAATGTTTGGTTGGCCACATCATACATACATGGAGCAAGAAAAGGCATATTTTAATCGTAGAAATAATTTGTTTGTAGAAAACGGATGTATCGTTTATAACTATCGTATAGTCATTCCGCCTAAGTTTCGCCAATAAATCTTACGCGAATTATATGACGGTCACCTAGGAGTCGTAAAAATGAAAAACATTGTACGTAGTTACGAGTATTGGCCAGGGCTGGACACAGGTATAGAGGTAATGAGTAAGCGTTGTGATGCGTGCCGTCAGCAGCGCGACGCCCCGTCACATGTCTCGCTCACTCCTTGGGAGTTTCCGGGTCGCCCCTGGCAGCGTTTGCATGTCGATTTCGGGGAGTATAAGGGTGAACACTATTTGATTGTAATCGACGCGCACAGCAAATGGACAGAAGTTTTTCATATGTCCAGTACTTCTGCCAAAGTTGTTATCTCTAAATTAAGGGAGATATTTGCACGATTTGGTTTGCCGTCGCAAATAGTAACAGATAACGGTCCGCCTTTCACATCGCTAGAATTGAAAGAATATTTCAATAAAAATGGTATTTTACATTCCCCCACCAGCCCGTATAGACCAAAAGGCAACGGAGCTGCTGAAAATGCGGTTAAAACATTTAAAAACTGTATTAAAAAAGCTTATCACGAGGGGTCAAATATAGAATAAGTACTGTGTAAAATGCTGTTCCAATATAGGAATTGTGAACATGCTGGAACAGGCGTTGCGCCCGCAGTTGCATTGCTAGGCCGCAGCTGCTCGGCCGGCTCGACGCGCCGCGGCCGGACACCGCGGAGCGGGTGCGCAACAAACAGCTCGAACAGGTCGAGCGCACTGGCGGCACGCAACACAACGTCGGTATAGGCGATCATGTGTACATACGAAATTATTCAAATAGGAGTAATGAATGGGTCGAAGGAAAGGTCAGTGAGCAAGTTGGCCCGAATTCCTACGCTGTTAACCTACCGGCGGGTGGTAGTACCAGAAGACACATTGACCAAATGTTAATCCCTAAGATACCTCATAAAAAGAGATATTCATTGACCTGTACTTCGACAGACACAAATGTAACTAGAGATAGTATAACATCTACACCAAGTACGGTGCTTACAGTGCCAGAGTCGCTGACCACGACGGACGGTACTATTGCCAGTCCGGCCTCTCAGCCGGCCACTAGTTCGGAAAACAGTGAACAGATTTTGAGTGAGACAAAAGAGAAAAATATTAATTCGTCTCCTCCTCCACCAATATTAAAATGTAGTTTACGTCCTCGTCGTGGCCGGCCAAGGTATTATAATATAAACTAAAGTAAGTTCTTATTTCAAATTATATGTTCATTTAGACTTGTGGTAAGATATTTACTAGAATAAAATTAAACTTATTTTATAACATGTAACTAATTATAAGCATTATTAGGTACAGAGGTGTTGCGTATATTTATATTGTTATATATGCAACTACCGCCATTGAGGTTAATAAATCAGTTGTTGAAACCACCGTCGTGTTTCACTACATAATATATAACTGGGGGAAGGGTAAGTAGGGTTTCCCCTGAACCCTAAAAATTAAAAGAAATGAAGATACCTATTGCGAACCACACAATTTCGGGCTTCCAAAGTTTACCACACATTCTCTTAAGAAACGGCAACTGTATGACATGCCACTCACAAACCATTGCACACATTGCAAGAACGGCAACTATGTGGAGAGACTGATCTCACCACATATTCCAAAGGGAAGGAGGCAACTGCGCAAGATCTACGCATTGCAAAAGGCAACTGCATGCAAAGGCGTAGGCCACTACACACATTGCAGATATAAAAAGCAACTGTATGAAAATATCACACATTTCAAAAATAAAAGAGGCAACTGTGTAAAATATCATACACTGCAAACGACATCACACAAATTGCAACAGTCATTAAGTCGTCCCGGTCGGATAGATATCCGCGAGACATGGCTCACCACTCGCAACGAAAGCTCAGCAAGCGTCAGACGTCCATTTGCCGCGACAAAGTACCATGTGCTCGGCGGCTGCTTGAGTTGTCTTGCCGTAAGATCCGCCGATAAGTTGCAGGCTGTAGCGGTGTAGCCTCAATCTTACCAGGGCTCGGCCGCACCTCACCATGTCCAATTAGCCGTCACGACACCTTCCTCATTGATAATTTTTGTAGACACTTCTACGAACCTCCCGACATCAAACCCACATTTTGTCATGGATAGCCGTGAAAAATGGGAAGCGGTTAAGGAAGCGAATATATGTTTTCAATGTTTAACATCCTATTATAGGAGGTCGGAGTGTAGGACGAAAAAATGTGGTGTAAAAGTAGAAAGATATCACCAGTAAAAAGATATCGCCGCAAAGAGGCGAACAGGGTAAGGAGGCTCAAATTACGACTGTGAATACAGTAAATGCGCTGGCATGTGCATATTTAAAGATTATACCAGTCGAGTTGTATGGACCTAAAGGAAAGGTTAAGACCACAGCTCTTTTGGATGAAGGTTCAACCATGACGCTCATAGAGGAGCAGATGACAGCTTTATCTTCATTTGTTCGTATTTCATTTTATTTTTACCCTCGTTCCCAACATTATATATTGAACTTAATTTTTAAATTTGATTAGTCTTTGAAAAATAACCCTGTATATTTGTAGGAAAAATTCCATCGCTAAGCTTGAAAAAATAGGGGATGGAATTTTTATTTAACTATTTTACGTTTTAGATGTTACCGTGAGTTTGTTATATTTCTTATTCCAGTCAAAGGGGTCAAAAAATTAAAAGCATACTTCAAAGAACTTAAAAGTAGAAGCTTTAATTCTTCTATACACTACGTCTTTGCACTCTCACTCCGACTCTTAAAGCCAGCTTCCAGCTATTATGTGAAAATATTCTTATCAATTATATATAATTATATATTCTATATAATTCTTTCTAGTTATTTGCAGTTTTTCAGACGTTTTACGTTTTATGAAAAGCTTAGATTTTTATACATGAAACTACGAAATAAAAGTGTATAGCTCTTAAATTATGTGTGATTTAATGTGCTGGAATCTAAAGTGAGTAAAATTAGTACCTAATTAAATAAGAAAACGGAAATGTCAGTTTATATTTTACGTCTCCATAAATTCTAATGTTATTCTCCAAATTCTTCAGCCTGACTATAGTTTGCGTTGGCACTACATATGTATGTTGAATTATAAGGTTTTGATGTATTGTCCACTAGAATTTAGAAGCATACGAAAGTAATCTATATATAATATATTATATGCACTTGGTGGCTCAGCAGACTTTATTCTGCCCTTTGCAATAGGTGACTCAATGAGTTTCATACGAAATTCACTCCGGACTTTTACAAAGTAAATATAAAATTTATTAATAATTTAACTATACCACCAATTAACCTTGAAAGTGGAACACGGCACAAAGTAATTGTTATTGGAATTAGTATCACTCAGAATCAAAATAATGTCGTCAACATCCACATGTTGTGGCGGCGTGAAAAATGTATCCTTCCATTTCGTCCCGTGGGTAAAGTAAGAGGCGACTATGGGAAATGCCAAAAGTCTTATGGCATCCAATAGATGTTTTTATAGAATAATAGTGACAAACGAACACACAGTCCATCTGATGGTAAGTGAATGCAGTGGTTCATAGACATCTACATCAATCCTCGATTAGGAATCAAAATGCAGATGCGTTGTCATCCCTGAGGACTAAGTTGGAATGCCTCTTTGCCAGTAAAAAGGGTCTCCGGTTCTCTACACTCACTATACACACACACATCAGTTTAGTGCTGCTATTTCGCGCTGGTATTCTGTGAGAGCGTGGTCCTTCTCCGGTCGAGCCGACCCATTCGTGCTACAATCATGTTATAGCTGCAGCGTGGCTCTACCACCTATATAGTGGCGTAAAATATGTATAAGATGGCGGTACAACCAGACCAGTATCATGGTCAAAAACACGAGACGTCTCGTAACTTCTCCATCCCTCTAGGGATCGTCACGCTTGACGGGTGTGAATATCGTGCGATAATAAAAAATAAATATTTTCTAAATATTTCTGAAACAATTTTAAATGTTAACGAAATTACTTACTACGATAAAAACGCTTTTGTTTAAAAACAGGTAAAACTTTAATATACGATTATTAATACATTTTATGGTACGGTTATACGATATTAGTTTTCTCATGTTACATAAACTGTAATAATTAATAAGCATGGTCTACAAATATGTACAAAGTTTTAGGAAATATAATTTCCAAACTGTCACATGCCTAATGCGCATTGCCGCTGCAATTGCTAGCCTAAGTTTAATATGGAGCGAATACAATTTCAAATTCTTCACTGAAATCAACTTCAAATGCTGCGAGTACGGGATTACGTGCATTCAAATTCTTATAATATTTTCCGGGTCATATAAACGCTTATAACTTATAGATTACAAAGTTAACTATGTCTGTTGGACTATAACTGTGTGTTTCCTTCTTTACTTAAATTTTGGCAAGTAAAATATTTGATAAACCTATGTAAAACTGCTTCCGAAGAACTTTCAATATTGAATAGAATATTGTAGCAAACTTAACCACAAACTACCACGGATTTCAATTCTTTTGATTATAAGTTGTTTGGAACTTACATTTTGGAAATCACAATCGGTCACTTGTGGGATGTGAAGAGTGTAGCCAAATATTTTTTTTCTTCTCCGTGGGGAAATGCCTTCTCATGCCCGTCTCAAAAGGGGCAAGATCAGGTTTAATTCGATTGTTTGATGCAGAGTCTTGTACCATTACACAGTTTCGGCGAGTTCAGATTCATAGTAAACTGATTGGCAAATCAACTTTCAATTTAAGACAGTGTAATGGCATACCTTCAACGAATTTAAAAATTAGGTAGTTAAATTGACGTTTTCATCTTCATCTGCTATTTTATCGATCGACATGTAAATTTTCTATTCTCCCGGAATCATTTCTTGAATAGTGCTGTAAGTGTGTAGTGTTGAATAGTGTCTAGATTATTTGAATGTTCAAGTTTGTCAACTAAATCAGTTGACAAACTTGAACATTCAAATAATCAAAAATATTTATAATCTAGAATATTTATAATCTAGAATATTATTTATAATCTAGAATATTATAATAATAATAATAATAAATGATTTATTTGTTAGAATATGGTACATTTAAGTTGTTACAAAATAATTCAGATCCTAAATATTCTGCCGTTTCCGGCGTACAAATATTTTCAGACAGATTATGTTAGAATATAATAGAAAACCAAGACATTAATTATTATAGAATATAAATATACTTACAGCTATACTTATGGAAACTAAATAGCATCTATATAAAAACAAAAATGTCAATCAATTAATTCATAATATTTTTTAGTTAAAACATGTCAATAAATTAAGTCGAGATTAATTTCAATAATTAGAATTCAAGTCAAATTTATCATTTAAGAAGTCATTTATAGAGTAATAACATTTATTTAAAAGAAATTGAAATAATTTACTTTTAAAGATTCCTATATTCATTTTTTTGAAACAAATAGGCAATTTGTTGTAAACATGTATTGCCATACAATATACATTTTTTGAGTATAGTTGTTGCTTTGGTACAGACAATTTATGTATGTTTCTACTAGTCCTAATTATAACGTCGTTTTGTTTTTCAAATAAATTACTATTTTTGTGAACAAAGACACAGATTTCGTAAATGTATAATGCTGGAAGCGGCAATATTTTATGTTTGCGAAAAAGGGGAATACAACTATCTAATTGGTGTGCTCCGCATAAAGACCTTACACATTTTTTCTGCCCGCGAAAAGCTCTAATTAAATCGACAGAATTACCCCAAATTATTAAGCCGTAACGTAGGATCGAAGAAACATATCCATGATAGGCAGAAAGTACGCCCTCTATGTTAGCCACTCGTCTTAAACGATATAGAACAAAGACAAATTTATCTAACTTTCTACATAGGTTATCAATATGTGTCTTCCAATTACAGAACTTGTCTATTGTTATACCTAAGAAGTTGGTATGGTCAACTTCTTCGATGATGTTTTTCCCATATTCGATTTTAATTGGTGCTTGTTTACTATTATATGTCTGAAATCTTATCATTTTAGTTTTTCCGATGTTAACTTGCAAATTATTATGCCTTAACCAATCTATTATTTTTTCTAAAGTACTATTTATTTCGTATTCGTAGTCAAAAGTTTTATTATTATTTTCAATATTAATGGTAATGTCATCAGCATACAGCACACATTTGTGTGTAGTTATATTGGAAAGATCGTTTATGTATATTATGAATAATAGAGGTCCTAGTATACTTCCTTGCGGCACTCCGCATTTATTTTCGCGATATGGTGATCTATAAATTTTTTTACGATTTCCAGAGTAGCTTGATATCTCAACGCACTGTTTTCGTTGACTTAAATAATCTTCTATTAATTTTAGTGCATTACCTCTTATACCATATCTGTTGAGTTTGTGTAACAATAATTCGTGGTTAACAAAGTCAAATGCCTTTGACATATCAATGAAAATGGATGTTATAGGTATTTTGTTGTTTAGGCTGGTTGTTATAAGTTTTACTAAGTTGAAACATGCTAAAGTCGTTGACTTGTTTTTTGTAAACCCATATTGCTCTGGTTTTAATATTTCATGTTTTTTAAAGAAGTTATAGATTCTGGTATGTATGGCCTTTTCAAATACTTTAGACAAAACAGGTATAAGTGTTATGGGACGATAATTGTTAATATCACTTTTTATCGCCTTTCTTGTGTAGTGGTTTAACGATAGAAAATTTTCTATCGTTAAACAACTACACTTTCTAGTTGGGGAATATGCCTTGAACAAAAGATAAATTAATAATGTGGGTCAGTGGGAAAGATAAATATTTAGAGCATTGTTTTAAGATTTTAGTACTAATATCATCATAACCTGTAGAATTTAAGGAATTAATTATTTTTATAATGTCAGTGTTATTTATAGGAACTAGATAAATAGAATTGGGATAAAATGTCAATTTAGATGCATAGTCATTGTGGGTTGTTATTGTATTTGATGTTTTAATGTCATTAGTTAAATTTATAAAGTAATTGTTAAACACGTCCGCTATTTTATCTGAATGATAATATGTATTGTCACTAGTAGTTATTGTAGTTATGTCATTAATAACTGCCACATCATTAATAACGTTTTTTGTTATTCGCCAAGTTGCCTTACTTTTGTTGTTAGAATTGAGTAGGTAGCGTGTATTGTCAATTTTTTGGGCTTGCTGTATGCATTTCCTAAAATGTTTGTATATTTGTAATATATTTTCATATTTCTTTTTTTGTTTGCTGTTGAAAGACGGTATTTCAAATATAAACGTCTTTTATTAATGCTACATTTTTTAATACCCCTTGTAATCCATTTGTTCTTAATAGGTTTATTTGTTATTTTTACAATTTTTATAGGGAAACACAAATTATAAAATAAGGTTAGAGTATCATGAAAGTAGTTGAAAGCCAAGTTAGTACCCTCGGCCTCATATACATCAGCAAATGATAGGGCTGAAATATAGTACACAAATTTTTTCACGTTTTCATTAATAAGGTCTCTTTTTTCCTCAAACCAAAACGATTTCCTAATATGACTTATATTTATATTTGCCGGAAAAGTTATTGTTTGGCAAGTTTCATGATCAGATAGCGCTAAATAGTGAATATTTGGTTGTACATTAGGAAGATTACTGGCAATCAAATCAATACACGACATTTTTCTGGTTGGCTTACAAATGTGGTTCTTTAAGTTATGATTGCATAAAATGGAATTAAGTTTTTTAGAATTAATATCATTTTTCAAAATATCTGTATTCCAATCTTCACAAACTATGATTCTTTTATTATTTTTCTTAGTAGTAAAAGTTGATTAAAATTTTCAAAAAATAATTTTATATTAGAATTTGGAATCCGATACATACAACGCAAATGCCAAGTGTAACTATCTCAATAGCACAAAATTCAAATGTATAAATTACCGGGTTGGGTAGGTTTTTTATGGGTTGATAATCTAATTCTTTCATAACTAATATGCACGTGCCACCTCTACGCTGATTTGGCCTTGAAAAAGCCGTTGCTAATTTGTAATTTTTAAGCATTAAATTAGACTCTGTGCCCTGTTTCATAAAAGTTTCACTAATGCATATTATATCGATACTAATATTTTTATTTTCAAACTCAAGAATTGCAAGTTCAAGTAAATCTTTTTTATGTAAAACCCCAGCAATGTTTTGATGTAGTAGGGTATAATTTTTTCCATAATCGAAAAAAGATTGAATCATTACCGTTATTCATTGGATTTTGTTTAGACTCTACTTTACTTTTATCTATCTGTCTATAAAAATAATATGGGATAGTTCCTTTTATTTCGCTTAGTTCTTTTATGTTCAGTTTATTTACTCCATTACTACCAGGTGTTATGCCAGCACACTTTGATCTTAGTAACGATCGAACAAGTTTTTCGTAATTAAAATTATCAATTTCTATATTTAATTTAGAACACAAAAAATTTTTCGGTATCGAATACGAGTTCCTATTTAAATTATTACTTATGTCAATAAAATAACAGTTTGAAAAATTCTGAACAAATAACTTAATTTCTCTATTCAACAACTTGACATTTAGAAAGTCATTATTAAATACGTTTAATACAAAAACTTTGTTCTTCTTCAACTTGCAAAGTGTAGAACAAAGTTCAGTCAGAAATACATACGGATTTTTGTCATTGCTTCCTATACCTAAAATTATAATGTCATCTGTATTCAAAGTCTCTAATATATTATCAATACATACATAAACACTCACGCCTGTCACCCAGAGGGGTAGGCAGAGACTACGGACTTCCACTTGGCACGATCCTGGCACACCTCTCTCGCCTCCTTTACATCCATATATCTACGCATACACGCTCGTCGGTTAAGGGTACTCCTAATCTGGCCCATTTTCAATATATCGCCAATTTGGTCGATAAACCTTCGTCTAGGGCGTCTCTTCCGACTCTGCCGTTCACTTCTGCAGCATAAATTTGATTTGTCACTCTTTCTTCGTTCATTCTTTCTACATGACCAAACCACCGAAGCATTCCTTTCGTAATCTTGGTCACAACGTCATCTTGCAAACCACACTTTCTCTTATCACACTATTTCTCACCCTATCATTCAGATTCAGCCTAGCATACTCCTTAATGACCGCATTTCTACAGCATTTATTCTACTCTCATGCTTCTTCTGCCAGACCCAACTTTCACTACCATACATTAAAGTAGGACTAACACAGCATTGTGAATTGCCAAACGTGCCTTTTTGACACATTCTGACTGTTCACAATAGCGTGTAGACCCCATTCACTCTATTTCCTGCGTTCACTCGTCGTTCTATATCCTTATCATATCTACCATCCCTACTAAATAAACATCCCAAATATACAAACTCATCCACTTGCTCAATCAACTCCCTTCTATTCTTATTTCACATAACGTTTTACTTTCTTCTCTTTCAAAACCATCACTTTCGTCTTACTTGCGTTCACTTTCATACCTCTTTCTTTTAATGATCGGTTCATTAAAGTAACCATCATTGCAACTCGGCCGCCGACGATGCAAATATGACTTGATCATCGGCGTACAAAAGGCATTTGACGGTTAACTCACCCATTCTCAACCCACATTCTTCAACTTTCAAAGTTTGCAAACAACTGTCCATAAATAGGTTAAACAGCCAGGGGGAAGCTACACAGCCCTGTCTGACACCTTTTTGGATGCCAAACCAGTCCGAGTAGACCCCGTTGATCCTGACACAAGCACTAGAGTCCCTATAAAGAGACTTCAATGCCTGTATCAAACCAGCGCTCAAACCAAATGAATTAAGTGTTTGCCATAACACATTCCTGTCCACTCTGTCATAAGCCTTTTCCAAGTCCATGAAAGCACAAAAAACTTTCTGGTTTTTGGCCAAAAACTTCTCCGCAATCATGCGCATGGAAAATACTTGATCCGTACACCCCATTCCCTTTCTGAATCCAGCTTGCACATCCCAAATTTTTCCATCAGTTTCTTCCATAACTCTTTCAATTAACACCTTAGCATACAGTTTACCCACAATGCTAACTGCTGATACCACGGTAGTTTTACAGTCCTGCTGTGACCTTTTCCTTTATATATTGGGACTATAACGGCTTTGCACCAGTCTTCCGGTACCCGCTTCAGTTCCCAACATAAATTAAACAAGGTGTACAGCAGGCTCCACCACTCCCTCTCCAGCCCTTAGCATTTCGAGTGATACTCTATCATATCCGGCTGCCTTACCTGCTTTCATGCTTTTCATTGCTTTTATTATTTCATCTACACTTATCTCCCTACCTCTCCACTTCTTTCGGAATTTCTTTTCACTTAATTCAGACGACCCTTCACTCATAAACACGCTTTCAAAGTATTCCTTCCATCTCTTTAAATTGAAACTTCATCATTCAGCATACAGCCATTCTCGTCTCGTATAGCATTCATTCTAGGCTGTTTTGAATTTCCCTAGCAGTTCTTATGAGTTTCAGAACATTTTAATATTTGCCTGGAAGTTATCAGATATCCTTCTATCATTCTTATCCGTTCTTTCTTGCTTTTCCTTTCAACAACTTCTTTTACTCTCTTATTTATAAGTCTAAAGTCTGCCTTTTTCTTTCAATCTCATCATTCATACCGCCAGAATTACCAGCTTTGGTTGCCAGTAAATCTAGCCATGCTCTTCTTTGCTTCAACTTCCATCCGAATCTCATCATCCCACCACCACGTATTATTTTTCCTTTCATTCGTTCTCTTACTTACACCACATACTTCGGTGGCTGCATCCACCAAAACTTTCTTAACATTATTCCATACAGTCTTCAGGTCTAAATCATTCATACATATTTCATTCAAACCATTTATATTCTCCTCAGTCTACATTTATACTTCTTCACACCTTCATCTTGTAACTCTCTGTTCTTATACGCTGTAACGCAGTGGTAGACACAGATGTCCGATGCCGCCAACGCCTGAATAGACCATTAATTCGGCATAAGACCAAATAATGATCCGTCCCTACGTTGGATCCCCGGTAAACTCTTGTATCTACCACTGCGCTCCGCATTCTTTCATCCACAATTATGAAGTCTATCATGCTTCTATCATTACCTCTTTCCCATGTATACATGTGAATCCTCTTATGGCGAAAGAAAGTATTCGTCACAAAATATTCTTTTCTCACATACGGCGAGAGGTCTTCACCATTTTCATTTACACTTTCATCGCCAAACATTCCTAATATCCTTTCATAACCAGACCTCTTCACCCCAACCCTTCCATTAAAATCTCTAACATAATGATATTTCCATTTCCCTTACATTTCATCAACACCATCCTTACCATGTCCCAAAACTGCTCTCGGATATAAGTGGGCTTAGACATGTCTGGGGCGTACACCCCTAGCACAAACAACTTCTTTAAGCCCACTTTCATTCGTATCCACAGCAGCCTTGGGCTTACATTCATACTCTTTCACACATTGACCCAGTCTTTCTGAAAGGATGACACCGACTCACTGGCATACCCGCTCGGTCTCGTCTACACCAGACCAGTAAGCGGTATACATGCCATGTGCAGTGGCATCCTTTCCCTTTCGTTTCGTCTCATTTACACATAACACATCTATTCCTCTATCATTCATCATTTCGCATTTTTCATCCATCTTATCATTCATTGCTCCACATACATTCAGCGTAGCCAGACGGGCCTCCGCAATCCACTTTTCGCCCTTCCGGGAGACAGAACGTGACGGGTGGCGAACCTCGTCGCCGGTTTTACTCCCGGAGATTCTTCGCACCCCTGCCCCATTAAAGGGGCGCCGGGAACTCGGGGCCATTTCTTTAATGTGTTGGCTCATGGTGCGATCTAAGGGGGTGGTAGATTTTACGCCGCTACCATACGGCGAGGAGCCGAGTCTATCCTTTCAGCTTTGTCGCTCGTTTAGCACCACCCGGGGGACACGTGTAGGGTGGGCCTAGGGTTAGGTGGTCGAAGCCTACGGACGCGAGCGACTCACCCCCCATTATCAATACTGTCAAATATTTGCGCGCTGGATGCATTTGGTTTACATATTCCGGAAACTGAGTAAACATTGTTCCATTTGTTTTTACATCTCTGCTTACACATTTCTTGAGCGAGTCCTCGTACTTGCTGATCTCCTAAGATTATGATTTTTGGTGTTGACGAAGTATTTTTAATTTTGTTTAATTTTTTTTTCCTTTTACTTCATGTACATAGTTTGGAGGTTCTTTATCTATGGTTAAATTTTTAATCCTATGATCATTTGATATACCTGTATTACTAAGATTCATATATGATAGCTTTTTACAAACAATTTCGGAAGCATGCAGGGGTGATATCCTAGGCGTCTTTGTTTGCAAATAAATTAATTTTTTGCTTAGTGGGATAGGCGTTCGTTTTGCAATGGGTATGCAAGTAATCTTATCATCACTAGTGAGTTTTTTTAAACAGTTTATAGTTCTGTATTTTTCTTGTAATTTTAATTCCATTAATTGAATCTGCGAATTTAATTCTGTAATTTCATTGTGCGCTGATTCTAGTTCTGTTCTTACTGAGGATAATTGCTGATTCAATTCATCGACAGACGATTTATTTATGGCGTGTATTAAATGTTCACTTTGACTAGTTATATCTAACAGAGTGGAATTTGTTAACGATTGACTTATTTGGAAGTCCTTAGGGTCGTCAGAGAAAGTTCTCTTTCGTCTTCTCATTGTAACGTTTTCCATAATTTTAGTCTATTTTATTGTATGTGAATTACCTAATAACTTTACAATGTACAAATACAAATAATACAAATATCAAAAAAGAAAAAACAAACAAAAACAAATAAAAAATTAGATATATGACAAAATTAATGTTCAAATTTAACAAACGTACAAGCAAATAACAAAAAAAAATGAAATAAATTATGACAAAAAATATAAATAAAAATATTAGTACAATAAAAAAAAACTAAAACTATGTCTAATCAAAAAAAAAGACTAGGCCGATTCTAGACTCTAGACCGATAATAATAATTTTTTAATCATTTTTAGTGTTATATTTTAGTGGATATATGACGGAATTCCCCAGATCATTCATGAAATTTTGAGAAGACTCCAAGACCTCTTAAATCGATTAAAATTATTTTTAATTTTAAGTTAAAACATTTAAATTTAAAGTCGATTAAATCTAAAAATAATATCGATTTAAAGATTATTTTAAAACAGTTTAAAATGATCTAAAACATTTTATATCCACTACAATCATTTGCAAATATTTTTGAACATTTAAATATATTTTATTATTTTTTAGAATGTTTTAGAAAATTTTGAAACCATCTAATAATATTTAACATTTTAATATATTTTAGAGCTTTCCTGATCAATCTAGTAATATTTAGAATTTTCATTGTTTGAACGATGACACTGGCACTGAAATTATATTTGTTTTACAGAAGAGGGCCATAAGACCTACCTATGATTTAAAACCTAAAGAGTCGCTCCAACAAAAATTTTAGGAAATTAATATATTAAACTTTGGCCTCACACAAAAATAAAAGTAGTTTTTACAAAAATAAGTGATATTCATAATGTAAATACTAGGAACAGACACAAGTTAGTAGTAATAGTTACTCAACTCCACCCAGTCAGTCATTAAATCTTGGGGCGATGTATACGCTTTTACAACAAAATCTCAGAAAACATTTTTTTTTTATAGAATAAGGGTGACAAACGAGCAGACAGTCCACCTGATGGAAAGTGGTTCCTGTGGCCCATAGACATCTACATCTATCTTCGTTTGCAAATTTAAATGCAGATGCGTTATCAGCCGTGAGGACTATGTGGGTGTCCAGGGTGTGGTATTGGTCTGTAAATAGAAGGTCAATAATTGGTTGATCCCTGATCGGGGGCGCAAGATGAAGATTAAGACCGCTTCAAGTGAGTTTACTTTAATATTTACGAATTTGAATTTAATGTGAATTTAACGTCAAAAAATGATCTCTATTTTTACAGGATAAGGATGACAAACGATTACACAATACACCTGATGGTAAGTGGTTTTCCACGATTACAAATTAAAATGCAGATGCGTTGTCACCCGTGAGGACTAAGATGGAATGCCTCGTTTCTAGTAATGAGGGCCTTCGGTTCTCTACACTCACCATACGAAACACAGCAGCATTAAGCTGCTATTTTACGCTGGTATTCTGTGAGAGCGTGGTCCTTCCCCGGTAGCTGCAGCATGGCTCTACCACGTAAACAAACATACAACATTTTTTGTATGTTTTCTGGGATTAAATGCCAATCGATAATCTGAGGTAGCCCAAGATTATTATCGAAACAAGATATTCCCACCCTACCGTCAATTATGTTTAAAAATAATGTCATACCATTCTCTCCCCATGTAAAGAACCTTGGTCTGTATGTTGATGGTTGCTTAACATGGAACAAACATATACAGGAGGTGAGTCGCAAAACTACTGGAACTTTGCGATCTCTATATCGGTTAAAAAACTTTTCCCACCAATACTAAGATTTTACTTGTCCAGTCATTTATTCTACTGATTATAGATTATGTCGATGTGTGTTGCTCAGACCTGTCTCAATATCATCTTAATACATTGGATCGTCTGCTTAACAACTGCATCAGATACATTTATGGTCTTCGTAAATACGACCATGCATCTTCTTTTCGTACTCAGCTAAATTGGCTGCCTATCCGTCAGCGCAGATATTTTAGAATATTCTGCACCCTTTTCACAATTCTGAACGATCCATGTGCTCCCGAGTATTTGAAATCCAAATTTCAATACCTGGGAGATTCTCATAATTGTTTTTTCCGTTCTTTGGCTAATCTTAAGTTGCTCACTCCTTTACACCGTACTGGTTACTTATCTCACTCTTTCGCCCTCACGGCCATCAGACTCTGGAACGACATCCCTCTTGACATTAAAATAGCTCCCAACAAGTTTGTTTTTAAAAATCAAGTCCGTAAACATGTGAGAAAATCGTTGCAAGTTTGAACTAACACAGCCCTTATTTTTTTGTGTATATTTCATATCCGTTCTGACATAGATAATATTTATATGTATTATGCATGCATGTATATGTGTATGTGTATAGTTATATATGTATATATTGTGTGTATTTAGGTATATATGTGTATGAATGTGTGTGTATATGTATATTATATAAAAAAAATTTTTTTAGCCTTTCTATTTTGATTACTGCACCGCCTCTTGTTTGTCTATCTCTGTTTAGCCTAATGGTTGACTGGGAGAGAATGCCCTATGGCATTAAGTCCGCCATGTGTACAACTTGGTGCATGAAAGTTTAAATAAATAAATAAATAAAATAAATACACATTTGACTTTAATTAAATTATTAACTTAAATTAAAACTAATAAAAACTTTATTAAACTAAGTTTGTATAAAAGGGTTATTATAATGTTAAGGAATTTATGAATGATAATAACCCCTGGGAATAAGGTGATCGCTACCAGGCTATTTCTAATTTGTTTTGTGTTGCTAATTGTATAACATAGATGATTGTAAACTGTTATTTTTTTAAAAGTCCCGCTAGGTTTCTTCCCAGGACAGAGGATTTTTTTCCAAACCAGTGGTAATTAAACATAAGAGTGACTTTCAATAAGTATTACTTATAATCTATATTGAATAAAAAAGTTTCTGTTTCCGTTTCTGTTTCTATGATGGAATTTCTTAGATCATTCGTGGAATTTTGAGAACAATTTAGAACATTTTGGATCAACTACAATCACTCATTTTTATAGTTCCTTTTAAAAATTGTAATATATTTTAGAATATTCTAAAACATTCTGGAAAAATCTGAAATATTGTAGAAAAGTTCTTGATATTATCAAACACAAACGTAATACACACCATTCAGCACAGTTTTGAGCTTATATGAGTCGTACAATGTGTTAGAAAGGGAAAAAAGTATCTCATTACACATTTTACCACCCACATCCAACCACAGCAACCAAACTCCCATACTTGCAAGTGCACACGTGGGGCCTTCTACCACTGCAATGGTGGCAGTGGGTGGTCATGGAGAAAAGGCTGGACATACAGACGAACACTTTCCTTTTATATATATTGAATATATATATTGATATTGATAATTATAAGATATCACTTTCGCACCAGAGAGAGATGCCCGATTTTTGGTGCCGCACGAGCGATTTTTCATTTACAAGTCAAAATGGCCTCGTATCGCAGTTAACGTGTTAATGTAGGGAAAATTTAGATTTTTATGGACCACAGCATGCATTTGCCATCGGGTTTACTTTGTGCTCGTTTGCTAACCTTATTCTTTAAAAAACGAGACTTAGCTTGCTTGGTTGAAATTTGAGTTGCGATGAAATTGAAAAATACTAATTATATAACAAAACCTTTTAGGATTTCTGGAGACCTTTTAAGAGCTTTATGAACAAATTTAAAATTTTGCTTTAATTTCTTCGACTCAAGTAGTAGACTTTATGGGTAGATTTTTTGTAATATCGTACAAACACTTGGGTCTTGCTAGTTCTAGTGCGATATTTAACTTAAGCCTGGCCAGACAGCAAACGCTCTCGCGATGCGAACTGCATTGTGTAAAAAGCGCGTGGCTCGTTCATACAAGTGGCCGCAGCAAAGAGAAAAGTAAATATATCGGAGAAAAGTAATACATGGGCCGCAGTGAGTCCGCGGGCGAAACACGGTAAATGACGCGGGGGAGCATCTCAAATTTCGAGTTAATTAAGCGTGTTGTAATGGCGTTCTCTTCAAAATAGTATATATATATTTTGAAGTATATTAATAAATGTATATTAATAAATGTCCAAACATCAACAATAAAAAATACAAACGTATCCATTTATACTCTCGTATATTCAAAAAAACTTTTAAGGAACACAAGTTCGTATTTTTTCATAAAACATGTAAAATTCTTTTTCATTTTCTCAGGTAGCACTAACTTTGTTAATTCCAATTTTTACTTCTAGTATTGACCGTTTAAAGTAAATATTTTCCAATATAAATAAATCCTCTTTAGTCATACAGCCATTCGGACATTCGATTAGACTAGATACTATTTTATCTAATCGCTTACATAATACTCTATTAAATTCTTAATTCATTGAATGGATTTTTAAAATACTTTATATTTATCGAGTTAAAAAATTATAATTTCATCGCGGGGTAGAAATATGACGTTCGAGTTCTCGTCTTTTTAGGCAATGATTGGTAAATCCTACTTACAAAGGAAGAGAACTTTATGGTCTGATAAATAATAATAATATAATAATAATAATTTTATTTCAGATACCAGCTCCATACTTTGTTAGTAATAAATAAAATAAAATAAACTTAAAATTAATGTTAGTAAATGTACAGCTAAAACAACAATACTTATTTTATATTAAACATAACAGCTCTGGACCCCATATGCACAGTGTTCCAGTGCCGCACAACCGGACAATCAAGCCTTCCTAATACAGTACATAGGAGACCGTTGGCACTGTTTCGCACTCTCTTCCGCACTATTGAATCAAAGTTGTCCGTGTTAGCCTCAACAAACATACCTGATGCGCCGCAATATCGAGACAGCCCCATCAGCATCCTAAAGCCATTATTGTACTGAACACGTAGAGCGTTTACAGACCTGCGAGTATACTTGACCCACAGCTTTTAAGCAGCAGCTGCTAAGGGCATCGATTAATCCATTTATATAAAGGTTAAAGAGCCTCGGTGAAGTTAAGCCTCCCTGTCTCACTCCGCACTCCAACCTATATTCACTTGAGTATGAGCATGCCCATCTTACATTATTTGATTGGTTGTGGTACCAATACCTTAATATATCGACTATCTACCTAGGCATGGCCGTTTCCTCCGAAGCTTATCCCATAATATGTTGTACGAGACCAGGTCAAATGCCTTCGACAAGTAAAAAAAACAGGACTATTTTAATTAGTAGTGACAGCTCCAATTATAGTGCATTTCATCTTATTAAGAAATTTATAAGAAACATTTTTGAAGTATTGCGTACTAACTTTAATATTATGTAGGAATTGCTTACTAATTATCATTATTGCTAGTTAGGACTATATAGTCGTATAATATTTAACCTAAAAGTATACTTGATTGTAACTAATATGATTGTCATCGTATTTATTTAGCAAAAAGTACGCAAATAAAACAATATGTGTAAAAAAAAAATAACAATTAGTTAATTGATTATAAAATCTATTGTTAAAGGTTTTAAGCACAAATTTGGACACAATTTATTTTTGCATTGCATTTCATAAGTTGATATTATATAATATTAGCTTTCAATTCAGTTACATACTGCCCCGGTATGATAAGAATTTATAATTAAATACTAAAGGACAAAATTATTTTAAAAAATTTATAAAAAACACTGTTTAAAAAATTAGAATAAAATGATTAATTTAATTTTTTACTTTGATATTCCTTGGTATAAATTCTACATCAGTATTTGTGGGTCTTACTTGAAATTGTTCTTTTTTATACTTAATTTTATCATCTTGAACTTGTGTTTTTACTGTAAAATGTCGAAGTAGATATATAAAACCAATCATTATTTGCATTCGGGCGTATCTTTCTCCACAACAAACTCTATTTCCTTTTCCAAAAGGCATATATGCATGATCAGTAAATGCTTCGGATCCGGGTGAAAACCTTTCCGGAATAAATTTTTCAGGTTCAGGGAAGAGCTTTGGATCATGATGAAATGCGAATGGATTAAATAATATTTTTGTCCCTATATTTATTTTGATATTTCCGACGGGTAGAACGGAATCTTTCACACATTGTCTTCCGAGTACACCGACAGGAGGATACATTCTCAGGCCTTCATTTAGAACTATCTCGAGATATTTTGCATCAGACAGGCTATTATAAGTCAGATTGTTATTATACTTCTTAAAAATATCATCGATTTCATCATGAACTCGCTTCAATATATCTGGATGACGACCTAGTTCAATTAACGTACCAAACAAAGCTGTTGCACTAGGTTCAACACCGGCTATGAAGAAGAAAAATGCTTGAGCCGCCATAAGCTCATCAGTGGGCTTAATGCTATATCCGGTTTCTTCGTCTTTTATTTCTCCTTTCTTTTGTAAATTTATGCACATGTCTGCAAAATCGGGTTTCCTCACACTTTCCTTCTCCCTTTGTCGTAACAACTGCTTTACAGCATTGATGAAAAATGTTTCATGCTCTGAGAATAGCGCTAGATTCAGCTTCCGGAACAACCACGGCCATGATAGTAAAATAGAAAATCTCAAGTTTGACCAAAATGTAGGCACGACTGCATTTTGGGCCATGTGAAGAAAAGGTGAATTAAAGATGGACTCTGTAGTAATACCAAATACTGAAGCGCTAATCGCTGCACAACAGAAAGTAGAGAGGGTTTCAAAAGCATTTCCTTTCAACTTCTCCGGGTGATCATTCAAATACTTAACGAAATCTTGAGCACTTTTATCCATAACACTGTACATATTCTTGAGTTTAGCTAAACTGAATAATGGTGAAGTATTTTGACGCATTAGCTTCCACTGCTTGCCGTTTAAAAACGGAACGCTAAAAGCCAATCGGTCTCCTGGTTGTATTTCAAGTCCTCTGTGATAGAAGGACTCAAAATCCAATTGCACAATATGTTGTAAGTTTGTAACATCCTTGATAATCACAGTCGGAGAACTTACGGAACCAACACCAACGGCGGGTGCATCTGGGTATTTTTTGTATATATCACCGAGTATTTCAAAAAATGCCCGCTTACCAAAAATGAAGTCCCATGTTGGACCAAAGAATTTATTCCTTGGATAAAAGGCAGCACCACGTTGTTTCCAGTAATTTTCGTTATATTTGCCAAAGTAATGAGTGTAACCAAGCATTAAAGCAGTTAATAAAATTAACGCCGGAATCAACATTTCGATTTATTATTGATACGTACAATGTACATAATGACATGAATGAGAGTTAGTTCACTCGCTTATATAGTAAGAAACATGTTATCTTGAGGTGTCGCTTCAATGTATGTGTCAAGTTGACAAATTACCTTGAACTTATATTATCTAAGCGAGTCGCAAATTATAGTCAATATATATATTTTAGGAAAATTTTTTGCTTAAATGTACTTATGTAACTGTGGTAAAGGCCAAATTAGTTTTTTTTATAATAAAATACTGAGTACCTACAACGCGGCCAAAACAAATATCATATCTTCTCGATCGCTTGAAATAATATCACACTCTAACAAAAATTACGTTGGTCCCAGTGTTACAATACTTCGATAGTTATCGAGTTTAATCAATTCCCAAATATATATTATTTTTACGTGGTAGAGCCATGCTGTAGCTATATTAGTAGTATAGTTGTACACAAATGGGTCAGCTAGACCGAGGAAGGACCACGATCTCACAGAATACCAACGTAAAATAGCAGCTCAAGGCTGCTGTCTTTCGTATGGTGAGTGTAGAGAACCGAAGACCCTCTTTACTAGAAACGAGGCATTCCATCTTAGTCCTCACGGATGACAACGCATCTGCATTTTAATTCGTAATCGTGGAAAACCACTTACCATCAGGTGTATTGTGTAATCGTTTGTCATCCTTATCCCGTAAAAATAGAGATCATTTTTTGACGTTAAATTCACATTAAATTCAAATTCGCAAATATTAAAGTAAACTCACTTGAAGCGGTCTTAATCTTCATCTTGCGCCCCTGATCAGGGATCAACCAATTATTGACCTTCTATTCACAGACCAATACCACACCACGCTGGGTTTGGGACAACGAGGTGGGCGTGACCCCAGAGGAAGACGTTCGATTCCGATCACTAACCGATTCTCAAAAGACTGTACATAGGTCTAGGTATATACATATATTAAGGTTGCCAACTAAAATGACGGGCCCACTATAAAAATGGTCCCGATCTTGATGCCTGTCGTATGTGCCTATCTGGACTGTATACTTCTTTACCCTACTATTAGGGTGAACACTGAATGATATTGTAAATAAAACAACAATATCTTCAATAAATTTCCCTTGGAAATGTGATACTGAATATACTGAAACTTTCACTACTTTTCCTAATTTCACTTATTTTCTTTCTTGATTATAATCCTGAAACTGTTGCAGGTCTCGAACGAATTGCAAACTATCGTTGTCGTCTGCGTGTGTGCTTTTCAGCACACAGCAGGTATCGAGCCTTGGGGCATCCCCCATTACCCGGATTCGCCTCACGGTCCTACTCAGTGGACCGGTCGTGGGAGACGTTATGGTCTTGTAGGTTTGCGGCAGCGGTCGGGGTTTCGATTCCCCGGTCGCTGCAAATTGGTCAGAAATGTCTTTGTTGGTCTATCTGCGACTATGTGGGTTGTTACTCGGCTCTCTAATCTCTATAGAGAGGAGTTCTCTTTGTAGAGGTCGCCCGTCCGGGGGCCGGGCATGTAAAGGTGCTATGTTTTTGAGATGGGGGTCTGACCCGTTGGCGGCGCGGTCAAACATTCCGCGTGCCAGCCGAACCACAAACTCCTTGTTACTCTCCATCTTTAGGTTGGCCGCGATGACGTCATTCCGGATGTAGCGACCTGCACCGACAATAGTCCGTAGTGATAAATTCTGCTGGACCTGAAGCCGCTGTCTCTGTCTATCGCTCAAGAGCGCGTACCAGGCCGGAGCGGCGTATGTTAGTCTTGTTGAATTGCAAACGTAGCGGCCTCCTATCCTACCTCGGAAGCTATACCGTGAGGAAAACCGCGCGCCAAACGCCATTTCGGCCTAAGCTAGTCATTAATTTTCATTATCACATTTCCAATAACAATATCATCACACAATTATGTTTCACATAAAGTACAATAAAGACACATTAAACAAAATATCACAATTTTACAAGCCATTTCTTAGTGTCAAAACTTTATTATTATGATTTTTCAGAAATAAACATGAATGTCTTAAACGATGTGACAATTTAATTCACAAATTAAAACATTTAAACATTAAAAAAGGAATTTAATTTCTTTCATGTATATTATACCATTTACAATTGCGGCAATTACTAATTAAATTAATATCTACACTAGAGGAATAACCTCCGGAAGCGGAGGAGGTGGTGAATGCTCGTAGCATACCACGCAGCCGGCTGCGTGGTTATGTGGGACTCACTATGAAGTGCCTACCCACTAAATACCACCTGTGGGACTGGCTTTGGCCTTAGGGAAAGGGGGCGCAGGCGGCGAGTAGCCGCTGAGAGGCGCGCCTAACTAAGGCAAATTAAGAATAGGGAGAAGATTCGGCCTGAGCCGCCAAGAGGCAGTCCAGGTCGGCCGAAAGCTTGTTGGGTGGGTCCGAGAGAGAGTTTCTTGGCCTGCGGACTCGATAGCGAGAGGGAAGTGGGGCTGCATAGGAAGCTGCCCCACGAATGAGATGATTTGAGTGAGACTCTGAGACTTTGAAAAAGTTCTCAGAGAGAAATTTTAGAAATTGTTGAATTATGGGGAGCTCTAAGTCTCGGTGGAGGTTGGCGTTACGGACGTACCAGGGTGTGTTCGTAGCCTGACGACAAAAAGAGTTTTGAAATATTTAGAGTTCGTTTAAGATTTTAGGTTTAGCGTGACCAAAAATGGCTGCCGCGTATGTCATAACAAACCTTATATAGGGTTCGCTTATTTCGGAGAGACATTTTACTGTGTCGGCCCAGCATGCTTCTGAGCCTACCCAGGTAAAAGCGCGCGGTGCGAGTTACTTTCTTAACATGTGGCTCGAAAGTGAGCCTCGTGTGAAGGGTGATCGTGGTAGAGTATTTGGCGGTCGTATGCCAGGGAACAGGGGTTCCTAACATACGAATTGGCGGAATGGTAGTGGGGCGGCGTCGTTTATGTTCGAAGAAAACAGCAGAGTTCTTCTCCAAATTCACATCTTGTTCCGAATAAATGGTAGTGAAATACCGTTATAATAAAGGGCTGTGTCATCTGCAAAGAGGGAGAGCTGAACACCATTCAACGGGATGGGAATGTCGTTGGTGAACAGTATATATAGAAGAGGGGCAAGCACGGAGCCCTGAGGGACACCGGCTTTGATATGCCGCGGAGAGGAGAGCGTGCCTTCGTGTCTGAAACGAAAGGTACGATCCTTCAAGTAAGAGGCCACGAGACGAACAAGACGATCAGGGAGGCCTATTTTGTAAAGATTAGGCCTTCGTGCCAGACTCTATCAAACGCTTTCGCTATGTCAAAGAAGACCGCGATGGTCTTATGACGGCGAGGATAAAAACCGCTGAGGATATATTCCACTATACGTTGAACTTGTTGGGGATATGAGTGTTTCGCTCGGAAACCAAATTGGTGGGGGATGACAAGAGGGTCGCCGTCTGTAGGAAACAGATGGCGCCTCATGCAAGTGAGGACGACTCGTTCGAAGAGTTTGCCCATGGCCTTGAAGAGGCTGATGGGACGGTGACTGGAGGGGAGGTGGTGAGGCTTCCCTGGCTTGGGGATACCAATGACAGTTGCCTCTTTCCACGTAGTGGGAAAGTAACTGAGGTTGAAGCAGGCGTTGAAGATAATAGCCAATAAGGTTATCACCTGCTCAGGAAAATGCTTGAGGGCTTGGTTGGAGATGCCATCCACGCCCGGAGCCTTTTTGGTCTTCTGTCCTTTGATGATGGATGAGATCTCATCATTGGACACAGTGATAGGGTCAGAGGCTGTGGGGGGTGAGTTCCGGCGGCGGACCTCAACCTCCACTGCCTGGATGTGGGAGGGGTCGATGGGATGTGAGCTAGGAGAGCATTGAGCGGCGATGCTGTCTGCAAAGCACTCAGCCTTTTCCTCGTCCTCGAAGGCAATAGTACCGTCGGGACGGGAGAGAGGGGGAGTGTGAGTGATAGCGTCTATGCGGAGGGCTCCCGCCATCTGGTAGTACGCTGTATGAGAAGGGGAGATATTCTCCATGAGATTACTCTTTTCGAGGTCTCGAAGTTCGGAAAGGCGTGAATGGACTTCTCGTTGAATACGATTGGCCGTACGTCTATAGTCAGGGGTTGGATAGAGTGCTGCTCTCCGGAGAACAACTATCTTGGCTTGCATTAAGTTGCTAATATGTAGGGGAAGACTATTATTATTAGCAACTCCAGTATGCTTGGAGTTAAAATCTCCAAACATTATGACTGAATTGTCTAATGGAAGGATAGCCTCAAAATCTTTTTTGAGGGGGAGAGTTCCACTAGGGATATAGAAGAAGGCTATGACGATGGACTGATGTCCAGTCAAGGCCAGCCTACATACCGTGGCTTCCATATTGGTAAGCGGCGGAGTGGGGATGTGGGAGCAATGTAGTATCTTCTTGTAGTAAATGGCAGTACCGCCGCCTTTGCGGACAGGTCTGTCGTTACGAAGAAGATAATACTTTTAAAAAAGAAAGAAGATGGAAAGGCCTATGTGGACCTTAGGTTTGAGATGGGTCTCCTGGAGGAGGAGGAGGTCGGCTTCGCGATCTCGAAGAAAGAGCTTAAGCTCGGGAGGTTATTTCGCAAACCGCGAATATAAAAGGAAACAAGCGATAAACCCTTAGGCTTAATACGACCGAGAGACTTTGGGATAGCAGAGTGCTCCGGCATTGTTAAGTTAAGTTAAATTAAATTAACTTACAACGATTACAAAAGGTTGTGATGCTCAGCAAGAGCAAGGAGACGGTCCTCAGGGGACTGGGCAGCGCGCAGTTTGCGTGCTAAGATGGCAATCTCACTTGACTGAACCTGTTAGTATTCCTCCGCCCAAGCCAACCTCACAACAAGGGACGTTTGCGGATGTTGCCCGAAAATCTTTACAACCGGCACTCTCTTGTGGTCGAAAGCGAAAGAACGTGGAAATAAAATCAGTTCCAGTGGTGACCCAAGACAAGATTGATAAGGACGGGTTTACTCTTGTTGAGAAGAGACGTCGGTCGGGTCGAGCCAACTATACAGCTCTACATCTCCCGTTTGGACAAAAGTACGTCGGGAGAAGACGTCCTGCGTTTCGTGGAAGAACGAAGCCGATGCCGCATTGAGGATCCGATCTCTTTACATTTGCAGCGTCTGGAGTCTAATAGGTCAACGAACTTCAAATCCTACGTACTCCAGGTTCCTGCAAAACACAAAGACATTCCTCGCTCGATTTCTGGCCCTCTGGGGTAGTCCTTCGCCGATACAGGGATGCGCCGAAGAAAGTTCCCCAAATAGTGTTAAGTTATGTCTATATTTTATATTATTTTTTAGGTTAAAGTATATATTGCTATGGGCCAATGTTCTTAATTTTTAAGTCCTTGATGCCTGAAATAACGTTATTGTATTGTTGTATTGCATTAATAATATACATATATATATTAATAAATATGTATGTATTTATCTTATCTATGTACTTATATATATCCATCCTATATTTCTATTGTTATTTGTGTAGTGGCGGTTAAGAATATCCACTACCACATATCTTCCCGTAGGTGTCGTAAGAGGTGACAGTGGGAAACAGGCAGGAGATGGGCAGCAGTATCATCCTGATAACAGCAATATTACAATAAAAAACCCGCTCGCCAATCGTGGCAACAACGCGGCGGCCGCTATTCCTGGCTACGATGGCTAACGGCAACGGCGGGGCAGTGGGTGCTAAGAATCTCCGGTGGAGGTTCGGTTGCCACCTACGACGACTCGACCTGGCAACTTATAACGCACGCACCCTAAGGACTGACGAGAAGATCTTGGAGCTGGAAGAAGAGATAGACAAGTTGCGCTGGAATATTATAGGATTATCCGAGATCCGAAGAGAGGAGGACACGGTAATCCTCGAATCCGGCAACTTGTTCTATCACCGGAAGGCGACCATCTGTCCCAAGAAGGTGTCGGATTTATCGTCCACAAGTCTCTCGTAAATAACGTTGTAAAATTGGGAGTGTGCCGACGAGGGTTGTGTACCTTATACTCAGAATCACCAAACGTATTCGCTGAAGGTCATACAAGTTTACGCACCAACCTCGGCACACCCGGACGAGGAGGTGGAAGAAATGTATGAGGATATCTCTAGAGCCATGCATTCCTCCAAAACCCACTATACAGTGTTAATGGGAGACTGCAACGCAAAACTGGGCACAAGAGAGAACGGTGAGCAGAGTAGGAAATTCGGAATAGGGCAACGGAACCCAAGGGGCCAGCAGCTGGCTGACTTCATGGAGAAAGAGGGACTCTTTATGATGAACTCTTTCTTCCAGAAGCGGCCCCACAGGAAGTGGACCTGGTCGAGCCCCGACGGTTCGACAAAAAATGAGATTGACTTCATTATGACGACCAGACGACAACTGTTCAGTGATGTCTCAGTGATCGCGAGGTGAAACCGTCAGCGATCACTGAATGGTTAGAGCACACTGAACCTAAACGTTAAGTTGGAGAGGTCTCGTCTAATGAAGTCAACGCTCCGTCCCCCTCGTGCTCTAGTCCAAAGTCCCGAAACCTTTCAGCTCGAGTTACAAAACCGTTTTCAGTGCCTAGAAGACTGCAATGAAGTGGACGATATGAATGATAAGCTCGTGGAAACTGTCCATGCGGTTGGAGCTAAGTTCTGCAAGACCCGCCGCAGAAGAACACAAAAACTCTCCGATCACACTCTTAATCTCATGGCTGTTAGACGGGAAATGAAGCTGCAGTCTTCAACAAATTTGACAGCATACAGGCAACTGAACAGACAGATCTCCAAATGCATGCGGCGGGACTTACGCAACTTCAATACAGCTTGTATTGAAGAAGCGATCTGTCTGCCAGAAAGAGCCAACTGTCAAAGCTGAAGACCGAGTGTGGCAGCATCGTTTCCGGGACACCTGAGATTTTGAGTGAGATTGAGAGGTTCTATGGGCAACTATATACGTCATCGTTGGAGCCGTACGCAAGTGTGGTAACAATCCAGAGCGAGTCTTATCCGACACTATTCCGAAGATATCCCGGACGTCAGTCTGAGCGAGATTAGAATGGCTCTCCAGCACCTTAAAACGGCAAGGCCCCAGGTGAGGATGGAATTACAGCGGAGCTTCTGAAAACGGGTGGAAAAACGGTGCTTGAAGTCCTTCAGAAGCTCTTTAATTCCGTCCTCCATGGTGGCACTACTCAGAGGCGTGGAGCAGAAGTGCGGTGGTCTTGTTCTTCAAGAGGCGATAACGCTCTCTTGAAAAACTACAGACCGATTTCCTTCTGAGCCGCATCTACGTGCTGTTTTCGAGTCATTACGAATCGTCTCGCACGCAGACTCGACGACTTCCAGCCTACATAGACCACATTCACACCCTTCGGCAAATTGTGCAGAAGACCGAAGAGTACAATGTGCCACTTTGCCTTGCGTATGTGGACTATGAGAAAGCCTTTGATTCCGTCGAAATTTGGGCGGTGGTACAGTCAATTCAGCGGTGCCAAGTTAACTGTCAGTATATCGAAGTGCTGAAGTGTTTGTACAATAGAGCTACGATGGCTATCCGAGTACAGAATCAGAGTACGAAACCTATTTAACTGCAGAGAGGTGTAAGACAGGGTGACGTTATATCCCGAAACTCTTCACCGCTGCATTGGAAGACGATTTCAAGCTCCTGGACTGGAAAGGATACGGTATTAACATCAATGGCGAATACATCACTCACCTTCGATTTGCCGACGATATAGTCCTTATGGCAGAATCGCTGGAGGACCTAAGCACTTTGCTCAGTGACCTCAATAGTGTCTCCAAACGGATAGGTCTTAAGATGAACATGGACTAAACAAAGATTATGTTTAATGTTCATGTCACACCTATGCTGGTAGTTGTTGAGAGCACTAAGCTCGAAGTTGTTGACGAGTATGTTTACCAGGGACAAATAGTCCGACTAGGTAAGTCCAACTTCGACCAAGAGGTCAATCGACGGATTCAACTCGGTTGGGCAGCGTTCGGGAAATTACGGCACATCTTCTCGTCAGGTATACCTCAAAACTTGAAAACGAGACTGTACGTACAACCAGTGCGTGTTGCCAGTGATGACCTATGGAACTGAGACGTGGTCCTTCACTGCTGGCCGAATGAGGAAGCTCCAGGTCGCTCAGCGAGCTATGGAAGGCTATGCTCGGAGTTTCTCTGCGTGATAAACTTAGAAATGAGGATATCCGCAGTAGAACCAGAGTGACCGACATAGCCCAACGGATTAGTAAGCTGAAGTGGAAATGGGCCGGCCATATACCTCGAAGAACTGACAACCGATGGGAAAAAAGTTTCTCAGTGGCGGCCTCGTACCGGTAGGCGAAGTGTGGGCGTCCCCACTAGATGGGTGACGACCTGGAGACATGAAGAAGTCGATGGATGCAGGTGGCTCAGGACCGTGCTGTGGCATTCCTTGGGGAGGCCTATGTTCAGCAGTGGACTTGTGAAGGGCTGTAATGATGATGATATATTTCTATTTTATGGCTTTAATAAAATAATGTTATTTTTGTCCAAACCCCACACATATTTTATTGTTTTCTTGCAATCCTGTCCATCCAAAGGTTGTCTGGAAAGATCGCTCTTAGCGATAAGACCGCCCATTGTACCACATTTCTATTTCTCCTTTTTTGTTAATATTTATGTTATTTTTTGGCGTACAATAAAGTGTTATCTATACTATCTATCTTTCTTTCAGAGAAAAAAATCATATAAAAATATATGATTTATTAAAAAATAAACGTAAATTAAACGTTCAATTAAAAAGAACTGCTAGAATATTTTTTACGAAAAATTATCTCGCGTCGGCAACATCACTAAATAGAAAACCAGCCTAACTAATTATACCAGCAGTTATTCTTCAGCAAAATCAAAATAGTAACTAGTGAGTAAACGAGATTGAAATTGCATCCATTTGGTTTTAGAAATGCCGTGGCATTATTTGGGGAAAACTCTTGTTCAACAATTGGACTTGTGAAAATGAAATTAGATTGTATTGGCATAATAAATTAACACGCACTGAATTGAATAAGTGTAAAAATAATTAAAAATATATTATTGATGTGTAACATCTAAATCATGGTTTGCTATACGGGGTGGCGATAAAGTTATCGCATTAGATGAAAAGACTTATCGTACATAACGTTATTTGAACATACACAACTAAAAAATATATATAACAGTTAACATTCTAGTCGCGGTAGTCCTTTTTTCGTTTTTTGCCTAATTACATATGGATGGGAAAGTAAATAGGGCCGTACTCTCCATATACAGGCAAGCAATAGGTTTGGCTGCTATTGACGAAACCATCTTCACTAGTCATCTCCTCCCTTGCCTCTCAGGCATGTCTCCTCCCGGCCCCAGTCGCGACCTGCCCGGCGGCCCCTATGGCTCCCCCGCAGACCGATTCGCCTGCGCCCCCCGACTCCGACTCCATGGAGTGCTCTTACACCGCGTCCATGACGTCGTCCCTCCGGAAGAGGTTCGCCACCCAATACGACTCTACATCCAGCTGCTGCTCCACGGATTCCGATGGAACAACGACTGACGAGACCCCCTTCACGAAAGTGAAATCCAAGCGCGGCTCGAAACGCGCTGCAACTTCCCGCTCACCCCCTGCTCCGGCAGCCCCTGCCGCCGTCCGCACCTCCGCAGCCCCCGCCGCTGCCCACACACGACATAGGTAAATAATTACCTATGTCAATGCCGCGTGAGCACTGCGCACCTGCCGCACCGTTGCCGCTTTTACAAGTCATCTCAAGTCAGTAAACTAATATTATCAAGGTGATTTATTTAGTATCAATTTTTACGCTAGTTATTTTGTTTCAGAGGTGCATTTTATTATTTTTGGTAGAATTGTTTATTTTATTATTTGAACAGACATACATGATCTTATGTACATACCACTGTGTTATTTAATGTCTGATAATCTAATCGCCACCCAGTATAAACATATTTATTTTTTGAAGAAATGAGTGTTGTTTATAAGTGCTATATCAAAGTACAACAAAAAATTACACTGAGTAGTACTACGTACTCGTATTTTGATTTTATTGTAATATTGTGTAGAAGACTTTATCTACTACAAACTGCGCAGTTAAAACTTCTTAACAAGTTATTTAACAACTAAGTACCTGGATGAAAGAGCTTTGCTTGGCTTTAGAAGAAACATTATAACTTTCTCAGTGCTGACAAACATTAAGATAATATTGGAAAGTAAAAATATAAATAAAAATATTAACTCCTTGCAACACTATGAAGTTAATGTCAAAATTGTTAATGTCTCAATCAATGTCAACTTCTTGCTTGCAAAAAGTATAATAATTTGTCGAAAAGAATTCGTGGTACCACAGAACCAGTGTGATCCATCTTTGTCCATCCTAGAAATTTGCATACACTCATAATTTTGTTTGTGTGGGTTGGGCGCCTAAAAAAAGCGAGAAAAAGATATCGCTGTTTTTTTCTTCGAGTTGTTTCCGAATGCCATTTTAAATATTAGATACAAAAGTACATAATATTATATCGGAAGAAACAGAAAATGTTAAATTAAAATTGAGATTATGTGTTAAACTTTTTTTGGTTTGCTCCTTAGAGTATACCTTAGAGTATTATAATATAATAATCTAAGGTATTATACTCTTATAACATCCATGGAGTATAATGCATATTACATACATATTACTCTGAGATTTACACAATTAATTCACGTTATAATTGATTAAAATTAAATTATTAGATATATTTTTTATAGGATAGGGTGGCAAACGAGCACACAGTCCACCTGATGGTAAGTGTTTGCTGTGACCCATAGACATCACAAAACAATGTCTAAGTGGTTTGCTTTTTAATTTTTGTACATTTATAAGTAACTATTTGTTAAATTTTTAAATTTTTAAGAATATTCGTAGTTTGGTTTATTCATTTCTAATTTAAAATTAATACAAAATATTACTAATACAACAGAAAGAAACATTAACCTTCCATTTTCCTCACAAATTAACTTCTCCGCTATGAAATCTGTCAAAATTTCATGTCATTCATAGTGGCGAAGCTCTGGTGGCAGAAAAAAATCTTGGATGCCCTCATTAAAAACCATTGTGTTCCGTAGTGAAAGGTAGAGAGTCAGTATGACAGGCTTTGAATTATCTTATTCCCTAAGGGTGACGATCTCATTTAAAATTGGTTATATGTGTCCATGGACTATGAAAGCCAACTTGCATCAAGTGGGCTGTTTTTAACGTAGCAGAACGTCGCTGCAACTATATTATAGTTTTAGCACGACCATTTGGGTTGACTCGACTGGGAAAGGATCACTCTCTCACAGTATAGCAGCGTAAAATAGCAGCTCAATGCAGTTGCGTTTTGTATGGCGAGTGTAGGAACCGGAGACCCTTATTACTGGCACCGAGTTATTCTGTCTTAATTATTAGGAGTAACAACGCATATGCGTTTTGATTCTTAATCGAGGATAGATGTAGATATCTACCGGCTACAGAATCTACTACCCATAAGGTGGACATTGTGCTCGTTTACCACACTTATCACCATCTACAGTTTTTGTCTGGTGATTTCACCAAATCTTTCCTACAATAGGCAGAGGCCACATCCAGCTGTGAATATTTACGGGCTAATAATGAAGAAGGCTTGTAAGGATTCTCATTCGTTCATAGCCATAGACTTAGAATATACTAGCGTATAGACCAACATAGTGTGCGAGGGAGAAAAATTCCTTATGGCAAAAATGCAAGATAGAAAAGGATACCAAATCTCATGACTCTGTAACCGATTTTGAATGGCAGGTCGGCACAATTCGGCACGCAAGAAATAGCGCCGAGATATTTTGTAATTTTTAAAGTATAATAGTGGTTATTTTAGTAAGTAACTTTTTTCAAAATGGTTAATTGTTCCGTGAGTGACTGTGCTGTTAATAATAGAAATAATCCTGATAATTTCACATATGATAGGTAAATTCTCAAGACGTCGTCAATGTTATGACGCGTTTATTTTTGTTAAAATTTATGTTACATACTGTTTAAAATATAGAATATATTCAATTATTTTGATATTTTGCAAAGAAAAAAGTCGTTGGTGATAATTTGCATGAATTTGGTAAATACATTTTTATACAAAATATTTTACATGTACGCTAGGGATTGACTCAACTATATCAAAATTAATGTCGATATTTATCTTGAATGTTTATAATGAATCGATAGACTTGACTACACAACAAGAAAATAAATCCTCGGTTTGCGTTTTAAAATGTAATTTTATTTTGCCGTTTTTCAAACAGATTCCCTCCGGATTCTATAATTAGAAAAAGTGGTTAAGGTAAAAGTGGGTAAGGGTTTAAAAGTGGTTGGAATGCAAAGAAGAACTCAACAATTTGCAGCAAATATTTTCTTCAGAAGTATAAAAGAAAAAGTAGAATAAAAACAAGTTTATTAAAAGGAGTCCTTTCTACGTTATTTGTACCAGTAAGTAAAATATTGTTACAATAAGACTTCAAAAATATAACTTTCAAAACTTGAGATAAATATAGATACAGATTTTCATACATTATAAAACTGTAGAACATTAAAGACAAAAAAAATCTTCAGACTATCCTCTTTAAGCCATTATTAACCCAACTAAGTATCTATTTATCAACTAAAATAAATGTATAACCTTGCTTAACCAACCGCACGGCCTCACGGTCACACTAGTACAATATTCATAGCATCATGTTATTTTCCCCAAGGGGTTGAGCGGAGCTTCGGAACGTCGGATTATATTCCCAAATCATAACAATAAAACTTTTAGCGTAGTTAGGTATAGATATTTAGTAATGCTCCTCAAGCGCTACTAGACGAACTCTCAATACATAGTATTTGATACTCACAACGGTCAATGCCCGATTCATGCTTGACGGCCGACGACATTGTCGCGAGGGCTTAAATAGCGTGGTTCATCCCCTACAGCGTTAGTCGTAGAGAAGAGGAACTCGTGGTTAAGTAATAGCTGCGCAGATCCATAGATCTGCGAAATTAAGTTGCACTTGCCGCGGTCAGTCCATGAATGAGTGACCATTTTCTTAACATACCGAGATTGAGAGAATAGAGAGTGCATCTGTATCCTCAGACACTTAGTGCACTTTACTGTGTTAAGATCATTATGTTTTTAAAATTCATGCAGCTAAAATGATAATAAATTTATTATTACTTTATACTTTTCAGGGACAGATGAAAGAATATAAACATGAAGCATGATGAAGCCTCATAAACATATTGGCCTTTAAACAGAGCAATCTTATTTAACTGATTCCTACAAGTTTCCTTCCTTAAATTATTAAGTTTACATTCATACTTAAGTCGAATGTTAAAATAAACTTCTATAATCTATTTAATTATTAATTATTAAATGTTTGTAATTATCACAAGTAATACTTATATGAAAAATAAAGCAGCCATTATGTACTCCGTGTCCCCGTTTTGTTTCCTCATCAAAACATTTTATAAAATATATAATATAAATAGGTATATACTTAGTTAGTATCTACCTATTTATATTAACAATATATTAAAAATAAATTCCGGGAAACTGCCCACGGCAGTAAATATTTTCTCCAAAGATCATAGCTCGAAAATACGAGTACAACATTCTGATCTAATTATTGGGGATTTTTTAAAGTTTTCGGTAAAGTCACCTGGGGTTTTATACATTTGAATTAAAATCCAACAAAAGGCATATAGGTTCAGCTTATTCCCAGGAACATGTTATATGAATATTTTTAATTATTTTAGAACTATCATGGTAAAATTCAGTTAATTTTGAAGTTATTCAACTTCATGCACTAAACAATTTTTATAATCTTTTACCGTTTCCTTAACAATCATTTTCGATAGTCCTTTTAAGTAAAATATACATCACTAGCTAACGCACACAATGACAAATCAAAATTGGTCACACGTTTCGGGCTGTCAGGTGGTCTATACGCCAGTATATTCTAAGTCTATGTTCATGGCGGTCGTAAAGCCTAATACACATGAGCGCTTTTTAAACGATTTAATGCACGGTGTTTCGAACAGACCTTATAACGCCTGCGTGTGTTCGCACGAAGTCAGCACGTGAACGCTTTTTTAACGTCAGAGGATTTTTATCGGGCTTCATTGTGTTTTAAATTCCAGTGCAAAATAAAGTGTAATCATCGTACAATATATTAACCGAGATTTGCAACTAAATTGGCGTCCGTCACGCACCTACCATTATTTAACTATATTTTATTAATATTATGATTTAAAAAAAAATATTCTAGAATTTATTTCAATGCCATAAACAACAAGTGGTAGTAGCGTAGCAAGGCGGGGTCTGGGGGACCACAACCCAGGGCGGTAGATTTTTAAGGTGTGGCATTTTAGAAATGAAAGTGAGATCCCCATTTTACCACGTTTTTATTAACTCGCTTTTGTGTATGTCTGTTCTGGTCGTAATTTTGTAATTGATTTTAAAGTAACTTCCCGACGGGCTAGATACTTGAAACTTTTAAACTTAGTTTAGAATCAGATGACAATGTAAGATTGTGAAAGAAAAACCGTGGTGTATTACCATTTTAAAGCATGTTTTTCTTTAAATTCCACTTGTTTATATGATGCTAGTAAAAATCTTTAAAAATCTGAAAATCAGCTAGATTGCTACAAAGTACGGTACTGAAACACCTGTATCAACCACCTGCGTCATCAGGTCGTCACTGTATCTAGTGTGGCTCACTGAACACTGCGCTAGTACGAAAATGCCACATGAGAATCTTTCTGGGTTGGTTGTCGGTTTTTCCAGTTATACGGCCGGCACATTGCCACTTCAGCTTACTAATCCGCTTTATACTATAGCAGTTGTCTAAAATTAAACAAAAATAGGCTGTAATACATGAAGGAAGTAGAAGCATATAGCCAAGGACGTATACATCACGATAACGGGAATATTATACGAGTGACACACACACACACACACACACACAGCGTGATTGCTCGTGAACACGTATGCATGCACTCACATGCACACACACACACTTACAAGCAAAAGCATATGCATACGCATGCACACACGCACGCACGTACGCACGTACGCACACCAGTCTTTGAAGACGATATTGATTCTAATTTTAATTTTAAAGTTTTAATTTTTACACCTCCAAGGGAACTTAATATTTAATACTATTTTCAACTTGATATGTTCACCCGTCCCTGAGAAAAAGGGTCTTAACAGACGGACATCCGACGAAGGGAAAACAAAGTGATTACATTTTTTTCTTCTGAAGGTGAAAACGGATGAGAGTGTTCTTAAAATGGATGACAGTTGCCGTTAATTTAGGCCTGGGAATCCGTTTGTTATCAAGTGTTTTTTTATAGAATAAGGTTCACAAATGAGCACACAGTCCATCTGATGGTAAGTGGATGCCGGGTCCACGGGCATCTACCTACGTCTATCATCGATTAAGATTTAAAATGCAGATGCGTTGCCACCCCTGAGTACTAAGATGGAATGCCTCGTTTCCAGTAAAAAAGGTCTATAGTATATAAACTTCTTATAAAAAATGATTGGTCAATAGGTTTTTTATTTTACTGAAAAGTAAAATTAAAACCTATTCATGCCTCACATAAAAAAATTGTGGAAACAAGAAACAACAAACTAAGTTTCATAATACCTTACGCAAAGTTTTATGATAAATGGATTAAGTTTCCATTTTTACCACATACTATGCCCTAAACTCTAAATTCTACTTGTTTCTTTAAAAGTTTCAGCTACATAATATGGACAAGCTACATACAAATGAGGAAAAAGTATTTATTTCCCAAAAAAAAAATGACTTCAGAGTTGTGCATTCTGGTCTCTCGCCAAGGCTGTCCAAGGGAACTTCTGTCAGCCATCTCTCCTATCTCTGCACAAGGAGGACGACTCACTGGCCCCTGCCGCATGAGAAAGCCGATCTGCTAGGCACTCTCTTTACGTCCAACTCGACTCTTGATGACGGGGAGAACATACCGCCGACCTTCCTGCAGTGTGAGTGCTCCATGCAGGATGTGTTGTTTACCCAGCGCTCGGTGCGCAAAGCACTTCTCTCCCTTGACGTCAACAAGTTGAGTGGCCCTGATGGCGTCCCTCCTATTGTGCTGAAGACGTGTGCTCCGGAGTTGGCACCAGTATTAATGCATCTTTTCCGGTACTCCTACTCCCTAGGCGTAGTTCCGAACTCATGGAAGACAGCTTTGGTGCACCCGATACCTAAAAAAAACGACCGCTCAGATCGCACCAAATACAGGCCTATCGCCATCACCTCCTTGTTCTCCAAAATAATGGAAACCATCATAAACTGCCAGATAATGAGGTACCTTGAAAATCACTAGCTGATTAGTGACCGCCAGTATGGTTTCCGTCGGGGTCCATCAGCTGGTGATCTTCTAGCTTACCTAACCCATAGATGGACAGAGGCAGAAGAGTCCAAGGGGGAGGCGTTAGCCGTTAGTTTGGACGTTGCGAAGGCCTTTGATTGGGTTTGGCACAAAGCGCTTCTTTCGAAGCTCCCTTTCTATGGGCTTCCCGAGAAATTGTGCAATTGGATCACCAGATTTCTTGCAGATCAGAGCATCAAGGTCGTAGTAGATGGTGCATGTTTCGATTACAAGTCTATTAATGCTGGTATTCCACAAGGCTGCATGCTATCACCAACGCTGTTTCTTCTGCATATCAATTATATGTTGCAAACCGGTAACATTCATTGCTATACATACGACAGCACGGGTGATGCTTTGTACACCGGTCGTGCCAATATTTCTCGGGAAAATGTCGCCGAGTACCGGAACAAACTTGTGTCTGAAGTCGAGTCTTTTTTGAACAAAGTCTCTGATTAGGGGTGACTAAGTCTTGTCCAGTTCAATCCCCAGAAGACACAAGTTCGCGCATTTACCGCTAAAAAGAACCCCTGTGTCGTATGTTCTCAGTTTCAAGACACTCCCCTTGTTGCCTCAGCCACTATTGGAATACTCGGTGTCGACATATCGATGATGTGCAGTTTCATGGTCACTTGGAAGAGAAAGCCAAATTGGCCTCTATAAAGCTTGGCGTGCTCAGCAGAGCGGGACAGTATTTCATGTCGGCACACCGCTTGCAACTTTACAAGGCGCAGGTTCGGCCCCATACGGAATACTGTTCCCATCTCTGGGCAGGGCTCCCAGTGCCAGCTCCTTCCATTGACCGCATCCAGTGCAGATCGGTTCGAATCGTCGACGACCGAGTTCTTTCCGATCGGCTGGACTCACTGGCACTGCGTAGAGATGTTGCATCTCTTTGCGTATTTTATCGCATCTATCATGGGGAGTGCTCTGAGGAATTGTTTGGACTAATTCCAGCCGCTCAATTTCGCCATCACATATCGCGATAAAACTCGCGATACCATCCATACCATCTGGACGATTGGCGGACCACCACTGTGCGATTTAGAAGAAGTTTTCTTTTTCGTACAACTTCCTTGTGGAATCGACTACCACCAGAGATTTTTCCGGACCGATACGACTTAGGGACCTTCAAGAAAAGAGCCTACTCTTTATTAAAAAGCCGGCAACGCATCTGCAATTCTCTTGGTGTTGCAGTTGTTTATGGGCGGCGGTAGTCACTTACCATCAGGTAAGCCACATGCTTGTTTGCCCCGTTAGCTATAAAAAAAAACTATTTAAAACTAAAAAATTATATCTTGCTAAAAAAAGACGAAAACACACTAAACCTGAGTGTAAGTAGATGCTGTGGTTCTAGAGATCTAAATGCAGATGCGTTGTCAACCCTGATTACTATGATGGTATACATCATTTTGAATAAACAGGGACTCCTGTTTCTACACTCATCAGACGAAATACGGTAGCATTAAGATGCTATTTCACACTGGAATACTTTGAGAGCGTGGTCCTTTCCCGTTCTATCCGACCCATTCGTACTGAAACCATAACATAGCTGGAGCGTAACTCTACCACGTATAAAACGACTTAACAAAAGCCTATTTACTCTTGTCTTAAAGACTGCCACTGCCCACGATCACTCGCGCTTTGAACTTTTTGCTCTCAGAAAGGAGGATGGCGAGAATGCATGTATTTTGGGACCCACCGATAGGAGTAGCGTACATCATGGAAACTTATTAATAGTTCTAGATAGTGATAAAACAAACAAAAAAGTAAATGAGAAGTAAGTCCAAAAAAGTGGGAGAAAAAAGATATACTTAAAATAGCAAATAACCTTCAAGTTGAAAATAACCTAAAATTATTATTCAAAAATATTTATTATGGGTAAATGTTTTTGCACTAATAAGAATAATGTATTATTTGTATTAATAAGAACTTAGTATACGTACTTTGTTTGTCTAGTCAGATATATTAAGTGCAAAGAGATTTAAATATATAGGTATACTAAAGAGCGGACATAATGAACATTTGCATACAAAAAATTTGAGCTCTTATGTTTGTGACGCTCTCTAGCTAAACATAGCAAAACTACGCTGAATATTTATTAGGAAAACATTTCAGCTATTCCCCAGTAGGTGACGCTAATAAATGCAACGTAAAAACCCGTTTAAAATACCGTTTCGATATCAAAGTATCGATAATGTTGTTGAAGGTTACTTAGTTTGTAATGTTTTACGATATAATAATAGGAAATATGCATGCTTTTTTATTGTATAAATCTATTTATTATGACTCCCATCACGTCAAAAAAATCATATAAACTATTTAAGTCATGAATAACGTCATGAATGAAATGAAATGTCATGAAATAAAATATATAATTTCCAATAACTAAGAATCAATTTAAACAGCAGTCACATTGGTGGCATCTTGGATGACGTCACTAGGTCCATTAGACGCTATAATAATAGCATATGATTGGTCGGTCGGCGTCGAAGGCACATCGCAAAACATCAAATCTAATAAGAGAGCGCCACCATGTTTTTCAAATTCGTTTCTTTTTCAAAAATACACTTTAATTCTAACATATTTTAGGAAAGCACTGAACTTAAAAGTTGTTACACGATTAATTATTTCACAAATTCACAAGCTTGCTTGTTTACCGCTAAAAAGAACACCTTTGTTGTATCTCCTCAATTTCAGCGCACTTCCTTTGTTGCCGCAGCCAAAGCGGAATCTTCGGCGATGACAATGATCTGCAGTAGCATAGTCACTTGGAAGAGAAAGCTAAATTGGCTTCTAAAAAGCTTGGTGTACTCAGTAGAGCGGGACAGTATTTCATGTTTGCACACCGTTTGCAACTATACAAGCGCAGGTTCGGCTTCACATGGAATATTGTTCTCATATCTGGATCGGGGCTCCCCAGGGCAAGCTCCTTCCACTTGACCGTATACAGAGCAGAGCGGCTTGACGTCGACGACCGAGTTGTCTTTGATTGGTTCGATTCACTGGCGCTGCGTAGAGATGTTGCATCCCTTTGTATTTTCTATCGTATTTACCACGGGGAGTGCTCTGACGAATTGTTCGGATCAATTCCAGCCACCAAATTTCACCAATACACATCGCGACAAAACTTACGTTACCATCCACATAATTTGGATGCTTGGCGGTTCACTACCGTGCGATTTAATAGGAGTTCTCTTAGGAATCGTTTACCATCGGCAATTTTATGGACCGATACGACTTAGAGACCTTCAAGAAACGAGCTTACTCCTTTTAATAGGCCGGCAACGCATCTGAAATTCTCCAAGTGTTTTTTAATTTGCTTTTTTTATTTATTTGCTTTTAAGAAACATACAATAATAAATTACATAATAAAACATATAAAGTAATCCTAAAACCAATGAAGTTTCCACAGATATCTAATACACTGATAATACTTGCCACCACAATATTATGTTGTATAATTTTTAAAATTATATACAGTATTAAAACTATAATAAAAAAACTCAAACTAGTAACAATTAGATATAGTCCTACTCCCCGCGGTATTGTGCCAAGAACGCTGGCTGCGTTTCCCCGCTGAATGGCTATACTTTGAGCTAGAAAAGAACCAGCCCTCTTATCACCAGCAGCAACGACCAGTCGCGGATGGAGTTCTTTAGGAACTTCACCGCACGTGAACCCCACGGACTGATAGTCTCTACAGCAAATGGCACAAATATGTAGTCATCTCAGAGACTCATATTTGCGCCATAGTTCAGCTGCCTCTGATGCCGCCCCGGCTCTAAACGAGGTACCCTGAGATGCGAGGCCGCCAAAGTGTCTACGCAAGTATCATCCCACACTAGGGCTGTACCTCTCTCCCAAGGGACAAATGTCATACCGTCGGGTCTCCTGCCATCGTCTCTAAATATTCCACAGGCTCTAAAACCGAGGAAACTTTTATAGAGACAAGAGCCCTTCGGATGACATCGTTCAAGAACCGTGCCGTGAAAACCTACCAGCACTTTTCTTACACGAGAGTCCGTGGAGCCCAAACTTGTCGACGCTGCTACCACAGGGCACTGATGGGTTGACAAACCGCCGCTCTAGTCGGATTCCTACGGCGATGCGGCTTTCCCCATCAAGTTATGTGCCGAGATTACTTGAAGGTAAAGCGTAACAAGTGACTAGATTCCTTAGTCGAAACAGCTAGAAGGCGTGCCTGATCTTGGTCACTATGGAAATTGTGAAACAAATCTTTCTGCACCCTCTGTACCAACGGAATATCCACTGTTTTTGTTGTTTAACTTCCAGTGGAACATTTTCGCCTCGACAGAGCGTTCGCCATGTCTGCCCTGCCTCCGTAGCAAAGCACAGGTCTACTTTATTATTTAAAATTATGTTACATAAATTACTGAAACTATGCACGGAAGCAAGGAAAGCAGGCAATGCAACGCTAGAAAGATTTCTCACCAATACCACCAAATTTTGTAGGTAAAGTAGCTTGAGTCCAGGCTGTTGTATTTAAAGTTAAATTTAGAATTTTTTCTATAGATATTTGAAGATTATTATCAATATCTTTTAAAAATCCGAACAAAATCTGACTCGAGCGGAGTAAGTATGTAAATCTAGGGTACAAGGACACAATATTTTAAAATTGTAAGCTCAGTGTGGGGCTTAATTTATACAATTTATCAACGTGGTTTAAAACTGATCAAATTTTGTTTTTAAAACAGGTTTAATACTATCGAAAACAACGGAGCACCTAGCAGGTATAGTGATTCCGTACTAACAGTTTTATTCCTGGAGAAATATGATTGAAATTTTGAATTAAATTGTCTCTGTGAGAAGTAGATAAATTATTGGAAAAAATATTTCACATTTATTGCTATTTGGTTCAAGACAAATATTTTTAAAATTTTTAAAAATGAGTAAGATCACTGAGGACGTCATCTGCTTTACCTCCCAGTGTACCGTCGTCCAGGTACCAGACATTCAGCTTGGATTTCAAATTTGAAATAATGGGTAGAATTCCCAAACTGAAAATGCTGGACCTAGTGGGTCACCCTGCTGAACACCGACAGCAGAATCGATAATATGGTTTTCGTTAAACAAGTTAGTATTTTGACTGTAACATTGCCAAACGTAATGATAAATTTCGGGGTATTGTTAGCCACTTCTTTCAGCAGGGTAAATTATAAAATATAAAAGAATAAAACTAACTAAATGGTATTTATAAATTAAAAATAAAGTACTAAGCAGTTAAAAGTAATATTATATATATAACTTAATGTGAAACTACCAATTATATATTAAGTTTTACAATATTTTCTTTGTAACTATTATATTCAAGGTGAAATATATCTAATTTACAATATTTTAATTAAAATTTTTGCATGTACGAGATACAAAATTATTTGAGGCATTCCTTGTTTTAACTTTACGTAATTAAAAAAGAGGTTTATTTCGTGCACCTAACCTGTGACACGCAAGATTCACTTTGCTTAAAAGTAGGGGAGAGTCGATGATATTATGAAGAAATTTGTACAACATTTGATCTCTTATATCACGGCGTTTCTCGAGGGTATTACTGTCTAAGTTATCAATAATAATGGAGTCTACAGTAGAATTATATCGCTTTAAGTAACACAGAAACTTATTGTTGATTGTTTCAATCATTTTAATATAAACTTTGTATTGAGGATTCCAACATAAAGAACAATACTCAAGAATAGACCACACCAGAGTGTTAAATAGTATGATTACTGTTGAAGACATTTTAAAATCTTTTGAGATACGCATAACAAAACCTAGCATTTTATAAGCTCTTTTAGTTATGATATTAATATGTGACCTCAGTAACAACTTACTATCCAACTGAACACCAAGATCACGCAGTTCATTTACTCTCGTTAGTAAATTATCGTCAAGCTTATAATCAAATAGGACGGGATTTTTTTCCTGGTAAATGAGATAATGTTACATTTCCTGATGTTCAAGCAAAGATCATTTGCTTGACAATATGCACTAAGCCTACACAGATCTTCTTGAAGTAGATTGCAGTCCTCTATAGTTTTAATAGACCTGAAAATTTTCATATCATCTGCAAAAGGAGAATTTTGGAATTATGGAAGCAGGATAACATCATTTATAAATATTATTATTAATATAATATTATATTATATTATAGAACATTTAGAACATTTGATAAAGGTGACAGGTGACAACTGTATTTATTTTGTCTAAATATTTTAATAAAAATAACTATATATTTTAATTGTAAAATTTTAGTGTACAAGGAAAACGTTTATTATTGACATAAATATAAATAATATAACAGTGGTTTATAATCTGAATTTAGATATTATAATCTCAAATCAACTACGAGATATAAAAATATTTCAAGATGGTGACTTATGACAAATGTAACGAAACAATTCGCAACAAAGTTTCTGAGCTATATATTGCTGTCTGGACACAAAAGTGACAAGCAGGCTCAGTGCCTGTTCAGTCTTTAAAAACTTCTAATCCGCGTGTGATAATCTCAAGACACGGTTGCTAAAGCCGCCATCGGTTGTCCTAGCGACGACATGCGTCGCTAGATCTCTTCCACTGCAGCGTCAAATTGCAAGACCATCCTGTGACGCAGCTACTTAACGATATTTGGACTTTGACTTTTATATTTTCAGTGTACTTTTTAAGTTACTTTATTGTGTTTTAAATTTGTTTAAAGTTATTCTTTTGTGATTGTATTTAACTGTTGTGAATGCAGTCCGTAACCCAATCTTGTGATGGCACGTCCAACGCGACCCACACATGTACACAGTGCAACAAGTCATTCAAATCTTTGAAAGGCCTCAACATACACACAAAAACACACAGGAAATGTATTAGCCAAAATAGTTCACCTTTAGACATCCATCCCATTATTTCAGTGCGCCTACTTATGTAGCCAACGATTCAACTCCTTTCACACATATCTTTTGAAATTTGAAAAATAGTATACCGATAGTTAAAAGAATCCCTCGAGGAGCTCGAATAACCGTTGCTACACATTTGTCACAATTAATCCAGAAATGTTACATAAGCAACTGTACTCAAGACTGGCAGAACCTATTTTTATTTTCATACAGCACACTACATATAAAAAAAACTGATGAACTGAATTTATCCTTGACTCAAATAACTGTGCTGTAAGCTCCTCACCTTCTCCCGCACCTCTAATCAAATATGATGCCCCTCGTAATGGCAACAAACTCATCGAAAACAAAATCTGTGACGGAGATCTCAAAGGTGCCGCTCGCCTTTTGTTCTCCAACGACGTGCTATCACCAGATACCCTTGACACCCTTCAGGCCTTACGGACAAAACACTCTCCAGCTCCAGTAAACCCATATTTTCTCGACCGACCAACAGCAGGGCAAGCATGCTTCAAATTCATAATAAAGATGTTACAGGTGCCATTTTATCTTTAAACCAGGTTCGGCTGCAGGTTTGGATGGAATCTCACCCCAACATCTGAAAGACTTAACATCGCACTCTGTGGGTGATGCAGGCGAGCAACTTGTAAATTCGATCACTAAAGTAATCGGTAATGTCAATCCAGAAATTGTTCCCATTCTTTTCGGCGCGAACCTCATTGCCCTCACCAAAAGGACGGAGGGTGAGACCAATTGCTGTTGGATCAACACTACGACGTCTGGCCTCCAAAATTGCTGTTTGACATATTTTACCAAAATTAAATTCGGAATTTGAACCCGTACAGTTAGGCTTCGGTGTAAAGGAGGGTGTGAGGCAGCCGTCCATGCCTACGCTCTTTCCTAACTTACGGACATCCTGACGTGTTGCTCAAAATTGATGTCAAAATGCTTTCAATTCGGTAAATAGGGATACCCTGCTGATGGAAATAAAACATATACCGGAAATATACAATTATCTTTTTCTCAGTTACGCTGACCCAACAAAATTGTTATATCGTTCTAATGAACTGTCTCCGGAAGTAGGTTGTCAACAAGGTGATCCTTGGGCCACCAACTTTTAGTTTGGCTATAAATCCGATAATCAAAATTTATATTCTAAATTCAACGTTTGGTATTTGGACGACGGAACTCTAGGAGGTGATATGGATACTGTGTTTTCGGACCTTTTTTAATCAAAATAAATTTGAAGCCATTGGTTTGGAGCTTCATTTTAGCAAATGCGAACTTTTATAAATAACTGCAACTTAAATTTAAATGACGTAAAACAAAAATTTAATATTTTGGCTCCAAATATTAAAATAGTTAACAGTAATTCCCTTAATCTTTTAGGTTCTCCAAATTTAATGAATCTATTTCTGAATATATTAATAATTCAATTATTAAATTTCAAAATTCCGCTGACCGTCTCCTTGAAATTAGTCCACATTATGCACTTTGCATCTTAAAATTCTGTCTTTTCGTCCCAAAATTTACGTATGTGCTCCGTTTTTGCTCCTTTTGGAATCACCCAGATCTCTTGACACAAGTAGACAACTTAATCAAAATTAGTTTAGAATCGATTCTTAATATACCTGAACGAGCAATCTTGGACCCAAGCATCCCTACCCATCCGTTATGGTGGTTTTATCTTTCCAGCCTTTTATCTTCTGTCCATAGTTCAGCAAATCTCATAAGTAAAATTTTAAGGCATCCTTCAAACTTTGAGATTGCTGGCCTGGAAGAAACTAGAAACGCTTTCTTAATTGCATGCCCAGGTCAAAATTTTCCTGTTTCTCCAAATTCACAGAGGAGCTGGGACGACATAAACTGCAAATTGACTTATGACAATCTTTTGAGCTGTAGTACAGGTTCGGCGCGTGCTAGGCTTTTGGCCGTGGGTACGCATGAGGCCGGCTACTGGCTTCACGCACCCTTCGTCAAATACAGGAACATTTCTTGAGCCTGACACGCTCCGAATCGCAACCTGTCTACGGCTTGGGGTTCCGGTCTGCGTTCCTCATAAATGTCCGTGTGGCAGTGACGTCGACAAGCTAGGACATCACGGACTGTCATGCCAAAAAAGTGCAGGCCGCTTCTCGAGACATGCAGCACTTAACAATATCATACGCCGGTCTCTTGCCACCGTCAACGTGCAAGTCCTTGAGCCGTCTGGTATTGCAGAGACGATGGCGAGACCGGACGGTATGAGTTTGATTCCATGGAAGATGGGCCGGGTGCTGGTATGGGATGCAACCTGTTCAGACACACCTGCCCTTCCGATCTACATGGAACCAACAAGAGAGCTGGTGCGGCTTGTGAAGCGGCTGAAAAGCTAAAGTATGCAAATACAGGGGTCTAGGCTCCGAATATGTTTTGTCCCATTCGGTGTCGAGACCCTTGGTCCGTGGGGTCCTAGCGCTATAAGGCTTTTAAGGAAATAGAAAAAGGTTAGTCGACGTCACAGGAGACCGAAGAGCTGGCAGCTACCTCGCACAAAGAATTAGTCTAGCTATTCAAAGGAACGCTGCCAGTATCTTCGAACCTTACCTAAAGGGACTATTTTTAATAATATATTTTAGTTATTACAATATATTTTTTTAAGGTTTTTAGTTTTAGGTTCATTATCCTAGTATATATTTTATTTTATAAATTGTGGAAGTAACAAAAAATTGGTTAATATTAAATGTGATTGTCACTATAGTATATTTAGAATTATATTGACATTTTAAAAGAAGGCTGTCTTGTTGACTGGTTGTACTGGTTGTACTGGCTGACATAGACGTTTCATGTTAAAACCAACGGCCGTGTGCCTCGACATAGGCCGTCCGATTTCTTTATTGGTATGGATACAGTATCGTTTACTGTTTCACCTCCTTAAATATTATAAATGATTAAATCTGCCCTCTATTATTTTTATCGATAACAACAATAGATAAACCTTGTCAATCACTAACCATTTGGTGACGTTACTAGATAACAGAGGCGCTTATTACAATGATGATAAATATTCTAGAACAATTTACCAGGAATAATAAAATTTAAAATTATGGGTAATTATACTTGCGATAATTAACCGAAATCACATTCAGTTTTGCTACATATCAGGACTTACAATACTTTAATGCACTATCAGGCACATTTTCTTTAAAATATTTTTTAAATTTAGTAAGGAATACGTTTTAAGCTTTTGACGATGTCACTAGAGTAAATGACACAAATCCGAAATATATCCGGTCTATTACTACTACTACTTATGTAAATGTCTTTGATTAAGTGACATGAAGTCCTAAGATTTATTCCATCGTCAAATGTTACAGTGGTATTTTGTTAATACGCGATTATAATCAAACTCTTACACGTAATTATTTATGTTGTTTTAACCTAATTACGGCTTGCTAGAAGAGAGATGTGAAAAGTTGACCAGCTGTGGGACAATTTAGATTATTAAAGAAAAGGAAAACAAATCACAACGGTTAAAGCAATAACAATAAAATATAATGACAAGGGCTGTCATGTCAAAAAATTTCTGGCGAACAAAGAGTAATATATAGTCCGTTCCATAGACTTAGAATATACTAGCGTATAGACCACCTGACAGCCCGAAACGTGACCAATTTTGATTTGTCATTGTGTGCGTTAGCTAGTGATGTATATTTTACTTAAAGGTCTATCAAAATGATTGTTAAGGAAGCGGTAAAAGATTATAAAAATTGTTTAGTGCATGAAGTTGAATAACTTCAAAATTAACTGAATTTTACCATGATAGTTCTAAAATAATTAAAAAATATTCATATAACATGTTCCTGGGAATAAGCTGAACCTACCTGCCTTTTGTTGGATTTTAATTCAAATGTATACAATCCCAGGTGACTTTACCGAAAAACCTAAAAACTCCCCAATAATCAGATCAGAATGTTGTATTTTCGAGCTATGACCTTTGGAAAAATATTTACTGCCGTGGGCAGTTTCCCAAATTTATTTTTAACATATTGTTAATATAAATAGGTAGATACTTAACTAAGTATATACCTATTTATATTTTATATATTATAAAATGTTTGCTTTATTTTTCATATAAGTATTACTTGTAATAATTACAAACATTTAATAATTAATAATTAAATACATAGATTATAGAAGTTTATTTTAACATTCGACTTAAGTATGGATGTAAACTTAATAATTTAAGGAAGAAACTTGTAGGAATCAGTTAAATAAGATTGCTCTGTTTAAAGGCCAATATGTTTATGAGGCTTCATCATGCTTCATGTTTATATTCTTTCATCTGTCCTGAAAAGTATAAAGTAATAATAAACTTATTATCATTTTAGCTGCATGAATTTTAAAAACATAATGATCTTAACACAGTAAAGTGCACTAAGTGTCTGAGGATACAGATGCACTCTCTATTCTCTCAATCTCGGTATGTTAAGAAATGGTCACTCATTCATGGACTGACCGCGGCAGTGCAACTTAATTTCGCAGATCTATTGATCTGCGCAGCTATTACTTAACCACGAGTTCCTCTTCTCTACGAATAACGCTGTGGGGATAAACCACGCTATTTAAGCCCTCGCGACAATGTCGTCGGCCATCAAACATGAATCGGGCATTGACCGTTGTGAGTATCAAATACTATGGAATTTATACTACCACGTCTCATGCGCGGTCGTCTAATAGCGCGAGGAGCATTACTAAATATCTATACCTAACTACGCTAAAGTTTTATCGTTATGATTTGGGAATATAATCCGAAGTTCCGAAGCTCCGCTCAACCTTGGGAAAATAGCATGATGCTATGAATATTGTACTAGTGTGACCGTGAGGCTGTGTGGTTGGTTAAGCTAGGTTATACATTTATTTTGGTTGATAAATAGATACTTAGTTGGTTTCATAATGGCTTAAAGAGGATAATCTCTAGATTTTTTTGTCTTTAATGTACCACAGTTTTATAATGCATGAAAATCTGTCTCTATATTTATCTAAAGTTTTGAAAGTTATATTTTGAAGTCTTATTATAACAATATTTTACTTACTGGTAAAAATAATGTAGAAATGACTCCTTTTAATAAAATTGTTTTTATTCTACTTTTCTTTTATACTTCTCAAGAAAATGTTTGCTGCAAATTGTTGAGTTCTTCTTTGCATTCCAAACAACCCGTCCAATGAACCTTAACCACTTTTCTAATTATAGAATCTGGAGGAATCTGTTTGAAAACGGCAAAATAAAATTACATTTTAGAACGCAAACCGAGGATTTATTTTCTTGTTGTGTAGGCAAGTCTATCGATTCATTATAAACATTCAAGATAAATATCGACATTAATTTCGATATAGTTGAGTCAATCCTAGCGTACATGTAAAATATTTTGTATAAAATGTATTTACCAAATTCATGCAAATTATCAACAACGTGACTTTTTCTTTGCAAAATATCAAAATTAACAAAATAATTGAATATATTCTATATTTTAAACAGTATGTAACATAAATTTTAACCAAAATAAACGCGTCATAACATTGACGATGTCTTGAGAATTTACCTGTGATATGTGAAATTATCAAGATTATTTCTATTATTAACAGCACACTCACTCACGGAACAATTAACCATTTTGGAAAAAAGTTACTTAGTAAAAATAACCACTATTATACTTTAAAATTACAAAATATCTCGGAGCTATTTCTTGCGTGCCGAATTGTGCCGACCTGTCATTCAAAATCGGTTACAGAGTCATGAGATTTGGTATCCTTTTCTATCTTGCATTTTGCCATAAGGAATTTTTCTCCCTTGCACACTATGTTGGTCTATACGCTAGTATATCCTAAGTCTATGGTCCGTTCACAGTTATTTTACCTCTAGCTAAAAGTTCGCTAACCTGAGTTCTGTGTTGTCATATGAGGTTTGAAAATTCCTTGTAAAAATATTTTAGTAGTAGGCGTTTTTAATAACAGTACATTTGTATAATAATGGGTAGCTATTCTAAGCGTATAAAACTATTTTTTATAACTTCCATTTATTTTGAATGAGAGTGATCCATGCGGATAGCTAATGTTGATAAGTCACTATCTGATGAACATGAATCATCAAAACTGCTGTCAGATTCTGTATCAGACTCAGCATTTAATTCAGTCATGGTGATCCTGATCAGTATACTAGGATAAAGTTATTGTATTGTCATCGATCCTTGAAACGATTGAAAATTTTTAAGTCAATCGGCCATCTACAAGTTGGTGAAAATTACATTAAAAGATTCCGTTACATAGATAGATTAATAGATAGATAGATAGATACATGTGAAGCTAATAAAGCGTGTTAAAAAAGTTAACGCTTCATTTGCAATTAAAAGAAACAAATTATCTGTTATTGAGTATTTGGATTAGATAAACGATAACAATATATTCATAATCTCAAACATATTATTCGATCGATTTATCGATCTTTAGTTAGGGTAATGAATAAGAAAACTTTTCGTTTTATAGCTTTAATCCAATTGAAATTTAACCACTTACAAAATATGGGTAAATAATGATTTATTGTATTTCGTATAAAATTTTCGTGGCAGTTGTGAGTTTAATTCAATCGTCAGTCAGTTAGTTAATTAATTTAGACATTTACTGCGCTAATATGAGAGAATTTGGCATGCCACTTTACTTCAGTTACCGATAGGTTATAGGCAAATATTATTGATACAAGGCAACAATAATGAATCGATGGACGCAGGTGGCTCAGGACCGTGCTTTGTGGCATTCCTTGGGGAGGCCTATGTTCAGCAGTGGACCTGTGAAGGGCTGTTTTGATGATGATGATGAATGTTAAACATTCAAATACCAATGTGCTCTTAAATTTGGAGGAGTTTAGTCTTGTGGATACCACTGTTTTCTTGGTATTACTATTGACGCGAAGCTTCAATAGGGCCCCATATATTTAAATTAGCAGCCAGACTTATTTCTGCAGCATATGCTGTAAGAAAGATTAGATGTCTCACCAATGTTGTGACAGCTAGATTAGTTTATTTTAGTTACTTTCATAGCGTGATGCCTTATGGAATTTTGCTATGGGGTAATGCGACTGACATCGAAGCCATATTTGTTTTGCGAAAGAGAGCCGTATGGGCGATTTAATACTTAAATTGTAATGAGTCCCTTAGAGAAAAAAATAAATAAACATATTAACTTTGGCATTGCAATATATTTATGAAAATGTAATGTATGTACATAAAAACATAAATAGCTTTGATAAGAATAAAGATGTTCATACTTTAAACACTAGGAACAAACATAAGCTTGTAATACCAGTTACAAGACTCCACAGAATTAGTAATTCATTTATGGGGTAATGTATACGCTTTTACAATAAAATCCCAGAAAATGTACAAAATTTGTCATTTAAGCAAGTTTAAATGTTTTATTAAAGAAAAATTGTACAAAAAGGGTTACTATAATATCAGAGAATACATAAATATAAAAAAAAATACTGTAAAGTGGAATGTCTTTAAGAAAAAAGTCCCGTTGGGTTTCTTGCTTGTTCTTCCAAAGATATTTTCAGAACCAGTGGTAAATAAAAAAATGACTTTCAAAAAGTATTATGTAATAATCAATATTGAATAAAAATTATTCTATTCTATTCTAGATTATATTTAAGGCTGATTTACACATATTAAGTAGTGAAGTGATTAACTTAATTATAAATTAATTTTAAGCGAATTAATTTTAAGTAAGAGCTTACACTTTTTAACACTTAATTATTAATATAAGTTAAGTTCATAAGTTCGTCCGTGTTAGACGACCAACAATTAGTATTAAGTGATATTTTGGACGAAGTAAAGGTTGCAATAGTCATACGTGACTATTGCAACTATTGCGAGAACAGAGTGTACTCATTCGCAATATTATTTCATGCGAGAAGTTAAACAAGAGTATTTCTCTGTACTACGGATTTCAAAAAAAATAATTTAATTACTTTTTGTTTAATGCAATGTGCATTGTTGTATTATATTTTATGGCTAAACTTTCTGTCCACTTTGACTTTTCAAAAAAGGATCTTTAAATAAACGAATTACGAACAGAACGATTCCCCAGATGTATTTTTCATGTAACTATATCGTGTATGTCAAAATACGTCAAGAGAAAATTCTATCCTACTTGTTTACTTGCACGCAAAATTTTAACATGTTACTTATTTATAAACACATCATTTTCATGCATTATGCTTATTAAAATTTAGTTAATTACTTGATTATTTAATACGTGTAAATAGCATTTACGGACGTGTTTCTTTATTACAAGCAAAGCCAGAAGAAAATAACATAAAGTTATTTGCTTACGAGATAGCAAATTATAACATATAAAAATATCAACAGTTACCAATTTACGTCAAATATCAACACGGAACGATAACAGTTGTGAATGAGGTTATCGCTTCTATAAAAAATAAACTTATTAAGTCATGCGCCCTTCACGCAGCTCTCCGCACGTTTAACCTGATAACCAGAGGAATAGATATCCGCTAAATATGTGGTGGTGCCTAAGTAAGTTCAACAAGTTATCATTCTTTATTTTTTATTGTTACCCCACCCTAGGATATTCTCCTGTATCGTGAAAGCAATTTACATAAATACATTTCACAAGAACAGACATACAGACCCGGAACAATTACTTGTAGGCCATACAAATATTGCCGTGTAGTGGCGGTTAAGAATATCCACTACCCCATATCTTCCCGTGGGTGTCGTAAGAGGTGACAGTGGGAAACAGCCAGGAGATGGGCAGCAGCATCTTCCTGATAACAGCAATATTACAATAAAAAAAACTGCGGTTGTCAACCCGCTCGCCAAGCGTGGCAACTATGGAAAATATCCCCCATGATGAAAGTTGCAAAGAGCCTTCAGTCCCCGGCGGCCCCGCTATTCCTAGGTACGGTGGCGATGGTGGTAACGGCAGGGCAGGGGGTGTTAAGAATCCCCGGTGGTGGTTCAGTTGCCACCTAAGACGACTCGACCTGGCAACATACAACGCACGCAACCTGAGTGTAGTAGTAGTAGTAAGAGTATATAAAGTACACACACACAAGTGTAATAATAATCCTATAATCAAATTTATTAATACAATAAAGTGAGTCTTATATCATCATTCGTTTGTTTAACTCCTCTCTAACATTCGCCCTACATGGCGACCCTGCCGAAGTAATTCGCGACGCGAATATGACACCCTCTGCCATATTTGGAGTGGAACATTTTTTCTGTGTGCAACTGATGAACTAAATCAAGCTATGGCGTTCTATCTGGAGTTACGCGACTGTGTATACGTGTTTAACAAAAGTTAACGAAAAATAACATCCAAGATGGGCGGTAAACAGACTAAAGAAGAAACCGTAATTGTAAAACGCAGTGGGAAGCAATAAGGCAGGAATTGAACAATTGCAATTTCACCTGACTACGAGTAATATTTTGCTGTCTATCATTGTGCTGGTACTTCTACTGGGGTCCCTATATTGCTTGTATCGAACATATAGGCGATGTCATATAAAGTGGATTAACACAGAGCTAAACAGAAATACCCTAAGAAGGTCTATTTTCGGCAACTGCAACCCCCACAAATGTGGAAGAGGCAAGTCAACCAAGGGCGTATTATAAAGTATGACCGTCGCGGATCGAAGTTTAAAAGTGGCGTTTATGTGCATATAAAATGAGTAAAAAGTGCGTGTCTATTAATAGTGAAAAAAAAGGGGTATAGTGTTTATAAATCAACTACATTAATCTGGGACTCTAGTCTATATTACTGAACTTTATATTTTAAATTAAATCATGTATTCGTTGTACTGTCTTTAATCGTCATGTAACCGTATTATTATTATATTAAATATTTCGTAAAATTATTTATAGTATACTCTATTTTACGTATTGGTAGTAAGTTATGAATATTTCTTTAGAACAGTTATATGAGCAATTAAAGAGTGAGAACATATTTAATTAAAATTGGACCGAGTAGACGTGAAGGAAAAGTTTTAGATACTAAACTTAAAGAGGCCAATGAAATATTTAGTGAATACTCTAAGTTGTTAATAAATTTTAATAGTAAAGTAAAGGAAGGTAAGATTAAATCTACTGATATTCCATCTTATCAAACCTATTGTAAGAATTTTGAATCATTATATCAGGATATTATAAAATTGTGTAAGCCCGAGTGTGTACAATCTGAAAATCCGAGCAATATGGATACTTTCGATTTGAAAACGGCTTTGACTTTATTACCTGTTATGTTAGATGACGAAACAAGTGTGAAACAATTAATCGACAATATTCAGTATTATAATTCTTTGTTAACAAAACAGGAATGCAAAAATAATTTAATTAAATTCATATTAAAAAGTAGATTATCTCAATCTGCTAAATTACGTCTTCAAGACGATTACTCTAATGTTGAAGACTTGGTTAGTGACATGCAGAAAGAGTTGTTGCCAAGAAAAGGAGCAGCAGCAATTCAAAATAAATTGCAAAATTACGCCAAAATGATATGTCAATTCCTGATTATGGAAAACAAATAACAGAGTTATTTGTGGACCTTACGATATCATAAGCCAACGGTAATACCGCATATTACAATATTTTGAAAACTGTTAATGAAAACAAGCGATCAAGCAATTTTCCGATGGCACGAAATCGTCGAATCAGCACAATAATTTCTGCTAGAAATTACAGCTCTCTGAAAGATGCCATTCAAGCAGCTCAAGATGAAGAGCTTCATCATCATCGGCCGCAGGAGGTGATGGGTATGTCCAGTGAAATTTTATTATCCTAGGAATTTTCATCATAATTCTAGGTACCCACGTGGCAACGGGCGTAATCGGCAAATGTTTTCTGGCAGGGACACTACCATGGAAACTCGCAGCGATCGAGTTCATGGAACCATTCGAACTCACGTGGCCAGGACAGCGAAGACGATATAATCGAGGTACGTTTCGTAATTATCGCGGAAATCAAGGGATAAAAAGAAATGTAGTCAATATAATTAATGAAAACCAGGAATCAACTTCAAATGAACCCCGACTAGATAAGTTTTTCGAGAATAAACAAAATCATTTAATTTTGGCTAGTAGTAATAGCAATTGTTTTATTCATTTACCAGTTTCATCATGCAATAAGACTTATTCTTTCTTAGTCGACACAGGCGCATCTTTATCCGCCGTAACATATAAACATGCTATCGAATTAAGTGTTTCATTACATAAAGAGAATGTAATTATAAACGGTCTAGGTGGCGAGGTGCAAACAATCGGATATGTTTATGTCCCATTAATGATTCATGGATCTGTTATTAATCACAAGTTCTTTGTTTTAATTCGTTACCAATTTCGTCGCATGGAATTCTAGGTAGAGACTTTTGAATAGATTTGGAGCATGTTTAGATTTCGAGAAAAATATTTTATCTTTGAAATTAGGGTCGGGCCACACTTGTTTCTTGCCTTTCACTAATAATTATAATATTAACGTATTGGAAATTCCCCCAAGAAGTGAATCCATACATTATATTCAAACTGATTTTCAAACCGATTGCATTATTTGTTCACGAGAATTACAAGATGGCGTTTATTTGGCTAGCTCGATAGCGACACCAATTAAGGGAAAAATACCAATAAAAATATTAAATGTTACCGAAAAATCAGTAACATTGTCAGGAATAAATCCTGCAATTCATGATCTTAACGATTATAACATTTGTAGTTTTGAGAAAAATGAGAATAATTCAGACCGAGTAAAACGATTATTTTCCTCATTAAAATTAAATGATTTAAATGACTTAGAAATTCAAAGTATTCAAAATATTTGTGCAAAATATGCAGATGTTTTTTATTTAGAGGGCGATAAATTGACAACAACAGATATTTACACTCACAATATTTTTTTGAAACCAAACGTTAGTCCAGTATTTTCAAAACCCTATAGGTTACCAATTAGTCAGAAAAATTAATCGTCAAATTAGCAACATGCTTAAAGAAGGGATTATAGAACCTAGTAAAAGTGACTGGTCTAGTCCAATATTATTGGTGAATAAAAATTAGATAAATCGGGTAATAAAAATGGCGATTGGTAGTGGATTACCGTAAATTAAATAACTGTATAGAGGATGATAAGTACCCCTCCTGATATCACAGAAATCTTAGAATCTTTGTCTGGAAGTGTATATTTTACACATTTAGATTTATATCAAGGTATTACAATGTTAATTTAGATAAAAGTTGTCGAAAATTTACTGCTTTCGATTCTGGTCAATATCAGATGACGAGAATGCCCATGGGATTAAAACAAGTCCCAGCTCTTTCTCGCGAATGATGAATTTAGCAATGTCAGGACTAAATAATGAAAAATGCTTGATTTATTTAGATGACGTCATTGTTTTAGTGAACAACTAGACCACCACAATAAAAACTTACAGGATGTTTTGAAAGACTTCGTTCAGTAAATTTAAAATTAAATCCGTCAAAATGTACATTTCTTAAAAAACAGATTTTATATTTGGGACATTGTATATCTAACGAAGGGATTTTACCTGATCCTGAAAAAATAAATACAGTAAAAAACTATCCTTGTCCGCAAAATGCCGACGAAGTTAAAAGATTTGTGGCGTTCACACCCAACCATTAAACCAACTTTGTAGAAAAAATACTAATTTCGTTTGGACTGAAAAATGTCAAAAGTCTTTTGAAACACTCAAAAAACGTATTATGTCCCCCCCAGTTTTAGACTACCCTGATTTTTCAAAAGAAAATTATTTCATTTTACAAACCGATGCATCTAATAAAGCAATTGGAGCAGTTCTGTCGAATAAAAATGGAAGACCAATAGCATTTACTAGCAGATCTCTGAATAAGGCTGAATCAAACTATCCAGTTATAGAAAAGAGTTGTTAGCGATAGTATGGGCCGTCAAATATTTCAGACCGTATCTGTATGGGCAATATTTTAAAATCAGGACTGACCATAAACCTCTAGTATACCTATTTGGCATGAAAGATCCATCGAGCAGGCTTATGAAGTTTCGTTTGGTATTAGAGAATATAATTTTGACGTAGAGTATGTAAAGGTTCAGATAATGCAGCTGCAGATGCGTTATCTAGAATCTGTTGAGTTCGAAAGAGTTAAAAGAGTTAAATGAGAACATTGTTAATGTCATGACACGAGCAAAATCGCGAAAAATAAATAAACCAGGATCCTCCTCGTTGGACATGATACCCACAGACTTGAGGCCTGATCAACCGAAAGTCGTAGTAATCATGTCAAACCAGCAGAATCAGTGGAGTTGCGTATGGTTAATAAAGATGATTTGAAAACATTGAGAAAATTAAGAGTTATTAGTAAAGAAAATAATACATTTTGTTATGTTGAAAAGGAAAAGATAATTTATATTAAATATCTAAGTTCCGACTCACGAATGACGCGACGCGAGTTTGTGAGGAATTAGATAATTTTGTAAGTTAATAAATGTTAATGAAGTATGTATAATAAAGAAGGATGGTAATAAAGAATTTATTAAAAACTAGTTGAAGAAGTTAAATCTATGAATGATAGGACCGGTCCACGTGTACATATAATAAATAATGTAAAAACGATATATAGTAAGGATGACAGAAGGTGATATTAAATGACTTCCATCTCCTACCTAGCAGTGGCCATGCAGGTATGAGAAGATGGTCAACAATATAAAAAGTATTATTATTGGCCTGGGTTAGATAAGGATGTAAAGAACTTTGATAGGCATTGTGACAAATGTCAGCGTCAGAAATTTTCGTTACCCGTAAGAGAGCCATTAGAAATAACAACGACAGCTAACACAGCGTTTGAAAAGATATATTTAGACCTATTAGGTCCATTTGAAGTTGATAATAATATTTACTCTTATGGTTTAACGCTACAATGCGAACTCACTAAGTATGTCGAAGCATATCCTAATTTCTAAAAACCAACGAAGTAGCAAAGAGTTTTGTTACTAACTTTATTCTTAGGTATGGAGTACCAAAAGTAATAACTACTGACAGAGGAAAGAGTTCACCGCATCATTATTCCAAGAGGTATGTAAATTGCTTCAAATAAAACAATTAAATTCGACTGCTTACCACCACCAATCACTAGGTGCGTTGGAAGTGTCACATAAAATTTAAATGCTTTTCTTCGCATTCAAATTGATAATCACCCTGAAACATGGAGCGACTGGTTACCATTTTGGTCGTTTGCCTATAAACGACAGTTCATACAGAGACGAAATTCAGTCCTTATGAACTTGTCTTTGGTAAAAATGTTCACTTCCTAGTAATTTGACAGTAGATTTAGAGCCACTTTATAACTACGATCATTATCCATGTGAGCTCAAATACAGGTTACAATTGTCACAAAGAGACGCAAGAAATAATTTGATAAAGTCTAAAGAAAAGAGGAAAATTATATTTGATAAATATACCAAGCCTATAAAATACAATGTAAATGATTTAGTACTCTTAAAAATGAGTCAGGTAATAAACTAAGTGATCTATACTCTGGTCCTTATAAAGTTGTTAAAGATATTTTATAATGTAACTGTTCCTAATATTTACAAAAATAAAATCTTTTAATGTATCGATGTTTAAAAAAAAAATGTATCCTTGTATTGTCACATTTTTTTTTCTTTTGGATGGAAGGTGTAGTAGTAGTAGTAAGAGTATATAAAAGTACACACACACAAGTGTAATAATAATCCTATATAATCAAATTTATTAATACAATAAAGTGAGTCTTATATCATCATTCGTTTGTTTAACTCCTCTCCTAACATTCGCCCTACATGAGAATTGACGAGAAGATTCTGGAGCTGGAAGAAGAGACAGACAAGTTACGCTGGCATATTATAGGATTATCCGAGGTCCGAAAAAAGGGGGAGGAAACAATAATTCTCAAATCCGGCAACCTGTTCTATCACCGGGAGGGCGACCGTTTGTCCCAAGGAAGTGTCGGATTTATCGTCCACAAGTCTCTCGTTAACAACGTTGTAAAGATTGTGAGTGTGTCCACGAGGGTTGCGTACCTTATACTCAGAATCACCAAACGGTATTCGTTGAAGATCATACAGGTTTACGCACCAACCTCGGCACATCCCGATGAGGAGGTGGAGAAATTGGATATCTCTAAAGCCATGCATTCCTCCAAAACCCACTATACGGTGTTAATGGGAGACTTCAACGCAAAACTAGGCACAAGAGAGAACGGTGAGCTGAAGGTAGGAAAATTTGGAATAGGGCAACGGAACCCAAGGGAACCCGACTTCATGGAGAAAGAGAGACTCTTTATGATGAACTCTTTCTTCCAGAAGCGGCCCCACAGGAAGTGGACCTGGTCAAGCCCCGACGGTTCGACAAAAAATGAGATTGACTTCATTATGACGACCAGACGACAACTGTTCAGTGATGTCTCAGTGATCGCGAGGGTGAAAACTGGTAGCGATCACCGAATGATTAGAGGCACACTGAACCTAAACGTTAAGTTGGAGAGGTCTCGTCTAATGAAGTCAACGCTCCGTCCCCCTCGTGCTTTAATCCAGAGTCCCGAAACCTTTCAGCTCGAGCTACAAAATCGTTTTCAGTGCCTAGAAGATTGCAATACAGTGGACGATATGAATGACAAGCTCGTGTAAACTGTCCATGCGGTCGGAGCTAAGTTCTGCAAGACCCACCGCAGAAGAACACAAAAACTCTCCGATCACACTCTTAACCTCATGGCTGTTAGACGGGAAATGAAGCTGCAGTCTCCAACAGATTTGACAGCATACAGGCAACTGAACAGACAGATCTGCAAATGCATGCGGTGCGACTTACGCAACTTCAATACAGCTTGTATTGAAGAAGCGATCGAGCGGAACCAAGGCTCCAAAGTCTTGACCAGAGATCTGTCTGCCAGAAAGAGCTAACTGTCAAAGCTGAAGACCGAGTATGGCAGCATCGTTTCCGGGACTCATGCGATTTTGAGTGAGATTGAGGGGTTCTATGGGCAGCTGTACACGTCATCGTTGGAGCCACACGCAAGTGTGAGTAACGATCAAAGAGCGAGTCTTATCCGACACTATTCCGATGATATCCCGGACGTCAGTCTTAGCGAGATTAGAATGGCTCTCCAGCACCTTAAAAACGGCAAGGCCCCAGGTGAGGATGGAATTACAGCGGAGTGGGAAAACCGGTACTTGAAGTCCTTCAGAAGCTCTTTAATTCCGTCCTCCATGGTGGGACTACTCCGGAGGTGTGGAGCAGAAATGCGGTGGTCTTGTTCTTCAAGAAAGGCGAGACAACGCTCTCTTGAAGAACTACAGACCGATTTCCCTTCTGAGCCGCGTCTACGTCCTGTTTTCGTCTCGCACGCAGATTCGACGACTTCCAGTCTCCCGAACAAGCCGGTTTCCGAAGAGGCTTTAGTACCTTGGACCACATACACACCCTTCGACAATTTGTACTGAAGACAGAAGAGTACAATCTGTCAATTTGCCTTGCGTATGTGGACTATGAGGAAGCCTTTGATTCCGTCGAAATTTGGTCGGTGCTGCAGTCCCTTCAGCGGTGCCAAGTTGACAGTCTAAAGCTGGCTGTAAAGCACCCGAAACGTCGGGAGTTATTAAAAATAAGTAATTAAACGCGATATAATCCGTAAAAGTAGTTTTATTCAAATTAATAATAATCTTTCCCTTTCCCCCTAACCCTCGGCCGTTTGGTCTTCCCTGCCGAGGGCTTCCATCGGGTTGGATTTTTATTTATATGTATTTTTTATGTATTTATTTATTTTATTTTATTGATATTTATGTATATTCATCATTTTCATTAACAATTATATATTTAGAAGCCAAACCATATAAGAAAACAATTACAACTACAAATAATAATAATAATAAAATGGAGTCGGTAATGGACGACCCCATCGCCCGCTGACGTAACAGTTAAGTGACAAAACTGCCACGTCGCGTCGGCGCAGTCAGTTACCGTCTTGCCAAGAGGTGTTAGCACCGTGCCTCGGCAAAATTGAGAGTCCAAAGGCCCGCCTGAGCTAACTATATAATATTACACTAATACTTTTTGAAGGCATTTATTACATTGGTAACACTGAAAGTTTCTTTAGAAACCAAAAACGGACTAAAGCAATAATTTTCTATTAAACTACTGTGTAACCTTTTTCATTTTAGAAGTAGTCTCCATTCCTATTTAAGCATCGTATTACTCGATAGAAACACTTAGAGAAGCACTTACAAGTTTTGTAAGGTTTCTTTCACGTTCTTTCGAATGCAGTAAGTTCAGGGTTCGTAAAGCAACACCTCGAAGTTTATCTTTAATTTTTCGGAAGAATTTCCCTACATTCGTCGTATAGTTAGTTATCAGACCGATAGGGCGGTTACCGTTCAGTCAAAAGTCCACTGCCGAACATACGCCTCCCCCATAGATTGATTCATAGGGGGATATTTGCCATAGTTGATACGCTTGGCAGGCGGGTTGGCAACCACATATTTTTTGTTGTTATTAGGAAGAACGCTCATGTCGTGGTTTGTTTCCCTCTGTCGCCTCTTACGACACTCACGAGACGATATGAGGTAGTGGATATTCTGACACCGCCACTTCACTGTTAACTCGAAGGTAATCTCGAGTGTAGACCTTATTATGTTATACAAAGTTTGACATTGTGGTGCATGAGCTTAAACTAGGGATTGCCTTTAAATAACTGCCAGAGTGCGCAAAAGTGTTGTCTTAGTGAAAGAGTACCCAGCTTCGCGGCCGCTGCTCTCGATAATTTTCAAGATAATTGGTAAACAGTTGGTAATACACCAGCCAGCAGTAACATAACTATCGCTGAATGATTCATCCGTCTAAAACAACCATAATTTTTTCTTATTTCTCTCGTTATTTTTGTTGGCAAATCCTTATACGGAACTGTTGCAATCTTTTGGTATGGCATTCATAAAATTATATCCAGCTGTCATCATCTGTGATACTGATGTACAGAATACAAGTCATCTGCATCATACTTCTCTATCATTTCGCGACATCAGTCCACTCGTCGATGTTTATGTGTCTTGCCTCCAAATCAAAATGTGAAAAACTTCATTTATATGTACCTCCCGAATATGCAGGGAATTCATATTTTTTGGCGTTTTTTATATGTGTGATTATTATTCTAAGTGGTGGGACTCATTTTGTACCTAGGAGTATTTTCTCGGCTCTTAAAAAAGAAGTTAGGTTATTCAGAAGTACCCAAACCCGTTACTGAAGACGTCAGCAAGGGAGAGTCTCTCAGGATAATTCCTGATTTATCGCCCACACAAGTGGACATAAAAGAAAGTTTAGAAACGGGTGAAGAAAAATCACCAAAAAGCGTAAACACGCTAAAGAAAAGAGAGTCGTTGAATTTACCCGACTACGGACGATTTAGTAACTTTAGAAGGTTTCTTAGGGCAACTGCGCGCATATTGTAAGCAGTTGAAAAATTTAAAAGATTAGGAAAGTCAGTTAGCAAAGTCGATTAAAAGACCCGACGATGCGTTGGAAATAGCGCTTTTAAGAAAAGCAGAATTTCTTATTTGAAAGTTTGTTGTTGTGTTTGTGTTTCCATTTGGAGATAAATTGCTTAAAAACGGGTAAAAACATCGAAAGAAGTTCACATTTAAGCAAACTGACTTTAGAACTAGGAGAAGATAACCTCCTTAGATTAAACGGACGTTTACCCTTTAAGTCTAATTTAACAGAGGAGAGTAGAAAACCTGTCATATTAGACGGTAAACATGAAATCGTTAAAATGATGATTAGAGAAGTTCATCATCATTTCGGTCACGCTAATCACCAAACGGTGATGAACGAGGTGAACCAGAAATTTTATGTATTGAATTTACGTAATAAAGTTCGTAGTGTATCACACAACTGTCACTTTTTTTTTATAGAATAATGGTGACAAACGAGCACACAGTCCACCTGATGGTAAGTGGTTGCTGTGGCCCATAGACATCTACATCTATCTTCGTTTGCGAATTTAAATGCAGATGCGTTGTCAGCCGTGAGGACTAAGATAGAATGCCTCTTTTCCAGTAAAAAGGGTCTCCGGTTCTCAACACTGACCATACGAAACACAGCAGCATTAAGCTGCTATTTTACGTTGGTATTCTGTGAGAGCGTGGTACTTCCCCTGTCGAGCCGACCCATTCGTGCTACAACTATACTATTAATATAGCTGTATCATGGCTCTACCACGTAAAAAAACGTATAAGTTCAATGGTGCAAAACGTATAAGTCAAAGCCGCAGATAATGCCACAAGGAAACCTTCCATTAGAGAGAATAGCTCACCATGAGCCACCCTTCACGTGTTCAGCCGTAGATTATTTCGGACCTATGAGTGTGTTTTTGGGAAGACGATATGAAAAACGTTGGGGTGTTTTATTCACGTGTCTGACTACCTGAGCAGTACATCTGGAATTAGCTGGCGTTAAGGCGATTTATCGCCAGAAGAGGAAAACCGTCCGTACGGAACGAATTTCAAAGCTGCGAATAAAGAATTAGAACAAGCGTGTGAAGAGTGCTATAATATTATAATATGAAAAATGAGTCAAATAAAAAATATATTACTTGGAAATTTATACCACCCGGAGCGCCACATATGGGGGGTGCTTGGGAGAGGTTGATAAGATCAATTAAGACTTCGTTGACCGCCACGCTCAAAGAAAGGAGTCCGCGAGAGGAAGTTCTGCATACGTTGCTCTTGGAAGCAGAGCACACCGTAAATTCAAGACCGTTAGTCACGGTAAATATGGATAGTCCTGAAAAGGGTTTAACAACCAATCATTTCCTTCTCGGGCGCTCATGTGGAGATCGTCCACCTGGATTATTTATGTAGCGACATTTAATGGATCAACCCAGCTGGAAAACTGCCCAGAAACTAGCTGATCATTTTTGGACTAGATGGTTGAAGGAGTACATGCCTACTTTGATACCTCGAACGGGCGATAACGGAATGTTTATAGAGCCCAAAGTGGGTGACATCGTCTTAATAATCATGTCATCGATCATTCGTTACGAGGGTGACACTGAAAGTTCTTAGAAGTTCAAGTTATTAGTTTTATTATATATTTTCAAAATAGTGTCCATTTACATCAATACATCGCTGCATCCGATGGAACCACTGAGAAAAGCACTTTGCCCACTCGTCCTTAGGGGTCTCTCCGACGGCATTTTGAAACGCAGCCACTGCTTTCTCGGCGTCCATAAAACGTTTTCCTCGAAGTTTTTCTTTTATTTTCGGAAATAAATAAAAATCGCAAGGTGCAAGGTCGGGGCTATAGGGCGGGTGACCCAGTAATTCCACGTCTGACGTCGCCAAGTAGTCGATTGTTTGCTTGGCGGTGTGCGACGAGGCGTTGTCGTGGTGAAGGAGGATCCTACTGCGAGGTCGTTTCTCCCGAACTTTTTCCAAGACAAATGGCAAACAATTGTTAGTGTACCACTCTGCAGTAATTGTTTTCCGATCCTATAAAACAATTGTTGCGTAATGACCTGTCCTTCCGACGAACGAGGCCATCATCTTTTTTCCCACGCTTCGACCTCTCTTCACTTTAGTTGTCAACTCCTCGGAAGGAAACACCCAGACAGCAGACTGTCTAGTAGTTTCAGGATCATAACAATAAATCCAGCTTTCGTCACTCATAAGTATTTCGAACACAGCATTTGAGTCACCTCCGTTAAATCTTTGAACCATTTCACGACACCAATCAACACGACGGAGTTTTTGGGAATCTGTCAAATTATGAGGTATCCACCGGGCACAAAGCTTCCTGACCGCTAAATGTTCATGGAGGATTTTGTGCACGTGACTCATACCGCTGTCTAAGCTTGTCGGAATCTGCTGATAAGTCACTCTTATGTCAGTCTATATCATACGCCGCACAACACTGATGTTATCTTCAGTCGTCGCCGTAAAAGGCCGTCCCTCACGCAGATCATCGGTGAGATTATTGCGACCACGTTTAAACTCATTAAACCAGTTGTAAACAGTGGCACGAGATGGGGATTTATCGTGCAAGTCCAATAAAAGTCTATCATAACTTTCTTGTTGACTTAAATGACATCGAAAGTCATAAAAAATCATTGTACGAAAATTTTCTCGCGTTAAATTCATGCTGACGTGACACAGATGATTTTCAATTTGCCGCCAAATCGTAAACAAATGATAAATTAATATAATACATACACAATAATATTGGCAAAGAGTTCCATTTTCAAAATGTGAACTTATTTTTTATTATATCGTTTACAAGTGGCCAGTTCTAAAAACTTTCAGTGTCGCCCTCGTACCACGTAACACATGGCCGCGAGGTAAGATTCGTAGGACATTACCTGGAAAAGATGGTTACACTAGAGTGGTTGACGTCATCACTAATACAGGCATTCTAAGAAGACCTATACGTCCCGATTAATAGTTCTGGTACCCGCGACGCCTCCCAGGTGACGGTGCTGGCGCACAGGGGGGAGATTGTTGGCGACGCGAGTTAATGTTTCCAAAAAATAAGTCCAATTTACAAAATATTTCTTATTTAGCATTAAAAGAAAAATTTATATTAAAAGTGAATGGTTTCCATCCTAGAGATACATATTTTGAATTAACCTAGAGTGATACATTATATAGAAATCGGCTATGTAATACGAATAAAGAATTAAATGTATAAATATTCGTTTTAAATAAAAGTGTTATGTTCTTGTGATAAGAGATAAGTTACATAATGGCTAGATAAAGATAGCATATGTTAAAAATAAATAGTGTTATATACTAAATTTCTGTACTCGTAATTTCAGAGAGAGATAACATTAGCCTCCTATTGAGGAGCCGAGTGTCGTGTACAGATTGGTTTGTTAATTTTGTAAGGGATTATAATAGCGTCCAAATATAGTACTAAAATATAAAAAATATTTCTTATTGTAGTAATTATTGTTTCATGGAAGTTTCAGTAATGCATGAAAATGTATGTAATAAATATTTCAGAATTATTGTAAGAATAACAAGATGAGAAATATGTTAAAAATACCTATATAATTTTATGTTTCGAATAGCGAAATAAGAAGACAATTGTATAATAAAATTAAGATAATTTTTTTATGCCGATGCTCAAAGCTTTTAATTTGTGAATTAAACGATTGTATTGTTTGAAATATTCATGTTTATTAATAAAAATAATTATTTCAGATGTGTGTAATAGATATTTAAGATTTATGACTCTGAAAAATTGTTGTATTTTGATAATTATTTTATTATCCTTTTATGTGATATTAATGTTTTAATTATTATTGTAATATGTCTTTATTGTACTTTTTGTGAAGTGTAATTATGTGATGACATTATGACATAATTATGTGATGAATATAAACATTTTCTAACAAGAAAGCTTTAATTTTCATCATCATCATTACAGCCCTTCACAAGTCCACTGCTGAACATAGGCCTCCCAAAAAATGCCAAAAGCACGGTCCTGAGCCACCTGCATCCATCGACTTCCTGCATGTCTTACCAGGTCGTCACTCCATCTAGTGGGGACGCCACTTGATGGAGTGACTACACTTCGTCCGCCGGTACGAGGCCGCCACTCGAGAACCTTTTTCCCCATCGGTTGTCGGTTCTTCGAGCTATATGGCCGGCCATTGCCACTTCAACTTACTAATCCGTTGGGCTATGTCGGTCACGCTGGTTCTACTGCGGATAACCTCATTTCTAAGTTTATCACGCAGTGAGACTCGAGCATAGCCCTCTCCATAGCTCGCTGAGCGACCTTGAGCTTCCTCATCCGGCCAGCAGTGAAGGACCACGTCTCAGTTCCGTATGTCATCACTGGCAACACGCACTGGTTGTACAGCCTCGTTTTCAAGTTTTGAGGTATACCTGACGAGAAGATGTGCCGTAATTTCCGAACGCTGCCCAGCCGAGCTGAATCCGTCGATTGACCTCTCGGTCGAAGTTGGACTTACCTAGTCGGACTATTTGTCCCAGGTAAACATACTCGTCAAAACTTCGAGCTTAGTGCTCCCAACAACTACCGGCATAGGTGTGACATGGACATTAAACATGAACTGTTTTCTCCATGTTCATCTTAAGACCTATCCGTTGGGAGGCACTATTGAGGTCGTGAGCATAGTGCTTAGGTCCTCCAGCGATTCTGCCATAAGGACTATATCGTCGGCAAATCGAAGGTGAGTGATGTACTCGCCATTGATGTTAATACCGTATCCTTTCCAGTCCAGAAGCTTGAAAACGTCCTCCAATGCAGCGGTGAAGAGTTTCGGGATATAACGTCACCCTGTCTTACACCTCTCTGCAGTTGGATAGGTTTCATACTCTGTTCTGTACTCGGATAGCCATCGTAGCCCTACTGTACAAGCACTTCAGCACTTCGATATACCGACAGTCAACTTGGCACCGCTGAAGGGACTGCAGCACCGCCAAATTTCAACGGAATCAAGGCTTTCTCATAGTCCACGCCGCCAGACATAGTGGCAAATTGTACTCCTCAGTCTTCTGTACAATTTGCCGAAGGGTATATGTGGTCTATGGTGCTAAACCTTTTCAGGCTCAACTTGTTCGGGAGGCTGGAAGTCGTCGAATTAATTTGTGTTTTAAATCAATTCTTTTAAGTCGGTGGGTAACTTATTAAATAGCTCAACAGCTTCATAATTTGGACAATATTTTACTATAATAAATTTTGGAGTAATACTATTTTTTTTGCCTTTCTACGTGTTTTCTCTGAGTTCTCTTTCCTTTTCTGTTTCGTGTTGTCGTAAATTCTAAGCCAAGTGGCATGGGTGTGGTTATGGGTCTGTGAATAGAAGGTCAATAATTGGTTGATCTCTGCTGCAGGGCGGGCGATGAAGATTCCCTTTTCCCTTTCAGAACTTAATAAAAATTTGGAAAGTGGTTTATTGAGATTTTAGAGAAAATTACCTACATTCTGTAAAAATATAAATTGATAAATTTCCATTAAAAATTCCACTAGGAAATTTTTGTTATTATATCCTCTGTAACTAATTGCCCGTTTTCGATAAAAGTTAGCATAGATAATCTACGTAGTGTAATACAGTGCATAGATTGGTTTTTATGTCACTAGTTAATTTCATTGATCCCCTGAGCAGAGTGAATCGGGCGGCGCCGTCGTATCTATGACTCCGATGCAATTTTTATTGCTATCTCCTCTGAAACAAATTGTCTGATTTCGATTAAACTATATTTTTTTATTTTTTTGCTTTTTAAGGGAAACATACAGTACAATAATAAATTACATTATAAAACATATAAAAGTAATCCTAAAAACCAATGAAGTTTGATACCTAATACATAATAAAAGCTTGCCACCACAATATTATGTTGTATAAAAGTTAAAAACTTTAAAAATATAAAAGAATAAAACTAAATGGATTTTATAAATAAAACATTAAGTAACAAGCAGTTAAAAGTAATATTATATATACAACTTAAAGTGAAACTACCAATTATATATTAAGTTTTACAATGTTTTCTTTGTAACTATTATATTTAAGGTGAAATATATCTAATTTACAATATTTTATGTTAAATTTATTGCATGTACGTGATATAAAATTATTTGAGGCATACCTTGTTTTAAATTTACGTAATGCAAAGAGAGGTTTATTTCGTGCACCTAACCTGTGACACGCAAGATACACTTTGCTTAAAAGTAGGGGAGAGTCGATGATATGAAGCAATTTGTACAACAATATTCAATCTCTTATATCACGGCGTTTCTCGAGGGTATTACTGTCTAAGTTATCAATAATAATGGAGTCTACAGTAGAATTATATCGCTTTAAGTAACACAGAAACTTATTGTTGATTGTTTCAATCATTTTAATATAAACTTTGTATTGAGGATTCCAACATGAAGAACAATACTCAAGAATAGATCACACCAGTGTTAAATAGTATGATTACTGTTGAAGACTTTTAAATCTTTTGAGATACGCATAACAAAACCTAGCATTTTGTAAGCTCTTTTAGTTATGATATTATATTTATATATAATATGTGACCTCAGTAACAACTTACTATCGAACTGAACACCAAGATCACGCAGTTCATTTACTCTCGTTAGTAAATTATCGTCAAGCTTCTAATCAAAAAGTGATAAACAAATTAATAAATTCTTGCTTATAGAATAAACATTTTACTATTTAATTTTTAATACCTGATTGAAGTTACTAGTATTTCTGATTACGCATCTCATACTTACGTATCGCAATCTTTCAGACTAAGAAGGTTTTTCAAGAATGCTTGGAAGATTAGCCATACTGATCACATCGGGCAAACGAGTTGGGAAGCACGGAACCAATATCCTCGTGCTGCTTATTTACTTGCCACTAGCCTGTGAATCCAGAAGCAGCGTTATTAGATGGTTGACCCTGGGAAATAGCCTGACCTTTTCTTTTCACCTGAAAGGAGCATAGGGTCAGTTATTGTGTATATTGTACTAAGTAGACTGGTTGGCGATCGTAACATCAGAACTTTCTGTCTGTGTTATTTATGTCTTTTATTTTATAGAATTAGAGAAAAGAAGATATAAGATTAATATATCATATATGTATAGTCATATATCTTCTTTTTGTACTTTATCAGCCCGTAAAGTCTACTACTGGACATAACACTTTCCCGACAACGGCCATCAATTGACGCTCGCAGTACCAGCAGCCTCGCGCCCTTAACGCTGAGATGGTTATATAATCAATCGGAAGCCGAATAATTAAAGCTAGAAAGAATGACGGATTCTCCTATATCGCCACCACACGAAAAATTGGATCAATTTTATTTAACGTTTTATAATTTTAATTAGAAATATTAGAAAATACTTAGTTGTTGTCTACCTATCCTATATAGTATCTATACCTTGTATCTTTTAAACGGTGATATTTTCTATTGATAATATTGCCATAAAATCTATAATTCATTCAATTGAAAAACTGTATAACTGGTACGCGAGAACCACGTGCTTCACAACTTCGACACAAGACACTCATTGAACCTCGAGCTGTTTATTGCACTTATAATATTTGACTAAATACTCGCGACTATAGTTATTATTGTCCATTGAATAAATTGTTTGTTCATGTGCAATTTATACATATATGTAAAACGCTCCAAATAAAAGAGACTAACTAGCAAGTGTAAATATTTTTTATCTCTTTCTCTATTCAACTTGGCTTTGACTTGTCGTACAATCTCTTAAAATCATAAGCACGTAAATTTACTAACTTTCTAGATTTTACTAAACTATCTAGACTACAGATTTAATCTCACTAGTAGGTACCTACAGTACAGTGAAATAAACATAAAGTGAAATTACAACTGTTCGAATATTTCAAACTTTAATCATGGGGTATATTGCCATAGTTGCCGCGCTTGGCGAGCGGGTTGGCAACCGCAGTTTTATTGTTGTTTTGCTGTTATCAGAAAGATGCTGCTGCCCATCTTCTGCCTCAGTTTCCCTTTGTCGCCCTTTACGACACCCACGGTAAGATATGGGGTAGTGGGTATTCTTACCCGCCACTACACGGGTATACCTCAAAACTTGAAAACGAGACTGTACAACAAGTGCGTGTTGCCAGTAATGACCTATGGAACTGAAACGTGGTCCTTCACTGCTGGCTGATTGAGGAAGCTCAAGGTCGCTCAGCGAGCTACGGAGAGGGCTATGCTCAGGTTTCTCTGCGTGATAAACTTAGAAATGAGGATATCCGCAGTAGAACCAGAGTGACCGACATAGCCTCTTTTCCTGGTTAATGAGATAATGTTACATTTCCTGATGTTCAAGCAAAGATCCATGAAAGCCGTGTAGTGGCGGTTAAGAATACCCACTACCCCATATCTTCCTGTGGGTGTCGTAAGAGGCGACAATGGAAAACAGGCAGGAGATGGGCAACAGCATCTTCCTGATAACAGCCGTGGCAAGCGTAGCAACTATAGCAAATATGAAATGATGAAAGTTACGAAGAGACGGCCCCAGTCCACGGCGGCCCCGCTATTCCTGGTTACGGTAGCGACCATCTGTCCCAAGGAGATGTCGGATTTATCGTCCACAAGTCTCTCGTTAACAACGTTGTAAAGATTGTGAGTGTGTCGACGAGGGTACCTTATACTCAGAATCATCAAACGGTATTCGTTGAAGGTCATACAGGTTTACGCACCAACCTCAGCACATCCTGATGAGGAGGTGGAGAAAATGGATATCTCTAAAGCCATGCATTCCTCCAAAACCCACTATACGGTGTTAATGGGAGACTAACGCAAAACTAGGCACAAGAGAGAACAGTGAACTGAAGGTAGGAAAATTTGGAATAGGGCAACGGACAAGAGAACCGACTTCATGGAGAAAGAGACTCTTTATGACGAACTCTTTCTTCCAGAAGCGGCCCCACAGGAAGTGGACCTGGTCGAGCCCCGACAATTCGACAAAAAATGAGATTGACTTCATTATGACGACCAGACGACAACTGTTCAGTGATGTGTCAGTGATCGCGAGGGTGAAAACTGGTAGCGATCACCGAACTAAACTAAATGGTTAGAACACACTGAATCTAAACGTTAAGTTGGAGAGGTCTCGTCTAATGAAGTCAACGCTCCGTCCCCCTCGTTCTCTAATCCAAAGTCCCGAAACCTTTCAGCTCGAGTTACAAAACCTTTTTATTAGTCTATAAAATTACAAAACCTTTTTCAGCACCTAGAAGACTGCAATGAAGTGGATGATATAAATGATAAGCTCGTGGCAACTGTCCATGCGGTCGGAGCTAAGTTCTGCAAGACCCGCCGCAGAAGAACACAAAAACTCTCCGATCACACTCTTAATCTCATGGCTGTTAGACGGGAAATGAAGCTGCAGTCTTCAACAGATTTGACAGCATACAGGCAACTGAACAGACAGATCTCCAAATGCATGCGGCGGGACTTACGCAACATCATTACAGCTTGTATTGAAGAAGCGATCGAGCGGAACCAATGCTCCAAAGTCTTTGCCAGAGATCTGTCTGCTAGAAAAGCCAACTGTCAAAGCTGAAGACTGAGTGTGGCAGCGTCGTTTCCGGACACCTGAGATTTTGAGTGAGATTGAGAGGTTCTATAGGTAGCTGTACACGTCATGGAGCCACACGCAAGTGTGAGTAACGATCCCAGAACGAGTCTTATCCGACACTATTCCGATGATATCCCGGACGTCAATCTGAGCGAGATTAGAATGGCTCTAGCACCTTAAAACGGTAAGGCCCCAGGTGAGGATGGAATTATAGCGGAGCTTCTGAAAGGCGGTGGAAAACCGGTACTTGAGGTCCTTTAGAAGCTCTTTAATTCCGTCCTCCATGGTGGCACTACTTCGGAGGCGTGGAGCAGAAGTGCGGTGGTCTTGTTCTTCAAGAAAGGCGACAACGCTCTTGAAGAACTACGGACCGATTTCTCTTCTGAGCCGCGTCTACGTGCTGTTTTCGAGAATCATTACGAATCGTCTCGCACGCAGACTCGACGACTTCCAGCGACGATGTCCATGTCACACCTATGCCAGTAGTTGTTGGAGCACTAAGCTCGAAGTTGTTGACGAGTATGTTTACATGGGACAAATATTCCGTCTAGGTAAGTCCAACTTCGACCGAGAGGTCAATAACGACGGATTCAACTCGGCTGGGCAGCGTTCGGGAAATTACGGCACATCTTCTCGTCAGGTATACCTCAAAACCTGAAAACTAAATTGTACAACCAGTGCGTGTTGCCAGTGATGACTTATGGATCTGAGACGTGGTCCTTCACTGCTGGCCGTATGAGGACGCTCAAAGTTGCTCAGCGAGCTATGGAGAGGCTATGCTCGGGGTTTCTCTGCGTGATAAACTTAGAAATGAGGATATCCGCAGTAGATCCAGAGTAACCGACATAGCCAACGGATTAGTAAGCTGAAGTGGCAATGGGCCGGCCATATAGCTCGAAGAACCAACAACCGATGGGGAAAAAGGTTCTCAGTGGCAGCGTACCGAAGTGTAAGGCAACCCCACTAGATGGAGTGACGACCTGGTAAGTTATGGAGGAAGTCGATGGATGCAGGTGGCTCAGGAGCGTGCTTTGTGGCATTCCTTGGGGAGGCCTATGTTCAGCAGTGGACTTTTGAAGGCTGTAATGATGATGATGATGATGAAGCAAAGTTCATTTGCTTGACAATATGCACTAAACACACAGATCTTCTTGAAGTAGATTGCAGTCCTTTATAGTTTTAATAGACCTGAAAATTTTCATATCATCTGCAAAAGGAGAATTTTGGAATTATGGAAGCAGGATTGAAGAATCATTTATAAATATTATAAACAGTAGTGAACCAAGATGCGAACCTGAGGAACGCCGGAAGAAACTGGGAGAAATGATGAACTGTATCCTTTATTGCAACCGCCTGACTTCGATTTCTAAGATAAGAGGATATCCATCGAAGTAAATCACTCTGTACCGATTTGATCTAATTTATGTATCAGAATATCATGTGAAATTTTGTTAAATGCTTTTATATAATCGGTGTACACTGCATCTACCTGCAGTCTACTGTCCATATCAGTATAAAGATGATCAAGAATTTCGCAAAGATTACTTTCTGTACACTTTCTATTTAGAAAACCATGTTGTTCAGGAATTATAATTGGTCGAATTATTTGAGAGTGTGTCATAAATAATTTTCTCAAATTTAAAAATTTGAAATATCGTGCTTATTACCACTTTTAAATATGGGAGTTATGAATGATTTTTCCATTGTAAAAGCATTTCACCTAACTTCTATTTTTATAGAATAAAGGTGACAAACGAGCACACAGTCCACCTGATGGTAAGTAGTTGCTGTGGCCCATAGACATCTACATCTATCTTCGTTTGCGAATTTAAATGCAGATGCGTTGTCAGTCGTGAGGACTAATTTAGAATGCCTCTTTTCCAGTAAAAATGGAATTGTTAAAATTGTTAATTTTCCATTGTTCTCTACACTCACCATACGAAACACAGCAGCATTAAGCTGCTATTTTACGCTGGTATTCTGTGTGAGCATTGTCCTTCCCCGGTCGAGTCGACCCATTCGTGCTACAACTATACTATTAATATAGCTGCAGCATGGCTCTACCACATAAAAACTTCATGGAAGTTCTAAACTAAATTGCTAATGGTTTAGCTAATTGACGGTAACACCTTTGTAAAAACAAGGTGGAATGCCATCAGGTCCTGGTCCACTTACTGACATCCAAGCGTTTAAAAACATAGAAACTTGAGGGCTGTAAAAGTGACCGAATATACTGATCGACTGAGCCGAGGCAGAAATCTGAGTATTATGATTGGGACTGTTAACACTAAAAGCTGAGCTAAAGTGAGTATTAAATAAATCACATATATTCACAGGATCTGAAGTCGTATAATCATCTAGAAACATTATGTCTGGAAGATCTTTACATTTTCGTTTTGATTTTACGAAAGACCAAAAGAATTTACTATTAACACCAATCATGTATTCAGCATTATTGAAAAATTTGTTATAACAATCGTTCTCCATTAATTTTGTCTCTCTCTTAGTACGGCAAAAGAATTGTAATCACTATCCTGTTTATACACCTTCAATTGCGATAAAATTTTAATTTTTCATTTATAGTTTTAATCAATGCCCTATTATACCATATCAGGTACTTAGTGTTAAATTTAATAGTTTTAGTAGGTACGTGTTTTTCTATAATATTATTTAAAATTTTATAAAAATCGACACAGACATATCAATATTACCGTCACTCAAATTCGATTCCCAGTCTATTTGCGAAAGATTTATATTTATTGCCTTATAATCAGCATCTCTATATAACTTGACTCTGAGCCCGAGCCTTGAGTAGTTTCATGTGATTTTAAAATCGTAAACTGAAAAGCTGGATGGAGCAAATCCTCCGAATCTATTGGAGCAGTTACTAATCTGACTTTGCAATTAATATTGGCTATTAAGAGAACCAAAATAAGATCATTAAAATTTTTAAATATATTGTACTGATTAAAATTATTAAAAGTATCCGATGAAAAGTCTCCATGTAAAGTCCCATCTGCATTACTATTATTCGATCAGACAACGTTAGGTATGTTAAAATTTCCTAATATAATGAAGTAGTCATCAGGGTAAGAGAGAACTTCATCAGAGATATGTTCGTAAAAGTTTGACAACACATATTTGTGAATTCGACATTGTGGGAAATAACAGCAGTATATGTTGCATCGTGTATGTCGTGCAAATTAAATAGAAATGCGAATCACGTCAGCAGCTGAATTTGTTGACGGGATGCATTCAACGTAATACCGTGCGTCAAATAGTTCTAAGTCGAATATACGAATGTAACCAAGTTTTAGTGAAACAGATTTTATCATACTCATGACATAAGACGTTTCTGATAAGCAAGTCAGCCTTAGTCCGTAGACCCCGAACGTTTTGATAATAAATTTTTAAATTAGAACCGATTTGTATACCGATATAGATATATATATGTCATACATAGTTAAGAAAGAAGTGTATTAACAAAAATATATTATTATTATTATTAAAATAAATGTTGTAGTAATTGTATAAATTAAGTAATATAATATTAAAGCTTTCACCGAATGAACACGTGCCCCATGAAAATAAGTTTATCATACATAACAGTTAAAACAAAATATGTATAGGACTACCAACAGTGATACAAATAATACATCATAAGTCATAATGTAATTAAAATAACAACTAATTTCAATAATTCCTATTGTATTTTGAATAAATCCGCCATATTATTTATGTACAAAATAGGACTAGACTCAGATTTTCTAACCATAATTCTACAGTTTTTAACCCATAAAACCTATGGTTAATATCTTTAGCTTTAATTTTCACCTGGCGCAATAAAGATTTATTTAAACTGGTCAAGTGTTCGTTGAAAAATATTAAGGATTGAGTACCAGAAAAACCAAGATCACTGGCTTTTAAGCTTTTAAGTTTCTTTGTTTTACACAGAAAGTCATCTTTATTGTACCTCGATAAAAACCGCACTATAATTGGTTTAGGTTTTTAGAGTCCTTGGTAGATGGTGCAACGCGGGTTAAAAAATCAATATCTGATTTGTTAAAAGAAAAATGTACGTGCTTCGATATATTCTCAATAATGTCGAAGAGATTTTCGTTCTTCTTCTCGGGAATGCCACAAATTTCGATATTGGAACGCCGCGCCCATTGGTCTCTAACATTACTTTCATGCTCCAACTTTGCCATTGAAGACTTTAGTATGGCACCGAGGCAAGTGTGACAGCGGGGCAAGTGTAACAAATGCAAATTACGCGGCATAAGCATTTTTAAGTTCACCCTCACCGCCAGATTTGCCTGTTTGCTAAATTTCGTGGTCACTTAAGTGTTTAATAATCGGCGGTTCAGTAATGGTGAGTTGCCAATTTATCATATCAATGTGGTTGTTGCGCTAAAATTAATATCAGGCATCTCGAATAGCCTTGATGCAGAGGATTGCGATATACTGCGTGCTTTTAATATACGACGGGCTGTCAATTCACTAATGCGCTTTTTATCATCAGTAATCGTTGCAAGTAGTAAATTTTCAGGATGTGCGAAGTAGTTGTTGCGTTAAATGACGGGGTCAATTACTTCTTTCAAGGATTCTGAAAGATACCTGCAAGCTAATATAATTTTAAATAGATGTCGAGCTCCATCTTTACATGATGGTTTATTCTTAATCGAGAACTAAAGTAAACTTTTACGACAAATGTAGCCAGAGCAATTAAATTCTCTGATGGTTTTTCTGTTGATACATACAAACGTAGATTCAATTAGCACGTGTGAGCCAACGAGCATGAGATTGTTTACCTGGAAACCTGTTTGCTAGATCTTCTGAAAAAGAACTTGATTGTACCGCAGAGACGATCTGTGCAAATACTTTTGATCTGTGCTCAAATCTGGGGACATTGCTGGGAGTGATTCTGCTTTTTATTTGATTTTTAATCGGTATTTGTTCACAAGTTTCCAGTATCTTTCCCAACTGACCAGTGTAAGACTTGTGTCCCGAAGTGCCTGCGTCAATATGTAAAAACAAATGCCTTAATGGCAGCTCGTTCATATGCAGTAATCAAATAATCCGTTGAAGGAGCCCTTCCTTTGTAGCCTTCTTTCAAGGAGTCTTATAATACCACCATACTTTTCTAATTTACATTAGTCCCATCACAACCTATTGCCACAAGATGTTCTAGGGAAATGCCTTCCTCTGCCAGGAACCCTGTGATTGCTGATTTTACTGCTTTTGTCGAACCAGTGCTAGGTACTACATAACCCATGAAGATAGAAACATAGAAACGTCTATTTCTAAATCAATTGAAGTAGAACTAACTTTTGAGGATGTACCCGACTGATTTTCCCGATCTAGTTTCCTCTGTAGGGTTTTAGCTTCTTCGTTGTAGTAACGTCGACTCCGCCTATTATCATTTTGCGAAAAGTTCAGATCAATTAAAATGAATGTTCTTGTTTGGGAACCTTTTATCGGTCGGGCAGGTGCAATTCGTGAGTTCCTTGCATTTGCATGCCGAAATACCAAACAGCCGCTTACTATTTTATCGAAAATTATCCATTTTCCTGAAGAGAGCTTCTTAATAGACTCGAGTAAATTTTTACATTTTAAGTGGTAGGCTTTTGACATTTGTATAACTCGTGTTCTAGTCACGGTTAGAATAGACGCAGTTTGCCAGATATTTGCAACTCTAGGTGCCACAATATCTGCTATTTGTGAAAATGTTGGCTCTTTCGCTGTTTCCAGTTGCAATTTTAGTTGATGTCTGGTCCACTCGTCACATCTTCATACGTAGGTAAATTGTTTTCTTTAATATCTTGGATATCACCAAAAAGCGAACACTTGAATGCACTACGAGTTCTCTCCATGCTTCAAACAACTAAGAAATATTGTGAAATAGATAAAAGCGCGACCTTTTACATTGAAAAGCAATAGCATACTGGCAGTGAGACAACAAGTGCGCGACAAATTACCTCCCGCGCGTGCGCCAAAATTATTTCCCGCGCGCGCCATCATGACCTTGATTTGAAGTAAGTTTACGAAAAAACTTGGTTTTTATTGACTTTTATTGAAAATTAACTATATTTTTAATTAAAAAAATAAAACAAAATGTTACAATTTATTTAATAATAGCATATTTACATAGCGTCAATCCTGGGCCGAAAATCATAATTTTATAAAATTTCAAAGACCGAGAAGTAATGGCGGAGGCCTCACTCTGAATCAATCCAAATAATATTTAGTATGAGTTAATTTGATTCCTAAAGGCACCTTTTGCGCACTATTAAATTATCATAAGGTGAAAAAATATTCGCTCCACCCTAATATGTATGTCAATAAATACTCAAGCATCACTTAATGTAGATGGCAACACTTGTTATATTTTTGAACATGGTCACAACGTTCATATTAGTTTGTATCTAATATTGGTAGTATTTAATTCCTGCTAATATTTTCAAATGTAAATTTTATGTTCTCACATATGCTTGTTTTTTTTTTCTTTTCACATAATATGTTGTGTCTCTTTAGCTTTAACCTCTCAAGCCCCGACATTTTATTGGACAAAGTTAGTCAGACCTATGGTCAGGCCAAAGAGTATAGTAGTTCAGGCCAAAGACAATTTTTTAAAATGATGGTAAATATAACTTAGAGTCATTACTATGTTCTTGTCCAAAAAAAAAAATCAACAATTAAAATATCAAATTAATTGTATGAAGGTCAAATTAGCGCTAGAGTAACGACGATTGCAAGACGTTGTCGATAAATTAAATGTTTTAAGAAATTATCAATTAACGTGTAGTGGCGGTGTATGAATATTCATATGATTCCGTGGGTTCCATAAGAGGCGACTAGACTTGGGGAGAAGTTTTATTTTAAATAACCGTGACGTCGTTGCGGTTACAAAAAGTCACAGTAAAAATCATTGTGACTTTGTCGTTGATAACGTTGGATATCTACTTGGAACATTGTAACGTGACTTTAAATATGCATTTTAGATTTAGTATTAGGTTTTTTTTTAATTTAATCTCGCTTGAACGCGGATGCTCCGTGCGATGTTTATGGCAGCGTTGCAAAGGTGGGCGATATTTGTGGCAGTAAAATTTTGTGCTCCTCTTTATTTCCATGGCCCATGACCAGCAGTGGAAGGAGAGTGTGAGGAGAGGGAGGGGGTAATTTTATTAAATGAAAAAATATTTTTGTGTGTAAAAAAGTCATCAAACATCCACATCAAACAATTTATTAAACAAAACTTGCGTAAACAAGTTCAATGGTTAAAACAGTAATAAATAACAAAACCAAACAAGTTTACTGAAAAGAAAAAGATTCAAATATAATTATTATAGAAGAATCAAAATGCAGATACGTTTTCACCCCTGAGGACTAAGATGGAATTAAGTTTCCAGTAAAAAGGGTCTCCGGTTCTCTACACTCACCATACGAAACACAGCAGCGTTAAACTGCTATTTTACGCTGATATTCTGTGAGAATGTGTTATTTAACTGATTTCTACAAGTTTCCTTAGTTAAATTATTAAGTTTACTTTAATATTTAAGTTGGATGTTAAAATAAACTTCTATAATGTATTTAGGTAATTATTTAATATTTGTAATTATAACATAAAATAAAGCAGGCATTATGTATTTCGTGTTTCCGTTTTTTATTTCGCCAGCAAAACATTTTATAAAATATTTAAAATGTAAATAGATAGGTATATACTTTATTAGGTATCTACCTATTTATATTGGATTAACATTATATTAAAAAAGAAATTCCAGGGAAACTGTCCATGGCAGTAAATATTTTTCTTAAAGGTCATAGCTCGAAAATACAACTTTCCGATCCGATTCTTGGGGAAAATTGTTTAAGTTTATCGGTAGATGGAGGTGCATCATTCAGAGAATTGGAATGTAGTACAATTTGAATTAAAATCCATCAAAAGGCAGCTAGTGGCGGTGAAAGAATATCCTATATCTACTATCCCATATCGTCCCATGCGTATCGTAAGAGGCGACAGAGGGAAATTGAAACTGGTGATGGGTAGCAGCATCTTCCTGATAACTACTCAACATAATTAAAAAACTGCGGTTGACAACCCGCTCGCCAAGCGTGTCAACTATGGCAAAATCCCCCCTATGAGTCAATCTATGAGGGAGGCCTTCAGGTGGACTTTTATAGGCTGTGATGGATAATGGAAAAAGGCAGGTAGGTGCTGCTTATTTCCGGGAACATGTTATTTGAATATTTTTTAATTATTTTAGAACTATCATGGTAAGAATTCAGTTAATTTAAAAAAAATAGTTTAGTGCGCGAAAGTTATTCAGTTTCGTGCACTAAACTATACTTTTTTATCTTTTTACCGCTTCCTTAACAATCATTTTTCAATAGTCAACTTTGACAATAACAAATCAAAATTTGTCACGCGTTTTTGGGCTGTCAGGTCTTCTATACGCCAGTATATTCTATGGTTGTACCTTACTACTAGCGCCATCTAGTGACGGCGGGTGAAAACACTTTGACAAACAATAAATGATATTATGATTTTTGATTCAACAAAGAATATTCCACTAATTTTGCCAATTTTTTTAGCTAAAATACAAATGTTTATATTTCGCTGTGTAGCCCAATCAATAAAATTTTCAAAATAGCATAGCAAAGGGAAATGAAAGTGTTTAGAAATAAATTATACCTTTTTTTAAAGAACATGCTCTTTTGTTTACTTTAAATATACATATCTTGGCGATTTGAGAAAACTAAACTTTGAGCAAAAAAAAACAAATGAAAAAAAATTACATATTTCGGCATTAGGATCGCCCCCGTCACTACATTAGATTTGATAGACCACAAATCCTCGCTAAAGAACACCGATATTCATCCATCGTTCCTTCCAAGGATGATTCACGAGGCTATTGAAAACATCCTAATTTCAATAGAGAGATGGCTGGGTGCTACCATCTGCTTGGGATCCTATAATTAATAAAATTAAATCCCAACCCAAGTATACAACTGCAAGACTATAAGATACTATAAGTTCATACTGCGTAGATCGGAACAAAAACTAATAATTTTAATCTGGAGGTAGCTATGGTTAACTATGACATTGGGACGTCAAACACCCCAGTCCTCTCCCTGATCATGGGTGCTGAAAAGTGCTCGAAACGTAGGGAATATAAAATAAGTTAGTATACGCGATAAAATTTGTAAAAACTAGTTTTATTTAAATGTGTAGTGTTCTCGTAAATATAAGAAATCATAATATACTTACATTAAATATTTCATAACCCTAAAATATGACATTACGTAATATAGTGTCATGCCGGAAATCTATCTACAATGGCGCAGGCAGAGTCCAATAAGTAGTGATCTACTCAGACCACGTTTAGCCAAAAAATATGAGCTTAAATAGAAAATTGTAAAAAAAGTGATAGATGGCTAGCCCATCGTGTACAAAATCACAAACTCAATTCGCATTAGCGGCATTAGTCGCCTTTAACGGCATTTTTTTTAATAAGATAAGGGTGAAAAGTTAGCACACAGTCCACCTGATGGTAAGCGGTTGCTGTGGCCCATAGACATTACATCCATCGTCATTTGCGAATAAAATGCAGACGCGTTGTCAGCCGTGGGGACCAAGATGGAATGCCTCTTTTCCAGTGAAACGGGTCTCCGGTTCTCTACACTCACCAAACGAAACACAGCAGCATTAAGCTGCTATTTTACGCTGGTATTCTGTGAGAGCATAGTCCCTCCCGGTCGAGCCGACCCATTCGTGCTACAACTAAACCATTGCTAGCCAAATACCACATGCTAGCATATTCTATTTTTGTTATAAGTCGCACATAAACATGGGATCTATGTTGCTCTGTAACATGCCTTAAAATAATGTTTAATTTATATGATATTATGATAAATTTTACTAGTTTGCAGTGGTAGAGCCACGCTGCAGCTTCCGCTGTACTTCTGCTGCACGGATGGGCCGGCTCGAACCGGGGAGGGACTATGCTCTCACAGAATACCAGCGTAAAATAGCAACTTAATGCTGCTGTGTTTCGTTTGGTGAGTGTAGAGAACCGGAGACCCGTTTCACTGGAAAAGAGGCATTCCATCTTGGTCCTCACGGCTGACAACGCGTCTGCATTTTATTCGCAAACGACGATGGATGTAATGTCTATGGGCCACAGCAACCACTTACCATCAGGTGGACTGTGTACTCACTTTTCACCCTTATCTTATTTAAAAAAATGCCGTTAAAGGCGACTAATGCCGCTAATGCGAATTGAGTTTGTGATTTTGTACACGATGGGCTAGCCATCTATCAAGTACTACGACCTCACAGAATACCAGCGTAAAGTAGTAGCTTTGCTTCTGCGTTTCGCTTGGTTAGTGCGGGTTGCTGGAGGGGCCTCCGGCAACCTGCACTAACCAAGCTCTCCCCCCCCCCATAACATGGTTGCGGAATTGAAACGAAAAGATTGCTCGCTACTAACACTGCATGGGGCAAACAGAGCAATAAAATCATGGTGACCCCTGCCACGCTATCCGTGGACTTCTGCAACATCAGGGAACTTCACTCGAATCTAACGCAATGCACTACCATCTGAAGACGGCTAAGCCGGCCTTGCTCTTTTTGACCGAGACGCAGGTGTCCTCTCCGGCTGATACTTCGTACCTGTCCTACCCGGGGTACAAATTAGATTACTTCTTTGTGCCCCGGACTGGAGTTTGCGTATACGTCAGAGAGGATATCTGTTCTCGACACCTCGACAGTCTTGAAGGTACGGAACTATCCATTCTTTGGCTGCGCGTAGACAGCAACGACCATCCCCGCGTCAACGGGTGCCTCTATAGGTCCCATAGCGGAAATGCCGACACAGACCGACTCATCGACCACATCCAAATGACTACAGATTTCTTGCTACATCAGATCCAGAAATTGGCGATTTTAACGCCCACCACGCCGAATGGCCAGGTTCACGTTTAACCTACCATGCGGGAAGATCTGTTTATGACTTTGCCTTGGCATATGGTCTGACACAACTGATTTCGCTTACGCGGATTCCAGATGTGGAGGATCATACACCTTCCCTGTTGGACCTAGTGCTAACCTTTCATCAGGACGGATATCAGGTTTCCGTCGACGCCTCTCTCGGCTCTTCGCACCATTTTCTGATCCGGAGTGTGGTGCCACTCCCGCTCCCTTCGCGGTTGCGTTCTGCAGGCTGCCGCCGTGTTTGACATTACAGGTCGGCGGATTGGGACGGAATGCGGACTTTCTTTGCATCCTACCCATAGGGGTGGGCTTGCTTCCCGCCGGATGATCCCAGCACTGTTGCTGACTCTGTCACTGATGTGGTGCTACAGATAATCGAACTATTTATTCCATCATCTGTGGTACCCATCGGAGGCAGATCTCAGCATTAGTTTGGTCGCTTCTGTAAGACTGCATTACGCAGTAAGCAGAAGTGTTATCAGGCCTGGGCTGACGCTTCGGCGGCTTGGGATGTAATACCAGCATGCTTAAAAAGAAGTATAACTTCGCCTCCAGGTTCTTCAAAAGAGTTATTGCCAATTGAATAAAACTACTTTTACGTATTATATCGCGTTTAATTAACTTATTTTTATTAATTCCCGACGTTTCGGGTGCTTTATAGCACCCATGGTCACGGGGGACTGAGGTGATTGACGTCCCGATGTCAGAGTTAATCCGGAGTACCTTCAGCTTTTTTAATTATTAATTTTGGTCCGATCTACGCATGTATGAACTAACTGTGTCTTGAAGTCTTGCAGTGGTATGCTTGGGCTTAGTTTTAATTTTATTAATTACAGGATCCCCAGCAGGTGGTAGTACCCAGCCTCCCTCTCTATTGAAATTAGGATGTTTTTTTAATTTCAATAGCCTCACGTATCATCCTTGGTAGGAATCGATGTTCTTTCGCTAAACGTGCGATCATAATATAACCTCTTAAAAAGACAGATATACAGGCCAAGAAGTATAAATGACGGAATATTTGTTGCAAATATTGAAATACAAAATGAGTATTATACATTTTCATAGGTTTAATTATTATAAATCTGTTATGAAAGCAATTTATTTGTTATTTTATGCCCAAATGTTTTATTTTACTCGTTTGGTAAATACACCTCAAAATCTTAGAATTTGCTTATGCCAGCCCTAGTGGGGAAAAGTGGACGAGGTTTATTATAACAGTGTAATTTGTCCCACCAAGAAACGATTAGTGGGAAAAAGTAGACGAACACATTTTAAAGAGTCCACTTTGTCCCACCAGTGCGACGTTTGGTGGGAAAAAGTGGAATAAACCAAATAAATTACTCTATAAAAATCAATTTGGTATCACAAGGGGTCGCTTGACGACTGACGCAGGTGTTAAAGCTTATGAAATATATTTTCAATGCCTGGCGGAATTCACAGGATGCCTTAGGTATTTTTTGTAAAGTTTTCAAGGCTTTTGATTGTGTTCGTCATGAGATATTAATCAGGAATATAATGATATATATATATATGAGACAATAAACCATTTATTTTTATTAAAAAAATTTAACAATTGATCTAAATTTTTTTCAAAATTTTACTGAGAGTTGGTAGTACAGAAATTAGGTCTAAAATTAGCGAAGTCCAATGTCCAATACGCGAGGCACGCTGAGCGCCCACACTCAGTAGGAAGAGTAGGGTAACTTGGGTGATTTGGTTGATCCCAATGAAGGATTCTCCATTAACAGGGGTGTTGGTACCATTCTGGAATAGTCACCATTTTGACGAGATAAAAGAATTATAATTTAATCGCCGAAAAAAAGCTTTGACGACCGCGTCTTCATTTTTCTAAGCGATAACCATATAATATTTTTATTTCGATAATATGAAAGACGTGTTATTGCATTACATTTTTAAGCGGCTATATTGTTATTTAGATCCTTTATTTCCTGATAATAAGCAAAAACGTTTCAAATAAAGTAACTTTTTTTCCACGGAATGTCACACGCTTACTTCGTGCTGGACAAATAAATATGCATGCAGATTCTCGCTTTAATTATAATTTGAATTTAAAGTTGACTGTCGCAAAAGCACTGTATTAATTTCTTCGCAATAAATCTAAACAATATTATATATATTCTTCATCCAATGAAAACGGAATATTTATTAATTTAAAATTTTCAGTCGTACTAATTTCACTTTCTTGTATCCTCTGCTTAAGGAATTGAAAATTACTTAATTTCTTCGATACTCAGAAAAAATCCATCCACAAATATATTTATTCTAATAATTTGTCGTCTTTTGTATAGGTGTTGATAGATGTACCAAAATAAAATAATTATTCGTAAAATTATTTCACCGAACTTTTTCCAATAAAATAGAATATTAGATTTTTATTATTCCATACTAGTCTACGCAGATAAAGCCACGGGAAGGCTACCACTTACAAGTTTTAAATAAAATTTATTTTTTTATAGAAGAGGGGAGCAAACGAGCATGCGGATCACCTGACACCTGATATGGTAAGTGACTACCGCCGTCCATGAACAACTGCAACATCAAGGGGGAATGCAAGTGCATTGTCGGCCTTTTAAAAAGGAGTAAGCTCGTTTCGCGAAGGTCCCTAAGTGGTCCAGAAAAAATCGCCGATGGTAAACGATTCCACAAAGAAGTCGTGTGAACAAAAAAGACTCCTAGTAAAACGCACAGTGGTGAACCACCAAGCATCTAGATTCTAGATGGATTGGATGGTGTCGCGAGTTTTATCGCGATGTGCGTTGGTGAAATTGGGCGGTTGGAAATAATCCGAATATTTCCTCAGAGCACTTCCCGTGTTCGTGTCCCCATAGTTTTCTAATAATATCAAAACTTGAAGTGCCTCGCTTAGAAGTGAAATACTTGTCGTAGTATCGACTGTGGTGTGTCTTTCATAGTGTAGTGACGTTCGGAGGTTGGGATTAGTAGTGACGGGTATAGGGCATGAAATTGAGGGAGGGTGGAAGGTGCTCTTCAAACTAGGTAAGACAGATCATTTTATTTTTTATCATGCAATCTCCTTTTTCTATCATCCATTGTATTCAAATTTTAACATTTTAATACAATTAATTATTTAAAATTTTAAAATTTGAGTACAATGGATTTTCGCCAAGGAAGTGATTCCATTAATTATTCCTATAATATACATAATTAATGAATCAAAACATGTCGACATCATGTATGAAAAATTAGACGAGAGATAAGGTAAAAAGAAACCAGAAACTACATTAACATATTTTTACAATTGAATAAGAACAATAGAAATTAATATTTACAATAATGGGTAATTAAAAATTATAAGTAAAATTAGGTGTCGAATTAATTGCACCCAATAATATTAAGATAAAACTCTTTTTCATGTTGTGTCCTGCATTTTTGAGTTTTATTTTTTGTTGTATTATGTTATTTGAGTTACATTTATTGTATTTTTTTTCCCCAGATTTTCAACTAACAATGGATTCTGCGAATCTTAAGTTTTGCCAAAAATGCAGATAAACAAGTATGTCCTAATCTAATTCTACATATAACAGATGAACAATTTCTGAATTTGAAAAACCATGGTTTGGAGAAATGTCAGGTTGGATTCCTGCGTAATATTTTCCTATAGACTTCTGAGTTTCTTTCCAAAGAAAATTCTAATCTGACATCTGATAGAGAAATAAGGTCATGAGTATAAGTTGTATTATGCATTGGGGTCCCGGAAGTAGATAATAGTTTTGCCAAGGTATCGAAAGTTTCGTTGTCCCGTATGCCATTATGACTTGGCATCCGAACGAGTTTTAAGTTAATACCTTAACAAAAACATCTATATTGTATTAATTTATTTTAGCAACTTGGTATACATATACACAGTTAAACTGAAATTATATATTCGACGTTGTGTGTTCCAATTTATTTGAGGAAAATATCGCAGTAATTTGCCCACTTTGGCAGTTTTAATATTAATGATCACTTTGGATGTTTCAAAATATTTGATTTGAGCCTTGACTGCTACCATATGTGTAATAAATACCCAAAGATTGTATAAACATTACTTTTAGCTGCTACTTTCATTTTGACACTGACGTAACTTTCGGAAGATCTAAATGCAAGAAATAAGTGCGTGGTTTCTAAAGCTATCTAGTGAATGAAAAACATATATTATGGATGATATTGGGGACTATAAATGATTGGATTTGATTCTGACTTAAGCGACAATAATTTCAGGATTTCAGATTGCAGGAACAGATTGACTGTTAGTATATCGAAGTCCTGAAGTGTTTTATAGTAGGCCTACGATGTCTATCCATATACAGAACAAAAGTATGAACGAAGAATACAAAAACGTGCAAGCATCCTAAATATTAGTTTATGCCTTTTAAATTGTATTTTTTTTAAATTATTATTAAATGAAATAAAAATTGCATTAATGAACATGTTTTGCCGGATTTCCTATTAAAACATGGCCGCAAGTATTAAATAAGACCTGGTTACCTGTAACTCAGGTTGTTTAGGCGAATATTAAAACATGGTCTCCGAGAACGTACAAAATATTTATTTAAAGTTTGACTTATGCTAATTACAAAGGGCGAATGATAGCGTAATGCAAAATACAACTAAAACGCCATCTAGGATAATCAATTGTAAACCTTTGACATAAACATACCGCCCCTAAAGGACGACAGGCCCTTAAAACATATTAAAGTTAAAACAAATTATGATAAAATGTACACAAAAGAAAACTAAATTACAAACCAAACTTACTGATCATTATTAATTTGTAACACACAAAGTTTATGAATTGGCCTTTTAATAACATTATTTTTACATTGAATACTAGCCAGTCTGATCAAACCATCAGAGCCTGGGTGAGTTGCGACAACCCTTCCTAAAAGCCATTTGGCTGGTGGTAATCTTTCATCCTTTGCAAGTACAATATTTCCAATAACAATATTTTCCTAAACGCTAGTCCATTTTTGACGCTTTTGTAAGGTAATAAAGTATTCCTGGCTCCATTTTTTACAAAAGATTTTGCTGTAGATAAGCCATCTGTGTAAATAAGGTACTTTAATATTTTTTAAATTTTAATCGGGTACAATAAAGGGTGCTTCACCTATTAAAAAATGGCCTGGAGTTAAGGCGTCAATAACATCATCATTATCATCATTCAGTGGCGTCTATGGACGAGAGTTCAAGCACGACTCAATTTGACATAGCAAAGTAGAATATTCGGCATAAGTTAATTTACTATCATTTAATACAAGGTTTAAATGGTACTTAGTGGATTTGATGGCGGCTTGCTATAAGACTCCCATATGGGGAGCTCCCGGAGGGTTGAACTGCCATTCTGTCCCATCATTAGACAATAGGTCAGCTATTTCTGCAGATAGGTTTTTAAAGCTCATTTGAAACATAGCTTGTAATTCTTTACTAGCGCCAATGAAGTTGGTACCACAATCACTAATAAGTTTAGAATTAGAGCCTCTACGCGCAGTGAACCGTTTGAAAGCAACCAAAATACCTCTGTACTTAAACTAGTCACTAATTCTAAATGCACAGCTTTAACTGAAGTACATATAAATAAAGCGACATAAGCCTTTTGTGTTTTATATGAGCCATGCCCACTAAATAATTTAAGTGTTACAGGACCAGCAAAATTGACTCCGCTTATAGTAAATGGTCTTTGCGGTGTTACTCTACGCTTAGGTAAATTACCCATCATTTGCTAACGACTGAGTCCTGCAGGCTTGCGACGCACAACACATGCATGTAATATTTGTTTGACTAAACTCTTAACACCTATAATATAAAATTTATTTCTGATGAAATTTAACATTAATTGTACCCAACCTGATAGGTTTTGTAGTGAGCATCTCGTATAATTGTGTAATCCCGTGAAGTGGCGAGTAAGAATACCCTCTACCCTATATCTTGTCGTATCTGTGTCGTAAGAGGCGACAGAGGGAAACTGTGGCAGAAGATGGGCAGCAGCATCTTTCTGATAAAAGCAAAAAGCAATAAAAAAATCTGCGGTTGCCAACCCACTTGTCAAGCGTGGCAACTATGGCAATATACCCCCTATGAGTAACGACTCTAATAAACGACCCCCAGTCCCCGGCGGCCCCGCTATTCCAGGCTACGGTGGCGGCCATAATAACGGCGGGGCCGGGGGTGCTAAGAATCTCCAGTGGAGGTTCGGTTGCCGCCTACGACGACTCGACCTAGCAACTTATAACGCACGCACCCTGAAGACTGATGAGAAGATCCAGGTGCTGGAAGAAGAGATAGACAAGTTGCGCTGGAATATTATAGGATTATCCGAGGTCCGAAAAGGGTGAGGACAAGGTAATCCTCGAATCCGGCAACTTTTCAATCAACGGGAGGGCAACCATCTGTCCCAAGGAGGTGTCGGATTTATCGTCCACAAGTATCTCGTTAACAACGTTGTAAAGATTGGGAGTGTGTTGACGAGGTTTGCACCTTATACTCAGAATCACCTAACGGTATTCGCTGAAAGTCATACAGGTTTACGCACCAACCTCGGCACATCCCGATGAGGAGGTGGAGGAAATGTATGAGGATATCTCAAGAGCCATGCATTCCTCCAAAACCCACTATACGGTGTTAATGGGAAACGTCGACGCAAAACTAGGCACAAGAGAGAACGGTGAGCTGAAATTAGGAAAATTCGGAATAGGGCAACGGAACCCAAGGGGCCAGCAGCTGACCGACTTCATAGAGAAAGAGACTCTTTATGATGAACTCTTTCTTCCAGAAGCGGCCCCACAGGAAGTGGACCTGGTCGAGCCCCGACGGCTCGACGAAAAATGAGATTTACTTCATTATGACGACTAGACGCCAACTGTTCAGTGATGTCTCAGTGATCGCGAGGGTGAAAACTGGTAGCGATCACCGAATGGTTAGAGGCACACTGAACCTAAACGTTAAGTTGGAGAGGTGTCGTCTAATGAAGTCAACGCTCCGTCCTCCTCGTGCTCTAATCCAAAGTCCCGAAACCTTTCAGCTCGAGTTACAAAACCGTTTTCAGTGCCTAGAAGATTGCAATGCAGTCGACGATATGAATGATAAGCTCGTGGAAACTGTCCATGCGTTCGGAGCTAAGTTTTGCAAGACCCGCCGCAGAAGAACACAAAAACTCTCCGATCATACTCTTAATCTCATGGCTGTTAGACGGGAAATGAAGCCGCAGTCTTCAATAGATTTGATAGCATACAGGCAACTGAACAAACAGATCTCCAAATGCATGCAGCGGGACTTACGCAACTTTAATATTGCTCGTATTGAAGAAGCGATCGAGCGGAACCAGGGCTCCAAAGTCTTTGCTAGAGATCTGTCTGCCAGAAAGAGCCAATTGTCGAAGCTGAAGACCGAGAGTGGCAGCGTCGTTTCCGGGACACCTGAGATTTTGGGTGAGATTGAGAGGTTATATGAGCAGCTCTACACCTCATCGTTGGAGCCACACGCAAGTGTTAGTAACGATCCAAGAGCAAGTCTTATCCGACACTATTCCGATGATATCCCGGACGTCAGTCTGAGCGAGATTAGAATGGCTATCCAGCACCTTAAAAACGGCAAGTCTCCGGGCGAGGATGGAATTACAGCGGAGCTTCTGAAAGCGGGTGGAAAACCGGTACTGGAAGTCCTTCAGAAGCTCTTCAATTCCGTCCTCCATGGTGGCATTATTCCGGAGGCGTAGAGCAGAAGTGCGGTGTTCTTGTTCGTCAAAAAAGGCAACAACGCTCTCTTGAAGAACTACAGATCGATTTCCCTTCTGAGCCGCGTCTACGTGCTGTTTTGGAGAGTCATTACGAATCGTCTCGCACGCAGACTCGACGACTTCCAGCCTTCCAAACAAGCCGGTTTCCGAAAAGGCTTTAGCACTATAAACCACATTACATAATAATAATAATAATAATAATAAGCCTTTTATTTCCACATCAAAATATTTTACATTCTAAATGTTTGTTAGTTGTGTTAGTACATTTAACTTATTAGTCTAGTGTTAGTGTGGTTAGCTATTTTTCTGGAATATGGATCCCTCTTGGGTAAAGGCCTCCTCCTTCTCCTTCCATAATTCTCTGTCTTTGCCTAGGGCCATCCAGTCTTGCCCTGCTTTTGCAACGATATCATCAACCCACCGTCTAGCTGGTCTGCCGACATTTCTTTTGCCTAACGGTCCTCTCCAACATGTTGTTTTTATGGTCCATCTATCATCTGTAAACCTAGAGATATGGCCGGTCCATTGCCATTTTAGTTTTAAGGCTTGTGTTAAAGCATCTTTTATTTTTGTTCTTTCTCTGATTATTTCTGATCTTATTTTGTGTATTTTCCTTATTTTTAATATACTTCTCTCTATTGCCCTCTGTGTTGTTTTTATTTTTTGTTTTATTTTCTGTGTGTAAATCCACGTCTGACAACCATACAGTAAGCAAGGCAGGAGACAGGTTTCAATTACAATTTTTTTCATATTTAATGTATAATCTCCTTTTAATATTTCCTTTAGTGACCAAAATTTGTTCCAAGTTATTTTACATCTCCTTTCTATTTCTTCTTCATTACTAGATGATCTGAATGATACCTGTTTCCCTAGGTATATGTATTTGTCCACATATTCGATGCGTCTACCTTTTATACTAATAGGATTCTTTGGCTATTGCTCATTATCTTTGTTTTGGAGGTATTCATCTCTAGTCCTACTTTAGTACTTTCTCGATCAAGTGAGTTTATCATTGCTTCTAGGTCTTTAGATGTTTCAGCAAATACAACTATATCATCTGCGAATCTCAAATGGCTCAAGCAACTGCCAGCTAATTTCAACCCTCTGGTTTTCCAGTCTAGTTTTTAAATACAGTTTCTAAGACAGCGATAAATAGTTTCGGTGACAGAGGGTCACCCTGTCTTACACCTCTTTCAATTCTTATTTCTTCTCCTCTGGTTTCGAGCTTGACTCTACTGGTGGCGTTGTTATATATGTACTTTAGGATGTTTATATACCTTCTGTTAATGTTCAGTAATGTTAGTGCATTCCAGATAGAGTTGTGACTAATACTATCGAAAGCTTTACTATAGTCTATGAAGGCTATGTATAGAGGTCTCCTGAACTCTTTGTACTTCTCTATTACTTGTACCAGTGAATGTAAATGGTCAGTCGTACTATAGCCTGATCGAAACCCTGCCTGTTCTATGGGTTGCACTTTGTCAATCTCTGCTGTTATTCTTTTTAGGATTATTGACGCAAAAAGCTTATATAAACATGCCAGTAGACTTATGGGTCTGTAATTGCTTATATCAAGAGGGTTGCCTTTTTTGTATATTAGAGTAATATCAGATGAGCACCACTGTTTCGGTACAGTTTCTGTCTCCAGTATCTGATTAAATAGTTGGGTGAATTGGCTAAGAAGTATAGGTGAAGCGAACTTGAGCATTTCATTACTTATCCCATCAGGTCCTGGGCTTTTCGCAGTTTTTAACAGTGTGATATGTTCATATACTTCGTTTTCATTTACTGGGGAAATACTTTCCACATTACCACACACCACATTACATACCCTTCGGCAAATTGTACAGAAGATCGAAGAGTACAATCTGCCACTTTGTCTTGCGTATGTGGACTATGAGAAAGCCTTTGATTCCGTCGAAATTGGGGCGGTGCCGTAGCCCCTTCAGCACTACCAACTGGACTGTCGGTATATCGATGTGTTGAAGCGTTTGTACTGTAGGGCCACGATGGCTATCCGAGTACAGAACCAGAGTACGAAACCTATTCAACTGCAGAGAGGTGTAAGACAGGGTGACGTAATATCCCCGAAACTCTTCACCGCTGCATAAAGACGTTTTCAAGCTGCTGGACTGGAAATGATACGGTATTAATGTCAATGGAGAGTACATCACTCACCTTCGATTTTCCGACGATATAGTCCTTATGGCAGAATCGTTGGAGGACCTAAGCACTATTCTCAATGTCCTCAATAGTTTTCCCAACGGATAGGTCTTAAGATGAACATGGACAAAACAAAAATCATCTTTAACGTTCATGTCACACCTATGCCGGTAGTTGTTGGGAGCACTAAGCTCCAAGTTGTTAACTACTCTTTGGTAGATGATTAAACCCGAGGATAAAACCTTGGATAAATCATCATACTGGATCGCTAACCTCTATTAAGTTTATATGGAGTTCAGTGTACTGGATAGAGCCTTTTGGTTTGGTTTATTAGGTATAAATTTACAGTTTTTATTTTTACGGCACTATACGTGCGTTAGAAAATATGAAAACATTTCGCAGTACATTATCAGTGTCAGAAAGGCTCCAGTATTCCAATGCAGCCATGACAGATTAAGCTTCTAGTGTTATACCTGACAGTAGGTTATAATATATATTTTCATCTCTGGTTCGCATATTCTGCCTAAGATTAATTATTGCTAGTGTAGCGTGTCTTCAGTTTACAAGATGAGTGCAAAATGTAAGGGAAAGTTAGTAAGAAACAAACCCAATAAAAGTCCAAATTAATATCAATACACTAAGTTGAAATTATGAAAAATACGGAGTAGTAATAATATTATTAATGCTCGACAACGCAGTAAAAATAATAAAGATTTCTCTTTTCTTTTCCTTCACTTTTGATAAAGATGAATCGATTGACGTCTCATTTGGTAAAATCGGTCTAATGGGCTGCCGCGGTGAAACATGCAAACGTGGTAGAGCCACGCTGCAGCTATATTATGGTTGTACACGAATGGGTCGGCTCGACCGGAGTCTCAGCTCAGGGTCTCGCTCTCACAGAATACCAGCGTAAAATAGCAGCTTAATGCTGCTGTGTTTCGTATGGTGACTGTAGAGAACAGGAGACCCTTTTTACTGGGAATGAGGCATTCCATCTTAGTCCTCAGGGGTGACAACGCATCTGCATTTTGATTCTTAATCGAGGATAAATGTAGATGTCAATGGACCACAGCATCCACTTACCAGCAGGTGGACTATGTACTCGTTTGTCACCCATATACCCATATTATATATAAAAAAAAACATCGATACAAACATACATGCATAGAATTTCAAGTACAGAACCCTTTCTTTAAATAATCGTAACCGGTTAAAATATAGGTTGTAAGTGACAACCCTTGGTTGTAGAAAAACATGGCAAAGTAACCGTCACATCGTGGCATCACTAGTATAGTAACTTTGCAAAGTTAGTTTTATAGATAAATGTTAAGACCAATATGTTAAAAACGTTATATTATATTTGATAACCATTAATATTACGTTACTACATCCAGTATTTCAAACAAAATCAATAAAAATTCAATGCAAAAGCACTATTCCGCATTAAAATAAAATGCCAAAATTAACTCTCATGTTGCCATATCGAAAGCAATGCTGTCCATTAGTTATTGTATTTTCATCTAAAAATGGCATATCTCGAAAAACGTTACATTTTCCGTGTTAATCGTAATATGTATTGTACCACTACACCCATGATGGCAAAGTCAATTTCCTTTGATAAAGTTGCCAGACTTGACTGTAACTTATTTTGTATCTAATTTTTTTAATCAAAATCTAAAACAATGTGAAGGAAAGAAACAGCGATATCCTTTTCTCGCTTTATTTTTAGTCGCCTATCTCACACATAGAAAAAAATTTTGATTGTGTGCAAATTCCTCATACATAAGTATGTAATTACTCTAAGCCAAGTTACTCAGCTTTCATACAATGACGGTTCACTGTTCATAAGTGACAGACAAAGGGGTATATAAATGACGACACAATTTTCTAGTGCCGAATACGCGTTACTTCGTTGACGTGGCTGTGTTTTTAAACAGTTATCTTTATCATGTTTCTGTGGTTGATGTGCTTTTTTTTTGTGCTGTGGATAGCATTCTTTTGGTTTAGTAGGAGACGAATGTACCGATTAGCGTCGGCGATTCAGGGAGTCGATGAAGAGTTACCCATTATAGGGTTAGCACATACTCTGACTGGAAGCACTGAAGGTGTGTATGTGTATCTGGTACCTAGTACAAAGTGTGTTTATTATTTCGTGTTTCGTTCATACTCGCACTTGTAAAAACCATCAAGTGAATGTTTTATTTTGTATTAGCGCTCCGCCCCGGCTTCCGACGGGTGATTTCTGAATCTAGATAACAGCGCCACCTACCGGGTCCAATTGTGAATCCCCGGGGTTCAAACACACACAAAAAAGTCTGTCCAGCTGTTCTCAAGCGATGATCTTTCATACATGTGGTAATTGATTTGTAGGGTTCCGTAGTTACACAACAAGGAACCCTTATAGTTTCGCTATGTCCGTCCGTCCGTCCGTCCGTCCGCGGTTTTGCTGAGAGACTCTAGATGCTACAAATCTATAATTTGGCGCAGATAGATATTAATCACGCTTAGAAAACTGTCTTATAAAATCTTAAAAAACATTTTTATTTTGGGTACTTCCCATACAAGTAAATGGAGGATGATTTTTTTTTACCCGTCTATTCCATCATATGGGGTATCGGTGGATAGGTCTTTCAAAAACACTGTGCGTGTGGAACATCATCTTTTCAATTCGTTTGCGAAATATTTAGCTTTAAAGTGGTATTTTTCATTAGAGTTATGTGTCCCTCCCACCATCTAAACTGCTGTTTTTGCAAATGTGAAAAGTATACACAATAGTAGTATATACTCGTATAATGAAATTAAAAGGAAAACTATCACAACTAAGTAGAATTAAGAAGTTAACGAGTTGTAGTCGACCAACTTATAAAATGCACTTGGATTAGTAAAAATTTCGTTACAACTCCATAGAAAATGACCTAAAACTAGCTGCATTAATAACTTTGTAATGTTATTGTAAACTGTTAAAAATAAACATTTTATGAAGAAAACGGCTTATACGCATTACTCCTATTAGCTTTAATTTTTCTTTGCGGGATAAATAGTTTTAGTTAGTTTATAGATAGATAGTTTTTTTAATATTTTTGAATACCAAGGCTGATTTCTTTCAAGGATTATTTCATTATTTTGCGCTAAAATGAAATTCTATACTTAGTTAAACGGGAATAATAGGAAACATGTAAAAAAAAGCTGTAAGATGAAAGAAAAATGAATTTGCCTTAGTCACTTTTAGAGTAGACTAGGCAAAGTCCAAATAGATTGTTGCTTTCGACATAATAGAATAGAATAGAATAGAATAGAATAGAATAGAATAGAATAGAATAGACTAGCAAAGTCCAAATAGATTGTTGCTTTCGACATTTGACTTGAAAGTTAGGTACTTCTAGATCTACCTAAAATAAATCAGTCAAAGGCGGACATTGGAATCTATTTCGGGGTTTGCCGAAAGGCCTTGGTCAAACTTAGGATAAATCAGTAATTCTGCGAAGACGCTACATATCGACCTTTGACTATACCATGAGTACAATAAAGCGTGCAGTAATGTTATTATATTAGGTTAGGTCCTCGAAATTGTCGACAGTGAGCTAGTTTGCCTATGTTCAGCAGTGGACTTGTGAAGGTCTGTAAATGATGATGATAGGCTAGTTTCAAGTTCGATATGTTACAGTTAAAACCCGTTCTTAGATAGAACGCGTTTTCCCTAGTTAAAACTAGTTTTTACTAAATGCCTTTGTGAAAACTAGATATACCTAGTCAAAACTAGAATTTACCACTGATATATTTGATTTTCAGATAAAACTAGTTTTCACCCGAGCTTCAGTTAAAACTAGCACTAGAGAAGGGTTGGGCTTAGAATCAAGTGTTTACTTATTAAAGTAATTATAAAAGTTAACATTTTGGTGTTTTATTTGGTGTAAGAGCGAGCGAAGCGAGCTCGGGACTTGGGGCACCCTGACTCGGACAGGTTAGGTTAGAAGGGGATGGCGGTGTCGAGCGAAGCGAGCGGACACACCTCCACCCCATCGTGGTTATTTTTTATAAACCATCCAGAAATAGGGCCCCGCTGGCGGGGCTCCTATTGGTTCTGTGATGGTTTATAAAACGCGTTTTGTCTAGTAAGAACTAGTTTTACCTGTTATTCAATTTTGAGCATTAGTTAATTCTAGTTATAACAAAGGCATTAAGTAAAAACTAGTTTTAACTAGGGAGAACGCGTTCTATCTAAAAACTGGTTTTAACTGTAACAGATATATTTCATTCCACTTGGTACTAATTCAAAGAAATGTAATATTAAGGTAATAATTTCTTATATTTATGCGAATACTAAACATGAAATAAAAATAATTTTGCAGATTTTAACTTTTTTAATTCCTGACGTTTCGGGACTTTACATCACCTATGTTCACGGGGGGAATGAGGTGTTTGATGTCCCGATGTCATATTTAAAGAATGCTAGCTTAACTTTTAATTTTAAATTTTTGGTCCGATCTACCCAGAACGAGCTTATAATATTTTGAAGTCTTGCTTATATAATTTATTTTTATTAATTATGGGATCCCAAGCAGATAGTAGCACCCAGCCATGTTCTCCATTGAAATTAGGATTTTTTTTAATGTCAATAGCTTCGTGAATCATTTGTGGTATATCAAATCTGATATAATGGTTGGGACGATCATGAGCATGCAGACTTCCCGGAGCGTCGGTGCTTCACATCAGCGATATGTTCTTTCACGTCGGTTTTTATTGATCTTTTTGTTTGTCCTATGTAAGAGACACCACGTTCACAATCAAGCTTGTACACTTCTGCATCTTGTAGGGATATTACACTTGACGGATGGTAAGAACTGAGTAATCTACTTCGGCGGCTTGTAAGCCGTGTGCGCCGAAGTAGATTATATATATAATGTCAGATTTTGTATATTATTAAAGTTTATTAAATTCATTTTGTCAATATTGATAGTTACATTATTATTTCTAAGCCAATTAATTTAGATTTTAGAATTACAGTTTCATTAATGTCATTTTTGTGGTCATTTAATGTCAATTTCTTATCAGTTGTCACTATTACAGATATATCATCAGCGAATAGGATACATCGATGCTTGGTCACATTTGGGAGATCATTAATATAAATCAGGAACAGAAGAGGTCCCAGTACACTTCTTTGAGGAACACCAAACTTATTTTCCCTAAACTCAGACCTGTAGCTTTTCACTACATGCTTAGAGTCAAGTTTTACGATTTCGACTGATTGCATTCTATTTTGCAAGTATGTTTCTATCCAGTTCAAGCAATGTCTCTAACGCCGCAGTGCTCTAACTTTGCTAGAAGTTGATCATGTGAAACAAAATCGAAAGCTTTCGACATATCAAAGAAGAGCGCCGTCGTATATTGTTTGTTGTTTAGTTGTGTAAGGGTCTCATTCACTAAGTCATATACCGCATATGTAGTAGATTTACTTTTTCGAAATGCATATTGATTGTGCTTTAGTATATGATATTTATCAAAAAACGATGTAAGTTTTTCATACATAACCTTCTCATACACTTTGGATAGGATAGGAACCAGTGTAATGGGCCGGTAGTTATTTACGAGTGTCTTTTTATCCTTTTTAAATAGTGGCTTCACCAATGAGAATTTTAATCTGTCTGGAAATATCCCAGAGACCATTGACTGATTTATCATAAATGCCAAAACAACGCCTAATTGTTCATTACATATCTTGATAATCTTTGTAGATACCTCGTCATATCCTTCTGAGTTTGTGTTATTCTGTGATAAAATTATTTACCTAACATAATATTCGTCAATGGGGGTCAAATAAATAGAGTTACTCGTATTTAAAATGTCATTAGGAGTTTCACGTAATATATTTGCATTATTTTTATTTGTCAATTCAATAAAATAGTTGTTGAAGGTAGTCGCAATCTGTGTAGGATCATTTATCACATTGCTTTTGTATTCAATTGAATCTATATAATTATTATACTGCGGTCTAGCGTCAATTTCATCCTGTATTACTTTCCATGTAGCCTTACAAATATGTTTGCTTTTTAATACGTATTTCTTGTTTGTTTATATTTTTGCTTGGAATATACATTTTTTTAATAACTTAGAATAGGTGTAGTATTTATTGTTGTTAGTATAACTTTTTTTTTTTATAATAATTGTACCGTAGGATTCTATTTATACTGCAGCTTTTTTTAATTCTCTTTGAAATCCATTGTAGCTTTGCTTTTCTATTTAGTCTGACGTTACAAATAGGAAAACAAAGTTTATAAAGTAATAATAATCTAATTAATCTATTAATAATAAGTCACTTAGGCATGTCATCTCCGGTTGTTCGGCGCTTTCTAACTCTGAGTACTTGCACAGGCACAACTTAGTAGCCAGAATTCTACACCAGGAGCTCGCTCTGAAATACGGTCTCGTGGACCGGAAATTGCCGTATTACAAGTACATGCTGGAAGCCGTGCTCGAAAATGACCGCGCCAGGCTCTACTGGGACCGGGTCATCATCACAGACAGGAGTATTCCTGCGAATAAGCCTGATATTGTGCTGATGGACCGGGTAAAGTCAAGAATATTTTGAGTCGACATTACCATACCGTATGACGAGAACCTCGTGAAAGCCGAGACAGATAAGCGAATAAAATATCTGGACCTGGCTCACGAGGTGACCGACATGTGGGGTGGACTGCCGACTGCAATTATACCTGTAGTCGTCTCTGCGAACGGGTTAATCGCAGTCAGCCTCTCGGTCATCTGAGGCGACTGGGACTCCGTGACGGACCGCTCAAGCTCAAATGCAGAAGGCGGTGCTCCTCGATACCGCCCGCATCATCCGCCGGTTTCTCTCACTTTCTCCCTAACCTCGGCCTTTGGTCTCCTGCCGAGGGTTTCCATCTAGTTGGGTTTTATTTATTTATGTATTACTTATTTGTTTATGTTAGTATATTAAATATATATTTATGTTTATTTATTATTTCCTTTAAAATATTTATTCAGCCCAACCAGATGAGAATACTATATAAATACCCCAAAATAACAATAATAATCTTTATTGATAATTGTACAGTGAATATGTGAAGTCTCTGATTGCTGAACTAGGAATTATACCTGTATCATGTGACATCATTGACAGCTCCGTGGCGAAGTGGCTTAGCAATGAGTTGCAGCGCTAAGGGCTGCGAGTTCGAATCCCGCACGGAACAAGTATTTGTATGGCCTACAAATAATTATTAAGGGGCTGGATGTTTGTCCTTGTGAAATTTAAGTATGTAAACTGCCCCCACGATACTGGAGAAAAGCCTAGTGTGGAGGTAAGGTTTTTAAAAGAAAAGAAAAAAACAGTTAGCTACCGTGGACAAAAATTTTTAGTTCAGAAAGCACAAGGGATCTGTGACAGTTGGCCGTCTTGCTCCAACAGGTCAAGCAAGTTTTGCACGACAACAAGCTTCGGGTCCCGCGCCTCAGTTACAGTCGAGCGTGTGCCTACCTACCTACCTGCTGTACTACCATATGCTAGAGGAGTCACAGACAAGATAGGGTACATCTTGAAGTGGGTTTCCATAAGAAAATGCTACAAGCCGCCGAAGAAGATTATTCAGTTCTTAACATCCGTCAAATGTAATATCCCTCTACAAGATGTAGAAGCGTACAAGCTTGATTGTGAGTGTGGTCTCTCTGACATAGGACAAACATAAAGATCCATACTCGTAAAGACGCTGGTGAAAGAACATATCGCTGATCTAAGCACCAACTAATTACTACCAAGGATGATTCGCGAAGCTATTGAAATGAAAAAAAAATCCTGATTTCAATAGAGAAGATAGCTGGGTGCCACCGTCAAGCATACCGCTGCATGACTTCAAGATACTGTAAACTCGTTCTGCTTAGTTCGGACCAAAAATGACATCGGGACGTCAAACACATCAGCCCCTACAGTGACCATGGGTGCTGTAAAGTACACGAATCGTCGGGAATCAAAAAATAATTTAAAAAACACTTTCAAACATGGGAGGGGGGGGGGTATTTGACGTCATTATGTTCCCGTGTAGTAGTGTGCAAGAATACACACCATCCCATATCTACCCGTGGGTGTCATAAGAGACGAAAGAGGGAAATTGAGGCAGAAGATGGACAGCAGCATCTTTCTATTAACAGCAAAATAACAATAAAAAAGACTGTGGTTGCCAACTCACCCGCCAAGCGTAGCAACTATGGCAATATACTCCCCATGATGAGAGTTACGAACAGACGGCCCCCAGTCCCCGGCGGCCTCGCCATTCCTGGCTACGGTGGTGACCATAGTAACGGCGGGGCAGGGGTGTGCAGTGCATTTTATAAGTTGGTCGACTATTACCCGTTAACTTTTTAATTCTACTTAGCTGTGATAGTTTTCCTTTTAACTTCATTAACAATCGTGTATTTTTTTTTATTTATTCTTAGAAAGAGTGTTACATTATTTACATTTTAAATTATGCCAAACTGTAAGCCAGTTTGTCGGCAGCGCAAAATATACTTACTATAAAATATATATAATATATAATATAAATACTTTCCACATTTCCAAATAGTTTACATTAATTTAGTTTTGTTGGTAGAGGGGGGGGACACACGACTCTAATGAAAAGTACCACTCTAAAGCTAAATATTTCGCAAACGGACCCCTGAATCGAAAAGATGTTGTTCCACACCCGTGTTTTTGAAAGACCTATCCAACGATACCCCATGTTGTGGGTAGTCTTAAAATATTATATATTACGAAACCGCCTTTATTAATAAAAACAGTTGTCATCTGCACTGCGGCAGCGGTTAAAATACCTAAATAGTTTTGGATTTTACGTTTGAATAACGTTAATTTGTGTTCTAAATTAAGTGTAAGGGATGGAGCATGCAAGACCGTCAACCGAATTGAGTTTAGATAGCAGCCCCGTCGGCCGGGCCGACGCATGGAAAAGGTGGAAGGCACAATTCTATCTTTTTCTTAAAGCATCGGGGGTGCATAAAGAAGAGGGAAGCATACAGGCGAGTTTGCTTATTAATCTGATTGGATCAGATGGATTTGATGTTTACGAGACTTTTACATTCGATTCGGAAGAGCAGCGTGAAGACGTCGAAATATTGATGAAAAAATTTGACGAGTATTTCGGTGTTCAATCTAATATAACATTAATGAGATATAATTTTTACGAGGTATCAAGAAACTGGAGAATCTATTGATCAAATCTAACAGCGTTAAAGTTACTCAGTAAAAGTTGTGAATTTAAAAATTTAGAACAAGAGTTGATTCGCGACCGTATTGTGTGCGGCATAAGGAGCACAATTGTAAGGGACCGGTTGTTACGGACAGATGAATTAACTTTGGAGAAAGCAATTAAAATATGTCAGGCGGATGAAATGTCAATAGACAGCAAGCGTGTGATGGAAGCAGGTAGCTTCGGCAGTTCGGCGAGCTGCGGGCCCGTGCGCGTTGAGGCGCTATCGGTGCGCGGCGGCAGGCGCGGCGCGCGAGCTGCGCACGGCGCAACCGCAGCGTCGCCTTGTCCACGTTGTGGTGCTCAGTGTACTGATGTAGGTTCATGTCCAGCTATTTCGGTAAAATGCTATGTGTGCGGTAACTACGGCCATTACGCTAGGATGTGCAAATGTAAAAATAGTGTTAAAAAATGTATGAAATAGAAGTGAATACAGAAAAATCTGATAATGATGATTGTGAGTCGTTTTATGTATCTGTGTTAATGGATACAACGCAGAACAAAATCGGCGGCGATGACTGGTACGAGGTATTAAGAGGTGAGTGTGGCTTTGAACGTTTTAAGCTGGATACAGGTGCCGAAATTAATGTCTTATGTTATAAGAGATTTTTGACGCTGGGATTTGACACGGAAATGATATGTAATAATAATAAAATGAAATTACAGTCGTTTAGCGGGGATGTTATTCCGATAAGAGGAGTTTGTCATCTTAAATGGTGGCATAAAAGTAAAATGTATGTTTTAAAATTTGCAATAGCAAATATTAATTGTGAAAGTGTGCTGGGTCGACAAGCGTGTTCGGAACTAGGATTAATTCAACGGGTTTACGGCATTAATTTGGTAGAAAATTCGGATCTTTTTGAAGGCTTAGGATGCTTACCTGGTGAGTACCATATAGTTATTGATAAATCAGTTAAACCGGTAGTTTGTGCTCTGCGAAAAGTACCTCTAGGATTACGTGATAAATTATTAGAAGAATTACACAGGATGACTGACTTAGGAGTAATTAGAAAGGTCACTCACCCAACACAATGGGTTAATTCAATAGTAATTGCAGCAAAAAGAATGGAACATTGCGAATTTGCTTAGACCCGAGACCTCTCAATAATGCTATACAGTGTGCACATTTCCAAGTGCCAACCATAAAGGAACTTGCCACAAAAATTCACGGGGCTAGTTTTTTTTCAGTATTAGATGCAAATTCAGGTTTTTGGGCAATAAAACTTGATGATCAGAGTTCAGACTTATGCACCTTTAGTACACCGTTTGGGCGCTATCAGTATTTAAGGTTACCTTATGGTTTAAACTGCGCTTCAGAGGTCTTTCATGCTAAGATTAAGCAATTAATAGAGGATTTCGATGGAATAGATTCTTTTATAGACGATATAATATGCTGGGGACGAAATGAAGACGAACATGATAGGCGTTTAAATGCATTATTAAATAGGGCTCGTGAAATTAATTTGAAATTTAATAAAGATAAATGTCGTATATGTGTGGAGGAAGTGACTTACTTGGGTCATATATTTAACAAAAACGGAATGAAACCAGATTTAGAAAAAGTAAAAGCAATAAAAAATATGCCTACTCCAAAAGAACGAAAATCGTTAGAACGATTTTTAGGAGCCGTAAATTACTTATCTAAGTTTATACCTAAGTATTCTGAGCGTATTTATCCGCTTACTCGACTATTGAAAAAGGACACGGAATGGTGTTGGGAGAGTGAACAACAGAATGCGTTCGATTTATTAAAAGATTTAATAAGCAAAACACTTGTATTGGCTTTATATGACGTATCGCAACCGGCTGTAGTCTCGGTGGACGCGAGCAGTGTAGCGCTAGGAGCCGTGCTGTTGCAGGGCGGCCAACCTATTGAATATATTTCGCGTACACTCACCGACACACAGGCACGATATGCGCAGATAGAAAAAGAAATGCTAGCTATTCTCTTTGCGTGTGAAAAGTTCCACCAATATATTTACGGTAAAAGTGATGTTTTAATTGAAACAGATCATAAACCGTCAGAAAGCATTTTTAAAAAGCCCTTAGATTCGACACCAGCACGCTTACAGCGAATGATTTTACGATTACAATGTTATGATTTGATAGTTACATATAAGCCTGGAAAATATATGTACTTGGCCGATACATTATCACGTGCCCCTATTCCAGAATTATATAATGATAAAGTGAGTGATAATGTATTATATCAAGTACATATGGTAGTTTCTAACATGCCCGTTTCACATAAAAAATTAAGTGTAATTAAAAATGAGACTTTAAAAGATAATAACTTAAAAGTTTTAATGAGATATATAAATCAGGGTTGGCCGGAATGTAAACGAGATGTTGAAGATAATTTAAAATATTATTGGTCTATGAGAGGAGATTTATTTTGTGTAGATGGCGTTATATTCAAAGACAAACAAATATTAATTGCCAGTTCCTTAAGAACCGAAATATTAAAAATTATACATGATGGGCATTTAGGCATAGACCGCTGTAAAAGGCGCGCACGTGAAGTGTTATTCTGGCCAGGGATTTCTTATGATATAGAGAGATATGTAAATAGGTGTGTAGTGTGTCGAGAGAATTCAAATAACTCTAGTAAGGAACCGTTGATTGCTGTTTCTATTCCAAATTTACCATGGAGTAAAATCGGGACGGACATATTTCAGTATGGTAAAAAATCATATCTGATTATTGTAGACTATTATTCATGTTTTACGGAAGTAGCATTGTTACATGAAACTACTTCTAAAAGCGTCATAAACGTACTGAGAGAAAATTTTGCTAGATATGGGATACCAGACATTGTAATAAGCGATAATGGTCCACAATTTTCAAGTCGGGAATTTAAAAACTTTGCGGTGGAGTGGGGATTTGAACACATAACGTCATCACCCAATTACGCACAATCAAATGGTAAGAGTGAAAGGGCCGTGCAAACAATAAAAAAGATATTAAAAAAATCCATAGATAGTGGAAGTGACTTTTATTTAAATTTGCTAAGTTATCGAAATACGCCTCGCGATAATTTGAATTCTCCCGCACAGCTGCTGATGGGTCGTAGGTTAAAATGCAGGCTACCTGTGCACCCGGACCTTTTAAAAATAGGTCATGTAAATAATGAGAGACAACACAAAGTTATGCTAGATAAACAAAAAAAATACAAAATGTATTACGATTTACGTGCCAAGCCTTTACCTGTATTAGATGTCGGCAATAAGGTGACTATGATAGAATTTTTTTTTAAAATGCCAGGTTATATCTTATTATATATAACCGCTATAATATGGCGATACACCATTCATATATATAGTTATATATATGAATGGTGTATCGCCGCAATCGCAGACATCTAATAAAAGATAAAACACAAGAAAATAGAACGTCAGGACAAATAGTACATGAGAATAAAGAACATAATTCAATTATATACAAAAACTACTTCTACGAGTAGTGAGAATGAGGAATATTCTTCGAACGATGAATATGAACCAAAAATGTTAAACATTGAAGCTAATGAAAATTATTCTCCTCCTCTCACTCGAAGAAAAGTAAATAAAAAATAACCTGCTTAATTAATCCGTTGTAATCACAAATAAAAAATTAAGGTTATAGAAAAAAAAATCACTTGTTAAAAACTTATTCTTTAAGGGGAAGGTGTTGTGGGTAGTCTTAAAATATGGTAAGAAATAAAAAAAAATAAAAAAAAAATTGTACGAGAGTAAGTTTTGTATTCATGTCTTACTTGGAAAGATTATTTTTTTAAATAGATCACTTTTGTTAAAAACTTATTCTTTAAGGGGAAGGTGTTGTGGGTAGTCTTAAAATATTATATATTACGAAACCGCCTTTATTAATAAAAACAGTTGTCATCTGAACTCCGTTGTTTCATTGTCACTACACCCCACACCATGGAATACACAGGTAAAAAAAAATCATTCTTCATTTACTTGTATGGGAGGTACCCAAAATAAAAAAGTTTTTTAAGATTTTATTTCAGTTTTGTAGGCGTGATTAATATCTATAACTAAGCCAAATTATAGATTTGTAGTACCTAGGGTCTCTGAGTAAAACCGCGGACTGACGGACGGACGAACGGACGAACGGACGAACGGACCTTATAGTCTCCTTGTTGTGTAACTACGGAACCCTAAAAAAAGGATTTTTTTACTATGCTTCATTCAATTTGGAAAAGTATAGTCTTATACATAACATATTAAACGTATATTTTTAATATAAAATATTAAGTATTGTGGTGCAATGCAAAATCAAAATTCTTGAAGTTATACTTCTTTTGGCGCGTTTGGTAAAAAATATGAGAATGACGATGCGCGCGCACACCGACACCTAAAAGCGATACCATGAAGTTGTAACGATGCGCGCGCACATTTACTGCCTTAAGGTTGACTGGCAGAGAATGCTTTTAGCATTAAGTCCGCCTTTTGTTCCTTTACTTAATGTGTAAGGTTTAATAAAGTTTAAATAAATAAAAGCGACAACTTCAGTTGGTAATTGTCTCTCCAGTTTTCGTGAGAACTGATAACTATGACTAAGACCTAAAGCCTAACGGATTAGTAAGCTGAAATGGCAATGGGCCGGTCATATAGCTCGAAGAACCGACAACCGATGCGGAAGAAAGGTTCTCGAGTGGTAGCTTCGTACCGGTAGGCGAAATGTAAGGTGGCGCGGCGGCCCCCCACTTGATGGAGTGACGACCTGGTAAGACATGCAGGAATGCAGGGAGTTGATGGATACAGGTGACTCGCGACCGTGCTTTGTGGCATTCCTTAGGGGTTACCACAAAGCACGGAACATAGGTTCAGCAGTGGCTGTAATGATGATAATGAATGATGATGTTATAGTTAACGAAGGCTACCTTTAACTTTTAAATAACGAATAAATAAACAATCCACTTTTTATCATTATTTCAATCATCTTAGTCAAAACATTGTTATCTCATTCTGCGCAGATCGGACTAAAAGTAATAATTAAAAAGCTGAAAGTACTCCGGGTTAATTTTGACATCGGGACGGCAATCACCTCAGTCCCCCTGTGACCATGGGGTATGCTAAGCACTCGAAACGTTGGGAATTAAAAATAAGTTAAATTAAACGCGTAAAAATCCGTAAAAATTGTTTTATTTAACATGAACTCTGACAACAATTCTTTAGTCGTTTGATAAGGATCGGCTTGTACCATTACTTTTAATTCACAGTTTTTTACCTTATTGTCTGGTTTTCTTCGTGGATCATTATTCTAGTCTTTCAAGAACTTCTAAGAAGTACTTTCGTTGGTCTCATCTTCAAATGCATAATATAGCTGCAGCGTGGCTCTACCACGTTCATATTTTATTAGCTGGTATTGTTTGATTTTTTTTAATTTTATCATCATCACGCCTTTCCTTTTGGAGGAGGAGAGACATTTTAAACATTAACACCCAAGTTAACTGCGTTAGTGTCAATGCCTTCTTGTGGATACTAATGGGCTCACATATTCATGCCTGAGTGTGTGCGCAGGCATATTATGTGCACTCTCTTTTCTTTCTCTGTCTCATAGTCCGATGAGACTGTAACTCAATAAGACCGGTAAGAAATGAGGCGATCAGGACCAAAGGCTTACGTGCTTTCCGAGGCACGGAAGGCATTAGTCTGTAAAACTTCGCTGAAGAATAGCATCCCGAACTGGAGAAACCATGCTTTTCCGTAGTCGCCATGCTTTGCTGACAAATTAGACAAACTTTAGGTGAAATTTTTGCGTGTGTGTCTCGTGTTAAGACACCGACACATTTAAAAAATATATAATTCGCCGATTTAAAGAACAGTAAATTGTGGTTGAATGAGGAAGCTTTTTAATTTGGTTGACTACCATACAATTATAATAATGTCATGACGGACTTGTAATTGCTTTGAAAGATAAATGCGCTTTTGAAGACTCTTTTGCGACTAAAACCAAATTTTTATTTGCATTTAAAATGATTTCTAGTCACGCGTGAGACTCGGTACTGCGCAAGCGTATTTTAACCTACTTTCTTTTAAATAATGATGGACAAGAACGAATTGGATAATAATAGTTCTGATAAGAGTGATTCGGCGATGATAGACGACAGTGAACGGGATATGCAAAAAATTTTTGTTTTTAAATATTTTATGGCTATGTAGGCATTTCATAAGAACCGTTAGTATCCTCCTCTATATAATAAAGATTTGGCAATAGTTGTGCGTTTAATTTTTATTTTTTTTGATTGATTTCAGATATATTGAAAACACTGCAAAAATACAGCTATTTTGCGATGAAGAATGATGGTATTATACGCGGATGGATAGGACACATGCTTAACTTTAGTAAGTGAAGTATATATAATATTTGCGGTGGAGTGGGATTTGAACACATAACGTCATCACCCAATTACGCACAATCAAATGGTAAGAGGAAAGGGCCGTGCAAACAATAAAAAGATATTAAAAAATCCATAGATAGTGGAAGTGACTTTATTTAAATTTGCTGTTATCGAAATACGCCTCATGATAATTTGAATCCTCGCACAGCTGCTGATGGGTCGTAGGTTAAATGCAGGCTACCCTGCACCCGGACCTTTTTAAAATAGGTCATGTAAATAATGAGACGACACAAAGTTATGCTAGATAAACAAAAAAAATACAAAATGTATTATTTACGTGCCAAGCCTTTACCTGTATTAGATGTCATATAAGGTGACTATGATAGAATTTTTTTAAAATGCAGGTTATATCTTATTATATATAACTATTAGCGATACACCATTCATATATAGTTATATATATGAATGGTGTATCGCCGCAATCGCAGACATCTAATAAAAGATAAAACACAAGAAAATAGAACGTCAGGACAAATAGTACATGAGAATAAAGAACATAATTCAATTATATACAAAAACTACTTCTACGAGTAGTGAGAATGAGGAATATTCTTCGAACGATGAATATGAACCAAAATGTTAAACATTGAAGCTAATGAAAATTATTCTCCTCCTCTCACTCGAAGAAAAGTAAATAAAAAATAACCTGCTTAATTAATCCGTTGTAATCACAAATAAAAAATTGAGGTTATAGAAAAAAAAATCACTTGTTAAAAACTTATTCTTTGAAGGTGTTGTGGGTAGTCTTAAATATGGTAAGAAATAAAAAAAAAAAAAAAAAAATTGTACGAGAGTAAGTTTTGTATTCATGTCTTACTTGAAAGATTATTTTTTAAATAGATCACTTTGTTAAAAACTTATTCTTTAAGGGAAGGTGTTGTGGGTCTTAAAATATTATATATTACGAAACCGCCTTTATTAATAAAAACAGTTGTCATCTGAACTCCGTTGTTTCATTGTCACTACACCCCACACCATGGAATACACAGGTAAAAAAATCATTCTTCATTTACTTGTATGGAGGTACCCAAAATAAAAAGTTTTTAAGATTTTATTTCAGTTTTGTAGGCGTGATTAATATCTATAACTGCCAAATTATAGATTTGTAGTACCTAGGGTCTCTGAGTAAAACCGCGGACTGACGGACGGACGAACGGACGAACGGACGAACGGACCTTATAGTCTCCTTGTTGTGTAACTACGGAACCCTAAAAAGGATTTTTTTTACTATGCTTCATTCAATTTGGAAAAGTATAGTCTTATACATAACATATTAAACGTATATTTTAATATAAAATATTAAGTATTGTGGTGCAATGCAAAATCAAAATTCTTGAAGTTATACTTTTGCGCGTTTGGTAAAAAATATGAGAATGACGATGCGCGCGCACATCGACACCCAAAAGCGATACCATGAAGTTGTAACGATAGGCGCACCGACACCTAAAGGTGTCGGTGCGCACATTTACTGCCTTAAGGTTGATGGCAGAGAATGCTTTTAGCATTAAGTCCGCCTTTTGTTCTTTACTTAATGTGTAAGTTTAATAAAGTTTAAATAAATAAAAGCGACAACTTCAGTTGGTAATTGTCTCTCAAGTTTTCGTGAGAACTGATAACTATGATTAAGACCTGAAGCCTAACGGATTAGTGCTGAAATGGCAATGGGCCGGTCATATAGCTCGAAGAACCGACAACCGATGGGGAAGAAAGGTTCTCGAGTGGTAGCTTCACCGGTAGAAATGTGGGTGGCGCGGCGGCCCCCACTTGATGGAGTGACGACCTGGTAAGACATGCAGGAATGCAGGAAGTCGATGGATACAGGTGACTCGGGACCGTGCTTTGTGGCATTCCTTGGGGGATGCCACAAAGCACGGAACATAGGTTCAGCAGTGGACTTGTGAATGGCTGTAATGATGATAATGAATGATGATGTTATAGTTAACGAAGGCTACCTTTAACTTTTAAATAACGAATAAATAAACAATCCACTTTTTATCATTATTTCAATCATCTTAGTTAAGACATTGTAATCTCATTCTGCGGAGATCGGACTAAAAGTAATAATTAAAAAGCTGAAGGTACTCCGGGTTAATTTTGACATCGGGACGGCAATTACCTCAGTCTCCCTGTGAACATGGGGTATGCTAAGCACTCGAAACGTTGGGAATTAAAAATAAGTTAAATTAAACGCGTAAAAATCCGTAAAAATTGTTTTATTTAACATGAACTCTGACAACAATTCTTTAGTCGTTTGATAAGGATCGGCTTGTACCATTACTTTTAATTCACAGTTTTTTACCTTATTGTCTGGTTTTCTCTTCGTGGATCATTATTCAAGTCTTTCAAGAACTTCTAAGAAGTACTTTCTCTGGTCTCATCTTCAAATGCATAATATAGCTGCAGCGTGGCTCTACCACGTTCATATTTTATTAGCTGGTATTGTTTGATTTTTTTTTAATTTTATCATCATCACGCCTTTCCTTTTGGAGGAGGAGAGACATTTTAAACATTAACACCCAAGGTAACTGCGTTAGTGTCAATGCCTTCTTGTGGAAACTAATGGGCTCACATATTCATGCCTGAGTGTGTGCGCAGGCATATTATGTGCACTCTCTTTTCTTTCTCTGTCTCATAGTCCGATGAGACTGTAACTCAATAAGATCGGTAAGAAATGAGGTGATCAGGACCAAAGGCTTACGTGCTTTCGGAGGCACGGAAGGCGTTATTCTGTAAAACTTCGCTGAAGAATAGCATCCCTAACTGGAGAAACCATGCTTTTCCGTAGTCGCCATGCTTTGCTGACGAATTAGACAAACTTTAGGTGAAATTTTTGCGTGTGTGTCTCGTGTTAAGGCACCGACACATTAAAAAAATATATAATTCGCCGATTTAAAGAACAGTAAATTGTGGTTGAATGAAGAAGCTTTTTAATTTGGTTGACTACCATACAGTTATAATAATGTCATGACGGACTTGTAATTGCTTTGAAAGATAAACTCTTTTGCGACTAAAACCAAATTTTTATTTGCATTTAAAATGATTTCTAGTCACGCGTGGGACTCGGTACTGCGCAAGCGTATTTTAACCTACCTTCTTTTAAATAATGATGGACGAGAACGAATTGGATAATAATAGTTCTGATAAGAGTGATTCGGCGATGATAGACGACAGTGAACGGGATATGCAAAAAATTTTGGTTATTAAATATTTTATGGCTATGTAGGCATTTCATAAGAACCGTTATTATCCTCCTCTATATAATAAAGATTTGACAACAGTTGTGCGTTTGATTTTTTTTTTTAAATTGATTTCAGATATATTGAAAACACTGCAAAAATACAGCTATTTTGCGATGAAGAATGATGGTATTATACGCGGATGGATAGGACACATGCTTAACTTTAGTAAGTAAAGTACATATAATATTTACGATATGATGTGATGCTTTGATTATACAGTATTATGTAAGAACAACCTGTCAAAAAATTTAAATAAATTATTATTAATGCATATAAAATGTTATATAATATAATGTAAATAGTTTGACTAAAATATGCTTAAAAATCAGCAAATTTTTAAAACCTGGCAACACCTTCTTCGGCGACGTCAGATGAGTAAAGGGACTTCACGGTCTCTTATTACTCAATGGCCGCCCACGTAGCATATTATATTGCCATGTAAGTTTCCCCACTTTAATCTGGCAAGTCCCACCGGTCCACATCGGTCTCCCCCGTGATAATTTTGTAGACCCCGCCAAAGACTAAAGAGTATATAATCACTACGATTACTCAGAACAAAAGATAAGAGTGCAAAGAAAAATTCTTTTTTACATGTTATTTATAAGAATTATACTATTAAAATTCTAAATTTTATTTATAATTTTTGTTGAATTATTTTCGTTTTATTAATTTTATTAGAATTAGTTTCGTTAAAAAAATGTTATGTATTGTATTAGATTCGTTACTAAATTATGTACGCTTCTCTAAATTAAGAGAATGTACTTCAAATTACGAGTTTGCGCCTTTACCGTCCGTCCCGTTTACTTCACTTCATATACTTAAGTCCTTTCCTTCGTCGCGTGAGTGCAAGAGGCAATTTTAATTTAAAAAAATGAAGTAAGTACAAAAGAAAGTTTGTTTATTAGTTTTTTTTATAAAGGTAAATAATTACACTGTTTTTAAAAGTTATTTGCTAATATTTTGTCTCATAACAATTTTATATATTTCGTTTACGTATGAAATAAAGTAATCAGAAGGAACTGAAAATGAAGTATAAAGTTAGTTATCACTATAAATAATGTAAAAAACAAATTTTCATATTCCACAAGTCCACAAGTCTAAGTGCGAAAATTACGTTTAATGTTATAATTTCGATATATCGTGAATATTATGGCGAAGTTGTTTTCAATAAAAATGGCGTTGGTCAAAGATAGCGTAATAAAGTATATACCTATGATTGAATTTTTATTTGTTTACGTAAATATCGCTCACCACAGCAAAGCTGGCCTAAACATCGCACGGAACACCCGCATTCCACGGAAATAAAATAAAAAAAATGTTCTGTCTTTTTTCCTCCTACTAATACATTTATCTTATTACTATTACAACAAATACTTACTGTTACAGCCTATTTTAAGTTCACTGCTAAACATAGGCTTTCCCCGTATATTGCCTCATAGGGGGTATATTTGCCAGAGCTGCCACTATGTAACAAGGTACGTGTACCGTGTAATAGAACTATTTATAAATATATAAATAATTCAATAATTCAATATTTTAACCGTTGATATTTTTTATTTTAAGATAAAACATAGTAAAATTAATTGTCAAAATGTCTCTACGTTATTTTTACATTTATCTAAAAAAAATATTATATATATAGCTCTGACTAAGTTGGTCCAATAAAATGTCGGTAATATTATATTTTAACACGTTGAAATCTATAAAACACTTGCGAGACTAATCTTTACTTAATTTTATTCCAACAGTGGTTGTAGACCCATTGGACCTGGAGATGGTGTTAAAAACCTGTTTGGAGAAGGATGATCTGCATCGTTTTATTAGACATATCATCGGATATGGTGGAATTTATGCACCAGGTAAGCTGTTTGGTACATTTTAATAGATAAATTACTAGAACATAAAATTACTGTAGGATTTTAATAGTTTAAATTTATAATTATAATTATTTTAAATTAAAATTTACATGTTGTCTCAGTTTCTCATTATTCAAAATGACCAAATTACGATACGTATAAGACGTGTAGTGGCGGTGCGGTGTAAGAGAATCCAATGGGCACCCCATATCATTCCGGGAGTGTCGTATGAAGCTATGAAGCGACATAGAGAAATTGAAATTCTGCTTCCCATCGCCAGTCTCTGTCTGGTTTTAGCCGCTTTGTAAGAATTTGTCGCCTGAGCCGTCTTCGTTAATCAGAATGGTGGTGGTACCTGCGCAAAGTTGGCACTTGAATAAAGTTAGGACATTCTCCCTTTACAAATCAATTTAGTGTAGTTACTCATTTTTGTTTGTGCTTGAATTTAGGTATTCGAATCGCAAGCTCATTTACGCAAGCACACATTGGAACAGTTTTCCACAATATTTAATTTATTATACCTAACTAATCTTGATATTTCCTCAGACCAACAAAGCAAAAAAGGCGCACATTTCAAATGAAGCCGAAACCATGCTCTAACTTTGACACGCAATCCCGCACACATCTTTTTTCTTTCTTTCTTTCCGTAATAGCTTACTGATGGATGCACACATATGCACCTAAAACCATGGTAATGACTGCAAATGATTTTAAACACATACGTATGCGTGAGTGCGTCTTATTCTTATGTGGCGGCGCTGTCGTCGCGCCACAAGCAAAATACATCGAAGCCTAAATCGCGCTATCAAAGTTCCGAATTAAAAACAGTATATATACAATAGCTCCGAACTACCACTCGGAGCGTTGGCCGTTCCCCGGGCAGAACACCTTGCCCGGCGGGAGATCTTCCCCTTTCCTTCCACCGGCCACACTTACATGAGCATGATTTTGGCTTGGTTTAAGCATCACTTGAGATGTACGTATCGCTCTCTTTTTCTTTCTTTATTGGTCTGAGGATACCTGAAGAATGATTAACTTTAAAAGTATTGAGTAGAGTTAGTTTACGAAACTTTGAAATTTCGTTTGGTATCTGGCATGGTAATAATGTTATTATTATTTGTAAATTTGGGAATGGGCGCAGGCTCAAAATTTTTACAAAATAATTTTATACACGATGCCGGCACGCGGTAGTGCACGTGTGGACTTGGGGCTGTACTACCGTACATGGTAATGCTGTACAGATAGCATGAGTGTGTGAGTGAAGAATCTTATTTTTATAAGTTTATTTCATTTTCACTAAGGATTACCTTGGTAAAGGTTCTTTAACTAACGACATACAAGATGACAGATAGAATTCATATTTAGAGATGCTATAACATAACTTTATGAAATTAGGTTAAAACAAAACAATAATTATAAAAAGCATAACATAATATACTAAACAAAGAATAAACAAATCAAAACATTAATCAAAAAATATTAATGCAGATAGTATTTTACTGGGCAAAGTCAGATAAAAATCAAAAATAATATATGTTTTTACTCTTATGTCAGCTAAGGTCCCTTAGATTTATACATCTTGCGTATCGAGGGTCAAATAGCTATGAAAGTAAGCAGTTAGTGTTTTCCTTCCAGAACTGGTCCTCTTTTTATGACTTCGCATTTTCTTTTACCGTCGCCTATCCATGGCCCTCTGGGGTAGTGTTTCGCCAAAGAAGAAAGTTCCCTAAATAGTGTTATGTTAATATTTTATTACATATTTATAGGTTAAGGTATATATTGCTATGAGCCTAATGTTCTTAATTTTTAAGTCCTTGATGCCTGAAATAAAGTTATTGTATTGTATTGTATTAATCGGATAATGGGCACTTCTCTTCTACAGTACCAAATATATATTTGAGTAGCACACAGAAATGAAAATTTGTTTATTTGTAATATACAAGTCTTGTATATTAACATTTAAAGCCCTTTCTAATTCTGGAATGTTTATGCTCATTGTTCTTGCTATGTTTTATAGATGGCACATTCTTTAAATCATAACCATAAAGTATTATCAAGGGAGCACAGTTGGTATTTTTACGCCGTTTGCAAACTCTGGCAAACCATGAAGCTATCAGCTTTTCTTCTGGTTACTCGCAAGAGTGAGTTTGCATGCTATAAAATAGTGCTTCTTTCAATAAAGTTTTTCTACTCTGGTTAATTTACCATCTGTAATATTATCATAAGGACGGGCATTTCTGATACAAGCATTTTATAGATAGCACATTGCTTAAATCATAGCCATGTAGTATTTGCATAACAAGGGGAGCACAGTTGCTATTTTCACGCCGTTTGAAAACTCTAGAAAACCATGAAGCTGTCAACGTTTCTTCTAAATTCTAGCAAGAGTCAGTTTGCACTCTATATAATTTAAAATAAAAAATTTGTACAAAAACTATTGGTCAGACCTTGATCAAATTTGGGACCACATGAGAAGCACCAGATTTCAAATAAAAAAAGAATCATCGAAATTGGTTCACGTAGAACAAAGTTATGAAGTAACACACATAAAAAAAAAAAAAAAAACACACAGTCGAACTGAGTACCTCCTCCTTTTTGTAATAGAAAATAGTGCTTCTTTCAATAAAAAATTTCTGCTTTGGAGAATTTACCAACTGTAATATTATTATCATAAGATCGGGTATTTCTGATACCTACAAGCATAGGTACTTGTATCCCCATCAGCAACCAAATGTGAATAAATGAGTCGGTTTCTGAACAAAGACCTTTAACGTGTTGAACCCACAAATTTTCTTGAAACATGTATGATCTGGTGGCTTAATTCCTTTGTTTGCTGATAAGGAACGTGTCACACAATATTAATTTTTCATTCAGTATAAAACTTTTTTACTGTGCTGCCCACCAATTACCGCAGCGTTTACTTAACATGCGTATGCAATCAAGGCTATTGGTATTCCTCGAGATGACATATTTGCGATAAGTTTTGCTTGCTCGTCTTCTTCTTTCCTAGCCTCCAGCCACTTTGCTCCGTTCCTATGCCGTTTGTCTCCACCATTGGCAAACTTATATATGCGTTGTTTCATACAACCGCTGATGCACTGCGGGTATTAAGCTGGATATATCCAGAAACAGTGAATATAATTCCTGCTATAACTTCTTGATTTATGTCCATTTTATTATCGTCTTTGGGCATTGTTTCAAGCTTAAAATATATATTGCCATGAAATAATAATATAATATTTTACTTACTAAAGGACTGAGACTTGTCGATAACACTATGATCGTGCGTTATTCTCGTATGAATGACAAACGTCAGAGAGCGCCGAGCTACGTGTCTCCTCTTTGGAAAGCCTTGCGGTGCATAGATTATATACTATATACGGCATTGCGCTGAATTGGTTTGAATTAATCCAAACGCATATTTATATAGTACTTTTAAAATATTTATGGAAAAATAATAAAGCGATTTTATTCTTAATTATTAAGAGTATAACTAACATATTAAACTAAGTTTTTTTCTTTTTATAGTATAGGGTGACAAACGAGCACACAGTCCACCTGATGGTACATAAGTGGTTGCTGTGACCTATAGACATCTACATCTATCCTCAATAAAGACTCAAAATGCAGATGCGTTGTCACCCGTGAGGACTAAAATGGAATGCCTCTTTTCCAGTAAAAAGGGTCTCCGGTTCTCTACACTCACCATACGAAACACAGCAGTGTTAAGCTGCTATTTTACGCTGGTACTCTGTGAGAGCGTGGTCCTTCTCCGGTCGAGCAGACCCATTCGTGCTACAACTATACTACTAATACGAGTATAGCTGCAGCATGGCTCTACCACGTAAAATGACAAAATTGGTGAAAATAATCGGATTATCCACAAGATTTTCTTAAAAATTTCACATGATTTGAATTTTTAACTTATGTACATAACCTAAATCAAAACATTTGTTTACTAAATATTTTCCATAGAGTCTTTCGATTTGAACATATTTTCTTGATTCTTAAAGAGACAATCATTTTAGGGCATAAAAAAACCAATTTACTACTGTTATATCATAAATGGATATATTACTATCTAGCCATTTTGGTTTTAATTGTTCTTGGCATGTAAATTTGCTAATCAATCAATACATATTTAAAAAAAATGTCCTGATACTGCATACATTTGTAGGGCATTGCGTTCATATAAATTTACGCAAAAACGTGCTTAAATTCTCAACACGGAATCATGCACACACTTTCTTTTTTCTTTCTTTAACACCTCTTAAGAGTTCACTGTTTGACGCACACATATGCACCTAAAACGATGTTACTGGTTGCAAATGATTTCAGATATATAAGTACATGGGTGCCTGTTTTTACAATTAGTTGAACATAGTTTTGGCTTACCTTTTGCTTCACTTGAAATGTATGCAGCGCTCAGTCTTTCTTTCTTTCTTTCTTGATCTGTGCTTAGTAATCAATACATCACAATAATATTGATTCTTAATTGTTAAATAACCAAAATTGTATTATTTAACAATTAAGAATCAGTACATATAAATCACCGCCGTCTGTTTATTCGTGAACTGTTGTCTCCGGAATAACTAAAATAATTTTTCATCAACCAAGTAGTATTTAAGATTTTGAAGAACCCACAACTGTTTTATACTTTTTATTATTAACAGTGCACTATTACAACATAGAATATCGATAAAACTACTAGACAGTCGCTCGTATGAGATTTTAGGTCATAGTGAGATTGCCATTTGATTGTTAATTTCTCAGTATTCCCGTTAGATATGGTAAAACTTACACTACTAGTGTAATCTAGAGATTATAAGGAATAAATGGACATGTATTTCATTAAGTTACGCCACAATTTGTGGTGGGTCCATTCTCCGTACAAAAATAAATTGTCCCATTTGTCAGTGATTTCAGATATTTTCAGCTTTGAAATTGACGCTAAAAGGGAAATTAAGAAAACTTCTGTTTAGGTATCATAGCATTCACAAATGCTGTATTAATGTAAAAAAATCTCTATTTGCTATTTGGACAAAAAATGTCCTAAAGCAGGTACTGTGCAGTAATTAACATTTCTATAAGATAAGCGGTTGATAACAGGTTTGAAAAGTACTGCTTTGAGGCAAATAGCGCTTGGAACGTGTATATGTCCTTAATAATTTGAAAAATGATACTGCGAATGTTTTTAATATAATATTATCCTGTACCTTATTTGCTTACGCAACAAGTAATAATGATTATTTTCACCACTAGTTCGGAAAAAATACCTCTGTTCTGAGAATAACTAGAAAAAACTCCAGCAGTTTTTTTTTAAATAATTCGCAATGTTCTACATTTAAATTTAAACACTTTGAAACTGCATGTTAGCGATCACCTTATGCATATCATAACATCCCTGAGATGTTATTAATCATGTACTCTATAAAATTTATAGAGTACATGATTAGTAAACTGTACAAAATGGAATAATAGAAGAGAAAAATATTAAACTATATTTATTATTTTATTATATTTTTTATAGATAGCATATTTATCGTAAAAACCTATGCATTACCGTTTGAGCGAATTACTGACTCTTTGGAGTCGAGTAGTTGGTGGTATTTGAAATAATATTTTTAAATATTTTTTTGAGATAATCTGTGGATTTTGTTGTAATAATAACGACTATTAATTTGATTGTTTTTGTTTAGTGGCAATCTGGAGGAAACGGCGTAAGATATTAATTCCAGCTTTTAGTCCAAAAATAGTCGATAATTTCGTAGAAGTATTTTCGGAGCAAAGCGAGAAGCTAGTTGTACAATTAAAGGAGGTCGAAGGCTGTGGCCAAGTTAGCGTTTGGCGTTTCCTCAGCACTTACACGCTCGACACTGTGTGTGGTAAGTAAAAGTTACAACATACTAGATGCTGTGGTACTAAGACCAATTAATATATTATAAACTCTTTAGGGTGTATTGCAAGGCTACTTTAAAGCGTTATGTAGAAATAATTTTCGTTATCCTCTATATTTAAAAAAAGTAAAGTTCTATAAGTATGATAAGCTTCATTATTTATTTTATTCAGTATTTGTAATGTGTTTTTGATAACCGAATTGCTGGAGCTGATGACATTTGTTAACTGTACATTTTTTACCACGAGTCTTTAGTCTTAAAAGTCGAGTCTTAAAAGTTAAAAGTTACAGCCTATATACGTCCCACAGCTGGGCACAGGCCTCCTCTCATTTCTGAGAGGGTTTTAGGGCAAGGAAATGTCCGCCGCGCTGCCCCAATGCGTGTTGGCGAACTTCACATGTTTTCCTTCACCGCCGAGCACGTGGTAAATCAGCACTTAAAATTGCAATTAACAATTTCATTGGTGCCGGCGGGGATCGAACCCGGGTTGCTCGCGTACTGTGAAATTTACCGCGACCGCTATCTGAGCTGCCACTTACAAATTAATAAAAAAATATTTCTATTTAATACATATTAGTAATGGACAATCATAGAGCGAAACCTTTCCAGTCAGGAAAAAAAAAATTACAATGTAATATATGCGTGACAAAACACATATAGGTATCGAAAACAAAATGGATAGTGATGTATGCATTTCCAGCCTATTAGTTCTCTAGATTGATGTCGTATGGAAAATACACGCAAAGATTTAAATAATAATATAGTATGTGAGGGTAATACGGTCATCCGGTTAATATGATCAATTTCTTATAACTCAAAAACTACAGTCTTGTTTGCATAGATGGCTTTGCGATACGATAGTTCTTCATCGGTCAATCAAATAATAAAAGGTCAAACAGGCGCTGGGCGCTGCTTTAGCGATGCCATTATGACAGTTGACATTATCTATATATACATATAATAAATATGTAGAAAAGTCGTGTCTGTAATTCTAATATTTTCTGGAAAAAACAATTCCAGGAGACTAAATAAAGGGCACTGAAGCGAAATTAGTGGTTTTTAGAATTTTTGTCTGTCTGTCTGTCGGTGTATTCCCGATTCACGCAAAAACTACTGGACAGATTTCCATGAAATTTTGTGTGTAGGTAGTTAGGAACCCGGGGCAACTTATAGGCTACTTTTTATCTGACTACAAAACTTCAGAAAAGGAGGGTTAAGTATTTTCCTCCCTCAAGATGTTAATTTCTATTTTATATTATTGATTATTGATGTGTTTTTTTTAATAAATAACATATTTATAAATAAATCCTAAAATTTACTTACTAAAGTTACCTAAAATTATTTACTACTATATTTTCACTTTATCGAAACAGTGCCATCTAACGTGAAATGCAATAAATAGTAACATTTTACCTCCAGTTACTAATAAATAAAATTAAAATAAATAACTTACATTTATATCTTTAAATGGTTTCATTCATAATTAATAAAAAATTCTAACGTTCTTTTCTCATTTCTTTCGTTATTTCATTTTAGTAGGAATTCATAAAGTTTTTTTTTATTTAAGTAGTAACTAATTACTACTTAAATAAATAATAATTACATCTATCGAAAATCATAAAATGTCAGATGTTTCTGAGTTTAATTTTCTAATTTATAAAAAGTTTTGTATATCTATAAATAAACTGATAAAAACTGCAATTATTGGAAATCTCTCACTATCCATATAGTTTAAATAAAGAGATTTTTATATATGTATTGGCCAGATCTTAAAATTAATAATATCATAAAGTGGTCGATTATGGCACGAAATGGTAGCATTTAATTAAATTTAACATTGTTTTTTTGACTATATCATGATATAGCTTGACCAAATCAATGAATAGAGATCGTTTGGCGATATTAACAACTAAACACAACATTGCTATTTCTTTAAATTGTTTATATCGTAAAATAATTTCATTATACACCGCTTGGAGCGCTGATAGCGTATTTTTGACATCACTTAATGCCTAATTTATGTATTATATAAATGTTGGCGGCTTTGTTGTGTGGTTGGGCCACGCCAGTCGTACCTCAACTTATTGTCGCTGAGTACTAGAGGGTACAGTTTTTGTTTTCATACTTTTAATATCTTAATAGCGCCATCTACTTACTGCTAAATGAACTAATAATAAGTAACTAATGAAATTAAAGAGAATTCTATCGAATACTTATTCTTCCAGCATCAAAAATTGTCAGACTTAAAATATCCAAACCGATGTCGGGATGATTTATCGTAATTGTCACTTTTACTGTGTACACAAAACTGTGATAAAGACAGAATGTCTTCAGTTGAATATGTTGGGTGTCTCTCAGAATAGCAATATTTCACCAACTTCTTTTTGTATCAAGTCCAATGTAAGTAATTGAAAATTAAGTGGACTGTAAGATTTTCATCTCTAAATGATGGAATAGTTTGAATGACTAATTACTAGGTAAAAGGGGTCCACAATCGTACAAAAGCTTCTTTTCAGTTTTTATGAGTTTTATTTAAGCAAATAAGAGAGCCGTGTAGCTCGCCGTAAAATTTCAAAGCACAGGAACAAAAGTGTTCGATTCCCGCGAGAACTAATGAAACTGGTAAGAAAATTTGATTTGCTTATTTTCCACGTGCTCAGTGAAGTGATAAAGAATAACTTGGCGGCGAAACATTGATATCTAAGTAGTTTAAAAAAATCGTGGACATGTGAAACTACTATTTTGCACATGGGTAATTAGCAGCCCTGTGCACAGTCGTAAGACGTATGTAAGCTGCTTCTTTACTTTTTTACTTTCAATGAGACTTATAAAACAGTTTGTCATATAAGATAGCTTTCATATTTTCAGACATACCTACCTATTGAGATTTTTGTGACAGTCCCGGTTTCATAGTTGACATGAGTGAATGAACAGGCTCTTGCGAAAAAGTACTATAAATATCAAAGACAGCAAATTTTAAACGCATGTTTTTTTTTTTTAATATTAACTAATACTAAATTTCATAGTACGTAAGGAACCCAATTTCGATCCGCACCGACACCACTCATATTTTAATTGCAATTTGAAGTTTCGATTTACCACGTTCTCGGTGGTGATGGAAAATATCGCGAGGAAACCTGCATATTTGAGAAGTTAAAAAAATATTTCGGAAATCATTTTTAGGTATACTTATGTGAAGTCGGTCAACCCGCGTTGAAGTCAACTCAATCAGCTCTTTTTCGTCCTAAAACTCGCTGCGGCCTGTCCCCAGTAGTGGGACGTATGTAGGCTGCTACTTTTTTGCTTTTAATAGGCCTATCCACTGCTGATCATAGGCTTCTCCCATTGTTTGTCTTCTACCGTTCATAATTTCGATTCCCACCATAGATTACGAAATAAGTTGGATATTAGCCGCTGTTGCCACGCTTGGCAGGCGGGTTGCCAACTGCATCTTTTTATTATTTTGAGCTATAATCCAAAAGACGCTGCTGCCCATCTTCTCTATATTTCTACTCCCGTTCATGAATATAGTTCCTCTAAGACGTTCATCGAATAGAACTACATTTATGAAATTTTAACTTTAATTGAAGTAGTATTAATGGTATTTCTAAATTGAGCCAACGCGAGCGAAGCCGTGGGTAAAAACTAGTGGTAAATATTTTAGTCGATTTTAGTATTGAATAGTGTAGTTAGTTTTTTTTAAGATGATTTTTCAAAGTGTTCCTGATTATTGCCAAAACCTGTTTGCTATATTTTCTTAATATATTACTTATAGTATACGACTATGTGTTTGTGTCTTTGTATTCCTCCTAGATTAGGTTTTATAGCACGGCAAAGCTTAAGGTGACCATATTACCCTCGCGTACCTTAGGCCGACAACGCATCTGCAATTTTAACATTAGGTGAACCGCATGCTTGTTTACCCTTCTATAAAAATAAAACACGCGAAGTGATAGTTAGCATTTCTTCTTTCTTTCTTTCTTTCAGTAATCGAATGTGTGTCATTGGCCGAATATATTAATTATTTTATTTATTTATTTATTTATTCCTTATTGTAATCCTTAATGAAAAATAATACAAAGGGCGGACAGAATGTCTTGAGACATTCTCTACCAGTAAACCCTTGGAGTGGTGCGAATTTGACGTAGGTATAGCAATATAGAATAAAAACAAAATAAAAATGATAATTAACTACGTTATATATACATATATACAAATATATACATTAATACATAAACATACATATAACAGAACAGAACAGAAACTTTTTATTCAATATAGATTATAAATAATACTTATTGAAGGTCACTTTTGTTTAATTACCACTGGTTCGAAAAAATCTCTGTCCTGGGAAGAACCAGCAAGAAACCCAGCGGGACTTTTTTAAAAAATGACAGCTTACAATCATGTATGTTACACAATTAACCACACAAAACAAATTAGAAACACTCATTCCCAGGGTTATTATCATCCATAAATTCCTTAATATTATAATAACCTTTTATACAAACTATGTTTAATAAAGTTTTGAATTTTGAGCAGGTCAAATTTTGTATATTTTCTGGGATTTTGTTGTAAAAGCGTATAACATCGCCCCAAGAATGAATTACTGACTCGGTGGAGTCGAGTAACTGGTACTACTAGCTTGTGTTTGTTCCTAGTATTTACAGAATGAACATCACTTATTTTTGTATAACTACTTTTATTTTTGTGTACGTACATTACATTTTCATAAATGTATTGAGAGGCCAAAGTTAATATATTAATTTCTTAAATTTTGTCGGAACGACTTTAGGTTTTAAATCATAGATTGCTCTTATGGCCTCTTCTGTAAAACAAATATAATTTCAGTGTCAATCGCGTGTCCCCATAGCAAAATACCATACGACATTATGCTATGGAATTAGCTAAAGTAAACAAGTCTAGCTGTTTCCACACTGGTAAGATTTCTAATCTTTTACAGCATATGCTGCCGAACTAAGTCTGCTTGCTAACTTTGATATGTGGGGCTCCATTGAAGCTTCATGTCTAGTGTGATTCCAAGATAAATGGTGGTATCGACAAGACTCAGTTCCTCCCATTTAAAATTACATTAGTATTTAATTGTTTGACATTTGGAGTATTGAACTTTATACATTACATTTTACTCATGATACAACGAAACTAAAATGCAGCCTGCTATAACTGCTCCCAGTCATATTTGACTCCACTCCGTTACCCCCGTGTCTTCTAAGGTCTGCTTGAGTCCGAGTTTGGGGTTGGTCTACCAGGATATTTATTTAGGGCTCAAGATTGAAGATAGATATAACTAGAGTTTTCATAAAGAGTTCGTCAGTAAGAAACTTACAAAAATATATTTCCAGTAAGAGCATGCTAGCGCGTTCCAATAAAAAATTCATCTCCTCTCCTTCCTATCCTATCTTCACACTTAGGGCTTTTTTCAATTTTGTATGGGACCAATCCTAATCTATTTATTAAAAATAGTCATCAAAATCAGTTCACCCTTATACATACAAAATAATTATAATGAGAATATACACTCAAATTGAGATCCTCCTTCTTTCTTGAAGTCAGTTAAAATACAAATTGTCAATTTTAATTTACATAATTTTTCTGGCCAACTAAAACATTACAATTGTCATATTCCGCAATAATGAAGACACAAACGCTACCGAGAAGATTTTTTGAATTCCCCAAATCCTTCAGGCATGGCAGGCACCACGCGACTTGATATTAAAAACCGGTACTTCCATATTGCTGTAAAGGTTACAAGTTTAAATAATAAAATTCTTGAGAGATAATTTAATCCGTAAAATAAAACCTTTCTCCGGTCCAGCAGCCGGGTAACTAACGAACATTCCGCATTCAGATGATACCGACGGCCTTACCTAAATTTTGCAATTTTTTCGGATCCTGCTAAATGAAAGTTCGTAGTCTCTCCCTACCCCTCTGGGTAACAGGCGTGAGTTTTTATGTATGTAAAAACTCAATTCGAAGAACTAAAATAAATTCTTTGATACACTATGCCTTAGCACCGACTTTAGAATATTTTTTTCGAAAACTATTTTTAATTCAGTTTTTGAAGTTGTTCTGAAATTAAAATTTCTTTAGAATCGTTGTGATTTGAAACTCAATGAAACAAAAAAGCGACACTAAAAAGAGACAAACTTAAACGTCTGAGAGAATGAGACAGATATTAAATTAGTCGTGTTAAAGCCATCTAGAGTCTATTTAACGTTCCGCCTTTTTACCTTTACTTATATAATGAAGTAAATTACGCTACTACAAAACAATTTTACTTAAAAGAAAATCCTTGTGATTTATTACACTAAAATTTAGGCTCGACGTGTCCACAAACTAACTAGAAACACTCGCGTACATGTCTAAAAATAAGGATTGTAACATTTATTTGCTATAAAATTAAACTTTTATCTTATATACTAGCAGGCCCGGCAGACGTTATTCTGCCCTTACTGGTTGATGGAGCGATGAGTTTAATTTACCCACACACACTTTTCAATATATTATATAGCTTAATACTCTTTTGGACTAATAGAACCATCAGCAGCCATAATGAGAATAAACTTTAAAAAAAAGGAAAAAAATAATGAATAAAATAGTGAACGCAGGAAACAGAGTGAATGGGGCTCTACACGCTACTGTGAAGAGTCAGAATGTGTCAAAAAAGGCACGTTTGGCAATTCACAATGCTGTGTTAGTCCCTACTTTAATGTATGGTAGTGAAAGTTGGGTCTGGCAGAAGAAGCATGAGAGTAGAATAAATGCTGTAGAAATGCGGTCATTAAGGAGTATGCTAGGGCTGAATCTGAATGACAGGGTGAAAATAGTGTGATAAAAGAAAAGTGTGGTTTGCAAGATGACGTTGTGACCAGGATTAAGAAAGAATGCTTCGGTGGTTTGGTCATGTAGAAAGAATGAACGAAGAAGAGTGACAAAGCAAATTTATGCTGCAGAAGTGAACGGCAGAGTCGGAAAGGACGCCCTAGACGAAGGTTTATCGACCAAATTGGCGATATATTGGAAATGGGCCAGATTAGGGTACCCTTAACCGACGAGCGTGTATGCGTAGATATGGATGTAAAGGAGGCGAGAGAGGTGTGCCAGGATCGTGCCAAGTGGAAGTCCGTAGTCTCTGCCTACCCCTCTGGGTGACAGGCGTGAGTGTTTATGTTATATTTATGTTATGAAAAAAATAACCCTTTTTACTCTTCCATAAACGGATAAAAAGTCGTCTATATGTTATACACGGTTATTTACTGTCTAGATACAAAATTTCATGGAAATTCGTTCGTAGTTTTAGCATGAATCGTGAACACACAATTTTTCTATAGATTTATTATATGTAGATTTTAACCTACACTTGTGTTTGAAAACTACCATATTAAATAAATCATTTGCCGTTAAATATTTTTAATTATTCCATTTAATTTTTTTTTTCAAATAATCCAATTATTTCTTTCATTACATACCAAAGCAAGATTACGAGGGGTTTAATAATAGGTATTATTCTGGTATAATAAATGTTATTTTATTTCCAACAGAAACGACAATGGGAATAAAAATAAACGCACAAGAAAACCCAAATGCGCCATTTTTAAGATCGATGCATATTATGCTCAATTTAGTGACTGAAAGAATTTTCCACTTGTGGTTACAACCTGAGTGGCTGTACAAATTCTTCCCTCAGTACTCTGAGCACAAGAAATATTTAAAGGTGATGCACGATTTCACAGATGAGGTAAGTGTCATAATTAACATACCTGACGATGCAACGTGCTAGACACGATTTTTATTGCAAAACTAACTTTTTTTATTAATAATGGAATATATATTTTGTTGTGATTACGGCTTCACACGGTTGACGGCTACGTGGCTTTTTGTAAACTGCCTTCACGATAAGGAACAAAAACGCATAAACATGTGTGGTTCGCGGACAAATATTAAATGTTACGTATATTATTTTTCTGATATATGCAGTGTTTTTTTGGAAGACTAGTTAATGGTCCACCTGATGGTAAGTGATTACGGCTGCACACGGCAACTTGCCACCTACTTTAAACCAATAAGATCATACATGTGTTTGTCACCTCTAAAGACTAACATGAAATGCCTCAAATGCCTCACAGGCTGTAATTATATAATACTTGCTATCTTATCCTTCAAACTACAACGGCAATGCTGCTTGGTGGCAGATATAAATAAGACGGTGGTACCAATACTGCCGACTTCGTGGCAGGAAAGTATTTTATTTCAAAACCAATCAATTAGTGAATAACACCTATACTTTTTACTGAAATTATTCGGCATGTTTGTGTTAAACATAAGTGCCCATTATGTTTTTAATAATAATTTAAGCTAAAAATTTTATAGCAAAAAGCACAGTATTTTATTAAGAACACAGGGGTTAATATTCAAAATGATAATTACTAAGTAATTCTTCTTCTTCTTCTTTAAAATACTTTTTTAATGTATAGTTGGATATAGATATTTAAAAATGCGCCAACTCCGATCAGAATCGCCATTTTCGAATAGATGTATCACCACTTGCTTGTAGTCAGTGCCTTATTCGTTAATAAGTAATTATTTTGTTACATCCATATATGCTATTACAACGGTTAACTAGCTAAATTCCATAGATATAGTATACATCTCGATGTACTGCATTCAGGTACTGCACACGTCAACATATTTAATCACACCTTTTAAACACTTATTAATACTTCAAAAGCAATGATATCGCGCAAATAAGCGAGATTTGTTTCATTAACGATTGACGTCAATCCGATAAAGGCCTATAGCGTGTGCGTGTATGGTCTAGCCATTCTATCTCGTTCTAACGTAAGCATATGCTATGCCCATTCTCTTTACATTGCCAATCTAACGTAAGTATATACTAAATGTATGCTAAATTCACACAGGATTTAATTTAATCGGCTGGTAAAAATCCACTGATGATAAGGTCTTCTCACCTTGTAGTGAGAGTTTGCCTTAATCGTCACGCCTGACGGCAGATTTAACGATCGCAGTAAACGAAACGTTACTGCGATCCTTTAATCTGCGCAGTAGCTTTTGACATTCCGTCCATTGACTGTCTAGGTATTTTAAGTCTGGCGATAACAAAATAGTATACCGCTATCTGGTCTCCTTTATGTTATCCACAAGCCGAACTAGGGATATGGAGTCTCCTGTACCGCCACTAAACGACTACTCCGACTGAATTAAAAATAAAAATAAATGTTTTTAGGTCATACATAATAAGAGAGAAGAGTTGAAAAAGAAAATGAGAGATCAGCCAGAGATGGTTCGTGATTTTGGTATGCAATTTTTTTTAAATATTTCTATTGAATGGATTAAATTTTGCACTTACAGTGTAAGAGGTACAAATTCTGCAGTGGTCTGTTGAAAGTGATGTGATGTTATTGAAAGCAATAAAGGTGAACTTTATGTAATTAGTAAATTATATAACGGGAAATGTTGATTTTTTTTAATTTTTTTTTAGACCTGGGTAACTACAAGGGTCAATCGTTCCTTGATCTTTTGATAAATCTCTCTGGTGGTGAGAAAGGATATAGCGATAAGGAGTTGAGAGAAGAAGTTCTGACCTTAACTATAGCAGGCACAGACACCTCCGCTGTGGGGGTTGGTTATACTTTAAAGTTATTAGCAAAGTATCCAAAGGTACAAGAAAAAGTTTTTCAAGAGTAAGTTGTTTTTATTTTTAATAGATTTAACGATTCCTTATATCTTTGTAATACATACTATATTTATATATTATGTCGCGCGATGTTTTAAATTTAGTTTGTTTAGTTTGACTGTTTTAAAGCGCGGTAATGTTGTAGTTCCTTTAATACTGCAACCAAGTCTATCTTTGATTATATTATAAGCGTTTCATCAGACACGGGTGGTTTAGAAAAAAAATTGTGCCTCGTATACTTGAGGATAGAGAATAATTATTTGTTGACAGTGTTTAGTTGTTGCTGAGGTCATTAGGAATCTCAACATTACTTAGGAACCTTAATGTTAAAGATACCACATCTTATGGTCTTACTCGTCGTCAACGACTGTGCTATTTTGCACGGAACACTACTTTATCTACTAAAATATACCCGCGCCATATTTAATATCGAGAAAGATATTGCAATCTCAATAAATTTCGTTCAGACCGAAACAAACACTGATGTTTGGCGGCAGAAATACGCAAGAGGGTGGTACTCACCAAGAGGGAGGCTGAAAGGCATTTTATCTTATTCCTCAGAAGTGACAACGTATTTATATAAATAGTATAACAACGTATCTATATGAACAGTAGTTGCTCGCGAGTCAGTCGATCCTATACTCAAGGAGAGATCTTATGTCGATGTGGCGTGTTTCTTTTTCTAACTCATTAGAGGATAAATAACGCCCTTTGAGCGAAAGGGAATCCGGTTCCTATTCCGGAACCCGGCAGCGGAACCGTTTCAATAATCGTTCCCTCGTTTCAAAGCGAGTGTTCGACGGGGTAACCCAAAGTGGCCTGAAGAAGCCGCCGAGGGGTCCGGGAAGAGTTTTCTTTTCTGCCTGAGCGTTCGAGTTCCATGGAATCCTATAGAAGGGAGATATGGTTCGGAACGTGATCGCACCGCATTTGCGGCGGTGTCCGGATACTCTCTGCGGACCTTGAAAATTCAGGTGAGGGATGTACGTGGAGATGTCGCGCCGGTTCGTACCCATATCCGCAGCAGGTCTCCAAGGTGAAGAGCCTCTAGTCGATAGAATAATGTAGGTAAGGGAAGTCGGCAAATTGGATTCGTAACTTCGGAATAAGTATTGGACCTGAGGACCGGGGCGTGTCGGGTTTGGACGGGAAGCGGATGCGGCCGGTGCCGGGCCCGGTCGATGATCGTGCGTCTCTCGGGTCGTGCGGGCTGAATCCGGACGGTCCGAATCGCCTTCCTTCTTTGAGGTTGGCTGCAGGTGTTCATCGACCGCAGCAGTCACTTACCATCAGGTGGACTGTAAGTTCGATTGTCACATTAGTTTATTAAAAATGTACATTTTTATAAAATGAACACTTCTTATAGGCTACAAGCAGTATTTGGTGACTCTGATCGACCACTGGTTAAGGAAGACTTAATACATTTAAAGTATCTTGAAAGGGTGATAAAAGAATCGCTAAGATTATTTCCTCCGGTTCCTTTCATTATAAGGAAAGTTTTGAAGGATGTTGATTTACGTGAGTATTATTATTATATAGTTTTCCCATCTGGTTTGACTGTACATGAGCAGTATAACGGTATTATTATTATTTATTAGTATTTCTCATCTATCTACTTCTTTGCTGGCTCTTCTTTTATCTATTAAATAATTATGAATTGGTGTTAGTAATAAATAAAGTCCTCCAGACCGAGTTCCTGTCACGGCGGCCAGTTTCAACGCAGACTAGGCATCTGCGGCGGACACGATTATAGTGCCAGAGTTTATGCGCAAACACAGGTGCACTCTCTATTTACTCACTGTCATAGTCCAATGGGACGGTAATCCGACTGGACCGGAGAGAGAACAGGCGCAGGACCAACGACTGTATGTGCTTTCTAAGGCACGGGTTGAATGAAACACGGCCACCTTCCTGACTTCGGGCTGCTACTGAATTTCTTGATAGAAAAACCCAATAACTGAGATTTGAACCCGGGACCTCATGATTATCAATCGTGGTTACGACCACTAGACCAAAGAGGCTGATGCAATATCAGGCGATTCGGACCATTGACGCTGTTCTTGCACACAACTAAAGTGTACGTTCAGTGAAGCGTACGACGTAGCATCATGATGAACACACGCTGCTCTATTGCACGATTTTTTTCTTTGGAAACACACCGCCAGGCTTTTTAAATATGTCTAATAATAGCCACTTACTACACTTCAAACACAAAAAGTAAAAATAAAGTACACAGGTGTCCTCTCTTTTCTGGAAAGATTTCAGCAGAAAATTTTCGCCGAGGTAACCCAATGTGTGTTGGCGGAATTCATATTTCTTCGAAATATTTTAATTTCTATGACATGGAGAATTCCTTACGATGTTTCCTTTCGCTGTCCCGTGTACTACCTATAGTTCATTGCTATTGTCTTACTATTGTGTCTGGAAATCGGAGAGTAAAAGTGTTATATTCAAATGAATAATTTCATTGGCTCCTTCTGCGGCGGGATCGAACTAATTTCGCTCCTATACTCAGGCGAGCGGTAATTTCCGCATGGAATAATCTTCAAAACTTATGTTACAAGCAAAGATTATATACTGCCTATGATGTAAGATTACAAGTACACCCTACTAAAAATATATATATAACACATGATTGGAAGTAAATAAAGTTTATTTTAAATCTAGCGTCAGGCCGCGTCCTTCCTGCTGGCTGTAGTATAGTAGTCAGCATCTGGGGTGTTCATCGAGATCCGAAATATTGGGGTCCAGATGCTGAATGCTTTGACCCTGACAGGTTTCTGCCCGAGAGGTTCAATTTGAAACACTCGTGTAGCTATATGCCTTTTAGCAATGGACCCAGGAACTGTATTGGTAAGTAGCGTTAAGTAAATATTGTATTTTTATTTAATAGATAAAGCTTTTCATTATCATTATCATAATTAAGTCCTGCACAAGTCAAGGAATAAACATAGGCCTCCCCCAAGGAATACCTAAAAATACGGTCCTGACCCACCTGCATCTATCGACTTGTCTTACTACGTCGTCACTCCATCTAGTGGCGGGCCGCCCTACATTTCACTTACATATATATTTTTTCATTTAGTGTATATTAATAATATTGTCACGATGACCAGTCTCAATGGAGAATTTATATACGTGGTAGAGCCATGCTCCAGCTAAATTAATTGTATAGTTGTAGCACGAATGGGTCGGATGTAACCAAAAATGGTATTGCACAAAAATCATTCCCTTTATGGATTTTTCTAAATCCTATCGAAAATGTACATAGTATCGAGTATTCTTAGATACGTATATTACCTATATCTATGATGCAGCTATATATTTGTAGTACTAATGGCCGACCCATGACCGGAGAAGGCCCACGCTCCTACAAAACACCAGCATTAAATAGCAGCTTAAGGCTGCTGTGTTTCGTATGGTGTGTGTAGAGAATTGGAGACCCTTTTGACTGGAAACGAGGCGTTATTAATTCGGAAACTTAATCTCGGAAATAGATATTATAAATCACTAGGTGCAGGTCTGGTGATGGTGAATATAGAGGGTGCTCAAAAATCAATGAGCCGAGGGCGATAAATTGCTGAAACAACGACGACGTTTGACGTTTCTTGCGGGTTTCGTTGCGCAACTTTTTATTTGTTCTGCATACAAAGTGCTTGGAACAGATAGACATAGATATCCAATCATTACTGCCTTGATTATCCCAGATAGGAGAGCCCATAATCTTACCGGCGGTTAAAGATAGCCTTTTCTAACTTATAGACTGTAATTTTGTTTTGGGATCATAATTATGTAGCCACGTTTCATCTGTTGTTATAAATAGAGCCAAAAATCGATCATCTGTCATAATTTTTCCCTACAATCCAAGGAAAATCTTTCCCTCTAACGTCCTGTGCACTCCTCTATATTTATGATAAATTATTATCTGTCCTTTGAGTAACATTTTGGAGCTCCTTGGCCCATTCGATTAAAAGTGCTCAATCCTCACATGTGTTCAAGAAACAAGTAAAGGAACACTATTTGTCTTTTTGACCCCTCTCTCTTCCTCCTTTTATTTATGGTCATTGATCTACCTAATCTTTTAGTACATAAGTTGGTATCCTTTCTTATTTTAGTGCACTCTACTCGTTAATCTTTCTATTATTTTAATTTAATTATTTTCTGAATTGTTTGGAAGAGATTGCTATGTATCAATAGGAACACCTTTTGTTTTTTCCTTAATATTTGTTTATTTTTGTTATATATATATATATATATATATATATGTGTCTTTCTTTGTGTACAATAAAGAGTATTGTATTGTACTAATTTATATCCCTGTTTCATCACATTTCCTCTTTCTGCCCGTATATTTTTTGCCACATACCCTCTGTAAGTTATTGAACTCCCGTTGTTTTCTATTTATTTCCTCGTCACTATTCGAAAACTCAGTTTCAGATATACTATCTTTGTCTTTATATGTGCAAACCGTATTATTATGTATCCCTGTCTTTTCATCGAGATAGTAGTTATCTTTATTGAAGTTTTCCTCAACACAGTAAAAGTAAGTAGTAAAAGTGCTAAGTGCATAGTTAATATATATATACAAAAATATATCAATGAGCCCTGCGAATAAATTCTCGGGATCAGTTTTAAAACTACTGGACAAAAAGCACACAATGTAAATTAAAAAAATATTATTCTATTCATCATCGTTCTTCATTACAGCCCTTCACAAGTCCACTGCTGAACATAGGCCTCCCCCAAGGAATGCCACAAAGCACGGTCCTGAGCCACTTGCATCCATCGACTTCCTGCATGTCTTACCAGGTCGTCTAGTGGTAGGACGCCCTACACTTCGTCCGCCAGTACGAGGCCGCCACTCGAGAACCTTTTTTCCCCATCGGTTGTCGGTTCTTCGAGCTATATGGCCGGCCCATTGCCACTTCAGCTTACTAATCCGTTAGGCTATGTCGGTCACTCTGGTTCTACTGCGGATATCCTAATTTCTAAGTTTATCACACAGAGAAACTCCGAGCATAGCCCTCTCCATAGCTCGCTGAGCGACCTTGAGCTTCCTCATCCGGCCAGCAGTGAAGGACCACGTCTCAGTTCCATAGGTCATCACTGGCAGCACGCACTGTTTGAACAGTCTCGTTTTCAAGTTTTGAGGTATACCTGACGAGAAGATGTGCCGCAATTCTCCGAACGCTGCCCAACCGAGTTGAATCCGTCGATTGACCTCTCGGTCATTATTCTGTTAACAAGTCAAAAATGAAAGTACAAAATTTAATTTTTAATTGCTTTGTTAATGAACAAAAGTCTAATTGTTTTATTAATCTATTGGTAGGAGTATGCGTTTTTCCATTTGAGATTTGAATTTCTAAAATGAACACTTCTTATAGGCTACAAGCAGTATTTGGTGACTCTGATCGACAGTTGGTTAAAGAAGACTTAATACATTTAAAGTATCTCGAAAGGGTGATAAAAGAATCGCTAAGATTATTTCCTCCGGTTCCTTTCATTATAAGGAAAGTTTTGAAGGATGTTGATTTACGTGAGTATTATTATTATATAGTTTTCCCATCTGGTTTGACTGTACATGAGCAGTATAACGGTATTATTATTATTTATTAGCATTTCTCATCTATCTACTTCTTTGCCGGCTCTTCTTTTATCGATAATCGTCACACCCGACGGGCGAATTGGTGTTTGTAATAAATAAAGTCCTCCAGACCGAGTTCCTGTCACGGCGGCCAGTTTCAACGCAGACTAGGCATCTGCGGCGGACACGATTATAGTGCCAGAGTTTATGCGCAAACACAGGTGCACTCTCTATTTACTCACTGTCATAGTCCAATGGGACGGTAATCCGACTGGACCGGAGAGAGAACAGGCGCAGGACCAACGACTGTATGTGCTTTCTAAGGCACGGGTTGAATGAAACACGCCACCTTCCTGACTGGCTGCTGAATTTCTTGATAGAAAAACCCAATAACTGAGATTTGAACCCGGGACCTCATGATTATCAATCGTGGTTACGACCACTAGACCAAAGAGGCTGATGCAATATCAGGCGATTCGGACCATTGACGCTGTTCTTGCACGACTAAAGTGTACGTTCAGTGAAGCGTACGACGTAGCATCATGATGAACACACGCTGCTCTATTGCACGATTTTTTTCTTTGGAAACACACCGCCAGGCTTTTTAAATATGTCTAATAATAGCCACTTACTACACTTCAAACACAAAAAGTAAAAATAAAGTAAAGGGCTAGATATCCCACTGCTTGGCACAGGTGTCCTCTCTTTTCTGGAAAGATTTCAGCAGAAAATTTTCGCCGAGGTAACCCAATGTGTGTTGGCGGAATTCATATTTCTTCGAAATATTTTAATTTCTATGACATGGAGAATTCCTTACGATGTTTCCTTTCGCTGTCCCGTGTACCACCTATAGTTCATTGCTATTGTGTTATTATTGTGTCTGTAAATCGGAGAGTAAAAGTGTTATATTCAAATGAATAATTTCATTGGCTCCTTCTGCGGCGGGATCGAACTAATGTCGTTCCTATACTCAGGCGAGCGGTTATTTCCGCATGGAATAATCTTCAAAACTTATATTACAAACAAACATTATATACTGCCTATGATGTAAGATTACAAGTACACCCTACTAAAAATATATATAATATAACACATGATTGGAAGTAAATAAAGTTTATTTTAAATCTAGCGTCAGGCCGCGTCCTTCCTGCTGGCTGTAGTATAGTAGTCAGCATCTGGGGTGTTCATCGAGATCCGAAATATTGGGGTCCAGATGCTGAATGCTTTGACCCTGACAGGTTTCTGCCCGAGAGGTTCAATTTGAAACACTCGTGTAGCTATATGCCTTTTAGCAATGGACCCAGGAACTGTATTGGTAAGTAGTGTTAAGTAAATATTGTATTTTATTTAATAGATAAAGCTTTTCATTATCATTATCATAATTAAGTCCTGCACAAGTCAAGGAATACAAGGAATACCTAAAATACGGTCCTGACCCACCTGCATCTATCGACTTCCTGCTTGTCTTACCACGTCGTCACTCCATCTAGTGGCGGGCCGCCTACATTTCACTTACAGATATATTTTTTCATTTAGTATATTAATAATATTGTCCTCAAGAATAAAGTTCGGTCACGACGGCCAGTCTCAATGGAGAATTTATATACGTGATAGAGCCATGCTGCAGCTATATTAATTGTATAGTTGTAGCACGAATGGGTCGGATGTAACCAAAAATGTAATTGCACAAAAATCATTCATTTTATGGATTTTTCTAAATCCTATCGAAAATGTACATAGTATCGAGTATACTTAGATACGTATATTACTTATATCTATGATGAAGCTATATAGTTGTAGTACTAATGGCCGACCCATGACCGGAGAAGGCCCACGCTCCTACAAAACACCAGCATTAAATAGCAGCTTAAGGCTGCTGTGTTTCGTATGGTGTGTGAAATTGGAGACCCTTTTACTAGAAACGAGGCGTTATTAATTAGGAAACTTAATCTCGAAATAGATATTATAAATCACTAGGTGCAGGTCTGGTGATGGTGAATATGGAGGATGCTCAAAATCAATGAGTCGAGGGCGATAAATTGCTGAAACAACGACGACGTTTGACGTTTCTTGTGGATTTCGTTTCGCAACTTTTATTTGTTCTGCATACAAAGTGCTTGCAATAGATAGACATAGATATCCAATCATTACTGCCTTGATTATCCCAGATAGGAGAGCCCATAATCTTACCGGCGGTTAAAGATAGCCTTTTCTAACTTATAGACTGAAATTTTGTTTTGGGATCATAATTATGTAGCCACGTTTCGTCTGTTGTTATAAATAGAGCCAATAATCGATCGTCTGTCATAATTTTCCCTACAGTCCAAGGAAAATCTTTCCCGACGTTCAGTACTACAGCACCCATGGTCACGGGGGACTGAGTATTGACGTCCCAATGTCATAGTTAACCACGGTTACCTCAGATTAAAAATTATTAATTTTTGTTCCGATCTACATGATATGAACTTACAGTATCTTGAAGTCTTGCAGTTGTATGCTTGGGTTGGGATTTAATTTTATTAATTATAGGATCCCAAGCAGATGGTAACACAACCATCTTCTCTATTGAAATTAGGATGTTTTTGATTTCAATAACCTCGCGAATCATCCTTGGAAGGAATCGGATTTGTGGTCTATCAAATCTAATGTAGTGACAAGGGCGATCCTGTACATGTTCACAGACTGCAGACTTCCCGGAGCGTCGATTCTTCACATCACCTATGTGTTCTTTAACGCGGGTTTTATTGATCTTTTTTAGTTTGTCCTATATAGAGAGACCACATTCACAATCAAGCGTATACCATTGCATCTTGCAGAGGACATTACATAACTGATGGTAAAACACTAATCTTCTTCGGCTTGATATGGTTTAATAGAAGCACGCTTCAGGATGTAGCCAATCTTGTCAGTGACACCTCTGACATATGGCAGTACAGAAGGCACTCGCTCGACTGTGGCCGGCTTCACTCGTTCACTGTGACGTAGGCGCGGGACTCAAGCTTATTGTCGTGCAAAACTTGCTTGACATGTTGGAGCTCGGCACTTGTTCGCAACGCAGTCTGTTGGTTGGTATTTCTGTAATTTGGTTGAGGAATGGATGTCAAAGGACAGTCAATGAGAAAGTGACCCGGTGTAAAATCGGAAAATGAGTAATAGACATTAATGGACGGGAATTAAGTATGCATTCAATTTCGGTTAGTGAAATTTTAAGGATTTCACAGCAGCCTCCCAAATACCTTCATGGTTGGGGCTGTATTTTGGGATGAAATGAAACCTTATTTCCCTTTGCTATGAGAAATTATTAACTTTTCCTTAAAATTCTTTACTACTGTGTAATTTGTAAAACTCTTTAAGTGTTTTACAAATTACACAGTAGTAATTTGTAAAACACTTAAAGAGTGTAATTAATGAGCTTACTGAGAACTTAATGAGTGGTTATTTGCACCTTTAAAAGTGGTAGCATTATCACAATAAACGTCTAATGGTGTTCCTCTGCGGGATATAAATCTTTTAAATGCTGCTAAAAAGGTATCGGTTGACATATCAGACACTAGCTCAATGTGAATAGCTTTGGAGGTGAACACACACAAATAAAGCAACATAGCCCTTGCTAATTATACTGTTACGCTTAGATGATTGCTTAGCTTCGAAAGGGCCACAATGATCAATGTCCACCCTTTCAAAGGCCCGAGAAGGAGTTACACAGCTTTTGGCTAGGGAACCCATTAGTTGTTTTGCAGTATCTGCTTTATACAACATACAACACATTTGTGAATTATGCTTTTAACCTCCCTCTTAATTTTGTAATATTTTTGGGCTAATAACTTAAGACTAGTTTTAAACCACCGTGCATTAATGATAAATGTTCTTGTCTAATTATCAATTTTGTAATGTGACAGTGTTTAGGCAGAATAATGGGAAATTTCTTAGTAAAATTTACATTGGCGTTATGTAGTCTGCCACCTACACGATAAACTACATTGCTATCAATAAATAGATTTAAGGATTTTAGACTAGTTTTTATACTCTTTGTTTGTAATATTTTTTATTTCTGTAATTTGGTTGAGGAATGGATGTCAAAGGACAGTCAATGAGAAAGTGACCAGTGTAAAATCGGAAAATGAGTAATAGACATTAATGGACGGGAATTAAGTATGCATTCAATTTCAGTTAGTGAATTTTTATGATTTCACAGCAGCCTGCTGTGAAACTTTAAAATTTCAATGCTGACTCTGTCACTGATGTGGTGCTACAGGAATGGAACTATTTATTCCATCATCTGTGGTACCCATCGGAGGCAGATCTCAGCCTTGGTTTGGTCGCTCCTGTAAGACTGCATTACGCAGTAAGCAGGAGTGCTATCGGGCCTGGGCTGAGGCTTCGGCGGCTCGGGATGTAAACACCAGCATGCTTAAAACGAAGTATAACTTCGCCTCCAGGTTCTTCAAAGAGTTGCCAAGGCAAAGTCAGAGCACATGGGCAGAATTGGCGAGAAACTAGTTCGCCTTCCTTCGAACCCGCATTCTGGTCTCGCCAAGGCTGTCCAAGGAATTTCTGTGCCATCTCTACCATCTCTGCACAGGGAGGACGACTCACTGGCCACGCCGCAAAAGAGAAAGCCGACCCTTTTAGGCTCCCTTTTTGCGTCCAACTCGACTCTTGATGACGGGGGGAACACACCGCTGACCATCCGCGGTGTGAGTGCTCCATGTCGGATGTGCGGTTCTCACAGCGCTCGGTTGTCTGCAAGCACCTCCCTGGACATCCATAAGTCGAGGCCTGACGGAATCCCCAATTGTGCTGAGGACGTGTGCTCCGGAGTTGGCACCGGTTCTAACGCGTCTTTTCCGGTACTCCTACACCCTAGGCGTAGTCCCGAAATCATGGAAGACAGCTTTTGTCCACCTGATCCCTAAAAAAGGCGACCGATCAGACCCGTCCAACTACAGGCCTATCGCCATCACCCCCTTGTTCTCCAAAATAATGGAGTCCGTTATAAACTGCCAGTTCATGCGGTACCTTGAGGCTCACCAGCTGATTAGTGACCGTCAATACGGTTTTCATCGGGGTCGATCAGCTGGTGATCTTCTGGTCTACCTGACTCATAGATGGGCGGAGGTAGAGTCCGGGAGGCATTGGCCGTTGGTTTGGACATCATGAAGGCTTTCGATCGGGTTTGGCACAGCGCTTCTTTCGAAGCTCCTTCCTATGGGCTTCCCGAGAAATTGTGCAATTGGATCACCAGCTTTCTTGCAGATCGGAGCATCAAGATCGTTGTAGACGGTATGCCCGACTACGCTTCCATTAACGCTGGTGTTCCACAAAGGCTGCGTGCTATCACCAACGCTGTTTTTCCGCATATCAATGATATGTTGCAAACCGGTAGCATTCATTGCTATGCGGATGACAGCACTGGTGATGCTCTATACACCGGCCGTGCCAATATTTCTCGGAAAACGTCGCAGAGCAATGCCGGAACAAACTTGTGTCTGAAGTCGAGTCTTTGCTGAACAAAGTCTCGGATTGGGGGCGACTAAATCTAGTCCAGTTTAATCCTCAGAAGACACAAGTTTGCGCTTACCGCATCGCAAAAGAACCCTTTGTCGTGTCTCCTCAGTTTCAAGGCACTTTGTTGCCTCAGCCAGTATCGGAATCCTCGGCGTCGACATATCGAGTGACGCAGTTTCGTGGTCACTTGGAAGAGAAGGCCAAATTGGCCTCTAAAAGCTTGGCGTGCTCAGCAGAGCGGGACAGTATTTCATGCCGGCACAACGCCTGCAACTTTACAAGGCGCAGGTTCGGCCTCACATGGAATACTGTTCCCATCTCTGGCTGGGGCCCCAGTGCCAGCTCCTTCCACTTGACCGCATCCAGCGCAGAGCGGCTCGAATCGTCGACGACCGAGTCCTTTCCGATCGGCTCGATTCATTGGCACTGCGAAGAGATGTTGCATCTCTTTGCATTTTCTTCATTTACCACGGGAGTGCTCTGAGGAATTGTTCGATTAATCCCAGCCGCCAAATTTCACGATCGCACATCGCGGCAGAACTCCCGATACCATCCACACCATCTGGATGATTGGCGGTCCACCACTGTGCGATTTAGAAGATGTTTTCTTCCTCGCACAACTTCCTTGTGGAATAGTTTACCACCAGGGATTTTTCCGGACCGACACGACTTAGGGACCTTCAAGAAAGAGCCTACTCCTTTTTAAAGGCCGGCAACGCATCTGCAATTCCTCTGGTTCCTGGTGTTGCAGTTGTTCATGGGCGGCGGTAGTCACTACCATCAGATGAGCCGCATGCCTGTTTGCCCTCCTATAAAAAAAAAAAAGCCTCCCAAATACCTTCATGGTTGGGGCTGTATTTTGGGATGAAATGAAACCTTATTTCCCTTTGCTATGAGAAATTATTAACTTTTCCTTAAAATTCTTTACTACTGTGTAATTTGTAAAACTCTTTAAGTGTTTTACAAATTACACAGTAGTAATTTGCAAAACACTTAAAGAGTGTAATTAATGAGCTTACTGAGAACTTAATGAGTGGTTATTTGCACCTTTAAAAGTGGTAGCATTATCACAATAAACATCTAATGGTGTTCCTCTGCGGGATATAAATCTTTTAAATGCTGCTAAAAAGGTATCGGTTGACATATCAGACACTAGCTCAATGTGAATAGCTTTGGAGGTGAACACACACAAATAAAGCAACATAGCCCTTGCTAATTATACTGTTACGTTTAGATGATTGCTTATCTTCGAAAGGGCCACAATAGTCAATGTCCACCCTTTTAAATGCCCGAGAAGGAGTTACACAGCTTTTGGCTAGGGAACCCATTAGTTGTTTTGCAGTATCTGCTTTATACAACATACAACACATTTGTCAATTATGGCTTTTAACCTCCCTCTTAATTTTGTAATATTTTTGGGCTAATAACTTAAGACTAGTTTTAAACCACCATGCATTAATGACAAATGTTCTTGTCTAATTATCAATTTTGTAATGTGACAGTGTTTAGGCAGAATAATGGGAAATTTCTTAGTAAAATTTACATTAGCGTTATGTAGTCTGCCACATACACGATAAACTACATTGCTGTCAATAAATAGATTTAAGGATTTTAGACTAGTTTTTATACTCTCTTTGTTTGTAATATTTTTTTATTTCTTTACAATGGAATCTCTTTATAATGGAAGTCGAAGCTTCTCTATATTCTCTATACAGAAAATACGCCTGAGTTTAAAAATTGTTTTCTACATTTATTACACGCCTCAAAACGCGAAGCGTTTTTAGGTAGTATGTTACTCTCGATACGTCAAGGTCAAGCAATTTTGTGGTCTTAAAATGCCTCTATCATAACCATATAGCACTTATACGATAATATGAGTAGCCGTATATCAAGAAAACACTAATTAATCCATCCTATATTTTCTAAAAAATAATTTTATATTGGTACTTTAATAAAAAACGGATTGAAAAAAAAATTACGTAGACGTCCGGATGTTGATTTTATATGTGGTCACGATAACTCCCGAAAAAATTGACGTATCGAGACCGGTTTTTTTTTATTAGCTTCAGAATTACGTCAACTGATTCCCTATTTCATATCAACAGCCTAGTATGCGTCGTTTGTTAATAAAATGATTTTCAAGTTGTTTAAATTTTATTGCTATTAAAAATTTAAAGGCGCTTTCATTTTCTTCTTTAGTCCTTGATAGACAAAGGACAAATGTACCATACAGCCTATATCGATTTTATACTTTGTGCAATCGATTTCTTTTGGTAATTTTTTTTTCATCAAAATTAAATGAAACGCTCATGAGGCGTGCACTTTTGGATTTTCCAAACTATTTATGAATCTTAGTACATAGATCATTGTTTTATATAAAGAAGAATATTTTTCAAAAATCGAAAGAATATATATGCTTAATATTGCATTACACAACTAGTTGAAGAAATGTATTAATGTTAAATGGACAAAAAATTTAGTCTTTACATTCGAGTAAATAGTCAGAGCCATGGAACCACAGTGAATTACTAACAATGTCTTTGGGATTAGATCCCCTCAATAAAATGTTTACCGGATTTAACAGATCAGGTGTAAAATGTCATGATGAATTCTGTGTAGGTCAATTTATTTCCAGAATATAGGGATATATTTAACAACAATGACATATGAGATACAAGCACCATTAAGCTCTTATTTTGGTGTAGTTAATTTAGAATTTAAACCGTTTAACCTAGACCGAGAATAAATCAAGTGAACATACCACTCATTATTGACTCTAGTCTTTGAATAAATGCAACAACCATAACCACTTGTTGAAGCGTCACAGTAACCCATCAACTCGACTACATCTGCGTCAGCCATTTGTATACAGCGAGAAACTTTTATCATAGGCATTGTAGTGAGGTTTGTATAAAAATTATTCCATAAAGATTCTAAATTTGTAGGCAAGGGCACACTTTAAATTGTTTTGCCAGATTTCTTGTAAAAATAATTTAGCTTTCATAGTGATGGGACCAGTTGGATCCATTGGATCAAAAAGACGGCTGATAGAACTAAATACGCTCCTCTTGGTTGGAGTTTGTGTGGGAGTCATAGCTTCAGCACTCGGCCGAAATGAGGATGCATTTGCGCATCATACGAGATGCCTAAAATTTTAACTACAGATTCATCCTGGTCTAAATCCTTGCAGCTAATACTTAGCCTATCTTGAGACATATCTTTGAGTAACTCTGGGTTATTGGAAACCTACTTTTTTCCTCTTGCCTCTTTAATTGTATTGCGTCCCGTTTGAATGTCGACATAGGAGTTATTTATAATTGCAGCGCTGGCTGGTGGAAAATCACTTATGTATTGTTTAGTTACTTCAGTGAGACATCTAGTGGCTAAAAATGCAGAACTAGTAAATTCATAGGTAACTGTTTGTGACTCAAGATGCCATTTTCACGCCATAAAATGTTTTGTAAGCATTTGTGCTCTGGATGAATTTTTATCAACCTATACATATGACGAATATCACATTGTATTATGTATTTGTATCTACGAAATGAAATTAAAATATCAAAAATGGGATGGTAGATATGATATGGGATGTAGGACAGGACCATTGCACATTAGATCATTAAGGCTTAGAACATTCTTTGTTTTTGCACTGCCATCAAAAACAACCCGAAGCTTGTTAGTTTTCTTATGCAATCGGAGCACCCCATAATGTGGTAAAAATGTAAAGGTTGATCTTGGACATCACAATTCTTTCTATCAATTATTTTTTCATGTCCTAGATCAATGTAATCATATACAAAAACTTTGTATAAATTTTAATAAAAAGGATATCTCGAAAATCGTTATTCTAAATTATATAATCTCTGCAAAGCAATAATTGCTTTGCAGAGATTATATAGAATCCTATTCATTAGCAATTATTATTAATGTATAGGATGGTTCAATATCCTGTAAATCAATCTTGAGTGGATATTTTACCTGGAATGTATTATTATGTAGAGAAACTGAATCATTAAAATGTTTTCATTGTATACACTCAGTAAGCGACTCATGACAAATATCTATTACTTTCTCAGCTTCCCAAAAGTGTCTGATAAAATGATCCAGATCAGAACTGAGTACTGTATGCATAACATATAATGTATTGTGAGTTTTTGTATGTAAATTTTTATTAGTATAATCTGTGGAGGAGACATTATATCTCAGCTGAGTGTTCAGCAATATCAGGTCAGTAGGGCCACCTTCTATTTTCTCATCAAGTATGATTTAAAAAATATATTACTAGCAAGCAGCAGTGATACTTCGCCTGGAATGTAAAATTCTGCATCAACCAATGAGACATATTTTGGGATCATTAAATTACTTAAATTAATATGATTTTCTATATTTATTTTTGACAGTGGAACAATTAACAGAAGATTTAAATTTGGATGGAATTTGTTCACCTACACAGAGTCTAGCATCTAGGGAAGCTGCACGCTTATCAAAATTTTTTATAGTTCGTCAACTGCGACTACAGTTGTGACATCCTCATATGCGTATCTAGGGTCAAGCGACAAGCACAATAAACGAATTTATATAAACAATACCGTTCCCGATTCCTACGCTTCGCGAAAGAGCGAGAGGCAATGAGTAGTGCGTGCTGACGGTGCATTTGGAATGAGATTAAGTTTCGTTTCCGAGTGGGGTCTAGTGCCAAGTTTGCGCCAACTTGGCTATGTGTATACGTCAGAGAGGATATCTGTTCTCGACACCTCGGCAGTCTTGAATGCACGGACCTATCCATCCCTTGGCTATGCGTGGACAACAATGACCATCCTCGCGACACAGACCGACTCATCGACCACGTCTAAATAGCTACAGAATCCGTGCTACAACAAATCACCTCTATAAAGATCGTGATCCTTGGCGATTTTAACGCCCACCACGATGAATGGCTCGGTTCACTCTTAACCGATCATGCGGGATCAGTGAGAGATCTCTTTATGACGTTGGCTTTGCCTATGGCATGACACAACTGATTATTTTGCCTACGCGGCAGCGATGAAACCACTGAAGCAAGAAATGAGGCCAGAATTCTTCATAATATAGCTACTTGAATTTATTTTGCAGTACGGGGATGAAAGCGTATTTCCGAATCTGCGCAATTCCATTCAAATTATGCCCGCAAATGCAGTATAAACTGCAAATTGTGAGCCATCTTTCAGTAAATTTATATTATTACATTCGTATTTGAGGACTACAACGGGTCAAGAAAGGTAACGTGACCTAGTTTTGCTTAGAAGAGAGCAAGAAGAAGCGGAAAAAACTGATTTCGAAAACATCATCGATATGTTTGTGCCGCAGAAGGCCAGGAATGTGCAATTGTGAGTGCAGCGGTTTTACGGACTTATTATTTTCGCTATAAAATAGAAACTAGTATATTTTGTAAGATTTATGACTGTTTAATATATTTAGTGTGGTTGTTGCTTTTTAAATTGAAATAATTTACGAAGGGGCCCAACTTTCATGAATGCCCTAGACGCCATTTTCGATTAGTACGCTCCTGGACAACCCGCTCTGAATGAAAAAGACTTATACATAAAGCATCTAACTTACGTAGTTAAATGCAAGATAATATGGCATCCCACTCATTTACAGGTTGCTGATTTTTTTTTAAATATTGAACAAATGGAGGGGGCATGAGTCGCTCGCGTCCGTAGGCTTCGACCACCTATTCCTAGGCCCACCCTACACGTGTCCCCAGAGTGGTGCTAAACAAGCGAGAAAGTCGAAAGAACAGACTTGGCTCCTCGCCGTGTGGTAAAGGCGTAAAAAATACCACCCCCTACTTTCGCACCATGAGGCACAAAATAAAAGAGTGGGCAGGGGTGCGAAGAATCTCCGGGAGGAAAACCGGCGACGAGGTTTGCCACCCGTCACGTTCTATCTCCCGGAGGGGCAAAAAGTGGATTGCGGAGGCCCGTCTGGCTACGCTGAATGTATGTGGAGCAATGAATGATAAGATGGATGAAGTATGCGAAATGATGAATGATAGAGGAATAGATGTGTTATGTGTGAATGAGACGAAACGAAAGGGAAAGGATGCCACTGCACATGGCATGTATACCGCTTACTGGTCTGGGGTAGACGAGACCGAGCGGGCATGCCAGGGAGTCGGTGTCATCCTTTCAGAAAGAATGGGTCATTGTGTGAAAGAGTATGAATGTGTAAACCCGAGACTGCTATGGATACGAATGAAAGTGGGCTTAAAGAAGTTGTTTGTTCTACCGGTCTACGCCCCAGACATGTCTAAGCCCACTTATATCCGAGAGCAGTTTTGGGAGATGGTAAGGATTTTGCTAATGAAATGCAAGGGTAATGAAAATATTGTTATATTAGGAGATTTTAATGGAAGGGATGGCGTGAAGAGGCTTGGTTATGAAAGGATATTGGGAACGTTTGGTGATGAAAGTATAAATGAGAATGGTGAAGACCTCCTCACTGTATGTGTGGAAAAGAATATTTTTGTGACGAACACTTTCTTTCGTCATAAGAACATGGGAAAGAGGTGGTGATAGAAGCATGATAGATTTCATAATTGTGGATGAAAGAATGAGGAGCGCAGAGGTACATACAACGGTTTACCGGGGGTCCAACGTAGGGACGGATCATTACTTGTTCTTATGCCGAATTAATGGTCTATTCAGACGTTAGCGGCATCGGACATCTTTGTCGACCACTGCGTTACAGCGTATAAGAACAGAAAGGTTACAAGATGAAGGTGCGAAAGAGAAATTCAAATGTAGACTGAGAAAAAATATAAGCGGTATGGATGAATTGTGTATGAATGATTTAGACTTGGAGACTGTGTGGTATAATGTCAAGAAAGGTTTGGTGGATGCAGCTACCGAAGTATGTGGTGTAAGTAAGAGAACGAATGAAAGGAAAAATAATACGTTGTGGTGGGATGATGAGGTACGGATGGAAGTAGAAGCAAAGAAGAGAGTATGGCTAGATTTACTAGCAACCAAGGCTAGTTATTCTAGCGGTATGAATGATGACATTGAAAGAAAAAAGGCAGTCTTTAGACATCTAAATAAGAGAGTGAAAGAAGTAGTTGAAAGGAAAAAGCAAGAAAGAACGGATAAGAATGATAGAAGAATATCGGATAACTTCCAGGCAAATATTAAAATGTTCTGGAAACTCGTAACAACTACCAGGGGACATTCAAAACAGCCTAGAATGAATGCTATATGAGACCAGAATGGCTGTATTCTGAATAGCGAAGTGTCGAGTTTAAGGAGATGGAAGGAATACTTTGAAAGCGTGTTTATGAGTGATGAGACGTTTGAATTAAATGAAATAGAAATTCCGAAAGAAGAGGAAAGAGATAGAGAGATAAATATAGATGAAATAATGATGAAAGCAATGAAAAGTATGAAAGCAGGTAAGGCAGCCGGATATGACAGAGTATCACTCGAAATGCTAAGGGCTGGAGAGGGAGTGGTGGCAGACCTGTTGTACACCTTGTTTAATTTGTGTTGGGAACTTAAGCGAGTACCGGGAGATTGGTGCAAAGCCGTGATAGTCCCACTATATAAAGAAAAAGGATCGCAGCAGGACTGTAAAAACTACCGTGGTATCAGCCTTCTTAGCATTGTGGGAAAACTGTATGCTAAGGTACTATCTTCTTAGCGAATTAAAATGCAGACGCGTTGTCACTCGTGAGGACTAAGATAGAATGCCTCTTTTAAAGTAAAAAGGGTCTCCGGTTCTCTACACTCACCATACGAAACACAGCAGCATTAAGCTGCTATTTTACGCTGGTATTCCGTGAGAGCGTGGTCCTTCCCCGGTCGAGCCGACCCATTCGTGCTACAACTATACTATTAATATAGCTGCAGCATGGCTCTACCACGTATAAAACGACGTGACGGACTAATTTTCCTAGCAGTGATATTTATCATAATAATGATGACGTGGAAGATGGGTGCGGCGGTACTTCACGCCGGGGCAGCTTCTTACCTTATATAAAGCGGAAGTCCGGTCGTGCATGGAGTACTGCTGTCACATATGGCATGGTGCTGCAAAATGCCACCTGGCAGCGTTGGACTCAGTGGAGAGACGTGCTACGAGGCTCATTGGTGACCTTGATTTGGTTGAAACCAATACTGTCAGCCTCGAGCACAGGCGCAGAGTAGCCAGTCTCTCGGTATTCTATGGGATGCATTTCGATGAATGTGCGCAGGAATTACACGCTTTAATTCCTGCCTCTCCTTTCCACCATGGGACTACCAGGCGGTCGGCGGGTTTTCATCCCTTTGTTGTCGATATTCCACGCATTAGAACCAAACGGTTTGCTTCATATTTTGTAATGCGTACAGCAAAGGAGTGGAATAATTTGCCGGCGTCTATCTTTCCGTCCGAATACAATCTGGGCGTCTTTAAGGCAAGAGTGAATAGGCTTTTGTTACGCTAAGACAGTGCTATTTACCATCTATAGCTGCATCACCACTTATCACCAGGTGGAATTGTGGTCAAGCACTGGCTTATAATAAGTAAAAAAAAGATAAATATTTATCTATCTTCCGTGTCATCATTATTTTCGGATTGATAGTCTAATAATTGTAAGTTGAGAGATATTTCTTGATACTTCTTGAAATTTCCAATTTAGTAGCATTTTCTCACTAGCAGTCCAACTAATGATAATAATCTAGTTTCACTTGCGCTAGCCAAATATGGTCCGAGAGCTCATGACGCATTATTCATGTAGTGTTTGATGCATCATTAAACTTTGTTGAAAAGTATCAATCCACTCAATAAGCAGGTATATGACTGTTTGCTTGGCCTACCTGGGTACACCTGGTAATGCGCATATAGGTAAGTCGCAAAAAAATTCGCCCAAGAAAGGTGTTTGATTGAAATTTAAAATAAATTAAAAATTAATAATGACTATCCGTCAGCTAAGTTGATAAAGAATTAAGAAAAAAAATGGCAGACCCCAAAGTTGTATTTTCAAAAATTCCAAAAAGTATTTGATTTAATCTGCTATTTTGCTAGTATTCCGTGAGCGTGGTCCTTCCCGGTTGAGCCGACCCATTCGTGCTACAACTATACTATTAATATAGCTGCAGCATGGCTCTACCACGTATAAAACGACGTGACGGACTAATTTTGCTAGCAGTGATATTTATCATAATAATGATGACGTGGAGATAGGTGCGGCAGTACTTCACGCCGGGGCAGCTTCTTACTTATATAAAGCGGAAGTCCGGTCGTGCATGGAGTACTGCTGTCACATATGGGATGGTGTGCAAAATGCCACCTGGCAGCGTTGGACTCAGTGGAGACGTGCTAAGAGACTCATTGGTGACCTTGATTTGATTGAAACCAATATTGTCAGCCTCGAGCACAGGCGCAGAGTAGCCAGTCTCTCGGTATTCTATGGGATGCATTTCGGTGAGTGTGCGCAGGAATTACACGCTTTAATTCCTGCCTCTCCTTTCCACCATCGGACTACCAGGCGGTCGGCGGGTTTTCATCCTTTGTTGTCGATATTCCACGCATTAGAACCAAACGGTTTGCTTCATCTTTTGTAATGCGTACAGCAAAGGTGGAATAATTTGCGGCGTCTATCTTTCCGTCCGAATACAATCTGGGCGTCTTCAAGGCAAAGTGAATAGGCTTTTGTTACGCTAAGACAGTGCTATTTACCATCTATAACATCACCACTTATCACCAGGTGGAATTGTGGTCAAGCACTGGCTTATAATAAGTAAAAAAAAGATAAATATTTATCTATCTTCCGTGTCATCATTATTTACAGATAGTTTCTCCGGGGGTTAATAATTTAAAAATATTTAAATAAATCTTGCGTGGACAAGAGACAAATATGCTACGGGTCGTAATGAGTGCGACAGAGAGCGACGATCGCCGATATGCCCTTAGTCATTCTTCGCGTTCCCATTGGCTGCGGATCACGTGATCCTGTACAGCTGTACCGGCAGGATAGTATTTACTCAGAGGATTTTCATCTAGCAAACCTTTATGCGCATTGTGATGAGTCATCGACATCACTCAATTACATATTGAATTAGGGACAACTCTTTGTACAAGTCTGCCAGGATTTCACGCTGTTACACGATTTGATTATAATCCTGCATTCTTTAAAAAGGGTAAAAAAAGACCATTTCAAATTATTAAAAACAATGCGGATTATCAAAAGGCACACATCGTCATTTGCAAGGTCCCTCAACCTTGCAAATGACGATGTACCTGGACTTCAATATCAAACATTTGCAATCCTTGAAAACTTTATCTGTGAGCTTTATGGTTATAAAACCTGTACGGATATTAATAATGCTTGGTTTCTAATGTTTTGCTCTACTTATAAATCGAAAAATACTACTTATAAATATATTCCAAGTCTATTCAAAAATATGATGCCTCAAATTTACCGCCGTGTAAGTCAAACTTACACCATCATCTTTTGCGTACGCAATAAATCACCAGTATTTGGCGCAATGCCCACTTGGTTATTCCAACTATTTGGATATCAGCTGGTAATGGATGGACATTAAAAAATGAAAAATATGAATTTTATGTGGTTTGACGGTGATTGCGTATCTCAAAACGTTTTAGATGCTATCAGAACTTCGGAAAATAACGCTTCCAATAGAACTGGTCAGTATTTTGAAATTAATTTATTTTATTTTATTGACTGTCATTTACTAATGAAAATTGTTTTGAAGATGATGAATTGATTCCTCGTTAAAGTGACGACTTCTTTGATAGTGACGAATCAACCGATGCTGAGATCAGTGAGAGAGGGAGATCATTTTTTTACTTCCAGAATTTATTTCAATGTAATCAATGAGATAATTAAAAAAAAATCTCACTTCTATCAACCCGACAATTACCTCCTTATTACCATTAGCTTTAGTTATTGTTGTGCATTTGAGAAACTTCATTTTTATCTTCTTCTTGAATTTTCATCTAGTAAGATATGAATTTAAATATATAAATATTTTTTAAGTATAAAAAATAATATAATAGTCATATTATGTGTAATATTATGCCTATGCATATCTAACATTTCAATTGTAACAGCTGTACAAGATCACGTGATTCGCAGCCAATGGGAGCACAGAGAATGACTAAGGGCATATAGGCGATCGTCGCTCTCTGTCGCGCTCGTTACGACCCGTAACACATTTGTCTCTTGTCCACGCAAGATTTATTTAAATATTTTTAAATTATTAACCCAGAAGAAAATGTCTGCTCTTTTGTTATAATTTTTTCTTATATATAATAAACACGCTGTAAAAATGGCAGATTAAATGAAACACTTTTTTGGAAATTTTGAAAATACGACTTTGGGGTTAGTTTGCCCTATGTCCACCCCTTCAGAAGTGTCTGCCATTTTTTTTCTTAATTCTTTATTAACTTAGCTGACGGATAGTCATTATTATTATTTCAATCAAACACTTTTTGGGTGAATTTTTTTGCGACTTACCTGAATGCACAGTACCACTTGTACCCAGGTAAGCCAGGCAAACAATCATATACCTACTTATTGACTGGACTGATACTTTTCAACAAAGTTTCATGATTCATCAAAAACTTCTTGAAAAATGCGTCATGAGCTCTCGGACCAATACTTTTCTAATCTCGTGAAATAAGCTTTGCACTGGCCATGTGCCACAATTAACCTTTTTTGTTCAAGTTCGGACATTTAATTTCATTATTCGATCATAAGTTATTTAATTTTGAGTATATTAATTGATTGTAGTTGGTTATAACTTTTAAAATTGTAATCACTCGTGAGACGCCGTAACTTAAGATGGCGGCTAGCATGTCGCGGACTAGGAGTAAAAAATCAGACACTACACTTGAAAACAACTCACTTTTAGGATATATTTTTAGGATTATTTGAAATTTTAATGACGACAGGCACTGACTTGTAATGTATAAAGGAAGGAAGAGACAAAATTATTGTCAATGCAATACAGTTCAAAAAATTAATTTTTGTCAAAGACACAATGCGATTTGTGCAAACGGATGAAATGACCTTTATTTAAACTCTCATTTAAAAAAATGTATTGCATTGAACTGTAATACATACATTTTCAAATTGTGCCAGACGCTGATGATTACATTCTTTGCTCCAAGTTAAAACGTTATTTACCGATTGTTGGTATAAGTGCAGATGATTTGGTAGTGATGATGAATATAGCGATGTTTTCTTCGCCAGTTTCGACCACGGTAATATTTCAATGTTTTCAACTGTTTAAGAGGTATATTTGTACAAGTGAATGAGCAACCATACCCGTTTATGTCTTGTTAATCAGGTACTTTAATCATACAGTTTTTGCGCAGTTACAAGAGCATTTATTAATTCTTACTTTCCTAATCGGGATGTATAATACAAAAAGATTAGATACTTAAATAATTATTAATTATAAGGTTACTATATAGGTTACTTGCTTGATGTCTATGAAGACAGCTTTATCTGCGATTGTCAGACGACACAAGATTGTGGAAGACATAGAGCCTGGCCCTATTCCTTTCATTAAGACGTCATGATGAAAGCAGTCGATGATTACAAAATAGGTCTAGAGAAAAGAACCCTAACATAGTTTTATATTACTTTATTAATATTTTCTTATTTATCGGTAATAGAGAGACCTTGTATATTTTCTGGGACTTTGTTGTAATAGCGTATACCTTGAACCAAGAATGAATTACTGACTCTGTGGAGTCGAAAAACTAGTATCACTAGCTTGGGTTTGTTCCTTCTGTTTACAAAGTGTATATCACTTTTTCTACTAAAACTACCTTTTTTTTTGTAAATAGTTTCTAAAACAGCCGCATTTCGTCTCTATTTAAAAACACATTGGTATTCAGATTTTTAACATTCGTTGTTGTAAATTTAATACATTTAGTTTTATTGCCGTTTACATGTAGATTATTAACGTTAAACCAATGTACTAATTTTGGTATTATTCACTTCGTCATATTTAAATGATAGACGTTTAAGTTTAAAAATCAAGGAAGTATCATCAGCAAATAATACTATATCATAATTATCCCCTACAAGGGAAGGTAAGTCATTAATATACACAAAAATTAGGAATGGGCCAAGAATCGAGCCCGGAAGGACACCCATTTTTACGGACGACCCAAAAGAACTTTTAGCATTGATAATAACTATCTGCATTCTATTATTTAAATATGAAATAATAATTTTAAGCGCTGTGTTCTTGACACCATAGTACTGTAGCTTCCTGATTAATTTCTCATGGTGAACACAGTCGAAGGCCTTGGAAAGGTTACAAAATACACCCAAAGCATCCTCTATATTCTCCCATGCACAATAAATATGTTTTATAAGTTCGATTCCGGCATCGGTAGTCGAGCTACCCCTTGTAAAACCAAATTATTTTTAAGAGGCAATTTATTTATAATAAAAAAACTTAACATCTGATCTAAAATAATTTTTTCAAAAATTTTGCTTAATGTTGGTAGTACAAAAATTGGTCTAAAATTGGCGGGGTCTAATGTACTACCAGATTTAAATAAAAGTATGATTTTACTATGTTTCATTAGATCAGGAAACACACCAGATTCGATGCTTCTATTAAAAATTGTGGCTAGATAAGGTGCTATTGTATCTATTATAGATGCAATTACTTTAACGGGAGGAAAACCGGCGACGAGGTTCGCCACCCGTCACGTTCTGTCTCCCGGAGGGGCGAAAAGTGGATTGCGGAGGCCCGTCTGGCTACGCTGAATGTGTGTGGAGCAATGAATGATAAGATGGATGAAGTATGCGAAATGATGAATGATAGAGGAATAGATGTGTTATGTGTAAATGAGACGAAACGAAAGGGAAAGGATGCCACTGCACATGGCATGTATACCGCTTAGTGGTCTGGGGTAGACGAGACCGAGCGGGCATGCCAGAGAGTCGGTGTCATCCTTTCAGAAAGAATGGGTCAATGTGTGAAAGAGTATGAATGTGTAAGCCCAAGGCTGCTATGGATACAAATGAAAGTGGGCTTAAAGAATTTGTTTGTGCTAGGGGTGTACGCCCCAGATATGTCTAAGTCCACTTATATCCGAGAGCAGTTTTGGGACATGGTAAGGATGGTGTTGATGAAATGTAAGGCAAATGAAAATATTATTATGTTAGGAGATTTTAATGGAAGGGTTGGGGTGAAGAGGTCTGGTTATGAAAGGATATTGGAACGTTTGGCGATGAAAGTATAAATGAGAATGGTGAAGACCTCCTCACCGTATGTGTGGAAAAGAATCTTTTGTGACGAACACTTTCTTTCGTCATAAGAAGATTCACACGTATACATGGGAAAGAGGTGATGATAGAAGCATGATAGATTTCATAATTGTGGATGAAAGAATGAGGAGCGCAGTGGTAGATACAAGGGTTTACAGGGGTCCAACGTAGGGACGGATCATTACTTGGTCTTATGCCGAATTAATGGTCTATTCAAGCGTTGGCGGCATCGGACATCTGTGTCTACCACTGCGTTACAGCGTATAAGAATAGAGAGGTTACAAGATGAAGGTGTGAAGAAGTTCAAATGTAGACTGAGAGAAAATATAAGTGGTATGGATGAATTGTGTATGAATGATTTAGACTTGGAGACTGTGTGGTATAATGTCAAGAAAGGTTTGGTGGATGCAGCCACCGAAGTATGTGGTGTAACTAAGAGAACGAATGAAAGGAAAAATAATACGTTGTGGTGGGATGATGAGGTACGGATGGAAGTTGAAGCAAAGAAGAGAGCATGGCTAGATTTACTAGCAACCAAAGCTGGTAATTCTAGCGGTATGATTGATGAGATTGAAAGAAAAAAGGCAGACTTTAGACGTATAAATAAGAGAGTAAAAGAAGTTGTTGAAAGGAAAAAGCAAGAAAGAACGGATAAGAATGATAGAAGGATATCTGATAACTTCCAGGCAAATATTAAAATGTTCTGGAAACTCGTAAGAACTGCCAGGGGAAATTCAATACAGCCTAGAATGAATGCTATACGAGACCAGAATGGCTGTATTCTGAATGACGAAGTGTCGAGTTTAAGGAGATGGAAGGAATACTTTGAAAGCGTTTTTATGAGTGAAGAGTCGTCTGAATTAAGTGAAATAGAAATTCCGAAAGAAGTGGAGAGAGGTAGGGAGATAAGTGTAGATGAAATAATGAAAGCAATGAAAAGCATGAAAGCAGGTAAGGCAGCCGGATATGATAGAGTATCACTCGAAATGCTAAGGGCTGGAGAGGGAGTGGTGGCAGGCCTGCTGTACACCTTGTTTAATATATGTTGGGAACTGAAGCGGGTACCGGAAGACTGGTGCAAAGCCGTTATAGTCCCAATATATAAGGAAAAGGTCACAGCAGGACTGTAAAAACTACCGTGGCATTAGCTTGCTTAGCATTGTGGGTAAACTGTATGCTAAGGTGTTAATTGAAAGAGTTATGGAAGAAACTGATGGAAAAATTTGGGATGTGCAAGCTGGATTTAGAAAGGGGATGGGGTGTACGGACCAAGTCTTTCCATGCGTATGATGCGGAGAAGTTTTGGCCAAAAACTAGAAAGTTTTTTGTGCGTTCATGGACTTGGAAAAGGCTTATGACAGAGTGGACAGGAATGTGTTATGGCAAACACTGAACTCATTTGGGTTGAGCGCTAGTTTGATGCAGGCATTAAGGTCTCTTTATAGGGACTCTAGTGCTTGTATTAGGATCAACGGGGTCTACTCGGACTGGTTTGGCATCCAAAAAGGTGTCAGACAGGGCTGTGTAGCTTCCCGTGGCTGTTTAACCTATTTATGGACAGTTGTTTACAAACTTTGAAAGTTGAAGAATGTGGGTTGAGAATGGGTGAGTTAACCGTCAAATGCCTTTTGTACGCCGATGATCAAGTCATATTTGCATCGTCGGCGGCCGAGTTGCAAATGATGGTTACTTTAATGAACCGGTCATTAAAAGAAAGGGGTATGAAAGTGAACGCAAGTAAGACGAAAGTGATGGTTTTTGAAAGAGAAGAAAGTAAAACGTTATGTGAAATAAGAATAGAAGGGGAGTTGATTGAGCAAGTGGATGAGTTTGTATATTTGGGATGTTTATTTAGTAGGGATGGTAGATATGATAAGGATATAGAACGACGAGTGAACGCAGGAAATAGAGTGAATGGGGCTCTACACGCTATTATGAAGAGTCAGAATGTGTCAAAAAAGGCACGTTTGGCAATTCATAATGCTGTGTTAGTCCTACTTTAATGTATGGTAGTGAAAGTTGGGTCTGGCAGAAGAAGCATGAGTAGAATAAATGCTGTAGAAATGCGATCATTAAGGAGTATGCTAGGGTTGAATCTAAACGACAGGGTGAGAAATAGTGTGATAAGAGAAAAGTGTGGTTTGCAAGATGACGTTTTGACCAGGATTAAGAAAGGAATGCTTCGGTGGTTTGGTCATGTAGAAAGAATGAACGAGGAAAGAGTGACAAAGCAAATTTATGTTGCAGAAGTGAACGGAAGAGTCGAAGGGACGCCTAGACGAAGGTTTATCGACCAAATTGGCGATATATTGAAAATGGGCCAGATTAGAGTACCCTTAACCGACGAGCGTGTATGCGTAGATATGGATGTAAAGGAGGCGAGAGAAGTATGTCAGGATCGTGCCAAATGGAAGTCCGTAGTCTCTGCCTACCCCTCTGGGTGACAGGCGTGAGTGTTTATGTATGTATGTATATGTAACTTTAACGGAAATCCCTCATAAGTCTGCCCCTTTCTTAACATCAATAGTTTTAAAATATTTAACGATGTCTTTTGGCAATACTCTATGGAATTTAAAAGTATTTGAACAAGTCTTTACATTTTTTAAGCAATGATTTAGCGACAGTAGGAGAAGAATTTAATGATTTTGTTGTCAAAAAAGGAACATCAGTAAAATGTTTCTCAAAAGTCATAGCAACTTCTTGATCAGATTGAGTTAAATTATTGTTAATATTCAATGAGGTCTAATAATTTTCTGCTCACCAGATGTCGCTAGATGACAGTGTTTACCTCAGTTTTTTGTTAAAAAATGTAATTTAATTGAGAAGTTGGTTTTTAATAAAAGTTTATCAGTTTCTAGAGTATTATATTAATACACAAAACAATGCGTCAGTGGTTTGCTCTTTAATTTTTTGCACATTATAACTCTTTTTTTAAAAAAATCTACTTTTATGAATATCTGTGGCTTGATTTATTTATTTTTAATCTTATTAATATAAAATATAGCTAATAGTGCAGACAGAAACAATAACCTTTACATTTTCCGAACAAATTAACTTCCCCGCTATGAAATCTGTCAAATATTATACCTCACCTTCTAGTGGCGCCGCCCTGGTGGCAGAAAAAGTCGTGGATGCCCTCATTGAAAATCCGAGTTGCGTGATTTGACCTTGCCCGTTTCACTATTATTTATACTCCATGTCATTTAAATTTTATCGAATGCAGTTTTAATTTTGTTGCTTAAATGTAAAGCCTTAACTATGGAGCATACTTAAAAAAAAATTGAATATGTTTTTACATACTCTCTAAATATAACACTATGATTATATGATTTCATTAATCTCAATAAGTTATACGAAAGTTATACGAGCTTTATTGATAATATTTCATTAATCAATAAAGCTCGTATAACTTTCGCCTACTTCCTAAATTCCTACTGTCGCCCATTCATTAAATGATTTGCGACTGTTTATAAATAAAGTTTTAGAAGTCAATATTCTATTAAATTCACAAGTTATAATTTTAAATAATGCACCATACAAATAGTCAGCACCATTTTTAAATGAAAGTGATGGAAGTCCTTTTACTATGTTACTTCTAAACCTTTCTAAACGATGTTCATTTATTAGAACAAACACAACTTTCTACTTTTTCTGTTTTTGGTGTATGTAAGACAATGAGACCAACTGTCCTTAGTGATCTGAACTTAAATTTTGAATGATTGATTTATGCAAGGACTTAACATCTGTAAAAATCTTATCTATACAGGTCGCACTAGGCCCAGCAATACGTGTCGGTTCTAAGAATAAATTAACAAGATTATACGATTTAAATAATGAGCTAAACAACATATTATGTTTATCTCTGCTTAGCTTAATTGTTGTCTGGAAGAGAATGCCTTAAGGCATTAAGTCCGCCATATGTACGATTTTATTATTTGTGCAAAGATTAAATAAATAAATAAATTTTCCAGGATACCAAAGCGCCTTGATGTCTATGAAGACAGCTTTATCTGCGATTGTCAGACGATACAAAATTGTGGGAGACGAAGAGTGCGGCCCTGTTCCTTTCATTAAAACAAAGCTAGACATCATGATGAAAGCAGTCGATGATTATGAAATAGGTCTAGAGAAAAGAACCCTAACATAATTTCACACACACACTCATACACACACACACTCACTCACACACACACACACACACACACGCGCGCACGCACGCGCGCACGCACACACACACACTCGATAGAAGAGGAATAACTTATAGTTTTATTTAAAAAAAAATGTTTTATAAAAGTCTGCGTTAAAATTTAATATTGTAAAATTGCATGGGAAGGTACTGATATCCTAAGATACAGAATTAATCCTAGTTTAGGAATCAGCGCAACAATTATTCTGTAACCTATATAAGTTTTAATAAAGATTATTATTATTATTATTATTTTGATAGATAAGATGGTAGTTTTATTATTATAATTTTATAAAAGGTGGATACGGAAAACTATATGTGAAAATTGAGTGCTGATTTACTAATTTGAATAAAAGTTTAAGTAATTAGTGGCGTATTATTAAAAACCTTATTTACAAAGAACATAATTTTTAGAATAAACACTCAACGTATTACATTTAATAACTAAACCATTTTGAATGAATGTCTTTGTATTGACTGAACCCATGAGAACTCCTCCGCCGAAGCCAACCTCACAACTAGGTAAGACGTTTGCGGATGTTGCCCGAAAATCTTCACAACCGGCACCCTCTTGTGGTCGAAAACGAAAGAATGTGAATATAAGATCAGTTCCAGTTGTGACCCGAAACAAAATTGCTAATGACGGCTTTACTCTTGTTGAGAGGAGACGTCGGTCGAGACCCGTCTGTAATTAGCGTGGGACCGCCATAATAAACGCTAGTACAATTCTGCGTGTTGTGGAGCCCACCATACAGCTCTACATCTCGCGTTTGGACAAAGGGGGAAGACGTCCTGCGTTTCGTGGAAGAACGAAACCGATGCTGCATAGAGGATCCGATCTCTTTACATTTGCAGCGTCTGGAGTCTAATAGGTCAACGAACTTCATATAATCCTACGTACTACAGGTTCCTGTAAAACACAAAGAGACATTCCTCGCTCCTGATTTCTGGCCCCCTGGGGTAGTGTTTCGCCGGTACAGAGAAGCGTCAAAGAAGAAAGATCCTAAATAGTGTTAAGTTATGTTTATATTTTATATATATTTTTAGATTAAGGTATATATTGCTATGGGCCAATGTTCTTAATTTTTAAGTCCTTGATGCCTGAAATAAAGTTATTGTATTGTTTTGTATTTTATTAAACCTGTTGAAAAGTTTTGCCATAGTCAGGTCATAAGCAGGCGAATAGAGAATTAGAAATTTCGCCAAGAGGACCACATTAAAATATCATGGTTTGGTATGTCTTATGAATAAGAAGGCAACTAAAAGGCAACGGGGAAAATACAAATATTTTTTGTTGAATGAAACTCATTTTGTCACTTGTTGTTTGTTTTATAAAAAAAACACCGCTTTCTTTCAGGGCTTATTAGGTTGTGACTCCATCTAGCGGGGGGCTGTTTTGCATTTTGTTTACCTACTCTTTGCTTGCCACTTGCCTACGAGGTAATAGTGCAGGCCACTCAAAAACCTTTTTTTTTAAAATAATATGAGAAAAATATTTTTAACTGTCGGACATGAGCCTCTAACATAGTAAAGAGGACTCGCCTAATCGTTACGCTTGGCAGGCGGCGGATTGTATTACTAGAAATTTTACACTTGTGACGTTCTTCCCCGTCGGCGCTCGCGTGTGGCGTGAAAGCGATGCTATCTATTGTAAGCATTGGTGATGAGAGCCTTCGTGATAATCAAGCTTTGTATCGTAGAACACGTCAAGAGGACGCAAATGAAATATGTGTAATTTTCGACGTATATCCTAAGCAAATATTATATCTTGTTTAATCAAAAATCAATTATTGTCCACGGGCTTCAAGTCCAAGTTACTACATCATTAGCAATTAGTAGCTGTTAGACATTGAGAGCATGATCATAAACAGTAAACATAAAGCGCATGTCTATGACGCGACAAAGGAAGACTCATTTAAATTTTTATTATCTGTGGTTCTTTGCTTCCATTACTTGCAAAACATTGTTGTCGTACTATTTTGTTAATTTACTACAAATAAATAATTAAGTACAGTATTAAATGTAATCATTACAAATATATCTCACAAACATAACAATGGCGACGGGATACGTGATCGAATCTACGCAAACTACAAGTGATATACTAAAAGTGGTTTATACTGGATGTTACAAAACTACCCGTAAAGCCGAAAGGAGGTTAAATGGGGCCTTATAACGAGTCCATTCACAATATTTAAGAACCGTAGTAACGCTGTATAACATACCCCAAAAAAATAAAAAAATATTATTATTTTCACTGATGTGCAAACCCTATTTCAGTAAAATTAAAGAGTAAACTACGCAGAATGTACCTACATTTCTACCTAATTCGCGGAATGACAAACATTTTAAAAGACCTAACCTAACGAAACAACCTAAACGAACACTTAATTTTTCATAATAAAATCTAATCTAATACCGAATCTTGTTCCGGCTCGCCTCGTACTTGTGGTCGGCTCTTCTTCAAATGATTCTAACACTAATTCAGCCTGCCTGGCGTCGACTGTGCTTGGACGTCCACTTCCAGTAGACCGATGAAAAGAGTCTTGACATGTTCAGAAAACACTGGTACGAAGGCAGCCGTCGCTGTTCAGTGGGGGGTCTACTATCGATAAATCGTTGCCGATACAGTTCGCGAGCACGATTTAAATTGCTATCTTCATGGCCTACGCATAACATCATATCGTAATATTCAGAGTTAGAAAGCATCGTTATTTTGCAAAAAATTTTGGAAAAAAAACTCAGAACAGTTGTAGGATATAGATTACAAGATTTGAAATTGACAACATATTTTTTTTTTCCAACTAGACGTTTTTTGAAGCCAGTACTTGAGTATAATGACATCCTTGTATTGAGGTAGCAAATTTATGAATGAAAAATAGAAAAACTATTAAAGTAGACAATTATTAGGTAAAATAGCTACGTAGGTCTTTCTGTTAAATAATCTGGTTCCCAGACATGACAACTTACTAGGGTTGACAAAATTTTTGGCTTTGATAATTAATTATATTTTTATGGGGTATTTTGTAACACGTTGTATAACCTCGTTCTTGTGAAAAAGCACATGCACATACCCGCTTCTATTCTCATTCTATCCGGGGGTTCCATATCCTGTAGTGATAACCCGCTTCACGAAATTCCTTTTGCCCATCATTAAAACTCACAATGTAACAATAAATAACTACAGCACTGGCGCAAATGATGGAAACAATGCGAGGTATGAAAACACAGCAAACCAATGATTTCAAAAGGAAGGATATGCCCATCTAAACATTTTACTTATACCTTCTTCATACAAGCAAAAGTAGCACCATTAGTCTGAGAGCTGGCGAGGAATTTTGGGAAGGTCCTTTTGGTAAGTTGAAATTGTGAAAAAATATAATTTCGTCAATTGGCGAATCCAGTCCCACGAGTCTGGCAGAGCGTTTGCGGTTATTTCGTTACTGCGCAGCATATAACATTTGCAAAAAAAATTCCAATAAAATGCTTTTTTGGCAACTTGATTTCTCTTTTATCTTTTAATTTAGTTATTATATAATTCAAAGAAAATATCCCAGATGTTTTTGTCGATTATAAAGTATTACCTCTCCAAAAATATTTTTTTTAAATTCGTAAAAAATATACTTTTAGAAATCTCAAATTTTAATCACGTATTTATTGAGTAATTTTTAATAATACATGCAAATCGTCAGACGAATTTAGCGGTTTTAAACAATTCCCAGACATGAATAAAGTTTACAAATGAATACGACAAAAAAGTCTTATGCGTAGTCATAAGTGCGAGAAAAATAGCTTATCGAAGCATGCCGACAGCGGATGGGGGCCTAAGCTCCTCGCGCTGTGAATGATTATTATGAAATATCGTTTTCAAAGATTTTAAGATTAAATTCTTGTTTTTGGATTTAGCATGTATGTATGCGCATATATGTAAACTGTCTTATTTTCAACAATAATATGTGGATGATTAACTAGTAAATCGAATTGTTGAAAAACTAATAAGTCTTCTGTTCTGAATGGTGGACGTAGCTTTAATATCAGTAAAGGAAAGCTTATTTATATAAGTATTAGCTTCTAAATGGGAAGCTTATTTCCCAGTACACCCTGCATGAGGATGTACTGGGAAAAAAGATGGCGAGACACTATGTTTCCAGATCTTATGGCATGGAATCGTTTTACTTAAATATTATAATTTATGAGGTTTCAGTTCAATTTGAATGTATTCCTTTTTAGTTTTTTACACTATTTGATTATTATTTTTTATAGGAGAGGGGCAAACAGGCATGCGGCTCACCTCATGGTGGTGACTATCGCCGCCCATGAACAACCGCAACACCAGAGGAATTGCAGATGCGTTGCCGGCCTTTTAGAAAGAGTAGGCTCTTTTCTTGAAGGTCCCTAAGTCGTATCGGTCCGGAAAAATCGCTGGTGGTAATCGATTCCACAAGAAAGTTGTGCGAGGAAGAAAACTTTTCTAAATCGCACAGTGGTGGACCGCCAATCATCCAGGTGGTATGGATGGTATCGCGAGTTTTGTCGCAATGTGCGATGCTGAAACTGAGCGGCTGGAATTAGTCCGAACAATTCCTCAGAGCACTCCCCGTGGTACATGCGAGAAGATCCTGGAGCTGGAAGAAGAGATAGACAAGTTGCGCTGGAATATTATAGGATTATCCGAGGTCCGAAGAGAGGGGAGGACACGGTAATCCTCGAATCCGGCAACTTGTTCTATCACCGGGAGGGCGACCATCTGTCCCAAGGAGGTGTCGGATTTATCGTCCACAAGTCTCTCGTTAACAACGTTGTAAAATTGGGAGTGTGTCGACGAGGGTTGCGTACCTTATACTCAGAATCACCAAACGGTATTCGCTGAAGGTCATACAGGTTTACGCACCAACTGGCACACCCCGATGAAATGAAAATGTGAGGATATCTCTAGAGCCATGCATTCCTCTAAAACCCACTATACGGTGTTAATGGGAGACTTCAACGCAAAGCTAGGCACAAGAGAGAACGGTGAGCTGAAAGTAGGAAATTCGGATTAGGGCAACGAACCCAAGGGGCCAGCAGCTGGCCGACTTCATGGAGAAAGAGGACTCTTTATGATGAACTCTTTCTTCCAGAAGCAGCCCCACAGAAAGGGGACCTGGTCGAGCCCCGACGGTTCGACAAAAATGAGATTGACTTCATTATGACGACTAGACGCCAACTGTTCAGTGATGTCTCAGTGATCGCGAGGTGAAAACTGGTAGCGATCACCGAATGATTAGAGGCACACTGAACCTAAACGTTAAGTTGGAGAGTTGTCGTCTAATGAAGTCAACGCTCCATCCCCTCGTGCTCTAATCGAAAGTCCCGAAACCTTTCAGCTCGAGTTACAAAACCGTTTTCAGTGCCTGAAGATTGCAATGCAGTGGACGATATGAATGACAAGCTCGTGGAAACTGTCCATGCGGTCGGAGCTAAGTTTTGTAAGACCCGCCGCAGAAGAACACAAAAACTCTCCGATCACACTCTTAATCTCATGGCTGTTAGACGGGAAATGAAGCTGCAATCTTCAGTAGATTTGATAGCATACAGGCAACTGAACAGACAGATCTCCAAATGCATGCGGCGGGACTTGCGCAACTTCAATACAGCTCGTATTGAAGAAGCGATCGAGCGGAACCAGGGCTCCAAAGTCTTTGCCAGAGATCTGTCTGCCAGAAAGAGCCAACTGTCGAAGCTGAAGACCGAGTGTGGCAGCGTCGTTTCCGGGACACCTGAGATTTTGAGTGAGATTGAGAGGTTCTATGGGCAGCTGTACACATCATCGTTGGAGCCACGCAAGTGTGGTAACGATCCAAGAGCGAGTCTTATCCGACACTATTCCGATGATATCACGGACGTCAGTCTGAGCGAGATTAGAATGGCTCTCCAGCACCTTAAAACAGCAAGGCCCCAGGCGAGGATGGAATTACGGCGGAGCTTCTGAAAGCGGGTGGAAAACCGGTGCTTGAAGTCCTTCAGAAGCTCTTTAATTCCGTCCTACATGGTGGCACTACACCGGGCGTGGAGCAGAAGTGCGGTGGTCTTGTTCTTCAAGAAAGGCGACAACGCTCTCTTGAAGAACTACAGACCGATTTCCTTCTGAGCCGCGTCTACGTGCTGTTTTCGAGTCATTACAAATCGTCTCGCACGCAGACTCGACGACTTCCAGCCTCCCGAACAAGCCGGTTTCCGAAAAGGCTTTAGCACCATAGACCACATACATACCCTTCGGCAAATTGTACAGAAGTCCGAGGGTACAATTTGCCACTATATCTGGCGTATGTGGACTATGAGAAAGCCTTTGATTCCGTCGAAATTTGGGCGGTGCTGCAGTCCTTCAGCGGTGCCAAGTTGACTGTCGGTATATCGAAGTGTTGAAGTGCTTGTACAGTAGGGCTACGATGGCTATCCGAGTACAGAACCAGAGTACAAAACCTATCCAACTGCAGAGAGGTGTAAGACAGGGTGACGTTATATCCCGAAACTCTTCACCGCTGCATTGGAAGACGTTTTCAAGCTTCTGGACTGGAAAGGATACGGCATTAACATCAATGGCGAGTACATCACTCACCTTCGATTTGCCGACGATATAGTCCTATGGCAGAATCGCTGGAGGACCTAAGCACTATGCTCAATGACCTCAATAGTGCCTCCCAACGGATAGGTCTTAAGATGAACATGGACAAAACAAAGATCATGTTTAATGTCCATGTCACACCTATGCCGGTAGTTGTTGGGAGCACTAAGCTCAGTTGTTGACGAATATGTTTACCTGGGACAAATAGTCCGACTAGATAAGTCCAACTTCGACCGAGAGGTCAATCGACGGATTCAACTCGGCTGGGCAGCGTTCGGGAAATTACGGCACATCTTCTCGTCAGGTATACCTCAAAACTTGAAAACGAGGCTGTACAACCAGTGCGTGTTGCCAGTGATGACCTACGGAACTGAGACGTGGTCCTTCACTGCTGGCCGGATGAGGAAGCTCAAGGTCGCTCAGCGAGCTATGGAGGCTATGCTCAGGTCTCACTGCGTGATAAACTTAGAAATGAGGATATCCGCAGTAGAACCAGAGTGACCGACATAGCCCAACAGATTAGTAAGCTAAAGTGGCAATGGGCCAGCCATATAGCTCGAAGAACCGACAACCGATGGGGAAAAAGGTTCTCGAGTGGCGGCCTCGTACCGGCGGACGAAGTGTGGGCGTCCCCACTAGATGGAGTGACGACCTGGTAAGACATGCAGGAAGTCGATGGATGCGGGTGGCTCAGGACCGTGCTTTGTGGCATTCCTTGGGGGAGGCCTATGTTCAGCAGTGGACTTGTGAAGGGCTGTAATGATGATGATGACTTGAGTATAATGACATCCTTGTATTAAATGGTAGCAAACATTTATGAATGAAAAATAGAAAAACTATTAAAGTAGACAATTATTAGGTAAAATAGCTACGTAGGTCTTTCTGTTAAATAATCTGGTTCCCAGACATGACAACTTACTAGGGTTGACAAAATTTTTGGCTTTGATAATTAATTATATTTTTTATGGGGTATTTTGTAACACGTTGTATAACCTCGTTCTTGTGAAAAAGCACATGCACATACCCGCTTCTATTCTCATTCTGTCCAGGGGTTCCATATCCTGTAGTGATAACCCGCTTCACGAAATTCCTTTTGCCCATCATTAAAACTCACAATGTAACAATAAATAACTACAGCACTGGCGCAAATGATGGAAACAATGCGAGGTATGAAAACACAGCAAACCAATGATTTCAAAAGGAAGGATATGCCCATCTAAACATTTTACTTATACCTTCTTCATACAAGCAAAAGTAGCACCATTAGTCTGAGAGCTGGCGACGAATTTTGGGAAGGTATGCGTAGTCATAAGTGCGAGAAAAATAGCTTATCGAAGCATGCCGACAGCGGATGGGGGCCTAAGCTCCTCGCGCTGTGAATGATTATTAAGAAATATCGTTTTTAAAGATTTTAAGATTAAATTCTTAAAAGACCACGAAACTGCACATCACTCGATATGTTGACACCGAGGATTCCAATACTGGCTGAAGCAACAAGGAGAGTGCCTTGAAACTGAGGAGATACGACAAAGGGGTTCTTTTTAGCGGTAAACGCGCAAACTTGTGTCTTCTGGGGATTGAACTGGAGTAGATTTAGTCGCTCCCAATCCGAGACTTTGTTCAGCAAAGACTCGACTTCAGACACAAGTTTGTCCCGGTACTCGGCGACGTTTTCCCGAGAAATATTTGCACGGCCGGTATATAAGGCATCACCAGTGCTGTCGTCTGCATAGCAATGAATGTTACCAGTTTGCAACATATCATTGATATGCAGGAGAAACAGCGTTGGCGATAGCAAGCAGCCTTGTGGAACACCAGCGTTGATAGGCTTGTAATCAGAGCAAGGAAACTGGTGATCCAATTGCACAATTTCTCGGGAAGCCCATAGGAAGGGAGCTTCGAAAGAAGCGCTTTGTGCCAGACCCGATCGAAGGCCTTCGCTATGTCCAAACTAACGGCCAATGCCTCCCCCTTGGGCTCTACTGCCTCCGCCCATCTATGAGTCAGGTAGACCAGAAGATCACCAGCTGATCGATCACGACGAAAACCGTATTGGCGGTCACTAATCAGCTGGTGATCCTCAAGGTACCTCATGAGCTGGCAGTTTATAATAGACTCCATTATTTTGAAGAACAAGGAGGTGATGGCGATAGGCCTGTAGTTGGACGGGTCTGAGCGGTCGCAGTTTTTAGGGATCGGGTGGACCAAAGCCGTCTTCCATGAATTCGGGACTACGCCTTGGGAGTAGGAGTACCGGAAAAGACTCGTTAAAACCGGGGCCAACTCCGGAGCACACGTCTTCAGCACAATGGGAGGGACTCCATCAGGCCCACTCGACTTGCTGACGTCCAGGGAGAGGAGTGCTTTGCGAACCGACCGCTGTGTAAACCGACCGACGTGTGTGTGGGACAATCAAGATATAGTATTATTTGCTGATGATACTTCTTTAATTTTCAAACTCAAACGGCAGTCAATTAATTATAACCTAAATTGTAAAGAGTCCCTTAGAGAAAAATTTAAAGAAATAAACATATTAACTTTGGCATCGCAATATATTTATGAAAATGTAATTTATGTACATAAAAACATAAATAGTTTTAATAAGAATAAGGATGTTCATACTATAAACACTAGGAACAAACATAAGCTTGTAATGCCAGTTACTAGACTCCACAGAAACAGTAATTCATTTATGGGGCAATGATACGCTTTTACAACAAAATCCCAGAACATGTTCAAAGTTTGTCAGTAAACAAGTTTAAAAGTTTTATTAAACAAAAACTGTACAAAAAGGGTTATTATAATATCAAGGAATACATGAATGAAAATAACCCCTGGGAATAGGGTGATCGCCACCATGCTGGTTCTATGAAAATTCATTTAAAAATTGTATAAACAAAATTATTGTTAAGTGAAACATGTTTAAAAAAAAAAGTCCCGCTGGGTTTCTTGCTGGTTCTTCCCAGGACAGAGGTATTTTTCGAACCAGTGGTAAATAAAAAATGACTTTCAATAAGTATTATTATGTAATCAATATTGAATAAATCATTCATTCATTCATTCATTCATTCATTCATTCTATGCCGCCACCACACTGCAAGAATTTCACATCTTCTCTAAGTGTTTTTTATTTTTCGGATATACAGATTATATAACTTATAATATGTTCGTAGGTATAACATTAAGTAAAAATAAAAATAAAAACTGTTTTTATAATTAAACCACAACTCTTTTATTTATTTTGAGACGATTTCTCAAAATAAATAACAGCTAATATTAACAATCGTCAACAATATGGGGCACGCCCGCTTCTGTATACAGCTCGTTCCAGAATCTCATTCGCTCTCCGTTTGCGTAGTTCCCGACGGACATGTTATCCTCTATCTTCAAGTATTCTTTTCCACATCTTGTATAAGAAAGCCATTTTGTACCCAAGCTATTGTCTGGGGTTGGATTTCTGTAATGTTACGAACATCATGAATAATCATATAATATGCTATGTTTAAATATATATATTTATTAATGTATATATACGTATATCTTTAAACATATACGCGGAACATTATACGTGGTAGAGCCATGCTGCAGCTATATTATGGTTGTAGCATTAATGGTTCGGCTCGCTCTCACAGAATACCAGCGTAAAATAGCAGCTTAATGCTACTGTGTTTCGTATGGTGAGTATATAGAATCGGAAACACTTTTACTGCAATCGAGGCATTCCATCTTAGTCCTCAGGGGTGACAAGCTATCTGCATTTTGATTTTTAATCGAGGATAAATGTAGATGTCTATGGGCCACAGCATCAAGTCACCATCAGGGTGACTGCGTGTTCGTTTTTCACACTTATTCTATAAAAAAATATATGAATAAAATAAAATAATTTTATCGAGCTTAGGGGGTTAATCACATGCCATTAAGATTACAAAAACCATTTGTAAAATTCCTATCCTATCCTACTGCTGGCGGCGCAGGTCTCCTCTCATTTCTGAGAGGGTTATCAAGCGTGTTGACGGACTTAACATGCCCTTCAAATATTGTTGTATTGTAATCGTCTGTTCTTATCGTTCCCCTAAAGTATACAATCAGTTTTAACTACAAATGACTCAATTAAACCTATGAGTCAATAAAATACCAGACGGCACAAATATTGGCTCCGTGCCGTGCCGTCCACTTGTTTTCCTCATCCGACCGCCGTCACTATAAGGAAAACGAATTGTGAAGCATACGCCACGCTGGTATATTGTACGATTAGTTTAAAAACATTTTAATAACAAAAAATTACATCTTTTAGGTCACTTTATCAGTCATTATTATTTATTACTTTATTAGTCTTGGTTCAATAAGATGATGTGTCGTTAATAATTCCGTGAAGGTGTATAATGCTAATTATTTACAATATTATAAGCTAATGGTGAAAAAGGCCACGACTAAGTGTCATGGCCTTTACGGAACTATAATATTTTTATGAAATAAAATAAATAGAATTTTTATTGCATTGTAAATTTAACATTTTTAAAAGTATCATCAGATTCTATTCTTACTGGTGTACAATGTACATGCATCTGAATTAAAGTACCTACTTACCCTACAAAGGTAACTCAAATTAATTAATTATGCTTAAATTCTAAATATCCTTTTATAATGTAAAAGCAGTTCTTGAAAACTCATTCTTTCGTTAGCTTTTTTTTTAAATATTTTCAAAGGTATCTATGCACATCATAGTTATATGAATTTCTAGACACTAACGATAGTTTCACTCGGGTTTATACAGTTTATATTGTGTTCTTGAATTACGTTTAGTTATTGCGCTGGACCTAGACTTCAACATTTTATCGTTTATTCCAACAATAATGAACACATAAAATTTTATAATAAAATGGTAAGCAAACCATAAAAGTACATACAGTTTCACAATTGATTGTATACAGCAAATTTTTTATTAAAAATTTAAGGAAGACCTGATTGCAGTGCTCTGTTATTAACTAATAATGTGGCATATTCGTCAGAAAATAAGATGACACTCCTCACTCCAGACATGACTTCTGCACACTCCGGAGAAGACGTAACATCTAACAATATCTCACACTTAAGGACGCGTTTGCAAAATTGATAGGTATAGAATCGAACTATTACATTGACACAGGTCACACACACAAGTGTACGCACGGTTAGCTGCGGGTGCGGGAATCGTAATCAAGTAAAAACATTTTGATAATTTGAAAGATTGATTTTTTTTTCTCATTTCTTATACCTACAAAAATATACTTAGATACGAAATACGAATAGCTAATCCAGAGACTGCTAGGCACTAAAAGCCCTCTACTAGCAGTGAGATGGTGCCTGTGGACTTTGGGCTGGTTTTGTTAGTTATGATAAGACTTTAGCTCCGGACTTGGTGAAGTGACTTGAAGGAATACTTCGGTGACAGCTACTGGAACTCCTGGACGAGTAGACCTAAGTGTGCCGAGTTTGGGCTCGTTTTGTTAGTTATGATGAGACCTTACCTCCGGACTTGATGGAGAGACCTGATGATGTACTTCGGTGACTATTACTGGAGCTCCTGGACGAGTAGAACTAGGTGTGCCAAGTTTGGGCTCGTTTTGTTAGTTGTGATGACATTTTCGTATCGTTAATTTTGTGGAAAATGGCTAGGGAAGATCGTTTTTACAATATAAAAACTATTATTTTCAACAAAACAGTTACTACCATTTGAAGATGTAGAACCATTCTATACGTGGTAGATAGCTAATAATAGCTATGTTTGATTTGGTTTAGTTTTGACACAAAATGTACCGAAAAACAGCATAATTTTACCCGATTTGCAAACGCACCCTTAAAAATCAAACAGCTTAGGCGAACAGGCCACAAAGGAACAGATAATAAACGTTAGTACTTACATAAAATAAATGTTTTCTTATATATATATATAGTATATTAATGTGTATAATACATAAATACTCCCGTGAAACATAGGCCATTTTAATACGGTTAGGTAAAAAGATGGTGGTTTTTTAAATATTCGAGACGGAAATGTTCAATCACGTATGTACGCACACACTCACACATACCACAGTGGTACTTAACAATGGTGATTAGTATAATATATTATTACTTACCCAGTTTTAGCGAAATTAGTCCATAAAGTAGTGAATTTAAGCGCCAGTTCTCTAAGTTTCTGTTGTTCGTCATACGGTTTTTTATTTAAAAAGTTGTAAAACAAATAAAACAGTTCATCTCCATGGCTCGCACCTTTCAATTGTGCAAACTCTGAGAACTTCTTTAAAATGTTCAAGTCCGTGTCATAATTAAACCTATACATGTATACAGGTTGACCCGACGCACTGTATAGATGGGCGAATCGTTGTGTATTGTAAAAGAAATGAATATCACTACCAATACGTTCAATTGTTTGCGGATCATCTTTCGTTAAGTTTTTGTTGCCCAAATAAATTTGTTTCACCCTGTCTCCAAATTCTTTAAGTTTGTCATTTGATACCTTTTCTGCTATCTCTCTCTGAACATGATAGGATGGATTCTCATTGTAAAAGTCAAGTTTTGGTAAAAGGAAAGAGATCAACGCTAAACCTTCAGCTGAATTGTAACCAATCATAAGCGGCACTTTATTGGTTTTACCTTTAGCAAGTAAATTCACAGGTTCTTCATCTATAAAAGCCTTAACACCTTTGAATTTCTTCTCTACGACTGGAACGAAATAATCAGGTAATCCTCTGTAAGTTTCTTCCATTGTCATAGTTTTTTGGGCAAGGTTGGTAAGAAGAGTTGGTTTGAGCCCGCGCAAGAATTGCAACAATTCATTTGTATCGTTCGTTTCTTTGCCTAAAAGTTTTCCTGCTCTAAAAGCTCTTTCCTTAGCATTCCTATCGTTGGCCCAGTCTTGAATACACGTGCCACTTTCCGCAATTGCTCTGTTAAACAAGCCTTTGGACATCGGCGAGAGTAAATGAGAAGTGACTGAACTTGCACCCGAACTTTCTCCGAAAATAGTGATACTATTGGGATCTCCACCGAATCGCGCTATATTATTTTTAACCCAACGAAGAGCAGCGACTTGGTCTTTCATTCCAGCATTACCTGGAACCTCATGCGTGTCTAGAGATAGGTACCCCAGTAACTCCAGACGATAGTTCATCGTCACCAATATGACGTTATGTGGCAGTAGTAAGTCCGGACTGAACGTTTGGGAATTGCCGGAGTTAAAGCTGTAACTTCCACCGTGAATGAATACCATGACTGGAATCTTTGCATCAGAACGTAAAGACTTTGTATAGATGTTTACGAATAGACAGTCTTCACTGCCTTCTACGATTTGTGATATAGATAAGTCGTACTGCGTGCAGACGGGTCCATGTTCAGTCGCGTTGCGAATTACTTTCCATGGTTTTGGTGCTAGAGGAGCCTGGAAGGTTTAATTGTATTATAATATTGAAGCGACAAATGTGTTAACGGTAACCTGCGCCTTGTAACAGAATGTTATATTACTAAGTTCCCATTATTATAAATAAACTTATTATTTATATCTCATGATAATCCTTATGTTCCAAGTTAGTCTTACCGTGTAGAGGCGGTGTAAGAATACCCAATTCCCCATATCGACCCGTGGGTGTCGTAAGAGGCGACAGATGCAAACTGAAGTAGGATATTGGCAAAAACATCTTCCTGGTAACAACTTAAAATAATAAAATATGCGGTTGCCAACCCACCTGTCAAGCGTGCAACAATGGCAAAATGCCTATGAAGCAATCTGGAGGCCTATGTTCAGCAGTGGACTTTTATAGGTTGTAATGGATGTTGGTCTGGGACTTATAAGGTTTATATGAAACTTATAACAAAATGAATGTGCTAAATTAGTTACTTGTCTAGCATGTCGCAAAAGACGGCTGTTAGGATATTGTGTTTGTGATCGTGTAGGCGATACGCTAGCTACCATCACTCCTTTCACAATTTTCCATCTTCATCCATATTTTTGTGGCTACGGTAGTCCGAGTGGCATGCTGCTCTTTGGGGTCTGCCTACCCTCACGGAGATTACGGGCGTGACGTATATATGATTCATAGCCTATGACGTACAGACGTTTCAGTCACTTCACACAGTGGGAGGCCGCTCTACACTGCCCTTGCTAGTAACAGGCTGCTGCTAGATAATCTGTTTGGTGCATGGTACACGTTCTTGAGCAGGTACAGCGCCTCCGCGATCAGCTAGTACCCTTCCGACACCGCGCCGCTCTGTTCTTCGTTATAATAGCCAGCCTATTAATTTAGTTTTTTGTTACTCTGATTTTATAGAAACTCACAGCATTGACCTCTCCATAGCGACTTTGAACGTCTTTGTACTGCCAGCAGTGGAAGGTCTTCATATGATTATCGATTGATTTCGAGGAGATTGGTAATTTTTCAAACGTTGCCAAACCTCCCATACTGTGGTATAATAATCTATACATACATATAAATAAAATTGACGTGTCTGTCTGTAATATTGAAATAACTGGTTCCTCTTAGGCTCGGGGAGTTACTGGCAAGCTTTTAAGATACAAATAACCATTTTTTAAAGTTTTGTCTATCTGTCCGGGCTAATCTTCGAAATTACTGAACCGATTGTGATGAATCTTTCCTTTTTTCTATTTTCTCTTTGAAAAATTGAATAATTGAAAAAAGAAATGTCTTTGAGTCTTAAATCAAAATAGCGTCACATTAATAGACCTAGACGAAGCCGGGGGAGGGGGTCGCTTATTATAAATATTCTTACCTGGAACCTCAGTTCACCAAGTGGTGCTAATGCATAAGGAACGCCTTTAAAACTGTAGTACTTGGATCCGTCCAAAAGAGTAGCAACAATCCCTCGTAGTTTACCCTCACTTACAGTTACAACGGGATTACCCTGAAAGAAAACTTAATTGTTACATTAACATTTAGAACATCTGTCCAAGTTAGCTTGGATCCATAGCTGTTTGAAATTATACCCGGAAATAATTAAAAATTAAAAATTTTGTACAAATGACTTCAATATAAATTATTAAGAATAACTCAAAAACTATTTTCAAATTCAAATTCAAATTGTTTATTGCATGTCACATTACAAATTAAAGATGTTACATTTGATAGGTATACATGTGACGCCCTGCAAGGGCATAGAAACATTAGAGGACTAACAATTTTTGTATAACTTTCAAACATAAATTATAAAATATCATATCATCAACATTCAATATTATTTTATATAAATTACTTAAATTAGAAATACAATATAGACGAAGTATTCTTCCTTTGTCATTATTTATCGTCAAAAAATTCATTCCAAGTATAATAACATTTATTAATAAGGAATGCCTTTAATTGTTTATTAAATTGCGCAGGGTTTTCTAGGATTTTTATAGAATTCGGTAAATGGTTATAAATCTTTATTGACATAACGTGGGGGCTAGTCGAAACTAGTTTTAATTTGGAGAAGGGTATCCTAAGCTTGTATAAATTTCTATTATTTCTTTTAGTTGTTGTAATATGTGAGTAGAATTTTGGGTGTTTCCTGACGAATTTACAAGACTCGAGGATGTAGATAGACGTAAGTGTTAGTATTTTATGTTTAATGAAGTGAGGTTTAAATGATTCCATTTGGTCTAAATTCGTTAATATTCGTAGACACTTCTTTTGTAATATAAATAATTTGTTTACATCACAAGAGTTTCCCCACAATATGATGCCATAGGAAAGTACCGAATATGCATGTGCATAGTAAGCCGCAAGGGCAGTCTTACAATCTGTCGCACGTTTAAGGTATTGTAGAGCGTAAATAAAAGAGGATATTTTTTTACAACTTTTTGTATGTGCTGTTTCCAACTCAAATGCGTATCCAGGTCTATTCTTAACAAAGTAGCAAAGTTAACAGTTTCAAGTTTTGTGTTTTTATAGCTATATGATATTTGTAAAGCAGTTACGTTAGTTTCTACTGGGCTGAAGAAGAGAGTATTTTCGATAGTTTTTGTTAAAGGTGTTTTATTTAAATTACTGTAATTTGAGTGTACATTTCCAATAGATGTAAAAAAAGTATTAAATGAGTTCGCTACTTTTTTAGGATCACATAATAAATGTTTATCTGGTATTTTAAGTTGCACATTTCTATATTTTTTTGTGTTTTTGTTTGTCTCGTTATTTATAATCTGCCACATAGTTTTAATTTTATTTTAAGAATTTTCGAATTTATATTTGTTACATAATTTTTTGGATATATTGATGGCTTTTTTAAATATTTTACAATACTGTTTATAGTGATATTTAACATTTTTATTTTTGGTTTTACAAACCAAAAGCTTTAAAAAGCTTTTATATTGACACGATGTTTTTAATCCTACTGTTAAATAATTTTTCTTTGGTGCAGTTTTTATTTTTAATAGTATTTTTGGTATACATTTATTTAAAGCTCTTTGTAAGATTTCACTAAATATGCTATAATTTTCATTTAAATTTTTATTAGGAGTATGTCGTTCCAATTTATATTAGAAATTTCATTTTTGATTTTAGATATATTTAAATCGTTGTATATTCGTTTATATAATAAAAATTGCTTTACATTTTGTGTTGAAGAGGAAAAGAATGAAGAAAGAAAGAGAAATTAATAAACTACAGTGATCTGAAAGACCAAATTGATGAACAGTATTTTCATATCCTTTAATTTAAAATTAATAAATAATAAGTCAATGCATGTGGAGCTGTTTGGTGTACGATACCATTAAATTAGAGAGCCAATTTTTTTCGCTATTATTTGTTTTGTCTACGTTAAAGTCACCGCCTATGATAATATTCTTAGAATAATCTATTTTTGGGATAAGATTCGAGAGTTTTTCTAGACATGAATAGAATAGTTCGATTTCCCTTTTGCTATTAGGCCAGTAGAGGTTAACAATTAACAGGTTTAATTTAGAGATTTCAGTAGCACATAATTCAAAAATCATTTCGGTGGACAACGAAGATATCTATCTATTCGTTCGTAATTAAATTAACCAAGACTCTGATATACATATAACACGGAAATCACATTTATCCTCTATGAGTGCCTCAAGAAGGTGAGTTTCATATTTTGAAATATAATATTAAAATCGGTTCCGAAAAGTAGAGTTACTTGTTATATTGCTTTTTCTTATTCCCACTCTTTGGCTGGTGGTAGCATGATTTATGTTGTTTCGTCGAGTAGGGAGTGAAGGTGAGATAGTTGAAATTCGGTGATTTGTAGGCGGCTTCTCGACCATTTTTGTTTTTGTTTCATCTTTGTCTTCTTTTGTCTGCGCGTACGTATTGGTTTTCTCATCATTTTGTGGTATATCGGTCGCTTCTTTTCCATTGATGATTAGCTTGTTGTTTTTTATAATTGCGTGATGTCCATGTTGTCGCGCTATATATAAGGCATGTTTCAACTTTTTTTTTTCTTGCAAAGCTTGTGGACTTAAATACTGTGTCACACTGAAACCAGCTTCTTTTAAATATATATAGTTATCCAGGATGTAAACACACATATAAAAAAAAACATACAGTCAAATTGAATACCTCCTTCTTTTTGAAGTCGGTAGGAAAAGGTTGATCGTAGAAGTCGTATTAAAAGTGGGAGAGTTACGCTGCAGCACGAATTGGTCGGCTCGAGCGATGAAGGACCACGCTCGCTTAGAAGCAAAAGCAGCAAGCAGTTTATCAAAAGTCCACTACTGAACATGGAGTATCATAAGGAGGATTTTTCCAATGCTGCTACGCTCGGCAGGCGGGTTGGTAACCACAGTTTTTTTAATTATTTTTGATTGTTATTAAATTTGGTTGTTATTAAATCTTGTCAGAATGACAGAAACTCTTCTATAGTTTTGCCACCAGATCTCGTTCGAAGTAAATTATCGTATAAATAAAATATTTAAAGTAAAAAGGAGTCGAAGAACAAACTGTATGTATATGTCACACTGATAAGGACATGCCTACTCCCATTCCTGAGAGGAGTACGAAGCAATAAATCCGCTGTGCTGCTAACCCGAGCACGTCCGTGTTGGCAGACATCACATGTTTTCGAATTATTTTATTGCTCACGTGTGAGGGGTTTCCTCACGATGTTTTCCTTCACTGCCTAGCACCTGGTAAATCAGCACTTAAAATTGCAATTAACAATTCCACTGGTGCCGGCGTGGATCAAACTCGGCTTGGTTGTGTAAGTACTGTTTATTTAAAATTTATAACGAGCGCTTAGCCCCTGAGCTACCACGACTTTTTACATCCTCATTATATATCGGCACACACATAGGGACGCCCTAGACCAAGATGCAAGTTTATCGACAATATTATTTATAATTAAGATGGGCAAAATTAAGGGTACCCTTAATCGACAAGCATATATGCGTAGGTACATGGATGTGAAAGAAACAAGAGGGTTGTGTCAAGATCGTGCGAAGTGGAAATCCGTAGTCTCTGCCTACCCCTTTGGGTAACAGGCGTGTGAGTTTATGTATGTATGTTAACTTACTATATCATCTTTTTCACTAATCTGTCTTCCTAAACAACACACAGATAAGAAACACAAAAGCACTATAGAAACACTGGATTTCATTATTCTATTTATACGAGAACTGCACGGAACATACTCTGCCGGCAATGGCAGGCGTAATGAAACTACTTGTGTGTGTTTCTGTCTTTATACATTTGACGTACCGAATAATGTTGCCAACAGCATGCAATATGACGATTTAGTACCGAAACTGTAGGAAGTGAAATAGAGTTTTACGTTGTAGAGCCATGCTGCAGCTTTATTATGAACGAAGCATGAATGGGTCGGCTCAACTGGGAACGGACCACGCTCTCACAGAATACTAGCGTAAAGTAGCAGCTATAAATTGCTGTTTTTCGTATGGTGAGTATAGAGAACCGGAGACCCTTTTTACTGAAAACTCAGCATTCCATCTTAGTCCTCAGGGATGACAAGGCATCTGCATTTTATTGCTTAATTGAGGATAGATGTTGATGTCTATGGCGCACAGCATCCACTAGGTAGACTGTGTGCTTGTTTGTTACACTTATTCTATAAAAAAGAAGACTGAAAGCTTTACGAGAGGAGAATCTGTTTGTGTGGTATGGATGATGAGGGCATGCATGATGTTCTGCGTTACTGTTTTTTTATTCAAAATTTGTTTTTAAAAAGTGATTTTTAAAAGTCAAATGTTATGCCTTCGCTTCAATAAGTCTCTACTGCGGGAAGACCTTGTGAGAAAATGTGGCAAGAAACTCACAAGTAAACATTTTTCTTTTTTTATAGAATTTGGCTGACAAACGGGCGTACAGTACACCTGTTCACATCTATCCTCGATTAAGAATCAAAATGCAGATGCGTTGTCAACCCTGAGGACTAAGGTGGAATACCCCATTACCAGTAAAAATGGCTCCCGGTTCTCTACACTCACTACGAAACACAGGAGCATTAAGCTTCTATTTGTCGCTGGTATTCTGTGAGAGTGTGATCCTGCCCCGGTCGAGCCGACCCATTCGCGCTGCAGCCATTATATAGCAGCAGCTATATAATGCCTACAGCACGAAAATCTAGCTACAAGGTTACCAGATACCACGTAAAAAATCCAACGGTTACAATTCAACCTTAAACGATACATACATAAGTTAAAAAAAAAAAAAAAAAACATAAGAATGCTTGTTATAAGTGCTATGAATTTATGAAAAAGCAAATCAGTAATATTTCTGGGAATCTTGTTATAAACAGTTATGCATCTAACCACAAATAAGCCTCTAGTACTTTGGAATCTGTGGAGTGGTTTTGGAGTCTGTACTTTGGAATCTGTGCTCTGTATAATGACATAAGAAAGGCTATGCTCGATAATATAGAGAGAAAGAAAGTAGACCTTTCCTTGATTTGTATTATTTACACGAATAATCGAATAATCGACGTTGAATAAAAGTAATTTTACAGATTTTATTGGCCCATGGTAACGGGGGGGAGGGGAGAAGAGGTGTCCCGATAAACCTAACAGTTAGCCCGGGTACCTTCAGCTTTTGAATATTAATTTTGGACCTATCTACGCAGAACGGACTTAAAGTATCTTGAAGTATTGCAGTGCATACCACTTGAGTTTGCATTTAGTTTTATTTATTATAGGATCCCAAGTTTATAGTAGCACACATCCATCTCTATTGAAATTAGGATCACCCTTGGCAGGAATCGGTGTTCTTTTGTGAGGATTTGTGGTCTATCAAATCTGACAATACCGACTACGAGTACAATCGCAAGTATAAATTAATTCCAACAATTCCTCGGAGCACCCCCGTGCTATATGCCATAGAAAATGCAAAGAGATGTAATGTCTCTGAGTTGGTGCTGTGGTGTTTCGGCCCATAGATGAGAACAGTATTCCATGAGAGGTCGGACATGCACCTTGTAAAGTCGTAAGCGATGGCCCGGAAAGATTGATTTCACGCCATGCAATATGGAGCTATCTTCCTGGAAAAAAGAGAGACTCCTCAAATTATCAGGGCAACCTAGTTTGGGCACCTGTCTCCCACCTAGATCTTATTTAGCTAATATTTATAGCTGTTATTTAGTTGTATAGTTCATTGTTACCAAATTTATTGTGATGTACTTACTGATCATAATATGTGGGAGAAAATAAATACCAATTATTATTATTATGTGGGGTATCTATATAGTTTTCTCATCTGGTTGGGCTGCATAAATATATAATTGTAAATGAAAATGATAAACATACATAAATATCAATAAAATAAAATAAATACATAAAAAAATTACATAAATAAATAAAAACCCAACCAGATGGAAGCCCTCGGCAGGGGAGACCAAACGGCCGAGGGTTAGGGGGAAAGGGAAAGAAACCGGCGGACGATGCGGGCGGTATCGAGGAGCACCGCCTTCTGCATTTGAGCTTGGAGCGGTCCGTCACGGAGTCCCACTCGCCTCAGATGACTCGAGAGGCTGACTGGGATTAACCTGTTCGCAGAAACGACTACAGGTATAATTTCGGTTGGCAGTACACCCCACATGTCGGTCACCTCGTGAGCCAGGTCCAGATATTTTGTTCGCTTATCTGTTTCGGCTTTCACGAGGTTCTCGTCATACGGAATGTCTACCAAAAATATCCTTGACTGTGCCCGGTCCATCAGCACAATATCAGGCTTATTCGCAAGAATGGTCCTGTTTGTGGTGATGGCCCGGTGTCCCAGTAGAGTCTGGCGTGGTCATTTTCGAGTACGGCTTCCGGCATGTAGCTTCTGGTGTAGAATCCTGGCTACTAGGTTGTGCCTATTCAAGTACTCAGAGTTAGAAAGCGCCGAACAACCGGAGATGACATGCCTAAGTGACTCACCGGGATGGCGACAAGCTCGACAGATGTCGATAGTGCCATCCTTTAGGATGTATCTCCGATAGTTGTTGGTCTTAATAACTTGATCCTGTATTGCACAGACAAAACCCCCGGTTTCCCCGAAGAGGTCACCAAAACGTAGCCAGTGGAGGGAGGCAACTGTGCCTACGAAAGGCTCATGTAGAGCCTTGTAGAACCTCCTGTAGAACTCCTTCTCCTTCCATACTGTCTCCCGGTCGGAAATGCTCTGTACTGGCGGGTCTTGCCATTGCTAAGGATAGAGGGGTAAGTCCTTTATCACAAAAAATAACGTCCCTATAGAATGAGTCATTAATGTGTTATAAACACGTTCATAACACATTAATGACAATAGCATACTAGCTTTAAGTTCAGATACGCATGATGTAAGAATTTTATATATAGTTCGCAAACATGTTATAGGCCAATATTTTGCATGGTTACTGTTACGAGCTTGGGGTTCGAGACAATTAAAAACTGCCGAGTGAATTACCAAAATTGACACTTTAATTACACAACACTAATTACAACTTTAAACTACACTAATAACAAAACACAATTTTACTACAGATCGCTTTAGTTCGCAGTTGTATCGCTTCGAAGTCTTCGCTTGTATCGCCAATTCAATACTGACTCGGTCGTGGTCTATACCGGCCTTATATAGCGCCTCAGATACTTTCCAGAACCTTCTACTGTAGAAACATATAGAATGTTCGAGTACATATCGGTCCCGAAATTTCTAGAAGGATCTTGACTCTCCTAGTTCTGCTACTCGATACTAGAGGCGCTAGTGGTAACTAGTGTTGCCATATGCAAGACATTAATAGTGGCACGCAACATTACTAAGATTATTGTGATATTTTGGTATCATGTACGTAATTCCGACTGTAATGTAAGCTGGCATTATTATAGGGTTTACTATAAATTCATTAACACATACACTGCCGTCAGTCATTCTTTAAATGCAGTACTCCGTGCAAAGTGACTGACACGTCAGTATAAAGGTTAAGCTGATTATAAAGGTAATTATGAATGCTTGTAATTTTTTATACCAGTAATTATGTATAAAATCTGACCCGGGCGCTTTCCAATTATGTAACTTTTTAATAACTTTTAAATATATATATTGCGATATGCTCAGAAGACATTTCTTGGATGTTTACATTGCTATTTATAGTTTCGGTTTGTATCCAGTTAGCATGAGTATTATGTTCAACAGGCCTTTCCCAGATTTCTGCCCAAAACCTTCGCATGTCCTTTAGATTTGGACTGTCACCTAGGTAGTTGCTTTCTTGTAGGTTAGCTGTTGCTTGTATTATGGTTCGGTAAAATTGCTTTTCATTGTTGTAGAATTGATTATTTTGTTGTTTTCTTAACGCGCAAACTTTATATCTACGTAAACGACCTGAGATGACTGCAAGTTTTTGTTTGAGTGTATCAAGTGTGTGTGTGAGCTGTTTGTTTTGTTCCTCATGTACTGAATGAATTCTGTGCTGTTGTAATATGTTTTTTATATGTCTTTCAAGATGTTTTGTTATGTTTCCGTTGATGTATTGTGTTACTCTGCAGATTTTTACTCGCAACTCATCTAGTCTCCTTTCTAGCCGCCTTTGCCAATGTGGTCTATAATCTTCTTTAGCTTGGCAAGATTTTTTTGAAGGTTCCCCTCGTTTATCTTAGCTACTGTCCACGCAGCGCAATATATCCACAGTTACGGGAAGAATTTTTTCATTAGATGGTTTTTGTTTATGGATGTAGACTCTGCTTGTGGGTTCAGTGTCTTTAAAATGTAAGAATGCTTGTTAAAATATTTCATCTATTAGAGAATCTCTTTCAGGTTGTGAATTGATTAGGTAAAGAGTCTTCAGTGCTGTTTATAAAAGGAATGTCAGTATTGTTAGTGTCTTGTGTATTTTCTTGAATTGTATAAGGCATTGTATTATCATCATTTGATTTATTCAACTTTATTGATAGTTCTGTAGCTACTTGTTATTTTAGTTCATTCAATTTGTCGTCACTAATATATTTATTATTTACTATTGCTCTTCTTTGGTCGGCTATTCGCTGTTCATTTAAATGAGCAAAAGTTGGGAAAGCATTAACGAAAGGTCCATGTAATTGTTTTCTATAAGCAGTTCTATTTGTATTTAGTTCAGTTATCTGGTAATACAATCTCATTACATACATAATACATAAGCACTCACGCCTGTCACCCAGAGGGGTAGGCAGAGACTACGGACTTCCATTTGGCACGATCCTGGCACACCTCTCTCGCCTCCTTTACATCCATATATCTACGCATACACGCTCGTCGGTTAAGGGTACTCCTAATCTGGCCTATTTTCAATATATCGCCAATTTGGTCGATAAACCTTCGTCTAGGGCGTCCCTTCCCGACTCTGCCGTACACATCTGCAACATTGCAAAATTTGCTTTATCACTCTTTCCTCGATCATTCTTTCTACATGACCAAATCACCGAAGCATTCCTTTCTTAATCTTGGTCACAACGTCATTTTGCAAACCACACTTTTCTCTTATCACACTTTTTCTCACCCTGTCATTCAGATTCAGCCCTAGCATTTTTTTTTTAGCATACTCCTTAATGACCGCATTTCTACAGCATTTATTCTACTCTCATGCTTCTTTTGCCAGACCCAACTTTCACTACCATATATTAAAGTAGGGACTAACACAGCACTATGAATTGCCAAACGTGCCTTTTTTGACACATTCTGACTCTTCACAATAGCGTGTAGAGCCCCATTCACTCTATTTCCTGCGTTCACTCGTCGTTTTATATCCTTATCATATCTATCATCCCTGCTAAATAAACATCCCAAATGTACAAACTCATCCACTTGCTCAATCAACTCCTCTTCTATTTTTATTTTACATAACGTTTTACTTTCTTCTCTTTCAAAAACCATCACTTTCGTCTTACTTGCGTTCACTTTCATACCCCTTTATTTTAATGACCAGTTCATTAAAGTAACCATCATTTGCAACTCGGCTGCCTACGATGCAAATATAATTTGATCATCGGCGTACAAAAGGCATTTGACGGTTAACTCACCCGTTCTCAACCCACATTCTTCAACTTTCAAAGTTTGCAAACAACTGTCCATAAATAGGTTAAACAGCCACGGAGAAGCTACACAGCCCTGTCTGACACCTTTTTGGATGCCAAACCAGTCCGAGTAGACCCCGTTGATCCTGACACAAGCACTAGAGTCCCTATAAAGAGACCTTAATGCCTGTATCAAACCAGCGCTCAACCCAAATGAGTTTAGTGTTTGCCATAACATATTCCTGTCCACTCTGTCATAAGCCTTTTCCAAGTCCATGAACGCACAAAAAACTTTCTGGTTTTTGGCCAAAAACTTCTCCGCAATCATGCGCATGGAAAAGACTTCATCCGTACACCCCATCCCCTTTCTAAATCCAGCTTGCAAATCCCAAATTTTTCCATCAGTTTCTTCCATAACTCTTTCAATTAACACCTTAGCATACAGTTTACCCACAATACTAAGCAAGCTGATACCACGGTAGTTTTTACAGTCCTGCTGTGACCCTTTTCCCTTATATATTGGAACTATAACGGCTTTGCACCAGTCTTCCGGTACCCGCTTCAGTTCCTAACATAAATTAAACAAGGTGTACAGCAGGCCTGCCACCACTCCCTCTCCAGCCCTTAGCATTTCGAGTGATACTCTATCATATCCATAGCCTTACCTGCTTTCATTCTTTTCATTGCTTTCATTATTTCATCTAAACTTATCTCCCTACCTCTCTCCACTTCTTTCGGAGTTTCTATTTCACTTAATTCAGACGACTCTTCACTCATAAACACGCTTTCAAAGTATTCCTTCCATCTTTTTAAATTCGAAACTTCATCATTCAGCATACAGCCATTCTCGTCTCGTATAGCATACATTTTAGGCTCTTTTGAATTTCCCCTGGCAGTTCTTACGAGTTTCCAGAACATTTTAATATTTGCCTGGAAGTTGTCAGATATCCTTCTATCATTCTTATCCTTTCTTTCTTGCTATTTATTTTCAACAACTTCTTTTACTCTCTTATTTGTACGTCTAAAGTCTGCCTTTTTTCTTTCAATTTCATCATTCATACCGCTAGAATTACCAGCTTTGGTTGCTAGTAAAACTAGCCATGCTCTCTTCTTTGCTTCAACTTCCATCCGTACCTCATCATCCCACCACAACGTATTATTTTTCCTTTCATTCGTTCTCTTACTTACACCACATACTTCGGTGGCTGCATCCAACAAAACTTTCTTAACATTATTTCATACAGTCTTCAAGTCTAAATCACTCGTACATAATTCATTTAAACCACTTACATTTTCCCTCAGTCTACATTTATACTTCTCTTTCGCACCTTCATCTTGTATCCTCTCTATTCTTATACGCTGTAACGCAGTGGTAGACACAGATGTCCGATGCCGCCAATGCCTGAATAGACCATTAATTCGGCATAAGACCAAGTAATGATCCGTCCCTACGTTGGACCCCCGGTAAACCCTTGTGTCTACCACTGCGCTCCTCATTCTTTCATCCACTATTATGAAATCTATCATGCTTCTATCATCACCTCTTTCCCATGTATACATGTGAATCCTCTTATGGCGAAAGAAAGTGTTCGTCAGAAAAATATTCTTTTCCACACATACGGTGAGGAGGTCTTTACCATTCTCATTTATACTTTCATCGCCAAACGTTCCTAATATCCTTTTATAACCAGACCTCTTCACCCCAACCCTTCCATTAAAATCTCCTAACATAATAATATTCTCATTTCCATTACATTTTATCAACACCATCCTTACCATGAGGTGTTCGCTGCCAGGCTGTTTCTAATTTGTTTTGTGTGGTTAATTGTGTAATATACATGATTGTAAGCTGTTATTTTAAAAAAAAGTCCCGCTGGGTTTCTTGCTGGTTCTTCCCAGGACAGAGGTTTTTTTTTCGAACCAGTGGTAATTAGACAAAAGAGTGACTTTCAATAAGTATTATTTATAATCTATATTGAATAAAAAAGTTTCTGTTTCTGTTTCTGTTCCAAAACTACTCTCGGGTATACGTGGGCTTAGACATGTCTGGGGCGTACACGCCTAGCACAAACAATTTCTTTAATCCCACTTTCATTCGTATCCATAGCAGCCTTGGGCTTACACATTCATACTCTTTCACACATTGGCTCATTCTTTCTAAAAGGATGACACCGACTCCCTGTCACGCCCGGTCGGTCTCGTCTACACGAGACCAGTAAGCGGTATACATGCCATGTGCACAACAATCTCATTAAAGCCTCATTTTGCTCATTTGTCCATCTTATTTTCGTTTGCGCTTGTCTGTTAGGTGTTTCTAAAACTTGTTGTTGTATTTCATGTGTGGTTGAGAGTCTAGTATATTGATTTAACTCTTCTCTAACTTCTTTATAAATCTGATCTATGTTTTTTTTTTATTATTAGTTATTGGTCGTTCACCGGAAATTCCAAACTAAGGTTCATCAAAAAATATTCAATGGGTGGTAGAATTCCTTTTCACCTAGGGATTCTTTTGCTAGAGTTCAGTACACGCCCTCCTGCTTGGTAGCTTTGAAGAGAATAGAGACCAAATATAATTACAGGCTGTGAGGCCCGTGTAGTGACGGGTTAGAATACCCACTACCCCATACCTTCCCGTGGGTGTCGTAAGAGGCGACAGAGGGAAACTGAGGCAGAAAATGAGCAGCAGCATCTTTCTGATAACAGCAAATAACAATAAAAAAACTGCGGTTGCCAACCCGCTCGCCAAGCGTGGCAACTACGGCAATATACCCCCCAATGAAGAAAGTTACGAAGAGACGGCCCCCAGTCCCCGGCGGCCCAGCTATTCCTGGCTACGGTGGCGACCATGGTAACGGCGGGGCAGGGGGTGCTAAGAATCTCCGGTGGAGGTTCGGTTGCCACCTACGACGACTCGACCTGGCAACTTATAACGCACGCACCCTGAGGACTGACGAGAAGATCCTGGAGCTGGAAGAAGAGATGGACAAGTTGCGCTGGAATATTTTAGGATTATACGAGGTCCGAACAGAGGGGGAGGACACGGTTATCCTCGAATCCGGCAACTTGTTCTATCACCGGGAGGGCGACCATCTGTCCCAAGGAAGTGTCGGATTTATCGTCCACAAGTCTCGTTAACAAAGTTGTAAAGATTGGGAGTTTGTCGACGAGGGTTGCGTACCTTATACTCAGAATCACCAAACGGTATTCGCTGAAGGTCATACAGGTTTACGCACCAACATCGGCACACCCCGATGACGAGGTGGAGGAAATGTATGAGGATATCTCTAGAGCCATGCGTTCCTCCAAAACCCACTATACAGTGTTAATGGGAGACTTCAACGCAAAGCTAGGCACAAGAGAGAACGGTGAGCTGAAAGTAGGGAAATTCGGATTAGGGCAACGGAACCCAAGGGGCCAGCAGCTGGCCGACTTCATGGAGAAAGAAGGACTTTTTATGGTGAACTCTTTCTTCCAGAAGCGGCCCCACAGGAAGTGGACCTGGTCGAGCCCCGACGGTTCGACAAAAAATGAGATTGACTTCATTATGACGACTAGACGCCAACTGTTTAGTGATGTCTCAGTGATCGCGAGGGTGAAAACTGGTAGCGATCACCGAATGGTTAGAGGCGCACCGAACCTAAACGTTAAGTTAGAGAGGTGTCGTCTAATAAAGTCAACGCTCCGTCCCCCTTGTGCTGTAATCTAAAGTCCCAAAACCTTTCATCTCGAGTTACAAAACCATTTTCAGTGCCTAGAAGATTGCAATGCAGTGGACGATATGAATGACAAGCTCGTGGAAACTGTCCATGCGGTCGGAGCTAAGTTTTGTAAGACCCGCCGCAGAAGAACACAAAAACTCTCCGATCACACTCTTAATCTCATGGCTGTTAGACGGGAAATGAAGCTGCAATCTTCAGTAGATTTGATAGCATACAGGCAACTGAACAGACAGATCTCCAAATGCATGCGGCGGGACTTACGCAACTTCAATACAGCTTGTATTGAAGAAGCGATCAAGCGGAACCAAGGCTCCAAAGTCTTTGCCAGAGATCTGTCTGCCAGAAAGAGCCAACTGTCGAAGCTGAAGACCGAGTGTGGCAGCATCGTTTCCGGGATACCTGAGATTTTGAGTGAGATTGAGAGGTTCTATGGGCAGCTGTACACATCATCGTTGGAGCCACACTCAAGTGTGAGTAACGGTCCAAGAGCAAGTCTTATCCGACACTATTCCGATGATATTCCGGACGTCAGTCTGAGCGAGATTAGAATGGCTCTCCAGCACCTTAAAAACGGTAAAGCCCCAGGTGAGGATGGATTTACAGCGGAACTTCTGAAAGCGGGTGGAAAACCGGTACTTGAAGTCCTTCAGAAGCTCTTTAATTCCGTCCTCTATGGTGGCACTACACCGGAGGCGTGGAGCAGAAGTGCGGTGGTCTTGTTCTTCAAGAAAGGCGACAACGCTCTCTTGAAGAACTACAGACCGATTTCCCTTCTGAACCGCGTCTACGTGCTGTTTTCGAGAGTCATTACGAATCGTCTCGCATGCAGACTCGACGACTTCTAACCTCCCGAACAAGCCGGTTTCCGAAAAGGCTTTAGCACCATAGACCACATACATACCCTTCGACAAATTGTACAGAAGTCCGAAGAGTACAATTTGCCACTATGTCTGGCGTATGTGGACTATGAGAAAGCCTTTGATTCCGTCAAAATTTGGGCGATGCTGCATTCCCTTCAGCGGTGCCAAGTGGACTGTCGGTATATCGAGGTGCTGAAGTGCTTGTACAGTAGGGCTACGACAGCTATCCGAGTACAGAACCAGAGTACGAAACCTATCCAACTGCAGAGAGGTGTAAAACAGGGTGACGTAATATCCCCGAAACTCTTCACCGCTGCATTGGAAGACGTTTTCAAGCTACTGGACTGGAAAAGATACGGTATTAACGTCAATGGCGAGTATAGTCCTTATGGCAGAATCGCTGGAGAAGCTAAGCACTATGCTCAATAACCTCAATAGTGTCTCCCAACGGATAGGTCTCAAGATGAACATGGACAAAACAAAAATCATGTTTAATGTCCATGTCACACCTATGCCGGTAGTTGTTGGGAGCACTAAGCTCGAAGTTGTTGACGAATATGTTTACCTGGGACAAATAGTCCGACTAGGTAAGTCCAACTTCGACCGAGAGGTTAATCGACGGATTCAACTCGGCTGGGCAGCGTTCGGGAGATTACGACCCATCTTCTCGTCAGGTATACCTCAAAACTAAATTGTACAACCAGTGCGTGTTGCCAGTGATGACATATGGAACTGAGACGTGGTCCTTCACTACTGGCCGTATTAGGAAGCTCAAGGTCGCTCAGCGAGCTATGGAGAGGGCTATGCTCGGGGTTTCTCTGCATGATAAACTTAGAAATGAGGATATCCGCAGTAGAACCAGAGTAACCGACATAGCCAAAAGGATTAGTAAGCTGAAGTGGCAATGGGCCGGCCATATAGCTCGAAGAACCGACAACCGTTGGGGAAGAAAGGTTCTCGAGTGGCAGCCTTGTACCGGCAGGCGAAGTGTAGGGCGTCCCCCCACTAGATTGACGACCTGGTAAGACATGCAGGAAGTCGATGGATGCGGGTGGCTCAGGACCGTGCTTTGTGGCATTCCTTGGGGGAGGCCTATGTTCAGCAGTGGACTTGTGAAAGGCTGTAATGATGATGATGATGAATGTGAGGCATTCCGACTTAGTCCTCAGAGGTGACAACACATCTTTGGCATTCTTTATAATTTTGTTTGCAGGTGTCCATGGGCTAAGCTGCAGTAGCCACTAAACATTAGGTGGACTGTATTTTACTGGCCACTGACTGCACGCCTGCAAGTTGTTATTAGCAGCATTTTCTGGCGCGATCTTAGCTTTCTCAAATAAATTATTGATTTAGAAATTTTTGTTTGAGAAAATTCTCACTTGACTAAACTATGAATATAATGTTATTATTTATTACAATAAACTATAATGTTAACTAAAATAGTATGAGTAGTGATAATTGGAACTAACCGTACCAATAACTTTGTCGATAATTTTTCAACATCAAATATGCATCATTTTTATTTTTCAGAATTTCCCCTTTGTACACGCCTAATGATCTTACCTTGATACCAAATTTCAAGTTTAACTAAGAAACCAAGAAGTGGCCTAGGTTTTGTACGAGTAGATTTTGTTTCTTAAAGCATAGGAAGCTGGCGCTGTGGTGTGGTCTTCTATAGGAATGTACAACGTCCTTGGAACTGCTATGGACCTTGTCACCCGTTCAGGTCTCAACTCTTTTATCGATAAAGGTGACAACCCCGGAAGTCGTTTGTACCGAACTTGGCCTCCTTTTCACATTTATGTTTTTGGTGGGATATCTGCCTTAAATCTTAGAATAACACATTGGCTGTAATTTTTCGAAAATATGTTGTTTTCCTATCTCCACGCGGCCGAAGCTGCGTGCTAAAGCTACTAGCTAATAAAAACGTAATTATCTTTTGTAATGTATTATATTTTGCTTGGCCTACAGTGCTACAAGTGGCCGTGAAAAATATTATATTTACTTGATATGCTATCATGTCTTTTCTTAGGGAATGACAGTAAAATGTCGTTGCTGCAATTCAAAGAGCTTCAAAGGTTTTTTTTTTATAGAATAAGGGTGACAAACAAGCACACAGTCCACTTGATGGTAAGTGGATGCTGTGGCCTATAGACACCTACATCTAACCTCGATTAAGAATCAAAATGCAGGCGTGTTGTTACCCCTGACCCCTGAGGACTAAGATGGAATACTTCGTTACCAATAAAATAGTTCTCCGATTCTCTACACTCACCATATGAAACACAGCAGCATCAAGCTGTTATTTTACGTTGGTATTCTGTGAGAGCGTGCTCCTTGTCTGTCGAAGTCCTACGGTCCAATGTGTACAATAAAACTAGTTGCAGCCGCACTGCTCACTAGACTAAATCTAGTTACGCGGCTGAATCGACGTCCTAAAATTGTTCAGATTTTTTCCTGCAAAAAGAGTTTCCCGTCCATAATTCCGGTTTTTACTCTAATCCTTTCTGTCCACGCGGTTAGGTTATGGAACTCACAACCGCTTAATATAAGAAATTCCGAAACTTTTTTGGCATTTAAGAAACATGTTAGAGATAATTTCTCTGCATCCTTTTAACTAATATATATTATTTTATTATATTAGTATTAGTTCATATATATTATATGAAGTTATCGTATGTGTTATTTTTATTTATTGTATAATTTTATTTTTATTTATAGTATTATTTAATAAAATGTACGTTACATTTTGTATATTTGTTATTTATTCATCAGTAGTAGTAATGTGTGCACTAACTTTGCATTTTAATATATTTTCCTTTGTGGGTATACTGGAAGATATTTCAGCTCATTATGGAATAAGTAAGAACTCACTCTAAGACTGTTTCTGTATCTTGTTGTGTGTATATAAATAAATAAAAAAAGAGATCTGCCACGTCAAATTAACAAAAAGATGAGGCGTTGCCTTTCATACCTATATAAATATTTTTAATCACATTTTTCCTATTTACTTCTTTTAAACTTAAAAAAATTACATTAATAACGGTCGTGTTGTTTCGGATTTGTTTACGAACACAGGCAGCTCGTCCTTAAACAATATTCAGATCGGTCGAGCAACTGATCCGAGTCTGTGCGTGTGTACCGTTTTAAATTGACGTTCCTCTGTCCACAGAAGAAACGGCGAAAGAATCTTAGAAAGGCTTAAAAAATGACAACAAAGGGAATACTACAACTTTACAAGGCGTAGGTTCGGCCTCACATGGGATACTGTTCCCATCTCTGGGCTGGGGCTGCCCAGTGCCAGCTCCTTCCACTTGACCGCATCCAGCGCAGAGCGGCTCGAATCGTCGACGACCGAGTCCTTTCCGATCGGCTCGATTCATTGGCGCTGCGAGGAGATGTTGCATCCCTTCCTCTGAGGAATTGTTCGGATTAATCCCAGCCGTCAAATTTCACGAACGCACATCGCGGCTGAACTCCCGATACCATCAACACCATATGGATGATTGGCGGTCCACCACTGAGCGATTTAGAAGATGTTTTCTTCCTCGCACAACTTCCTTGTGGAATCGATTACCACCAGCGATTTTTCTGGACCGATACGACTTAGGGACCTTCAAGAAAAGAGCCTACTCCTTTTTAAAAGGTCGGCAACACCTGCAATTCCCCCGGTTCCCCTGGTGTTGCAGTTGTTCATAGGCGGCGGTAGTCACTTACCATCATGTGAGCCGCATGCTCGTTTGCCCCCTCTCCTATAAAAAAAACTGCGAAATCAAAATTTAAAAAATTAAGTACTAATAGGTAATCAAAGCATGTTCAAGAAATATAATATGTAAAATTAAAGCTAATAAATGTATTTTATTTTATAGAAAAAGGGTAACTAACGATGGAATGCCTTGTTTCCAGTTTAAAGGTTCTTCAGTTCTTTACACTCATCATACGGAATATAGTAGCACGAGTACAATTATATAATACAGCAGCGTTATGCTGTTATTCTACGTTGGTATTTTGTGAAAATTTAAAAAATGCATAATAATATTGTCCTATAGACCAAATTTCGGTCATGGCGGCCAACCATCATGGAGACTAGCCATCTGCGCAGGACAGGACTACTATACTCCTGAGTCGGAGTCTGTGCGCTAGCATAGGTGCACACTCTATTCCCACACTCTCGTAGTCCGACAGGACGGCTACAATGCCGAAAGAGATCAGGCGCAGGAAAAAAATGTTCTCGTGCCGTGAGCATGTAATAAGCATCTCAACAGTGCAGTGTCCGCCCACAAAAAATTTTGGACTGTCTTTAAATATAAATGAATATTTGTTTTTATTTATTACTAGCGGGCCAGGCAGACGTTGTGCTGATCTGAAAAACATACTAGAGCGTGATTGCAGCGCCACCTACCTTGTCCAATGTTCAACAAAAAATTCATAAAAATCGGTCCAGCCGTTTAGAAGGAGGAGGTTCAGTGGCAAATACACGTACAGGATAATTATAATATATATTATATAAAGATGCTCTTTGGATTTAGACATCGACACTGTTTCAATAAAGATTCCTCGATTCCCCTCACTGTGACCAAGACGCCTTTTTATTATGTGTCAACCTTGTTTGGTAATCCTAATTAAATAAAATAAATAAAAAATATTGGTATTCTAATAATAGACGAATACAAAACTATTCCAATTGCTATTTTATTAACAACACAACACATCTATACATAATTAATATTAGGTCGGGGAAAATGTTTCTTCGTATTTTATACATTTTAACACCCAATAATACTCTGGTATTTAATTGAGCTCCATACACAACACGCGGTAAAGAATATCTGATCATTAATGAAAACTTTCGTATGGGAACGTTTGCCGACAAGGAGCGAGTGGAATTCTGGAATAGTCTATACAAGGAAGCAGGTTTTCCATATATATATACCCGAATGCTGACTACGTGTTTTACATCCCGCCTCGTTTTTAAGATTTATGATACTCAAAGACCATTCAATTTTTCCTTTTTTTATCTTAGTTTTTCGGATCAAATATAGCCTAGATCCCTCCTGGCATTGCTCTCAATCCGTTCGTAAAGTTTTATCACAATCTGTTCTGTCATTCCGTAGGTTAACCCGGACAGACAGACACACATTTTAAAAATGTTTATTTATGTCTTAATAGCATGCAAATACCCCCTGAGCTCAATAGAAGCCAGTTATTTCAATATTACAGACGGACACCTCAATTTTATTTATATTTTTAGATGTATAGATGTTGAAGTTGTTAGAACTTAATTTGCTTATTGCTACACTTAGCGCTAAGAGTAACGGTCAGCCGCCGAAGAGTCTACTTCATCTGAGGATGCCTCGTGTAGAGGCTAACCACGTAGTGTATTATCGAGGGTGGTGTGTCGTTCCTGGTGTGGTTTGTGGTGGTGTTGGGAATGGTGGTGCTGTGAGTAGTGGTGCTGAGATTGGTGGTAACGGGGATAGTGAAACTGGGCAGGACACATCATTTTATTTCATTACGCGGAATTAAGCAAAATTAAGTCTATCAACTGCAATGTAATGGATTTCTGCAAAGTAACGCCTGATGCTAATAGGTCGGTGAAAAAGTTTCTTCGTATTTTGTTTGTATAAAATTTAAGAAAAATCTCTTTGGTGATACTATTTGTATCTGGCTGGTTTTAATATCAATACATATAGGACATTAAAAAAATAAAAATTGTAATTAAAAAACACTTTCCCGCCATTTTTTAATTGTTTTTCTGTCCGCCAAAAAGAGTGAATCTAACGAAGAAATGCACTATCCCCGTTACCACCAATCACAGCACCACCACTCACAGCACCACCATTCTCAACACCACCACAAACCACACCAGGAACGACACACCACCCTCGATAATACACTACGTGGTTAGCCTCTACACGAGGCATCCTCAGATGAAGTAGACTCTTCGGCGGCTGACCGTTACTCTTAGCGCTAAGTGTAGCAATAAGCAAATTAAGTTCTAACAACTTCAACATCTATACATCTAAAAATATAAATAAAATTGAGGTGTCCGTCTGTAATATTGAAATAACTGGCTTCTATTGAGCTCAGGGGGTATTTGCATGCTATTAAGACATAAATAAACATTTTTAAAATGTGTGTCTGTCCGTCCGGGTTAACCTACGGAATGACAGAACAGACTGTGATAAAACTTTACGAACGGATTGAGAGCAATGCCAGGAGGGATCTAGGCTATATTTGATCCGAAAACTAAGATAAAAAAAGGAAAAATTGAATGGTCTTTGAGTATCATAAATCTTAAAAACGAGGCGGGATGTAGAACACGTAGTCAGCATTCGGGTATATATGGAAGACCTGCTTCCTTGTATAGACTATTCCAGAATTCCACTCGCTCCTTGTCCGCAAAAGTTCCCATACGAAAGTTTTCATTAATGATCACATATTCTTTACCGCGTGTTGTGTATGGAACCCAATTAAATCCCAGAGTATTATTGGGTGTTGGGTTTCTGAAAACAATATCTAAATAAATTGAACAGCATGAATGTTACGATGTACTTACTATATAAATAAATAAATAATGTAAATAATACTAACTTGCCACTATACGAGTGGCGGTGTTAAGGAATCCACTAAATCATATGGTCCCGTAAGTGTCATAAGAGGTGGTCAGAGGGAAATGAAACAGTAGGTAGGCAGCGGCAACTTCCTGATAACAACTCAAAAAATTAAAAAAAAACTGTGGTTGCCTGCCAAGAGCGGCAGCTATGACAAATGTTTTTCCAATAAGGCAATCTATTGGGGAGATCCATGGTCAGCAGTTACCTTCTAATACACTGTAATAGATGGACAGACTAGACAAGATTACTTTGTTTTTTTTTTTCAAAATGTCAACCTGGACTGTACCCAATAGTATTTACGAGTGATAATAGAGATTTGGGTGACCAATTAAACGCGGAATATATATCCAAGAACAAAAATTGATTTTAAATCCCGCAAACTGGTAATATTTTCTGAACATTATGGAGGATCAATGTAGACGTCTAAGAGCCACAGCATCCACTTACCATCAGGTGGACTGAGTGCTCGCTTGTCACCCTTATCCTATAAAAAGGTATCGGCTCTGAGTAGCATACCTGAATAGGTATTCTACTCAAAGCCGATCAGGTAGAGTATACTTGAACAGACATCTTCAAGTAATGGAATTCAACCTGCTGTAAACCTAAAAACAATGATGAAGAACTGCTTAATCTGCAATAACAAAGTCTTGTTACGTCAAACAAAGATATTTAAAGAACCTGAAATCCTGAATCCCAATTATTATTTTGTATCTGTCACGGCCCAAGTATTTTAGGATACTGTAGTTAGATTTAGACCCAGTTCGCAGTTCACATAAAAAAGCTAAAAGGAATCACATAAAAAACCTTGCACCACCTAATTTTGATAATGAAAGAAAACGTTTACTCCTACACTATAATTTTCTGCTGTATCGTGCAGGCAATGAACTGCCTGCACGCACAAAAATTGCACAAGAACAAATTATTTTTTTATTCTTTATGTACCAAACTTTTGTACAAAACGCGAACTCAATGCTATATGGCATCCTCTACCAGCTAATCTTGGATAGAACAGAGAGTGGTACATTAATGGGACAAATATAGAAAATGTTATACTAAAATCTTATTCTTATGCTTTTCTGAAGTTATGCAGATAGTATCGAGACAATTCTAAAAGAAGCGTGCACTGCTTGCTCGCGGGAGCCAGTGTCTCATCAGCCTTCTAACACTTATAGTTGGCAACAGTGCACCACTATAAAACATAGTTTTTTTTTACGTGGTAGAGCCGTGCTGCAGCTACATTACTGGTATAGTTGTAGCACGAATGCGTCGGCTCGACCGGGGAAGGATCACGCTCTCACAGAACACCAGCGTAAAATAGCAGCTTAACCCCGCTGTGTTTCGTATGGTGAGTGTAGAGAACCGGAGAAAAAATATCACATTACATTTATTTATTTGTGGGTACTTATTAATATGTTGTTCATTGGGATCAAATAACGGACAAACAGCGGAGTCTTAGTAACAGGTCCCCATTGGAACACTTTGGGTACGGAACCCTAAAAATAGCCCTATCTATATCATACTATATATAATATTATAAAGGCGAAAGTGTGTTTGTTTGTTGGTTTATCCTTCAATCACGTCGCATCAGAGCAACGGATCGACGTGATTTTTGGCATGGGTATAGTTGAGGACTTGGAGAGTGACACAGGCTACTTTTATCCCGGAAAATTGAGATTTCCGTGGGACGTTATTACAAATATGTAGAACGAAAAAAAAATTTTGGTGGTGTAGGTATTTATTTAACTTACCAGATAAATTCATTTCCTCACAAACTTTTGCCCAGGCATTGTTCTTAGAAGTTTTATTGCTGTAATTTTTAGCTTTTATTTTATACAAGCAATCATATCTTTGCACCAAATAGATCAACTTTTCATCTTTTTTTTTTTCATTCCATGTGTTTTGTTACACAGTACGTACACTACACAACCTGTTTCGTAGACATTTGTCGCCACATACTCTGTGCTTTTCTTGACGCCGCACTGCGAGTCAACCTTCGCGCCACTTCCCGTGGATTTCACAGACGGCGCCGACAGTAGCTACGGGAATCCTCGAGAATGCACAAGAATTTCCCGGGAGACGCGTGACTTCTTTTTTAGCTCATATTTAGTTTGCACATTACACAATAACATAAAACTTATTATACTATGTACAATTTCGTTACATAAATTCGCTTCCAATCCGGTCCGCGGCAATGTAAATTGAGCGTTTTGAATTTGGAAAAAAATTTACTATTTATCGATTTTGCAGCTTCTAGCGCCTGCCAGTTTTAATTAGTAGCATTATCTGGCGCGTTCTTAGCTTTCTCAAATAAATTATTAATTTAGAAAGTTTTGTTTGAGGAAATTCTTACTTGATTAAATGTCTATGAATATTATACATATTATTATTTATTATAATATTAGATATTGTACATAATGTTAAATAAAATAATAAAATTAATTAATTGAAACTAACCGCACCAGTAACTTTGGCGACATTTTTTTAACATCAAATATGCAATATTTCTAGTTTTCAAATTTTTTCCTTTGTATACGCCTAACGGTCTTACCTTGATACCAAATTTCAAGTTTCTAAGTAACCAAGAAGTGGCCTAGGTTTTTGATAAGTGAGTTTTGTTGCTTAAAGCTAAAAACTTTTAAAGTCTTCGCTGAAAGCATATGATCTATGCTATAGCAATGTAGGTGCAACGTTCTTGGAACTTTTCACATAATACTGAATATCAATAATTTGCAGATTTCAAATTTTTTTCCTTTGTATACGCTTAAAGAGATACCTTTATGCCAAGTTTAAAGTTTCTTTGTAACCTTTAAAGCTTAGGTTTCTGACGAGTGAGTCAGTGAGTGATAAAAATGACACTTTTTAGATCTCAATAACTCATAACTAGATAGGTATATAAATGAAATTTGAGATTCTAGATATTCAAGGAGATCTTATTGTGTCTAAGAGTTTATGAGTTATGGGGGTTCCAACTTGGCTTGAAATGGTTCGTCTAAATACACATCTTTGGCTCTAGCAATGGCATTTTTTTTAGAATAAGGGTGACAAACGGCAAACAGTCCACCTGATGGTAAGTGGATGCTGTGGCCCATAAACATTTACATCTATCCTCGACTAATAATCAAATTGCAGATGCGTTGTCACCCGTGAGAACCAAGATGGAATGCCTCGTTTCCAATAAAAAGGGTCTCCGGTTCTCTACACGCACCATATGGAACACTGCAGCGTTAAGCTGCTATTTTACGCTGGTATCTGTGAGAGCGTGGTTCTTCTCCGGTCGATATATACCTACTAGTAATATAGCTGCAGCATGGCTCTACCATATGAATAATGATAAATCTCTTCAATAATGATAATTATTTTGAGTTTATCTATTTCTGATGTGGCGGCGCTGTCGTCGCGTCACAAGCGAAATACATCGAATCCTAAATCGCGCTATCAAAGTTCCGAATTAAAAAAACAGTATATATACAATAGCTCCGTACTACCACCCGGAGCGTTGGCCGCTCCCCGGGCTGAACACCTTGCCCGGCGGGAGATCTCTTTTCCTTCCACCGGCCACACTACTAATAGTTAGAGCGAAATGGTGTTTGCAGGTTTGTACTTTTTTCACCTAGAAGTAGAACGAAATAACGGATATTTCATTTCATTTTCCATTTATTCATAGTTTACGAGCCGGAGAGCAACATAATCTTAAAGCTTAATTCTGCTATTATCTCTTTGTACTGACTTAAGTCTTAGAATAACACCTGGGCTGTTTTATCGAAAGGATGTCGTTTTCTTACCAATCCTTAATAATAAAAAAATATTGGTATTCTAAAAATAAACTAATACAAAACAATTCAAATTGATATTTTATTAACAACACATTATATACTTTATTATAACACGTAGTCAGCATTCGGGTATATATGGAAGACCTGCTTCCTTGTATAGACTGTTCCAGAATTCCACTCGCTGCTTGTCCGCAAACGTTCCCATACGAAAGTTTTCATTAATGATCAGATATTCTTTACCGCGTGTTGTGTATGGAGTCCAGTTAAATCCCAGAGTATTATTGGGTGTTGGGTTTCTGAAAATAACATCTAAATAAGCTAAACGGCATATATTAAATGAAACAAATTTTACGAATTTAATTCAAAAACTGAAGGCTAACTATGACATAGGGACGTGACCTCAGTCCCCCCCCCCCCGTGACCATTGTTGCTGCGCAAAGCATTAGAAACGTCGGGCATTAAAAAGTTAAAATTAAACGCGGTAAAATACGTAACATTAGTTTCATTAATTTAATGTGTAAGTTAAAGTTACAGCTTATAGACGTCCCTCCGCTGGGCACAGGCCCCCTCTCATTTCTGAGAGGGTTTTAGGGCAAGGAAATGTCCGCCGCGCTGCCCCAATGCGTTTTGGCAAACTTTATATGTTATCGAAATATATTTTTTTCTTATTTCTCAGATATGCCGGTTTCCTCACGATGTTTTCCTTCACCGCCGAGCACGTGGTAAATCAGCACTTAAAATTGCAATTAACAATTTCATTGGTGCCGGCAGGGATCGAACCCGGGTTGCTTGAGTACTGTGAAATTTACAGCAACCGCTTAGCCCCTGAGCTACCAAGATTTAATGTGTAGTATTCCCGTAAATATAAGAAATATAAAAAAATATAAACGGCATGTATACATGTTTACTCTCTGTGTTGCAGCTTCGTAAGAGAATCCACTACCCCTTGTCATCCCGTGGGTGTCACAAGTGCTGTGTAAGAGGTGAAAAAGGGAAATGAAACAGGGCATGAGCAGCGGCATCTTCCTGATAACAGCTCAAAATATGCCATGCGTGCAAATGTCGTCCCTATGAGGGAGGTCTATGTTCAGCAGTACACTTTTTTTTTTTTTTTTTTTATAAGATAGGGTGACAAACGAGCACATAGTCCACGTGATGGTAAGTGGTTGCTGTGACCCATAGACATCTACATCTATCCTCAATAAAGAATCAAAATGTAGATGCGTTGTCACCCGTGAGGACTAAGATGGAATGCCTCTTTTCCAGTAAAAAGGGTCTCCGGTTCTCTACACTCACCATACGAAACACAGCAGCACCGAGCTGCCATTTTACGCTGGTATTCTGTGTGTGTGAGAGCGTGGTCCTTCCCCGGTCGAGCCGACCCATTCATGCTACAACTATACTACTAATATAGTTGCAGCAGTTTTAAGCCCGTAATGGATGGATGGACTAGACTAGATTAATTTGCTTTTTTTTTATTCAAAATATCAACCTGGACTGTATACTATACTATTAATGAGTGATGATAGCGATTTAGGTGACCAACTAATCGCTGAAAATATATCCGACAAAAAAACTGATTTCAAATCCCTCAAACTAGTAATATTTTCTACATATAGTGGAGCTTCTGTGCTCTAACTGAATAACCTTCAAGTAATGGAAAAACAACCGCCAGTGAGCTTAAAAACAATGATGAAGAAGAACTGGTTTATCTGTAAGCACCAGAAAAACTGGACGGTTTTGTGATTCTTCAAGCAAAGAGATTTAAAGAATCAGAAATCCTAATTATTATTTTGTAACTATCACAGACGAAGTCTTTCAGAATACTGTATTTCGATTTGGATCCTTCGTACACAGGATAAGCTTTTTTATAGGAGAGGGGGCAAACGAGCATGCGACTCACCTGATGGTATGTGACTACCGCCGCCCATGAACAACCGCAACACCAGGGGAATTGCAGGTGCGTTGCCGGCCTTTTAGAAAGGTGTAAGCTCTTTTCTTGAAGGTCCCTAAGTCGTATCGGTCCGGAAAAATCGCCGGTGGTAAACAATTCCACAGAGAAGTTGTACGAGGAAGAAAACTCCTTGTAAAATGCACAGTGGTGGACCACCAAGCACCCAGATGGTGAGGATGGTATCGTGAATTTTGACGCGATGTTTGTTCGTGAAATTTGGCGGCTGGAATTAATCCGAACAATTCTCAAAAATAAAAAAATATCTTGCGCAACGTTATACCGACGGCTCCGTGGCGCAGTCGGTTAGCAATGAGTTGCAGTGCTACGGGCCGCGGGTTCGAATCCCACACGGAACAAGTATTTGTATGGCCTACAAATAATTGTTCTGGGTCTGGATGTTTGTCCTTGTTAAATTTATGGATGTAAACTGCCCCCACGATACAGGAGAAATCCTAGTGTGGAGGTAACGTTTTTTTTAAAATTACAAAAGACAAAGAATACCCACACTAACATTTTCAAATGTATCGTGGAGGCAAACATCCAGCCCGGAAGGAAGACTTTGATCATAGTCAGTGCTTTCACTTAAGTAGGTATTGATGCAAAAATAGAAAACCCTGAACATCCTGAAAAGTTTAATTTCACCATCCAAGTACAAGCAGCATGTGTTTTCTGTAACATCCAGTTTGCTAACATAAAAAGAATATTAAAGGATACGTAAAGGCAGAATACTATACCCGGTTTTGGCAAAATCAGTCCATAACTTGGTCACTTTAAATACAATTTCTCTTACTTTCTGTTGTCTTTCATATGCATTTTTATTCATTTCATTTTTGAATAGATAGTATAACTCGTCAACATGACACGCTCCCTTGCAGTGCTCAAATCCCAAGGACTTTTTTTGTACATTTAAGTCAGTTACACAGTCGAATCTGTAAGTGAATATTGACTCGCATCGTGTTGAGTAAAATTGACAAAATCTGTGACAGTTGTAGACGAAATGGATATCTGAATGCAAGTTCATTATAATATCAATATCTTCCTCTGTCATTTTTCTGTCACCTGCATAAAAACTCTGTATTTTGTTCCCAAAATCTGCGAGCTTATCTGTCGACACCACATTAGCTATTTCTCTTGGAACATAATAAGATAGATTATTGTTCATAAAATTCACTTTTTTAATCTGATATGCTGTCACAAAAAGTCCTTCGGAGGAATTATATCCAGTTATTAATGGTACTTTATTAACTGGTCCAGAGAGCAATAGTTCTATAGGCTCCTTAGTTATAAAAGCTTCCACATTCTCAAATTCTTTCTCAACGACTGGGACGAAATGAGTAGGGTACCCTCGATATTTCTCATCTTCAGTCATTGATTTAAAGGTAATCTTAACTAATTTTTCAACTGGAACACTTTGAAACAGATTTATCAATTCGGATGTATTTTTAGTTTTTTTTCCTAAGTATTTCGCTGCTCTAATCGCTCTATCCCTTCCGTTTTTTCCTTGAGCCCAATCCGCTAAACAAACTCCACTTTGTGAAATTGCTTTATGAAACAATCCTGTTGACAGAGGTGAAAGCAAATGGTATGTCACAGAAGTTCCTCCAGCACTTCCACCGAATATTGTGACATTGTTAGGATCCCCACCTAAATTCTCTATATTTCTCTGTACCCACCGAAAAGCAGCTATTTGGTCTTTCATACCAGCATTTCCGGGAACCTCAGGAGTGTCTAAACACAAAAAACCTAAGGCTTCTAATCTGTAGTTAAACGTAACCAGTAATACGTCGTGCTGCAACAAAAAATCCGGTCCGTAAATATCAGTGTTGCCAGACCCCGAGAGATAAGCTCCAGCGTGAATTAGTATCATGACAGGCAGTTTTGAATTTCGATCTAATGATTTTGTGTAGACGTTGAGATACAGGCAGTCTTCGTCACTCTTGTGAATCTTTCCATCGTTTGCTTCTATCTGCGGGCATATTGGTCCGTGTTCAAGCGCATCGTAAGTGCCTTGCCAGGGTTCTGGTGGAAGTGGGGCCTGTAACATGTAACTTATAATATTAGAATTATGCCGTATGGTTTGGGCGAAAGAGAATATTTTACCGTTTGTTCTGTACGCAGTGTTAGGTGACAGAGTGAAAGGATAGAAATACCTCAGCGTCTCAATAGACAACGGTGTTAACATCTCCTATCATTTGGCGAATAGCAGCATCAAAGCTGCATGATGTTCGGTACAATACTGCGATCATTTCGCGAGCCATTCCGTCATCCAAGTATGGTGATTTTAGCAAATCTAAAATAACTTCCCAGCAATGGGAGTGATCCATGCCCAAGATTAGACCGTCATATCTAGGACCGACAAGTATATTCAATTTGTGATATTGGACATGTTGGCCACGGCTAGAATTTTCATGTTACGTACATAAATTGCACATAGTCAAACATCCAGATCCAAAACAATTATTGGACGATGAATATATTAGAAATGAATACTTACTGTGCTATCGAACTGTCGAATTCTCGTTAAAAGTTTTACTTTCGTATAGCGTTTTTATATTTGTTAGTCCAGACGTAATTTACCTTAAACCTGAGTTTGCCGACGGGTGGTTGCGCGTAGGGAATGCCTTTGAAGCTGTAATATGTAGAACCATTCCAGAGCTTACTCTCTATTCCTCTTAATTTGCCGCAGTCCAACGCAACTGTTACGTGTTTCTGTAACAATTTAAAGTACTAAATGGTATTTAAACATAAATACATATACATAAACACTCACACCTGTCACCCAAAGGGGTAGGCAGAGACTACCGACTTCCATTTGGCACGATCCTGATACACCTCTCTCGCCTCCTTTACATCCATATATATACGCATACATGCTCGTCGGTTAAGAGTACTCCTAATCTGGCCCATTTTCAATATATCGAAAATTTGTTCGATAAACCTTCGTCTAGCGCGTCCCTTACCGACTCTGCCATTCACGTCTATGTGGTATTTAAACTCAATAAATAATTGAGAAGTAGATATTATTTTATATAAGTGACGGCTTTAGAGTGGGGCGAAGCGGGCGGTTGCCAGGGGCATCAGTATCAAGGCTTTGTAGCACCATTGTTACACTAAGTTATTTGACTTCATAGTATTAGTTTAGTCATAGCTTATCCGGGTTACAATTTACGAATACATCAGGAATTACCAGGTGCATGAAATTACTGGTGGGAATGTAGTCAATCACTGGCTTAAAAAATGGAGGGATCGGTACTACGGTTGTCTATCCCTTGGCGAGCGTCACGATTATAGAAAACCCTCCTTTCCGTAGGCAACTATCTGTTGGTCAAGGGATGAATTTAATGCTCACTGATTGACCCGGCATCTCTGGATTTGCTTTGATTTGAATTATCTACCTACGAGTATGCTATGCAATTAATTTGCATAAGAAATAATGTTGTAGTTTCTTCATATTTTTTTCCACCTTCACATTCAAATAGTACAATAAAATACCTGTGTAAATGAAAGCACACTTCATGTGGTTTTATTGTATTTTTCAAAATTAGCGCCTATAAAGGATATAGGAAGCTCAAGGTCGATCAGTGAGCTATCGAGAGGGCTATGCTCGGAGTTTATTTGCGTGATAGACTTAAAAATTAGGATATCCGCAGTAGAACCAGAGTAAAAGATATAGCCCAACGGATAAGTAAGCGGAAGTGACAATGGATCGACGAAATTTCGTTTTCTACGTCGAAGAAATAAAATAATTGATTTCAATTCAATATAGTAATAAAATAAATTTGCACATCTTTTGTTTCAATATGTCCAAAAATAATTTTATTTAATGTGTCGCTGTAACTTGTTTCGTGGAATAAACTAATAGATTAGTTAAAGAAGAATAGAATAAATTGACTTAACATGATTACATGATTCAAAGAACGTCATAAAATTAAGCGTTTACTTGTTCGATTTCGGAACGTACTCAAAGTACAGATGACACTCCAGCACTTCCTTCTTATGATATTTTAGGGTTCCTTGAAACGGTTTTCTAGGTGGTGGGACTCCTTTCCTGCCAAGAAGTCCATCTGGGTAGGTACCACCCTCTTACTCATTTCTCCCACCAAATAGCAGTGCTTGTATTGCTGTGTTCTGATCTGAAGGGTATAGAGAGCAGTATAATTACAAACTGTGAGGCATTCTATCTTAGTCTTCAGGGGTGACAACACATATGTGGCCTTCTTTGTTCGAAGTTGGCTAAAGGTGTCTATAGACTCCATGTGCTGACTCCATGACTTGTCATGGCAGGGAGCTTAGTAGCCGTGGCTTGGTCAACCGCGGTGAACAAAGAGGAACCCGTTCGGCTGGCCTGAGTTTAAGGGCCGGTCTGAGGTGAAGGGAAGCCCGACTTGCGCAACTCCGAGTGGGCTTGGTGAGCCCACTTTGCATGTGTGCTGGTGGGTTGCGGCAAGAAGGGTGTCCTCTCCTCCTACCGATGCAGCCGAGGTTGAGTCGCGGAGGAAGAGGAGTGTTGGTGTGGCGATGCGCCACTCACTATCCTCCGTGACTCTGACGGGGCCGGGGAGAGGAGTGTCGGTATTGAGAGGCGCCGCTCTCCATACCCTCCGCAGCCGAATATTGGTTAGCAGCGGAGGCATAAAGCAGATCCCTCGCGGCGGATTAGCTATATGGCTACGGTCAGGAAGGCTAGTGCTTCTGAATGCTCGTTCTTCCTGGCCTCATGGCCTTCGCGCATCGGACACGGGTCCTTTGCACAGGTGTAGTTGAAGGCGGCGGAGGAAGGCGCGCCATGTCTTCTGGTGCGCCTTACCTGAGAAGGAGATGGGGGAGTCCTCTCTCGAGGAGGGGCGCTATGGAGCGGCTGGCGCTGAGGCCGCGGATGTGTGCGAAAGCGTTCCCGTGGCCCTGCCAATATGCGACGAAGACATAACCCGTCTTTGCCCCCGCTAGGCGGGTATGCGTAGGCATTTCCCCATGTAAGACGAAAATAAAGGTGTCCATGGACTCCAGTAGCCACTTACCATCATGAGGTTTTTAAGTTTGATTGTCATTTCAATTTTATTCATAAAAAAAGGAATGCTGCAGTATCTGTTTGTGACAGAGGTTTTTGATTGCAAAGATAATTGAAATTCAGTATAGTTTTATAGATGGTTATCCAAATACCAAATAATAAAAAAAATTAATTTTGTACAACCGTCTTCAATATAAATTATTAAGAATAACTCAAAAACTGTTGGTCAGACCTTGATCATTGGACCACACGAGAAGCACCAGCTTTCAAATAAAAAAAGAATCAAAAAGTTATGAGGTAACACACATAAAAAAAAGAACATGCAGTCGAATTGAGTACCTCCTCCTTTTTGAAGTCGGTAGAAAATGGTTCTAATCCATACGAAGGGCCAAAAAATTGTGTGTTGGTTTAAGTGACCAACTGCTGGTTTAGAGTTATTAAAATAAAATAGCAGTCTGTATTATAGGGTGCGTTGCGAACGGCGAGGAGGTTTTAATATTTCGCGATACTGCAAATGCCCTAATCTCGAGCTACAGGAAGGATGTGAAGGAATGCATGTGCACTTACCTGGACTAATGCTAATCTGCCTCGTGTTTCAAGGGCTGCAGCCACGATGATTCGGCGCCGGCTGTCTTCACACATATAAACTTCACAGATAATAGCGTTATTGTAAATGTCTGTACACTTTACGATATTTTTGTATAGTTTAATATCTAAATTACAAAAAGGCGGGAGCGATGACGCGAGATAGAAGCGATGCAGTTGGTTTCGTGTCTTCTGAACTTATGCGAACCCAGTTAACACAAAAGTGCACATGCTGTAATATATAGGAAACCCGGAAATGGACTTTGTAGTACTCTTATTGGATAATAATTAACAAATCTCATAAGCGTTAGGCGGTAGTGCAAAGTGGCGCGAACATCATCTACGAATCGAGTGCTGTGTCCGTGTTGCCGGCCATTATGAAAATAAACTTCTAAATAAAACTTAAACACTCCTTTTCTGAATTTATTCTAATCGAAATATGAATATTTTTTATACCTAGGGTCATTAAACACCTAGGGGCCACCCTTTAATCACATGAGTTTTTTTTTTAAAGCGGATTTGACTTTGACCTTAGATTATAAGTTCGTTACAATTACTACGCGGCTCAGAAAGGTGATTGTATTGATATTGATTCTGTGGCAAATATTACCTACTGCAATAATAACTATTATATTATAAACTCTAAGGTATAATTTTGTAACCTGTGTAAAAATGTGTAACCTATGTCCCGCCAATATAGTTATAAAAATATTACTCACCAATGAATAATGATGTGTCGTAAAGTGTTTAACGATCCCAAGCACTTTTAACACTGATTTGTTTTTATAGAAAAACATATTCCCTATCTATATACCTCAATGTCGCGCAAGTCTGGTGTGACGATTATTATCAGAGCTGCGTTTTATATAAAACAATAGATTTTGACCTTGATATTGCATTGCAACGTGAATAAGATGTTATGTATTACGTACCGTGAAGTGGCAGTGTAAGAATATCCACTACCCCATATCGTTCCGCGGGTCTCGTAAGAGGCGACAGAGGGGACGTTTTTTATGTGGTAGAGCCGTGCTGTAGCTATATTAGTAGTATAGTTGTAGTACGAGTGGGTCGGCTCGACCGGGGAAGGACCACACACTCACAGATTACCAGCGTAAAATAGCAGCTCATCGCTGCTGTGTTTCGTATGGTGAGTGTAGAGAACCGGAGACCCATTTAACTGGAAACAATGCATTCCATCTTAGTCCTTACGGGTGACAACGCATCTGCATTTTGATTCGTAATCGAGGATAGATGTAGATGTCTATGAGCCACAGCAACTGCTTACCATCAGGTGGACTGTGTGCTCGTTTGTCACCCTTATGCTATATAAAAAAAGAGGAATTGAAGCAGGTGATGGGCAGCAACATCTTCCTGATAACAACTAAAATAATAAATAAAACTGCGCTTGGCAACCCGCATGCCAAGCGTGGCAACTATGGCAAAATCCCCCCTATGATTCAATCTATGGGGAAGGCCTATGTTCAGCAGTAGACTTTTAAAGTCTGTAATGGATGGATGGACGTATCTTAAAATTTTGGACTGACTCGTTGCTGTAGTAGTCGTAAGCGCGAACCGTAAGCCTTACCTGGAGGGAGAAGGGGGAGTTGAAGTCCTCTTCCAAGGCGGGGCTGCCATGGGGCGTCTGGCGCTGGTAGTGAAAGCAAACGGTATAGATATACTAGGTGAAAGGTAGTTACTTCCCATATTGTAGCGACAGTTGTCTAATGGTTGGGTGCGGACCGCGAACTCAAAAGGTCGTGCGTTCGAATCCGCCATTCGACTACTGTCGTGAACTACTCCTAACACAAGCATTTTAAGCTTACCAGGACTAGTTAAAGGGAATATTAATAATGTTAATAGCATTGCTAGTATTTAAAAAAAAAAGAAAAAAACTTCTGTTATGCTTAGTCCATGTGGGTGGATACTACTAACGCCTTACCTATTTCTGCAGCCAAACAGTAGTGCTTGCACTGATCTGTTCCGGTCTAAGGGGTAAAGACAGCCATTATAATTACAGACTATGAGGCATTCCACTTTAGTCCTCATAGGTGACATCGAATCTGTAGCCTTCTTTATTTGAAGTTGGTTTTACGTGTCCATGGAGTGCGGTAGCCACTTACCATCAGATGGACTGTAAGTTCGTTTGTCATATCAGTTTTTTAACAAAAGAAAACAGTCTTTACTATATCAAAGCTACAACGAGCTTACACTCTACTTTATTATTGATGTTCCTTCTTATTGATATCTGCAGCCTACGTCAAATATGGTCCCTCGAGTCCCCTCCCCATGTTATACTAAAGGATTTCAGATGGTGATAGGAATGCTATGCCCCTGAAGCTTATAGTAAATGTTTACAAACGTAAACCATAAGATATTATCTTTATTATTTACATTTAAACAAAAGAGGCAATAAGGCAAATAAGAGCAATTTCTGATTTAAATACCTACTTTAGCATTTTTCATTAAAAAACAAATAAATATTTTTAAACACTAACTGGTATGCTATCGTATGCTATTGATAGCACCTACTTTGAATTCCAAACCGCGCTTACTCGTAGAATTTGCAATAAATTACTTTTGTTTTTCTTTACTAGAAATGCTTGAGCTCTATAGATTATCTTAGATGAGGAAAATACAATGTAACTATATTGTAAATACAAATTACAGCGGAACGTAGTTAGAAAAAGTGGTAGTTAGCACGAACATATTATTTTTATAACAATGACAGAATAGTTAAGTATCTTATTAAATTATAAAAACCCCGTGTCACGATCTTCGTACACGCTAATCTCCGAAACCGTCCAACCGATTGTAATGAAATTTTGTAAATGTGTATTGTTTGCTCCAACTTGAGAGATACGATAGTTCTTATCCCGATAAGTGTTAATGTTTAAATATTTTTTATTGTAAATTTAAGGATTTGTATAGGGCAAGGAGTCACCGGAAAGGGCAGAACAACCGTCTACCTGACCAGCTAGTACCTGGTTATATAAATAATAAAAAGTGTGTAACGTACGGGGTCACAGTTGATGGAGTGACGACCTGGCAAGTAGGAATCAAATGGGTACATGTGGCTCAAGACTTTGGTTTGTGGTATTCCTCGAGGATTAAAGATCAATAAGCTGAAGTGGCAATGGGTTGGCCATATAGCTCATATAACCGACAACCGATGAAGAAGAAAGGTTCTCGAGTGGCAGCCTCGAACCGGTAGGCGAAGTGTAGGCGGCCAACCACTATATGGAGTGGCAACCTGATAAGAGATGCAGGAAGTCAATGGATGCAGGTGGCTCAGGACCGTGTTTTGTAGCATTCTTTGAGGGAGTTATTTGTCCAGGGGAACTGAAGGGCTGTAACGTTGATGCTCAAATAACAAATATAAATCATTTTAGTTTTTAACTCCCAGTAGGTGGTGGTAATGGGTCCATTTTTCCAAAGTACAAATTTTGACATATCTCCACCTTTCAAGGTCCCTAGAGTTGGATGCTATGGTTTGTATGTACGTTCATCTCGAAAACAAAATGAAGTCGCATTGGTTACGTTTGATTCACGTTTGTGTAGTTGGAACCTGCTAAAACTGGAAGGTTTAAAAAAATCGGTACTCAGTTTCTTGTTAAGAATAGATTAACTGAAGAATCGGAAAACTTGCCGAATTTTATATTTGTTATCGTTACAGCTTATTAAAGTCACAGATTGCCTCATATGGAGGATATTTAATTACCACGCTTGGCAACTTTTTGTTTTAAGTCGTTATTAGGAAGACGCTTCTACCTATCTCTTGATTTCTTTTCCTCTGTCGCCGCTTACGACACGCACGGGATGATATGGTATAGTGGATATTCTTACATCGCCACTACACGGTACGATTATTCATTTTAGTTATAACTGCAATTGTTATTCTGAGCTATTTACTCATGTGTATGTTCTGATTTTAGTCAGAGCCGTTATGTGATAAGTTTATAAATTTTTGTGGAATTCTGATTTCATAATGATTTCTTATATTTACGCGAACACTACACATTTCAATAAAACTAGTTTTAACGGATTTTATCGCGTATATTAACTTTTTTATATTCCCAACGTTTTAAGCACTTTACAGCACCCATGGTCAACGGGGCGGGGGGAGGGGTACTGAGGTGTTTGACGTCCCATTGTCATAGTTAACTACGGCTACCTCCAGATTAAAGTTATACAGTTTTGTTCCGATCTACCCAGTATGAACTTACAGTATCTTGAAGTCTTGCAGTTGTATACTTGGGTTATGATGGTTTAATTCAGATGGTAGCACCCAGCCATCTTCTCTATTGAAATTAGGATGTTTTTTGATTTCATTAGCCTCGCGAATCATACTTGGAAGAAGTCGGTGTTCTTTAGCGAGGATTTGTGGTCTATCAAATCTAATGTAGTGATGGGGGTGACCCTGTACGTGTTCACAGACTTCAGACTTTCCGGAGCGTCGATTCTTCACAACATAAGCTATGTGTTCTTTAACGCGGGTTTTTTATTGATCTTTTAGTTTGTCCTATATAACAGAAACCACATTCACAATCTAGCTTGTACACCCCGCATCTTGCAGAGCGACATTACACTTGACTGATGGTAAAACCCCGTGTAGTGGCGGGTTAGAATACCCACTACCCCATATCTTCCCGTGGGTGTCAAGAGGCGACAGAGGGAAACTGAGGCAGAAGATGGGCAGCAGCATCTTTCTGATAACAGCAACAACAATAAAAACTGCGGTTGCCAACCCGCTCGCCAAGCGTGGCAACTACGGCAATATCCCCAATGAAGAAAGTTACGAAGAGACGGCCCCTGTCCCGGCGGCCCCGCTATTCCTGGCTACGGTGGCGACCATGGTAACGGCGGGGCAGGGGTGCTAAGAATCTCCGGTGGAGGTTCGGTTGCCACCTACGACGACTCGACCTGGCAACTTATAACGCACGCACTCTGAGGACTGACGAGAAGATCCTGAGCTGAAGAAGAGATAGCCAAGTTGCGCTGGAATATTATAGGATTATCAGAGGTCCGAAGAGAGGGGGAGGACACGGTAATCCTCGAATCCGGCAACTTGTTCTATCACCGGGAGGGCGACCATCTGTCCCAAGGAGGTGTCGGATTTATCGTCCACAAGTCTCTCGTTAACAACGTTGTAAAAATTGGGAGTGTGTCGACGAGGGTTGCGTACCTTATACTCAGAATCACCAAACGGTATTCGCTGAAGGTCATACAGGTTTACGCACCAACTTCGGCACACCCCGATGAGGAGGTAGAGGAAATGTATGAGGATATCTCTAGAGCCATGCATTCCTCTAAAACCCACTATACGGTGTTAATGGGAGACTTCAACGCAAAGCTAGGCACAAGAGAGAACGGTGAGCTGAAAGTAGGGAAATTCGGATTAGGGCAACGGAACCCAAGGGCCAGCAGCTGGCCGACTTCATGGAGAAAGAGGACTCTTTATGATGAACTCTTTCTTCCAGAAGCGGCCCCACAGGAAGTGGACCTGGTCGAGCCCCGACGGTTCGACAAAAAATGAGATTGACTTCATTATGACGACTAGACGCCAACTGTTCAGTGATGTCTCAGTGATCGCGAGGGTGAAAACTGGTAGCGATCACCGAATGGTTAGAGGCACACTGAACTTAAACGTTGTTGGAGAGGTGTCGTCTAATGAAGTCAACGCTCCGTCCCCTCGTGCTCTAATCCAAAGTCCTGAAACCTTTCAGCTCGAGTTACAAAACCGTTTTCAGTGCCTAGAAGATTGCAATGCAGTGGACGATATGAATGACAAGCTTGTGAAACTGTCCATGCGGTCGGAGCTAAGCTTTGTAAGACCCGCCGCAGAAGAACACAAAACTCTCCGATCACACTCTTAATCTCATGGCTGTTAGACGGGAAATGAAGCTGCAATCTTCAGTAGATTTGATAGCATACAGGCAACTGAACAGACAGATCTCCAAATGCATGCGGCGGGACTTGCGCAACTTCAATACAGCTCGTATTGAAGAAGCGATCGAGCGGAACCAGGGCTCCAAAGTCTTTGCCAGAGATCTGTCTGCCAGAAAGAGCCAACTGTCGAAGCTGAAGACCGAGTGTGGCAGCGTCGTTTCCGGACACCTGAGATTTTGAGTGAGATTGAGAGGTTCTATGGGCAGCTGTACACATCATCGTTGGAGCCACACGCAAGTGTGAGTAACGATCCAAGAGCGAGTCTTATCCGACACTATTCCGATGATATCCCGGACGTCAGTCTGAGCGAGATTAGAATGGCTCTCCAGCACCTTAAAAACGGCAAGGCCCCAGGCGAGGATGGAATTACGGCGGAGCTTCTGAAAGCGGGTGGAAAACCGGTACTTGAAGTCCTTCAGAAGCTCTTTAATTCCGTCCTACATGGTGGCACTACACCGGAGGCGTGGAGCAGAAGTGCGGTGGTCTTGTTCTTCAAGAAAGGCGACAACGCTCTCTTGAAGAACTACAGACCGATTTCCCTTCTGAGCCGCGTCTACGTGCTGTTTTCGAGTCATTACGAATCGTCTCGCACGCAGACTCGACGACTTCCAGCCTCCCGAACAAGCCGGTTTCCGAAAAGGCTTTAGCACCATAGACCACATACATACCCTTCGGCAAATTGTACAGAAGTCCGAGGAGTACAATTTGCCACTATGTCTGGCGTATGTGGACTATGAGAAAGCCTTTGATTCCGTCGAAATTTGGGCGGTGCTGCAATCCCTTCAGCGGTGCCAAGTTGACTGTCGGTATATCGAAGTGTTGAAGTGCTTGTACAGTAGGGCTACGATGGCTATCCGAGTACAGAACCAGAGTACAAAACCTATCCAACTGCAGAGAGGTGTAAGACAGGGTGACGTTATATCCCCGAAACTCTTCACCGCTGCATTGGAAGACGTTTTCAAGCTTCTGGACTGGAAAGGATACGGCATTAACATCAATGGCGAGTACATCACTCACCTTCGATTTGCCGACGATATAGTCCTTATGGCAGAATCGCTGGAGGACCTAAGCACTATGCTCAATGACCTCAATAGTGCCTCCCAACGGATAGGTCTTAAGATGAACATGGACAAAACAAAGATCATGTTTAATGTCCATGTCACACCTATGCCGGTAGTTGTTGGGAGCACTAAGCTCGAAGTTGTTGACGAATATGTTTACCTGGGACAAATAGTCCGACTAGGTAAGTCCAACTTCGACCGAGAGGTCAATCGACGGATTCAACTCGGCTGGGCAGCGTTCGGGAAATTACGGCACATCTTCTCGTCAGGTATACCTCAAAACTTGAAAACGAGGCTGTACAACCAGTGCGTGTTGCCAGTGATGACCTACGGAACTGAGACGTGGTCCTTCACTGCTGGCCGGATGAGGAAGCTCAAGGTCGCTCAGCGAGCTATGGAGAGGGCTATGCTTGGAGTCTCACTGCGTGATAAACTTAGAAATGAGGATATCCGCAGTAGAACCAGAGTGACCGACATAGCCCAACAGATTAGTAAGCTGAAGTGGCAATGGGCCGGCCATATAGCTAGAAGAACCGACAACCGATGGGGAAAAAGGTTCTCGAGTGGCGGCCTCGTACCGGCGGACGAAGTGTAGGGCGTCCCCCCACTAGATGGAGTGACGACCTGGTAAGACATGCAGGAAGTCGATGGATGCGGGTGGCTCAGGACCGTGCTTTGTGGCATTCCTTGGGGGAGGCCTATGTTCAGCAGTGGACTTGTGAAGGGCTGTAATGATGATGATGATGATGATGATGGTAAAACTGACTAATCTTCTTCAGCGGCTTGAAGAATGTTTAATGGAAGGACGCTTCAAGATATAGCCAATCTTGCCAGTGACACCCCTGACATGTAGCTTCACTGTTCATTGTGACGTAGGCGCGGGACCCGAAGCTTGTTGTCGTGCAGAACTTGCTTGACGTGTTGGAGCTCCGCGGCCAGGTGTTTACTGGCACAGATCCCTTGTGCTCTCTGAAACAAATATTTACCCACGGTAGCTAACTGTGAAGGATGGTGGTGAGAATCACCGTTTAAATATCTATCTGTATGGGTTTTTTTCTATACATAGTGTGGCTCAAGGTGTTATCAGGATTCCGAATTACCAACACATCTAGAAAAGCTAAAGAATTGTTTGCCTCTAACTCTATTGTGAACTGAATTTTAGAATTTATCAAGGATCATTTTATACCTACACACTTTTCACGTATCGTGTACTGTTTTATTTCAAACTAAAAAATGGCTCTTCGGGACACTTTCTGGGGCACGGGGGGTGACGCTCACCCGGAAGGGGTAAAGAAAGTGGATAAAATTAAACTTCGCTATATAACGTACATAATTATGCCGATAGATAAAAGTACTTATTCTATTAATTTTTCCCTTTTTTTTAGCTACAATGAATGAACTAACCTCGCTCATAGAAGTGTTCACTGTTGGTTTCTCTCGGTTCTCATCGGGCGGCTAGCGGATAGTTTATGCGTAGTTTGCGCACCGAGCCGAGTGTTGAATTATTTAAATTTTTCATTATCTCTTAAACTATGCGTCCAAATAACATGCTATAAAGAGCAAAGTTTATCTTCATATAATTGTCTTGATGGTAAAGTAACTTTCGTTCGTTACTTATAAAATTCGTTCTAATAATAACGCTCATAAATCACTTTTTAATTTTCAATAATTTTTCGTCACAATACACCTTATCTACTCAACTGTCCACCCCCGCGAGTGATTCTCGCCTCACCTGTCCGCGCATAAAATGTCACTATTTTTTTGACCGCGCGAGATTTTCTCAGCAAAACGATTACTACTGAAATTTTAATAAATAAGTAAATAAATAAATAAAAATAAGTTTTAATAATTTCTAGCCACATCTCAACAGATATTTCGTTTATTAATGGCTATAAACGTGTTAATAGTGAAGCATTATTTTATATTTAGCATTAATTTAACACAAAAACTGATTAGAATACTTTTAAACAACATATAATCAATAAACGGCGATCGCATATAGTGATTAAAATGTCGAGCTAAATTATTATATGTAAACGTTTTGGAATTGTCGTAATGATACATATTTCCTAAAGAAAATATCTTCACAATCAGTTTGATGTACAATAACATTAGAAATAAGGTATAAAAACAGAAAAGTTATCACATTTTTGATCGAATTTCTCACACTTTAACAGTCCACAAACAAAAATGGCGTAATTTCATTTTCACTTTTTTTTTCTAAATTTTTTTTTTGGAGTTTATGGCCTGGTATCTAGACCTTTAGACCAAGTCTTAGGTATTTTTATTCGGTTTATTATAATTTCCCCAAATGTTTATTTATCCTTCATAGCTTCTATCCTACAATGCTTCACAATATGTTGATGCGTCACATTGTGCAGCCCTTGGGAGATTTTGACGGCAACTTGAGTCAGCAGATAGCTGACAGTTGGCGATGGTATCTCAAGGCGCCTAAGCAGATCGACACCTTATCTTGAGAATCACATCACCATCAGATCACTTGTTTCACTGTTTCCACTAATAGTTCACATGCACAGACACTTAATACATGAAATCGCACCACTTTTACATATCAAAATTCACTTCAAACCATTATTCAAACAATAATACAGGAGCAGCAAACCGCAGCCGATCAAGTTCCCGCCAAAACTCTTTTTCTAAATATTTTGTTACTATTATATAGATAAAATTTACTCTCACAGATGACAAAATAAAAATAGCACTATCTATAATTTTTACTGTATTAATAACAGCTATCTTTTGCGCTGCGCTTGCGCACGTTTAACCCGAAAGATGTCGCTTGGTGACTGTAGTCACCATGGACAGGTGAGATAATAATTTTTTTGGGGACTGTAGTCACCGTGGACGGTTGAGTAGTTATTGTGGCTTATGTATAATTAATAGGCATATGGTATCGCGGACGTTTTTTAGATAGTGTTAAGATTTTCATATTTGTAGATTATTGTATTTACGTAGGGGAGACCGGGTACAAACGTAACATTTTGTACTTTTACCTTGGTTTCTGGTTTGGTGTAATTATTTTAATGAAATTAATATAGCCATATATACATTCTGTTTATGTTCTTTAGAGTAGTATCTTGATTTACCTTATTATTGTGTATTTTATATGAATAACAGAGACTTCAAAAAAATTCGTCAGTTGTTACTTTCGACCACGTAGGCAGGCCGAAAGTAACACGTTGTGGGTCGAAAGTAACAGGACAAATGGGTTTGTAATGAATATAATGTGACATATTAAATCAGCAAATTATTTATTTGAAGACTTTGTATTAATTACACGGATAGACATTTGCACTTTAAATGCTGAAATATTATATATTATAATAAAACAAAAGAAGTTATTATTACTTTAAGTAATGAGATCAATTATTATATGATAATCATTTTTTATTACAAGACTGTACTATATGGATCTTTGATTGTATGATTTCTTTAACAAATCTTCTTTTTTTAAAAGTCTGGTAACTCGATATTGGAAAATTACCAACTGGAGTCTCCGGATGGAGGACGTTGCATCAAAACTGGTCAACAGATCATTTGGTGGAATTTCACTGTTAACTCGTAAAGGCCGGTCATTGACAGGTGATGGTGCATAGTCCACACCAGTAAATATATTCCTATTAAATGGACTTATACCGGTACAGGTAAATCCGGCAATTGCATTTTGATCAGTGACAGTAAGAGGAAATGTTTCTCTAACAATCCAAGGAATGTAATGGATAGTCACTGTTTGACCAGGGTTATTCCGCATCCAGTTGTCTGTAGCGGTGTTTATAATTTTTTGAATGGTCCAAATACTGTTCTATCTAAAGGCTGAAGTTTGTACGTGCAATGAGGTGGAAACGACAGCAGTACTATTCCATTTTTTTTTACAAAAATCTAGAGCTTCGATAGATATATGCGATGGTGCATGGTTGTCGAGCATTAACAAACATTTTTGATCAACTGTTGGCTTGACTTGTTTTTTGAAGTGTTCTAGAAACAGTAAAACATCTGCTTCCTGCATCCTTTCACTAGCATTGCCAGCTCCGGCACAACCTACAAGACCTTCACGTATTATGTGGTCTTGGTATCGCTTCATCGGGAATACAACAAAAGAGATATGTGTCCTCCTTGAGCATTAATCGCAACAACAACAGTTACTAATCTCCCACGTTCTGCTGAGGTTACTGCACGTACATGTTTAATTCCTTTTTGAGCAAAAATCTTACTAGGATTTTGGACAGTGATCACCCTGTCTCATCCATATTCAGATATCTTTTATCTCAAATTTATACATATCCATTACGTCAGCAAGGTTATCAAGTGAAAAAAACTCATCAACCATTCCTTACCGCCATTTAAGTATCGTGCCACTTTTCAGGAAATGTTTTTCAATTTTTTATCGCCAACGCATATGCCAGTTTACGTACTTCAGATGGAGATAATTCAAAATAAACTCCAGAGTACTTGATTAAATAGTCCTGTGGACATTTTTCCTCATCAATAGTAAAAACACATTTGACGCAGCGGTAGCCCACAACTGAGCTAGTATTTCCTGCTTTCATTTTTTTATGTATCTACATAATGTTCCATGACAAACATTATATTTTTTTGCCAGGGATCTAATTTTGGTACCATCTTTGGAATGCTCATCAGCCGCTTTTCGGTACACTTCCGTGTCAGTAGTTTCTCCTGTGGTAGTTCTTATGCGTTGTCGCGGCATTCTGTTCAAATAAATATACACATAACAATATAAAGTAAAATCACGGGGACAAAAGTAACATGTTACTTGTGTACCCTTAGGGCTATGTTACTTTTGTACCCGACCACATTTTTGTTAAAACGAGAAAGATAACCTTAAAACGGAACGTGCTAGACAAAAACGAATTGAAACACAGTGTAGTCAATCTAATCAAGAATTAATATGCAAATATTTAGATTGGTATCATAATTTTAAAACTACGAAAACCTTAAATAAGAAAACGTCAAAAAACTTACTTTGGATTTGTGAAATCACATAGCGTCCTCTCACACAACCTAACAGCGCGTGGCGCGCGCGGTGACTGAATGCAAGGGAGGGGACTATCACCGGCTATCACCTTACGGCAGTGAAGCGGTGTTTTGGCTATTGGATAAACCTACAGAGCATTTGTTACTTTCGACCCGCCGTTACTTTTGTACCCGGTCTCCCTATCACTGACCATTACGCCAGCGCGCGGATAAATAAACTGGGTGATACAAAACTACCCGTAAAGCCGAAAGGAGGTTAAATGGGGCTAACGAGTCCATTCACAATATTTAAGAACCGTAGTAACGCTGTATAACATACCCCAAAAAAATAAAAATTATATATTATTATTTTCACTGTATATATTTTTATTTTCACTGATGTGCAAACCCTATTTCTGTAAAATTAAAGAGTAAACTACGCAGAATGTACCTACATTTCTACCTAATTCGCGGAACGACAAAAATTTTAAAAGACCTAACCTAATGAAACAACCTAAACGAACACTTACTTTTTCATAATAAACGTCAAATTTACAGAAACGGCTCAAAGTGTGCTCCGCCTTGCTCAATACACAACTTCGCTCGTCGGGATATGGCTTGTGGCATTTCGCACCATCTTCGGTGTTATTGATGCGAAACCGATCTAACACGCTGTTCCGTCTCGGCAACCGTTGGGCAATCGGAGAAATACATTCTGTCCTTCAGGAATCACGTGATCAGCAGTCGCGCTTACGACAACTATACCAAAGAGGCAGTCAAAGTAAATATTATTAACCTGTTTTAATTGAGCACCATCAGTAATAATTACCCAACCTGGACTGCCCTGGTATTACCCACGTTTATGCATCAATAAAAAATTAAATGAAGTCGCTTAAAATTTTAACGTTATGTTATGACCGTGTCCCAGTCAGCCACAGGAAAGTCGTCAATCGCCTCTTCGAATTCCGTTTGTAAAAACGTTAGATAGTTGCTACCGTTCAGACGTGATGGCATAATGACGGGACCGATGACATGCCCGTCATAAAGGCCAGCCCACACATTCAGCCGCCACTGGTGTTGGAATCTGCCCTGCCGTGAAGCATGTGGATTCACGCGAGCCCAAACGTGATCGTTATGCATATTTGAAAGTCCTGACCTCGTGAATGTTGCCTCGTCCGTCCAAAGAACATAGTTTACGTAATTAGGGTTTTCCTCTAACTGCCTGAGGTACCACTCGCAGAAGTTCCTCCTGGGTGTAAAATCGGAGGGTATCAGCTCCTGTGTACGGCGATAGTGATAAGGGTGACGATTGTCGTCACGAAGAATTCACCAAACTGCAACATGGTTTATACCGAATCTTGTTCCGGCTCGCCTCGTACTTGTAGTCGGCTCTTCTTCAAAATGCTCTAACACTAATTCAGCCTGTCTGGCATCCACTGTGCTTGGACGTCCACTTCCAGTGGACCAATGAAAAGAGCCGGTGGAATGTAGTCGTCTTGACATGTCCAGAAAACACTGGTACGAAGGCAGCCGTCGCTGTTAAGTGGGGGTCTACCATCGATAAATCGTTGCCGATACAGTTCGCGAGCACGATTTAAATTGCTATCTTCATGGCCTACGCATAACATCAAATCGTTATATTCCGAGTTAGAAAGCATCGTTATTTTGCAAAAATGTTGGAAAAACACGAAACAGTTGTAGGATATCGATTAGAAGATTTGAAATTGACTTTTTTCCAACTTGACATTTTTGAAGCCAGTACTTGAGTATAATGACATCCTTGTATTGAGGTATAGTAAACATTTATGAATGAAAAATAGAAAAACAAGTAAAGTAGACAATTATTAGGTAAAATAGGTACGTAGGCATTTCTGTTAAATAATCTGGTTCCTGACATGATAGCTTACTAGGGTTGATAAAATTTTGGCTTTGATAATTAATAAAAAATTACGGGTATTTTGTAACACGTTGTATAACGTCCATGTCACACCTATGCCGGTAGTTGTTGGGAGCACTAGGCTCGAAGTTTTTATAGAATAAGGTGACAAACGAGCACACAGTCCACTTGATGGTAAGTGGTTGCTGTGACCCATAAACATCTACATCTATCCTTGATTACGAATTTAAATGCAGATGCGTTGTCAGCCATGAGGACTAAGATAGAATGCCTCTTTCCAGTAAAAGGGTCTCCGGTTCTCTACACTCACCATACGAAACACAGCAGCATTAAGCTGCTATTTTACGCTGGTATTCTGTGAGCGTGGTCCTTCCCCGGTCGAGCCGACCCATTCGTGCTACAACTATACTATTAATATAGCTGCAGCATGGCTCTACCACGTAAACACACAACAAGTTGTTGACGAGTATTTTACCTGGAAAACACAGAGTGCGACTAGGTAAGTCCAACTTCGACCGAGAGGTCAATCGACGGATTCATCTCGGCTGGACAGCGTTCCGAGAAATTACGCACATCTTCTCGTCAGGTATACCTCATAACCTGAAAACGAGACTGTACAACCAGTGCGTGTTGCCAGTGATGACCTATGGAACTGAGACGTGGTCCTTCACTGCTGGCCGTATGAGGAAGCTCAAGGTCGTTCAGCGAGCTATGGAGAGGACTATGCTCGGGGTTTCTCTGCGTGATAAACTTAGAAATGAGGATATCAGCAGTAGAAACAGAAACAGGAAGAACCAGCAAGAAAACCAGCGGAACTTTTTTAAATAACAGATTACAATCATGTATGTTACACAATTAACCAAACAAAACAAATTAGAAATAGCTTGGTAGCGAACACCTCATTCCCAGGGTTATTATCATCCATAAATTCCTTAATATTATAATAACCCTTTTATACAAACTATGTTTAATAAAGTTTTTGAATGTTGAGTAGGTCGAATTTAGTATATTTTCTGGAATTTTGTTGTAAGCGTATACATCGCCCCAAGAATGAATTACTGACTCGGTGGAGTCAGTAACTGGTACTACTAGCTTGTGTTTGTTCCCAGTATTTTCAGAATGAATATCACTTATTTTTGTATAACTACTTTTATTTTTGTGTACGTACATTACATTTTCATAAATGTATTGAGAGGCCAAAGTTATTATATTAATTTCCTTAAATTTTTGTCGGAGCGACTCTTTAGGTTTAAAAAATAGAATCATTTAAATAGAACCAGAGTGACCGACATAGCCCAACGGATTAGTAAGCTGAAGTGGCAATGGGACGGAAATATTTTTTTTTTATAAGCTAAGGGCGATAAACGAGCACATAGTCCACATGATGGTAAGTGGTTGCTGCGACCGACAGACATCTTCATCTATCCTCGATTACGAACCAAAATGCAGATGCGTTGTCGCCCGTGAGGACTAAGATGGAATGCCTCGTTTCCAGTCAAAAGGGTCTACAGTTCTCTACACTCACCATACGAAACACAGCAGCGTAAAGCTGCTATTTTACGTTGGTATTCTGTGAGAACGTGGTCCTTCCCCGGTCGAGCCGACCCATTCGTGCTACAACTATACTACTATTATAGCTGCAGCATGGCTCTACCACGCAAAAAATAGTGCGAAGAAACGACAACCGATGGGGAAAAAGGTTCTCGAGTCCCCCCACTAAATGGAGTGACGACCTGGTAAAACTTGCAGGAAGTCGATGGATGCAGGTGGCTCAAGACCGTGCTTTGTGCCATTCCTTGGGGGTGGCCTATATTCAGCAGTGCACTTGTGAAGGGCTGTAACGAATGAATAAATGAACGCGGATAAATAATTTCGGAAGCGCTTTTTCTTCTGAATTGCTTAACAAAAATATTTAAGGCTAGCTGAGATGTTGAGCCCGATGCTAGATTGCCAATACTGTTCCCCGTGAATGTGGCTATAATATACAAAAAAAAAATTCAAATCGGACTGGTAGTTCCAGAGATTAGCGTGTTTAAACAAAAAAAAACTCTTCTACTTTATTATTTTGGTATAGATTTACTGAGTTCCTTATACCTATTTAAGAAATAAAAACAAAAAATAAAAACACCAATAATTTATTATCTTATGTACATTATTTAAAAAATATAATAAATACAAAGTATCTTTCAATCGTATGATAATTTGATAATATTTAATTTTATTGTGACTTAGAGTTATTAATATAAATTAAGAATATACACAATTATAACACTAGAATTATGGTCACTTGACATAGATTTGTACAAAAAATATATTTCTTTAATGTTTCCTATTTAAACATTGGCAAATGATAGTAATCAGTTTTAAAAGTGTATCTTTCACGGAATTAAGTGAAATATATAGAATAAAAACATTTTGTTCTACAATCCTTTCAGCTAAAAAATACACCTGTTCTTAGTAGTGATAAATTTCTAGGTTATTTCTTTATTTATTTATCACGTATATTTCTAGAAGTTAGTTAAAAAAGCTTTGAATGTCCTACTTTAAAAAACTTACACTTATGATCAAGGCATCCAATTTTTCCAGATTCATCTAGACTCTTAACTGTAAGCAATGTATAATATAAAATATTCCCGCAAAGCGTACGAAATGTCCAGTATTCTTTTCTTGATTTTTTTTTTTTTAAAGAAACGTAATACCAACTTAATTCTTTATAAAAGAGTGCTCTACTCAATGGTTTAGAGTGGTATTTTGTTTGAAATAAATGTCATAATAATAATATACTCCGGATCGAATTACGGCGGACAGTCTCAACAGAGACTAGCCATCTGCACGGACAGGATAATAGTGCAAGAGTGTGTGTGCAAGCACAGGCACACTCTATTCCCTCACTCTCAAAATCCAATGGGACGGCAATCTGACACGACTGGAGAGAGATCAGGCGCAGAACCAACGTGCTACGTCATTACGTGCTTTCCGCTGCACGGGGGTGAAACCGCTTCCTTACTCCGGGCTGCTATTGAGAATGTACCGGAAAGAAAACCCAATAACTGATCCTGGCCTGACCCGGGATCCGAATAAGGGATCACGTGATCAGCAGTCGCGCTTACGACAACTATACCAAAGAGGCAGTCAAAGTAAATATTATTAACCTGTTTTAATTGAGCACCATCATTAATAATTACCCAACCTGGACTACCCTGGTATTACCCACGTTTATGCATCAATAAAAAATTAAATGAAGTCGCTTAAAATTTTAACGTTATGTTATGACCGTGTCACTACCATTGGCGTTGTAAGAATATCCACTAACCTATATCGTCCCGTGGGTGTCGTAAAAGGCGACAGAGAGAAACAGAAACAAGAAATGGGCAGCAGCGTCTTCCTTATTACAACTCAAAATTATAAAAAAACCTGCTAAGCGTGGCAACTATGATATCTCCCCTATGAGGCAATTTATGGGGGAGGGCTATGTTCATCAGTGGACATTTATAGGCTGTAATGGTAATGGTGATGGCTTCTGATGCGGTTCTCAAAACTATTAAAGAATTTCTTGAGGGATGTTTATGTGTAGTATCATTCAGTTTTCAGGTCTGTCCTTAGGCGTGTCACTTAGCCCAGTCTTCGACAAAACGCATCCAGTTACTCACAGCCACCTTGCGCAGATTGCCGCTCTATCTGTTCAATGTCCCAAATTACATTTGCTTAGGATGTCTACTACAACGCTTGTAACTTCTACGAAAGACGTGAAAGCCTAATTTCAGTTTACAAACACGGAAGGCTAGTAATCTTGGTTCTACGGTGGATTACTTTTTTTCAAATTTTATCCACCCTGGAAACTCCGAGCATAGCTCGTTCAATTGTTTGCTGTGGAGTAGCTGTATCACAAGTGACAATATTACGCCACTATTGGAGAGTTCGGATAGAAACACTGGTGAAAGCTTTCTGTTAACTGTCGTATGGGGAAACGACAATGACGAGGAAACCTGACGGAGCTTTCTAAATGCTGCTCAGACTAACTGAATGTTCCTATCGGCTTCCTTCACAAAGTTATTCTTACCTTTTAGTGTATTCGTATATAACAGATTGTACTTTAATTATGGTAGCAAATAGAAATTAGGTTTTTTTATCAAGTCGTAAAGAACAATGGCCATTTTGGACTATTAAAAAACATAAATTGTTACCGACATGAGACTGTCACCAAAATGAGAATATTGTCAATTTTTTTCATTAATATCATCAGTTTATTTTTAAAAGCTGGGAAAACTTATATAATCGTCTTTAAAAAAATATAACTTTGCTTATCAGAACGCAGTATTAAATATCTTATTATTATTGAACGCATCTGTAATTATTTACGTTCCTAAACAAAGAGTATAGACTGCGTTTGACTCAGTTTTATTAAAGAACATAGAGTAAGTATATAATCTAATAAAAAGTACTCTGTGTTAAAATTACTACGTTTTATCCATACTTTTTCTAAAGTCTAAATCGATTTTGTTTTTGAACCGAAATTAAATGGCAAACAATGGCAACCGTATAAACTTATGTTATTTATTGACCTAAGAAAAATCTTTAATTTTAAAACCCTACAGATTAATAATATACCACATGACTTCAAAAACATATTCCATAATCACTAGATTCTCCGTATTTTAAAAATATACTGAATGCCGTACTTTGTTATCTTTAAATAGACATATGTTTCGTCAAGTTACGTTATTTTAGATTTTACTAGTCTAAGCATGTTAGGAGATTGGCCATTGTCCTTTATATACTTCTTCATCACACTGTTGAATCACAACTGTGCGAAGGCGGAATTGACAATACACTTTTAAAGATTTTAACAATAATCGGATGAGTATTATAAATTATTGTAAAACATAATATGTAAATATTTTAAACGTAGGGTGTTATTTTTGTTTTGTACATTAATTGATGAATCGTTTGTCAAACAATTGTTGACAAATATTTTTTCTATTATAGGAGCATCACAAAAATATAACTGGCGAGATAAATTCCATTAAACCCTCTAAAATTATGATATGATTTGTTAATAAATAACAAAATTGTATGGAATTATTAAAAATAATGTAAATGGACGGATTCGTTGTTTTTGGTACAAAAATTAGTTACATATAAAAATTGTACAATTTAAAACGTGCAATCTAAACCTGTAATAAAAATTTCAACATTGTGGTATTTGTAGCTCAATGTTGAAATTTTTATTACAGGTTACAAACCAAGAAGTGGATTATTTTAGCCAATTAGTTCATAAGGAGTGAGGTTGCATCAGGTTGAGTAGAGCGGTTCCGCATAGAGACGAGACGGCGCCGACACGTGACTAGCTGCTTCCCGGGCACTCAGCAGACCCGAGCGGGCTCGTCTCTTTGCTGTTCCGGGAAGAATACAATACATTAATAAATACATCACAGTTAACAGTTGCTTAAAATGAGGTTATCAATAGGTATTTTAGGCTATATAATGGCAACTTATGCATTAACTAATGAAAATAAATATGTTTACATACGAAGTAAGTGATTACGTGGATGTGTTGTAATGTATATTATGTCACAGCCAACTAGCTTAATTAGCCTTTCAGTTAATTCAAATTCAAATTCAAATCGTTTATTGCGAATATAGGTTGATACAGTTGGTGTTTACGTAGTTTATCACTTATAGAACAAACATTTAGTACAGCTATATTCCGCCGTTTGGCATGCAATATCCATCACATTTTATTATTTTTATATTAAATTACTTAAACATGCTCTAGTTACAATTTGAGTTCATATAATACATAATCAAAAATAATAGCGATAAGTCAATTTAGATAATATTATATAAGTCAAGTCAATTTAGTTATTCTGAGTCATGTAACAGTCAATTATTGAATTTCATATTTGTCTTCGAGATATTCTTTCACACTTAACACTTACTTTTAACTTAACAGCATAGCCTTTCAAATAAACGACGACGTTCAACTAGAAGCCTGAATGACCTGGGTGTAAGGAATGCATCACTCCAATCCGTTCCATTAGAAATTAAAAGAGGCGACTACAAGAAATATAAAAAACATGTTATTACTTCCAAAAACTGTAAACCATCTCGTTTACGTGTTATGTAAAATACCCAGACCGATGACGGGGATCTGGTACTGCAATCGCAGTAGTAGGCGCAAATAGAAGCGGAAGACTCGCCGCTAGAGTGCATGCAGCACAGTACGAGCATCGCCACAAGTGCTGCGAGCGGCAGTGCGCCCGCCAGCCCCAGCAGCGCGTGCTGTGTGTGCGTGTGTGTGTGCATGTGTGTGTGCACTCACCGCAGAGTGCATGCAGCACAGCACGAGCGTCGCCACGCGCTGCGAGCGGCAGTGCGCCCGCCAGCCCCAGCAGCGCGTGTGCTGTGTGTGCGTGTGTGCATGTGCGTGCACTCACCGCTGAGTGCATGCAGCACAGTACGAGCGTCGCCACAAGTGCTGCGAGCGGCAGTGCGCCTGCCAGCCCCAGCAGCGCGTGCTGTGTGCGTGCATGTGCGTGTGTGCACTCACCGCCAGAGTGCATGCAGCACAGTACGAGCGTCGCCACAAGTGCTGCGAGCGGCAGTGCGCCCGCCAGCCCCAGTAGCGCGTGCTGTGTGTGTGTGTGCATGTGCGTGTGTGCACTCACCAGAGTGCATGCAGCACAGTACGAGCATCGCCACAAGTGCTGCGCGAGCGGCAGTGCGCCCGCCAGCCCCAGCAGCGCGTGCTGTGTGCGTGTGCATGTGTGCGTGTGCACTCACCGCCAGAGTGCATGCAGCACAGTACGAGCGTCGCCACAGTGCTGCGAGCGGCAGTGCGCCCGCCAGCCCCAGCAGCGCGTGCTGTGTGCGTGTGTGTGTGCGTGTGCACTCACCGCTAGAGTGCATGCAGCACAGTACGAGCGTCGCCACGTGCTGCGAGCGGCAGTGTGCCCGCCAGCCCCAGCAGCGCGTGCTGTGTGTGCGTGTGCATGTGCGTGTGCACTCACCGCCAGAGTGCATGCAGCACAGTACGAGCGTCGCCACAAATGCTGCGAGCGGCAGTGCGCCCGCCAGCCCCAGCAGCGTGCTGTGTGTGCGTGTGTGCATGTGCGTGCACTCACCGCCAGAGTGCATGCAGCACAGTACGAGCGTCGCCACGTGCTGCGAGCGGCAGTGCGCCCGCCAGCCCCAGCAGCGTGCTGTGTGTGTGTGTGTGCATGTGTGTGTGTGCATGTGTGCGTGTGCACTCACCGCTAGAGTGCATGCAGCACAGTACGAGCATCGCCACAAGTGCTGCGAGCGGCAGTGCGCCCGCCAGCCCCAGCAGCGCGTGCTGTGTGTGCGTGTGTGCATGTGTGCGTGTGTGCACTCACCGCTAGAGTGCATGCAGCACAGTACGAGCGTCGCCACAAGTGCTGCGAGCGGCAGTGCGCCCGCCAGCCCCAGTAGCGCGTGCTGTGTGTGCGTGTGTGCATGTGTGCGTGTGTGCACTCACCGCTAGAGTGCATGCAGCACAGTACGAGCATCGCCACAAGTGCTGCGAGCGGCAGTGCGCCCGCCAGCCCCAGCAGCGCGTGCTGTGTGTGCGTGTGTGCATGTGTGCGTGTGTGCACTCACCGCTAGAGTGCATGCAGCACAGTACGAGCATCGCCACAAGTGCTGCGAGCGGCAGTGCGCCCGCCAGCCCCAGCAGCGCGTGCTGTGTGTGCGTGTGTGCATGTGCGTGTGCACTCACCGCTAGAGTGCATGCAGCACAGTACGAGCGTCGCCACAGTGCTGCGAGCGGCAGTGCGCCCGCCAGCCCCAGCAGCGCGTGCTGTGTGTGCGTGCATGTGTGCGTGTGTGCACTCACCGCCAGAGTGCATGCAGCACAGTAAGAGCGTCGCCACAAGTGCTGCGAGCGGCAGTGCGCCCGCCAGCCCCAGCAGCGCGTGCTGTGTGCGTGTGTGCATGTGCGTGTGTGCACTCACCGCAGAGTGCATGCAGCACAGTACGACATCGCCACAAGTGCTGCGAGCGGCGGTGCGCCCGCCAGCCCCAGCAGCGCGTGCTGTGTGCGTGTGTGCATGTGTGCGTGTGTGCACTCACCGCTAGAGTGCATGCAGCACAGTACGAGCGTCGCCACAAGTGCTGCGGCGGCAGTGCGCCCGCCAGCCCCAGCGCGTGCTGTGTGTGCGTGTGTGCATGTGTGCGTGTGTGCACTCACCGCTAGAGTGCATGCAGCACAGTACGAGCATCGCCACAAGTGCTGCGAGCGGCGGTGCGCCGCCAGCCCCAGCAGCGCGTGCTGTGCGTGTGTGCGTGTGTGCGTGTGTGCACTCACCGCTAGAGTGCATGCAGCACAGTACGAGCGTCGCCACAAGTGCTGCGAGCGGCGGTGCGCCCGCCAGCCCCAGCAGCGCGCGTGCTGTGTGTGCGTGTGTGCGTGCGTGTGCACTCACCGCCAGTGCATGCAGCACAGTACGAGCATCGCCACAAGTGCTGCGAGCGGCAGTGCGCCCGCCAGCCCCAGCGCGTGCTGTGTGTGCGTGTGTGCATGTGCGTGTGTGCACTCGCTAGAGTGCATGCAGCACAGTACGAGCGTCGCCGTGCTGCGAGCGGCAGTGCGCCCGCCAGCCCCAGCAGCGCGTGCTGTGTGTGCGTGTGTGCATGTGTGCGTGTGTGCTCACCGCTAGAGTGCATGCAGCAGCACAGTACGAGCGTCGCCACAAGTGCTGCGAGCGGCAGTGCGCCCGCCAGCCCCAGCAGCGCGTGCTGTGTGCGTGTGCATGTGTGCGTGTGTGCACTCACCGCTAAGTGCATGCAGCACAGTACGAGCATCGCCACAAGTGCTGCGAGCGGCAGTGCGCCCGCCAGCCCCAGCAGCGCGTGCTGTGTGTGCGTGTGTGCGTGTGCGTGTGTGCACTCACCGCCAGAGTGCATGCAGCACAGTGACGTCGCCACAAGTGCTGCGAGCGGCAGTGCGCCCGCCAGCCCCAGCAGCGCGTGCTGTGTGCGTGTGTGCATGTGTGCGTGTGTGCATGTGTGCGTGTGCACTCACCGCTAGGTGCATGCAGCACAGTGAGCGTCGCCACAAGTGCTGCGAGCGGCGGTGCGCCCGCCAGCCCCAGCAGCGCGTGCTGTGCGTGTGTGCATGTGTGCGTGTGTGCATGTGTGCGTGTGTGCACTCACCGCTGGAGTGCATGCAGCACAGTACGAGCATCGCCACGGTGCTGCGAGCGGCGGTGCGCCCGCCAGCCCCAGCAGCGCGTGCTGTGTGCGTGTGTGCATGTGCGTGTGCACTCACCGCTAGAGTGCATGCAGCACAGTACGAGCGTCGCCACAAGTGCTGCGAGCGGTGCGCCCGCCAGCCCCAGCAGCGCGTGCTGTGTGTGCGTGTGTGCGTGTGCGTGTGTGTGTGTGCGTGCGTGTGTGCACTCACCGCTAGAGTGCATGCAGCAGCACGAGCATCGCCACAAGTGCTGCGAGCGGCAGTGCGCCCGCCAGCCCCAGCAGCGCGTGCTGTGTGTGCGTGTGTGCATGTGTGCGTGTGTGCACTCACCGCTAGAGTGCATGCAGCACAGTACGAGCATCGCCACAAGTGCTGCGAGCGGTGCGCCGCCAGCCCCAGCAGCGCGTGCTGTGTGCGTGTGTGCATGTGTGCGTGTGTGCACTCACCGCTGAAGTGCATGCAGCACAGTACGAGCGTCGCCACAGTGCTGCGAGCGGCAGTGCGCCCGCCAGCCCCAGCAGCGCGTGCTGTGTGTGCGTGTGTGCATGTGTGCGTGTGTGCACTCACCGCTAGAGTGCATGCAGCACAGTACGAGCATCGCCACAAGTGCTGCGAGCGGCAGTGCGCCCGCCAGCCCCAGCAGCGCGTGCTGTGTGTGCGTGTGTGCATGTGTGCGTGTGTGCACTCACCGCTAGAGTGCATGCAGCACAGTACGAGCATCGCCACAAGTGCTGCGAGCGGCAGTGCGCCCGCCAGCCCCAGTAGCGCGTGCTGTGTGCGTGTGTGTGCATGCGTGTGTGCACTCACCGCTAGAGTGCATGCAGCACAGTACGAGCATCGCCACAAGTGCTGCGAGCGGCAGTGCGCCCGCCAGCCCCAGTAGCGCGTGCTGTGCGGGCGTGTGTTTCGCGCGCGTCGCACCGCAGCCGGTGATGTTCCGAACTTCGAACTCTTCAAGTATCTGTTGGAACTCGGTGCCGAGTTTCCGGATTGTCGCCTTCATCGCTTTGGGCGTGAGCGCCTCCCCAGTGTCCATTTTTCGGAATTGGAAGCATGGTCTGTAAATGTAGCAACAATCATTCATTATTTTCACAACTCTTTTACATTATTATATTAGATCTGCATCTAAATCGCCATTCACATAACTAGAAACTAAAAAAACGAACGAACAATCTCGAGTTCACGGTAGCGTTTCCGCATAAATGCGGCGTATGTATAACGTATGTACGTTTATTCGTACCAAAACATTACGAGTGTTTTGATACGTATAAACGCACTAAATGACAGTGCAGTTCTATTTATTTTTAGAGTGAGAGAGACTTGAATTGTGTATAAAAAAAGAACGCAAATAGTCAACATCTTAATCTTAAGTGAATAAAATTGCTATTATATCTTGTATCGTCGAAGGCGGAATACGGTGCGTCGTGCAGCTGGAGTCGCAGGTGGTGGTCCTGCAGCCGGAGGTATACTCTGTGCACTTACCCGGCGGCATCGTAGAAGGCGGAGTGCGGTGCGTCGTGCAGCTGGAGTCGCAGGTGGTGGTCCTGCAGCCGGAGGTATACTCTGTGCACTTACCCGGCGGCATCGTAGAAGGCGGAGTGCGGTGCGTCGTGCAGCTGGAGTCGCAGGTGGTGGTCCTGCAGCCGGAGGTATACTCTGTGCACTTACCCGGCGGCATCGTAGAAGGCGGAGTGGTGCGTCGTGCAGCTGGAGTCGCAGGTGGTGGTCCTGCAGCCGGAGGCATACTCTGTGCACTTACCCGGCGGCATCGTAGAAGGCGGAGTGCGGTGCGTCGTGCAGCTGGAGTCGCAGGTGGTGGTCCTGCAGCCGGAGGTACTCTGTGCACTTACGGCGGCATCGTAGAAGGCGGTGCGGTGCGTCGTGCAGCTGTAGTCGCGGTGGTGGTCCTGCAGCCGGAGGTATACTCTGTGCACTTACCGGCGGCATCGTAGAGGCGGGTGCGGTGCGTCGTGCAGCTGGAGTCGCAGGTGGTGGTCCTGCAGCCGGAGGTATACTCTGTGCACTTACCCGGCGGCATCGTAGAGGCGGGTGCGGTGCGTCGTGCAGCTGTAGTCGCAGGTGGTGGTCCTGCAGCCGGTATACTCTGTGCACTTACCCGGCGGCATCGTAGAAGGCGGAGTGCGGTGCGTCGTGCAGCTGGGTCGCAGGTGGTGGTCCTGCAGCCGGTATACTCTGTGCCACCCGGCGGCATCGTAGGGCGGAGTGCGGTGCGTCGTGCAGCTGGGTCGCAGGTGGTGGTCCTGCAGCCGGAGGTATACTCTGTGCACTTACCCGGCGGCATCGTAGAGGGCGGAGTGCGGTGCGTCGTGCAGCTGGAGTCGCAGGTGGTGGTCCTGCAGCCGGAGGTACTCTGTGCACTTACCGGCGGCATCGTAGAAGGCGGGTGCGGTGCGTCGTGCAGCTGGAGTCGCAGGTGGTGGTCCTGCAGCCGGAGGCATACTCTGTGCACTTACCCGGCGGCATCGTAGAAGGCGGAGGTGCGGTGCGTCGTGCAGCTGGGTCGCAGGTGGTGGTCCTGCAGCGGAGGTATACTCTGTGCACTTACCCGGCGGCATCGTAGAGGCGGGTGCGGTGCGTCGTGCAGCTGGGTCGCAGGTGGTGGTCCTGCAGCCGGAGGTATACTCTGTGCACTTACCGGCGGCGGCATCGTAGAGGCGGAGTGCGGTGCGTCGTGCAGCTGTAGTCGCAGGTGGTGGTCCTGCAGCCGGAGGTATACTCTGTGCACTTACGGCGGCATCGTAGAAGGCGGAGTGCGGTGCGTCGTGCAGCTGGAGTCGCGGGTGGTGGTCCTGTAGCCGGAGGTATACTCTGTGCACTTACCCGGCGGCATCGTAGAAGGCGGAGTGCGGTGCGTCGTGCAGCTGGAGTCGCAGGTGGTGGTCCTGCAGTAGGGCGGCGATGCGCGTGCGCAGCTCACCAATGCGCGCCCGCCCACCCAGCGCCAGCCGCAGCAGGTCCCTCTCCCGCACTACCACCACCTTAACACGTACCACCACGTTAACACTTGTTGCTACGTATACATAGCGACACGACTCGTGAGCACAGCCTTAAAATGCGAAATAGTCGATTTAGAAGTATCCGTGGTGAAGTCAAGTTCGTAGATATATTCAAACCACCAGATGAGATTGTGGTCGAGCACTGACTTTACAATAAGTAAAAAAGTACAATGGCGCGGGGTGTGTACTATGAACATTGACTCAGTGTACGATGACTCAGCGCTCGGCGTTACAAGTTAAATAAAGTCCTCTGTAAATTTTATCTAAGTAAAAATAGTTAAAGTTAATTATTAGCCATATATTTAGTTTAATTAGTTAAAGTGAAATCTAAATTACAAGTGAAAGTGTAATCCAAAAAAAAAAAAATAATAATAACAGCTAAAACAACAATTAACAATAAGTGATAAAGTGACTTGAACATCAAATCGAAATAAGAATTATTAAAGGGTTTTTAACTCTAAAAGTGCTTAAAAGCTTTATAAATCCCTACGGACAACAGTTTATAGTGAACAAAATAATTTTCCAGTGCGTAAAAAGATTAAAAAAATCTTTTGAAAAGTGTGTGTGCAAAATATAAAACGTTACAAAATTCAAAAACCGGTCAACTCATTCTTATAGGAAAAATATTGTACATCTATCGACGAGTACCTAAACTAGCACAGCTGATCGATATTATAATACTAATATAGTACTGCGATTAGCCGAAAGAGGGCATTGAATAACATTACTATACAGAAAGAAAATAAAGACTTGTAAAGACTTTGAAATTGAGTACCAGAATGTTACCTTTCGTTCTCAAAAGACCAAAAAATTAAATAAATCACTAAACATGTCATTTATATCGACCAACTCAGATTATCTGGCAAGAAGCTTACCAGATTTATCCACTGCACAGTTATATAACGAGGACTGTGAGTGCTACAAAGAGCAAATATTAAAATTACAGGAGCAACTACAAATAGCGCATGCTGAAATAGAAAATTTAAACTCGGAAAACAGAAATCTTAAACAGCAAATTAATGAACATGAACGGAAAATTCTGCAGTTAAAACAAATTTGTACAGGTTCTCCACAAGTTAAAAAAATCACTCTTTCTCTAATAACGAAGAAAATACAAAAAAATCTACAAGAAAACAATTTGAACATGAGTATTGGAGATCTTGGACTAAAAACAGATGATGACATTATACCAACAGATGGCGACACCAGTAACATACGCATACAACAACGAAATAATATATCAGTGTCTGAAGTGGTTCCAGAAACTCAAAATGCACCAGGATGTGGCGTTGACACACAAGAAATGTCAATGTATAACTCCATCCACATACGACCACAAGATGGCACTAAAAACTTAGTAAATATTAACGTACAAAACAACCGAAGAATATTCGTTATTGGAGAACAGCAGTGCATGGGTCTTTGTAAAAAACTAACAATTTGAGGGATACAAATAAATACGAAAAATACAAAATATATTCCTTTATAAAACCATTTGCTAAGTGTAATGAGTCATTGAAACCGTGCTATAATTTGGACATATCAGAAAAAGATTGGGTAATATTATGTATTAGTGAAAATGATGTAGACCCAAACCAAATCCATTTTCACTTAAAGAATAGTTTAGAATTGTTGACCAAATGTAATGTAATAATACTTAGCGTTAATAGAAATACATACCTACTTAAATGAAAAAAAATTAAATACACTTCTAAAATTTACATGTCACACTTACCATAATTGCCATTTTTGGATATATCTAATTTAAATGAACATTATTATAACTACCATTACTTACAGGGTCATATATGCAGGTTAATCAATCTAACCATAGATACCAAAGACTATAAAACTAAATACATTCCTTCAGGTACAAATAAAGTAAAACCCTATTATCTTCCTATTATTAAACACGGCTTACCTAAAAGTTCCCTTCGGTATATGCAGAGTAAAAGGACCATCCCATATTATTTTCCTATCATTAAACGTAATTCAACTACTTCATCTAAAATATTTAACAATAAGAATTTTTTATGAGTAAACCACGGGAATTAAAATTAAAAGCAGATAAAAAAAATAAGACTACTCCATCAAAACATTGCAGGTATTTTAAACAAAATTGACACCATTGAACTATGTCTAATTGAACTTTCCAAAAATAACTATCCAATACAGATTTTATGCTTTAGTGAAACTTTTATAAAAAGAGGGGATGAGTCACATATTACTATTAAGGGATATACTATGGGCAGTTACTATTCTAGGAAAACACAAAAGCGTGGTGGTACGTGCATTCTAACATATTTCGGAATTGATTGCAAGCCAATAGAAGTATGTAAAGAATGCTCTTGTGATAATATATTTGAATGTTGCGGTATAGAAATCCCCAGTTTAAATACAGTAATAATATGTTTATACAGAACACCTACATCTAACATTAATTCATTTTTTAATAAATTTGAAATACTGTTACATAAATTAAGGTGATATAACATATTAACAGGTGATTTAAACATTAATATACTATTAAATAATAAAAATACAATTACCTTAAAAAATATCCTCTCAAATTTTAATTTATCTTTACATATAAACGAGCCAACACGACAAAATAGCTGTATAGATCTCATAGCAAGTAATCACGAATAGGCATATGGTACAGTACACCGGCTCTATCTATCTGATCACGACACCGCGCAAATGTTAGAATTTCCAGGAAAGTGTGAAAAAATTTCACAATATTGGTACGTAAAAAAAGGGGATTTTAGTGATGAAAATATAGGAAAATTTCTATATTACATATCACAATTATCTTGGCATGAAGTCTACGCGGAATCAGACGTAAATAAATCATTTAGTATTTTTCATCAAGAACTTACATTGTATTATGAGTTATGTTTTCCCTACTATAAATCTAAAATAACTTCAAACAGTCGATCTCCTGCATGGATCACTAAAGGCCTGAGAAAAGCCAGTGCCATTAAAAGACAATTAAGATTTTCATATTATAAATTTAAGAAACAAGACACACTTGAAATATATAATATTTATGGAAAAATATTAAAGAAATGCATAATATGGTCGAAAAAAATATTAATAGAAAACATCTTAAGCGAGCAAAAAAATAAGGGAAAAGCCACTTGGAATATAATAAAAGATAAAAATAATAGTATCAACTCGAACAACAGCGTGAAATCGATACAAAACGACGGAAATATTATTCACAATCCTACCCAAATAGCAACTTTTTTTAATGACTTTTTCATTAATATTAGTAATGGAAATAATTTACATGCGCCAAACGAACAATATCAAAAAATATCAATAGATGTTAATGACAAATCAATATTCTTGGTACCTACTTCAGAGCTTGAAATGATAAATATAATTAAATCATTAAATAACACCAAAGCTGTGGGTATGACTCTATATCTACAGAAATAATTAAAGCAAGTGCTCGTGTCATTGCCCCATTCTTAACCATATAATTACAAATTCCTTGATTCAAGGAATATTTCCAGATAAATTAAAGCACTCTATTATTAAACCATTGTACAAGAAAGGTGAGAGAAAAGAACCTAATAACTATCATCCTATTACACTTGTACCTATATTATCAAAAAAATTAAAGGTTTTTACAACAGGTTAATTGAATTCCTTAATAAACATAATATTATTAAAAAGAACAGAATGGTTTTCAACACAATAAATCAACTTCTTTAGCAACATTCTCTTATAAAAATATAACTAGATACATTGATGAGAAAATTCCGGTGGTAGCCATATTCTTTGATATGAGTAAGGCATTTGATTTTGTAGATCATGGGATTTTGCTCACCAAATGCGAAAAATATGGAATTAGAGGTGTAGCTTTAGACTGGATAAAAAGTTTTTTAATCAATCGTAAGCAATGTGTTGAAATCACTACTTTAAATGACAATCATGAATGCAGTGTACACAGATCTCCATCCAGGGTCAATAAACATGGACAAATCATTTTTTTTGAGGGTATACATAAGTTAATTGAAAGATCCGAAAAATGTATTAGGGTAGCAGGTGAATATATTGAAAAAGAAAAATAAATTTGGATTTTTATTTCCACTCCCCTTTTTATTTCGGCCTCCCCTTAGATTTGCTCTTATATATTTGAAATAGTTGCCACCCTTGGCAGGCGGGCTGGCAACCGTAGTTTTTTTTATTTTCTAGATGTAATTAGAAACCCACTACTACCTATCTCCTGGTTTGTTTCCCTCTATTTACGAGACCCACGGGACAATATGGGGTAGCGGATATTTATACATCACCACTACACGGTACGTTTTTACAAATTTTTAACGAGTTCTCACCACGTTTATATTACCTCGTTTCCTTGATCGCCATTTTAAACTAGTTAATTTATCTCTAATTTAATTTTTAAGCATTTAATTCACTTAAGAATGAAAATTACTATATCCCCTCCAAGTGAACTTAAGCTTTCTTGTAGTGCTCTATGTCCATAATCAAAGAGTGTGCCTTGAAACCACACGAGAAAGCGAATTCTTATAACTAAATTAAAAGCCCTTGAAAAGAAACAGACTATTTATAATTTTCCTATCTTCTTCTTATTCGTGTGCTTCATTACTGAAGGTCGTGCTTGTCCTGAAATGCTTTCACCGATGTGTCGACTAGCTTCCTCCATACCACTCTGTCCTCGGCTTGTCTCAGGGCAGTCGGAATATCAAGTCCCGTTATATTTTGAATCTGGTCGTACCAGCGGGTAGGTAATCGCCCACGTGATCTTTTTCCTTCGATCTTCCCTACTACAACCAACTTATCCAGATTGTCTGGTTGTCTCCGGGCAATATGACCAAAATAACTTAGGACTCGTTGGTAGCATATAGTGGATAGTCTGGTAGTAATCTTTAGTTGGTCGAGAATAGACTTGTTGGTTCTTTTTGCTGTCCACGGTATACGCAACATTCTTCTATAACACTACATTTCGAAAGTATCGATCTTCTTTCGGTCAGCTGCTCGGATTGTCCATGATTCGGCACCGTACAGAAATATTGAGAATACCAAAACTCGCACGAGTCTGTTCTTGGTGGTATTCGACACTTTCCTGTTTTACCAGATTCTGGGTTAACTTACTCATAGCTGCTTTGGCCATCTGCATACGTCTCCGAATTTCTTTGTCACAGCCTCCCTGATTGCTTATAAGTGATCCCAGGTACACAAATTCATTTACGAACTCCAGGTCTGCGAGTTCTCCGGTTCGTGCAAAAGTTCCAGCTCGATCTACTACCATGACTTTAGTCTTCTTCCTATTAATGGAAAGACCTACCATCTCACTTGCGCGCTCGACTCTTCTAAGCAGTTCAGCCATTTCTTGTTCTGAGGAAGCCAATAGCGTAGTGTCATCGGCGTATCGGAGGTTACTGATTTTGTTGCCTCCAACGGAAATGCCTCCATCCCACTCTTCTAGCGCTGTCCTCATGATATACTCGCCGTAGATGTTAAAAAGAAGAGGGGATATGATGCATCCCTGTCGTACTCCTTTTTGTGGTTTGAAAGGAGCTGATAACACGTCATTCACTCTTACCATTGACTTCCCATTCTCATATAGGGTTGCGATCAGTGCTATTAAATGGCAAGGAACACCCATTTCTATGAGGATTTTCCATAGACAATCCCACCTTACATAGTCAAACGCCTTGGGTAATCAACAAAACACATCATTATCGGAACATTAAATTCCCGGCTCTTCTCTATGAGTTGTCTAATGTTAACAATTTGCTCCCGAGTCCCGCGGCCCTTGACGAAGCCAGCCTGTTCATTAGGAATTTGCCGCTGTAGGTAAGGTTGTAAGCGTCCCTTAATTATGTGGAGCATGATCTTACTACCATGTGATATGAGGGCCACTGTTCGGTAGTTTTCGCATATCTTTGTCGAGCCTTTCTTGTGCAGTGGTATCAAAAGAGACTCCGTCCAGTTCTTAGGCCATTTTCCCGAGGTCCAGATCTGATTACACAGGTCCTTCAAGATCTTGACACCTGTTTCTCCAAGGATTTTCAGTTCTTCAGCGAATATACTGTCTCTTCCGGCTGATTTATTTGTTTTAATATTTCTAAGAGCTTCCCTGACTTCAGATTCCAGTATTTCAGGCTCTAGGTTTCACTCAGGCTCAATGGCCCAGAAGATCTCCTGTCGTCCTTGTACAGGCTTTGGCAATATAACCGCCATCTTTCTGTGACCTGATCAATCTCCGTCAGTAATGTACCCTTACCATCTTGGATCGCCCAGGTTTTGGGTCTAAACTCTCTTGTGATGCTTTTCACTCGTAGAAACAGATCTTTGGTGTGCATCGTCTTAGCATGGTCCTCAACATCTTCACATATCGAGTTCAGATATTGGTTGTAGTCTCTACGGCATAAGCGTTGAAGCTTCGCTGACATGGTGTTATACTGAGCTTTCTCAGAGTCCCTTCTGGTTAGGAGGTTCTTTCTTTCATTAATCGCCTTCCACGTTTCTTCAGATATCCACGTCTTTCTTGGACTACAATAGTTTTGCTGTTGGATGTCTTTTCGTGTATCGAGAATAATGTTCTTTATTGTAGTCCACTTTGTATCTATGTCGATGCTGTTATCTAACTTTACGTGTGTGACTTTATTGTTGAAGACTTCTTTGAAGGTATGAAGTGTTTCTGGAGAGTAATTTTTCTATAAATGGTGTTATATATGAGGGGCTTAGTAGCCGTGACTTGGTAACCCCCCGTGAACAAAGAGGAAACCATTGGTGGCCACTCAGTTAAAATTTCGAATATAGTATAGTAAAGGTCTTTAAAAACCTTTACATTTATTAAAACTCTGCTTAAAATATTCAAAATGTATGAAAAAATAGAAGTACAAGTCAATTATTTTGCAATAATAAAGATAAATCACATTTGTTATATAATTCAAAAATGGGTCAAAAATTTATGTCAAAAGTTAATGAGGTTGTTCTTGTACTACTGGAGGGTGTTCATTTGCTAGTATGAGGGAGTTGCCGGAGACGCATACCCATGGGTGTACATATATACGGGGTGGTCGGCTGACCGACTGCTAGTAGTACTGTTGCACAGTGTACAGTCCTATATTGGTGACTTATGATAGTAAGGTCTATGGAACAAAAGCATTAATATAGTATCTATGATGCATAAGCATTATGATAGCAGAGTTATGACTTGAAGTCTCATATGTAAAAGCCATATAATATGTCAAAGGGAGTATGGTCTATGAAATAAAGCAAATATGTGGAAGGTCTCAAATATGTAAAAGCATTATATTGAAAGAAATGGGACTTGAAAAGAATTATTACAGTGGCGTGTAGATTGCTTCACAGCGACCGAGACCGAGGTAAACTGGGACTCGCTAACCGATGTGTCCTAGACACATCATCTTAGTGCCGGTGGTAAGCGGGTTTGTTGTAGCAATACGACTTGCCCGTGGACATCACACGCCCCTACCGTTTGTGGGCGGCGTCTTAGCGCATTGCGTTATGATACGTCAGCTATTTTTCGGATCAGGGTTAGTGTGTTTGGTAGCACTTTTAAATGCAGCAAGCATACTCAACTCCATGTCTTAGTGCAATAACGCTATGACACATGGATTTTTAGTTAACAACATTACCAATTTTATTACCAAAGTCGATAGGGATCATGTGGATGTGTTGTGGCGCCATCCGTATGATAGTTGCATTGATGCTTACTGCTACTTGCGGTATTGCGTCTTGTGATGGATCTGCGGATGTGCTGCGCCTGATTCGATGCATCTTGTGGTTCTGGTCAATGGAGGTATGCGGGTAGTGATATCTGCTGGGATTGTATGGGGGACCTTGGGATAGTGCAAGCCGACGATAGTCGTTTTGATGTTTGTTGCGTTCTACAGCATTGCGTCTCTGCGATGGTTGTTTGGCGGGTTGCTATTCTCAATGGCCCTTTCTGCGTCTTGGTTTGACTCATAACCTAAATAACTTTGCCCAAGTCGGGTTTTTTCATTACGGGGCTGCAGACTGTCTGACCTCCATGATGTTTTATACGTATAACAACATAATAATATATCTCTATAAATTACCCACTTTTGAATTATTGAAGGCAACGTGTTGGTGGGTGAGACAAACATGATCGAGAAATGCATATACTCAACGTCAGTGACACAAACCCTTTCTGATGGCGAATTATTACTATTATCTTATAACTGCCTTTTGGCTATATCTGCCATTGTTTTGGTTGGTGGAGCATATGTGTCGACCTCATGCGGGTGGTAGCTGGAGGGAGAATCTGAGGAAGCTCTCAAGGCTGCGGCCGAAAGCCGCGCAACGTGGGACTCCATTCCCTTGAGGTGAGCGGTAGACTCATGACACGCTCTGTGGCTAGGTAGCCGTGCTGATCATGCAATTGATGGTGATGACTTACACTTACATCACGTCTGCAGGAACGACGGTCTGGCAGGTAGTGGCGCTCACGGAGGGCTTTTTATGGCCAGTGTGCTTATTATTTATTTATTTAAACTTTATTGAACCTTACACATTCAGTACAGGAACAAAAGGCAGACTTAATGCTAGAAGCATTCTCTGCCAGTCAACCTTAGGGCAGTGATAGCACTACGAAGGTGGTTACAAAGAAATATACATACACACATACATACATATTTACATTATTGCCTAATCCGTGTGACGTACATTCACTGTGGCTGGATTTGATCGTATTCTGTAGGGCGTTTACATACATTGACATGCGTGACTTCGGTCGATGTTTGTGCTTACGCACTACCAAGGGGCCAAGCCCTCTTTTACTGATACGCCAGTTATATTGCTGTGGACTACGGTCCAGTTCCCAACTTAACGTCCCCTTCGGGGGAAGCGCGTTGGTTGTTTGGCGCTCACCGCACACGGCGTGTGTGCCCGTGTGCCTACCCACATTTTTTTAATGTGGGAGAGTGAAACCCTTGTATCTCGTATTAGATATAAATATTGTGATACTTTTCCAAGTGGGAAGGGATTAATTAATAAGGAATTGACTGATGTGAACCTGATACAAGTGGAGTAGGGACGATTTAATGTTCTTAACCTTTTTTGAGCTCTCTCTTCGTGAACGGGGTTCTTTAGCTTATAAGGCACTACCAACAACTTTCAACTGCTCTAGTGAATATTCATTATTTCAAGAGACACCTAAAAGAACTAAGTTATTATGCAAACCCAACGTAAATAAGGGTCCTAACTAAGTCGATCACTTCATAAATTTATTAAACGGCCTATATTTAAACATTTAGAAAGATCAATATATGGTTAATATACCGTTCACGTAAATTTTATATATTTATATATAAAAGAGGGGGAGTGTTACACTACCAATCGAAGAACAATTGACAGCTAATTAAATTATTCGAGTGCAACGAGCGATAATTTAAATAGTGAATATGGCATATAGCCTGCAAACTCGCCGGAACATTCCTCGTTAGACTTTTATTTGTGGGGTTAAATAAAGAGTCGTATTAACGTTAAAAAGGCCCAAAGTTATGAAGACCGCCACAGTCAAATTATTGCTGCGTTTACGGAAGTTAAAGTGCTCAAGCACAGGTAATAAGTGTAAAAAATAATTTAAGAAAACGTTCTCGTCTATGCATGGAGAGAAACGGATTCCATTTTGAGGTACCAATATTAGTTATTGAGACTACTTGCGTAATTTTGTTGTAAATAGTTTATTCCATTTTTTTTAATAAGCCATAATAATGACTGTCATTGGTTACGTCGTTGATTAGCTTAATTTTTTTTATTTTATATATTATGACGATCCTAAGCCCGTTAAGTGTGGAGGGAAAATTGGAATCATAATTTTCGTCGTATAGTTATTAACTTTGAGCATTAGTAGTAAGCGTGTCACTAAGAAAGTATACAGTAGACAAAAACATGAGAATCGAAAACGTGAATTGAATCGCACACACAGAAACAGAGTACGTGTTGTTGCCCATAAATCACATTCAATTTGGGATAATTTTAAATAAAAGTAGAAGCCTTATTAACTCGTATTTTCAAAAACTGTAATATCGGTATATCATTTTAGATATATTTGAACTTAATTATAAAATTTGGCTACTCTATGAAAAATAACCCTGTATAGAATAACGGTAACAAACGAGCACACAGTCCACCTGATGGAAAGTGTATATGGTGGCCCATAGACATCTACATCTATCCTCAATTGAAAATCAAAATGCAGGTGCGTTGTCACCCCTGAGTACTAAGATGGAATGCCTCGTTTCCAGTAAAAAGGGTCTCCGGTTCTCTACACTCACCCAGCAGCATTACGCTGCCATTTTTTACGCTGGTATTCTGTGAGGGCGTGGTCTTACCCCGGTCAAACCGACCCATTCGTGCTACAATCATAATATAGCTGCAATATGAATCTACCACGTCTAAATATTCTTTAAACATTTAGATTTTATCGCGGTTAATTTTATTATATTTTAATTCCCGTCAATTCGAGTACTTTGCATCACTATGTTCAACGTCCTTATGTGAAACTTAATCCGGATCATTCTAAGCTTTAATCTACGTACTATTGCATAAGACTGCCTAGGCGTGGAAAAAATGTAGGCTATTATTGAGTTTTTTTAAACTTTACAATTAAAAAAAGATAACTATATTAAAATCTTACCTCCACCATTAAATCGCTGTAGCGATCGGCCTCTTGTGAATTGTTAGCACGGATCACCAATCTGTAATTAGTTATATGTGCAAAATATTATTATTTAACAATAAAATAAGCAAATTATCAAAGAACCAGATATTATTCTGATATTTCAAGTTCAAAAACGCTGAGATTTATAATTCGACTGTATGTTTGTTGGTATGTATGTTACACGATATCTTCGACAATTGTGAACCGATATTGATGATTATATTTTATTGAATAGGTTATACTTTAGGGGTGTTTTCATATAAATTTTAGAGATAGAATAAATTCTACCCGTAACGTTGATAAAATAGGTAATGAAATTAATCCACTCAAAAGGGTAAAAAACTACTGAACATTGGGCCTTTCCCGTTGTTGGAAGGATTTGCCTTAATCGTTTCGCTCGGCAGACGGATTGAAAATTGCAGTACCAGACGTCTCGCACCTTTGACACCGCTGCTCCAGTCTGGGTATTAGCCATCCGACGTAAACGAGATGTTCATACCGCCATCTATCGGAAACCAAAATATTTTTCTGGCATTTCGCATAGTCGCCTCTTTTTTATAGAATAAGGGTATCGATTAAGAACCAAAATGCAAATGTGTTGTCAACCCTGAGGACTAAGATGAAATGTCTGGTTTCCGGTTCTCTACACTCACCATACGAAATACAGCAGCATTAAGCTGCTATTTTACGCTGGTATTCTGTGAGTGCTTGACCTACCCCGGGCGAGCCGATCTATACGTGCTACAACCGTCACGAACGGGTAATAGATTTTCTTACCACCACAGGGCTTAAATGGCACACGGCTAAAGGAATTACAATTGAATATTGGTACCTACCTAAAAATGCCGTCTGCATAGTGCAACATATTCTTCATTATTTTGAGCTCTCCCGTGACATTGTCCAAAACCATCACATCAGTTAAATTGTTTAGGAGTAGTAAGGACTTAGATTTGATAGGAGACTCGAAGCTCATATTGACAATCTTATAATCTATGGGGAGAGCATCCGGGTCCTTGTCTATGGCACGCACTGTAGCAACGACCGTGTCGACGGGAACATTGAGTCGGATGCCAACGGTGAGGTTCTGGCTGCCGAAATCCGGCAAATGGTCGTCGATGTCTAATATTTTGACCAGCACTTGGATTTCTGATGGATCCTGAAATTAATGAATTGTCAATGCTCAGGTTCTTACGTTTTATAGGATGTTATGTTCACAATTACGTTCACTAATTCCTTAACTCGGCTCGCTTACACACACCTTGCCCGGCAAGGATCTCCCTTTTTGACGTGACAACGTCTTATAAATTGGTTTGCCGGGTGACACTTCAAGAAACTGCGTTACGCTCCGCTCACGTTATGCGCTCACAATGAGAGCGAGTGAGAGGCACGCGTCCCTTCCACTCGGGCATGGTTAGCCCGCCTAAGAGCGAGAGAGACAGACATAATAAAATTATTTTACCACTCAAAGTCGTTGTCACGTAAAACTTTCGCCCGTATACCGACTTTACAGGCAACCAATTTTTTTTTACCACGGCCAAACGTATTACGTAAGCGCGACGGACTAATTGCTCTATCATCATCATCATCATCATCATCATCATCATCACAGCCCTTCACAAGTCCACTGCTGAATACAGGCAAGCCCCCAAGACATGTCACCCACAAAGCACGGTCCTAAGCCACCTGCATCCATCGACTTCCTGCATCCTGCATGTCTTACCAGGTCGTTAGTCCACCTAGTGGAGGGCCGCCTACACTTCACTTACCGGTACGAGGCTGCTACTCTAGAACCTTTCTTCCCCATCAGTTGTCGGTTCTTCGAGTTATATGGCCGGCCCATTGCCACTTCAGCTTACTAATCCGTTGGGCTATTTCCGGTTACTTTTGCTTTATAATCTTCTCAAAATGATTGGAGGCCTATGCTCAGCAGTGGGACATATAATTCTGTTGTCCGCGTATGGTGAAAATCCGTCTTCTAACCAATTTACGACAGTTATTACAAATTCGCTCAACTTGTAGAGGTCTGTGTATGATTGATAATACCACGGTTGAAACTTACCAAGCGATTGTAACTCTTATTTAATTTCGGAGTAGTGTCATATTTGAAGCATTTGATGGTCAGCAAAAGCCTGGAGACGCTCTCTCTGTCCAGCCTCGCGGCCGCTATGATCGACGCCTTGCTGTCATTTGTACGTTCCAACTTCACCAAAGCGAGCTCGTTCCCAGCTGTCAAAAAAATAAGTTTTATCTAAGCATATAAATAAAATTCAAGTGACTGTATGTAATATTGAAATGACTTTTATTGAGCTCAGGGACACAGATTAACTAATTCAGGGGGTTATTTGCATGCTATTAAGACATAACCAAACATTTAAAAAAAATATCTGTCTTTCTGTCTGTCCGGCCTAATCTTCGAAATGGCTGAACCGATTGTGATGAAACTTTTTGAACAGATAGAGAACAATACCAGGAAGCTCCTATATTTCATCCGAAAATTGAAGATGTTTTTTTTAAACGAAAAATTGATGAACGAAAAATAAATGGTCTTCGATTCTTTTAAATCTAATTAACGCCACATCAATTGATTGTATCCAGGCGAAGCTGGGGCAGGTCACTAGATACTTAATGAAAATAACTCTCTGTTCATTTTAGCACTAGTTCGAAAAAACCTCTGTCCTGGGAAGAATCAGCAAGTAACCCAGCGGGAATTTTTTGTGACAAAAAATACTTACAATCATATATTATGTTACACAAACATTGTGGGAAAACTGTATGCTAAGGTACTAATTGAAAGAGTTATGAAAGACACTGATGGAAAAATTTGGGATGTGCAAGTGGGATTTAGAAAGGGAAGGGGATGTATGGATCAGGTCTTTTTCATGCGCATGATCGCGGAGAAGTTTTTGACCAAAAACCAAAAGGTTTTTTGTGCGTCCGTGGACTTGGAAAAGGCTTATGACAGATTGGACAGGAATGTGTTATGGCAAACACTGAACTCATTTGGGTTGAGCGCTGGGTTGATACAGGCATTGAAGTCTCTGTATAGGGACTCCAGTGCTTGTGTCAGGATCAACGGGGCCTACTGGGACTGGTTTAGCATCCATAAAGGGGTCAGACAGGGCTGTGTGGCTTCCCCGTGGCTATTCAACCTATTTATGGACAGTTGTTCGGAAAATTTGAAAGTTGAAGAATGCGGGTTAAGAATGGGTGAGTTAACCGTCAAATGCCTTTTGTACGCCGATGATCAAGTCATACTCGCATCGTCGGCGGCCGAGTTGCAAATGATGGTTATATTAATGAACAGTTCATTAAAAGAAAGGTGAATGAAAGTGAACGCAAGTAAGACGAAAGTTATGGTTTTTGAAAGAGAAGAAAGTAAAACGATATGTGAAATAAGAATAGAAGGGGAATTGGTCGAGCAAGTAGATGAGTTTTTGTATTTGGGATGTATATTTAGAAGGGATGGTAGATATTATAAGGATATAGAACGACGAATGAACGCAGGAAATAAAGTAAATGGGGCTCTACACTCTGTTGTGGAAAGTCAGAATGTGTCCAAAGAGGCACGTATGGCAATTAACAATGCTGTATTAGTCCCTACTTTAATGTATGGTCGTGAAAGTTGGGTGTAGCAGAAGAAGCACGAGAGTAGAATAAATGCTGTAGAAATGCGGTCATTAAGGAGTATGTTAGGGCTGAATCTGAATGACAGAGTGAGAAATTGTGTGATAAGAGAAGAGTGTGGTTTGCAAGATGATGTTGTGACCAGGATTAAGAAAGGAATGCTTCGGTGGTTTGGTCATGTAGAAAGAATGAATGAGGAAAGAGTGACAAAGCAAATTTATGTGGCAGAGGTGGACGGCAGAGTCGGGAAGGGACGCACTAGGCGAAAATTTATCGACCAAATTGGCAATATATTGAAAATGGGCCAAATTAAGAGTACCCTTAACCGACGAGCGTGTATGCGTAGGTATATGGATGTGGAGGAGGCGAGAGAGGTGTGTCAGGATCGTGCCAAATGGAAGTCCATAGTCTCTGCCTACCCCTCTGGGTGACAGGCGTGAGTGTTTATGTATGTAATGTACAAATAACAACACAAAATAAATTAGAAATGAAAGCTTGGTAGCGATCACCTCATTCTCGGGGGTTACAATCATCCATGAATTCCTTAATTTTCTAATATCCCTTTTTAAACAAACTAAAGTTTTTGAACTTTCAGGAGGTCACATCTTGTATATTTTCTGGGATTTTTTGGTAAAAGAGCATATACATCGTCCCAAGAATTAATTATTGACTGGTTGAAGTCGACTACAAGCTCGTGTCTGTTCTAGTATTTACAGACTGAATATCACTTATTTTTTTAAAACTACTTTTATTTTTGTATGTGTACATATATTGCATTTTCGTAAATGTATTGAGAAGCCAAAGTTAATATATTAATTTCCTTAACTTTTTGTCTGAGCGACTCTTTAGGTGTTAAATCATAGATTTCTCTTATGGCCCGGAGGTGTTTGAAGTCTTAAAGTTAACAAAGGCTTCTTTGAAATATGAATTTTTGGTATACATTCAATCTATACAAATAAATATAATTAAAGTGTCTGCTTTTAATGTCAAAATAACAGCTTTTTTTTTTTTAATTTACTTATAACAAAATACAATTTTAAAATTTTGTCTGTCTAATCTCCGAAATGGCTGAACTGATTTTGACGGGATTTTTACTGGAAGATAGCTGATTTCATAAGGAGTAACTTAGGTAACTTATATTTTAGAAAAAGAATTAGGGTTCTGCGCAAAAAAATTAAAAACCCTAAATTACACGCGGGCGAAGTCACGGGGAACAGCTAGTAATAAATATAATTCACCTGTAATGGCGTAGTCTATAGCAGCGTTTTCTCCGATGTCTTCGTCTACGGCTTCAAGTTTTCCGATGACTGTGCCAATGGGAACTTCCTCCTTCGTTGTCATTAGGATTGGGGGATCATCCTTTAAAACGATTTAGATATTTATGTTTTTTCAACGTACCGTTTAAGTGAGGGTATATACAATGAAGAATAAATTAATAATCTTAAATTAGTAATTTTTTAAATTATGATTCCAGAATAATATAAGCAATTTGGCACGCCCTGGGGGGGACCTATGTCTAGTAGTGGACTGCCGCAGGTTTATAATGGTGATGATAAGCAATTTTACATAGTGATGAAGATCTTTTTCAGTTCACGACCACAGCTTATTTTGTGTGCTTGATGTTGTAATGTGATCAAAATAATGTAAACAAGAAGATGGTCCCACGGGCGTGTAAAGTTCACCTTACGCAGCACTCCCCGCTTCGCGTGTGTATGTTTTCCCGTTTTTCTGACAATATACTTTTGACTGTCTTATGTAAAACATGTTTTTTAAATTCTTTAAAACAATAACATACCTTTTTTTATAGTATAAGGGTGACAAACAAGCACACAGTCCACCTGATGGTAAGTGGTTGCTGTGGCCCATAGACATCTACATCTATGCTTGATTACGAATCAAAATGCAGATGCGTTGCCAACCCTGAGGACTAAGATGGAATGCCTCGTATCCAGTAAAAAGGGTCTCCGGTTCTCTACACTCACCATACGAAACACAGCAGCGTCAAGCTGCTATTTTACGCTGGTATTCAGTGACAGTGTGGTCCTACCCCGGTCGAGTCGACGCATTCGTGCTACAACTATACTACTAATATAGCTGCGGCGTGGCTCTACCACGTGAAAACCTCTATGTAATAGGTCATTTAATACAAAATCAAACTTCTTTATCCTTTCTTGTATTTGCCATTTTGTTTTATTGAACTGTTACTATACGAAAATAATTCTTGTTAGTAAGAGATTGAAATATATTTAATGAACTCTTTCGGTGATGGCTCTGTGGTGTAGTAGTATGAAGCAGCGTTGAGGGGCGCGGATTCGAATCCCTCACGGGACAAGTAGATATTTGTATGGCCTGCGAACATTGACTTATATATTACAAGCGTAAGGACCGGGCCATCTGCGCAACTAAATGGCACCAATGCGTAGGCCCTAAAATGCCAGTTTAGGGCCAAGTTTACCAAGTTTACGTCAGGATTGGATTCAGACCCTCAAAAATATTGTACATGGAAAATAAAATTATACTTACTATTTGTCTAAAATTATACCACGTTTGACGTTTCATGTTTTTGTGTATCTATACATTTCGTTTTTCGGCGTTTTTGTTTTGAATTGAAATAAAATTGCATTACGATATTATGTTCATAGCAAATTCGAAAATCTTGCTATGAACATGATATCGTCTCTGTCCGAACGAAAGGGATAGTAAAACATCACATGAAAAATTCTCGATATTGTGGGGTGAATATTAAAAAGTAAAAAGACCCACCAATAATACAGGTCGGTCTGAGGATAAAATTATGGTATTTTCGCGTATAGTGGTATAGTATTTTATAAATGTTAAGCACCAGGGTAAGAGCGAAACACCCCAACATGAGTATAGGTACTAAATATCTTTCTTTGGGGTTATTTCACCACTAATTTATGAAATAGTATTATTGAGAAATAAATGTATTTTTATTTTTATTTATTACACATTTTATTTATTACGAAACTATATATTACAAACTATGAAATAATAGTAAAAAAGTATAATTATTATACTACCAAATCTAACCCTGGTTACGTCGTCGACCAATGCAAGTCGGTACTCATGTAGTTTGTATTTGTTATGACAGATAGTTATGACAACTATTTTTGCTTGTATGAAGAAGGTATAAGTAAAATGTTTAGATGTGTGTATCCTTTCTTTTGAAATCATTGCCTACTAATGATTGCTCCGGGTCTGGATGTTCGTCCTTGTGCAATTTATGTATGAAAACTGCCTCCACAATACAGGAGAAAATTTTAGTGCGGGGGTGACATTTAAAATAAACATAATCGTTTTTCCGTATACCATTTTTTGTACCAGGTACATAAACAGGTAACTTTTGTAAACTACGTAAGTGCTTAGGTCGTATTGTTTTAACTACAACGGTAACATAATGATTTCTTATATTTACGCGAACACTACACATTGAATAAAACTATTTGTACGAATTTAATCGCGTTTAATTTTACTATTTTGATTCCCGACGTTTCGGGTGCTTTACAGCACCCATCCTAACTATGACGTCCCGATGTCATAGTTAGGATGGGTGCTGCCATCTGCTTGGGATCCTATAATTAACAAAATTAAATCCAAACCCAAGCATACCACTGCAAGACTTCAATACTGTAAGCTCATTCTGCGTAGATCGAACCAAAAATTAATATTAAAAAACTGAAGGTTGCCGGGCTAACTATGACATCGGGACGTCAAACATCTCAGTGACCGTGACCATGGGTTGCTTAAAGCACCCGAAACGTCGGGGATAGAAATAGTAAAATTATAGAACGGCAACGTTAAGGAGTGGTGCGCTCTCACCAGGGTCCTGGCGAAGTGCGGCTTGTGGTCGTCGACGTCGTCCAGCGTGACGCGCACGATGCGCGTGGCCTGCTGCGGCGGCGCGCCGCGGTCCGTCGCGCACACCACCAGCGTGTACGCGCCCTGCCGCTCGCGGTCCAGGCTCTGCCGCGTCCTCAGTATACCAGTTTGAGGGTCTGTAAAGTTACAGCCTATATACGTCCCACGGCTGGGCACAGGCCTCCTCTCATTTGAGAGGGATTTAGGGCAAGGAAATGCCCGCCGCGCTACCCAAATGCGTGTTGGCGAACTTCACGTGTCTTCGAAATAATTTTTTTTTGATTTCTCAGACATGCAGGTTTCCTCACGATGTTTTCCCTCACCGCCGAGCACGTGGTAAATCAGCACTTAAAATTGCAATTAACAATTTCATTGGTGCCGGCGGGGATCGAACCTGGGTTGCTCACGTATTGTGTAACTTACAGCGAGCGCTAACCATCTGAGCTACCACGGCTCTTGAGGGTCTGTAACATTCAACATATATAGCCCTTTCGGAACGACTAAAATATTTTTATTTTCAATGTAATTGTAGACTTATTTGAGATCTCTGAGGTCTTAAGAATCTGGGAAAAATAATTAAAAAATTCCCCTCCTTGCGCACCCAGCTAAGGCCCCCCCGCACGTTCGTGCGTTGCCGTTTTCAAGTGTTGTAACGCACGATCGTGCTTTACGAAGGAAGGTAAAAATCAAAACCATCAAAATCATTGTTTATTTACATTTATCAACATTATTTTTGTTATTACAGTATTATAGTATAGTAAGTAATTTATCTGTTAACAACAATATTGTGCACTTAGTAATCAAAAACAATAAATAAAGTAGGTACTTTTAAAACATTTCTAATCTAGGAAATCACTTTTTATGAAATTTTAAAAAACAATTTTGATTTCATATTAGACACGGGTATACATTCCATTATGTGCATCTTATTTTTGTGGTAGCAGAGCAGCTTTCTAGCCTGCATTTCCTACCCTTGTCAGATCATCAAAAACAGGGAAATAGCCAACTTGGTCTAAACGTTTATTGAAGGATGGCGGTAACGCTGATCTGTACCTTTTGTAAGGCCTTTTGACAGATGATGCAGGCTCTTCATTCTCTGTAATATCGTGAGAAGTAACCGTGGAGCAGTCCACAACAGCATCGGCTAAATCAACTCTGAACCATAGCAAATCCTTAGCCTTGACTTTTTTCGCGTCTCAGTCCATCTCCAAGCTTTAACAACTGTTAGGTCTAAGAAATGGATCAGTACTTTTACTTTCCATTTCTTCGTTTTCATGTATTAAAATATCTATCAAAATACGAGCAACTATTTGGAGAAGCATTATTTGCTAGACACAGGACAACAGCAAGACCTTCGCCTAAAGATTTGTCTGTAAAGGCAGGATTGTTGGGATAGTATATTTCGAAATCTAGCATTAGCCCATCATTTGTAATGATAAAATAATTCTTAAGTCCAAGAGACCTAGGTTTGTTTTTAACTAATCCTCGTAGCTTGCATTTACCCGTAAAGGGTATAATTGTTCGTCAAATGAGTATGTGCCAGGAATCCTTTCCATCACTCTACAAGCATTTATGACGGAGTCAAGAACCAGCTGTAATTTTTAATTACAAGATTTAAAAAAAAACTCTTTATCATATCTTTCAAAATACTATAATGGAGTCGTCACTTCTTGTCATAAACGTACAATACAATGTACATAAACCACGGTATTCGAGGAGATTCACTATGTATCGTTTTGTATCTAATACCTTTCGTTTTAGAGCATTTATTAAAACATATTTTCCATTCTATATGACTCGATTTTTAATGTTAGTAGTATTCCTGAGTAACAAGGGTCAATATTATCCTATATACTAGTAATTATACCATCAGAATTCTCTAATCAATCTGTCTCCTGTTACCTGATAGACTCTTCTGCTTTCTATATTAATTAAACCAGGATTAATATTACCGTATAGAGGAGGTGTAAGGATATCAGGAGATGGACAGCAGCGCCTTCCTAATAACGATTAAAAATAAAAAAACTACGGTTGGCAACCCGCCTGCAAGCGTGGCAATTATGGCAAATAGGTATATTTGCCATAATGGGAGGGGCATATGTTGAGCAGTGGACTTTAATCGGCTGTAACGGTACCGGTAAAATCAGGCAGGATACGTACCAATAGCAAACGCCTTTGCGTCGGCGTTGCTCTCCTGTATGGAGTAGAAAAGCTGGCCGGAAGGCTGCGTGGGGTCGTCGGGGTCGCTCGCCACCACTTGGAACACCACTGTGCCGATCGTCGCGTTCTGTTTAGTGCAGACAGATAAAACATAGGCATATTTCTTATTTTATCGTATCGTGGGGGCAGTTTCACAAGGACAAACATCCAGACCCGGAACAATTATTTGTATTTTGTAACGAAATTATTACACATATTTATCCTGTTCAAAAAATGAAAATATATATGTTAATTTTATTAAAATTCTGCTTGGAAAGTGTAAGTAATTCAAATGTAATGTAAATCAAATCAAAATCAAAAATATTCTTATGTTATTGTTAATCATAATCAATATACAGTGAGATAAGAATATTTTTATTATTGGATGATTCGTAGAGTACAGAAGTTAGTTATGGTACTAACAAGACAAGTCTGTACGCTATATAGACAGGCAATGCTTTATTGAATAATTTGGTCCTTTGAGCCAGATCAAAATATGTTAATATATATAATATAATTCAGAGCTATTATTCTGTGTTCTTTATATTGTTTAAGTGTGTACTTTTTGTAGCCTTGAATGTAGAATATTATATAAAGTTGTAACAGTTTTAAAGAAATTTACCAATTTTAAAATGCTGGTGTTTCCTAAAAAACAAATGATTCCACGTAAAGACAGTTGAGTAAGCGGAAAAATTTGCAAGACATCAAATTTTCACCGTTCGCAGTGACTAAGCTGACGCAGTTCACTGACCTCGGTGACGTGCAGGCGGTCGCTGGCGGCGGGACGCAGGAAGCGCGGCACGCCGTCGTTAGCGCTCACGTCGCCCACGTACAGAGCGAGCTGCGCGTCGCCATAGTGCCCGCTGCGGTCGGACGCACGCACGCGCAGTACGTACGGTTCACTGACCTCGGTGACGTGCAGGCGGTCGCTGGCGGCGGGACGCAGGAAGCGCAGCACGCCGTCGTTAGCGCTCACGTCGCCCACGTACAAACGAGCTGCGCGTCGCCATAGTGCCCGCTGCGGTCGGACGCACGCGCAGTACGTACGGTTCACTGACCTCGGTGACGTGCAGGCGGTCGCTGGCGGCGGGACGCAGGAAGCGCGGCACGCCGTCGTTAGCGCTCACGTCGCCCACGTACAGAGCGAGCTGCGCGTCGCCATAGTGCCCGCTGCGGTCGGACGCACGCACGCGCAGTACGTACGGTTCACTGACCTCGGTGACGTGCAGGCGGTCGCTGGCGGCGGGACGCAGGAAGCGCAGCACGCCGTCGTTAGCGCTCACGTCGCCCACGTACAGAGCGAGCTGCGCGTCGCCATAGTGCCCGCTGCGGTCGGACGCACGCACGCGCAGTACGTACGGTTCACTGACCTCGGTGACGTGCAGGCGGTCGCTGGCGGCGGACGGGAAGCGCGGCACGCCGTCGTTAGCGCTCACGTCGCCCACGTACAGAGCGAGCTGCGCGTCGCCATAGTGCCCGCTGCGGTCGGACGCACGCACGCGCAGTACGTACGGTTCACTGACCTCGGTGACGTGCAGGCGGTCGCTGGCGGCGGGACGCGGAAGCGCGGCACGCCGTCGTTAGCGCTCACGTCGCCCACGTACAAACGAGCTGCGCGTCGCCATAGTGCCCGCTGCGGTCGGACGCACGCACGCAGTACGTACGGTTCACTGACCTCGGTGACGTGCAGGCGGTCGCTGGCGGCGGGACGCAGGAAGCGCGGCACGCCGTCGTTAGCGCTCACGTCGCCCACGTACAGAGCGAGCTGCGCGTCGCCATAGTGCCCGCTGCGGTCGGACGCACGCACGCGCAGTACGTACGGTTCACTGACCTCGGTGACGTGCAGGCGGTCGCTGGCGGCGGGACGCAGGAAGCGCGGCACGCCGTCGTTAGCTCACGTCGCCCACGTACAGAGCGAGCTGCGCGTCGCCATAGTGCCCGCGGTCGGACGCACGCACGCGCAGTACGTACGGTTCACTGACCTCGGTGACGTGCAGGCGGTCGCTGGCGGCGGACGGAAGCGCGGCACGCCGTCGTTAGCGCTCACGTCGCCCACGTACAGAGCGAGCTGCGCGTCGCCATAGTGCCCGCTGCGGTCGGACGCACGCACGCGCAGTACGTACGGTTCACTGACCTCGGTGACGTGCAGGCGGTCGCTGGCGGCGGGACGCAGGAAGCGCGGCACGCCGTCGTTAGCGCTCACGTCGCCCACGTACAGAGCGAGCTGCGCGTCGCCATAGTGCCCGCTGCGGTCGGACGCACGCACGCGCAGTACGTACGGTTCACTGACCTCGGTGACGTGCAGGCGGTCGCTGGCGGCGGGACGCAGGAAGCGCGGCACGCCGTCGTTAGCGCTCACGTCGCCCACGTACAGAGCGAGCTGCGCGTCGCCATAGTGCCCGCTGCGGTCGGACGCACGCACGCGCAGTACGTACGGCTGCGTGCGCCCGCGACCCGTCAGTGCACCGCGGCTACGAATTTCGCCCGTCGAACTCTCGATCACGAACAGACCTACCAACCACAACGAAATATACATATATAAATATTTGAAAGAAGAAAAAAAAAACAAATCAGCATGGAATAAAATTTTTACGGGTTTCGTTGCGTATAATTTTAACTTTTTATTCCCCACGTTTCAAATTTCAATAGAGAAGATGGCTGGTGCTAACATCTACTTGGGATCCCATAATTCATTAAATTAATTCAAACATACTACTGCAAAACTTCATGATACTGTAAGCTCGTTCTGCGTAGATCGAACCAAAAATGTATGGTCAAAAGTTGAAGGTAGCATTTTTTAATTCTATGATATCAGGACATCAAATATCTCAGTCCCCCCGTGACCATGGCTAATGAAAAAGGCCCGATAATCAGGAATAAAAAAGGTTAATAATTTAAAATTTTGTACAACCGACTTCAATATAAATCATTAAGAATAATTTAAAAACTATTGGTCAGACTTTGATCAATTTATATGGGACCACATGAGAAGCACGAGCTTTCAAATAAAAAAGAATCATCGAAATCGGTTCAGCCAGAAAAAAGTTATGAGGTAACACACATAAAAAAATAAAAATAAAAAAAACATACAGTCGAATTGAGTACCGTCTCCATTTTGAAGTCGAAAAATAAACGCAATAAAATCCGTAAAATTAGTTTTCCTCTGTGGCGGCGCTGTCATCGCACCACAAGCGAAAATACATCCAAGACTAAATCACGCTATTATATATATCCATATATATATATATATATATATATATATATATATATATATATATATATATATATATATATATATATATATACATATACTATATATATACATATATATATATATATATATACTGCTTTTACTTCGGAACTTTGATTCTATATGAATAGCTCCGAACTACCACTCGGAGCGTTGGCCGCTCCCCTTTCCCGGCCGGAGATCTCCCATTTCCTTCCACGGGCACAGTGGTGACCAACCGACGTGATATAAACACGCAACCAACAACCTTCAGAAACTTTAACTTCAAGCTTTTCATCATCAGCAGCTAAGCATCATCATCTTCAAGTACTTCTATTCGCTCCCGAGCAGATATTGTCTGCAGTCTTCACATCCTGCAAACCATCTAGCTTGCTCTAGAAAGGTTCATCGCAGCACTGGAATACGAGTACAGTACTGGAATACACACCGCCAAGCAAACAATCGACTACTTGGCGACGTCAGACGTAAAATTACTGGGTCACCCGTCCTATAGCCGAAAATAAAGGAAAAACTTCGAGGAAAACGTTTTATGGACGCCGAGGAAGCAGTCGCTGCGTTTCAAAATGCCGTCGAAGAGACCCCTAAGGACGAGTGGGCAAAGTGCTTTTCTCAGTGGTTCCATCGGATGCAGCGATGTATTGAAGTAAATGGACACTATTTTGAAAATATATAATAAAACTAACAACTTGCTAGTTAGTTCAGTTTTTGATTTTCTAAGAACTTTCAGTGTCACCCTCGTAATGCTCCCTGTTCCTTCAAGCTACTCTAAGCGCTACAGTGTTCAGCACGGCTCTGAGTCTAACTGCTCGCCTCTGCCTCACGGCACTCTCGCAGATTACTTGCCTTCTTCTCGACTCACCGCAGACTACAAGGCAGTTCCCTGGCACTTGCATATTCGTCGATATCTAGACTGCACTATCGACCTCCGGTCTGAGCAGGGGGGTAATGTGGCGGCGCTGTGATCGCGCCACAAGCGAAAAAACATCGAAGCCTAAATCGCGCCATCAAAGTTCCGAAGTAAAAGCAGTATATATAGATTAGCTCCGAACAACCACTCGGAGCTCGGAGCGTTGGCCGCTCCCCGGCAGAACACATTGCCCAGCGGGAGATCTCCCCTTTTTATTCTACGGCCACAACTCCATGAGCAGTATTCGCGTAAGTATAAATAATCATCTACATATTTGCAGTCTTTACTAAAGACTTTATTATTTTATCTTTATTTAATAATATCCTATGTACCATACTAAAAAGCATTAATAAATTAACAAATCTGCTGAAGACTGCAACTTCATTTCCCGTCTAACAGCCATGAAATTAAGAGTGTGATCGGAGAGCTTTTGTGTTCTTCTGCGGCGACTCTAGCAGAACTTAGCTCCGACCGTAGGAGAGTTTCTACGAGCATGTCATTCATATCGTCCACTGCATTGCAATCTTCCAGGCACTGAAAACGGTTTTATAACTCGAACTGAAAGGTTTCGGGACATTGAATCAGAGCACGAGGGGGACAGAACGTTGACTTCATTAGACGAGACCTTTCAACTTAACGTTTAGGTTCAGTGTGCCTCTAACCATTCAGCGATCGCTTCCAGTTTTCACCCTCACGATCACTGAGACATCACTGAACAGTTGCCGTCATAATGAAGTCAATCTAATTTTTCGTCGAACCGTCGGGGCTCAACGAGGTCCACTTTCTGTGAGGCCGCTTCTGGAAGAAAGAGCTCATCATAAAGAGTCCCTCTTTCTCCATGAAGTCAGCCAGTTGCTGGCCCCTTGGGTTCCGTTGCCCTATTCTGAATTTCCCTACCTTCAGCTCACCGTTCTCTCTTGTGCCTAGTTTTGCGTTGAAGTCTCCCATTAACACCGTATAGTGGGTTTTGGAGGAATGCATGGCTTAAGAAATATCCTCATACACTTCTTTTACCTCTTTATCGGGATGTGCCGAGGTTGGTGCGTAAACCTGTGTGACCTTCAGCGAATACCGTTTGGTGAACAAGTTGCCGGATTCGAGGATTACCGTGTCCTCCCCCTCTCTTCGGACCTCTGATACTCCTATAATATCCCAGCGCAACTTGTCTATCTCTTCTTCCAGCTCCAGGATCTTCTCGTCAGTCCTCAGGGTGCGTGCGTTATATTTTGCCAGGTCGAGTCATTGTAGGTGGCAACCGAACCTCCACCGGAGATTCTTAGCACCCCCTGCCCCGCCGTTACCATGGTCGCCACCGTGGTCAGTCTTTTTGTAACTCTCGTCATGGGGGGTAGTTGCCATAATTGCCACGCTTGGTGAGCGGGTTGGCAACCGAAGTTTTTTTATTGTAATTTGCTGTTATCAGAAAGATGCTGCTGCCCATCTTCTGCCTCGGTTTCCTCTGGCGCCTCATACGAAACCCACGGGAAGATATGGGGTAGTGGGTATTCATACCCGCCACTACACGGAGGTAAACTTATTTGTTACATAATGTCATTATAACTGAGAAATTGCGTTTTAAATTAAAAAAAATCTGTTTTTAATGTGTAAATACACAAAAGCAATGACTCAGTGTTTTGCTCTTTTATTTTTATCCTTTTTTTAGATAATTAATAGAAGGCGTTACTTTGCGGAAATCCTTTATATTAATGATGTTAAAAATTAACTAGCTAAGATCCGCGTAATAAAATAAAATTATGAGCAGTTTGAAGAGCACCTCCCGCCCTCGCTCAATTGCGTGCACTATCCTCATTCCAATTTTTTAAACATTTTTTTTCAATTATCTCCCGTGACCACGGGTGCTGGAAAGCACCCGAGACAGAAAAAGTCGTGGATGCCCTCATTGTCCAGCATCAGTCTTTCCATCCGATTATAATATAAGTGTCTTCAATGCAAGAGCGAATAGACTTTTGCTAAGCTAAGTCAGAGCGATTTACCATCTTCAGCTGCATCAGCACTTACTACTCGTATTAAGTGGGATAGTAGTCAAGCACTGGCTTATGATAATAAATAAACATTCGTTTTTGGTTTACTCCTTAAGGCGAGGATTTCCTACTTTAAAAGACTTTTGGCGCTCCCTTCTCCGCTGCATGCATATTTATCCAGCACGAAGTAAGCGTGCGACTAAAAGTTACTAAATTTGACACGTTATAGCGGATCTAGAATCTAAATCAATAATATGACTCTCGGAAACTCGCATCCGTCGTAAATATTGAGGCGCTTCTCACGGCTTACCACGGTATTGTTGATTCCATCTTTAGGTTTGGCATCATATTCTGGAGAAATTCTACTAATAAGGAAATTATATTTAAGTCCCAAAAAAGGTGCATCAGGGCTATGTTTGGTCTTAAAATTACTGATAGCTGCAAACCATATTTTATTGAGTACAAAATTTTAAGCTTGCCCTCCTTATTTATATATGAAGTAGCAAACTACGTTCAAAGTAACCCAAATTGTTTAACAAACTATCAGACGTTACAATTCGCAATCGCCGGGATATAACAGGTTATGCGCAATTAGATCAAGAACGGCATTGATGCATAAAAGTATTTTCTGTCTGGCGCCAATAATATATAATAAAATCCCCAAACCCATCAAACAATTGCCTAATGCACTTTTAAAGCTACATCTTAAAAAGTATCTAATAGCCAAATGTTATTACAGCTTGCCTGATTTCTTAAATGAGTGATTTTTTTAAGCTAAATATTGAATTGTGACATTTCTCTAATGCAATCTTAGGAGATGCCATTGAAATTGTTGCACATCTAGAATTATATCTGTAGGGTTAGTTAATTTATCTTGTATAATTAATAAAATATGTAGTATAATATTTGTACGCCATAAATGGCAAAACACATAGCTCGTTTTAAGTTTTTTAACACCTTTATATCTTTACTCATGTTTGACAAAATAAATATCTTTATCTGTATGTATTTCATATTATAGAAAAATATAATATAATATGATTGTAGCTTGAAGAACCAAGAACATGAACGGTAAAGATTTTCACGGCGATTGAAGCCAGTTTATACAAAAATATCATACTCGTATTTTAGAAACAAATTTGACGCCCGAGAATTGATACTTCTTGAAATAGTATATGCTTGGAAAAAATTATTCGCATACATGAAATACTCAATTTTTTTATCGAATGGATTTTAAAATATTTTATATTTGCCGAAACAAAAATATACTTAATTTAATAGCCGGGAAAATGCTTTATGTATAGATAAGGACTTACCATTAGCCTCTCCTTCATCCAGAAACTCGTACCGAATTTCGCCTCCGAGTCCCTCATCAGGGTCGGTTGCAGTAATATTAATCACGCTGAAGCCAGCGGGTACATTTTCTGGCACAACGGCTGTTGAAAAGAGAATTCGTATTAAAAGTACATAAAGGAAATTTACCTAGCTTAGCCTATATACGTCACATCGCTGGGCATAGGCCACCTCTAATTTCTGAGAAGGTTAAGGAGCAATTATATATAAGCAAATATAAACAATTATATAGAGCCGTGGTAGCTCAGATGGTTAGCGCTCGCTGTGAATTTCACAGTACGCGAGCAACCCGGGTTCGATCCCCGCCGGCACCAATGAAATTGTTAATTGCAATTTTAAGTGCTGATTTACGACGTGCTCAGCGGTGAAGGAAAACATCGTGAGGAAACCTGCATGTCTGAGGAATAAAAAAAATATTTCGAAAATATGTGAAGTTCGCCAACACGCATTGGGGCAACACGGCAGTCACTTCCTTGCCCTAAAAACCTGTGCCTGTGCCCAACAGTGGGACGTATATAGGCTATAACTTTAACCAATTATATATACTCAGTAGAGCCACGTTGCAGCTATATATACGTAGTAGAGCAACGCTGCAGCTATATTATGGTTGTAGCACTGCGAATGGTTCGGCTTGACCGCGGTAGGACCATGTTCTCACAGAATACCAGCGTAAAATAGCAGCTTAATGCTGTCGTTTCGTATAGTGAGTGTAGAGAACTGGAGACCCTTTTTACTGGAAACGAGGCATTCCATCTTAGGCCTCAGGGGTAACAACGCATTCGGTATTTTGATTCCTAATTGAGAATGTAGGTGTGTATGAGCCATGGCACCCACTTACCATCGGGTGGACTATGTGTTCGTTTGTCACCCTTATTCTTCATAAAGAAATGAACAAGGCACCTTCGACACTCGTTCCTTTTAGGAATATTTCTGGTACAATTATTGTTTTACGCGAAAAATGCGGGTAGTTATATATATTACCAGTATAGACATCCTTCTCAAAAGTGGGCGCGTTGTCGTCCACATCCAGCACGTCGATGAGCACAGCTGCAGAGGTCTTCAAGCGCTGCGAGCCGCCTTCTGGGGTGTCGAACGCTTCTAGTTCCAAGCGCAACACGGATTGTCGCTCACGGTCGAGGGTTTTGTTCGGTGCTACCTGGAGAAGTAAATAAATTATAACGTAACATAAATACTTACGCACACCCTTCAGTCTATGATATACATCACCTCATACATTATATCTTTCTTGCCTCTTTCAGGTCAATACACCTACGCATACATGTCCATCGGTTAAGGGTTCTCTTAATTTCGACTCTTCACTCTACTCTTACTCTTATTCGTACTCTTAACTTGACCGGAGAGAGATTAGGCACAGGACCAACGCATTTACGTGCTTGCTGAGGCACGGGTGTAAAACATCGCCAACTTCCTGACTCTGCACTGCTAAGAATTTCTTGACAGAAAATCTCAATCACTGTCTTTTGACCCGACTCGGGATTTGAAGCCGGAACCTAATCAGTAGTCGCGCTTACGACCACTAGACCAACGAGGCTGTCATATATCTGCACTTATATAAAAGAGGTAAAGTTGTTTGTATGTAATTTTGTTTCATACGATCGGGTTGTTGTAATTCGTTCTAGAGGATTCATTATAGTTATGTTAAATTAGCATCAAATATAGTATCTAGTGCTGTTTAGTTCAATATCTAAATCACACGAAGGCTGAAGCAATTACGCGAGATATAAGCAATGCGGTTCTTTTCGTGTCTTGCTAGCTTGTGAGAACACAAGAGTGCACATGCTAGGCATAAAAGGCGGTAGATAGGAAACCCGGAAATGGGCTTTGCAGTACTCTCATTGGATAACAATTAATGAATCTCATAAGCGTTAGGCGGTAGTTGCAAAGTGGCGCGAACAAGTGCAATGATCACCAATCCGCCTGAATATCTTTGTAAAGCCTGTGTTAAGAAACCTCACCTGTATAATTCCAGTAATGTTGTCGATAACGAATAGTTCGGAATTCTCTCCCTTCAGGAGATATCTCACTTCGGAGTATCCCTTGTGCTTGTCTTCATCAGTAAGCACGAGGTCTGCGTCGCTTGCCTTCACAGCCAGTATCTGTTCCGGATATGTCACGGACTCCAAAACGCTCACTTTGTACAGCTGGAAATTGTTAAATTGAAATAGTTTTATAAAGTTCCAGAAAATATGCATGTGGCCCATGCAAATAAACACCTGAGTTCAATAAAAGAAGATTATTTCAATATTCAGCGAGCTATGGAGAGGGCTATGCTCGGGGTTACTCTGCGTGATAAACTTAGAAATGAGGATATCCGCAGTAGAACCAGAGTAACCGACATAGCCCAAAGGATTAGTAAGCTGAAGTGGCAATGGGCCGGCCATATAGCTCGAAGAACCGACAACCGATGGGGAAGAAAGTTTCTCGAGTGGCAGCCTCGTACCGGCAGGCGAAGTGTAGGGCGTCCCCCCACTAGATGGAGTGACGACCTGGTAAGACATACAGGAAGTCAATGGATGCAGGTGGCTCGAGACCGTGCTTTGTGGCATTCCATGGGGGACGCCTATGTTCAGCAGTGGACTTGTGAAGGGCTGTAATGATGATGATGATGATGATTTCAATATTACCGACAGACACTTAACAGTACTTAACTTAACCTAACTTAAACAACATGGAAGCTAGGTAATCGCTAGCATGCTGTTTTTAATGTATTGAAAGTTCTTTAGTTTTTTAATTCTTTTATTACATTGTGAACTATTATTTATTATTATGATTTAAAAAAGAGTCCATCTCCGTTTCTTGCTGGTTCATCGCACGGCAGAAGTTTTTTCCGAACAAGTGATAAGAACAAATGACCTTCAATAAAATACCTATTGAAAGTCATTTATGCTTTTACTTGTAATTATATTTATTAATGTACTAGTTGTTCCCCGCGACTTCGTCTGCGTGAGAATTTTTTACGGTTGAATTTCATAGGTTTTGATTTTTTTGCGCGGAGTCCTAATTGATTTTCTAAAATAAAAGTAGCCTCAGTTACTCCTTATAACATCAACTATCTGCCAGTTAGTCCCTTCAAAATCTGTCCATTTCGGAGATTAGCCGGAACAGACAGACAGACAGACACACGGACAAAAAAATTTAAATTGTTTTTTTGTAATAATTATCATACTTTCATATACTTTCAATGCATTTAGTAAAAAGATGTTATTTTGGCATTACAAACAGACACTTCTATTTTATTTATTTGTACAGATAAAAATATATTTTATATAACTTATTCTGTTATAGTATAGAAGTATGGTGACCAACGAGCACACAATCTACTTGATGGCTTACCATGTCGTGGCCTACAGACATTTATAATTGACTACGATTATGATTCAAAATCCAGATGTGTTGCCAACGCTGAGGGCTAAGATGGACTGTACTAGTAAAATATTGTCTAACTTGGATTTATCAAACGCTATTTACACAAAAACTTGAATACTTTCTTGGAAAAGGCGATATCTATCCTTAAATTGCCTGTTATCGGGGTGTATCAACGGACTAAAATATGCACTAGTTCTTGCTTCAACACTGGCGTTATAATGGCAGTCATCTATAGTGTAGTTATTAATGCCTTTGCGGCTGCAAACAGACTCCAAACGAAAAAAAAACGTCCTGCCAAAATTATATATCGTTCTCACAAAACGAAATAAAATTAACTTTTCAACAATTATTCTCATTCTTCTATCTCACTGTAAAAATCTAGGTGAAAACTTTTTCGATATCGACGGCGTTAAATTTACATAAGTTACGTCTCGAACGATCGAAATTGCCGCTCGCACTCGCAAAATACTTGAAACAACCAATCACGTGCGTAAACGTTCTCACTGTCGAATGCGAGTCAATGCTCGATGGTCGATATCGACGACTTAATAAACTCGTACTCATGAATTGTGATTCCAATTATTGCCACTAGTTGGCGCTGATTTTATTCCATACAAATCGTAGTTAAATTTCTCGGGATCGAACACGTAAAACAACTCGCACTATGCACGCAGATTGTAATCGGACGGAAAGACAGAGGCCGGCAGATTATTCCACTCCTTTGCTGTACGAAAGGTGAAACAAACTGTTTAGTTCGAATGTGCGCAATATCTACAATAAAGAGGTGAAAACCCGCAGACCGGCTGGTTGTCCGATGGTGGAAAGGAAAGAAGAAATTAAGGCATGTAATTCTTGCGCAAACCCTCCGAATTCTAATATCCTCACCGGATATTAAAATATACATGAATTTTTCTAACAGTGTTCGTTCCTAGAAGCATCTAAGTTCAGCATTGGATTGGTGGATGCATACAAGAAGAACAGAAAATATCAAGGCACTCAAAAAACTTAGGGATATTTATACTCAAAAACATAACTACCTCCTTTTCAAATATAGGCGGATTGTCATTGATATTGACAACTTCAATAATTATTTTCGCATTACTATGTTTGCTCCCATCGTTACTAGTCGCCTGTACGGTTAACGTCAAATTTGGTGTAGTCAGTTCTTCGTAATCTAGATGTCTAGTTAGAACAACTTGTCCACTCAATGGATCCACTTGGAGGAGTCCAGTCTCTGAATTTATAACTTTAAAATTTGAGATTAGGTGACCAGATACAGGGTCTTCAGCCATTAGGACTAACACAGTGCTGCCAATTGGTTGGTCTTCTTTTACTTTATGATATATCACCGGCTTGGAATTAGTCCAGCCTGGATTTGTGAATTGTGGATTTTTGTCATTATACGGTTGAATGTAAATTGTGTGTTCTATAGTTGCAAATTGGTTTTCTTTGTTTATCTCCGCATTTATATCAGTCACCTTGACTGTCAATATCACAATTGATACTTGACTATAATCTAAAGTTCCATTAACGAAAATCTCTCCAGTGTCTTCATCTATACGAAAAATAGTTTTGTAGTTATATGGTGAGTTTGGTTTTAATTGAATTCCAGCTTTAGACAACGCTTTTATAGGTTCCACTATACTGTACTTTAATTTTGCGTTAGAATCAGTATCGTAAGCGTCGATCTTTGTAACAACGTTGCCTACTTTAGTTCTTTCGGATATATATGTTGTAGTTTGGGTAGTGTTAAATCTGGGGGGTTTATCATTGACGTCTTGGACGGTCACAAAAACTGTAGTAGTGGCAGTTTCGGGGATAGGAACACCGCTGTCTACAGCAGAGACAATGATTTCATATCGCTCGGGGTTTAGATCTCGGTCTAGATTTGCATCGCTTGATATTGTTATAACACCGGTCCTGAAAATTTGTAAAGTTATAATTATGATAGATTTATAAACAAGTTAAATGTAAAATCCATTGATATCTATACATTAATACGTGAAGAAACTTTCTTCTAGAGATAGAAGAGTGCAGAAAGCAAAAATTTATTTAAAATAAGTGTTATAAATACATTAAATTAAATAAAACATTTATTTTTTACGTTCATACTGCCAATGTTAAACACATAGTTTGTGGTCAAATAGTCGCACAGAATAGAGATTGTTGCCAGATAATTTTTAAATTTTGCCAACAAAAAATTTCAACAATAAAATTGACTGAATGAGCTATGAATTTTGTGTGATTTCAATTGTCATTTTTCCAATAGTTTGTAGAGTATATGTCAAGACAAAAAGTGTTTATTTTATATTTTGTATATTAGATATCTGTGTTTTATATATAAATGTTCAGTTGTAAGTGAAATACAGCTTGCTTAATTTAAACTTAAAAATTTAATGAATAACGGACAAATTTCTACCACTGGATACCACTAGATGCGATAATTACTTAAAGGTATTAAAACTGATGTGTATACGTCTTGAACAAACTTACTTCTCATCAATAACAAAATTGTCCTTCGAGCCGGATACAATATGGTATGTAAGTAAATCATCCAGACCATCCGGATCGTTTGCTAAAACAGTTGTTACTTTATGTCCAGGAGGAGAGTTTTCTTTCACAGCAGCCTGGTAGTTCATGGGGTTGAGTTCAAGAGATAACTCATCGTTGAGAGTAGGGTGGTGGCCTACTGTGTAGTGATAGTGGTGGTAGTTGCCTTTGAATGTGGGCCGTTGATTGCCGGGGACACCCACTCGGATATATACGCGAGTGTCATTATGAAGGGGCGGAGTTCCTGGAATGATTTCAAAAGACGTGATTTCACGTTTATGATAGTTTTTAGTCTGTTCTCGAAACGTAATTTATTTATAATATTTTAGTAGATTTTCATGGGGCTATCATACTATTTATATGATCCATTCTAATGACCAAGCCACAATTTAGAAAGAAATAAAGCAACAAATTCTTTTCCATACCATAATCAGTAGCTCTCACAACTAACTCGTACTGCCCTCTTGGTGTATCCATAGTTTGCACTTTGTCAAGAATGCTAATTTCTCCAGAGTCCTCGTTTACTGCAAACACCTGTCCTTTACGGGTAATGCTATTGTCTGATACAAGGGTATAACGCACACGACCGCCGCCTTGTGTTGGCCCGTCTATGTCTGTAGCCTAAGAAAATTACTGATATCAATTATATTATTTTATATATAAAATGCACTATATTTTATGTATAATATCTGAGCAATTAATATGAGATTGCAATCTTGTCCACTCTCATATTGATTGCCCGTAAAAGCAACCCGTAGCACTGAACCAGCCTAACAGCTATGCTGAAGAGGCAATGGACAGCCATAAAGCTAGAAGGTTTTTTATTGGAAACTTCGTATAGGCAAGTCCAATGTTGGGTAATCGCTCACTAAATTAATAACTTGATAAAACATTCAGGGATTCAAAGGATGCAGGGGCCCAAGGCCATGTTTTGTAGCAACCAAAGGGGAAGCCTGTGATTAGCAGTGGACTTGTTGTGGGCTAGCTACTACTACTGGATTACTTCGCCATATTTTTCATGCTAGGCAGGCCGGTTGGCAACCGCAGTTAGAAATTAAAGATTTTAAGAATTTTATTTTATTATTTTATTTTTATTTCAGACTCTTAACTCTGACTTAAAATGATAAATCTACCTAGTCAGAAGAGCATCTCCCGCCTTCCCTCAATTGCGTGCACAATCCCCATATCCACTAATCCTAGCACCACTACTCCCAACACCACTACACTAGGAAAGACACAACCGGTGATAATACGACACGTGTTTCGCCACTAAAAGAGGTATGCTCAGGTGAAGTAGACTCTGCCGTGGCTGGTCAGCCGATCAGCCAACGCAATTGAGGGAGCGCGAGAGGTGCTCTTCGAACTAGGTAAGACACATCATTTTATTTTGTTACGCGGATCTTAGCTAGTAAATTTTTAACCTCATTAATATAATGGTTTTTCGTAAAGTAACGACTGATTCTACTAATAACCGCAATTATTTATTTTTGAGCTGTTATCAAGAAGATGCTGCCGCCTATCTCCCATGTTCAGATGTTTCAGTTTTCCTTTGTCGTCTCTTACGACACCTACGAGATTATCTGGGGGTAGTAGATATTCTTACACCGCCATTACACATCAAATAAAAAATTAAGTTTTTTGAGTTTAACATGTCGATAAAAGGACGAACAGGCTTTTATGAATATCAAATAAATATGTAAAGTTATGCAAACTCACCCTAACAACGAACTGGGGTTCAAAACTAGTAGCTCCATCTCGTATAGTCCTACTGTATTCCGCAGCCTCAAAAACGGGGGCATTATCGTTCGCGTCCATGACATCTATAAAAACACTAGTGCTGGAAGCCTTACCACCACCATCTTTAGCGATCAACGTAAGGCTGTAACTTTTTTGCGTTTCATAATCTAAAATACTGGCAACATACAGACCACCTCTAGTTTTATCAGTCTTAAACAAATTCGATCCAAATCCAGTCAAGGAATATTCTATTTCACCAAAAATACCGTAATCTTTGTCCGTTGCTTGAACATCGCCAATTTTAGTGCCCACCGGAGAATTTTCTATTATATCGAATTTGTAATTGGAATCTTCGAAAGAAGGAGCATTATCATTCACATCTAGAAGTTTGACATTAACTCTTGCTGATGATAATTCTATATCATTTAATGAAGTGACGATATCAAAACTAAAATATCTCTTGTCTTCGTCATCAATATCGTAATCAAGACGTGAGGAATCTTTGACTTTTATACTTACTGGCGTTCGTCCTTCACCATGATCAATGCTTAGAGAGAATACTCCGTTCGAATTGTAAATATCCCGTAATTTCAAATCATATTTACTGTTTTGACCGATATCAATGTCTTCGATGTAAATCGATAACCCGGGTATAGGACTACCGTTTTCGATGTTTTCCGGTATCGATACATCGTATACATCTTGATTAAATATCGGCACATGATCGTCTACGTCTGTTACGATTATAGTTATAGGTGTCACTGTATAATCTGATGGTACTTCATTATTTATTAATTCTGTTGCCTAGAAAGAAAGTATAAGGTTAATTACTATAAATTTATTATTAGGTCTTTTAAATTTAAATTTTCCCATACAGAATTGTAAAGAATTAATATAATACACATATTAAGAGCTAATTGTGAAACCAGAAAGATCAAATCAATACAAAGCTAATATTTACACAACATAACAATTATTACTGTATCGTGCTTGTTTCTCTAGTCCTACATCCGATCGTACCTGTGTTATTTTATATTAGATTTTATCATAAACATATAGCCTTTTTGATTTAACTTACAATGGTTGCTTAAGATAAAATCTAATAAAATGTAGAAATTGTCATTATGATCTAAATCTGGACGTACCATAATTAACTATTTTTATAACACTAACCAACGTTTCTTTAAATAGTTATTATATATTTATTATTCTGTCCTGATCATCAACATTGACAAAACTTTTTTGCTGAGCCCTACATCCAGCTGTTGATTATAAGTAATTATGCGATAATGTTATTATTACTTACCTTTACGTAAAAACCATAAACTCCGCCATTTTGCATAACGACATCGCTTTCTCTATCAACCGGTATATCCGAAGCAACCAACGTTGCACGGCCGATAGGTCTCTCTGGTATTAACTTGAAATACTGCATTGAATCGCCCTCCAAAGTAAGTAGCACTGGTCGAGGGTTTGCCGTATCACCGTCTTTCGCAATAATTTCCATTATGCTTGTATTCTAGAATATTTTAATTTGTATTTGTTATTAAAAATAAAATTATTTGCGATTTTGTAATTAAATTACCAACATTTTTATATTTTAAAACTGCCTATACAATTAACAGTTTATGTTTGTTTCAAACATTTCAAGAATTTGCAACTTGGTCCAAACGCATCTATCACAATACAACTCATAAGTTCTTGGGATATTTGAGACCTCGCTTTAACTTTCATAGTGCTGATTGGAATGCTATAAAATTGTTCATTGCAATTTTAAGTACTGATATACCACATGCTCCGTGAAATCACCAATTCATGTTTTCAAGCTATTATCTTTTCAGAAATTGCGTGATCGTAATAAATTTATTATCCTTAGATGATTTATAAAAAAGAAAAAACAGGAATACATGAGTATTATTAATTTAAAAACTTAATAACTAATATTATTACCTAATAACTAAGAGTGATTTATTGAGCCTGCATAGGTGCTTGACAAGTGGACAGTCCCTACTGTCGGCGATAGCCTTCAGAACATTATTGCGCCTGCCGCGAACTCGCCGTAAAAGTGAGCCGGCTTTCTTTCGCATTATGGCCTTCGATGTGTGCGAACATGCTAGAGGCACTGCAGTAACGTAGCAGCTACAACAATGCCCTGAATGTATTATTGTGTTATATACGCAGGACGATATGCGACTTTTGAGTACAGTTGACTCACAGACTGCTTGAGTAAAACGAGGTACAGTAAGACTTTAAAAAGCGTAACCTTGACGGGTGTTAAACAACGAGCAAATCTACGGGCCCACATGTGTACTGCGGTGCTGCGGTGCTGCGGGTACTCACGGGCGCGGTGTTCTCGTGCAGCGTGGCGGAGTAGGGCGCGTTGAGGAAGCGCGGCGGCTGGTCCTGCACGTCGCGCACCGACAGCGACACGCTGCGGTGCGGTGCTGCGGTGCTGGGTACTCACGGGCGCGGTGTTCTCGTGCAGCGTGGCGGAGTAGGGCGCGTTGAGGAAGCGCGGCGGCTGGTCTGCACGTCGCTCACCGACAGCGACACGCTGCGGTACTGCGGTGCTGCGGTGCTGCGGGTACTCACGGGCGCGGTGTTCTCGTGCAGCGTGGCGGAGTAGGGCGCGTTGAGGAAGCGCGGCGGCTGGTCCTGCACGTCGCGCACCGACAGCGACACGCTGCGGTACTGCGGTGCTGCGGTGCTGCGGGTACTCACGGGCGCGGTGTTCTCGTGCAGCGTGGCGGAGTACGGCGCGTTGAAGCGCGGCGGCTGGTCCTGCACGTCGCTCACCGACAGCGACACGCTGCGGTACTGCGGTGCTGCGGTGCTGCGGTGCTGCGGGTACTCACGGGCGCGGTGTTCTCGTGCAGCGTGGCGGAGTAGGGCGCGTTGAGGAAGCGCGGCGGCTGGTCCTGCACGTCGCGCACCGACAGCGACACGCTGCGGTACTGCGTTGCTGCGGTGCTGTGGTGCTGCGGGTACTCACGGCGCGGTGTTCTCGTGCAGCGTGGCGGAGTAGGGCGCATTGAGGAAGCGCGGCGGCTGGTCCTGCGTCGCGCACCGACAGCGACACGCTGCGGTACTGCGGTGCTGCGGGTACTCACGGGCGCGGTGTTCTCGTGCAGCGTGGCGGAGTACGGCGCGTTGAGGAAGCGGCGGCTGGTCCTGCACGTCGCTCACCGACAGCGACACGCTGCGGTACTGCGGTGCTGCGGTGCTGCGGGTACTCACGGCGCGGTGTTCTCGTGCAGCGTGGCGGAGTAGGGCGCGTTGAGGAAGCGCGGCGGCTGGTCCCACGTCGCTCACCGACAGCGACACGCTGCGGTACTGCGGTGCTGCGGTGCTGCGGTGCTGCGGGTACTCACGGGCGCGGTGTTCTCGTGCAGCGTGGCGGGTAGGGCGCGTTGAGGAAGCGCGCGGCTGGTCCTGCACGTCGCTCACCGACAGCGACACGCTGCGGTACTGCGGTGCTGCGGTGCTGTGGTGCTGCGGGTACTCACGGGCGCGGTGTTCTCGTGCAGCGTGGCGGGTAGGGCGCGTTGAGGCGCGGCGGCTGGTCACGTCGCTCACCGACAGCGACACGCTGCGGTACTGCGGTGCTGCGGTGCTGTGGTGCTGCGGGTACTCACGGGCGCGGTGTTCTCGTGCAGCGTGGCGGAGTACGGCGCGTTGAGGAAGCGCGGCGGCTGGTCCGCACGTCGCTCACCGACAGCGACACGCTGCGGTACTGCAGTGCTGCGGTGCTGTGGTGCTGCAGGTACTCACGGGCGCGGTGTTCTCGTGCAGCGTGGCGGAGTAGGGCGCGTTGAGGAAGCGCGGCGGCTGGTCCTGCACGTCGCGCACCGACAGCGACACGCTGCGGTACTGCGGTGCTGCGGTGCTGCGGTGCTGCGGGTACTCACGGGCGCGGTGTTCTCGTGCAGCGTGGCGGAGTAGGGCGCGTTGAGGAAGCGCGGCGGCTGGTCCTGCACGTCGCGCACCGACAGCGACACGCTGCGGTACTGCGGTGCTGCGGTGCTGCGGGTACTCACGGGCGCGTGTTCTCGTGCAGCGTGGCGGAGTACGGCGTTGAGGAAGCGCGGCGGCTGGTCCCACGTCGCTCACCGACAGCGACACGCTGCGGTACTGCGGTGCTGCGGTGCTGTGGTGCTGCGGGTACCACGGCGCGGTGTTCTCGTGCAGCGGCGGAGTAGGGCGCGTTGAGGAAGCGCGGCGGCTGGTCCTGACGTCGCTCACCGACAGCGACACGCTGCGGCACTGCGGTGCTGCGGTGCTGCAGTGCGGTGCTGCGGGTACTCACGGGCGCGGTGCTCGTGCAGCGTGGCGGAGTAGGGCGCGTTGAGGAAGCGCGGCGGCTGGTCCTGCACGTCGCGCACCGACAGCGACACGCTGCACTGCGGTGCTGCGGTGCGGTGCTGCGGGTACCACGGGCGCGGTGTTCTCGTGCAGCGTGGCGGAGTAGGGCGCGTTGAGGAAGCGCGGCGGCTGGTCCTGCACGTCGCGCACCGACAGCGACACGCTGCGGTACTGCGGTGCTGCGGTGCTGCGGTGCTGCAGTGCTGCGGTGCTGCGGGTACCACGGGCGCGGTGTTCTCGTGCAGCGTGGCGGAGTAGGGCGCGTTGAGGAAGCGGCGGCTGGTCCTACGTCGCTCACCGACAGCGACACGCTGCGGTACTGCAGTGCTGCGGTGCTGCGCAGTGCTGCGGTGCTGCGGTACTCACGGCGCGGTGTTCTCGCAGCGTGGCGGAGTAGGGCGTTGAGGAAGCGCGCGGCTGGTCCTGCATCGCGCACCGACAGCGACGCTGCGGTACTGCGGTGCTGCGGTGCTGCGTGCTGCGGTGCTGCGGTGCTGTGGTGCTGCGGTACTCACGGGCGCGGTGTTCTCGTGCAGCGTGGCGGAGTAGGGCGCGTTGAGGAAGCGCGGCGGCTGGTCCTGCACGTCGCGCACCGACAGCGACACGCTGCGGTATGCGGTGCTGCGGTGCTGCGGTGCTGCAGTGCTGCGGTGCTGCGGGTACTCACGGGCGCGGTGTTCTCGTGCAGCGTGGCGGAGTAGGCGCGTTGAGGAAGCGCGGCGGCTGGTCCTGCACGTCGCGCACCGACAGCGACACGCTGCGGTACTGCGGTGCGGTGCTGCGGTGCGGTGCTGCGGTGCTGCGGTACTCACGGGCGCGGTGTTCTCGTGCAGCGTGGCGGAGGGGCGCGTTGAGGAAGCGCGGCGGCTGGTCCTGCACGTCGCGCACCGACAGCGACACGCTGCGGTACTGCGGTGCTGCGGTGCTGCGGTGCTGCAGTGCTGCGGTGCTGCGGTACTCACGGGCGCGGTGTTCTCGTGCAGTGGCGGAGTAGGGCGCGTTGAGGAAGCGCGGCGGCTGGTCCTGCACGTCGCGCACCGACAGCGACACGCTGCGGTACTGCGGTGCTGCGGTGCTGCGGTGCTGCAGTGCTGCGGTGCTGCGGGTACTCACGGGCGCGGTGTCTCGTGCAGCGTGGCGGAGTAGGCGCGTTGAGGAAGCGCGGCGGCTGGTCCGCACGTCGCGCACCGACAGCGACACGCTGCGGTACTGCGGTGCTGCGGTGCTGCGGTGCTGCAGTGCTGCGGTGCTGCGGGTACCACGGGCGCGGTGTTCTCGTGCAGCGTGGCGGAGTAGGGCGCGTTGAGGAAGCGCGGCGGCTGGTCCCACGTCGCGCACCGACAGCGACACGCTGCGGTACTGCGGTGCTGCGGTGCTGCGGTGCTGCAGTGCTGCGGTGCTGCGGGTACCACGGCGCGGTGTTCTCGTGCAGCGTGGCGGAGTAGGGCGCGTTGAGGAAGCGCGCGGCTGGTCCTGCGTCGCGCACCGACAGCGACACGCTGCGGTACTGCGGTGCTGCGGTGCTGCGGTGCTGCAGTGCGGTGCTGCGGGTACTCACGGCGCGGTGTTCTCGTGCAGCGGCGTGGCGGAGTAGGGCGCGTTGAGCGCGGCGGCTGGTCTACGTCGCGCACCGGCGACACGCTGCGGTACTGCGGTGCTGCGGTACTGCGGTACTGCGGTGCTGCGGTGCTGCGGGTACTCACGGGCGCGGTGTTCTCGTGCAGCGTGGCGGAGTAGGGCGCGTTGAGGAAGCGCGGCGGCTGGTCCTGCACGTCGCGCACCGACAGCGACACGCTGCGGTACTGCGGTGCTGCGGTACTGCGGTACTGCGGTGCTGCGGGTACTCACGGGCGCGGTGTTCTCGTGCAGCGTGGCGGAGTAGGGCGCGTTGAGGAAGGCGGCGGCTGGTCCTGCGTCGCGCACCGACAGCGACACGCTGCGGTACTGCGGTGCTGGTGCTGCGGTGCTGCAGTGCTGCGGTGCTGCGGGTACTCACGGGCGCGGTGTTCTCGTGCAGCGTGGCGGAGTAGGGCGCGTTGAGGCGCGGCGGCTGGTCCTGCGTCGCGCACCGACAGCGACACGCTGCGGTACTGCGGTGCTGCGGTGCGGTGCTGCGTGCTGCGGTGCTGCGGGTACTCACGGGCGCGGTGTTCTCGTGCAGCGTGGCGGGTAGGGCGCGTTGAGGAAGCGCGGCGGCTGGTCCTGCACGTCGCGCACCGACAGCGACACGCTGCGGTACTGCGGTGCTGCGGTGCTGCGGTGCTGCAGTGCTGCGGTGCTGCGGGTACTCACGGCGCGGTGTTCTCGTGCAGCGTGGCGGAGTAGGGCGCGTTGAGGAAGGCGGCGGCTGGTCCTGCACGTCACGCACCGACAGCGACACGCTGCGGTACTGCGGTGCTGCGGTACTGCGGTACTGCGGTGCTGCGGGTACTCACGGGCGCGGTGTTCTCGTGCAGCGTGGCGGAGTAGGGCGCGTTGAGGAAGCGCGGCGGCTGGTCCTGCGTCGCGCACCGACAGCGACACGCTGCGGTACTGCGGTGCTGCGGTGCTGCGGTGCTGCAGTGCTGCGGTGCTGCGGGTACTCACGGGCGCGGTGTTCTCGTGCAGCGTGGCGGAGGGGCGCGTTGAGGAAGCGCGGCGGCTGGTCCTGCACGTCGCGCACCGACAGCGACACGCTGCGGTACTGCGGTGCTGCGGTACTGCGGTGCTGCAGTGCTGCGGTGCTGCAGGTACTCACGGGCGCGGTGTTCTCGTGCAGCGTGGCGGAGTAGGGCGCGTTGAGGAAGCGCGGCGGCTGGTCCTGCGTCGCGCACCGACAGCGACACGCTGCACTGCGGTGCTGCGGTGCTGCGGTGCTGCAGTGCTGCGGTGCTGCGGTACTCACGGGCGCGGTGTTCTCGTGCAGCGTGGCGGGTAGGGCGCGTTGAGGAAGCGCGGCGGCTGGTCCTGCACGTCGCGCACCGACAGCGACACGCTGCGGTACTGCGGTGCTGCGGTACTGCGGTACTGCGGTGCTGCGGGTACTCACGGGCGCGGTGTTCTCGTGCAGCGTGGCGGAGTAGGGCGCGTTGAGGAAGCGCGGCGGCTGGTCCTGCACGTCGCGCACCGACACTGACAAGCTCGCGCGCGCGTCACGCTGCACGCGTCCACTGTCCCGCGCTGTGAGGCTCACTACGTACGCGGATCGGCTCTCATAGTCCAGCGCGCGGGCTACGAATACGCGCACCTCATACTCGTTCTCATTTATCTGTTGGCAAAATATGGCTGTTTTTAATTCAAGGCATTTGCAAATACCATAATGTTGCCTGTGCAATGGTGGATCAGGACCGTGCTTTGTGGCATTCCTTGTGGGAGGCCTATGTTCAGCAGTGGACTTGTGAAGGGCTGTAATGGTGATGATGATGCCTGTGCAATATAAGTATTTACAACGCATTTACGACACAAAAGAAAATTCTAGTATTAAGGTTTAACCTTTACACAACAATCTATACACACATATAGGTTAAATTATAGTCTGTATGTTATATACAAATAACTTCAATCTAATAAGCTTATGGGGTTAAGACATGAATAACTTTTGAAGTGAAAGCTTGTTTAGCGTCGTTGTGATTTGAAAACTCAATGAATAAAAGCGACACTAAAAACAGACAAAAACATAAATCTATAGGATAGGCTTACGAGAGAATGAGATAGAATTTATACTTAACAAAACAATTCGGAAGAGTTTTTGCTTGACACGCTAATCTCTGGAACTACCAGTCTGATTTGAACATTCATTTTTGTATATGATAGCCAGATTCACGAAGAATAGTATAGGCTATCTGACCTTAAGCTACATCTCTCAGCTAGCCTTAAATATTGAGTTTTGTTAAGCAAGTCAGAAGAAAAAGCGCTCCCGAACTGCCTTATCCGCGTGCGCTGGCATAATGGGTAGTGATACGTAAATACAATGTTCTACAAAAATATAGATCTTTCCTCTATCTCCAAAAAGGTCCACGATACCATAAGCCTACTTCTTTTACATAAGCCACGATAAGGTATTTTGTGACAAAAAATATTGAAAATTAAAAAGTGATTTATGAGCGTTATTGTTAGGCACGACATATTAATACTGACGAAAAAAAGTTACTTCATCATCAACACAATTTCATGAAGATACTTTTGCTCTTTTTGCTATATATGTTTGGATGCATAGTATAAGAAAAGATTAAAAATTAAAATAATTCAACACTCTGCTCAGCGCGCGAACGACGCCCGGTCACACGATGAGAACCGAGAGAAACCAGCAGTGAACGCCTATATAAGCGAGGTGTCATATCGCCTATATATAGTCATATGTATATACGCGGGTGATACCGCGGGGACTGCTAGTTCAGTATAAAGTGTTTCCTATTATTTCGGTCACCTGTGTGTGATGTGCTTTAAAAATAGTTAATATAACTTTTAACTGTTAAAATGAAGAATTAAAATAATGACAAATTTATTATCAAATTAATAAAATTAATTATATTGTATAAAATTATCATATCAAAACCATTCTTAACAATTCACGATTTTGTATCTTATCGATTTTTATTAAATTAGTTGTGTTTAGGCCATCTAGTGTCTATTTTACGGACCACCTTGAGAGTCGTTAAAATGATTTTACCTATAGGATAAAGTAGACGTCGCTGTTACAAAGCAATTTTAGTCGAAATAAAATATTATTTTGATTTAATACACAAAAATTTAGGTATATGTCTAAAAATAAGGATTGAATATTTATTTCCTATAAAATTAAACTTTTATCTTATATTTTATGCCGCACTTGTAGTTGAAAATTATCAAATGAAATAAATCATTTGCAGTGAACTGCACACATGTTTTTTTTTTAGTTTTGTCGGTCTGTCTTTTCGGGCTAATATCCAGAACCGATTGTAATGAAACTTCAGTAACAGATGGAGAGTAAATCCAAGAGTAATCTACGCTATCATCATCATCATTACAGCCCTTCACAAGTCCACTGCTGAACATAGGCCTCCCCCAAGGAATGCCACAAAGCACGATTCTGAGCCACCTGCATCCATCGACTTCCTGCATGTCTTACCAGGTCGTCACTCCATCTAGTGGGGGATCGCCCCACACTTCGCCTACCGGTACAAAGTTGCCACTCGAGAACCTTTTCTCCCCATCGGTTGTCGGTTCTTCGAGCTATATGACCGGCCCATTGCCACTTAAGCTGACTAACCCTGAGCATAGTCCTCTCCATAGCTCGCTGCGCGACCTTGAGCTTCCTCATACGGCCAGCAGTGATGGACCACGTCTCAGATCCATAGGTCATCACTGGCAACACGCAATCTCGTTTTCAAGTTTTGAAGTATACCTGACGAGAAGATGTGTCGTAATTTTCTGAACGCTGCCCAGCCGAGTTGAATCCGTCAATTGACCTCTCGGTCGAAGTTGGACTTACCTAGTCCCAGATAAACATACTCGTCAACAAATTCGAGCTTAGTGCTCCCAACAACTACCGGTATAGGTGTGACATGGACGCTACACATTATCTTTGTTTTGTCCATGTTCATCTTAAGACCTATCCGTTGGGAGGCATTATTGAGGTCATTGATCATAGTACTTAGGTCCACCAGCGATTCTGCCATAAGGACTATGTCGTCAGCAAATCGAAGGTATTCTTTCCAGTCCAATAGCTTGAAAACGTCTTCAAATGCAGCGGTGAAGAGTTTCGGGGATATAACTTCACCCTGTTTTACACCTCTCTGTAGTTGGATAGGTTTTGTACTCTGGTTCTGTACTCGGATAGCCATCGTAGCCCTACTGTACAAACACTTCAGTACTTTGATATACCGACAGTCAACTTAGCACCGCTGAAGGGACTGCAGCACCGCCCAAATTTCGACAGTATCAAAGGCTTTCTCATAGTCCACATACACAAGACATAGTGACAAATTGTACTCCTCGGTCTTCTGTACAATTTGCCGAAAGGTATGTATGTGGTCTATTGTGCTAAAGCCTTTTCGGAAACCGGCTTATTTGGGAGGCTTGGCTTGTTAGGCTGGAAGTCGTCGAGTCTGCGTGCGAGACGATTCGTAATGACTCGAAAACAGCACGTAGACGCGGCTCAGAAGGAAGTCGGTCTGTAGTTCTTCAAGAGAGCGTTTTCGCCTTTCTTGAAGAACAACACCACCGCACTTCTGCTCCACGCCTCCGGTATAGTGCTACCATGGAGGACGGAATGAAAGAGCTTCTGAAGGACTTCAAGTACCGGTTTTCCACCCGATTTCAGAAGCTCCGCTGTAATTCTATCCTCGCCTGGGAATTGCCGTTTCTAAGGTGCTGGAGACATTCTAATCTCGCTCAGACTGACGTCCGGAATATCGTCGGAATAGTTTCGGATAAGACTTGCTCTTGGATCGTTACTCACACTCACGTGTGGCTCCAACGATGATGTGTACAGCTGTCCATAGAACCTCAATCTCACTCAAAATTTTAGATGTCCGAAACGATGCTGCCACTCCGTCTTCAGCTTCGACAGTTGGCTCTTTCTGGCAGACTGATCTCTGGCAAAGACTTTGGAGCCCTGGTTCCGCTCGATCACTTCTTCAATACGAGCTGTACTGAAGTTGCGTAAGTCTCGCCGCATGCATTTGGAGATTTGTCTGTTCAGTTTCCAAATTGCTGAAGACTGCAGCTTCATTTCCGTCTAACAGCCATGAGATTGAGAGTGTGATCGGAGAGTTTTGTGTTCTTCTGCGGCGGATCTTGCAAAACTTAGCTCCGACCGCATGGACAGTTTCACGAGCTTGACATTCATATCATCCACTGCATTGCAATCTTCTAGGCACTGAAAACGATTATGTAACTCAAGCTGAAAGTTTTCGGGACTTTGTATTAGAGCACGAGGGGACGGAATGTCCTCTCTGTTCGGACCTCATATAATCGTAAAATATTCCAGCGCAACTTGTCCATCTCTTCTTCCAGGTCCAGGATCTTCTCGTCAGTCCTCAGGGTGCGTGCGTTATATGTTGCCAGGTCGAGTCGTCTTGGGTGGCAACCGAACTCCACCGGAGATTCTTAGCACCTGCCCGCCGTTACCATGGTCGCCACCGTAGCCAGGAATAGCGGGGCCGCCGGGGACTGGGGCTGTCTCTTCGTCACTTTATTCATGGGGTATATTTCCATAGTTGCCACGCTTGGCAGCCGCAGTTTTATTGATATTTTGCTGTTATCTGAAAGATGCTGCTGCCCATCTTCTGCCTCAGTTTCCTCTGTCGCGTCCGTGCCGTGCCGTCCTCTGGGTGTCGTAAGACCTACGGGAAGATATGGTGTAGTGGGTATACTTACCCACCACTACACGGGATTTATGTTACCCTAAAACATGGAGAACACGCTTCGCGTTATGAGGCATGTAAAAACTGAGCTTAATTTTTCGATTCTTGTACTATTTGCCCAAAGAACACTGTATCTGTAGGATTTATTTTGTTTAAGTTCTACCCAAACCAGCGGGTAAAAGCTAGTCTTACTACAAAGTTCTTGATTGTTGTCAGTGAAACATTTAAAAATCATACCATTTCAGTGACTATTTTGAATGTAGAACAAGCTTCGGAATCGCTTCCCTTCTCCTCGGTAGAACAGGTGACTAGGACCTTCGCATTTTCACCTTCATCACGGTCCGTAACCAAAATCTTTGGAAATACCTGTGAGAAAAATAAATAAGTATTATTATTATTTTAAGAAAAACTAAAAAAGGTAAACAACCTTTACTTCTCGTTTATCACCCTTATTCTATAAAAAAAATCTTCTAATTTCAATAAGGCGTCTGACTAAATACACACCTCAATTTCGGTACCAACGGGCGTGGCCTCGCTTATGTTGACGATGTACGGTCGGTTGTGGAACACAGGCGGGTTGTCGTTGACGTCCTTAACTGGTATAATCCGCCGGAGGGATACCGTATTCGGTTCTGTGTTAGCAACTCCTTCATCTGGAATAAGAAATTTGAATTTTAAGTGTGCTCCATTTTTGGCCGACTTTGATCTATAAATATAAACAAAATTGAAGTTTATGTCTTTGATATCGAAATAACTACTTTATGTTGAGCTGAGAGGGTTATTTGCATGCCATTAAGACATGAATAATTGAATAAACATTTTTAAAATTTTTGTCTGTCTGTCTGTTCGGGCTAATGTTCGGAATGGCTGAACCGATTATAATGAAACATTACTAATAGATAGAGAGCAATGCCAGGTGTGATCTAGGTATATAAAAATACGGAAACCTTGGAGACTTTTTCTTAAAAACGAAAAACTTATAAAATAAATGGTCTTTGATTATCTTAAATATAAATAACGCCACATTAATATAACCTACCAAGGCGAAGCCAGGGTGAGTGTCGAGTATAAAATATAATGGTTAAACTTTAAAATAAGGTTGTAATGTTTTAATTGCGGTCAGTATTGATATAACAAACAGTGTGAATTATAACAGACGTGTTTTAATAGGATTATTTATCACCTGTTATACTAATGATAACCTCCAGCGTCGCCTGTTCCTCTCGGTCTAACGTCTTGGCTAACGTCACCACACCAGTCAGCGAGTCTACGCTGAAGTACTGGCCGGATATCGAATACCTTAATTGGCCGTTTTCCGGGTCGATACCTGAAAGTATGACAAAGTTTGACATAATTAAAATATCAAAATACATAATAAATATAAAATACATAATAAAATATAATATATTATATAAATACTGGTATAAAATACCATTTTGTCTTATAGGTGTCACGCAAGTCAATATTACTACGAAATTGACACCAAGGCAGTTCAAGTTTATAGAAGTAAGGTTTTAAACGAGCACACAGTCCACTTGATGGATAGGTTTATGTAGAAACCCATACAAACCTACATATATCACCTATTAAGAATAAAAATGCTGATGTGTTGTCTCTCTCTCTCTCTCTCTGTTGATCTCTAAGAATAGGTCATCATGCTCGGAAAAAGACCACGCTCGCACAGAATACCAGCCTACAATAGCAGGCAACGAGGCATTCTGTTTCTTAATCGAGGGTAAATGTAGATGCTCCGCAGCTTCCACTTACCCTCAGGTGGACCGTGTACACGTTTGTCACTCATATTCTATAACAAAAATTGGGGTGTGGCCATGTCTTGGACACGATCGTTAGTTACGTGAATACGTGTACATAACGAAACGACCTCAAAATGGCGGCAGTTTTTCATAATTTTGAGTTGTTATAAGAAATATACTGCTGCCCATCTTATGCTTAAGTATCCCTCTGTCGCCTCTTACGATACCCACGGGACGATATGGGATAGTGGCTATTCTTACACTACACGGTTGGCAAAAATAATGTTACCTTTTAATTGATAGACCGGCGTCCCGACTGGCGTGTCTTCCGGCAAACTGAACTGAGACATGTCACCCGACTGCGGTACAAAATGCGGTGCCCTGTTTATTACTTGTGCGGTGCAAATTTGTAGCAAACACACAATCAGCAGTATTATCAAATGGTTCGCCGCGCTGAGCACCGTTGCTACTTTGCGTTTTTGAATACGATTTCCGCCATCTGCAATGAGAAAGTTTTTTTTTTATATAGGACAAGGGTGACAAACGAGCACACAGTCCACCTGATGGTAAGTGGTTGCCGCGGCCCATAGACATCTACATCTATCCTTGATTACGAATCAAAATGCAGATGCGTTGTCACCTGTGAGGACTAAGATGGAAAGCCTCAATTCCAGTAAAAAGCGTCTCCGGTTCTCTACACCCACCATACGAAACACAGCAGCGTTAAGTTGCTATTTTACCCATTCGTGCTACAACCATAATAAAGCTGCAGCGTGGCTCTACCACCTAAAAGAGTATTATATAAAATCTATATAAAATCTATAGGTAGTACTCCTTTTATGCCTAGGTATCCGTGTAGGTAGGTACCGTCTGCAATTCCCCTAGTGTTGTTCATGGGCGGCGGTAGTCACTTACCCGTAAGTGAGCCGCATGTTCGTTTGCTCCCTCTTATATACATATATATATATATATTTAAAAAAACAGCCTCTCATTTATTTTGGTACCAATCAGCAGTACCTGCACTGCTGTGTTTCGGTCTGCAGGTTGAACTTGCCAGTATGATAATAGGCTGTGAGGCATTGTATCTTGGTCGGGGGTGATAACGTATCTGTAGACCTGTTTGTTTAAATTAATTTGCAGGTGTTGATTAGCTTCAGTGGGCACTTACCGTCAGGTGGACTGTAAGTTCGTTTGTCACTACAGTTTTATAATACTAATAATAATAATAATAAATAAACATACCGACACCTGGGTATGTCACAGTACATCGGTATCGATGAGGCGGGTATGAAACAGTCAGTTTGCGATGTGTTTTATGCACGCCTGACCAAAGTGCTTAACAGCCTTTTGTCCGGTGTGAATAAGACACACGTATATAACGGTTGGGTCACGCTTGTTCTCATATATACCTTTGGCATACTTAGGTGGACTCAAACTGAATTTAATGCCCTGGATAGAAAAGTCCGCACTACTATGACGTCCCATAGGATGCATCACCCGAGATCGTCGATTATGAGGCTGTACTTGCCGCGGAAGCATGGTGGGCGTGGCTTTTTAAGCGCGCTTACCATGCATAATCGCGAAGTGTGCAGCCTCCGCAATTACTTTCTGACGAGAGCGGATGATCCACTCTATAGGGACGTCATTTTTTTTTAATAATAATAACAATAAACGTATATCACTAAATACAATTTTCAAATTTACTTCAAGTATGCCAATAACGGTTATCCAGATATTAAATATAAAGGTAAGCTAGGTACAACACAAAAAACGATGGAAATTAGACCAATTTAAAACAGCTTAATAAAATAACAGTAATAAAATTAAAGTAATTTTAAGTTTACTAACACTTAAATATTAAGCCTTACTGATAAATTGATATCCGATTTACTTCTCGAGTTAATTTTTTATTCATTTATTTATATCATAGCATAATATATTATATCTATCATACATATATACATACAAATATACATACATACATATACACATACATATACACACACATAAATATACATACATGTTCTTAAATATTTATATAGCTTACTTATTATTTAAATATAGCTACCTACAGTAAGTGTTCTGCATAATGTACCTTACCTGCATCCCACGTAACTAGTTACAAGCACAGGTAATTTAAACAACAGAAGCTGTGTTCAAAATGCATGCACGTACCTTGTTTCTAAAATCACTTTTACTGTCTATAAATGGATCGATGGTATTAAATGTTTTGTTATAATTTGATAGCAATCGCGTTAAGACACTATTTTTACCGTAAAGTGTGGAGTGACGAGGAATACTAAACATAGTTTTCTTGGTGATTCTAGTACGTTTTCTTTGCACATTAAACGTGACAGTATTCAGTAAATCAGGACAGTCAATACCATCGCGTAAAATATCGTATAGAAATCCCATATCTAACAGTTTTCGTCTTTTTTCAAGCATAAGAAGGTTATAGTATCGGCAGTTATCTAAATATGATGAGCTATTATGTTTAAATTTATAGTTCAGGTGTGAAATAAATTTACGTTGAATTCTTTCAATTTTGTTAATGTAAATTTTAAAAAACGGTGACCAAACCTGGCATATGCATGAGTAGATCTTACATATGAAAAATAAACTATTTTAAGACTTAGTAATTCCGTAAATGGAAGACATGTGCGCATGACAAATCCAAGATTACAAAAAGATTTACTACATATACTATTGATATGATCTCGCATGGTCATGCCGGCATCAAAGAGTACGCCTAAATCTCGAACGACTGTGACTCACTTAATTAAAATTCCATTAAAATTATAGGGAAATACTATGACAGATACTTAATTTATGTTATTATATACAATATTAAAACTATAATAAAAAATAACTAGTAATTTAATTATCAAACAGTCCTACTCCACGCGGTATCGTGCCAAGAACGCTGGCTGCGTTTGCCCGCTGAATGGCTATACTTAGCCTTTGAGCGAGAAAAGAGCCAGCCCTCTTATCACCAGCAGCAACGACCAGCCGTGGATGGAGTTCCTTTAAGAACTTCACCGCACGTGGACCACACGGACCGATAGTCTCTACAGCAAATGGCACAAATATGTAGTCATCTCTCAGAGACTCATATTTACGCCACTTACTCAGTTCAGCTGCCTCTGATGCCGCCCCGGCTCTAAACGAGGTACCCCTGAGATGAGAGGCCGCCAAAGTGTCTACGCAAGTAGCATCCCATACTAGGGATTTACCTCTCTCCCAAGGGACCAATGTCATACCGTCGGGTCTCCTGCCATCGTCTCTAAATATTCCACACGGCTCTAAAACCGAGGGAACATTTATAGAGACAAGAGCCCTTCGGATGACATCGTTCAAAGAACCGTGCCGTGAAAACCTACCAACACTTTTCTTACAAGAAAGTCAGTGGAGCCCAAACTTGTCGACGCTGCTACCACAGGGGCACTGATGGGGTTGACAAATCGCCGCTCCAAGTCGGATTCCTACAGCGATGCGCAAGCTTTCCCCATCAATTAATGTGCCGAGATTACTTGATGGTAAAGCGTGTAACCAGTGACTAGATTCCTTAATCGAAACAGCTAGAAGGCGTGCCTTATTTTGGTCACTATGGAAATTATGAAAAAATCTTTCTGCCCTCTGTACCAACGGAATATCCCACTGTTTTGTTGGTTAACTTCCAGTGGAACATTTTCGCCGGGACAGAGCGTTTGCCATGTCTGCCCTGCCTCCGTAGCAAAGCACAGGTCTACTTTATTATTTAAAATTATGTTACATAAATTACTGACACTATGCGCGGAAGCAAGGAAAGCAGGCAATGCAACGCTAGAAAGATTTTTCACACCAATACCACCAAATTTTATAGGTAAAGTAGCTGGAGTCCAGGGTGTTGTATTTAAAGTTAAATTTAGATTTAAATAAAACTAGTTTTACGGATTTTATCGCGTATATTAACTTATTTTATATTCCCGACGTTTCGAGTACTTTACAGCACCCATGGTCACGGGGGGGACTGAGGTATTTGACGTCCCGGAGCGTACTTGCATGCTGCAGTCTGTGAACATGTACAGGATCGCCCCCGTCACTACATTAGATTTGATAGACCACAAATCCTCGCTAAAGAACACCGATTCCTTCCAAGGATGATTCGCGAGGCTATTGAAATCAAAAAACATCCTAATTTCAATAGAGAAGATGGCTGGTGCTACCATCTGCTTGGGATCTATAATTAATAAAATTAAATCAACCCAAGCATACAACTGCAAGACTTCAAGATACTGTAAGTTCATACTGCGTAGATCGGAACAAAAATTAATAATTTTTAATCTGGAGGTAACCGTGGTTAACTATGACATTGGGACGTCAAATACCTCAGTCCCCCCCGTGACCATGGGTGCTGTAAAGTACTCGAAACGTCGGGAATATAAAATAAGTTAATATACGCGATAAAATCCGTAAATCTAGTTTTATTTAAATGTGTAGTGTTCGCGTAAATATAAGATATCATTAAATTTAGATTTTTTTCTATAGCTATTTTAAGATTATTATCAATATCTTTTAAAATATCCGAACATTTCCAGACTGGACTCGAGCGGAGTATGTAAATCTAGGTACAAGGAGACAATATTTTAAAATAGTAAGCGCAATGTGGAGGCTTAATTTATACAATTTATCAACGTGGTTTAAAAATTGATCCAATTTTGTTTTTAAAACAGGTTTAATACTATCGAAAAACAACGGGGCACCTAGCAGGTATAGTGATTCCGTACTGACAGTTTTTATTCCTAGAGAAATATGATTGAAATTTTGAATTAAAGTGTCTCTGTGAGAAGTAGATAAATTATTGGAAAAAAATATTTCACATTTATTGCTATTTGCTTCAAGATCAATATTTTTAAAATTTCGAAAAATATGAGTAAGATCACTGAGGACGTCATCTGCTCTACCTTCCAGTGTAACGTCGTCCTGGTACCAGACATTCAGCTTGGATTTCAAATTTGAAATAATGGGTTGAATTCCCAAACTGCAAAGTGCTGGACCTAGTGGGTCACCCTGCTGAACACCGACTGCAGAATCGATAACATGGTTTTCGTAAAACAAGTTAGTATTTTGACTTTAACATTGCCAAACGTAGTGATAAATTTCGGGGGTATTGTTAGCCACTTCTTTCAGCAGAGTTACCCTATCGATAGAGTTAAAAGCATTCCTTAGGTCAACCTTCACAAGAACATCTGCATCAGAGTTTGTTAAAAATATACGCACTGAATGTACCGCCGCCTCACAGCCACCTCTAGTGCCAAAGCGTAGTTGAGTAGGCTGAAATTTTGTCTTACGGTTAGAGATTATGTGCCTTCAAGCTAATTTTGAAATTAAGCGTCGAAATGTGTAACCAACGGCAATAGGACGGATACCGTTATCCTTTTTTTGAAGGCACATAATCTTGCCCCATATAAGAATGGAATGAAATTTGGATTAACATTACCAGAAAGCATAAAGTTACATAATTTTGTAATGTCATTAAGAAGTACTCCGCCGGCGTCACCGGCAGAAGCGCTTACAAAATCTTTAAGATGTTGAGGCTTAATTCCGTCAATGCCGCCAGCAGAGCTATTTGAAAATGACATAATTGCTTCTAAAGTATCTTTTTCAGAAATTTGTAAAGGTTGCATAGAAGTCTTGGGAGGCAGCGGTAAACCCTGAGAAGGATTGACCGAAGGATGCTTCTGACGAAGGCTTTCAAGAGTTTCGACATTACGAGGAGCCAGGATGTCGTCTGAGAATAAAATACGGGATGCATTTTTTAAGTCGCCATCCATTACTTTCGACTCAACAACTTTTTTAAAATCAAGTTTAGGACGTGGTTGAGATAAATGAGTATTAATTGGGTAATCTAAATTTTGAAAAGATGCCTCTTTTAGTTGAGACGTAATTGATTTATTTATTGTTTTATCAAAATGAAAATGGGAATACGCGAAAGTAAATAATTTTTGCCAACTCTTTTTAATATTAGTGAAACAATTTTGAATAATGCATGACAATGATTTAGCAAGCTGCATCCTCGCACCTCTAGGAATTCTTTTAACCACTGGCACATTACGATGATAATTGTAAATTTGCTCCGAAAAAAGGGAAAAATTTGTGTCATTAGAGGAATTACTAATAGAGTTATGAATTTCTACGGTAGGTTGTGAAGCCGAAACACTTTTACTATAGCATTGTTTGATATGTATATTTAATCCCCTTTTACCTTTAAACAGCCTACCGTCGGTACAATTTTGACACTGTAGGAAATCCAGCTGTGAATGTAGCGGAGCGGAGATAGATAGATTCAGTTTTCTGGTGAAAGATATATACTGACATTTACATATACTCACATTTATGCCGTTAGCTACGTAAAAGTTATATAAGATATTTTTGAATAGATTCGCAGTCTTCAATAGTACGGACATTGAGAAATATCTTCTTATCATCGGCGTAAAGTAAGTGATGGGAGTTACTTATAAATTTATGTATTTCAAATATATATGCGTTGTAGAATAGAGGGCCAAGATGACAGCCTTGAGGCACGCCAGATGGGATAGTAATAAAATCTGACGTATATCCTCCGAGAACAACTTCCTGAGATCGATTCATTAGATAAGATTTGACCCATCTAAGCAGATCCCCATGAATTCCGAGTACCTGGCGCTTTTGTAGCAAGACAACATGATTTACACGGTCAAAAGCTTTTTCGAAATCCGTGTATATCACGTCAACCTGACCACCATTTTCCATATGATTGAGAACGTACTCAGTGAAGCAGGCAAGATTAGATGTGGTGGAGCGTCTCTTCAAGAAACCATGTTGTAAGTTAGGTATACCTTTTGTAATAATTGGATAAATTTTATCAAATACTATTTTTACAAAAATTTTCGCAACAGTGCTAAGAATCGAAATTGGGCGGTAATTATATATCTTAGATTTTGCGCCTTTTTATGAATAGAAATTAAATGCACCCTTTTCCATAACAATGGAAAAACAGAATGTTGTAAAGAAAGTTTAAAAAGCAAAGAGATAATAACTTAAGCTGTCGGCGCAGGACTTCAAGAACACAGGAGGCACTCCATCATAACCAACGCCTTTGTTTGAATCCAAGTTTTTAAGATACTTAAGAACAGCTTCCCGGTATATATTTATGCTAGAGATCTGATCTATACTCATATTGAAATGATTTTGAAACTCACTTGATGGTAAAACAGAAGCAGTAAATACGCTTTTGAAATAGTTATTAAATGCTATGCAAATATCCTGCCCATTAGAGTAATTCTTATTGTTAAAAGAGACATTTTGAGGATAAGTGGATGTCCCTCTCTTTGATTTAACATATTTCCAAAAGAACTTTGGCGACGTTTTCAATTTTTTTTCAGTGTTATACGTGAAGTACTCGAAACATTTTTTTTGTATACGATGTTGTCTATCTCTAAGCAGTTTAAACTCTTCATAATCACGAGGATTCTTCCATTTTTCCATTTTTTATGGGCCTTAGATTTCTCCCGCAAAATTTTTATCAATGCAGGGCTGTACCAACATGCGTGCGTGCGTGCGTGCGTGCGTGCGTGCGTGCGTGCGTGCGTGCGCGTGTATGTGCGTGTAATAATGTGTGCGTGAATGTAAGTTCCTTATTTTAGTTTGACATTCGTGAAGTGATAGTGGATAAAAATTTAGAATTTTATTAACTTTATTATAAAGATATCCAGAAAGAAAACTAGAAAAATTAATAAAAGAAATTAATTTTTATGACTAGTTAGAAAATACTTCTTCAGTCCATATATCATATTTTCCCTAGCGTTGCAGTCGTTCATGGGCGGCCGTCAACATTTACCATCAGGTGAGCCGCATGCTCGTTTCCCCCATAAAAAAAAGTAAAGTGTCTGTTTGTAATGTCAAAATAACACTTTTTACTATAAAGTGTTATTTTGACATTACAAACAGACATATTACATTAGACACATTATAAATACATATGAAAGTATATACGGTACTTAATAACAAAAACACAATTTTTACAATTTTTGTCTGTCTGTATGTCTGATTGTACCGGCTAATCTCCGAAACGGCAAGACCGATTTTGACGGGACTTTCACTGGCAGATAGCTGATGTTATGAGGAGTTACTTAGGCTGCTTTAATTCTAGAAAAATTATTAAGTAGGGTTCCGCGAAAAAAAAAAATGAAAACCCATGAAATCCAATCGCAATAAATTCTACGCGGTCGATGTCGCGGGGAACAGCTGCTGCAAACGCCACACTTAGCATGCGTATAGGCGGTCGCTTATATCTCACAGCTTTGATGCTCCTTCTCATTTTAAGTCTGGCAAATATGAGATCGTGTGTCGCCATCTATTAGAGATCATTAGATTTTGGTATCTCATAGTCGCCTCTAACGTCATCTACGGTAATTCTGTTGAATTCGTTTGTCCTTAATTTCATATTACGCGATAAATCTGAGCCTACCAAACGTAGTAACCGATAACAAAAATCACCCTTATAAAACAATCTATGAGGGAGGCCTATGAACAGCAGTGGACTTTTCATGGGCTGTAATGAATGAATGAATGCGCACAAAAGTGCCTATTTTCAGCAGCCGTATTACGCTGCTATTTTACGCTGGTATTCTGTGAGAGCGTGGTCCTTCCCCGGTCGAGCCAACCCATTCGTGCTACAACCATAATATAGCTGCAGCATGGCTCTACCACGTTAAAAATAGATTTTGTTTTATGTTAACTACACAAATCTTAAATAAAACAAATTCAGAGTTATAAGCGGCCATAGAAAAGAGACACATACATACACAACAGTCATACACACACATACACATAACCTTCTTTTTGTTCTCTGCCGCAGTGAGGTAAAATAGTAACGGGATCAACGTAGAACCCCGTGCACTCAATTAGCTTAATTACGCAATCCGTTATTTTTCGGTCAGAGCTCGAAACAATTAATTTGTTATGTTACGAAAGTCACCACGTGAACCGGCTCCATCTTGACCTCCACTTAAATGGAACATCGAGAATGTTTTTGTAATCTATGGTTGTAATTTTTTTAGCGAACTGCGTCTGTGATATTGTTATACTAATTCGTTGAATTATTATTATTCTAAAACTGCCTTGTGGTGAACGTTGTGAACGGATCATTCTGATGAACGAACCATTAAATTAAAAAGTACTTTAATAAAAATAAGAAAAAAAAATTTTATTGATTTTTTTTTTGGAAATATAAGGCAATTTTTATTAGAATAGAATAGAATTATTTTTATTCAATATAGATTACAATACATAATACTTAATGAAAGTCATTTTTTACTTTTACCACTGGTTCGGAAAAAATCCTCTGTCCTGGGAAGAACCAGCAAGGAACCCAGCGGGACTTTTTTTTAAAAAGCACAATTTACAATATAATATTTTATACAATTGTTATGAAAACATTTAGAAACAGCAATGTAGCGATCACCTCATTCCCAGGGGTTATTATCAGTCATGTACTCTAATTTAATTTTTAAAAGTACTATACGCAGTAATATATAAATCAACTAGCTTGGTGATTTATGGATCTCCACAACAGCGCCACCTACCGCGGGACCAATTGTGAATATTATAAACCATTGGATGGGTGATATTATATATAATAGGATGGATCCCTTAATCATAGACAAAAATTTCATCAAAATCAGTACAGCCATTTATGAGGAGTTCAGTGACAAACACACGTAGAATAATTATATATATATAATATAACAAAACTAGCGATCCACCCCGGCTTCGCACGGGTGATTTCTGGATCTCCATAAAGATGGGTTGAACAAAATTTTTTATGTATAATATGTCGTGTTTTGGCAGCGTGTGAGACCCCTCTATTATTCTGTGGGAGTCGTAAGAGACGGAAGAGAAAGAGAAAAACAGAAGATGTGCAGCAGCATTTTCCTAATAACAACTCAAATAAAAATCTACTTATATAAACATTTGTACAGTAGAGTATACAACTTAGGGTTGCCACCTTTTTTTGAACAAATACAGTATTTTTCCCAAAAAAGATGCAAAAATATAGTCATCATCATCATTACAGCCCTTCACAAGTCCATTGCTGAACATAACATCTTCCAAGGAATGCCACAAAGCACGGTCCTGAGTCACCTGCATCTATCGACTTCTGTCGTAACTCCATCTAGTGGGGGGACACCCTACACTTCGCCCACCGGTACGAGGCTGCCACTCGAGAACCTTTTTTCCCCATCGGTGTTCTTCGAGCTATATGGCCGGCCTATTGCCACTTCAGCTTACTAATCCGTTGGGCTATGTCGGTCACTCTGGTTCTACTGCGGATATCCTCATTTCTAAGTTTAGCACGTAGAGAAACCCCGAGCATAGCTTCTCCATAGCTCGCTGAGCGACCTTGAGCTTCCTTATACGGCCAGTATAAAAATATAGTACTTTTGGGAAATTCAGGAAAAAAGTACAATTTTAATCTTTATGTACTTTTCCATATATATTTATTATTGCTCTTCGCTTTGGCCATCAATGAACTATTACCTTTAAAATAATTATAGAAATCGTAGCAATTTAGATTCATATTAAAATAAATTAACAATTAATTTTTTAATTAAATTAATACCTACACGCTCTATTTCTTTATTCTTTCCATTTTACATTCATGTCGGAAAAAATATTTCCGTAAAACTTACTTGTTACAGACTTCCAGTCACAGTTAATATAAAAAAGCGCGACAGTTGAATTAGGGATAAAAATATAGTATTTTTCGTACTATATTATTTTTCTATAATATATAGTACAATTGTCTGAAATATAGTACGATACTATATATTATAGTACGGGTAGCAACCCTAATACAGCTATACGTTCAAATGAGCCCAGTGACCTGAGTGGGCTGTATGAAGGATAATATTACTTAGTCGACCGCAATCTAGCTACTTATATTTGTTCATTGAATTTAAGGTTGTCAGTTTGTTGTTACGTTGTCAGAATCAATAACTCAATTTCATTTCATGGGTGCACGAAAAAAATTAATAGAATAGAATAGATATTTCAATTTGCAATGAATGTAGGTACAAAAAAATCAGGTGTTACAGTTGAAGAAAGAGAAAAAAAAATTGGTAAATCCAATTGGGCATGCCCTAAGCGCATTAAAAAAATTACTTATAACATGATTATACGGAATTCTTTAAAGTAGTTTAAATACACACAACTTTTCACTAATAACCTTATACTTCCAATTTTCCGATAATTTTATGTCAAACTTTAATTTAAAAAAGTTTGGAAAATCCAAAAGTGCACAACTCATAATGCTCATATGATCATCATATCATCATTCAGGTCACTCCATAAAGTCCAAAACGTATTTAAGACACACAAACGTATTTGTAATAAAAATCTCTGATTATTATTATAATCAAGTATGTAAGAAATTTGGTTTTTCGAATATTGTGTATTTGTACAGCGATCTTTTTGAGCCGCTGCAAGCAACCGATACAGTGTCCACTCACGACGGCGATTGACGCTGAACTAACTGAGTGACTGAGTGACGCAGTCTCTATTTAGTAAAAAATTAATTCATACAAGGCTGCTAAAACACCGAATATTTAGACATTTCATAGCCGAATAAAATTAATTATAACTAAACTAAACAAAATTAAACTGCCATTTACATTCAATGGCTTTCCATATGATAGATGAAGAGTTTTAAAAATAGATTGAGTTGAATAATTGAAATTTTCAAAAGTTATCGTGTTTACGAAGCCATGCGGACTTGATAAATCCACACCATAAACCACTAAAACCCCTTTTTTATGTAAAAATAGCAATTAATCGATTAAAAAAAATATTAATAAGTTCAACAATCATTTATCTTTCTGACAATGTGCTTTTTATATCACTTATATGTACAATATGATTGCTAGATACGATTTCATGCGGCAAAACGTTGGAATCTTAATGTTTAGGCCCTAGTAGAACATACCTGCGCGCTTAGCGCTTACGGCATGCAATATTGATCTTCTTTTTTCTTCTCCAAATTAATTACTCAATAATACCTCTCTCTCTCTCTCTCTCTCTTTCTTGCATAAGCATTTTGTAATTTGACGAAACTAGCACAGTATCACGGTCTCCGTTAACTAGCAAAAAGAGAACTACCACAAGTACTAGTAAAATGTAATACAATTTTACAACTTCTTTCGTAGAAAGTAATACTTAATAAAAGTTATTAAGTTATAAAATTTAATATCGAATAGCAACAATGACGAAGGCTCGAAGGGAGCTCAGAATTAATAAAAATATTTGATCATGAAATTAAAAAAAAATACCACGTTTCTTTATTCTTACATTGCCATCCGATTCTTAGCTATGTTCAAAGTTTTAAGTTTCCAGCTATATCGGGAAGTTAGTTTATAATCAGTTACTAAATTTGACCCGAACAGATTCACACGAAAGCGAGTGAATAAAAATGTGGTAATAAAATGCCCTCAGTTTCAGTTTATTTAAAAACTACTTTAAGATTTTTTTTTTAAATAAGAAATTCAGTCGCAGCCCTAAACGCGCGCAAAATAATCTAAATGAAATTGAGCAAATTATTTATTAGCAATCCAATTTCCTTCAACGCAATGCATGTCGCAAATCGCTCCAGATAGAATGGAGCATTTGATTTCTCTACCTTTAAACTAATTCATGGCTGAGTGATAATGTTATTGATGTTCGGAAGTTTGAATACGGTGACAAATACGAATGAAATGACAAGAAAAGAAATATATTAGAGATGGGCCGACTAGTCGATTGGCCGACTAGTCGGCTGAATAATAATATACGTGTTTAAAATACTTAACCAACAGGCATTGATAATAAGCTAAGATGATCCTGATAGCTATTTTATTTTATATTTCATAGTTATTTTATGTCATCGGTCCTTGATACGAGTGCAAATGTTCAAGTCAATGGGCCGTCTACAAGTTGGTGAAAATTACATCAAAAGATTCCGTTAGGCCGGCCACATACATGCGGAATCCCGTTTCGGGATTCCGTTTCGATATTCCGATTCGAGATTCCGAACGCAGCAAGTCCATATAAAATCTATGACCCGCCACACACGTACGGAATTTTTCCGTACGGAATTTTCTCCGATTCGAGATTCCGTATGACCGCCTGTGCGTTCGGTCGAACGGAAAAAGCCGCTCGAACGCAAGCCTTCCATAGATTTTGTACGAGTCGCAACACACATACGTAAATTCCGTACGGAACGCGCTCAGTGTTCGTCGCACGACCGAAGCGGGTAGGTGTGTTTATGTATGTTTTTACATTTAATCTTATAGGTGTATAGCTTTTCGTAACCTTTCATCTTATTTTATTTAATAATTCGTCGAAAGAGTTTACAGACATCCATATTTAAAACATATCTTTGGATAGATAGATCTTTTTACATAATATTGACTATATTGGAAGCTTGAGGAGATAAGGGGATGCACCCAGTACCAATGATAAAGCAACAATGGAATCGCAATCAGAAAATCGTCGTTATTATTCGCTGGCAGAATGTCTGACTCAATGGCTAACCTCTCAACTGACCCTTGTTATTCGAAAGGAAATAAACGTATGTGTGTGATGTGTTCACGGAATTCCGTTTCGGGATTCCGTTTCGATATTCCGATTCGGAATTCCGTATGTATGTGGCCGGCCTTACACAGATACACGCGAAGCTAATAAAAGCGTGTTTGAAAAAGGCCGATAAGTCGGCCAAGCCGATCATTGCTTCGGGTGGTATCAGCAATCCCTCTGGAGCTATAATGTCAGCTGAGTGAGTGGTGGAGTTGTAAAAGTTCAAGATATCCCGAAATGTCGCGTCTTGCTAAAGTGTGCCTCTGTTGTCCAGCTAGTTCTGTGTACAGAGAGACTCTTCTCCGAAGCGGACAATATACAGGGTATTTTTGAAACGCTCCCGAAAACGAAGACAGACGACAGTACTAACTATATCTTAGATGATGGGTGAAATATAAAATCGATCCTGATGAAAAAAAATCATCTTTTCACAACGTTTTATTAGCTTTATTCACGCTCCATCGTGTTAGTATAAATCATCGTGTTAAATAAAACGTTAATTTCGTTAAAATAAAACATGAAAATACTTAAACATAAAAGCAGCAGTGGAATTACTGAATTACAATCAGCTGACTAGGGTCAATGTACGCGCGAACGCCGAATCGCGCGGCCTGTAACTAGCGATGGTACCACAATACCTAATAATTTACAACACTTGTCTAAATACCTAACTTATCTACTTAACCTACTAATTTGCCACTGTGCTTGTCTCCACGTAGCCACTTTAATTGAATTCACAGGTTAAATAAACCAAATAACTGGTTCGATTCCCGCTAATGAAAAAATACTTAAATAAAATGTTAACAAGGTTAGAGTCATGCTTTTTATCCATTGTGTAGGTATATTTTTATTCTGATGTATTCAGTTATGTACCTATTCAGATCAGTTCAGTACTAAGTTATTTAAAAAATAGGTTAAATAAACCAAATAACTGGTTCGATTCCGCTAATGAAAAAAAACTTAAATAAAATGTTAAAAAGGTTAGAGTCATGCTTTTTATCCATTGTGTAGGTATATTTTTATTCTGATGTATTCAGTTATGTACCTTTTCAGATCAGTTCAGTACTAAGTAATTCAAAAAAATTAGGTATGAAACGGCTTACCGATCCTCCGTGGCCTTATGAGATTCTCCAAGGCACATTAATATGTTGCCGTATTCACGAGCACTATAAACGTACGCGTTAGGCATTATTAAACAAAAAAGAAACACAAAACGTAACAACAAGAATAACACGTAATAACAAGTACGTAATTCCAAGTAATAACAATAAGAATTTAATAAACAAAACCAATGAACTGTCGCTCGCGCATGCGTGTCCAAAGTCAGCGCGGAACTGTCTCAAAACTAAAATTAATAGTGAATCCTGCCAAAACTAAAGCCTACTGCGTCCTAACTAACGTCCTTGCGGTAAACACTTTGAACATTCCCACAGACCGTCAAATGTTATGACATTGCCAACTTTTATTTTATAAGTTTAGTTTCCATATGATCCCTACGACTAGTCTTTCATATGGAATTTAGAAGTTATAGTTGTAATTTTTTAATACAATTAGACAATCAATTGTACCCTGACGAAACAAGCAGTTCGTTACTACAAAATGATATTGAAATTAATAAACGTACTTACTTGGGTTTGGTTATCTTTGATTTTGTACAAGAAAATAGAAATAAAATGGTATTGAATAATTTAATAGTTAAAATCAATTGCAATTATGATCGACAGTTAATTAATCTAAAAATAATTATTTTACTTTACTTTTATTGACTTTCCGTTTTAATCCTTCCAATACTTTGATTTGAAAACAGGTACGTCAAAACTATTACAAATTACTTGCAAGTTTTATTGTAATTGCCGCCTCTAATTCTTATGTCGCTTGCAAACAAATCTTAGTAGGTAAATTTGGGGAATTTATATGTTGGCGCTGACGCGAGGTGACACACAGTCGGCCGGGTGGCGGCAGCGCGTGGTACGAAGGGGCGCGACGGGGAATGCTCGCCAGTATTGTTGTGCGCGCACTATTGGTTCCTCATTCTTGCCGCGCTTTGAAAAAGCGATGTTTCCCAATATACAGTCGCACACACAGCTTTCTATGCACGACGCGCGACGATGTTTTTAAAAGGAAGGAAAAAAATTATTTATATCTATTGTTTTATGACTGAACTAGTGAACGAAAAGGTAAATAGAAGGTGAATGGGGAAAATTGTGCAGTAAAGTTAAATGTATTGAGGAAAATACCGAAAAAATTACCATGTGGTCAACCTGATGACGAAACATTTATCATTCGCATTGATGATGATGATTCTGATGAAGTAGCATCCAGTAACACCAACACACCATCGACATCCGGCTTCCATGTTCCATGTTCTAACGGTATAATGGACGGCGTGTCACCTTAGCTTAAGTTTTCTTGTTACAAACTACTTTATTTTACGATTGAAATAAAAATAATGCTCAAGCATACATTATCCATTTTAATTTCAACCTCTTCCAAAGTTCTAAGAAGCTAGTAAAGTAACTATTATGATTCTACAATAAAACCATTAATTACTATTATAATATTATAAAACAACAGCCTAGTACCATGTAGTACTTTAGAACGCGACTGTACCCATGCAGACACACCCCTCCACTGTCGCTCAGCGTCGTGACGGGACCTGTACGGAGCTAGATAAAGAGTTTGGCTTCGAGGCGGATATTGACCTAGTCAGCTGATTTTATGATTTATTTATTTTAAATTCCACTGCTGGTTTAATATTTAAGTATTTTCATGATTCTTTTAATGAAATTAATGTTTTATTTAACTATATCAACACGATGGAGCGTGAATGAAGCTAATAAAACGTTGTGAAAAGATGATTTTTTTTCATCAGGATCGATTTTATATTTCACCCATCATCTAAGATATAGTTAGTACTGTCGTCTGTCTTCGTTTTCAGGAGCGTTTCAAAAATACCCTGTATACGAAACCAAAATAAATAGATTGCTGCCAGAAATGGCAGTCTCTGGTGTTTTAACCTCCGACAAAAACAAAGGGGTGTTATATGTTATTTAAAGTAGTGTGTAACTGTGTATCTGTCTATATGTGTATCTGTCGAGCTATAACTAATAATATGTACATAAATATTATTATTGTTTATGTACGTCTTATTATTTTATAGCTATTGACACTCGCGTTTAGATTTTTTTATTACAATTATGTCTTCTTGATTAAAGACCAATTATTTACCAAAGGAAAAGTTCCTAATCTTAGATTATTTATCTATAAAAGTTCTTATTCCTATATTACAAACTGTAAAACTGATTCTAAAATAAAAATTATTAACAATGAAGGTTAAGATTTCATTTCAATTATCCTGCAGATTACTTATTATATATTTATGGATAAAATAATAGGCCGACTAATCGGCGACTTCAAATATGGCCGGATAGTCGGCTTTTCCGACTAACCGGTACATCTCTAAAATATATATTTCATCGACAAAAGAAAATATTTTTTTTGTTCTTCAAAAAGTAATTCTTTTCAAATCTACTACCGTTTTGTAATGGAGTTCTTTTGACCTCCACACATAACCTCTTTTTAGTAATTTTTTTGCTGACTTCGAAAAGGAGGAGGCTTACAATTCGACTGTATATTTTTTGTATGTATGTCACGCGATATCTTCTTCGATTGTAAACCGATTTTGATTATTTATTTTTTTAATAAATAGGTTATACTTCATGAGTGGTCTCACATTGATTTGGAAAAAAATTCACCTCCTAGGGTGGCAAAATAGAAATTTAGTTTTTAATGTAACTACATATTTAGACATTGAGATTATCATATTCCCTAATCCACTCAAAAGGATAAAAATAACCTTTAACAAAAAGTAAACGCCGACTGTAAAGGACTATGAATAAAATAATTTCACATTCTGAAGTCAGGGTTTTAATTGTTCTAAAAAACTATATTTCGACCACCAAGTCGGGCCACCAATCCGTTCTACACCCATACGTTGCAGCTGTATGTCTGAAACCCGGGTTTTAACTAGCTTTCTTATTAAGGTATTAACTCTTACTTGAGATATCTGTGACTCTAAGGTATTAACTCTTACTTGAGACATGTGATATCTTATTTTACTATATGAACGCACCTTAAGTTTCGACAATTTGTTTTTAATCTGATCTTGCTGACATGCCTGATATTCTAGCAAAAAATTTACACGAAAATTCACTCACATAATTCAGTCTTTCGTCAGAATGTCTGTGACCGAATTTGCAGCGTAAACGCTTTGCGTTACGCCGCACGTTCTCATTTCCGTGATATAGAAGTGTTGTCTCATCATTCATTAGTTATAACGTCAAATTACGTTTTTTTCTTGAAGGAGGGTGACAAACGAGCACACAATCCAACTGATGGGAAATAATAATGTCCAGACCGAGTTTCGGTCACGGTGGCCAGTTTCAAAGGTGACTAGCCGTCTGCGAGGGACAGAATTATATAGTGCATGAGTGTGTGTGCAAGCACAGGTCCACTCTTTAGTCCCACACTCTCATAGTCCGATAGGACGGCAATCCGACCCGACCTGAGAGAAATAGAGCGCAGGATAAACGGCTTTACATGCTAACCGACGCACGGGAGTGAAACACCGCTTACATCCTGATTCCGGGCCGCTACCTACCATATCAGTAATTACTAATTACACATATGCCGCTACTGAGAATTTCTCGAAAGAAAATTAGAAATTTATACCGCTGGGACAAGGATTGTATATATGTTCAATTTTATTTTTTATTTTTTTATAGTTAGATATATTGTATATTATTGTGTTATGTATATAAATACATTGCGTGTGAATTCTTTATTACGAACACTGTCTCAATAAAAGAATGTTTTAAGTTTTCACAAATATAAAACAGTTAATAATTTAAAATTAATATGAAATGCAATACAATTTACATAGAATAATTTTTATATTTTGATAACTTGTCACGGACGTTATGAATATTGCACATAATTGTATGTATATATAGCAACTAGTTTTTAATATAAGTATATTAAAAGCCAGTTGCATGCTTAGGTATAGTTTTTTAAACTAGAAATCTGGATCTAATTATGCAGTTGTTTCGGTCTGATTGGCCATGAATAATAATGAAGTGACATTATCAACATATCGTTTTTAATGTTAGGTAACATTATTTTATTGTGACTTTAGAACTTAGAGAATCCATTGTCTCATCTCGCCTCGATGATGTTGACAGAGTGTGGAAATGTCTAGAAGATGTCGTGGCCTCCGATAAACTGTAAGATAAACATCTCGTAGCGTTGCATTAAAAGTACCCATCCGTCTGCAAAGGTGATTACGGCTAATTTTGACTATTATAAAAGAGGTGTATGCTTGTTTGCTTAACAATGCATTGTTTATGGTTTACTTAATAAACACAAGATCTTAGAGATTCACTTGTTAAGTAATTTTTTCAGATAGCATGAGTTTTATTATTTTTGTTCTTACGTACAACCTATCCACTACAGCCTTTAAAGTCCACCACTGAACATAGGGCTCGCTTTACACTGTCTGATATTGGCCACAGTTGCCACGCTTGACAGGAGGGTTAGGTTTATTTTATTTTCTTGTTGTTATTAGGAAGACGCTGTTGACTATCTCCTTGTTTATTTCCCTCTGTCGCCTCTTACACACTAGATGGTCAATGCTATGAAATATCGTAATGATATTATGTGAACGCGTGTTTCTTCATCGTTAAAATTATGCAAGCATATAGCCATAGTCTGGATTTTTTCTTGTTGATAAATATAACCAAATAATTTAAAATTTTGTACTACCGACTTCAATATATTATATTATTAAGAATAACTAAAAATTATTGGTCAGACCTTGATAAAATTTATATGGGACCACACGAAAAGCACCAGCTTTCAAAAAAAAAAGAATCATCGAAATCGGTTTCCGTAGAACAAAGTTATGAGGAAACACACATAAAAAAAAACATACAGTCGAATTGAGTACCTCCTCCTTTTTGAAGTCGGTAGAAAAACAACTACTCACTAGATGGTAGGACTTTTTTCTGCCCAGGGGACTGTTTGGGTAGGTACCAACCTTTTACCTAATTCAACCGCCAAATAGCTGTACTTGCATTAAAACACACATAAAAAAAACATACAGTCGAATTGAGTATCTCGTCCTTTTTGAAATCGGTAAAAACTTGAAAATAACTACTTGAAACTGGTTGTGGTAGCGGCGTAGAAGAATGTATCACCACATTTCGTCACGTGCAATTATATTATAAGTAAAAACGTGTTTTACTTATAATATCATTGGTCCCATGGGTATCGTAAAAGGTGACTTTGGCAGCACCACAAATACAAAATCTGAGTTCCGCCAAGTTTAAAAACTCTATTAAACAAAGGTTGTATGAAAAGGGTTATTATGATATAAGGAATTTATGGATGATAATAAGGTAATAACGCCTGGGAATGAGGTGAACACTACCAAGTTTCTGTTGTTACCACGTTTACCATGTTTACCACGTGCTCGGCAGTGAAGGAAAACACCATGAGGAAACCGGCATGTCTGAGAAATAAGAATAAAAATATTTCGCAGACATGTGAAGTTCGCCAACATGAATTGGGGCAGCGCGGCGGACTTTTCCTTGCCCTAAAATCCTCTCAGAAATGAGAGGAGGCCTGTGCCCAGCAGTGGGACGTATATAAGCTGTAACTTCACTTTATTTTATATTTGTGTTGTTGATTGTTGTGTACTTAACTTTAATTATTGTAAACTGTTCTTTTTTTATTTAAAAAAAAAGTCCCACTAGCTTTCTTTCTGGTTCTTTCCAGGATAGAAATATTTTCCAATGCTAAATTAAAAATCAATAAAAATCTATATTGAATAAAAATTTCTATTTTCATTTCTATAACCATCTCGTTTACGTCAGATATAAAATACCCAGACCAGTGATGGCCAGCAGAGTCAAGTTGCGAGACGTCTGGTGCTGCAAATATACGTGGTAGAGCCATGCTGCAGCTATATTAGTAGAATAATTGTAGCACGAATGGGTCGGCTCGACCGGGGAAGGACCACGCTCTCACAGAATACCAGCGTAAAATAGCAGCTTAACACTGCTGTGTTCCGTATGGTGAGTGTAGAGAACCGAAGACCCTTTTTACTGGAAAAGAGGCATTCCATCTTAGCCCTCACGGGTGACAATGCATCTGCATTGTGATTCTTTACTAAGGATAGATGTAGATCTCTATGAGTCACAGCAACCACTTACCATCAGGTGGACTGTGTGCTCGTTTGTTACCCTATCCTATAAAGAAAAAAAAATTGTTAATCCGCCTGCCAAGCGTGACGATTTACGCAAATCCTCACTACGACGTTAAAGTCTCTAAAAGTCACTTAAAGTAGACTTTCTTTCTTTCTTTCTTCTTTCTTTTATGTCATTACCACGATACCACAGCCTAAGAAGAACATACTGTGACGATATTATAAGGCCATCAAAAATTAAATAAAAAAATAAGATCAATCATTTAATTTTTGCTACCATCCTCGGCTAAAATGAAATTATTATTGCAGTTTTAAATGATGACCACATGCTCGGCTGTGAAGAAAGGACCCTTGAGAAAACCTGCATGTATGAGAAATTAAAAAAAATAGGTCAACGCGCATCGGGAAGTGCGATAGAATCTTTTGCCCTTAAAACCTGTGAAAATTGAGAGGAGGCGTCTTTCTAACAGTGAGGTATAATAGAACGTTACTTTATTTTTTTATTACTACGTAAATGCCTTATTGGTTTAGTAGTAGCACGCCTGCCGATAATGATCATTTTTATACGTGGTAGAACCATGCTACAGTTTAATTGTGGTTATAGCACGAATGGGTCGGCTCGACCGGGGAAGGACCACACTCTCACTGAATACCAGCGTAAAATAGCAGCTTATTGCTGCTGTGTTTTGTATGTTTCGATTTTGTCTCGACTCACAGAGTCAGTAATTCATTCTTGGGGCAATGTATACGCTATTACAACAAGGTCCCGGAAAGTGTACAGGCTCTCTCTATTACCAAGTTTAAAAGTTTTGTTAAGCTGAAACTGTATAAAAGGATTATTATAGTATAAATGAATACATGGTTGATAATAACCCCTGGGAATGAGGTGGTCGCTTCAAGCAGTTTCTAAAATCAATTTTGTACTTAAATAGTTTGTACAACCATTAATGTAAAATTTATTTTAAAGAAATATCCTGCGGGGTTTCTTGCTGGTTCTTCCCAGGACAGAGGTTTTTTTCGAACCAGTGGTAAAGTAAAATTACTTTCAATAAGAATTACACATGTAATCTATATTGAATAAAAATTATTCTATTCTTTCTATTCTATGGCGAGTGTAGAGAACCGGAGACCCTTTCTAACGAAAATGAGGCATTCCATCTTACCATCTTAGTCCTCAGGGGTGACAACACATCTACATTTTGATTCTTAACCGAGGAAAGATCTAAATAACAAAATGAGACGCCGCGCCGGGCTCGTATCCCGGCCAGGGATGGGCTCAAATCAGTTATTGTGTTTTTCTGTCAAGAAGTTCTTAATAGGAGCCCGAATACAGTAAGTTCGCGTTGATTCATCCCCATGCCTTGGAAAGCGCTCAAATTTGTTGGTCCTGGGCCAGATCTCTCTCGCGTCGGTTTACTGTTTCATCGGACTATGAGAGTGAGGGAATGTAGACCAGTGCTTGCTCACACATTTGTGCACTATAATCCGCTGAAACTCGACCTCGTTCACTCGGTTATGACCGAATTCGGTCTGAAGGACATTATAACTACGTAAGACTTTTTATTATGTTAGAAATGAAGAAATCTTTTAGCATTATAATGCAAATGTCAAATTCACTGAATTGTAAGTGCAGCAACAGCAAGAATGTTGTTTAGACCGAAAAAAGCTGCTTAATCGGAGAAAAAAATAACTTTTAACAATATATCTATGTAATTTGAACCGATTTTAATGATTATATTTTTATTAAATAGGTAATAATTCAGGGATGATCTTATATAAATTCGGAGAAAAGATTCCACTCCTTAGGTTGACAAAATGGGGATAAAATTTTTATTTAACTTATTTACACGACATTGAGATTGTGATATTCCTTAGTCCATAAAACAAATAACTTTTAATAATAAGCAGAAACCGATTTTAAAGAAATAAATAAGTTTAGTTTAGTTAAGTTTAGTTTACGACGGGCTATATTCCGCAACTTCACGTCTAAGCGCGTATTTTGCGTGTGAGCAGGATATTATGATTATTGGAGCCATGAAATCTCCCCGAAGAAGTTCAACAGTCCTTTGATGTTGCGAGCTACATCGGGGAGTGATCCCGGCGTGCCGAGATGTTTAGCTCTGTGTGTGGCGACCTCCGGACATGCCAGCAACACATGGGCCGCCGTTTCCTGAGGAGAAGGTGGAGGGCATGTATGGGGAGGCCCCATACATGCCCTCCACAGGGGACTATCTGTAACACTTATAGTAAATAAATGTTTGTTAAAGCAGGCATGTTGCCATCCTGAAGAACGAAATAAATAATTTACATTATTTAAGTTGGGGCTTTAATTCATCTATATTCTATACACTATACATCTGATACTAATAAAGGTAGGTACTCTACACTACCTAAGCCTTAGCATCAACTTCAGAATATGAAATTATTATGTTATTTTTAAGTAGATCTTTAAAGTCGGCTTCTACTTTTCATACGTTAATTTGTTATCTAGTGAGAATCAAGGAGAGGTGTTGGCTGTGTACATTTTACTTCAATGGTTGTGTATTGGCTTCCATGTCAGTGAACTGCATACAATAGAGCGTGGGAATCGCGGCAAATGTTTCTTCCTCAGGTATGTATGTAGGTATCTATATAGTTGAGTACCTAGGTGGTTTTTGTTAATAGTTCTAAAATTGCATTTTCGTTATCAGTTAACTATTACTTACGATTAACGACCTACTTGTCAAATGATGAAATAAAAAATTAGGTTTCTACAGACTACTTTCTTTTACCACAGAATAAATAATAGCACCTACAAGACTTTTACTAAAATTGGTAAACTTAGTAGTGAGTTTTGTAAGTGTTTAGTGAGTTTTAATTGGTACACTTTATTGTATTGGCAATAATAAAAGTTTGTAATTAAACTATTTGTTTATTATAACAATTAAATATACGTTTTTGACTGTAATTTAGATTTCTTCTTGAAAATGAAGTATGTAGTTTTTTTTATATAGAATAAAGTGATGGTTGCCTTGTCCCATAAACACCTAAGTACATCTATCCTAGATTGAAAATCAAAATTCAGATGCTTGTCACCCCTGAGGACTAAGATGGTATGCCTTGTGACAAGTAAAAAGGGTATCCAGCTGTACTCACCATACGAAACAAGCAGCATTATTCTGCTGTTTCACGCTGGTACTCTGTGAGAGCGTGGAATCACCCCTGTGGATCCGACTCATTCTTACTGCATCTGCACCCCTAAAATAGCTGCAGCGTGGCTCCACCACGTACAATAGGTTAAACTTAGGTTAAAGAAACTCTAAATGTGCATAATAATGTTGCAATTATTTTGAAAGTTCCATCGCAAACAGAAGTGTTGATAACCCTGATTCTAAACACCATCTTAATATACAACATTATTAAAAAAATATATAAAATAACCACAGAATAAAAATACGTTCACAATTATTTTTATTTATTTTAAAAACCCAAAATCCTGGTGTCCAACAGGCTGTCCTTGATGACTAACAAACACAAACGTGTTATGCAAAAAAAGTTCCGCATGTAAATACGCCTTTACCTAACTGTCAATTACAGTTAAACCCAAATACGTACCTTAAATCCAAAATAAAAATTCTTTCGTTTTATTATTACACTTAAACACACTATTCACAGTTTACATATTTTTATTTTAAAATAGAATAGCGAATGTATTTATTTTATTTTATAAACATCTTTGATCCGACGAACTCACTACGCAAAGTTTGAATCGTACTGTCAAAAACTTGCACCACCGGTCTTTGAGACTGGATTTGTGTTGCGTTTTTCTCGCTTGCTAATCTTATGCGCAAAGAACCAGTATGACTGTGATAGCAATATATTATGAACTCCGTCATTAAGCCTTCGCAGATAGCGCCTTTTTGCACTGGTAAAAGTAACGGGGTTTTTCTTGAGATGCGTGAGGTGAGAACGCGATCGTGGAGGTCACTGTTGTTAGAAAGAGATAGACGTTAGGTTGCGTTTTCAAAGGGCGTACAAAGAGAATAAGGTCATTGTAAAATTGTAATCAGGTAAGCACTATCAAAACTATTTTTATGTTATTAAACTATCTAATAATATTTCAGTAATATTTAAACTAGTAAGCTTAAAATAAGGTCATTGTTATGTAGTGTCATGCCCTCAGGTCACGTCTAATTAAAACTATATTTATAAGTTATTAAACTATCCAATAACATTTTAGTACCTATTAATAAACTATCTAATAAAAATTTTAGTAATATTCATACTATTAAGCACCATCTCATCAGTAGCCGCAGCCGGGAATTTATGAGCACAGACAATTCAATACCTACCTGGGTACCTACGCCATTCCTTTTCGGATTCTGCGGGATATTAATAAAATAATAGTTGTAGTCCCATCTTGTCATATTAGGCATTTCAAGGAGTTGACTTTTTACTAATGAATGCTCGGAATTTCGTCCACGTTCAATTCTATAATAATCTAAAGAATTGATACTTATCTAATATATAAAAATTAATGGTTGTTTGTTCGTATTTTATGCGCTGACACGCCGTTCATCAGATTGCGGTAAAACCACAGAATAAATAATAGTTGGTAAAACTTTGTCAACTTATTGCTGGCACTTGCGGGAAGATTATGGGCATAGTAATTAACTTTCAGTAGGTGGCGCGTATCGTACCGACATATTCATTAATTGAAAGTTATATATCATTATCATTATCATTCCTAATTAAACATTATAACTCTTCCAAATTTGAAATGATATGTCCACAATCTGCCACAATTTCCACAATTTCGCCAAGACGAGCCAACCAAACCATAACGAAGCACTAGGTACCTACCTACCTACCTTTTCTTGAAGCGCTTCGTCGTTTTTTTGAACCCTCATAACTTGGGTTTGGATTATACCAGATAAACAAAATTCTCGGGATATGTCCATGTGACGGTAGCAAAACGGCCAAGCCACATATTTTGACTAAGGTGTAGAGTTTGTGAAGTTAGGGCTTGTAGAGTTAGGGTGGGTATTATTATAACTTCTTAACAGTGCGAGCCATATGGTCTCGTCTTGGCAACATTTTACATGAAAATGTTTTGGTGGGATTATTTCTTCAGCGGTAACAACGTGCTGGATACAAGCTAGTATTTATCTATTTTTAAATTTTGTGAAGTGAACTTTATTCACACAACATATTAATTGTTATCAGTAAAAAGTTAACAAAGTAAAAAGTTTAATCGGATTTTTGATAACACAGCACTTAACCTGGATTTGGTATTTAGGTAGTTACATATTAAAAAGTCTTACACAAGCAACACAGTAAGGTTTTACTACTTGTACTATTATCTATTCTGTGGTTTTAAAAAAATCCTCCTTGTCAGCACATACAGAAGCCGCGGGAACGTTTCACTATCCAATAAGAGATGTAATTAAATGAAACCTCTCTAATACTCGATATAAGAAATTAAAATTTGATTGTCAAAGATCAACATTTACGTAATGTTTCAAAATGAAGATCCTATGTCCGGAGAAGAGTCGGTGAAATAAAGAAAAGAAATTCGGCAATTAGTCCTCTTATTTGGCATATTTTAAAGGCCAATTATACAGTAAAGTATTTTTTTAAATACAGTAATGTAAAGTTACATCCGATATACTCCCCACAACTGGGCATAGCATAGACCTCCACTCATTTCTGAGAGGGCTATAGAACAGGTATACAGCTGCACTGCACACAACGGCATATATTGTATGTGTATCATTGCAGGCTGTGAGCCTTTCCATTTTAGCCCTTAGAAGTGACAACGCATCCGTTGCCCTCTTTGTTTGTTTTTGTTAATTGCTTTGAATTTTTCCAAGGGCTTCCGTAGCCAGTGGACTATTTCAGGAAGTTGTAAGTTCATTTATCACAAATTTTATAAAAAAAGTGATAATCATATTCTCCTGGCGGTTTCGTATAGCAACAACTTGTCTGTAACTTTATCTACCAATTTAGTCCACAGTTCTCTAGTAATGCCTGTTTAAATCAGACGGAAGCTCGGAGCCAGCGTTAGAATACAAGTATACAATCTTCAAACTAGCGAACTCCTTTTTAATAGGCCGGCACAGCATCTGCAATTATCTGGCATTGCGGATGTTCAGGTTCAGGGGCGGTGTCCGTCACTTACCATTAGGTGAGCTGAATGCTCCTTTGCCCTCTCTACTATATAACGTAGAAGTTAAAGATTGGGAAGCAAGAGAAGAGGCAAGCAAAAAGCAACTTCCTATTTAGAGAAGCTTGCTAATTGTTTTTGCTAGGCGTTTTGCGATTGGTTATTTTTTATTGTATTTATAGTACGCATTTAAGACAAATAATATAATATTCATAATATATAGAAATTTAATATAGTGGTAGAGCCATGCTGCAGTTATATTATGGTTGTAGTACGAATGGGTCGGCTCGACCGGGGTGGGATCACGCTCTCACAGAATACCAGCGTAAAATAGCAGCTTAATGCTACTGTGTTTCGTATGGTGAGTGTAGAGAACCGGAGACCCCTTTTACTAGAAACGAGGCACTCCATCTTAGTCCTCAGGGATGATAACGCATCTGCATTTTGGTTCTTAATCGAGGATAAATGTAGATGTCTATGGGCCACAGCATCGACTTACCTTTAGGTGGACTCTGTGTTCGTTTGTCACCTTCTATAAAATTCTATAAAAAAAAAAATTTTTTGCGCAGTAACCTAATTATTTTTCTTAAATAAAAATAGCCTAAGTTACTCCTTATAATATCATCTATCTGCCAGTGAAATCGGTCCAGCCATTTCGGAGATTAGCCGTAACAAACAGCAGACAGACAGACTGACAACTGACAGACAAAAATTTAAAAAATTGTGTTTGTTTTTTAAGCACCCTAGATACTTTGATATGCATTTAGTAAAAATCTGTTATTTTGACATTACAAACAGACACTTCAATTTTATTTATTTGTATAGATATAGTATCTAGGAAAAACTAATAAAGCGTTCTCGTCGCATGCGGTTACGAGAGCCATTTAGCGGCTGAAGACTTTCGTTGTGATTAATAGCTATTCGATTGTGCGCTAGCTATGGTTTTAGGAGTGTACGGTGAAACGCACATATTTAGCCCTTAGAAGTGAAGAACTCTCGCAAATCCTACATTTTTTTGGTCCTTCGAGCTTACGAACACGCGGGATCTTTCGTGAGTCCTTCGTATCTTTGATATAGCTTGCGGGGAGGTCAAAGTGGGACCTCGTGTCGCGTGTATCAAATTTCGTCGTATATCGAGAGTTTCCAAACGTGGACAGTTCAGTAAAGGAGAACGGCAGATTTTGTACCGCATACTTTTTTTGTTGTTTTGTTATAGAATTTGTACCACATATTAAGGCAACTAAGCCATTTATTTTTATGTTAGTGTTCTATTTTTAGAACTCCGGATTAATTAATAATATCAATAAAAAGATTTTAATAAATAAACGTAATATAAGCGTAAATTAAACGCATTTATGTTTTTAGAAGTTGCCATATGTAAAATAACACAAATATCGAAATGATAATTATTTATTTAGAAATAGAAATAACAATATATATAATTAAACACTTATATATTATACCTAAGAATGCATAATTGTTGCATAAAATCATAATGGTTTACGATTTAATGATAGGAATGATGTTTGCCATCAATATTTTTTTGTTCATATGGCAATTATTTATTGACAGGTAAAGGTTATCTGTCTTTCAGTTCAGTTCAGTTTTTAGTTCTTTGCTGTTGTTTTGGATTGTGGTTTGTGACTGCATCCTCATCTCAATCTACCTACCTATTGGTAAGTAAAACACTACAAAGATAGCGACAAGCAATCAAGAACATTTACTTTATCACCAAAACAATGTTTATATGCATATATGTAACAATCTACATTGGTACACTAGTACATAACCTTAAAAAATAAAACTGGTTATAACTTTTACGTCCCAAGTTTTAAAAATCTAAGAATTTAAATAGGGCTTGTCTATCCTACTAACTGCCAATTAAAACCATAAATATCCCAAAACACGAATTTTTTTAGCTGTACGAATTTCCCATACCACCCTGCCGTTCTCCTTTATTAACTAACTTTATCATTTATTGACTATCATATACTGTCAAATTGAAGAAATATTTTAACATACTAAAACAGAAAGGTGTAGTGACAATCATTTTACATTTAAACTGTATTTAAAACTAACTTTTATTAAGTAATATTATTAAAAAGAACAGTGAAGTGAGGTACTAGTGTATTTCTTCATCAAGCTCAACTTCATCGTAAGCAGCTAAGAAAAATATATAGCAGCGCAGAGGTATCACACGCTGACCCGGAAGCTACCGCTCAGATAATCGTCGAGTACCAAGTAAGATCTTTCCATTTTATTTACTTTCTACTTTGCCGCATCAGCTCCTCTCCACATATCATGGATAAGTTATTGGTACGGCAGAGTGAACTTATCGCCGAGATAGAGCGCATCGGCGTAAACTTTAGCAAAGACAGCTCCAGTCGCAAGACTCGGGACTACATAGAGAAGAGGGTCCGCGCGTTAGGTGACTTGTGGAGTGAGTTCGAAGCCAATGACAGAACTCTCGCAAACTACGAGGATAAGCAGCATGAATACTTCGCCAAAAACATCTTTGCTCGTATCAAGGAGTACTATGAGACTACGAAGCGTTTAATATCCACGTATCCCCCTATAACACCTGCCCCTCAGCCCAGCAACCCTCCGGCAACGAGCAAGCAACAAAAAATATCATTTGAGGTGCCGAAGGTATCAATGATCGCTAAAGCTACCGTACCCTGCGGAGAAGTAGAAGAATTACTGTCGCAGCAATGAACAAATATTCGAGCATTTTATAGACTTTCGGAGCGCATAGATGAACTAGACTTATCAGAAAAATGGGAAATCGAAGACGAACTGAAGAACTTAGACCGATGCTGGCTAATTATTGATGAATTACATCTACGTATTGACAATATCCTCCTGGGCCAAGACGAACTGTACAATAACGAATACAGTAACGTTGAAAAAATCTATTTCTGTATCAAACGGCAATTAAATAAGAAGCTGACCTCAACTCTTCATTTAAAGCATTCAACCCCCACAATAGAGATACCAACTTTCACGGGAAAATATACTCAGTGGCCTACTTTCTGCGATTTGTACACAGAAACAATTCATAACAACGGATTTATTATCAAGGCTCAAAAAATGCAACACTTAAAGGCTAAGCTTAAAGGGGCAGCAGAGCGTCTCGTTCAGCACCTTCATATCTCCGCTGATAATTATGATACGGCTTGGGAAATATCGACACATCGCTACAACAACCCTCAAGTACTCTTTACAAAGCAAATCGAAGTATTTTTGAATCAGCCATCTATACACAAGCAGTCATCGTACGAGTTAAAACGCCTCCACGACACTACTATGGAGTGTATCCACGCCATTCACAACTTGGGTGTAGATACCTCGACTTGGGACCCCTTCTAGTACATTTGATCTCGAAAAAATTAGACGCCAATACGTACAGTAACAGCCAGCTTCTAAAATCATATCGTCGCCGCAACATAACACCTCTAAATATGCTCAGAATAAATATAATTATCAGTCAAGATTTCAATACAAAAATTATCAAGCAGTCGCTACTAACTTTCAAAAATGTCCTATTTGTACCAATAATTCGGATCATCAATTGTTCCAATGCAAAAGGTTCACGAACCTTTATTTTTATAGAATAAGGGTGACAAACAAGCACACAGTCCACCTGATGGTAAGTGGTTGCTGTAGCCCATAGATATCTCCATCTATCTTCGTTTGCGAATTTAAATGCAGATGCGTTGTCAGCCGTGAGGATTAAGATAGAATGCCTCTTTTCCAGTAAAAAGGGTCTCCGGTTCTCTACACTCACCATACGAAACGTGGTGAAAGCGTGGTCCTTTCCCGGACGAGCCGACCCATTCGTGCTACAACTATACTATTAATATAGCTGCAGCATGGCTGGACTTAGAAGATATCACGATGACTTCTATCAATCAACAACCAAACGCCTCGAGAATGGCATGTATGAAGTGGGTCTACCCATGAAACCGGGTTTCGAAAAGTACCTTGGTTCTTCCAAGCCAAAAGCACTAGCCCAATTTTATCAGTTAGAGCGTAAGATGGCAAATAACCAAATTTTTTCGAACAAATATAAAATTTTTATGGCAGAATATCAAAACTTAGCACAAATTAAGATTTTTAGCTTCTGACAGCGAAATGCCTACCTGCTATTTGCCTCACCATGGTATACTTCAGAGTCCATCACGACTGATCTGAGAGTGGTTTTAATGCTTCGGCTATTACCTCAACCTGGTACAGTCTGAACGATTTAATGGAATGTGGACCCAACCTGCAGGCGGATCTTCAAGCTCTTATCATTACATGGAGACAGTACAACTACGTTATGACTGCCGACATAGAAAAAATGTTCCGTAGAGTGTTTAATAATGAGACGTATTGACCTTTACAAACCATCCTATGGAGATCTAATCCAAGCGAATTAATTAAAAGTTATTATCTCACAACCGTTACGTATGGTATGAAGGCGGCTCCATTCTTAGCGATGCGCACACTTAAGCGACTGACTGCTGATGACGCCGAAAAATATCCGCTTGGCTCATTAGCCTTGTTAAATAATTTCTATATGGATGATTATTTAGGAGGCGATAACTCACTCGAACGAGCGAAAGAAATACAGAATTAGCTTATTAAAATATTACGTGGAGCTATCATGAATATACGTAAATGGTCAAGTAATACTGAAGAACTTATTAAAGACTTATCATGCGACCAGTTGAATAGCCCGTTCGAATTCAGGTGCTCAGAATCACGGAAGACTTCAGGTTTGAAATGGCATCCTTCCACAGACTCCTTTACTTTTAATAATATTTTCGAGTCATATAAAGATGACTGTTGCAACACCAAAAGACAGCTTTTATCAAATATATCAAAATTATTCGATCCTATAGGCTGGATATCGCCTCTAACTGTCAAGGCAAACTTTTATTCCAAAAAGGATGGTCTCTGAATGTAGCATGGGACGAAAAACTGCTTCATATGTGTAATGTTTTTAAACACATTACTCAACTTATGGTACGCACTTGGGTAAGACTGATAACCGATATCATTTGCATGGCTTTAGTGATGCCTCCGAAAAGGCTTACTCGTGCGCTATATATTGTGTCACCGTATATAAAGGTGTGTACACATTCAGGTTGGTTGCATCGAAGACGAAATTAGCACCATTAAATAAAACCATATCACTTTCTCGCCTCGAGCTGTGTGGAGCTCAACTTTTATCAAACTTAATGAAGAAGGTTTTGGAATGTATATCAGATAAAAATATCACCATTCATGCATGGTCAGATTCAATGGTGGTTCTTGGTTGGATTCATGGTAACCCTTCCAGGCGGAAGCAGTTCGTTTCTAATAAAAACCGAGACATGAAGGAAATTATTCCAGCAGCCCAGTGGAATCACCAAGAACCGACTATTGAAATAAAAGGGGCAAATGTGAGAGCAACCTTATGTCATAATCATACGACTATGATATTTGAATTAATAAATAATTGCAGTTCGCTCGCCCATATTGTAAGAACAATAGCATGGGTATTACGTTTCATCGCGCGAACTCGAGTCCGGCGCGACGCATCAAGTAACTACGTGATAGACAGGTCATTAACATTAACACCTGTGGAGCTAAATAAAGCTTTAAATATCGTTATCAAAACCATGCAATCATATGAATTTAGCGACGACTTTAACCGTATCAAAAATAAGGGGCATGTGCATAGAACGAGCAAATTGGCAAGTTTGAACCCATTTATAGATGACCAAGGATTGCTTAGAGTTGGAGGTAGGCTTAACAACGCGGAAATTAGCTGGTCCTCCAAACATCCCATAATCCTATCCAGCCACAGTCGGCTCACCAAACTTCACATTAATCAAGCGCACGCTACTACGCTGCACGGTGGGGCCAGGTTAACTTTATCATACATAAGGGAAAAATATTGGATTATTAGTGGAATGCGTACCGTTAAGAAACAACTTCGACTATGCACCAAATGTCGCCGCTTCAGTCAAAACAAGTATCAACCTATAATGGCCGATTTACCACAACCAAGAGTCGTGCCGTCCAGACCCTTCACGCATACGGGTGTCGATTTCACCGGGCATGTGGAATTGAAGATGAGCAAGGGTCGTTCTATACGCACTTCAAAGGGTTATATTGCAATTTTCGTTTGTTTCTGCAGTAAATCGGTTCATTTGGAGCTCGTGTCAGACTTAAGTACTTCAGCATTCTTAGCAGCATTCCAACGGTTCTGTTCTCGTCGAGGGGTCCCAGTCACGTATATAGCGATAATGGAACAAACTTTGTAGGTGCCAACAGAGTTTTGAAGCGGGAATATCGGGATATCATGGAAACCATCAACAAGGACTTTTTGATAACATTGCAAATATGGATATTAGCTGGCATTTTAACGCTCCAGCCTATCCAAATGCTGGAGGCTTATGGGAGGCCGCCGTGAAGAGTCTCAAGTACCATATCAAAAGAGTCATAGGAGATCAAAAATTGACCTTCGAAGAATTTAGTACCCTATTGCATCAGGTGGAATCATGTCTTAATTCTCGACCTCTTTGTTGCTTAACCGAAAATCCCGACGACCCCGTACTCACGCCAGGACACTTCCTAATAGGTGGTCCATTATTATCAAGGCCACAACCGGAGCCAGAAAATATCGGTTTATCAAGAAGATGGCAACTTGTCCAGTCAATGAATAAACAGTTTTGGAAGCGCTGGGTAGCTGACTATTTACAACAGCTTCAGGCCAGATCGAAATGGAGATTACCAGATAAGAGCATAGGCATCAATGACGTAGTTCTATTAAAAGAGAATAATTTGCCTCCAGGAAAGTGGGCAATGGGACGAGTACAAGAACTGCACCCCGGACAAGACGGACACATCAGGGTTGTGTCGGTAAAAACCCAAAATAATATCATCAAAAGGCCCGTTAACAAATTGGTTCCTTTAGTTGCTTCGGAAAACCTGCCACCACCAACTGCGGACGAAATGCCCTGCACTGCCGAAATTAATGCCCCACGTCAGCGTCGTAGGGCGAGTAAAAGAAAGAATATCCTTCAGAATTTATTCGTATACATCTTTATGTTCTTATCATTTTTATATCACCCTCACTTCAAAAACATCCAGGCTTTAATATCACTGAAATAAGTAATAATCAAGGTTTATACTTCGATAAAATATCACAGTTTCAGTGTATACGGAATGAATGGAAACTTATACTTTATTATAATATGAGTACCTACTGGCAGAGTGTAAATAACATACAAAACTACATATTATATATGAAGAAAACGTATAAATCAGAAACAGACAAACACTTTGAGAGTATTATCTTACAGCTGGAACATGAACTCGATGAGATTAATCATTATAACACTATTTTATCAAATAATCAGAATATCAGAAGACAGAAGAGAGGATTAGTAAATGGCGTTGGATATATTGCGAATACTTTATTCGGTGTTTTAGATGAGAGGTTTGCTGAAAATCATTTACATAAACTGATTCATAACCAAACTATTATCATGGAAGCTGAATCAAACATATTACAGAGACATGAATATATCATGAATAAAAGCTTCGCTCTCATTGAACAACATATTAATAGTTTGAAATTAGACACGGACAGAATTCGTATAGATACAAACAATGGTATATACTTTTCACTATCGGCTCTAACATCCCACATTATTATTACTAAAATAAAGAGCATACAACAAACGTTAATTGACACAGTGACTGATATTTATCAAGGGCATATAAGTACCCATATATTGCTGCTGGAGCAATTGCAGAAGCAAATGAATATCATATCTGGGCAACTATACGGCGATCTCGTATTTCCAGTAGACAGATCCAATATTATGCAATTATATAAACTACTACGCGCTTCGGCGAGAATCACCGACAAATATTTAATTATAGAAATAAAGACACCCTTATTAGGGAGTGACATCTATGAATTAGACAAAGTTATCGGTGTGCCACAAAAACGGAACAATCATTATTACAATATTATTTCCAACTTTCCTTATATTGGCTTCCATAGACTTAGAATATACTGGCGTATAGACCAACATAGTGTGCAAGGGAGAAGAAAATTCCTTATGGCAAAAATGCAAGATAGAAAAGGATACCAAAAGAGAGTCATTGTGTTCTGTGCTCACGACTCTGTAACCGATTTTGAATGAACGATCGGCACAATTCGGCACGCAAGAAATAGTTCCTAGATATTTTGTAATTTTTTAAAGTATAATAGTGGTTATTTTTAGTAAGTAACTTTTTTCCAAAATGCTTACTTGTTCTGTAAGTGATTGTAGTGTTAACAATAGAAATAATCCTGATAACTGCACATTTCACAGATAATTTCTCAAGACGTCGTCAATGTTATGAAGCGTTTATTTTTGGTTAAAATTTATGTTATATACTGTTTAAAATATAGAACGTTTTCAATTATTTTGTTAATTTTGATATTTTGCAAAGAAAAAAGTCACGTTGTTGATAATTTGCATGAATTTGGTAAATACATTTTTATACAAAATATTTTACATGTACGCTAGGGATTGACTCAACTATATCAAAATTACTGTCGATATTTATCTTGAATGCTTATAATGAATCGATAGACTTGCCCACACAACAAGAAAATAAATCCTCGGTTTGCGTTCTAAAATGTAATTTTATTTTGCCGTTTGTCAAACAGATTCCCTCTGGTTAATGGTTCATAATGGTAATGGTAATCCAAAAATGGTTAAGGTTAATTGGACGGGTTGGTTGGAATCCAAACAAGATCTCAACAATTTTCAGCAAACATTTTCTTGAGAAGTATAAAAGAAAAAGTAGAATAAAAACAATTTTATTAAAAGGAGTCATTTCTACATTATTTGTACCAGGAAGTATAATATTGTTATAATAAGACTTCAAAAATTTAACTTTCAAAACTTTAGATAAATATAGAGACAAATTTTCATACATTATAAAACTGTAGTACATTAAAGACAAAAAAAATCTTGAGATTATCCTCTTTAAGCCATTATGAACCCAACTAAGTATCTATTTATCAACCAAAATAAATGTATAACCTTACTTAACCAACCGCACAGCCTCACGGTCACACTAGTACAGTATTCATAGCATCACGCTTTTTCCCCAAGGGGTTGAGCGGAGCTTCGGAACTTCGGATTATATTCCCAAGTCACAATGATAAAACTTTTAGCGTAGTTAGGTATAGATATTTAGTAATGCTCCTGAAGCGCTACTAGACGACCGCACATGAGACGTGATAGTATAAATCCCATAGTATTTGATACTCACAACGGTCGTAGAGAAGAGGAACTCGTGGTTAAAAGTAATAGCTGCGCAGATCAATAGATCTGCGAGATTAAGTTGCACTTGCCGCGGTCAGTTCATGAATGAGTGACCATTTTCTTAACATTTTCTTAACATACCGAGATTGAAATAATAGAGAGTGCATCTGTATCCTCAGACACTTAGTGCACTTTCTGTGTTAAGATCATTATGTTTTTAAAATACATACAGCTAAAATGATAATAAGTTTATTATTACTTTATAATTTTCAGGGACAAATGAAAGAATATAAACATGAAGCATGATGAAGCCTTATAAACATATTGGCTTTTAAACACAGCAATCTTATTTTACTGATTCCTACAAGTTTCCTTCTTTAAATTATTAAGTTTACATTCATTATTAAGTCGAATGTTAAAATAAACTTTTATAATGTATTTTATTATTATTATTAAATGTTTGTAATTATCAGAAGTAATACTTATATGAAAAATAAAGCAGCCATTATGTACTCCGTGTCCCCGGTTTTATTTCCCCATCAAAACATTTTATAAAATATACAAAATATAAATATGTATATACTTAGTTAAGTTTCTACCTATTTATATTAACAATATTTGACAAAAAAAAATCCGAGGAAACTGCCCACGGCAGTAAATATTTTTCTCCAAAGATCGTAGCTCGAAAATACAACTTTCCGATCTGATTATTGGGGATTTTTTTAAGTTTATCGGTAAATTCACCTGGGATTTTAACCATTCGAATTAAAATCCAACAAAAGGCAGATAGGTTCAGCTTATTCCCAGGAACATTTCACATGAATATTTTTAATTATTTTAGAACTATCATGATAAAATTCAGTTCATTTTTGATGTTATTCAACTTCATGCACTAAACAATTTTTTTAAATCTTTTTACCGCTTCCTTAACAATCATTTTGCGATAGTCCTTGTAAGTAAAATATACATCACTAGCTAACGCACACAATGACAAAACAAAATTGGTCACGCGTTTTCGGGCTGTCAGGGGGTCTATACGCTAGTATATTCTAAGTCTATGATTGGCTTCAATATCAGGAGAGAAACAGTTATATTTTTATCAGAATTCGATCTTTCATCTTGCCGTCATTTGTCTGAAGAAAAATTATTATGCTCCGTAGATAAGCCTGTGTACGATATAAACATTAAACAATCCATATGCGACATTAAGTTAATTAACAGTGGCACGAGCATATCACCTTGTTCGTCAGAAGTATCAAATTGCCGAGAGAGGTGGGTTAAGTTACATGCCGATAACAGCTGGCTGTTCGCGTGTTGCAAAGAATGCGCAGTGCGCATTATCTGCCCAGACAGAGTGTCGTCACAGCAACTGAGAGGCAATGGAATCCTACATCTTGGCTTTATGTGTACCATGAAAGGAACGGACTTTACAATTTATGCACACAATAATTTCATCAATAAAATTAATATCAGCGAAAACATAGAATTTCCAGAGGTGTCAATTTTAAACAAATTGATTAACACATCTAGCATTCGACAAGAAGCAAGCAAGCAAGATCAAAAATGACGCGTACTTAATACGCAAATAGCGGAACTAATGGAACAGTCTCGTGGTGAACTAAGCGTTCAAGATGTACATCACTATGCGCTTGGGTATATACTCGTATATTATCACCGGCTCACTGTTGCTTGTGAGCGGTGTCTTCGTGTTTCAGCGGTTAAAAGCGAGGTGTCGCCTACGCGCTGCGGCGCCGGCGGGACCCTCTATAAGTTCGTCGCACGACCAGCGGCAGCCTGGGGAGGCTGCACACCCAGCGGATAGTGACAGTACTAGTGAAGTGGTGGTGAATGTGCGTCCCGTACAAAGTGTTCCGATAGATATACGCGTATCAGTGATAAGTGTCGACAAGGCTACCTCTCCTATGACTAATCGTTCAATTAAGTTTGAGGTACCTTGTGAATGAATTTGTCGTGCACTGTAACACGTCAACTATAGGATAATTGATGACATATAAGTGTCACATTGTCACATCTCATTAAACAGTTAGTCATTTGCACTAGCCGTAAATATTGAATAGCTGTTACTATAAAAATCCTATCGCTTGCTGCGATGTAACCATTTAATTATTAGTTAGTTGTTTTCTTTTCTTATTTGACACTTTAATATTTTATGATAGTTTTTCTCATTAGGATTATTTATCTATATATTTATTGTTAAAAATTCTACCTACTTTAATTGTTAACATTAAGTATGTAAGTTACTTACACTGTTATTAAGCATAAATCTATCATCACCCCTCGCTGTCTTTTCTCGAGAGATGCAAGATGTACGGTGAAACGTACATATTTCACAATGAGTTATATGTATTTTAATTTGTTAACTTAGCAGTCTTAATAACACAGCACTTTAACGCCCAGTACTCGGCGAGTAGTGCACTTTAAGCATTCATATCAAGCAGCCGTTATCATTTTATTTATCATTTATTACACAAGGGAACAAAATTAAACTTTTTGTTTGTTGCATGGAATTTTATTCCTGTTGTTTATTAATTTCAGGTCGCTGATTTCAAATCTACCTTTATTTTTTCTTTAGCGGCTCTAGTTTTTGAGATACAGCTATAGGACATATTTTTGTACTAGTCACATTTAAACTTCAAATTAACCGAGCTGTTTTTTAAAAAAGTTTTTTGTTTAACAATGTTCACGTCGAGAAATATCTGTAAAAACGATCCCAACTATTTTTGTAACATATGTGGTGAATATACATTCAAAAATTGTAGACTCAGTGTGTCGGAGTTCATAAAACAGGTGTATTTTGATTACTTTGGATTCCCTTTGGACACCCGTGACAAGTAGTGGGTCCCTTATATGGCATGTAAAACATGTGTGGATTCTTAGAGATTATGGGCGAATAAGAAAATACCCCATTGTAAGTATCAAACACCAATGATGTGGTGGGAACCTTCCAATCATCAAGATGATTGTTATTTTTGTGGGTTATATAAACGGGATTAATAAAAGAAACCGGTCGAAATGGTTTTAATTTAATAACTTGTTATCTGTTACTCGACCAGTCCTGTACTCCGGCGATGCGCCAGTACCCCAAGCTTCTTCATCTACACAAAATGATCACGAGTTAGAAGAAAAAAGTTCTTCTTCAAGTGATGAAAGTGGGACAACTGATTTTAACCCAGATATTTCTTCTGAGCCCCAGCCCTTTAATCAGGAAGACCTCCGTCTTTCTTAAAAAGCGTCAGAGATTCTAGCTTCTCGATTAAAGCAAAGAAATTTCATACTATCGTAACCGAGAGACAGAATTGCTTTCATTCTTTTCTAAAAATGACGACTTTGTTTTTTGTTCTGATGTTTCTGGTTTATTGAAAGCAATGGGATTACAGAAGTATGCATCAAGGTACACTTCCTCCACAGCCATTTGGACTGTTTCCCTGAAAATCTTGGTGATCTGAGTGAAGAACAAGGGGAACGGTTCCATCAAGACATTCGAACTATGGAGGAACGTTACCAGGGTCACTGGAATGCTCACATGATGACGGACTACTGTTGGAGCATTAAACACAGCCCTCGTGAACCAAGTCAAGCAAGAAAATCTTATAAAAGAAATTTTTTGATAAGTAGTGGTTGTTTTTCTAATGGTTTTCTTAATAAAAAATAGATTTTTCTTGAAAACGTGTTTTAATTATATCTCAAAAACTAAAGCTGAGACGAACAATCTGACTTCAGATCTGAAATCAGCATCCCAAGAAAGTATAATATTAGTCGTAATATTTCATGCAACAAAAATGCTGTTCCCTTGTGTTATCAATATCATATTAAATTATCATTATAAATAATAATAGTGTAGACAAATCCTACAAGGAGTTCAAAATTTAAATGGATACTTAAAGCAAGCTACACTGTTTACGTGGTAGAGCCACGTTGCAGCTATATTATGGTTGTGGCACAAATAGTTTGGGTCGCTTGGGGCAGGACCACGCTCTCACAGAATACTAGCGTAAAATAGCAGCTTAATGCTGCTGTGTTTCGTATGGTTAGTGTAGAGAACTGGAGACCCTTTTTAGTGGAAACGAGGCATTTCATCTTAGTTCTCAGGAGTGAGAACGCATCTGCATTTTGTTTTTTAATTGAGGGTAAATTAAGATGTCGTTGGGCCACATCATCCACTTACCTTTAGGTGGACTCTGTGCTCGTTTGTCACCTTCTATAAAATTCTATTTAAAAAAAATCACTATTACTCTCTACCGAGGACCGGCAGGCCTTAAATTGTTAAAAGTTCGGGGTGATTTCAAAGTGAAACACATCGCGCCACCTACTAGCAATGGTAGAACAACGTGAGCCAAGCCAGCTACAGTAAAGTATTTTATTTTCTATTTTCGAATATTTCGTATATTTCGATACAGGGTTATTTTGCAATAACCGGCCAAATTTGCAGAGAAGGTTCAAAATAAGTAATATAGGCAAATGGCGAAGAAAATTTAATTAAAAAAATCTCAAAGATCCTTGACTCAAAGTGTCCTTTTATCTTTTAAATTCAAAATGCGTGGTAATGCATTATTTTAACTGATTGTCATTAATAAATATCTAACGCCTATTATTTTACTACGCACGCACACATTCGTAAGGTTGTTGCTCATAAATCACATTCAATTTGGGTTAATTTCAAATAAAAGCAAAAGCCTTATTTACTCCTATTTTCAAAAACTGCAATAACAGTATATCATTATTAGTATATTTGTACTTAAGTTTAAAATTTGGCTACTCTTTGAAAAATAACCCGGTATATGAAATGATCATTCGTTTGTTTTTTCATTGTTTGTCTTATATGTATTATGATACCATTCATTTGATTCTTCTGGCGTTTAAAATACTGCGTATGAGTATAAAATATTAGAGTAAACAACACAACGCTACTACACAAAATGTTTTCATTAATTTAGGTCAAATCTGTATGACTCGATTTTTTTTACCTTTGATTACTTTTATCTTCGCTTATTTGTTTAAATCCGAAACCTATATGAATATTTCTCTATTTATCATCACAGTAACTCACAAGTCCAGTGCTGAACACCGGCTCCTCCCAAGGAATGCCCCAAAGCCCGGTTATGAGCCACTTGCATCCATCGACTTCCTGCATCTCTTAAACAATCAAAAAATATATAATCCGTGATCACACTTGTAGCTGAATTTCTACATAATACAGCTTTAAATACATAACTCTAAATATACATATTATATTAATATAAAGGTAAGTAAAGAACTGTATTTGATAACTCTTACTCTGCGCTTGAAGGTTCCGTGGCGCAGTGGCTCAGCATTGAGTTGCGCTGCTGAGGGTCGCGGTTTTGAATCCCGTACGGAACAAGTGTTTGTATGAGCTACAAATAATTATTCCAGGTCTAGATGTTCATCCTTGTGCAATTTATGTACCTATGTAAACTGTCTCCATACAGAAGTAAATTCTAGTGGGGTAACGTTTTTTTTTTTAAAGTTTTAGTAGTATTAGAAGTTGTGATTATTCTAAATGAAAATGTAATACGGGTTAAAAAAAGACACCAGAGTTTCTTCCAGTTTTTTCTCTAAAAATGTCTTGTTTTTGCCAGATGTACCTAGATCTTGACGTTCATTATATCTTTAAGCAAGCTAAAATTAAATAAAAAAATTGACTTTAATAAAATAAAAATATAAAAAATACAAATCTGTTTAAACTATATTTGCTTATGTACAACATGCTTGAATCTTTAATTTATTTCGTAAATTCGTTATTCGTTCGAAAATACACGGTAATATGAGAACATACCATAAACTTAGGATAGTACATTCTAATTCTATTGAACATACTTTATTTGACAACATGATAAATCAATAATAAATGACGGACATCCAAGGAAAATACTACTAATTATTCTCTACCAAGCAGATAACGCTTTTATAAAACATTACTAGTTACGTCGAGTGCCAAGCATGAAACAAAAATATATAAAAATTAAAATTAAGAAAAATACATATATTCGGTGGGAAGCTAAGAAACTATGATTTTTATAATGGTAGAAATAGATACACTTATTGTTTGATATTTTCATAATATTTTACTCTCATTATTTTCAATGTGTTGTTTGGTATGATTTCTTTTAATTTCAACATATATTGGCACATAATTTGGGGCGCGAACTGTTATTAATGATTTAAGTCTCTTTATTCTATATTTCTCTGAATTTTCTTTTAATAACTCCATTAATCTTCTCGAATTATGCTCCATATTTCTATAATGACCGTTGATTTGCGGTACGTATGTGTTTTTGGTTACTTTGTCTTCATATGTTCTATTCGAATTTTCTTTTTTATAGCTCGGTGTAGTTGTATCAACATTATTTATTAATTTGATAATAAGTGTACTTGCTTCAATATCGTAATCTTCATCATTGTATTCAACGTTATCATTTATATTTTGTGTAGTAAATATTGTGGCAGCCGTTGTAGTTTCTTCTAAAGTTTTCATCGTCAAATATTGATCAGGCACTTTGGCATCTTCTCGACTAAATTTAATTATATCTGGAGAATAAATAGGCCAAGTTTGTTCTGGCAACAAGACGGGGCTATCAAAGAATGGTATTATGGACGTTACTCGCGGTAAGTTTGGTGGTGTAGTCACAGGAATGATTCCAGAAGTTTTGGCGTGATAATCTTCAACTACACTTGCATTAATTAGTCGTATAACTTTATCGTATCTTTGAGTTGGAGAAGTAGTTACTTCATATTTACTTATTTCGTCATTGTTTATTTGGGCTGTCTTAGTTGGGAAAACATTTGCGCGAACCATTATTTTGTCATGGGCTGTTGATTCCATTTTTGGTTTACTTGTCACATTTATTTTTTCTTTTCCTTTCTCTGGAATCAAAGGTGGTCTTTGATGTCTAAAATTTGAATATCTGATAGGCATTTTTGATTTAGGTTTAAACTGTATACTCGGACGTAAAGTTGTTATATAGATTTGTTTAAATAATTTTGATGAGGTGTGTATCGGCTGTTGTGGCTTGATTTTTGACAAATCGTAGGATTTTAAGTCAAAAGTTACGCTACGATACGAATCTTGCTTTTTTAAACCCATTCCTTTAACATTTTCAAACTCATTTGATATTTCTACATTTATATTACTTTTCTCACATTTTTTATTGTGATTGCAAGTTGTTTCATATTGAGAATGTGCTTGAGGTGACTTTTCTTCTGCAATTTCGTAAGTAAAAACTGGAGAAAATCTTAAAAAATCTTCAGCTAATAAATTAACATCTCCTGGATTATTTGGTTTGAAAGTAAATAGTGGATCAAATCGTTGACGGAATTCGACTTTATTGAGATTTGGTAATATATTTGTAGCCGATTCATAATTTTGCGGTTCAATGTAAATTCTGGAAAAGGCAATATGACCTTGTGTTGGAGTTGTGTGCAAATCTCCTACCTTAGCATTGAAAGTTTTGCCTAGATATACCATTATCTGCTTAAGATTTTTCATTCGCTGAGCGTTACGATAACTTTCAACCCAGCTTCTTGTTCCAAAGATTTTTCGAAAAGGGTATGGTGTAGAACTTTTATATTCAAACTGAAATGGTCTTGGACTTGCCTTTCGTACTGATTTATAGACATTTCTTGGCTTTTGTGGCTCATAACGTGTTTCATGTTGAATTTTAAACTGTTTTAATGGTATAGTCTCCGTAAAAGTTTCTGCGTAAGCATTTTCAGCCATAGCGTTTACAAGAAGGGGCATTTTTTCGTAGTAATCTCGGTCAAATCCAAAAGAGCTTCGATCTAATCGATAAACTATTGGACTAGCATTAATTACATTATTATCTTTATTGGATTTGCTCTGGCTTTTTCTATTTTGTACTAAAGGCGTTTCTACTGCAATCGCATACTCGTAGATTAGTAGAACTACCTGAAACATTTGAAGTAAATAAAATAATGTATATTGTATTATCAAAATAAAAAATGATCAAAATTAATAGGGCTTTAATAATTACATTTTTTAACAAACAATTAATTTTATTTCGGCTATTACACTTTATTGTAATACAAATAAATGATTCAACATACGAATAAAAAAAAACTTATTCAAATAACTACTTTAAATTCAAATCATAGTTGTCATCGTGTTTAACATATTTTTTTTGAATTTCAAGATATGAGCGAGGTTTATTGTGAAGAGCTTTTGATGTAAATAAAAAATCGGTATGTTCCTCTTTTTCTTTGAAATCTGCTTGCTTGTTTGGTGATTTTGTAAGAATATGTCCTACATTCTGCTCTATAAATAAGTCATTCGATAAAGCGCTCATTGTATCATCTGTTGGTCTATCTTTAAGATCATCTTCTTGATAATTTTCTTCAATTATAATTTTCTCAAAATCATCATCCAAGTTTATCTCATCCGAAAGATAAGTAGATTCTTCTTTAGATTTTTGATTCATTAGTTGAAATTTAGTTTCTGGTTTATTCTTTATAACATTCATTTTGCCATTGAGTTCCGGTAATTTACTGGTATTTGCGATAATTGCTGTAGTTGCTACTGGAATTTTTGATGTAGATATTGTAAGTGTTGTTTTATCCGTGATTGCTGCTATTGATAATTCCTTTGTTTTTGTTGCTGATACAAATCCAGTTACTGTTTTTGGTGAAGTTAGTTGCATAGTTGTATTATGACGATGATACAAATAGTGTACAGATGTAATAGGATAAAATATTTTACTTGAATCTAACGGCGTATTGCTATACACATTATACGACTTTGCTTTGGGTATTTTATTAGAATGGTTAATTTTTATATTTGTGTATGGTTGTTTGATAATAATCTTTTTCGTTTTTTTGCTCGTTGTAATTATCTTTCTCTTAATGAGTTCCAAACTGTGAGCGTCAAGATTTATAAAGCTATCAGAAATATCTGTAGTAGAACCAAAATCGTCTTCGTAATTACTTTCATTGAAATCTAGTTCTGATGATAATTTTTTAACATGGTTTTTATGTTGCAATTTACTGCCTGTTGTAATAATATTGAAATGTAATGGGTCATATTTAGCAATTTTTTTATTTAATATTGGCATTGTAGATTTTTCTTCATACATCTCAGTCCTTTCGATAGCCATTGGGGGTGTCGTGGCAATTTTTTGTGAGTAATTTTTAATAGAATAAATTTTCTGGCTTATAAATTTTGGGTGTAGCAAGCTTACGGTGGTTTTAATTGTGTGATTTTTTTTCAAATGTGTCAGCTTCGACGGGATGTATTCCTGTTTATTTGCTTTTAAATTAGGTGTGCTATACCACGGTGCTTCTGCTGTTTCTCTTAAACGTTTTTCATTCAATTTATCAAACCTATTAGAAACCATAGGATTAAAGGAAGTACTTTTCTCTTTAGAAGAATGAACTTTCGCATTGGTACAAGGTGAGGTATGAATTATAGATTCCGTAGTAGCATAGTACGGCATCAAAAGTTGTATATTCGATAATAAGTTATTTAATATTTCGCTTATTTTCTTTGGACATTTACAACTATTTAAGTTTTCGTTTTTTGGAGTCGTGTTCTTAGTTGTAGTTATTGATATTTGAGACATTACAGAGTCGCCTTTAAAGTTTTTGAAACTTAAACGCTGATCTATTGGTTTTGTAACCATTGTTGGGGTATGTGTACTATCTGGCACATAATTTTCATATTTCTTCATTGGTTGAGTTGAACCGAAAGTTACGCGGTCACTTATCATTTTGTCCACATAATTCATGATTCGTTGATAGTCTCTGATTTTTCTAATCTTTGTAAAGTAATCGTTTTTTGGAGTTTTAAAATACATTATAGGCGATGTTTTATATTCGATCGCAAGTACTCTAGATGTTGGATATCTTAACCAGTTTTTTCGATCGGAAAAAACATTTTTCTTGTATGCAAACTCAGTCGTATGTTGTCTTTCATAGGCTGGGTTTGGTTTTGGGGTAGTATTGTCACCAATTATCTTATTGAGATATTTATTTTCATGAAGAGCTTTAATTAGGATGGTTAACAGTTTTAATGTTGTTCTATCTATATTTAATTTAGCTTCGTCCGATGGTATTCCTTCAGCGCTTCTGTTGACGAGGCCTAACCAGTCTTGCGTGGTTTTTATTTCGGCTTTCGGAATAATGTTGATTTCAAATACGAGAAGTATGCTCTGAAAAAGAAAATTATAGTATTAACTTTATGTTTTCCATATTATTATTTTATACACTTCAAATTTAAGTTATTTTAATTTTAAGAAGTTCAATCGTTCAAATATGAAATTGGTTATATATAATAAGCGGTTATTAGATCAGTACGATTTGTATAACATTTAACTTGAAAATATTATTAACATTAATTGACAATACTTACTTACTAGAGTGATATACATGTATTGGTTAGTCATAAAAGTGCAGCACAATGTTTTCTTCAAATAACTATTAAGTTAGATAATTAAATAACGAGTACAATTTGTTAATTTTTTATTAAGTGCGAGAGGTAAATCACACACCTTGAGAACAATCATTGGGTCAGTACGATATAAAATGAAATAAAATATATTTATAAGTGCCACATAGAAAATAATATTTAGTTAACTACTTCATTTTCGAAATGTTACATCTAAAGTCACCTTTGAGCTTAGAGAACACATAAGTTTGTAGTGTGTATTTATGTGTCTGTCTGTGGCATCATAGCTCTTGAACGGATGAACCGATTTTGATTAACTTTTTTCGTTTGAAAGGGGTCTTAATCGAGAGTGTTCTTAACAATGTTTCAAAATCTGTTCAGCCGTTTGAAGACCATCAGCTCTTTTTGTTTCGGTGTTTTAAGAGTTTCAATTTAAGTTTTTAATGTATGTATGTCTATCTGTATCCTTTGTATTATTTTGTAGGTTAAATGGCTTGTCATTAGATTATCATCATCGGTGGTCTTTTTATACAGTGTCATAAAATACTACTATATAGGTGTATAATACGACGCTCGTAAGAGGTTATATATTTGCTGAAACAACATGAAAGCATCTAAATCCCAGTATTATTACTGTTATCATCATCATCATCATCATTACAGTCTATCAAAAAACCATTGCTGAATATGGCCTCCCGATAGATTGCCTCAAAGGGTTATTTGACCTAATCGCCGCGATTAGCAGGCAGGTTGGCAACCGCAGCTTGTTACTATATTGAATTACTAGCTGACCCGGCAGACGTTGTTCTGCCCTTTCTGGCTGGTGATGAGTTTCATTTTTACACACACACTTTCCCATAGACTTTACACTAAATCCTCTTTATGACTCATGCAACCATCAGGAGCCATTATGACAATAAACTTAAAAAAAAAAGAAAAAAAACAAAACCCTTATTTTTTACTCTTCCGTAAGTGGATAAAAAGTTACCTATATGTTATTCATGATCATTTACTGCCTATGTACCGAATTTCATGGACATCCGTCCCGTAATTTTTGCATGAATCGTAAACACACAGTTTTTCTTCAGATTTATTATAATGTCCTCCAGACCGAATTTCGGTCACGGCGGCCAGCCACAATGGAGACTAGCCATCGGCGCAGGACAGGATTATAGTGCCCAAGTGTATGCGCAAGCACAGGTGCACTCTCTATTCCCTCACTCTCATAGACCGATGGGATGGTAAACCGACACGACCGGAGAGAGATAAGGGCGCAGGACCAACAGCTTTACGTGCTTTCCGAGGCACGGGGGTGAGACACCGCCAACTTCCTGACTCCGGGCAGCTACTGAGAATTTCTTGATGCAAATGCTCAATAACTAATTTTTTTTGCCCGACCCGGGATTCGAACCCAGGACCTCATGATCAGCAGTCGCACTACTACAACCACTAGACCAACGAGGCAGTCGTCTATTAGTCGGCAATTTATTATATGTATATCTTATGTTTCATTTCCCTGTTTGACCCTTTACTACACTCATGGGGTAGTGGGTTCTATTATGATGCAACTACACGGCATTGTATTGTTATCACACATATACATTTATATTCGATTAAGAAAAATCATTTTTACAGTTTTTGTTCACAAGCCGGGTTCCGAAAATGCTAGTGGAACTACCACACCTACCTACCTACCATAGAACACATAGCTTCGGAAAATAGAACAGAATACCGAAGACTAAAATTTGAAACTTTATCTCCCATGCGAGGGCTATGACAAAGCCTTTGGTTATGTTGAGATTTTGGCCATGCTGCAGTGAAATAAAATAAAATAGAATATATATTTTTCTACGACAAGTAAGATGTAAGAAAATGGAACGATAAGTATTTTTTGTTTAATCTGAAAAAGGATATAGTTTATTCATTCATTACAGCCCTTGGAATGCCACAAAGCACGCTCCTGAGCCACCTGCATCCATCGACTTCCTGCATGTCTCCATCTAGTGGCGGGCCACCCTACACTTCGCCTACCGATACGAGGCTGCCACTCGAGAACCTTTCTTCCCCATCGGTTGTCGATTCTTCGAGCTATATGGCCGGCCCATTGCCACTTCAGCTTACTAATCCGTTGGGTTTTGTCGGCTACTCTTATTCTACTACGGATATCCTCATTTTTAAATCTATCATGCAAAGAAGCCCCAAGTATAGCCTCTCTCCATAGCTCGCCGAGCGACATTGAGCTTCCTCATACGACCAACAGTGAAGGACCACGTCTCAGATCCATAAGTCATCACTGGTAACACGCACTGCTTGTACAATTTTGTTTAAAAGTAGGATAAAGTTATATGTTTTAATTAGTTATAAATTGAAGGTAAGTGGTATAAATATTTAACTATTTCATGTTTTTGCACCGCCTGTGTGCTCACCACCGCTTGGCCTTATGGGTGACTAGGAGGGAATGCCTTAAGACATTAAGTCCGCTAAGATTTTGTGAATATTATTACTCGTATATATTCATCCATGAATTAATGAATATATACGAGTATGTAAGTTTGAATTAATAAATAACGGCATGGTAGCGCAACAGCTAAGAGCTATTTGCGATGCTGAGGGGCGCTGAGTGCCCGAATACCGCAAGTAACAAGTGTTTGTAAATTTATAATAAATTTACAAACACTTGTTACTTGCGGTAAATTACAAACAGACACTTCAATATAGGTTGCACACAATGCCTCCACAACTTTTTTTAAGAAAAAAAGAAAGAATATGGCATCGTACATTTAATTTACATGCTAATAGGGAGAAACTGGCCTCTCAAACGCTCTATTCGTTTCTTATTATGTTAATTAAAATTTATATGTTTTGAGATGATAATTAAAATTTAAATTAATGCTAGGGTTATAATAAAAACCGGCCAAGTGCGAGTCGGACTCGCGCATGATGGGTTCCGTACCATCCTAATACACGTTTATAGTAGGGGAGCCCCTTTTTTATTATTTGTTGTTATAGCGGCAACAGAAATACATATTCTGTGCAAATTTCAACTGTCTACCTATTACGAATCATGAGATACAGCCCGCTGACAGACAGACTAATGGACGGACGGACGGATGGACAGCGGAGGCTTAGTAATAGGGTCCCGTTGGTTACCCTTTGAGTACGGAACCCTAAAAAGTAGATGCAAACATTGAAAGCGTAAGGGTATGGTCTTTTGAGAGAGCGTTGGCGAGACGTGCAACGTGGTGTCTAGACCAATAATATCCCCTAAACCGAACTTCGGCCACGGCGTCCAGGTGGGTCAACAAAGTCGATCTGCGCAGGACATAATTAAAGTGCCCAATTAAGTTGACTACTCCGTGGCGCAGTGGCTTAGTAATGGGTTGCAGCGCTGGGGGCCGCGGGTTAGAGTCCCGCACGGAACAAGTATTTGTATGGCCTACAAATAATTGTTCCGGGTCTGGATGGTTGTCCTTGTGCGACTAATGTTTGTAAGCTGCCTCTAGGATACAGGAGAAAATCCTAGTGTGGGGGTATTTTTTTTTTTAAAGTGACAGGGACGCTCTCAATTCCCTCACTCTCTTAGTCCGATGGTACGGCAATCCGATACGACCGGAGAGAGATCAGTCGCAGGACCGACGGCTTTACGTGCTTTCCGAGATACGAGGGTGAAACACCGCCATCTTCGGGATACTACTGAGAATTTCTTGTCAGGAAAACCCAGTAACTGATTTTGGCCCGACCCGCGATTCAAACCCAACGAGGTAGTCGGTCTAGATTATCATATATGTAATGTATTGAGTGTGGTGGCTACTGGAACTACACGCAACGACGAACGCTTTTGACTGAGGTCTTACACTAAATGCCTGACAGTCCAGCTGTTTTAACAGCAGAACGGGGTGATTTTTAATAAAACTTACAAACGTACTTAAAACTTTAAAAAAAAATCCAAATAAAAGTTCGAAATCAACTTTGTCACCCAGGCGCAGAGTAGGCAGCGTCTCGGTATTCTATAGGTTGCATTTCACATCCGAGAAATTGGTAAAGATACACAAAACATAACACGACGAATGTATAAACTTCTCGTTTTTGAACTCTGTTAAAAACAAGAAATTGCAAGGAATCGTAACAATTATTATGCGAAGGAAGGCGTTAATTCACAAAGAACTTTGTTCCAGCGCGTGGCGTACAATATTGAGGGCTAATAATTTACCGCTCACTAGATGTCGCTAGTTGGGGCTGAGGTGAAGCGATTTGTTACACAGTATCGCCATAAGTGAAAAGATGCGATTGAAATAAAAGTTTTCGGTTTCTAATGTTTAAACCTACTCGTATATACACAAAGAAATGCCTCAGTGGTCGCTATTTTGCATATTTTTAACTCTCTTTTTAATATTTCTACTTTTAAGCATATGTATAGTTTGGTTTATCCAATTCAATCTAATTAATTTAAAATATAACTAATGTTTCTGAAAGGAACATTAAAATTTATATTTTTGTAATAATTTCAATTCCCGTCCATAAAATTTGTCAAATATTTCACCTTGTTCCAAAGTGGCGCCGCCCTGGTGGCAGAAATGGGGGCATCAATGGCATTGATGCAACACGTCGTCTTCTCCGTATTCAGTGATTGGTTAATTGATAATCCCAAGTTTTTATTTCGATTATGTTTGATAATTTGTTTGTCATTTTGACATATAAATGTTTTATGTATTTTTGACGATGCTACGTAGCTATTGTAGCTCATGAACTTATGGACACACTAAGACACTTTCAAGAAGGCTACTGATGCTGATGCATTGTTGTCTCGACGACTGAGATGGAATGCCCATCCTGTTATATAATTATTGGGGCGGAGCATAGCGTAGCCATCTTATTTATACAATTCTTATTTCTATCTCCTCTCAAAAATAAATAATGGTCCGATTTCGATGAAACATATTATTTGTATGTAGCATACTAAAAAGCAAATAAATAAATAAATATGTTAATCTACGTAGTGTGAACAGTGGATAGTAATAATAATGTCCTCCAGACCGAATTTCGGTCATGACGGCCAGTCTTCAACGGAGACTAGCCATCTGCACAGGACAGGATTATAGTGTCCAAGTGTATACGCAAGCACCTGGCATTCTCTATTCCCTCAATTTCATAGACCGATGAGGCGGTAATTCGACACGACTGGAGAGAGATCAGGCGCAGATCAGGTGCTTTCCGTGGCTCCGGGAGCACCGGGCAAACTCCGGGCTGCTAATGAGAACTTCTTGACAGAAATACCCAATAACCGATACTGGCCCGACCTGGGATTCGAACCCGGGAACTCATAATCAGCAATCGCCTTATATATATATATATATATATATATATATATATATATATATATATATATATATATATATATATATCTTTGGGTTTAAAACCAAGGCCAGCAACTCTGCTTGAGAGTGTCTTTTGACAACAACCATTTAACAAAATGAATCTTCCTCCAGGGTACGCGCCCTCTGGCATTACCAAGCGTGATACTTAAGGAACATCTATAGAATTTTTTTATTGGATAGGGGTAGCTTGATTAAGAATCGACATGCAGATGCTTTGTCCTCACGTCTAAGGACTAAGAGGTACACATCGTTACCAGTACCTACAAGGGGCCGCTTCTCTTAAGAGTGGTATTATAACAGCGGAATATATATTTAAAGACACATTTTATCAAATATTAATTACAATACAAGTATAATGTAATAATGCTATCCCAATATTATAAAAAACAATTAAAAACAACGTGCACTAAACATGCAATGTCATCAACACGCCACACAACACACTTTCTCTAAATAACATCTAAAGCAACTTATTACAACGAACCACTTACAACAATTATGGTGACGGTGATCGCGGTGGAGACAGCGGCGCAAGCGCAGCCCTGCCGTATCTGACGTCTCCTCGAAAGCCTTAGGAACTCCTCGGTCCTCGCGTCAATTGTCCTGTATAAACCAAACTGTCTAACTCGCGAGCTGGTGCTCGAAACAGATTGGTCACTCGTCATCCTGCTATATCACATAACTAGTTGAAGGAATGCCCCCTTTGTTTGTTTGTTTGTTTCATTCACAAGCACGCGTACCTTGTGCGTCCGAACTGAAAAATGCGTTGGATTCTTATGCGCCGACTGCAATGTTTTTCTTCGAGATTGTTTCTACGTTCGGTGTAGTGATGGAATAGCTACTTTCGTTTCACTGTCGATAAAGTAATTGTTTAGTTGATTGGTACGCTACTAAGGTATTTTATATTCTATATTAATATAAATAATGCACACTGTAATAATATCATACAAATAATAAAAATAGAAGAATATACCGAATTTTTCTATTCACGCTGCTTATTCGCTTGTTATTCGACTATCCCAAAAATAAAGGTTTGTGACCTGCTGCCTCTTGCTTTAACAGTTTTGAAGTGCCTGGAGTTTTTGATTAATCACATTCATAGGCTATATTTTATTGTAATAATCTAATACGACGTTCTAAAAAACAATATTGCGCTTGATTTAAGTTTATTCTGACAAACGCGTAATTTTATGATTTAGTATAACAGACTGCAGTATTTTTATTTTATGATATTAGCATTCGTGTAATAATATCATTTTCGTACGTTGTAGAGTCACGCTGCAGCTATATTATGGTTGTAGCACGAATGGGACCGCTCGACCGGGGTAGAACCACGCTCTCATAGAATACCAGCATAAAATAGCAGCTTAAGCTTCGTATGGTGAATGTAAAGAATCGGAGACCCTTTTCACTGGAAACGAGGCATTCCATCTTAGTCCTTAGGTGTGACAACGCATCTGCATTTTGATTCTTAATTGAAAATAAGTGTAGATGTCTATGGTTACTAGATTAAGTGTGTCAAATTTCAGGACGGAAGGTAAAATAATCAGGTAATTGGTTTTATAATCAGGACAGCCACGATATCTATAAGAAAAAACAGGTTTTTATAGCCTTTTGGCCGCCATGAGTAAAGTTTTTTTGATGAGTGCTTTATAATTACTATTTGGGACTGATCTAATGAACGAATAATTTTTCGTCCAAACATTGGAAAAACTGCATATTCATCAGTGTTTTTCTTTTTCGGCGAATCAAAACTTGTTGAAGGATTAGTTATCGTTGTAGACTCTGAATTTGGTGGGAAAATATGAAAATGAAACGCAGAAATATTTTAATGTCAGCTTAAGCCGCCTATCGATTATGCGCTCCAAAAGGTCGAACATTGGTGCGCGTTCCAGCGCCGCGAAATGGACACCGCCTTGGAATGCGCGCCAAATTGTTCGTTGGAACTCTCAAACGTGGAGCGGGCCGTTCCATACATCTGGTGTCGGTTTTTTTACCACGTATCAAAGTAGTTAAGTTTTGGCGCGCGCGCCAGTTAGGACGGTTGTTTTCATCATTCGTGTGTTCGTTACGTTCCGAGCTATGGATAACCAGAGTTTCCGTAAATTGATAAAATTATATGAAAGTTGGAAAAATTTACTTTGCCAGTATCGGCGGGAGGTGCTCTTCAAACTAGGTAAGACACATCATTTTCTTTTATTGAGCGGATATTGGCAAAGTAAATTTTTCCAACTTTAATATAATGGATTTCCGCAAAGTAACGCCTGATTCTATTAATTATAAAATTATATGGTTCAAAATAACTGCTGTGGAATAGCAAAAGTCGTTTTTATCATAATAAAGCGCTCAGAGAAGATGCATGGAACTATGAAAGCGGCAGTTGTTCGTACACGACCAATATCCATGTTGAACGGTCATACACTGGAACGGCTGCCGCGCGCGCCAGGCGTGCTTAGTTGATACACTTCGAACATTTGGAGCACGTTTCGCGGAACGCACTGGTCAGCGCGGCCATTCATGACGCGCGCTCCAGGAGCGCGTAATCGATACGTCGCTTTACAGATTTATTCATTTTTGCTGTCAAAATTATCGATCAAAGTACAACTACGGAGGTTAGTGAAATATCGGGATATTTGGCGTCCCGATCAAGGGTGAATCGGGACCTGTCACCGTATCCCTAAAAATCGGGACACCACAACACTAGCCACAGCGTCCATTTACCATCAGGTGGACTGTGTGCTCGTTTGTCACCCTTATTCTGTAAAAAAATCTAGAAAAGTTAAGAATACGTGTCCTAATTTGGTTTAGCTTTTAAAGTTCAGCATGTATTGGTTTCGATATCGATACGTACATGTTATAATGTAGTGTACAACACTCAAGGCAGTGAAGCGCGGAGATAGCTTGCTCCGCACCAAACGCTCGCACTTGAGAGAGAAACGTTTTATCGAGATGCGTCCATATAATATTGCTTGTGAAGATTTTTAATTTTTAAACTTTCTTTTTTTTATTTTCGGAAATTTTAAATTGATCAGTCATTCATTCATTACAACCTGTCAAAAGAGCTCTTATGACCACAGGGATATACAATCGACTGCCTCATTGGTCAAGTGGTCGTAACCGCGATTGCCGATCATGAGGGCCCAGTTTCGAATTCCGGGTCAGGCCAAAATTAGTTATTGGTTTTTCTGTTAAGAAATTCTGAGTATTCGGAGACATTAACTTGGCGATGGTTTACCCCCGTGCCTCGTAAAATACATAAAGCCGTTGGTACTGTCTCTGATCTCTCTCTGTTCGTGTTGGATTATCTTCCCATCGGACTATAAGAGTGAGGGAATAGGGAGTGCACTTGTGCTTGCGTATACACTCGGGCACTATAATACTGTCCTGCGAAGATGGCTAGTCTACGTTGAGACTGGCCGCCGTGACCGAAATTCGGTCTGGAGGACATTAATGAAAACCGCAGGTTTTCATTATTTTGTGTTCTTACCAGAAGATGTTGCTGCCTATCTCCAGCCTCATTTCCCTTTCTCGCCTCTTAAGACACCAACGAGATTATTCGAGATAACTGGATTCTCTTATGCTGCCATTAACGGCAAAATCTGTCACTAGTAGTTATAGTACAGAACGCCCGTTATGGAGCCACGCTGTTTCGTATTTTTTTAATAGTATAAGGGTGACAAATGAGCACACAGTCCACCTGATGGTAAGTGGCCGCTGTTGCCCATAGACATCTACATCTATCTTCGTTAGCGAATTTAAATGCAGATGCGTTGTCAGCCGTGAGGACTAAGATAGAATGCCTCTTTTCCAGTAAAAGGGTATCGGTTCTCTACACTCACCATACGAAACACAGCAGCATTAAGCTGCTATTTTACGCTCATATTCTGTGAGAGCGTGGTCCTTCCCCGGTCGAGCCGACCCATTCGTGCTACAACTATACTATTAATATAGCTGCAGCATGGCTCTACCACGTATTATGGCTGCAACAAAAATATAAATCGGCTCGGGGGGAAGGACACAAAATAGCAGCGTAAATTGAAGCATAATGTTGCTCTCTATTGTATTGTGAGGGACAAGAACTGGAGACTTCCTTCACTGGTGGAGGCATTCGATGTCAGTCCTCAGGCGTGACGACGCATTTCTGCATTTCGATTCTTATTCGCGCTTAGATGTAGGTGTATAAGGGCCGCAGCATCCATTTTGTATTAAGATGAATAGTGTGCTACTTTGTCAGCATTACTTTAAAATAATTTGTATTAACTAAGGGATGTGTAGGAGGAAGATTGCCAGAATACAAAAATATTTCTTGAAATTTTCATTTCAAAAAATATTCTAATATTTCTTGAAATGCCAATTTCGTCACTACGCGGCAAACTGTATTGATTAATGAATGAGATGCTGGAAGGAAATGACCAAAGGTGCCTCGAATTCAGTTACTTGCGTATTATAAAATTTTAATCCATGGGTCAATACTCTTCAGTACGGGGTACGGGTTATGTATTAAGGTCTCTTATTTAGGACGATATTATTTTACACCAACGGGATATAATAAAGGGACGAATTACCTTTCATCGTTACCACATGGTTAATGATAATGAATATCACCCATAGAGTATTGTTCCCTCAGTTTAGCGTAAAACTAAAATAGAATAGAACAAAATGCAAATTACATATTTTCTGCCGCAGAAGTGAAAGTAGTTTATTGTGAATTGCGCCCTGGTGGAGTGAACAAGAGTTTACAAGCCTGTAATATCAAAGAGAGAAAGAGAGAGAGGGAGAGAGAGATTCTGAGAGGCGCTTTTAGAGTGAAGAGTCTTTTCGACTGATAAACTGCCCCAGGGTGGTGATGAAATGACAAATCCCCAAAAGGTATAAGCTATAATTATGTTCTTTTATATTATTATGTAGCTTTAAATAACGATGTTTCTTTCATTCTTTATTTCTTTCTTTCTTTCTACATCATCACGATAACAAACTTCATCTATAAATAGCACAGTGAAATCCGGCGGATATTACGAATGAATCTTTATGAGTTCACAACAAATTGTGTTTAGGTACACTGTTCGCTCACAAAACGGCCCTTTCTCTCTAATCCACGTAGTTTTGAATGAACATAATTATATGTATGTAACATATTCATAGTTGTTTTTTAAACAATATCACCATTTGGCGGCAAATATTGACTTATACCGATACGACTTAGGGACCTTCAAGAAAAGAGCCTAGTCCTTTTTAAAAGGCCGGCAACGCATCTGCAATTCCCCAGGTGTTGCAGTCGTTCATGGGCGGCGGTAGTCACTTAACATCAGGTGAACCGCATGCTCGTTTGCCCCCTCTCCTATATAAAAAAAAGAAACTTAAAGTAGTTGTATTGCAATATCTTGCATTGGTATATTATTTTTAACCAACTTCAAAAAGGAGGAGGTTCTCAATTCGAGCGTATGTTTTTTTTTGTATGTATGTTACGCGATATATTCGCTGACTGTAACCAATTTCGATGATTCTTTTTTATTAAATAGGTTATACTTCAAGGGTGGTCCCATATAAATTTGGAGAAAAATGTTCACCCCTAAGGGTAGCAAATAAATAACTCCTTTTTTAGCAATTTGAAGACGGTTTTAAAATTTTGTTAAAAGTTATAATTATGTATAATTCTATCATCCCGGCAAGTTTAATATTTCTAAAATAAGGACTTCCCGGGTCTGGACTTGTGCAATTTATTACATACTTAACTGCGTCCGAGATATAGGAAAAATCCTAGTGGGGTAACTTTTAAAAAAAGAAAAAGATTAAAGATTAGTAATCACATATTTTAACCATGTCAATATGCCAATTATGCTTCTGTCACAGAGGACATAATATTTGAAATCTAAGGATTTTACTAAACCGAAGTCCATATTATTATTATCTTTTATTTAAACGTTACCCCCACACTAGGATATTCTCCTGTATCGTGGAGGCAGTTTACAAACATAAATTGCACGAGGACAAACATCCAGACCCGGAACAATTATCTGTAAGCCATACAAATACTTGTTCCGTGCGGATTCGAACCCGCGACCCCCAGCGCAACAACTCATTGCTAAGCCACTGCGCCACGGAGCCGCCATATTAGCGTAGTCGCGGAAACTAGCTACTATTAAATTAATTTTGGTATCTTCTTTATAACAAGCAAGTAGTAAGCCTATGTAATTTAGTTTAAATATATGAATGGTTCATAGTTTATAGTCAAAAATCTAATCTAATGTATAAAAATGTACACGTTTAATATTAAATATATACGTTTAATACAAAAATGTAACACGTTTACGTAGTAGAGCCATGCTGCAGTTATATTAATAGTATAGTTGTAGCACGAATGGGTCGGCTCGACCGGGGAAGGACCACGCTCTCACAGAATATGAGCGTAAAATAGCAGCTTAATGCTGCTGTGTTTCGTATGGTGAGTGTACAGAACCGGAGACCCTTTTTACTGGAAAAGAGGCATTCTATCTTAGTCCTCACGGCTGACAACGCATCTGCATTTAAATTCGCAAACGAAGATAGATGTAGATATCTATGGGCCACAGCAACCACTTACCATCAGGTGGACTGTGTGCTCGTTTGTCACCCTTATTCTATAAAAAATTGTCCCTTGGGTGTGGTAAGTTGCGATTTAGGGCAAACCATACTGGAGCGTTCTTTAAGGAAGGACATATTACCGTTTTTTTTCATGCGAGCAGCTATGCAGGTCTAGAAAGACCAGGATCACTGCGACCTATAAGATCTATTGTGATCGCTGCTATGGCTTTGCTTAGCTGTGAGCAATTTCAAAAATTAAGGGTCCACAATCAATTAGGATGCGCAGAGGTGTTTCTTCAGCTAAGGAGCAGAAACAATGCTGCAGTACACATATTACCTTTACAGCCTATTAAAGTCCACTGCTGAACATAGGTATCCCCCATAGATTGCCTCATATAGAATATTTGCGGGTTGGCAACCGCAGTTTTTTTTTAATTTTTAGTCGTTATTAGGAAGACGCTGTTGCCCATCTTTTTTTATATGAGATGGGGCAAGCGAGCATACGGCTCACCTGATATAAGTGACTACCGCCGCCCATGAACAATTGCAACACGTTGATGAATTGATGCGTTGCCGGCCTTTTAAAAACGAGTAGGCTCTTTTCTTGAAGGTCCCTAAGTCGTATCGGTCCGGAAAAATTGCAAGTGGTATTCGATTCCACAAGGAAGTTGTGCGGGGAAGAAAAATTCTTCTAAATCGTGGTAGAGCCATGCTACAGCTGTATAAGTAGTATATATAGTTGTAACACGAATGGGTCGGCTCGACCGGGGTAGGACCACGTCTCACAGAATACCAGCGTAAAATAGCGGCTTAACACTGCTCTGTTTCGTATCCGGGGAAGAACCACGCTCTCACAGAATACCAGCGTAAAATAGCAGCTCAACAATGCTCTGTTTCGTATGGTGAGTGTAGAGAACCGGAGACCCTTTTTACTGGTAACGAGGCATTCCATCTTAATTCTCACGAGTGAATACGCATCTGCATTTAAATTCGTAATTGACGATAGATGTAGATGTCTATGGGCCACAGTAACCACTTACCATCAGGTGGACTGTGTGCTCGTTTGTCACTCTTATCCTATAAAAAATCGCACAGTAGTGGACCGCCAATCATCCAGATGGTACGGATGGTATTTCGAGTTCCGTCACGATGTGCAATGGTGAAATGGTGCTGCTGAAATTAGTTCGAACAATTCCTCTGAACACTCCCCGTGGTAGATAAGACAGAATATCCAAAGAGATGCAACATCTCTTCGCAGCGCCAGTGAGTCAAGCCGATCAGAAAGAGCTCGGTCGCCGACGATTCGAACCGCTCTGCACTGGATGCGATCAAATGGAAGGAGCTGGCACTGGGGAGCCCCGGCCCAGAGATAGGAACAGTATTCCATGTGCGGCCGAACCTGCGCTTTATAAAGTTGCAGGCGGTGTGCCGGCATGAAATACTGTCCCGCTCTGCTGAGCACGCCAAGCTTTTTAGATGCAAATTTGGCATTCTCTTCCAAGTGACCACGAAACTGCACGTCATTCGATATGCCGACGCCGAAGATTCCGATACTGGCTGAGGCAACAAGGAGAGTGCCCTGAAACTGAGAGACAAAGGGGTTCTTTTTAGCGGTAAACGCGCAAACGTGTATCTTCTGGGGATTGAACTGGACTAGATTTAGTCGCCCCAGTCCGACTTAAGGTACAATTTTTTTTCGGTACTCGGCGACGTTTTCCCAAGAAATATTTGCACGGCCGTTGTGTAAAGCACACCAGTGCTGTCGTCCGCATAGCAATGAATGTTACCGGTTTGCAACATATAATTGATATGCAGAAGAAACAGCGTTGGTGATAGCACGCAGCCTTGTGGAACACCAGCGTTAATAGGCTTATAATCGGAGCATGCACGATACGATCTTGATGCTCCGATCTCCCAGGAAACTGGTGATCCAATTGTACAATTTCTCAGGAAGCCCATAGGAAGGAATCTTCGAAAGAAGTGCTTTGTGCCAAACCCGATCGAATGGCGATGATGGCGATAGGCCTGTAGTTGAAGTGATCAGAGCGGTTACCTTTTTTAGGGATCGGGTGCACGAAAGCTGTCTTCCATGAATTCGGGGCAACGCCTAGGGAGTAGGAGTACGGAAAAGACGCGTTAGAACCGGTGCCAACTCTGGAGCGCACGTCCTCAGCACAATTCCGTCAGGCCCTTCCTCCTCACTCCTCTCCCTGGACATCCACAAGTCCAGGGAGAGGAGTGCTTCTAATCTCTGATTTTTGATTTGTCATTTTTACTTGTATAAAAACGTTACGGTATAGTTCTAGCGGTAACTAGATGGTAGGACTCATTTTCTAGCCAGGACTTCGTCTGGGTAGACACTATCCTCTTACCTATTAATGCCGACAAATAGTCGTGCCTGCAGCGTTGTGTTCCGGTCTGCAGGGTATAGAGAGCCAGAATAATTACAGACGGGTCGCTATTAAAATAAACTTCATTCAGAATTTAATAGTTCGTAGTCGACAAAGAATTACGTAAAAGCTAAAAGTCTATTATAATCACTTTCGCGGACACTACCACGAATAACGAGCACGCAAGATCGCAATTAATTTAAATGTAATAGGCACGTGATTCGTTGCCTGCATTTGGAACCACGCATAATAGTTAAAATTTGAAGTAAACATAGCATAAAAAATAACTCCAATATAGCAAAAAGAGAGACGACTTACTAGCGTACATTTTCGTGCTTGATGGCGTTACAGAGCGCATGTTTGATTTTTGAACGGCCTAGAAATAACATTTTTATTTATACATTGAAGTGACAATGGAACTTACAGTATACCTGATGGTAAGTTACAACAAAGAATACTGCAGATGCTTTGTACCTCTACGAAATAAGATGGAATGTCTCACTGTCTGTAATTATACTGGATCTCGACACCCTTCAGACCACATAAGTAAATACCACTATTTGGCGGCAAAAAAGGTAAGAGTGTGATACTTATGGGCTTTGCTCGGAGTGGTAGCTACGAAAAGGGCTTTACTCGGAGTTTTTCTTCGCGATAGACTTAGAAATCAGATTATTCACGGTAAAACCAGAGCAACCAACATTGCTCAACTTTATTTATTTATTTATCAGTAAGCTCTTCAGCTTCTGGCACTGGGTCAACCATATAGCTCGCAGAACCGACAACCGATGGGGAAAAACCAATGAAAATACTGCTGCCTACCCAGACACGCTCCTAGGCGGAAACGGAAATACTACCTAGAAATAACTATTTCTCTTTGTATAAAATAAAAAGTGACTTTTTAATATTATTAAACTCGTGTTATTAAACAAATGTGAATCTAAACCATCTAGGGACCCATTCAAATACACATAAAAAAATTCACAAAAATCAAAAGTTTTTGAGTTTTAATGAGACTAACGGACAGCAATAGATTTTTATATGTAGATATTATGTCCCTTTATTTTTAAGCTTTGTTTTATGTCGTTGGCTCAACAAGACTGCTCTTTATTATTTTGAACTAGCTGTGGTGACCGGCGCGTTGCTGCCACAGAGAAAATAATTGTTGATATATCGTTTTAAATTTGGAAGAATTATATTGTTTTTTTTTTATAGAATAAGGGTGACAAACGAGCACACAGTCCACCTAATGGTAAGTGGTTGCTGTGGCCCATAGACATCTACATCTATCTTCGTTTGCGAATTTAAATGCAGATGCGTTGTCAGCCGTGAGGACTAAGATAGAATGCCTCTTTTCCAGTAAAAAGGGTCTCCGATTCTCTACACTCACCACACGAAACACAGCAGTGTTAAGCTGCTATTTTACGCTGGTATTCTGTGAGAGCGTGGTCCTTCCCCGGTCGAGCCGACCCATTCGTGTTACAACTATACTATTACTATAAGCTGCAGCATGGCTCTACCACGTAAAAAATTAGGAATGATAATACATTAATTGAAGTCAAATTATATTTACTTTCAAATAAATGTGTCGATGCGATACGCATGCCACCTGCTGTAAGTTAATTGTACTATGCCTATAACCTTCGCGCAAATGCAAGCAATAAGTTGACAGTTTTAGCGCAATTTGAAGAACGGCATGGCAGCGCATAAAATACGAACAAACAAATATAAATTTTTAGGTATATTATAATAGATTTCATATCCTACGTACTACAGGTTGCTGCAAAACACAAAGAAACTTTCCTTGCTCCCAATTTCTGGCCCTTTGGGGTAGTTATATTGCGTACACAGGGACGCACCAAAGAAGAAAGTTCCCTAGTGTTATATTTTTGGTTAAGGTAGGTATAAAAGTAATTTGCTATGTCTTTGACGAAATAAAGATATTTAATTGTAATTTATTATATTGAATGGAGGTTTATAAATTTAAAAACACTGTTTATTTCAATATTTTCATTTTTTTATTTAAAATATATCTTTACAATCTTAAAAATAAAATTAGTAATAAAAGGCAGTGTCGATTGCTCGTTATTTTGAGTATTAACCATTAATTATAATGTTACATATTATGTAGATATTAAAAAATAACCACAATTTGTTTTTTTTTTCCTGATGACCAATATATTAAGTAAAGAAGCAGGAGTCAATACTGAAACAATTTTTTTTTAGATTAACTTAGTGAATATTCACAGGAAATTGTCCCTTAACATTTTCACAGTTGGTCATGTAAGAAGGAATAGCACGAAAATTAACTGATATCACAAAAAACAAACACTACCCTTGCAACTTCTAGAAGAAGAAAGAACTAAGTTTGGTATCACATTATGTATGGCATCTTAGAACGAAACGTTTTAGTCTAACCTAGAAATTGAATGGGATCTTCGGTCGGTCGTAGAAGTAACCCTGATCAGGTACAAATGGCGGCCGGGTGGTGTAGGGTACCCTCGTGGTCGATGGTGGAGTGTAGATAGGTCGTCTGGTGGTTGGTGGCGAGATGTATACAGGATTTTTTGTGGAGAACGTTGGGACGTATGGTCTTTGGGTTGTAGTAGGTAGGGGGAAGGGAGTGGAGGGTTTGGGATAGGTGTAACCTGGGGTGGGGCTTGTAGGTCTGGGGGTGGGTGGTGGCGGTGGCTGCCTCGTAGTCGGTCTTGTTGTAGGTGATGGTGGGGGTGGTCGGGTGGTGGGTGGAGGTGTGGGTCGACGTGTTGTCGGTAAAGTAAAAGGTATACTTGGAACAGGATAAGTGTATCCAGTTGTTCTATAGTCGGGGATTATTGTGGAGTAAGTTGGAGGCCGCCTTGTTGTTGTAGGGGGTGGTGGTGGTGGTGGTCGCCTTGTTGTTGGAGGTGGGGGTGGCGGTGGTCGCCTTGTGGTCGGAGGTGGAGGTGGCGGTGGTCGCCTTGTGGTCGAAGGTGGGGGTGGTGGCCTTCTGGTTGTTAGGGGAGGTAAATAGGTAGAGGGTGGCCGAGTTGTAGGTGGTGGTGGTGGCCTCGTCGTCGGTGGTGGCGGAGGAGGTGGTGGTCTCTTTGTTGTTAGGGGTGGTAGATATGTTGAAGGTGGTCTGGTTGGTGGAGGTGGTGGTGGTCTTGTCGTTGATGGCGGAAGGTATGTTGAGGGTGGTCTCGTAGTTGGCGGTAAGTAAGTTACAGGTCTAGGGGTTGTGGGAGGTGGTGGTGGTCGTGTCGGAAGAGTGAAAGGATTTTTAGGAATAGGATATTCGTAGCCCGTTGTTCTGCTAATATCGATCAGCGTGCTGTATGTTGGTGGAGGTGGGGGCCTTGTTGGAGGTGGGGTCGGTGGAGGTGGAGGCCTAGTTGGAGGTGGGGGTGGTCTGGTCGGTGGTGGGGGTGGCGGCGGTGGTGGCCTCGATGGTGGCGGCGGCGGCGGTGGTGGGGGGAAAGGTATCTTCGGCTTCGGATAGAAGTACCCATCCTCATTCAGATTAGCCTCAATCGGAGCACCTAGCACAGCGTAGTTCTGATTGTAGAAGCTCGAGACATCTCTTTCTAAGCGGTCCGCCTTGCACGTGTGGTAAACTGCAAGCAGGACCACTGCAATATGCAGTGACAGCCTCTGCAACAGATAAACAAGATTGGTTAGTCACACGACTTATATTTTTGTATGCTGGCGGCTTCACCACAGACTCGGCGGTGAAGGAAAACATCGTGAGGAAACCTACATGTCTGTAAAATTAAAAAAAAATATTTCTAAGACATGTGAAAACCGCCAATACGCATTGGGGCAGCCCGTGGACACTTCCTTGCCATAATGAGAGAAAGCTTGTGCCGAGCAGTGGGATATTTAGAGACTGCAACTTCATTTTTTTACTTTTTCTTGACGGCTTAACCGTGTCGTCGATACGGTTGGCAAATCACCTGCCAAACGTGGCAACCCTCTTGTGAACCAATCTATGGGGAGGCCTATGTTCAGCAATGGACTTTGTCAAACTGTAAAGATGATGATGATGATGTTGAGGGCTTAAGACCCTTGTAATACGGTGTGTTAGCATAAAACCGTTACCTTGCTACCCGAAATAGTCGAGTCAATTACAATAATTAGTACCTACTAAAGCGGGAGAATTATTGAGAAAAATTTTAGAAAAAAAAAACAACGTACGTCCAGCCTGAAAGATGTCTTAGGGGGGAAATGTTTTATCTTAAAAAGGCCTTAAAAGGCAAATTTGATTATACAAGTATAGTACATATTATACAGATCTACTGATAATCCATGTAATGAATTATAACATTGATGTATATTACAAAATTGTTTGTTCATCGCATTACATATTAACAGCACGTTTAAATAAAAATAAATTATAATATGAGGTGTTTATAATAAAATGCAATTTACAACACATACAAAGTGTGATATTTATTTATATAATTATTGTGCGTGAAAAAAATCGTTCGTCAAGATTTAAGTTTCTTAAACGCCGGGCCTTCTGGAAAGTATATTAAAAAGGTTAAGTTAATTTTTGCTTTTAAAAAATTGCAGGCGTTTGATTTCAAATTAAATGGCAAATATTATAATATTATATTATTAATAATATTCCAAATTTATATCTATTTTTTTTACAAAAAAAAAGAGAGTAGACAAACGAGAATGCGGCTCACTTGATGTTATGTGACCACCGTCGCCCGTGAACAACTGCAACACCAGGGGAATTGCTAGGCAGGTGCGTTGATGGGCTTTTAAAAGGAGTAGGCTTTTCTTTATTCCCTTCCATTGCATGAAAATATATTTCTAACTTGTTGAAATAATGGCATAATTTAACCTTTCGGTCCGCGCCCGAAATTAGTTTAACCTTGTTGTAGCATTGGCAGTGTCAGTAGGTATGTCAATTACGTAACGGTATTATCATAATTTGAAGTTGCATGAATCTATTGATTTAGTCACGAACGACAAAATGTATTAAGAAGCCCAAGGTGTTCTAGCTGCGCTTCGTATTTGCTGCTACGAATAAGTACTTATGTTACCCTATTAAGTGAGTAATTCTTGTATTAGTGTAAAATACCTACTCTATGTCAACCAGTGAATAGGTTCACAAGTTTGTAAGAAAAGGCAGATTATTTAAAGTGAAAACTTCTTAAGGCACGTTGGGCACTTTTGGGATGGGAAAAAGCACTGAACTCTCGTGATCGTCACGCTTAGATACATAAAGTTGATGAAAGTAATGTTGAAAATCCAATTGATTAAATTTTATAAAATTGATATTGTGTATTTATAAATTTGTTCGTATTATATAGATAATAATCATTCTTTTTCATGTAAAACAGCTCAATAAATGAAAATGTTATTACCTACTTATATTAATACGTTGATAAAAATAATTTATAATACATAATACTTCCAAATTAAATATTTCTTAACAACCCAAAAATAATGTTTATAAGTTTGTGAAGCTAAGAAGTTTCACTTCTGACGTGCAGTCTACGACTGCTGGTTTTTTTTAAATTCCGTATTCTGAGTAACTACCGACTACGCAGGACATACAAGTGTTCGCGGGCACATGTATTCGTATCGTATCGCCAATGTAAAACGTATGTGATATGGATGTCTTGTTGGTCTAGTGGTCTCGAGAGCGACTGCTAATCATGTGGTCCCGGATTCGAATCCCAGCTCCACACAAAAATTATTTATTGTTCTTTTTTTGTCAAGAAGTTCTCAGTTGCAGCTCGGAGTCTTACCGTCTTTTAGCTTTTTTGGCAAGTACCTTTAAAAAGTTTTTTGCTCTTAATTTTTTTATTGTGCCTCGGAAAGCACGTAAAACAGTTGGTCCTGATCTAATCTCTCTACTGACATCTTGGGCGGCTGTGCCGTTCCATCCGACTATGAGAGTGAGGGATTAGAGTGAACACCCGTGCTTGCGCACATACTCGAGCACAATCCTTTTCTGCGCAGATGGCTAGTCTCCCTAGACGGGCCGCTGTGGCCGAAATTTTATCTGGAGGTTATTATGCAACAAGATTGGAAGTAGGCTAGGATGAGTAGCGTAGGGATAATCGCACCACAACCAGTAATACGATTATAACCGGAATATAACTGGTTGGATATCGTGGTTTTTTAATGATCTTTTTTGTGTTTTATCGTTCACTGATCAGATTTAGGCTTATCGTACCATACCGTGCTCCTGTTGCACAAAAACCACGAGTATTTAGAAGAGGGAATCAATGTGATATAATAATGTGTGGAACTATAGAGATTAATGACATTGTCACCTTTGAGTGTATCTTCGCAAGTCCGTATATTCGACAGTAAATGCAAACAACGTCTCTTCGCAAGTCCAATGATCAAGCCGTTTAGAAAGAAGTCGGTCGTCTACGATTCGAGCGATTCGGTTTAAATTGATCTTATGCAATTGATGTAGCTGAAAAACAGCGTGCTATAAAATAATAAAAATAACATAGGCATGTGTGTATAGAATTATATTATGCAATTAATGAAGCTATCAAACAACGTGGAATAAAATGATACAAATCACGTAGGCCTTTGTGTATAAGAATCATATCGACTGGAGGTTATTTCCATCGCTCTGTTATTTAAAACAAATAAACATGTATCACCTGACGCCTACATCGACATAACTTTGTCTTTAAATTATTGCACCAATAAGCATACATTTTTATAGATTAAAGATGACAAACGAGCACACTGTCCACCTGATGGTAAGTGGATGTTGTCGCCTTGATACCTACGTCTTCGAATAATAATCAAAACGTAGATGCGTTGTCACCCTTGAGGACTAAGATGGAATGCCTCGTTACCAGTAAAAAATCTTCAGTTCTTTACACTCACCATACGTAAACACATTTTAAATGGTATTTTGTGAGTGCATAATATGATCCTACTTCGGTCAAGTCGACCTATTCGTGCTGCTACCATAATATAGCTGCAACGCGGCTTTACCACGTTGAATTCATATTTGAGTTGTATACCTATCAACAATGTTAATTTTGTTGAACATCTTACACTATTAGATGAATAATTTTATTTATATACTTGGTGCTTTAAGAAGCTACTTACTATCAGGTGGACTGTAACTCGTTTATCGTTTTTACGTTGATTATAAATATTTTTTCTTCTCTTTTAAAGTAAATTTATACATCAATAGATCCGACTGTGTTTACCAAACATGATATAGATATATTAAACCTTCATATTTTATTGATTAATTTGTATTTTGATCTACGCGAAAAGAGTACATATAACTAGAAGGCTTGCAGTGAACCGTCTTAGAAGAATAAAGAAAAATAAGAGTAGGTCTCGTGCCTCCAGAATTCTTCCACTGAAATTCTAAAAGAAAAATTTCTTTCTTCATTATCACACACTAATAAAATATAAAAACAGCAAACAAAATTTATTCGTCTATGTTATTCCACAATTCGTAGTGTATTCAAGACCTAACGATAGCTAGTATTTGGACGTATCATCTAAGGCCAAATAATGTGCGACAGGTATAACTGCAGCCAACGGCGAATGACGTTCCTTGCTTAAATAATACCTGGTTCTTTAGCATTCGTTTCGTAGTGATTATAGGTATATTCTTTAGGGCCGGTCTTTACACACCATTAGTATTCGTGAGCTTGGGTTTCGATTTAACGTAATTAATCTTGGATCCCAAGCCGAAGTATCTTCTCAATGTATTTTTCTTATTTTCAATAGCCTCACAAAATATTTGTGGACTATCAAGTCACATGCATTTCCGAGGGTCGTTTTGAAATGCAAACTTCAGATAACAGACAGAATAGGTACACAGATTATATAAAACTTGTTGTAATCAAATATTTTAAATATTAAAATTATTGCTATTGCCACGGGCAAAGCACACGAAATGTTCACTGTCAACATTTGTAATATTTAGATATTTACGTAAAATATTCCAATAGAAATGAACCTGACTCAAATGTTGCGACAGAGACAAACAAACGCGACGACAAACATTTAGAAATGGCGGGGTCTGTACTTTGTCAGGCAAAAACAATGAACCTAAAATGGTGGAAAGAATCGCTTTGACACTTAAGTTAGGTTACTTATGTTGCAAGGTCTGGTTACACCACATCGAAAGTATGAAATTCATTTGGTTATGTAAGTAATTATATTTGTAAGAAGGTTTCGAGAGAGTTTTTAAAATTTAAATTAGCTCGAAAAATAATAATGCCTGTTCTTGAGTAGTTAGCAACTTCTGTGAACGTTTCATTTTATACTCTGCTGCACATCTCGCTGGGAAAGTGTGGAGATAATGTTCAGGTATCGGTCAACATTAAATACTAGTTACTTAAGCAGTCTACACCCGAATTATAGAACACTTATATGGTAAAAAAAGACAGTGATGTCAAAGTAAATTATATCCCGATATTTTACGTGGTAGAGCCACGCTACAGCTATATTATTAGTTGTAGCACGAATGGGTCGGCTCGACCGGGGAAGTACCACGCTCTCACAGAATACAAATATTGAAATTAAAAAACATCCTAATTTCAATAGAGAAGATGGATGGGTGCTGCCATCTGCTTGGGATCTTATAATTAACAAAATTAAATCCAAACCCAAGCATACCACTGCAAGACTTCAAGATACTGTAAGCTCATTCTGCGAAGATCGAACCAAAAATTAATATTAAAAAACTGAAGGTTGCCGGGCTAACTATGACATCGGGACGTCAAACATCTCAGGCCCCCCCCGTGACCATGGGTTGCTGTAAAGCACCCGGAACGTCGGGAATCAAAATAGTAAAATTAAACGCGATAAAATCCGTAAAAATAGTTTTATTCAATAATAATAAATTATTTATTTCGTCAAACATTAAAGTTACATTATATGATCAGTGATTGAGGTCACCTAGTAAGCAAAATAATGCCTGTAACAGGTGACTTCGCTCTTCCATAGCTAAAAATTACATTATTAACGATATAAAGTAACTAATAAGGAATAATAAAGATAGTAAAAACATGACTTTAGTATCCTACCATCAGTCTCATAGCATTAATACATCAATAAATCAATAATTATTAGGTTGTATTTCATATATGTAGTGTGTAAGTGTATTTGGTAGTTGTAGTATGTGATGTTGTATATAAATTTGTGCATGTTGTGTGAGTAGTGTGTGAGTATGTATTAAGTATGGATGTATGTATGTGTATATGTTCTTTTAGTAGCTGTATTGTAATAATGTCTCTGTTTCCTCATAATTTAAGGGAGTTAAAAAAATTGTAATCAATTTCTTACATTCGTTATATGTTTTGCTGTAGATCTCTAGTTCTTTGTTCAATTTGATATATAGTAAACCGGAGCGATTTGAGTATTGTTTAATAGCAAATGCAGTTTTGGTTGTATTTAATACAGCAACTGCAAAATAGCAGCTTAATATTGCTGTGTTTCGTATGGTGAGTGTAGAGAACCGGAGACCCGTTTTACTGGAAACGAGGCATTCCATCTTAGTCCTCAGGAGTGACAACACATCTACATTTTGATTTTAAATCGAGGATAAATGTAGGTGTCTATGGGCCACAGCATCCACTTACCATCAGGTGGACTGAGTACTCGTTTGTCACTCTTATTCATTAAAAAATATTGTAATAAATTGCAGATTAAATAAAAGGAAACAATAATAATAATGTTCTCCAGACCGAATTTCGGTCACGGCGGCCACTCAACGGAGACTAGCTATCTGCTCAGGACATGATAATTTTTCTAACAATTTAATTGTGAATAACAAATATTTTTAAAACTTTGTATATCTTATAAAATTAAATAGTGATAGGATAAATTTGCAATTACCTTCTACAAACAAAGTCTCGGTGCAATTAGGGTTGCCATTAGGATTTCATACTCAATCAGTAATTTAAAACTTTGTGAACAATTAAAATGTAATTTTGTTTAAAATTAAATTTCTAATGTTTCTCGCACAATATTAAAACTAAATTTTAGAAAGTGTCTGGGTTACAAGGTTGAAAATGCGTGGTTTTCAAACTCCTTATTCCGGTTTAAATATCTTACAGATATTTTACGGATAGCCCTAGGTGCAATATTTGTCACCTTCGTTGACTACGCTTGGATGTTGTTAGAGACTGTATTTGGCATTCGCGAATTGATCTCTGAGCTTTCGGTTATTGCTCAATAATCCGGCCCTTTTGTCAAGTTAACGAGACAGGTTCAAACTTGACCCGCTATCGTAAAACAGATTTATTGGCAAGTGTGACTAAATGATTTGTGTACATTTGCAGCACGTAAAATATTATCTTTTAACTGTAAGAAATATTCATGCGCGATTTTAATAAGTTATTTTAATATGCGACTCTTGTAAAAGCCAAGAAAGATATAATATAATAACTGTAACTTTAGTTACAAAGTCACTGCTGAACATAGGCCTTCCCATAGATTGCCTCACTAGGGTTACTTGCCATAGTTGTAAGCTAGGCAGGCGGGTTGGCAACCGCAGTTTTTAATTTTCTAACTGTTATTAAGAAGACGCCGCTGCCCATATCTTGGTTTGTATCCCTCTGTCGCCCCTTCCGACAATCACGGGGCTATATGGGGTAGTGGATATTTTACACCGCCACTTCACGCCACTACATGGATAAGCAACCAACATAATGTAAAAAAAAAGCTAAGGTACAGTCTATAATACGCCTCACTCCTGGGCACAGACCTGCTCTCGTTTCTGAAAGGTTTTAGGACTAGGATTATTCCACCGCGCTGACCCAATGCATATGGGCGAATTTCACGTCTTCGAAATATATTTTATATTTTAAAAATATATTTATTTAAATTTCTCAGACATGCAGGTTTCCTTACGATGTCTTTTTCATTAAGCACCGTCGTAAATCGGCACTAAAAAAAGGAATTAACAACATCATTGGCACCACCGAGTATCATACCCGGGTTAGGCGAGTGCCCGAGCTACCCCGACTCTAGAAAGATATAGTAGTAAGTAACAATCCAAATAACAAAAAATCTGTGCTAGGTTCTTGAAACGCCGAAGAATCTGTGTTGAATTCTATTCCCTCCATCATGGAAGAGGTCCAGGACTGCCTTATAAGGTAATCAATGTGGAGGCCTATGTTCAGCAGTGGACTGTAAAAAATGAACACATTGTTGGTTTTAGGATTTGTTACCTTGACTCTCTATTGCGTCCTCTGCGTTGTTTACCGCCTATCTCAGAACTGGTGGAAATCATAGAAAAACCTACGGCTAATCTTATCGTATAAACGTGACTTCGGGCACGGGTAGGATACGACGGTGTATTTTTAAATAAAAGTATGGCATGGCAAGGATAATTCTTTTTTAATAAATAAGTCATACTTCAAGGGTGATATCATATAAATTTGCAGGAAAAATACATACTAAAGGGTGGCAACATACGGAATGAGGTTTTTGATGTAACTGTACAGGCGACATTGACATTGTGATATTCTTTAGTCTACTTAAAAAGGGTAAAAAAGTTTTACTTTTAATTAAACTTTCAAAGAACTAAAAGAATAAAGCAATTTCAGATTCTGAAGGCAAGGCTTTCAAGGCATTTCTTCTATACAATTCATTAGAATTAGAATATACTATCTGGTCCGGCAGACGTTATTCTGCCCTTATTGGTTGGTGGCGCGATGAGTTTTTTATAGGTTTATTATACGTATAGCTAAATACTCTTTGGTACTGACAGAACCATCAGCAGCCATAATACTGACAATAAACTTCAAAAAAAAAACGGAAAAACATTACCCTTTTTTTTACTCTTCCGTAATCTTTTACGTGGTAGAGCCATGCTGCAGTTCTATCAGTAGTATAGTCGTAGCACGAATGGGTCGGCTCGACCGGGGAAGGACCACGCTCTCACAGAATACCAGCATAAAATAGCAGCTTAACACTGCTGTGCTTCGTATGGTGAGTGTAGAGAACCGGAGAGCCTTTTACTGGAAACGAGGCATTCCATCTTAGTCCTTAGGGGTGACAACGCATCTGCATTTTGATTCTTAATTGAGGATAAATGTAGATGTATATGGGCCACAGCATCCACTTAAAATCAGGTGGACTGTGTGCTCGTTTGTCACCCTATTATATATAAAAAATAGAATAAAATGTTACCCATATGTTATACACGATCATTTACTGCCTACATACAAAATTTCACGGAAATTCGTTCGGTAGTTTTTGCGTGAAACGTGAACAAACGATTATTCTACAGATTTACAGATCTATTATATGTGTAGATTATATTTTCTATATTCTAATTCTTTGTGTTATTTTATTATCTTACCGAAACGGTTTGAAAGAAATTTTGTAAGTGTCTTCCCCTCTCGGTAGAGAGTAATTGTGTTCTGTGGTCTTCCCTGTCAAATGTTTCTGTCATATACTGAATATTAAATTGACCAAAGCAATACATTAAACTGAGGATAAAATTAAAATTATTTTAAATGAATCTGCTACAAAATACATAATACATAACATAAACACGCACGCCTGTCACCCAGAGGGGTAGACAGACACTACGGACTTCAATTTGGCACGATCCTGGCACACCTCTCTCGCCTTCTTTACATCCATATATCTACGCATACACGCTCGTCGGTTAAGGGTACTCTTACGTGCTACGAAAATCATGAACAAATTATCAACTTTCCATGTTATCTCACACATATCAAATGGATGACGTAATTTGTTAAAATAGAAGCTTAAATATGATTGACTAGCTTTTGCCCGCGGCTTCGCTCGCACGGAGGTCGAAAAACATCATAATTTTTAAACATCACACTCGGTTATGTAAATACAAAATATCGCTTCATATCTATCTCAGGGGAACCGCGCATTTTTCCGAGATAAAAATAATCCTATGGTATCTTTCGGCCCATAAACTATATTTTGCTGTTGTTGTATAAGTTGTCCCGATGCTGAGTGAAAGAAGGGCTAACCAACAAACACATTTTGCATTTATGACATTAGTAGGAATACATACATAAGACATTTTGTAACCAAATTAAAAAAACGAATACTCAATACTTTTTTTATGTATTTCCGCCGATTTCTTGGAAACGCTTAAACCGATTTAAACTAATGTTTTTAGTAAATACTTGATACTTCAGGGGTGGTGCCATTTATATCTTAGGAAAAAATTCCATTCCTAAGGGTGAAAAATAGAAGAAGAAGATTTTAATGTAACTATAAAAAGATATATAAGTTGTTACCTATTGAAGTCAGTTTGAACATTTTATCAATAATTAAATAATTATAATTCTTAAAAGTTTCAAGATCCGTATTATTCTTCCGCGTCAAAGTTCAATTATGCTTCTAAATATTCAATTCACTCGCAAGTAACAGCTTTGATGGAAAAAAATGTGATGCAATTATACATTGAAAAGTTTGGGTATTAAGTATAAAAATGCTTTGTATGGTTCCTATAAGTGGTGTGACCTGTGTCGCCAGTTGTCTGAGATTGGTCTCGCGATGGCATTGGATCGTTTGATTTGCATATTTATAGCAACACTCGATTTTTATTGTTCTATTGTTATTAAGAAATATAATTGAAGAGCTCTCATGTAGATTTGCTTTAAGTTATCAAAAAAACAAGTTTTTATAATAGTCCAATTATAGTTTTATATGCATATTTGTCCGCGAACAAGCTGGGCTTGATACCAGCCAGCACTAACGGAATTGTATATTGCAATTTTAAATTTATCTAGAAAACGGTGAATGAAAAGATCTTGAGGAAACCTGCATACATGATATAATAAAAATATATCGAATACTAATAAGAGATTGAAGGCGGTTATTTTTTATTTTTTATAGAATATGGGTGACAAACGAGCACACAGTCCACTCGATGGTAAGTGGATGCTGTGGCCCATATATATTTACATTTATCTTCGATTAAGAATGAAAATGTAGATACGTTGTAACACCTGAGGACTAAGTCGGAATGCCTCATTTCCAGTATGAAGGGTCTTCCGTTCTCTACCCTCACCATACATAAATGCGGCAGTATTAAAGTGCTATTTTACACTGGTATTCCGTAAGAGCGTCGTCCTGCACCGGTCAAGCCGACATATTCATGCTACAACCATAATATAGCTGCAGCGTGACTCTACCACGGACAAGTTGCTGATCACGAGGTCTTGGATTCGAATCCTTGGTCGAGCCAAAGTCAGTTATTGGGTTTTTCTAATAAGAACGTCTCGGTAGCAGCTCGGAGTCAGGGAGTTGGCGGTGTATCATCCCCGTGCCCCGGAAAGCACGGAAAGTTCTGCTCCTGATCTCTCTCCAATTAAAGGCTATTCTGGAAGCGGATCCATCACAAAGCACTTCAGAGATAGCTGCAGGCTTCGGGGTAAGTGATAAAACTGTATTAATCCACTTGAAGCAAATCGGGAAATACCTCATGAATTGAGTGAATCGAACTTGCAAACACGCGTCGACTGCTGTGTTACTTTGCTCAACCGACACAATAATAAAGGGATTTTAAATCAAATCATAACTTGTGATGGAAAGTGGATACTGTACGATAATCGGAAGCGCTCGTCGCAATGGCTGAACCCTGGAGACCCAGCCAAATCCTGCCCTAAACGAAAATTGACTCAGAAAAAGTTACTTGTGAGTGTTTGGTGGACTAGCGCCGGTGTCGTTAACTACAGCTTTCTAAAATCTGGCTAAACCATTACGGCAGATATTTATTGTCGGCTACTGCAAACCATGAAGAAAGAGCTAACTGCTAAACAACCGAGATTGGTCAATCGCTCTAGGCACCTGCTGCTTCACGACAACGCAAGACCACACACTGCACAACAAACAACCACTAAGTCAGATGAGCTACAATTGCAATGTCTGCGACATCCACCGTACTCCCCGGACCTTGCTCCAACAGATTACCATTTTTTCCGGAATTTGGAAAACTTCTTACAAGGAAAAAAATTCAACTCCGATGCGGCAGTCCAAACCACCTTCAAAGAGTTTATTGATTCTCGCCCCCATGGTTTATTTAGTAAAGGGATTAATGAACTACCTATGAGATGGCAAAAGTACATAGATAACAACGGTGCGTACTTTGATTAATTAAATATATTTTACAAAAAAATTGACTTTATTTGATTTATTTGATTTTATTGATTAATACGTGGTAGAGCCAAGCTGCAGCTATATTAGTAGTATAGTTGTAGTACGAATGGGTCGGCTCGACCGGGGAAGGACCACGCTCTCACAGAATACCAGCGTAAAATAGCAGCTTAACACTGCTGTGTTTCGTATGGTGAGTGTAGAGAACCGGAGACCCTTTTTACTGGAAAAGAGGCATTCCATCTTAGGCCTCACGGGTGACAACGCATCTGCATTTTGATTCTTTATTGAAGATAGATGTAGATGTCTATGGGTCACAGCAACCACTTACCATCAGGTGGACTGTGCTCGTTTGTCACCCTATCCTATAAAAAAAAATGACTTTATATTCCTACCGTACAAAACGCCAATTTCATATGTAAGGACCTAATATTATATATGTAGTAACGTCTACTCTGAATATCTTCTGTGGCATGACAGTTGTTTTTTTTTTCATTGGAAGTATGCAATCTTTACCGATTCAAACTATTGATGTATTTAGCGAGCTGATATACCGGTTGGTGATATCAGCTCGCTAAATACACATCATTTAAATTTCAAATTTTCGTAAAAACGCATGCTAGCTTTATGTAAAGTCATATCCCATATTAATGTGTGTATTTATTACTTACGCAAACGTTATAAACGAAGTTATACACTTATATTTAAATAATGGTTGTTAACAAAAACTTCAGCCTATATACGTCCACTACTGGGCATAGGTCTCCATCTTCTGAGGGTCATGGAGCAATTTTAAACAATAAGTCTGGATATAATTAGCCCACTACAATATTAAAAGAATAAGCAGTGTTTTGTATGGTGCAGAGAAACGGAGATCCTTTTTATTGGTACGAGGAATTCTATATCAGTAGTTACCTTGAAGGGCACCGCTTTCGCTCTCACAAGTACGAGTATAGTGCACGCATTTGTGAGAGGCCATTACCCCTAAAATAACTACAATGGCAATACGATGTATTACGTTATGCTTCCTAACAAACACGGCTTTGATAACAGACATATAGTAGCATAACCATTCTAAAATACCAAACCTAATCCCAAAGTTTGGCTTCATAAGTTAACTTACAAGAAAGGGTGACAAACTGGTTGTTCACCAGATGGTAAGTGGTTGCTGTGACCCATAGACATCAACATCTATCCTCTATTACCAAGTACCAAAATGAACCCCTGAAGTCTGAGATGGATAGCTTATTACCAAGAAAATGGGTCTTCGATTCCTGTAACTTGCCGTACGAATGACGTCACTGGGACCGGAAGAATAGAATAGAATAGAATAATTTTTTATTCAATATAGATTACATGTGTAATTTTATTGAAGGTCATTTTTTACTTTACCACTGGTTTGAAAATAAAACCTCTGTCCTGCGAAGAACCAGCAAGAAACCCAGAAAAGACAAACTGCAAACCGGTTCCTTGCCTGTACGAGTAGCGTGGTTCAATACATGCATAACAATATTATGATGTATGACATAAATTATTAGGTTTAAGAATTATTATAATATGTATAGTGTTGATGGCATTGGTATTAGGTAAAGCTGTGTAGCTTATGTTTATACGGTAAAATATTAATTTAATTTTTGTAACATTGTTATCTAATAAATAGAATTTTATTTACGTGGTAGAGCCATGCTGCAGCTATATTAATACAATAGTTGTAGAACGAATGGGTCGGCTCGACCGGGGAAGGACCACGCTCTCACAGAATATCAGCGTAAAATAGCAGCTTAATGATGCTGTGTTTCGTATGGTGAGTGTAGAGAACCGGAGACCCTTTTTATTGGAAAAGAGGCATTCTATCTTAATCCTCACGGCTGACAACGCATCTGCATTTAAATTCGCAAACGAAGATAGATGTAGATGTCTATGTGCCACAGCAACCACTTACCATCAGGTGGACTGTGTGCTCGTTTGTCACCCTTTATCTGTAAAAAAAAAGAATAAAAATAACACAGCAACATTATGCTGCTACTTCACGTTAGTTTATTGAGAGCGATTTCCGAGTCAAGACCCATTCATGCTGCAACTATAATAGCCAGCTGCAGCGTGGCTGCAGGCCTGCAAAGATCCACCTAGTCCGTTGGCTTACTAGTATAAAATATATAAACATAATATATAAGTAGGAACATTGAGTTTGAATATAACAGAATTTGAAGAAATTTATTCGACAAGTTTTTTGTAATTTGCCAGAGATGAAGACCTCTTAAGATATAAAACGTTAAACGATAGGCAATCCGTCCGTTATCCAGTCGCACTCATCAAGAATTCTGAAAAGGCATTGCAAGTTTATGTTAAGCAATGCAATCGAAGCCATCTTAAATCGCACAAACATACAATTACGATTTAAGAAACCAACCTTGGGTAGATTTTATTCTAGAGATGTTATATTATGTTAAATATTAAAAAGTAAACAATGTATTTTGTGTTTGCGTGTTTGTTTCATTAAAAATGTTTAAAGTCAACAAGGGCTAATAATTTTTCGGTCACCAGATGTCGCTAGTTGGGACTGAAGGTAAAATTATTTGTTACACAATGTCATTTAATTGAAAAGTTACATTTAAATAAAAGTTTATCAGTTTCTAGAGTATTATAGTGGTTTGCTTTTAAATTTTTTTGCACATTATTAACACTTTTTTAATTTTTATTCTTTTTGAAATATCCGGAGTTTGGTTTATTCATTTTGATATAATTAATATAAAATATAACAAATATTTCTGAAAGAAAGATTAATCTCTACACTTTTTTTAACAAATTAACTTCCCCCGTTATGAAGTCCGTCAAATATTTCACCTCATTCCTTAGTGACGCCGCGCCGCCCTGGTGACAAAAAATGTCGTGAATGCCCTCATTAATTTATCTAATTCAATTCATATATTTCATTACAACCTATTAAAGTCCACTGCTGAACATAGGCTTCCCCACAGTATGAAACAAAAACAGAATCAGAAACTTTTTTATTCAATGTAGATTATAAATAATACTTAATGAATGTCACTCTTATGTTTAATTACCATTGGGTCGGAAAAAACCTCTGTCTTGGGAAGAACTAGCAAGAAACCCAGCGGGACTTTTTATTAAAAATAACAGCTTACAATCATGTACTATATGTTCCACAATTAAGAACACAAAACAAATTAGAAATAGCTTTGTAGCGATCACCTCATCAGTATGCCATAGTTGTTGCCATAGGGGATATTTGCCACGCTTGGCATGGATTAGCAACAACAATTTTGCTTTTTCTCCAATTCTTTGAATTCCATATCAGTTCCTAAGGTTGACTTCTTTAACCTATATTGTGTCGAATGGTATAAGGATCTGGTACTCTGAACATCAAGTAGAAGCAGTACCCATGTTTACTCGGTTACTATCGAAATATACTATTTTCAACCGACATCAAAAAAGGAGGAGGTTTTCAATTCGTCTGTATCTTTATATGTGTGTTCCCTCAGAACTTTTTTCTAGGTGAACCTATTTTGATGATTCTTTGAAAGCTTATTTGAAAGCTGGTGTTTCTCATGTGGTCCCATATAAATTTGATAGAGATCTGACCAGTAGTTTTTGAGTTATGCTTAATAATGTGTATTTAATTGACTTCGACAACATTGATGATGTTCTCATTTTATTTGTTTTGAAGTCGGTTGTACAAAATTATTAATTTTACCACTTGTATGTTTTTCTACTAGAATTTATCCTCGTAGCAATAAACACTAATGTTGTCGGTATTAAAATGCTAATGCCAACAGAAACACGGGTGTGCGAATGAATATGCATTCGAACATAAGAATATAATAAATGATTCGTTATAAGAATCTATAGTCGATTGCTGATCTAAAAAACTAACGAGCCTCGAAGTTAATAGATATTTTTTATTGGATAAGGGTGACAAAAGATCACACATTCCACTTGATGTTAAGTGGATGCTGTGGCTCATAGACACCTATTCTCGTTTAAGAATCAAAATATAGATGAGGGTATAGACATCTACATCTATGCTAGATGAAGAACTAATATATGGATGATTTGTCACTTCTAATTTTACTGCATTAAGCTATTATTTAATATAATGAATAAAAAATGATAATTGAATAGTAGAGCCGCTCGCTGTAAACAGTACGCGAGCAACCCGGGTTCGACCCCCGCCGGCACCAATGAACTTGTTAATTCCAATTTTAAGTGCTGATTTACCACGTGTCGGCGGTGAAAGAAAACATCGTGAGGAAACCTGCATGTCTGAGAAATAACATAAAAAAATCGAAGACATGTGAAGTTCGCCCACATGCATTGAGGCAGCGTGGCGGACACAGCGAGGGGAGGCCTGTGTCCAGCAGTGGGAAGTATATAGGCTGTAACTTTTTTTAAATTGAATAGAATGAAATCTGTCAGTATTAGTGTTGAATACTGCGCAGTATAGTATGCAATAACTGGCAGCCACTTGAGACGGTGACGTAATTCTGTAAATGTGACTATTTTTGCGGAGTCCATATATGAAGCATACATTTGGAATTCGCCCGGGTTTATTTTAACTGCGATTCGGTAACTTTAAAATATAAAATATCAGCATAGTCAAAAATAGCCAGAAGTAGGGACTGAGCATAAATAATTCTCTTTATTTTTAGCCGACTTAAAATAAAGGAAGAGGTTTACAATTCGACTGTATGTGTTTTTTGTATGTTTGTCCGATGAATGAATGTGTTTTTTTTATTAAACTGGTTATACTTCCGGTGTGGTCTCATATAAATAATAGTTTTAAAATATTTTGATTGAAGAAGAAGAAGTAAAAAATCGTTTATGAAATTTGGAGAAAAATTACATCTACGGGTGGCAAAATAGGGATGAAGTGTTTTTTAATGTAACTATTTAGACAACATTAAGATTTTCATATAATATTAACATTAAGATTATCATATCATAGTTCAATCAAGAGGGTATTAATACTTTTAAATTGAAAAATGAATTTTGAATAAAAAGTGAAATTCGACGTCAAAAAACCGGGACTTTAATTTTTATAGAAAATACTAGTAATGCTATTAAACATTACTAATATTCCCTTAAACCACTTCTGGTAAGCTTAAAATGCTTGTGTTAGAAGTGGTTCACGACAGTAGTAGACCTTTCGAGTTCGCGGTCCGCGTCCTGCCAATAGGCTACTGACGCTTCATAATTTTTTTCAATTTTTTTATTATTTTTCATCATTTGAAGTCGACTATAAATTTTTATTAAAAGGTAATTTTGTAATACAGAAATATTAAACACGATTTATTAAGTAATGAAAATAGATGACTAGCCGCGCTAAATATAAACAAAACCGAGACAGCGAAAGATCAAAACGTAATGACACGGTGTTATTATTAGAGAGTCACGGGGTCAAGTTTGCGAGTATGCAACAAGATAGGATCAGACGCGATTTGGCATCGATTTGGATTTACATAACCTTAGCTTGCTTTTCTCTTTGCATATTCAGCACACAAGTGCAGCACACAGCACACGCTTACGTATACGTACCTATATATTATTTTTATTTTATTTTATTACAAAAACACCACAATAATAGTTTGAATAAAACTGACTTTACGGTTTTTATCCCGTTTATTTTTATTAGTTCAAATCAATTCCCGATGTTTCGAGTGTTTTACAATGAGACATGAATTTAACGTTCTGATGTCATAGTTAAGCCAAACTATCTTCAGCTTTTAAACATTAATTTTCGGTCTTGGTAGGTGGCAAGTGTCCAATAATAATGTCCTTCATACCAAAAATCGATTACTGGTGTACTTTCTATACCCTCACTCTCATATTCCGATGGGACGGCAATCCTACACGACCGGAGAGAGATCAGGCGCAGGACCAACAGCTATACGTGATACTTTTCAAGCACGAGAGTATAACACCACCAACATCCTGACTCCGCGCTGCTGCTCAGATTTTCTTGACAGAAAAACCCAATAACTTATTTCAGCCCGACCCGAGATTCGAATCCGGGACCTCATTATCAGCAATCGCATTTACGACCACTAGACTCACGAGACAGTCAAAAATATATTGAATAAACCTTATTTAAAATTTTATATTTAAAATTATATTTTAAGTATGAAAATATGAGAAAATAATATACGATGAGATTGAGGTATTGAACGCCCTGATATCATAGTTGAGCAGCTAATATTATTATTAATTTGTGGTGGAACGAGCTTACTGTAAAGTCTCGCAGTTGTGTAGGTCTTGGTAGATTGTAAGTGTCCATTAATAATGTCCTTCAGACCGAATATCAGTCATCGCAGCCCTTTGTCAACGGTGACTAACCATCTTCGCAAGATAAGATTATAAAACACGATCACAGATGCACTCTCTATACCCTCAATCCCATAGTCGTCCGATAGGACAGAGACGGGACAGGACCCGGGACTACTAGACCAACAAGGAAGTCTCCAAGAAATGTCCAACGATCAAAGTATTACGTATCTTTGTCTGAAAAACTAAAGATCTTCTGGTTACTAGATTAATTGGCTTTCGATAAAATATAGTATACGTGTAAACATTCGGAGTATGACCAGTCATGGTTCCGAGTCAAGTTGTTCCAAACTGGCAATTTGTGAGATGCGTAGGCTCGACAACGATGTACGTATAACCTACATGACATATGTATGCTTAGAATGTTGAGCACTTGCAAATATATTTGCACTCATCATCTTTCACAATAAAGTAAAAATCTTAGGATTTCTCATTGCACAAATTGACAATAACTTTGAAATATTTGAATCATTAAAAGGAATCTTCTTCACTCCAAAAGCTATCTGAGCATGAAGAGGGAATATTGTAATGCTACTATTTTTGAAGAACAACAATAGATTTTAATTGTCCATAACAGGCTCTCATATGTAAGAAACTGTCATTTAGTAAAATAGGTTCGCTGCTCCAATACTAATTATGGTTAAAGAAACTTGATTTTAATGTTTCTTATATTTACGCGAACACTACACATTGAATAAAACTATTTTTTACGGATTTTATCGCGTTTAATTCACTATTTTAATTCCCGACGTTTCGGGTGCTTTACAGCAACCCATGGTTACCGGGGGGGACTGAGATGTTTAACGTCCCGATGTCACAGTTAGCCCGGCTACCTTCAGTTTTTTAATATTAATTTTTTGGTTCGATCTACGCAGAATGAGCTTACAGTATCTTGAAGTCTTACAGTGGAATGCTTGGGTTTGGATTTAATTTTGTTAATTATAGGATCCCAAGCAAATGGCAGCACTCATCCATCTTCTCTATTGAAATTAGGATGTTTTTTAATTTCAATAGCCTCGCGTATCATCCTTGGTAGGAATCGGTGTTCTTTTGCGAGGATTTGTGGTCTATCAAATCTGATGTAATGGCGGGGACGATCTTGAACATGTTCACAGACTGCAGACTTCCCAGAGCGTCGGTGTTTCACGTCAGCTATATGTTCTTTCACGCGGATTTTAATGGATCTTTTTGTTTGTCCTATGTTGAATGTGGTCTCTCTTACATAAATATATCGAGGTTATGTAAACCAATAATAATTGGTTTACGTAACCTCGATATATTTTTTTTCGATGCATTTTTTTTAATTTCGTGCAATTAAAAAATACTTTTGGCCGACTTTTAGTCGAACTAAAAATAATAAAATAATTTCACATTCTGAAGTCGATTCTAATAATTTTACAAACAAAAAAAAAATGGATTGCATCAACAAAAAGGCCACCGACTCAGCATAATGCTACAGTAACAGAGTTACCGCAGCGCTGATATTCTGTTTTTTATAAGTGATCGATGGTTCTAAGACGTAGTGTATAGAAGTTTGGCGGTGGTAAGAAAAGGGGAGATCTTCTGCCGGGCAAGGTGTTCTGCCCGGGGAACGGCCAACGCTCCGAGTTGTTTTTACTTCGGAACTTTGATAGCGTGATTTAGGCTTCGATGTGTTTCGCTTGTACAGCGCCGCCACAGAAGAATTGAAAGAAAAAAATATTTTATTATTTTCAGTTCTTTGAAGTCTGCTTTTACTTTTCATTAAAAGTAATTTGTTAGTTATCCTTTTGAGTGGACTAAAAAATAACAAAATTTATACATGTCTAAATAGTTTTTTTTTAAATTAATCCTCTATTTTGCCATTCTTATGAGTGTAATTTTGTTCCAATTTATAAGGGACCATCCCTGAAGTATATAACCTATTTAATAAAATAAAATCATCAAAATCCGTTTACATTTGACGAAATATTGCATAAAATACATACAGACAGCATACATTCGAATTGTAAAATTCCTTCTTTTTTTTAAGTCTGCTTAAATAAATTCTCAATTTCATAACACAAGTCAAAAGTATCCGAATTCGGGATTTTTCAAACGTTTAAAAATTCATAACTCTGAAAATATTAACTTTATCGTAAAAAGTCATAGGAACTTTTTATTTGCATTTTATCAAAGAATATTAAAAAAACTTTTATATTTTATTATTTTTCTTTATATATTTTTAATGGGTCAAATGTATCCAAATTTGGGATTTTTCAAACCTATAAAAATTCATAACTCCAAAAATATTAACTTTATCGTAAGAAGTCATTGGAGCTTTTTTTTTCGTATTTCATCAAAAAATAAAAATAAAAGTCCCGTTTGAAAATAACAAATTACTTGAAATTGAAAAAAAATCGGTTTAAACAATATGGCGCTGAGTTGCCCCAATGCAACATGCATTTATATCATCAGTAGGACAATTTGAAGAGAATCGCATAAAAAATTTGAGGTGGAATAGTTTTCGGGACTCATGCGCCGATTCCTCCTGGACTAAACTCCTGGTAATATCCAACATAAAACAAGCAACCTTCTTCATGCAATATCATCTTAAGATAATATAATATAATATATATTATAAGATTATATGTAAGATAATATATCTTATGGTAATATTGAAGTTTTACTAGGTTGAGATTTTTTCCTTCTAGAGTCCGTTTGTGCTGGAAGAAGGTTGCTCTTTTTTGGGTTTCGCTCTTGAGTTACCACCCATAAAAGGACAGTGGCAATCATAATTATATTATGATTAAATCAATCATCATTAAAATGATTATTTTTAAAAAGTAAATCTCTATTTATTTTGGCATTGTGTTAAAAATAATTGTATAAACTAACGTCCGAGTGCGCTATAGCTTTTAACATATTTCAAAAACCGTGACCTTTGGCATGATAATGCCAGATCTCATTATGTAAAAATATAGTGTGTTGACCTTACTTATCCACTAGGATTGCAACATTACCATTAGTTTAATAAATATATTTTGTTAATAATCGAAATGAAGAAGGACCAAGTTGCTTAACAAACTAAGCGCTTTTGTCAAAAGAGTTAAGACAACCAAACAGCAAACAAACATTTAAGACTCGGATTCCCTAGTATACATACAGTAATCTATGACTCGGACTCATTTTCTGATATTGGTCCAAATCTGCTGAGCTCCGTCATCGTTATCTCTATTTTAGTATAATCAGGATATTACGTATCTTATATCATATTATCTTATAATATTTATTTTTATATATATGTTTATATGTATGTGTGTACTCTATGTATATGTATTACCGTATGTTATATAATATTTACTTTAATATTTTTTTTATGTTACCGTAACTGCTTTCGTAGTGTTTTCACTGCCCTAAGGTTGACTGGCAGAGAATGCTTTTAGCATTAATCCGCCTTTTTATCCTGTAGATACTGTTTGTAAGGTTCAATAAAGATCACATTAATAAATAAATTTCGCTGGCACTCACTATTGAAACAACGAGGGTGTTAGGATAAATTCGAAGGACCGAAAATCGATGAGGAAATTAGATTCTCGAGTTGCAGCCTCGTAATTGTAAGCGAAGTGTGAGGCTGTATGAATGATTATCTGGTATCAGATGCAGGAAGTCGATGATTGCAGCTCAAGACCGTACTTTGTGGCATTGCTTGTTGGTTTAAGCAGTGGATATGAGGGGATGATGATGATGATCATGATGATGGTGGTTTCTGATGTAGCCCTAGATTGTAAGCCGCGTTAGTTATATTATGAAATCAAGGACATTAAACCACTCAGTGCGGCAGTACCAACGATGTGTGTAATAAAGCTATTGAAATTTCGGGAATTAAAAAAAAGTGTCGCTCGTGGCAACCCCGTGAAACTAATGTACTGTCTTCTTGCAACATTTAATATGTTGTGTATTTTATAATTATACGTCTTATGTTGTGCCCATGTTTCTGTATTTAATTTGAGGTCAGCTAAATACGAAACCTTTAGAAGATTGCGGCAGCTTACATAAATATTTGAGATATAGACGCGGATCTTTGTCAATGTGAACTCTTACCTACGTCGGCAAAGGATAATAGCATTTAACCTAGAAATGTCATGGTCACAATTCGATTGAAATCTCTGCGGATATGACTTGGTAAAATATGTCTTTTTTTACGCTTCTAAGAAATTATATTACTATCTGTTGCAGTGTACTATCGACCAGGATGTCGAATCATAAAAAGTATTATTGAAGATTTGAAAATATATAATGTGATCCGCATGACAAATAAATCGTTGTTTTTTTGCCTGATTTTTTGAATTGTTCTATTTTTGAACATAAAAATCTGCTTTTAAAAGTTAAAAGTTCATATAAACATCTGCATTTATAAGTTAAAAGTTCATATAAACTGCTGCTTTTAAAAGTTAAAAGTTCATATAAACATCTGCTTTTAAAAGTTAAAAGTTCATATAAACTGCTGCTTTTAACGACTGGAACACTAAAAGAAATATAAAACTAAATGAAACCCTTAATAATTACAATAAAACATAACTAATGCTTAAGATTAAATATTTGTAACTTCTTATTGTAAGTTGTTTCTCATTTGAAAATTACAACGATAATTTAGCTTTTTTATAGAATAAGGGTGACAAACAAGCACACAGTCCACTTGATGGTAAGTGGATGCTGTGGTCCATAGACATCTATATTTATCCTCAATTAAGAATCAAAATGCAGATGCGTTGTCACCCCTGAGGACTGAGATGGAATGCCTTGCTTCCAGTAAAAAGGGTCTCCGGTTCTCTTCACTCACCATACGAAACACAGCGGCAACTTACAAATAGTGATTAATATATTAAAGTCCCCCCGAGGTTCTATGCGTTCATATGTTAATTACATACATTTACTGACTTAAAAAAGGGGGAGAGACAATTCGACTTCAGGTTTTTTTATAGAAGTAAGAGAGATTTAAACGAACCCACATTACACCTGATGGTAAGCTGTTGCCAATAGACAGTAACATTCACCATCGATAAAGTATCAAAATGCAGATGCCCTGTCAAGGACTAAGATAGAATATCTCATTACCAGTAAAACGGGTCTCCGGTTCTCTACACTCACCATACAAAACATATAAAAACATTAACACTCACGCCTGTCACCCAGAGGGGTAGGCAGAGACTACGGACTTCCATTTGGCACGATCCTGACACACTTCTCTCGCCTCCTTTACATCCATATATTTACGCATACACGCTCGTCGGTTAAGGGTACTCCTAATCTGGCCCATTTTCAATATATCGCCAATTTGGTCGATAAACCTTCGTCTAGGGCGTCCCTTCCCGACTCTTCCGTTCACTTCTGCAACATAAATTTGCTTTGTCACTCTTTCTTCACCATACAAAACACAGCAGCATTAAGCAGTTAATTGACGCTGGTATTCTGTGAGAGCATGGTCCTACTCCAGTCTTTCGTGCTGCAACTATTATACAAATGTACTTGATATATTTCTTAATTCCTCAGATATGGAGGATTCCTAACGAAGTTTACCTTCACCGCCGGGCACGACGCGGTAAATCGGAACCTTATTTTGCAATCAATAATTTAAGTGGTGTGGGTTCGAATTCGGGTTGCTTGCTAGCGTACTGTAAATTTTATACGTATGATTAAATCATTTTAAGTATCAAACGATTGAGTAATCTGCATTCTTTCAGAAGATGTCATCTACAGTATGACAAGCATTTCCCCCGCAAGGTCGACCGGTCGAATCGCTTTCGTCGCGTCCGCTTCATTTCACAATGTCTCTCCAATAATAACTTACACAAGCAAAATAAATGACTCATTTCATTACTGTTTAAGAAATTAACGTTAAGGTGCGATTATATTAGGGCGTCTATAAAATTTCTTTACGGCATGTTGGAAGAAAACTTTTCGAAAAAGTGAATTTTTTTATATAATGCTAGCGACCTATTCTCTATCTGTTCATGTGGTCATCAATTTTACATTTTTTCACAAAAAAAAGTTTTTCGGATATAATTTAAAATAAAAAAATTGTACAACCAACTTCAATATAAATTATTAAGAATAACTCCAAAACTATTGGTTTGACCTTGATCAAATTTGTATGGGACTACATGAGAAGCACCAGCAATCAAATAAAAAAAGAATCATCGAAATCATTCAGTCGACATAAAAAAACATACAGTGAAATTGAGTAACCTCCTCCTTTCCCTCCCTCCTTCATGGCATTGCTCTCTATCTGTTCGTAAAGTTTCACCACAATTGGATCAGCCATTCTGAAGATTAGCCCGGGCAGAGGGACAGACCGGCCCATTGCCACTTTAGTTTACGTTGGGCTATGTCGGTCAATCTGATTCTGCTGCGGATATCCTCAATTCTAAGTTTATCACGCAGAGAAACCCCGAGCATAACCCTCTCGATAGCTCGCTGAACGACCTTGAGCTTCCTCATACGGTCAGCAGTGAAGGACCACGTCTCAGATCCATAATCCAGCAAAATGCACTGGTTGTCTTAATGACATGCAAATAACCTCCTGAGCTCAATAGAAACCAGTTATTTCAATATTAGAGGCAGACACTTAATAGGTATCATAATAGCTATATAAAATATTTGATTTACGTGGTAGAGCCACGATACAGATATATGATGGTTGTAGCACCAATGCGTCGGCGCGACCGGGGTAGGACCACGCTCTCACAGAATACCAGCGTAAAATAGCAGTTTAATGCTGCTGTGTTTCGTATGGTGAGTGTAGAGAACCGGAGACACTTTTTACAGGATACGAGGCATTCCATCTTAGTCCTCAGGGGTGACAACGCATCTACATTTTGGTTCTTAATTGAGGACCACAATATCCACTTAGTATTAGGTGGGCTGTGTGCTCGTTTGTCACCCTTATCTATATAAAAATAAACTTAATATCATAACAGTTCCTTGATTATCTTAAATCACACACATTATAATATCCAAAGTAAAGTGAGTAGAATCCTAGTGCTAAATAAAAAAAGAGCGGGTTGCTACTGCTAAATAAACACAAAGCAACATCGCTCCAGTGTGTGAGTACCATTACCCGATAATGTATCTTGATGCAACGTAAATTATTAAACAACGAAGATGATGTGCGAACGAACACGACATTCGAATTCTACAATGCAGTTTTTGCACACCGTCCACCCAAGTTGGCGCAATACGAGTACGTCGCAACTGACGTACGGTAACTTGATAACTTTTAAGGGTTTTTGTTAAGCGTGACCTTTGCGGTTGATTCTCAGCAAATTATGTAGTTAGTTGGGAAAAAAAGACGAGAAACGAGTTTTGCGGAAAACTTGTAATCCCTTTCGTATAATTGGTTTGTGTATTATAAGTATTAGAATGTACAATTACGTTGAACTTGGGGTCATTTATCGCACTACTCGATCTACTATATTATTATTATCGATCTACTTAAGAAAAGTGTGACAGAATCGTGCTATATGAAGTCCGTAGTCTCTGCCTACTTCTATGGATGACAGACGTGAGTGTTTTTATGTAAAGGTGACTAGGAACTACGAATGGGAATAATGGATTCTCTTACGCTGCCATTCCACGGCTTTGTTCGCCAGATGTTGCTCTGGCCTTTCCTGTAGATGGTGCAATAGTTTGTTCTCCGAACTTTTCACAGTGAAAATTTATTTTTTACTAGCTATCCACCCTGGCTTCGCCTGGATAGGATCTATTAATGTAGAGTTATTTAGATTTAAGATAGTCAAAGACCATTTATGCTATTAATTTTTATGTTTTTTTTTTACAAAATAACATGCGTGAGTGTCTTTGAATGAATAATAATAATATAAGTATATATAGAATAATAATATACTACGAAGTTCCTTTCGTAGTATATTATTATTGATAAACGTATTATATTATTGATTAACAAATACAAATAAATGAATTAGTAGCGTCTATTAAAATGAAGCGTCATTTAAATTAATATTTCTTTCATGACAAGATAAGAAAAAGTACGAGGGAGATGGATATTATTCCATCTCGCTTCCTTATAGCCACCAAGGCGGTCTACACTACGTCAAAAGGGGTCGTGACGGAAAAATCTTACACTTTTTCTCGCCTAGCCCCCATCCGCCAAATCCGTACCGTCCGATAAGGAACTTCGTTCCAAAAATTGTTTGAATTTTCCGGATTAATTATAGCCTAGTTATCTCTGGTATTGCTCACTATATTTTCGTAAAGTTTCATCACAATCAGTTCAGCCATACCGAAGATTAGCCCGGACAGATGGACAGACAGGCAGACAGACTATTTTTTCTTAAATTGTTGTTTAAGTCTTAATAGCAAATGCAAATAATCCGCTGAGCTTAATATAAATCACTTCAATATTACAAACAGAAACTTTAATTTTATTTATATGTATAGATTATGAATAAATATTTTATATATGTATCGTTTAGTGGCAGTGTAAGGATATATACTACTCCATAAAAAAATTCAATAAAAAATTTAATCGTCCCGTGGGTACCGTAAGAGGCAATAGAGGGAAACTGGCTTTGCCTAGGCCTAGTAGGCTAGGTCCAGCAGTGGGATTTTATAGATTGTAATGGGTGGAAGGAACCTCAATCGATCAGTTCGTTCAGAAGAAATACAATCACTACGATTAATGATTATAATTATATATTGACTATGATTAGATTATAATTATATAGGTCGAGGAAAATGTTTCTTCGTGTTTTACATACATATTCAAGACAATTTTTATATATATATATATATATGCCATTTTGTTCGATAACTTGTTGCCATCTTGTAGGTAGTGACATAATTCCGTTGCTGTAGAAATCTTGGGGAGTTGGGTTTAGAATCAAGTCGCCTGAAAGGTGGGGGGTGAATCTACCCCGGTGTTATCATGATGAAAGGCCACTCTTTAATAAAGCGCGTGTAAAAGCACATAATAAACGATGCCCTTCCAATCCCACAAAATACGAAGAAACTTTTTCCCCGACCTATTATTAAATATAAAGATTTATATAGAATAGAAAATATATTTATTTAACCAAAAAGACATTACATAATTAAACAATGCACTGGTTTCTGCACTAAGCTCTAGGCTCTAGGCTTGTATTTCAGGAACCAAGAACATTGACTGACACCGTTTACACCGATAAATACATAGGATATACATACTCGTATATCTTTTAAGCATATAAATAAAATTGAATTTTCTGTCTGCATTCGCATACTGCTAAGACTTGAAGACTTGAATAACCCTTTTTAAATTTTTTGTCTGTTTGTCTGACTGTCAGAGCTAATCTGGAATGGCTAATTCGATTGTAATGAAATTTACAAACAGATAAAGAGCAATGCCAGGAGTGACCTAAGCTATATTTTAACTTGATAAAATTAATGCTCTTTAATTATCTTAAATCTAAACATCTTATCATAAGACGGGGCTGGTCGCTAGTTATATATATTTTATAATTCTTCTGTGCGTGTGTTTGTCACTGAACTTTTCTTTAGCCGTTAAGGAAGAGTTCAGTGACAAACATACCGATTTAGATGAAATTTTTGTGCGAGTTTGTGAGTGTAGTGGCGCTGTTATGAAGATCAAAAATCACCCGTGTGAAGCCAGGGCTATCTATCTCTGTGATCGCTAGTTATGTATAAAGATTTTTCTTTAAGCCAACGTTACGCAAAATTATCTAAGAAATATTAATCGGCTATATTCATAATGTTAATGGAATACCAAACGATGATTGATTAATAAGCAACATTAATTATAAAATTGCGATACTCAGTGTCAAATGCTTCGGGTAAATAATTTATTTTAATTTAGCACAGCAAAGTCCTTCATGATGAATTCGGCTGCAATGAAAATTTCCGTACAAAAGACGAACGCATACATGGAATATTTTAATACGTAAATGGAACCTTGCTTGCTGTATTTATTAAAAAACTATGAAACTTTATTAGCTTGTTTAACTACACGACATATAAAAAAAATCTTTTGATTCGTCTCTTTATCCTTGGTATCATTTTATTTCTATACAAAATAAATAAAATACTGAGTGTGATATAGCGTGCGCTTACTATCAAATTTGGTGTTTATTTATTGTACGTGCGTATTAGCCATGCTGCAGCTATATTATGGTTGAAGTACGAATGGGTCGGCCCAGATCTGAATGGGTGGACAAAGAATACCACCCTAGCTTAATGCTGCTGTGTTTGGTATGGTGAGCGTAGAGAAATGGATGCCTTTTTTACTAGAAACGAGGCACTCCATCTTAGTCCTCAGGGGTGACAACGCATCTGCATTTTGATTTGTAATCGAGGATAGGTGTTCATGGGCCATAACATCCACTTACCGTCAGGTGGACTGTATCACCCTTATCCTATAAAAAATAGAAAGTCCGAACATTCTTGGTTCAGCTCAGTTATGAAAAAATATCTGTGCCCAGTAGCGGGACGTATTATTGCTGTAACTTTTCTTAATGTCTATCATCATCAACAGCATCATCATTATTACAGCATATCATAAGTCCACTGCTTATCATATTTCGCCTCCGATTAATGCCACAAAGATATCGGTATGTATCTACTAATCAATCTATAGGTTTGTCCTACGTTCAGCAGTACATTGCAGTATTGGTAATGGCAATGGGATGCATGTGAGAGGATATTGGTCCAGCTCTCACCGGTTAGCGCACGCTAAAAAATGTATGCCACGTGTCAACAATCGTAGTCTTGAAAAGGCCTCTGTACCACTGGTAGTCGTAAATAGGCTGAAGTTTATATGATTTTTGAAGTTATTGATGAAAAATGAAATTTTACCGAATATCTGTAAAGGTGTTTCCTAAGTCAGTTAGCCGCTACTGTGTTGCGTCACATACACGTTCCCGACAAAGTACAGTCGTGTAATAATATATTTACTGTTACACCCTATCAAAAGTCTACTTCTGAACATAGACCCCCCACACGGATATGGAGGACATTTTTTATAGATGCCACGCTTGGCAGGTGGGTTGGCAACTGCGGTTTTCATTTTATAGTTGTTATTATGACGAAGCTGCTGCATATATCCTGATTTGTTTTCCTCTTTCGCCTATTACAACACCTACGGACGAGGTACGATATGGGGTAGTGGATATTCTTAAACAGCCACTGCACGGTTCATATTATAATTGTATTGATTCAGTTAATTTGTGTAAACGTATTTTGTCTTCAAGTCATTCAACAAGAGGATTTAAAATCTCCATAATTATCTGTTACAAATCTATTGCAAAAATTATATGAGTTCGAAAAGGTTCAAAGCAGCACAAATATATCTTTACTATTTAACAAAATATCTCATCTCAGGAGTTGTACATGACTGTACTCTTTACTTAACAAAACACCCGAGAACAAATCTATCGCTGTATCTTTCATTGTGCACGCGTCGTCAAACTGACGGGGCGGAGTTTGGTTCAAGTTAAAAGTTTGTCGATATTTTAAGTTTATTTTTCATTTTTTTAACATTATCAATCAATAAATAAATCTTCAATCATCACAAGAGTTTCTATTTTGCTTTCAGTAACCCGCCTGTCCAGTGTAGTATTGGACCATTCTTTCAAGTTATGCAGTCTAGTTATTAAAAGACCTAAATTCAGTAAAGGATTAAGAATGTTCTCTAGATAAGTTAGAAGTTTACACATGGATTTGTAGTGGCTCTGTACTCAAATATGTTACGATGTAGGGACGTAGAAAGGTAATGTTTTTGCTTTACATTAAAATGTTATTTGTTGATGAATAAATAAATAAAAGTTTTGAAGAGAATAATAAGTATCAAGACCCATGGTAGTGTGTCAGGTAAATTCGAAATAGTAAAGGGTGTGACACCGGCAGTGTTTCGAACCCCATAACTATTAAACCTACACACTTACAATGTTGCAAACCTAGTAAGGACCCTTAAATATCTAGAATCTTAAATTTCATGATTAAACCTATTGTAGTTCTTGAGCTATTCACTCTGACACTGACTCACCAATCAAAAACCTTAGCCACTTGGTTAATGTGGCACCAAGGTAGATCATTAAATGTACACAAAGGCGTAAACGCATGAAAAAAACGTTAGAGGTCAAATATTTTTAAGATTAAAAAAGGTTTAATCAACAAAAAATAATAAATTTAATCTTGATTTCAAAAATTAATGATACCAAAAACATAAATGTGAAAAGGAGGACCAATCCGAACGCCGTGTCCCTTACTGGGTTTAAAATGGAGCAACCGAATTTGTTGTGTATAGTTAATTGTGTAAAATAATATATGTTTGTAAACTGTTCTTTTAATACAAAAAGAAAATGTCCCACTGGGTTTTTTGCTCGTTATTCCCAGGACAGAGGTATTTTCCAAATCACTGGTAAATCAAATATAAGAGTGACTTTCAATAAGTATTATTTATAATATACATTGAATAAAAAGTTTCTATTTCTATTTCTAAAACAAGAACTATTTTATTGCTTTTGTTAAAATGAGTGATGTCAATAACTGTAATATTATATCCATAACTTGGCCAAGCTTGGTATACATAAATTTCGGGTATGTCCGCTTCGCCGATTAAAGAGTTGAGATCTGAACAGACGCTAAGCTCCATAGCAGTTCCGAGATAGATCCTATGATTTAAGCAACCTATGATTGTTTGTGTTTCCGTTTGTCAACCTTAAATGTAAAAGTTTTACTTTTAACACTTGCACCATACTGTTGACGAGTTTGTCCGACATTTGCTACATTCCAATGCTCCATTGTACAGAAATAACAACGAAAATATCCGTTGTCTTAGAAAAGCATTTATCAACATCGCATTTTGTGAGTATTTTAGAACGTAACATTTTTGTAGTGACAGGTAGGTAGTAGGCAGATCGTTTGCTTCACCTTATTGTTCATAAGTTGAATAAATTTCAAATAAAATTAAAAAAAAATATTCTATCGGTATCCTGCTCTTTGTCCATACTTCGGAAATTGGCTAGGTGCCTATAAATTTAGTTCCTTAAAGCAATAAATTACAGCTTTACAAGAAACTTATCTCTAGCTACATTTATTGCACGAGTGATAAACTTATTCATTTGATTCTTCCTCACGATTAATTCAAAAAAAAATTAGGTCATGGGTGTTGACCCTGATTTTTATGTCTTTTAAATCAATAAGTCATAACAATTCCTAGATATGTTTGTGTCCTTTAAACAAATTACTACATCATTAACGACCCTGACGACAAAATAATTAAATAGTAATAAATTAATCAAACTCACATCTTCATCAGCGGCCATGTTTGAATTTTATTTACATATCAATCAGCTGTCAACACCAAGGTACGCCCTCTTGTGTAATTAATTCGTAACCAGTGGTCTCTACGTCAACATAGTCGGTGTAATTGATGACTCGCAATAAGAAGAATGCAATAATTCTGTGATAATCACTCAAATTGAAAACATATGTAATAACAACGGTCAGGCATTTTAATGCTCTAACATCCTTTGGACTCATGTCTAATATTTTGTGTTAATGTTTTATACAAAAAAATTTAATTTATCAATATTAGTGTTAGGTAGAGTTAGCTCAACTGAAAAGGGAGCTCGCTTTAATGAAATAGCTGATACTGTATTTCCTTTGATTAATAATGAGAACCAAAATCCCTTTTATTGGTTACCTGATATCCAATTCTAGACTTAAGGTCTTAGCTCCAGCAACGCATTATTTCGATTAAAGAATGATAAGCCTATTATTTACTATGTGAATTTTGTGCTCGTTTATCAACTTTGCCTTTAGAAAAATGACACAAAATGTTAAAATAAGTACTCTTTTAATACTTATAAAGTCATTATCGTCATCACCAGGCTATTAAAAGTTTGTGTACTTCGATTATTACCGAGCTTTTATAGCAATCACTGGGCTTGTCTCAAGATTGACGATCGGTAAATACGTGTCAGAACCTCGTTGCAGTAATTAATACAGCTGCAAAGTAGTTCTAGCACGTATTTATAATAACTTTTAAATCATTTTACGCTAATTGAACTAATTCACGATAAACTATCTTTATAATAAAGAGGACTTATGAATGTCATAAGCCACTGGTGACCGGTTTAAAACTAGTATTCCAAACTACTCGGTTTCAAAGTTATAGAATTAGCTAGGCGTGAATTTTCGATTTATATGTGTTTTATTTAGATTATTTTGTATTAAACATGAGAGCAATGTAACCCAGTTTAGCAACCTTGCAAGCGAAACTAGAGGTTGTTGGTTCGCGTACCACTTACAACAAATACTAAAATTTTCCTCCCCAAAGGGTTTGGACATTCACAGTGAACTAAAAGAAACTGGCTGGCCCGAGGTGACCTCTTCGTGAGGACTTGGCGAGCCTCCTTCGAATGTTGGTGGACTACGGTGAAATGATGTGATGGATGAGCAGTGTTATATGGTGAAGCGGCACTTGCCCTATCCTACGTACTCTTGAGGAGCCGCACCGCTGATGCTGTGGTGGTGGGACCTCGGGAAAGAGGAGAGTTGGTATTAAACCAACGCATTCCCATGGCTCTGCTGATATCAGCACGAATGACGAAGGTGGCGGTTTGCACGGACTAAAACACCATGGGGTTCGTCAAACACAGTGCGAGTTCGTCATATAACTAATTTACATTTATAAATAATTTATAAAGTGATTGTTGCGTTACTTCGAAACCTACATCTACCCTCGATTATGTATCAAAATGCAGATACTTTGTCTCGCCTGGGAACGGAGATGGAATGCCTTTACCGATAAAAAAGGACTCCGGTTCTTGTCACTCACCATACGAAACACAGCGGCATTACTCCACTATTTTACGCTATACGCTATATACGCTACGCTATGCTACGCTATACGCTATATAAGCTAAGTTATGCTACGCTATACGGATATAATATACTATTTCACGCTGGTAAAGTACGAACATGGTCCTTTCCCAGTCGAGGCAACCAAGCCGTGCTGCAGTCATAATATAGCTCTTTTTGTTTCTTTGCAAATGACCCAGTACGAATGATCCCGTCGACACAACTAAAATTATAAATCGCTTTTATAAATGATAATTAATGACAAGCTAACGACAATAGCCTATGTTCAGGAGTGGACTTGTGAAGGGCTGTAATGATGATGATGATGATGATTATGACGATGTTTATCTTAACGAACCTTGCATATTTAAAAATAAAATTTCATAAACAATAATTTAATTTGAAGAATATATTTTATACCTTAGTATTAGGTCATTTAGAAATAATGAATGAGGAAAGAAATTTATGTTGCAGAAATCAATCGCAGAGTTGGCAAGGGATGCCTTCGACGATAGTTTATCGGCCCAAATTGGCGATACGTTGAAGATGGGCCATATTAAAAGCACCCTGAACCGACGACGCACGTGGTAGAGCTACGCTGCAGCTATATTATGGTTGTAGCACGAATGGGTCGGCTCGACCGGGGAAGGACCACGCTCTCACAAAATACCAGCGTAAAATAGCAGCTTTATGCTGCTGTGTTTCGTATGGTGAGTGTAGAGAACCGGAGACCATTTTTACTGGAAACGAGGCATTCCATCTTAGTCCTCAGGGGTGACAACGTATCTGCATTTGGATTCTTAATTGAGGATAAATTTAAATGTCTATGGGTGTAAAAAATCGAGAGAGGTGTGTCAAGATTGTGCCAAATGGAAGTCCGCATTCTCTGCCCACCCTTCTGGGTGACAGGCGTGAGTTTTTATTCTTATATTAAGTTATTAGTTCATAAGTTACAGTATACACATACATCGTACTATTAGACACAGGCCTACTCTCATTGCTGAAAGGGTTTTTAGGGCAGAGAAATGTCCGCAGAGTCTTCAAAAATATTTTTTATTTCTCAGACATGCAGATTTCCTCACGATGTTTTCCTTCACCGCTGTGCACATCATAAATCAGCACTTAAAATTGCAATTAACAATTTATTTGGTTTAGTGGCGGTGCTAGAATATCCACTACGCCATATCAACTTGTGGGTGTCGTAAGATGTGACAAAGCAAATCAAGAGATGGGCAGCGGCGTCTTTATAATAACAACTAAAACTAAAAAAATACTATGGCAAATATCTTCCCGAAATTTATGTTATGCTTATGTATGGACTTTTAATAGACTAACGTTAATTTCATTGGTGCCGGCGACGATCGATCCCGGGCTTCTCACGTACGTATTACGGCAAAAGCTTAGCCCCTGAGCTATCGAGGTTTTACGAACTTTAAAGTATTTTATGTTTCAACAACAATTAAAACATATCGTGAAATAAACTGTTAAATAATAATAAATGGTTTTCAAAACTAATTTCAACATATCATTTCAAAGGTTAAAAGCTAATACCAAATATTTTTAACAAATATCGAATTAAACCAAAACAAACAAGTCTGCACATAGTTCGTTGAATTTTAAATGTCAACAGCTGCGTGTTCTGTCTACATAAGGTGATAAAGTCATTTTGCGATCCGATATTTCTGGTAACTACCCCACTGCTGGACATGGAATTGCCAGCTCCGCAGTAAGGAATTACGTAATTTAAATTTTTATACGTGGTAGATCCACGCTGTAGCTATTATATGGTTTCAGCACGAATAGGTCGACCGGCGAAGGACCACGCTCTCACAGAATAGCAGCGTAAATTAGCAGCTTAATGCTGCTGTGTTGCACCATACAAGTGAGTGTAAATAAGCCTTTTTACTGAAAACGAGGCATACCATCTTAGTATTCAGGGATGACAACGCATCCGCATTTTGGTTCTTAATCGAGGATAAATGTAGATGACTATAGACCACAGCATCCACTTACAATCAGGTGGACTGTGAAATATACATATCTGTTTAGGATCCACTCACTTGTCTAATTAAAGAAACCGAGTTATCATTTCAAACACTTAAGATGTTTGAGATGCCACTTGAAAGGTCGGCCGCATATTCAATGAGCGCATAGTTTAAAATATTCCATTCAAATGTTAATTTCAAACTGACAAACGAAGTTTCAATCATATTATGTTTAATTGTACGTTATTTACAAAGTAGTCATCACACGGTAATTTTAAGACTGATTACATTTAAAATGTTATAAATCCTCTGAAGATCATTCATGTTGTTATGTCGTATAAAACAGTTACAGTTTGAAAACGAATAGATTCGGTGGTGCGGTGGTTAAGCAATTGGCTGTGGATCAGGGCCGCGAGTTCAATTCTCATACGGAAAAACTATATTTTTATGACCCAGAACCAACTGGTAGGTATGTTTTGAATGTTCGTTAATGTGCCATTATTTAATTAAACGGTAATATTCTCAGACCACTCAAAGGGGAAATACTAGACTAAAATTGAAAGTAAAAGCCCACTACAAAGTACTAAAAAGGAGTAAAATAATCTGAAGTCGGAGCTATAATAATTTAATACACTATGCCTTAACACCGACTTCTAAACCTATAATGTGGAAAATATTATATTGTTTTTAATTCTATGAAGTCAGCTTTTATTAATTTTAATAAAATAATAAATAGTATTTATGTATATTATAAATAAATAAAATAGGTAATTAAGACAACACTTATATTTAAGGCTACTATAATAGTGTTCTATAATGTGTATAATTTTCCATAAATAAAAAAAGTGTGTAATTTTCCATAAATATTTTATATAGTATAAAATAAAATGATAAATACATTGTATAATTTATTACTTTAAATAATTAACTCCGAAAGTTTTAGTGTTCATTTAATATTCATAAGGATTTTTTACGGCATCTCGTTGATGTCTTTTGCTTTGATGTTGCCATAATGTTTACAATGCTTAACGAAACATACGATTGGATGATTAAATGTAATTTATCATACGTGTATAAAATAATTAACTTTTTTAACTCATTTAATGAAAAATCCTAACATTTAGTCAATTTTTATTACGATCCTCAAGTCTTTAAGTCATTATAAAGATGCGTCAGCGAACTTAGAGAAAAATCCAGGAGGTTAGGGTAACCTTTATATACATATTTCTTAAATTAGAGTTTTGTTAAGTGTAAAGCAGCTGTATCTGTATGTACTGATAATTAGCTCTACGCGTACATTATTATGTATGTACATTATTATGTCACTATATTTAGTGATTGTCAATAAATGTATATTTCTATTGGTGTCTTGCTACTTAAAAGACTATACATAATTATTATACTATACGTATTTTCGGGTTTAGAAAGCTATGGTCTATTAAATGCCAAGTTTAATGCTATTGCTTAATGTGGCTTATCGCAATGACCACATCTCGTAAATGCTCATAAGATTTTTTAAATGTCGTTTTAGAATTCACTTTTTTAATTGATTGCAAGTATCTAATGCTTTGTTATTCGGAAAAAAAACTTATATGTTTTTAAATACTTTTTTGTTGCACATGTTTAACAGTGAACTAGTGAAGCGTTCTAATGATGAATGAAATAAAGTACTATTATACTATATAGGAAACATTACATTAATTACTTATGTATTACCATACGAGTAATATTTTTATACATTAATAATAGGATAAATGTAGATTCGAGGATGAATGTAGATTTCTATGGGCCACAACATCCACTTACCATGAGGTGGTCTGAGCACACAGACTGAAGTGCCATATAACTGGCCATATAGCTCAAAAAACCGACGAGTGGGAAAAAGGTTCTCGATTGGCGTGAATCCTCGTAATGGCGAGCGCAGTTTTTGGCACTATGTGGAGTGATGACTCGATAATACTTGCAAGGATGCAGGTGGCTCAAGACCAAGCTTTGTGACAATCTGGCAATCTATGGGGGAGGACTGCGTTCAGCATTGACTTGTGTTGTGCTGTAATAAGTGATGATGATGATGACGGTATAGGAAAAATAAAAAGTAAATACAATTGTACCATTTCCTGTCATTATTGCGGGGATAAAGAAGTGAATATCGTCTGCTATCCCGCCACACTGCGAGTTAGTAGAACTCACAAATGTATATTTTTATTTTTCGAATATGCAGGTTTCCTTGTAGTGTTTTTCGATACCGCCAAACATCGTGGTTGCTCTACTATAAAATTATCAATAAAAGCGAAGTGTAGCCTCCCCCCTCCCCCATAGAGGAAGCGTCGACCTAGTAAGATATGCGGAAGTCGATGGATGCAGGTGGCATCGTGCTTTGTGGCATTACTTAGGGGAGGTCTGTGTTCTGCAGTGGACATGTGAATGGCTGTAAAGAATGAATGAATGAGAATAGAATATAGATTACTATCAAAAGGAAGAGGCGACTGATTGAAACTGAAACAGGAGATGGTCAGCAGCATCTTCCTGATAAAACTTAAAATATTAAAAAAACTGCAGTTGCCAAACCGTCAATGCATATGGCAAAATATCCAATTTGAGTCGATTTATGGGGTAGGCCTGTGTTCAACAGTGCACTTTTATGGGTTGTAGTGGATGATTATATAAAATTCGTAAAAAATAGTTTCATTAAAATTATATTAAATCTCATATATTACCTTTAATATTAAAGATTTTTATAAGCAAATGAAGTCGTAATATTTAAACAGTACATATGTGTAAATATGAAGAATTTTTTACTCAGAATCCGAAAATAATAAGTATAGTCATGAAAAGTTATTGATAGTATAATTTAAGTGGATTTTATCGCACTATATTAATATCAATAGAGTAGTTAACCAAGTGCATTGCAGTCTGTCTTTAAAGCTTAATGTTTCGAAAGCTAATATAACGCGGTATCCATAACGTGGTTAACGAAGTCGTATATTTTTTTTATTAATTGATGCTGTCATGATGTTTGCGGTGAAATTTTCATTTTTAAAGATTTCTTGATTAGAAATCGAGAAGTTGGAACTATGGTGAAAGAATATAATTTTCAATTTTGATCTATTTGTTCAAAAACCTTAGAAGTTTTGATACTATGACAACTCAAGAAAAAAACTATAATTAGGTGTTCCTTTTTTGAAAGCGGAACTTTTAAAAATATTATGCACAGTGTAGTTATTGTAGTGTTACAACCTGTGTCGTCTAGATTTAGATTTGAGATTAAGCATTTTTCTTATCGGTGATAGCATCATATGTATCACATTTACAAAAATATAATGTGTTTACGTGTAGTGGCGGTGTAAGAATATCCACTACCCCATATCATCCCGTGGGTGTCGTAAGAGGCGACAGAGGGTAACAAATTAGGAGATGGGCAGGAGTGTCATCCTAACAACGACTAAAAATAAAAACTGCGGTTGCCAATGCGCTTGCCAAGCGTGGCAACTACGGCTAGTATCCCACTTATGAGGCAATCTATGCTATGTTCAGCAGTAGACTTTAGTAGGCTGTAACGGTAACGGTAATCTGTTATACAAAATAAATAAGTAGTATTAAAAAATAAGTGATATTCATTCTGAAAATACTAGAAACAGGCACAAGCTACTGGTGCTAGTAACGCAACTCCACAGAGTCAGTATTTCATTCTTGTAGCAATGTATGCTTTTACAACAAAAGTCTGGAAAAATACAAAATTTGTCTACTTTCAAGTTCAAAAAAATTACTAAACAAAAGATTATATTAAAAGGGTTATTATAATATTAAGAAATTTATGGATGAAAATATTAATACATGTGAATTATCAGACATTAAGTTAACAAAAACTATGTTTTCAAAGTAATTAAATTAGACCATCACTTGTTCACTTTGCAGATCCGTGAACTTTAAAGCGTGGCCTTCGCGTTGCGTCTTTTATTTAATGCGGCTCTACCAATGATTTATAAAGGATAAAAAAAATTACGCTATATTAAGCGTTTACATTACACCCTCGAGCAATGATGCGACCTTTACAAGAATGACTAGATTGAGACATTATTGCGGTCTTTAGAGATTCTTATTATTTTCATTGGCCTTAAAAGTTTGCTACTGGACTTGGGCTTCTCCCGTTGTGGGAGGATTTGTTTATTTATGTTTATATATTTGAACACCAAGTATAAAAAGAGCGGACTTAATGCAACAGGGTATTCTTTACCAGTCTACCTCAAGGCTACACAGGGAAGATATTGTGGGTGCAAAGTGTAAGTAAAGTTTAAGTATCTACGTTAAAAATATCTATCTCTTTATAATATATGCATAATAATAACCATAACTGCATACTATGACACAATACAAACATAATCACAAAAAGATATTATATAGATATACATACAATATATATAAATATATACATATATGATAATCGCAGTGCTAGACGTCTCGTATTGGTCTGGATATTTTAAGTCTCACGTAAACGGATTATTATGCAACGATCTATCGGAAGCCTTTCCAAACCTTTAAAAATATTTTCTGGCATTTCCCAAAGTCACCTCTTATGACACCAACAGGTGATAGTTTAATTTTTTTACCTGGTGGTAAGTGGATGCTGTGACCTGTGACCCATAGATATCTACATCTATCCTATTAAGAATCAAAATGCAGATGCGTTGTCGCCCCTGAGGATTAAGATTGATTGCCTCGTTTCCAGTAATAATGGTTGCGGTTCTCTACACTTACCATACGAAACACAGCAACATTAAACTGCGTGACCGAAAATCGGTCGGTCGGAAACGCCGTGACCGAAAATCGGTCTGGAGGACATTACTATTATGTAGGTTTAAACTTTATTATATTATAATTTTTATTAAAGCAGATGCAGTCATCTTATCTTTTTTGGTTTCAAAGTGCATTATTGAAATAAATAAAATGTCAGACCAGAATAAGCTTACCATTGGCATAAGAAACTTTACTTGCTTATATCAGTGGTAAACGTATTCAGGTTTGAGATACGATCGCATAAATTATTATTCAATTAACATCATTTCCATTAATATTTCACGATTTATATCCAATAACGTTAGTTTTTCGGTTAATGACCCCAAAACGGTAACTAAAAATTTATGTTAACTAAAACTTACTATTAATTTAATTAGAAGGATGATTTACGTCTTGTCTTAGAATAAAATAAATTGATGTTAATCAATTTAAAAGCCACACAAAAACATAAGAGACAGAGATGCTTACAACGCTTATGCTCGTATGTGCAGTCTGTATTATTCATATTTTATGTGTGATGTTACAGCCTATATATGCCCCACTGCTTAACATAGGCCTCCATGAATTCTTGCCATAACAACCACAGTTTTTTAATTTCCAGTTGTTATTAGGAAGATGCTGCGGCCCATCTCCTGGTTTGTTTCCCTCTGTCGCCTCTTACGACACCTACGGAACGATAAAGGTTAGTGGATATTCTTACACCGCCACTACACTGTGTGTAATAATGATTTCTTATATTACGCGTTAACATAGTTAGTTCATTCTGCGTAGATCGGACCAAAATTAATAATTAAAAAGCTGAAGGTACTCCGGATTAACTCTGACATCGGGACGTCAATCACCTCAGTCCCCGTGACCATGGGTGCTGTAAAGCACCCGAAACGTCGGGAATTTATAAAATAAGTTAATTAAACGCGATATAATCCGTAAAAGTAGTTTTATTCAAACTGTGTAATGTTACACATGTTCTCAAAATGGTTTATTCCTTGGACATGCAGGTTTCCTCGCAATATTTTCTCACAGCGACGAAAACGTGGTAAATCAGCACTTAAAGATGCAACAAACAATTTCATTGGATAATTATTAATAGAATCAGACTATCTTTTTCTCAAGTACATAATACTACTTCTAGGTGGAAGTGTTTCTTTTCTGCCTAGGATTCTTCTGGATTATTAACATCTTTTTTACCTATTTGCGCTATAAATCAGTTGTAAACTGCTGTTTTCTAGTTTGCAAGGTAAAGGAGCCAGGGAAATTTCAAGATAACAAAGCATCTGTGACCTTATTTGCTTGAAGATGATTACAATTTTAGCGCGTTTGCTATTCAATTCAATGTTTTCAAAAACATTCAAGCATTTTCATATAATAGATAGACGATTAAAACGTTATTCTGTATTTTAGCAGTTCTCTTCTCTGCCGTTATAATTTTTTTTTTTATTATACTTCCTTTTTAGTAAAAGTTGCCCCATATATAGTATACTGGAATTTATTTCTGTATCGTGAAACCGTGTTACATACATAAATAATAGTTGATATTTGTAGGCTATACAGATACCTGTTTCGTGCGATATTCGAGATTACAGTTAACTACATCGTATTCAAACACTTACTCTAAGATTCAGAGACGATCTCTAGCTTAATATTCACATTTTTAAAATTTGTGATACATTATATAGTCTAGACTAAAATTTTGGTAATGACATTATACGACCTAGACTCAGATTTAGACATTGAGGAATTTGAGTTTAAGCTCGCAATAGTCTCTGATTATTGGCCTAAGATTCAGAGAAAATCTCGAGCTTAAATTTAAAATTCACAATGTCATAATTTGTGAAACAAAACGTGGCCTAGACTTAAATTTTGAAATTGTGAAGTTTGAGCTAGCGCGCTACCGAATTTCTATATGCTAAATACTCTTAAATTAGAACTTCATTAGAAGATAATCTATATATTTATTGCAGGTACACTCGGTCAAGCTTTTAATCCCTTTTAATTCGTGACATCCTCACTTAGTCACGTTTTTGTGTAGGACACTCTCTTTTAGAGACAATGCAATAAAATATAAAACGATTGCAAATTGTAGGTTTGATCAGCGTTTGCCATTGCGTATACAAACAGTTTATTGAGGTACGAACACTTTCACGACACCTTTGTGTTTTCTGTGGCTTTACCGACGAATGCGCGGGGTCGAAAGTCGACAGATGGGCACTTAGATAAGTGCATCTATATACCAATCGTAGTATTTCAAATGTTAAAGCATCAGAACTTTTTACGAGAAACAGATCTGCTGTCATATATCTTATATCTAACTAATAATCTCTTTCCATTTATGTACCATATTAATGTAACTTCTAGAACTTTTAGTTAAAAATATTAGAGCAATATAGAAAAATAATAAATACTATGTATGTTTTAATATCACAATATCAAACTCTCAATAATCATTCGGTGGATCTATCAACTACTTCAAATTTTCAACTACTTAAACATTTGTAAGGATCGATCGGTAGGCAAAAACGTTGTTGTCCATAAATCACATTTAATTTGGGATAATTTCAAATAAAAGTAGAAGCCTTATTTACTGGTATTTTCATAAACTGCAATAACGGTATATCATTATTTATATATTTGAACTTAAGTTTAAAATTTGGCTACTCTTTGAAAAATAACCCTGTATATTAACTTGTGTATGTATGTACATATGTTACTTTATTGTACACCACAAAAAGTAGTTACAGGAAGAAAATCTAAGGAAGCAGACACATTGAGGCGGTCTTATCGCTAAAGAGTGATATTTTCAGACAACTTTAAGGTTTAGGATAAACTGAAATTTTCGACAATGGTAGGTAACTTGTGTATTCAGATTCAATATATACAATTGATTAACGTAAACAGCGTTCTCATTTATCGCAATTATATTAAAACTGTCTCTGCTTTGAAACTTGAGACAATTTTCTTCCGTACCAAATTGTACTTAAATAAATACAAAATTTAAAACAAAAGCTCACCATGTTTCCTTAAGTCGACTAGCACACACACTGCATATTCGACCAATAGAACACAGCACACTACGCACCTCGGCGCGGGACAGACACGATTTGATGCGCACGCGCGTCCTCTCTATCATATATAGCTTCGGATGACATCGAGCCTTTACGTACGCCTGAAATTTTGTACTAATTTTATTCCAAGTACAACTCACCGTAATGCCATACCGTACATTGTCAACTCGTTAGGTCTGCGGACTTATTATAATTTGACCTTACGCTTCCAGGATCAGGTCAGAGGTCATATGGTTGAAAAGTTTTTTTTGTTTGACAACTTTATATATTTAAATAAAGTTATCAACAAAATGTATATGTGTAATTTATATGTCTAGTATTTATATGTGTCATACTTGTATAATGTATTTAGTTAGAATAAGAGTTAATAATTTAACTGTTGTTTAGTCTGTTTCTTTTTAAGTTTTTTTGTTGACCTTAATTTGCATTCCTTTTGCACCTTAATTTGCAATTTTTATTTAATACGTATTTCTTAGGGTTGACTGGTAGAGAGTGTCATAGGGCATTAAGTCCGCCCTTTGTAACCTCTAGTGAAGGTATGTTGCAATAAAGAATAAATAAAGAAAAGTAAACATTGTATCTGAATCAATCTCTTGGTAGAACAAAATTTTATGTTGTTTTTTTTTTGGGTGTGGCTTAAAAATACGTCACACAATCTTTTTGATACAGACTGGATTTTTTTATAGAATAAGGGTGACAGCACACACTCCACCTGATGGTAAGAGGATGCTATGGCCCATAGACATCTACATTTATCCTCGATTAAGAATCAAAATGCAGATGCGTTGTCATCCCTGAGGACTAAGATGGAATGCCTCTTTTCCAGTAAAAATGGTCTCCGGTTCTCTACACTCACCATACGAAACACAGCGGCAACTTACAAATAACAACCTAGAGCTTGTGATATTGCTTAGTCCAGGGGTTCCCAAACTTTTTCAGATGGCGGCCCCTTACAGGCTTAGTATTTTATCTCGGCGCCCTTGCTAGTCGAAATAGGGTACAATCATATTAGGTAGATAGGCAAAAAAAATAAAACATTCATAATATGAAGCTGTTTGTTATATTTATATTGACACATAGTCATATAGCAACTTAGTGAATGTGATGCGTAAACTTGGTGGTCTCTACACATTTTTAGGATTCCGGGACGTAAGGTAACGGGACCCTATTACTAAGCCTCCGCTGTCCGTCCGTCCGTCTGTTTCTCAGCGGGTTGTATCTCATGATCCGTAATAGGTAGACAGTTGAAATTTTCACAGAATGTGTATTCTGTTGCCGCTATGACAACGAATAATAAAAATAAAAATAAATTGAAAATGAAAGGGGGCTCCCCTACTAGAAACGCGTGTGATGGTATGGAACCCTCATGCGCGTGTCCGACTCACACTTGGCCAGTTTTTCTAAGCGCTAAGACTAAGGCTTAACACCGCTATACTTATTTCTTGCTCCACATTGATCTTTGATCAATATTTGCTCTTTATGTAGCTGTACAGCTGAAAATCCGGTTTATTTTGTACCCGCTAATATATAAGTTTAGTTTCCGGAGAATGGTAAATAGGAGCGTCTCACGGCACCCCTCTTTACTCCCTACGGCACACCAGGGCGCCGCGGCGCACACTTCGAGAACCACTAGCTTAGTCGACTCAAAATGTTAAAAAAATTTAAACTTTTCTTAAAAAGCAAAAGCCGATATCAAAATCTAAAAAGTTTAATATAATTTTCCCATAATAGCTTCTGAAATTTAAGCTTTAATTATTCGATATAATTTAATTTATTCTTTCTAGTTTTTGTGTAGTCGGTTTAAACTTTATTAAGCTTAATATTAACTTGCAAACTTTTCTATATACCTACCACTTTATAAAATCCTTGTAATATTTTTATTAAATTTGCAATCATTATTTGATAATACTCATATTTATTTCAGTCACATATTTCGTATAAATGGCTGCTTAAGGCATCCTTGATACAAAGATGTTTGAATCTCTTAAGTCTTGAGTACTTTTGCATTTTATTACTACGCAATTATTTACTTCCTTGAAGGAAAAAACGTAGTGGAATTCAGTGATCAGCGGTTTGATATACTAAGTTCAGTAAAAACACTTATTAAATTTTTCATAATAAACTCGTAACAGTCACTGTTGAATATGTGCCCCTCCAAATTATAGGCAAATCTGTCCATAAATCATTTAATGGTGATGCGGCGGTTATGTTTACTATGGCGGTGTAAGATGGCTTTGATGTAATCTGGCGCAAGAAAACTGCTTCGCAATTAACCAGAGTCCATGGAAGCAGCTAGAGCATGCTATGCATGATAGTAGGGAAGATGGATGGTCCTATGATAGGGAAGCTCATACATCATTTAGACGTGATAGAGCCATGCTGCAGCTATATTAGTAGTATAGTCCTAGCACGAATGGGTCGGGTCGACCAGGGAAGTACTACGCTCTCACAGAATAATAGCGCAAAATAGCAGCTCAAAGCTGATGTGTTTCATATGGTGAGTGTAGAGAACAGAAGACCTTTCTTACTGGGACGAGACATTCCATGTTAGTCCTCAGGGATGGCAACGCATTTGCATTTTAATTCGTAATCGAGGATAGATGTAGATGTCTATGGGCCACAGTAACCACTTAACATCAGGTGGACTGTGTGCTCGTTTGTCACTCTTATCCTATAAAAAAAAGCGGACTGAATACCTAGTACTAACATAGTAATTAAGTTTTATAGATACTAACACCTATGGACCTTTATATTGCCTGAACAAAAAAATTAAATTAAAAAAAAATCACTGGTCCGGTCCTTCACTGCTGAACATATAGGGAAACTCAAAGTAACACAGCGAGCTATGGAGTTTTTTATGCTTGGAGTTTTTCTGTGTGATAACATTCCTAGTAAGGATTTCCACAGAAGAACAAGAGCAACTGATATATCCCAGCGGATGAGTACGCTGACTTGGGCGAGCCTCGTATAACAGATATATCTCGAAGAACGGATCACCGATGTGGAAAAAACTTCTCGAGTGGCGAGCACGGTGTTGGGCGACCTCCCACTAGATGTAGTGACGACCTGATAAAACATGCAAGGGGGTCGATTGTTGCAGGTGGCTCAGGTTCGTACTTTTACAATTTGTAATACATGATCTTAGTTTTGTCCATGTTCATCTTAAGACCTATCCGTTGGGAGGCACTATTGAGGTCATTGAGCATAGTGCTTAGGTCCTCCAGCGATTCTGCCATAAGGACTATATCGTCAGCAAATTGAAGGTGAGTGATGTACTCGCTGTTGATGTTAATATCGTATCCTTTCCAGTCCAGTAGCTTGGAAACGTCTTCAAATACAGCGGTGAGTTTCGGGGATATAACGTCAACCTGTCTTACATATCTCTGCAGTTGGATAGGTTTCGTACTCTGGTTCTGTACTCGGACAGCCATCGTAACCCTACTGTACAAACACTTCAGCACTTCGATATACCGACACTCAACTTGGCACCGCTAAAGGGATTGCAGCACCGCCCGAATTTCAAAGGAATTCAAGGTTTTCTCATAGTCCACATACGCCAGACATAGTGGCAAATTGTACACCTCAGACTTCTGTACAATGTGCCGAAGGGTATGTATGTGGTCTATGGTGCTAAAGCCTTTTCGGAAACCGGCTTGTCCGGGAGGCTGGAAGTCGTCGAGTCTGCATGCGAGACGATTCCTAATGACTCTCGAAAACAGAAATCGGTCTAAAGATCTTCAAGAGAGCGTTGTTGCATTTTTTGAAGAACAAGACTACCGCACTTCTGCTCCAAGCCTCCGGTGTAGTGCCACCACCGAGGACGAAATTAAATAGCTTTTGAAGGAATTCAAGTACCGGTTTTCCACCCGCTTTCAGAAGCTCCGCTGTAATTCCATCCTCGCCTAGGGCCTTACCGTTTTTAAGGTGCTGGAGAGCCATTCCAATCTCGCTCAGACTGACGTCCGGAATATCATCGGAATAGTGTCCGACAAAACTTGCTTTTAGATCGTTACTCACACTTACTTGCGGGTGGCTCCAACGACGATGTGTACAGCTGCCTATAGAACCTCTCAATCTCACTCAAAATCTCAGGTGTCCCGGAAACAACGCTGCCACACTCGGTCTTCAGCTTCGACAGTTAACTCTTTCTGGCAGACAGATCTCTAGCAAAGACTTTGGAGCCCTGGTTCCGCTCGATCGCTTCAATACGACCTGTATTGAAGTTGCGTATGTCCCGCCGCATGTATTTGAAGATATGTCTGTTCAGTTGCCTGTACGCTGTCAAATTTGCTGAAGACTGCAGTTTCATTTCCCGTCTAACAGCCATGAGATTAAGGGTGTGATCGAAGAGTTTTAGTGTTCTTCTGCGGTGGGTCTTGCAGAACTTAACTCCGACCGCATGGACACTTTCCTCGAGCCTGTCATTCATATCGTCCACTGCATTGCAATCTTCTAGGCACTGAAAACGGTTTTGTAGCTCGAGCTGAAAGGTCTCAGGACTTTGGATTAGAGCACGAGTGGGACGGACCGTTGACTTCATTAGACGAGACCTCTCCAACTTAACGTTTAGGTTCAGTGTGCCTCTCACCATTCGGTGATCGCTGTCGGTTTTTACCCTCGCGATCACTGAGACATCACAGAACAGTTGTCATCTGGTCGTCATAATGAAGTCAATCTCATTTTTTCTGGAACCGTCGAGGCTCGACCAGGTCCACTTCCTATGGGGTCGCTTCTGGAAGAAAGAGTTCATCATAAAGAGTCCCTCCTTCCCCATGAAGTCGGCCAGCTGCTGGCCCCTTGGGTTCCGTTGCCCTATTCCAAATTTCCCTACCTTCAGCTTACCGTTCTCTCTTATGCCTAGTTTTGCGTTGAAGTTTCCCATTAACACCGTATAATGGGTTTTGGAGGAATGCATGGCTATAGATATATCCTCATACATTTCCTCCACCTCCTCATCGAGATGTGCCGAGGTTGGTGCGTAAACCTGTATGACCTTCAGAGAATACCGTTTGATGATTCTGAGTATAAGGTACGTAACCCTCGTCGACACACTCTCAATCTTTACAACGTTGTTAACGAGAGACTTGTGGACGATAAATCCGACACCTCCTTGGGACAGATGGTCGCCCTCCCGGTGATAGAACAAGTTGCTGGATTCGAGGATTACCGTGTCCTCCCCCTCTCTTCGGACCTCGGATATTCCTATAATATTCCAGCGCCAGGTCGAGTCATTTTAGGTGGCAACCGAACCTTCACCGGAGATTATTAGCACCCCCTGCCCCGCCGTTACCATGGTCGCCACCATAGCCAGGAATAGCGCCACCGGGGACTGGGAGCCGTCTCTTCGTAACTTTATTCATGGGGGCATATTGCCATAGTTGCCACGCTTGGCGAGCGGGTTGGCAACCGCAGTTTTTTTTATTGTTGTTTTGCTGTTATCAAAAAGATGCTGCTGCCCATCTTCTGCCTCAGTTTCCCTCTGTCGCCTCTTACGACACCCACAGGAAGATATGGGGTAGTGAGTATTCTTACCCGCCACTACACGAGGATACTACCCGTATCATCCCATGGTTATCCCATAATAATCCTCGCAAAAGAACACCGATTCCTACTAAGGATGATACGCGAGGCTATTGAAATTAAAAAACATCCTAATTTCAATAGAGAAGATGGATGGGTGCTGCCATCTGCTTGGGATCCTATAATTAACAAAATTAAATCCATACCCAAGCATACCACTGCAAGACTTCAAGATACTGTAAGCTCATTCTGCGTAGATCGATCCAAAAATTAATATTAAAAAACTGAAGGTAGCCGGGCTAACTGTGACATCGGGACGTCAAACATCTCAGTCCCCCCGTGACCATGGGTTACTGTAAAGCACCCGAAACGTCGGGAATTAAAATAAGTAAATTAAACGCGATAAAATCCGTAAAAATAGTTTGATTCAATGTGTAGTGTTCGCGTAAATATAAGAAATCATTCCGTAAAATTAGTTTCATTTAATAAGACGCCACTGTCTTACCACCTACGGAGACGGGCAAAAGTCCGTGCTTAGGCAGAAAAGAAATCCTACTATCTTGTAAAATGCCGCTAAATTCAATATTTAGTGGCTTTTTTATTATTTTATGCCAGCGAACCGGCTTGGTAGGATCTATTAATTGTTTAGATTTAAAATAATCAAAGAACATTTATTTTATCAAATTATCGTTTTTTTTAAATACCTCCGAAATCTGTTTATATAAAATATAGCCAAGATCGCTTTTGGCTATATTTTATATAAACTATTAGTTTATCTCTATTTGTTCGTGAAGTTTCATTACAATCGGTTCAGTCGTTTTGAAGATTATCCGGACAGAGAGACAGATAATAATTAAAAAAATGTTTATTCGTGTCTTTATGGCACGCAAATAACCCCTCAGCACATTTTAAGCTATTTCGATATTACAGACATACACTTCAATTTTTTTTTAGACAAGCTAACAAGTAGTCGATGCAGGTATTCTTTATTTAAATAGTTTATCGAATTCCACAGACGAATTTGAATATGTAACACAGTCGTATCATGCTGTTTTCATTAAAGGCAATTTAAAAACAAAGTATTTAATAACAGATAAAAATATAAGACAATAAAATATTGTATATTAATAAATGAGTAAAATATTACAAGGTTTCCACAATAGTGATATATAGTTACTACGTTAGCATTATGTTTATTAAAATGAATGTTAATTTAGCTGAACGATCATAAAAATTTCTGGCATTTGCTTTAGTCACCTACTACACGCACGGGACGAATTGGGAAGATAGATCCTCTTTCGCTGCCAACAAACACAGCGTAAGGTACTACAGTTATAGTTATATTATACTCATGGTAAAGCCACGCTTAGTTTGGTTGTAGCACGAATAGGTTATCTCGACCAGGGAAGGACCTTGCTCTCACAGAATACCAGCATAAAATAGCAGCTTATAGCTTCTTTGTTTCGTATGGTGAGTGCAGAGAACCGTAGACCCTTTTCAACTGGAAACGAGGCATTCCATCTTAGTCCTTAGGGATGTCAACGCATCTACATTTTGATTTTAAATTAACGATAAATGTAGATGTCTATGGGCTACAGCATCCACTTACCATCAGGTGGACTGTGTGCTCGTTTGTCACCATTATTCAATAAAAACAAAGCTGATTTGGAGAGATAATGACAAATCAACAATTGATACATCTATAGATCGCAGCATCTACTTACAATCAGGAGAACTGTGTGCTTGCTTCTCACCCTAAGACCGAATTTCGGCCAGTCTCTAAGAAGACTAGCCATTGACGCAGGACAGGATTATAGTGACCGAAAGCATAGTGTACTCTGTACTCCCACACTCTCATAGTCAGATGGGACATAAATCCGACACGACCGGAGAGAGATTAGGCGTTGGACCAAAGGCTTTATTTGCTTTCCAAGGTACGGGGGTGAAATCCGCCAACTAACTGACTTCGGGCTACATTGCCTGGGATTCAAAACCGGCATTTCATGTTTTAGCTAGGAAGTCAATTTGATAAATAAGACGATAAGTATAAAAGCCTTTTTAGTAGGTATAACCATATCAAGGAGTAATTAAGAGTGCGTTTAGTCGATTGATGTGAATCACAAAGGATAATGATGTAAACAACATCAACACTATACGTGACATACCTGAATGATTTTAAAATTTTGCTTCCTCAAATAATTTTGCATCGTATGAAAGATAAAATTCACTGTAACTTAATATAAATGTTGTGATTCGTCACTATACATATGGTATTGTCTATTTCCCAACGCTGGTTTTTAAAATGCCGAAGGTAAATTGATGATAATTCTAATCGTATTTATTCATTACATTAAAGTACTTTATTTAATAATATATGCAATATTAAAAACTATAATAAAAAAATCTAAAAATAATAACTTAATTATCATACAGTCCTACTCCCCGTGGTATCGTGACAAGAACGCTGGCCGTGTTTCCTCGCTTTACTTAGCCTTTGAGAAAAGAACCAGACCTCTTATCACCAGCAGCAACGACCAGTCGCGGATAGAGTTCCTTTAGGAACTTCACCGCACGTGGACCCCACGGACCGATAGTCTCTACAAATATGTATTCATCTCTCAGATACTCGTATTTGCGCATCTTACTCAGTTCAGTTGCCTCTGATGACGCCCCGGCTCTAAACGAGGTACCCCTGAGATAAGAGGCCGCTAAAGTGTCTACGCAAGTAGCATCCTACACTAGGGCTTTACCTCTTTCCCAAGGGAACAATATCACCGTCGGGTCTCTTGCCATCGTCTCTAAATATTCCACAAGGCTCTGAGGCCCAGGGAACATTTGTAGAGACGTGCCGTGAAAACCTACCAGCACTTAAACGTTACAGAGTTACGTTAAAGAGTCATGTGTAGGAGCCCTGTATGTATTTTATGATGTGCACGTCTTTAAATTTGCTTCCATAGTGGGAGGCAATTCAGGAAACTGATGATAACAAAATCGGGGGATACAGTTTGGTGTTACAGCTAAATACCTATCACCTACATCCAAAATTTAATTACACCACTCGATAGCTACAGAATTAAAGAATACGTTACGTTGAATAAGGACTGGACGACGTGAGGCGCCGCCATTTTTAGGTCGTTTCGTTACGTACCCGTATTCACGTAAAACACACGGTCGTGTACACGATACAACCACAACCCGATTTTTGTCTTTTTATTTATAAAAAACATTCCCTCCACACTAGGATTTTCTCCTATATCGTGGAAGCGTATATGTATGTAAGCATAGGGAAGGGGAGAGGGGGGGCGCTGTGTTTACATACACAAATTTTACAAGGACAAACATCCAGACCCGGGACAATTATTTGTAAGCCATACAAATGCTTGCTCCGTGCGGTATTCAAACGAACGGCCCTTAGCGCTGCAATTTATTGCTAAGTCACTGCGGACGGACCGTCACACGGTTTAACCATATCAAATTATGCTCAACTTATACATTTTATGGGCCACTCGATTAGCTGAGCTATTCAATGTAATATTACGAAATTCTGAAACACCTACACAATGGTCCGAATCCAATATTATCCAAAACACATAGGGAACTATAGACCAATAAGTTTGCTACCGAGTCTATACAAGCTGTTCTCCGCCATAATAAACGCAAGAATCATTCCTATAATTGACGCTAGACAACCTATAGAACAAGCAGTTTTTAGAAAGGGGCTCTATACAGTAGACCACATACACACCCTTGAGTTAATTATAAAGAAGTATCAAGAGCAACAGAGACCCCTATATCTCGCTTTTGTACTCGTAGACTATCAAAAGGCCTTCGACACGGTAACACACACAAGTATATGGGAAAGCTTGTAAGAACAAGGAGTGGACGAAGTATATATAGAGGTTATTAAAAGCATATATAACGCCAACATAGGCAGAATAAAGTTAGAAACTTTGGGCCCAAGTTTCCCCATAAAGAGGGGCGTAAGGCAGGGAGACCCGCTATCCCCAAAAATATTTATAGCGATTCTTGAAACCATCATTAACAAGCTAGACTGGTACAAACTAGGTATCAACATACAAGGCGCCTTCTTAAGTCACCTGAGATTCGCAGATGACATAGTGATACTATTAGAGACCAGCTCACAACTTCAGTTCATGATCAATTCGTTATAATTAGCTAGTGCAAAAGTTGGATTAGAAATCAATTTCAATAAAACCATGACAATGACAAATAGTTTTAAAATACCAATAACTATTACTTAATACCCACTGAAAGGTCCACAAGGAAAAAGAAGCAGAGGAAGCCCAATAATATGATGGGAAGACGATCTTTAAAGAAACGCCAGCTCAAACTGGAGCCAAATAGCACAAGACAGAGACAAATGGGCATCTTTGGAGGAGGCATTTACTCAATCTGGAGTCCTAGCAATAAATAAAACGAATAAATAATACTAACAAATAATTTAAGTATATTTAAATAAAAATTAATAAACTAATTAAAGACACTAACCCATTACCATAAAACTACTAGAATTAAGAAATCGATATTGCAAGGAATAAAGGCTTTTTTATTTTATTTTTATTTTATTTTATTATACATTTTATTATTATATTATATAGTCGTGTAGTAGCGGTATAAGAATATCCACTACCCCATATCGTCCCGTGGGTGTCGTAAGAGGCGACAGAGGGAAACTGTAACAGGAAATGGGCAGCAGCGTCTTCCTGATAACGACTCAAAATAAAAAAAAAACTGCGGTTGACAACCCGCTCGCCAGGCGTGAAGGCAATTACATGGAACCCTTAATGGACTTTTTCTGCCACCTTGAGTGGCCCTTAGGAACGAGGTGAAACATTTGACAGATTTCATAGCGTGGAAAGTTAATTTATATGAAAACTGTAGAGGTTAATGTTTCTTTCTGAAATATCGGATAATATATTTTATATTAATTAGGTACCTTAGTCCCAACTAACGACATCTGGTGAGCGTAAGTTTATCAGCCCTGATTAGTCTCAGGTTTTAAACTAGAATCTGATTCACGAATGAAATCCGCGGAAATATGTAAACTAAAATGTAATGTATGGAGTTCAACAGCCAATGTCAAATTTCGCGATGTGGCGCCGCGCTTAAGGGACTTCTTTAGTAAGAAGAACTCTTCTTAACCCATAGTTTTTGTAACTACTTACTACTTTTTGTAATAAGACGAAATGTGTCCCTGAAAACATTAGCAATTTAATTCCAAGAATTTTTATTAGCTATAAATTGACTTTGATCAATATTTAAATATAATATTTGAATGAAACTCATTAATATTGTAAAACATTTTTATTCTCTTGTCAGAATTTGGGTTTTGTTTAATTCAGTAATGGTTACAGTTGTTTATAATATTGACCTCTCGTGTCAGGGACTTGCCGGTCTAGGATTCATGGATGTCTTATAACACTGAAATGACAGACGAATTATCATTACCATCTAAAATTAAATAGTTCATGGACATCTGCAACCGACTGAAACAAAACATTAACATGTACAAGGTCACTACTAAAAGGATACACACTTTATATGTGGTAGAGCCACGCTGTAGTTATATAAATTTGGTTGTAGCCTGAATGGATCGGCTCAGGGAAGGACCACGCTCTCACAAAACACCAGCGTAAAATAGCAGTTTAATGTTGCTGTTTTGGCCATGAAAGGAAAAGGGAGATCTCCCGCCGGGCAAGGTGATCGGCCCGGGGAGCGGCCAACGCTCCGAGTGGTAGTTCGGAGCTATTCTATATATACTGTTTTTACTTCTGAACTTTGATATCGCGAGTTAGGTTTCGTTGTGTTTCAGACCGGAGGTCGATAGTGCAGTGCAGTCCGATTGCCGGTGCGTCCTTAATGCCGGTGGGGAATGCATGCTGTTGTGCGTAAGGGCAAGTGACGCCGGTGCGAACGATATGCCGGTGTGTAATGCATGCCGTACTTCGCACTTGCAAGTGATGCCGGTGAGAACGATGTGCCGCAGTAAGTACCAGAATTCTGCTTTATAAATCTGCCGTGAGTCGATATGAAGACAAGTTAGACTGGCTTGCAGGAGCTGAATACTGCAGAAGACGATTCTCGGGAGTGCTTGGTAGGGGTTTGAGGATAATAACGAAGGCTTGAAAGTCGTAACTTCCGAAGGTTGTTGGTTGCGTGTTCACATCACGTCGGGGTCACCAGTTTGGCGATAAAAGGAAAAGGGAAGATCTCCCGCCGGGCAAGGTGATCGGCCCGGGAAGTATACTGTTTTTACTTCGGAACTTTGAGTTTGAGTTAGGTTTATTTAGTTTAGTTTAGGTTTGTTGGGCTGTAAATAATGATTCATTTATAAACAACTTGTAAATAAATAATTAAATAAAACCACCAAAAACCCAAGAAATATCTTTTATTTACTACGTTATATCCTCTAACTAATTTCAATGGTTAATACTGATTAGTCATGTGCCCAGCGGTGGAAGACACAAGAAGACATAGACGTTGTCTTCCTCCTTTAGGACCTCCCAAGATTACTTATATTGAACTCGTGGCCTGCAGATTTGTAGTGAAACGCTTAATTTTTGCGCTACCGTCTAAAATATTCGTCTGATCGATTGAATTTTAATATTTCGATAAAATATTTTCATTATAATCTTACCTTACGCAAAGTGGACCTCGATCGCTACTTTGACTAATCTTGCGAACTGATGAGATGACGAATATAAAGTTATTCGATTAAAAATCCGTTGGGCTTGCGGTTTTTTGGAATACGTCAATCATAATACGTCCATACGAGTTCCGTTTTATTTTATTCTTAAAGTAATATATTTTATTTATAATCTTCTCTTACGGGTCTGTCTCTCGGGTCTTACGAAAACACATTCCCTAAGTAACTTCCGCAAATTAAAGGTGAAATGTAGTGATTTCGTGGTTACTAACAATACTCGTATTATTCTGTATCTGAAATCTATTCTTCTCTATCTAATTTAAAAGAAATCAACATTGCAGCCCTGTTCTTGACTATTATCCTTCCTGATAGGAAGTGGTAATGCAGCCGAAGATGGTAAAACTTAACAAAAGCCTTTTCATTTTAGTCTTGAAGACACCCACATTGTAATCGGATGTAATCGAATACACATGCTGGCAATTTAAACTTCTTTGTTTTACGTATGACAAACGACGATGCAAACCGTTTGGAGTTTGTATAACAAAATAGCGAAGGAAAGTAGTGAGAGTAGGAGATGGGAGGAAAAACGATACCATTTTCATAGTGTAGGAACTTTCATTTTAAACAAAATTTTAACCACATATTTGGTTTCAACTTGATTTAGAAATAGTAAGGCGATTAGACATAATATTATATAGCCTCTGTTTGGGATCCTGCTGACATAATGTGTCAGGGACGACGCCAGCCTAAGTGATGCACTTTATGAGCCAAGTGCTCTATTGTTCTATTCATGACAATATACAAAGAAGATCCATCCACTACTACAAGTATCCATTATTTAATAAAATCTGTTTGACAGTGCACTTTACTCTTGACGAATGGTCGATAATGAATCTAAAATAATAATTTGCTTTTTAATCCTATCTAAAATATAACTTATCTAGATTTTATCTACACATATAAATAAAATTAAAGGGTCTGTTTGTAATGTCTAAATAACTGCCTTGTATTGAGCTGACGGGTTTATTTGAATGCCATTAAGACATGAATAACCATTTTTAAAATCTGTCTGTCTGTGTATATGATTTTTTTTCTTGAATTATTTTCGGAATGGCTGAACCGATAACGAAAATAATAGAATAGAATAGAATAGAATATTTTTATCCAATATAGATTATTACATAATACTTATTGAAAGTCATTTTTTTATTTACCACTGGTTCGGAAAATACCTCTGTCCTGGGAAGAACCAGCAAGAAACCCAGTGGAACTTTTTTTAAACATGTTTCACTTTAAAATAATTTTGTTTTTTTTGTTTGTACAAATCCTAAATGAGTTATAATAGAATTCCCAGGGGTTTTTTTCACTTATGTATTTTTTGATATTATAATAACCCTTTTTGTACAATTTTTCTTTAATAAAACATTTAAACTTATTTATTGACAAATTTTGTAAATTTTTTGGGATTTTGTTGTAAAAGCGTATACATTGCCCCATAAATGAATTACTAATTTTGTGAAGTCTAGTAACTGGTATTACAAGCTTTTTAAGTTATAAATCGCCCGTACGGCTCTCTTTTGCAAAACAAATATAGCTTCGATTTCAGTCGCATTACCCCATAGCAAAATTCCATAAGACATCACGCTATGAAAGTAACTAAAATAAACTAATCTAGCTGTCTCACTATTGAGGATAATGAATAAAGATTAGAAGTCTCATCAACATTGGTGAGACTTCTAATCTTTCTTACAGCATATGTTGCAGAACTAAGTCTGCTTGCTGATTTAGATATATGGGGGCCCCATTGAAGCTTCGCATCAATAGTAATACCAAGAAAAACAGTGGTACCCACAAAACTCAACTCCTCCCCATTTAAAAGCACATTGGTATTTGAATGTTTAACATTAGGTATTGTAAATTTAATACATTTTGTCTTATTGCTGTTTAAGAGCAAATTATTGATGTTAAACCAATGTAATAATTTCGATAGAGCATTATTTACATTGTCAAAATTAATTGACTGTCGTTTGAGTTTGAAAATTAAAGAGGTATCAAAAAATACTATATCGTGATTGTCCCCTACAAGATAAGGTAAGTAATTAATATAGACTAAGAACAGGAATGGGCCAAGAATCGATCCCTGAGGAACACCCATTGATACTACTGACCCGGAGGAACCCTTGCCATTGATAACGACTTTTTGAGTTCTGTTATTTGAATATGAAATAATAAGTCTAAGCGCAATATTTTTAACACCGTAATGTTGTAGTTTCCTGATTAATATCTCCTGATGAACACAATCGAAAGCCTTGGAAAGATCACAAAAAATACCTAAGGCATCTTGTGAACTCTCCTAGGCATTAAAAATATATTTCATAAGCTCGACACCTGCTTCAGTCGTCGACCGAGCCCTTGTGAAAACAAATTGATTTTTATGGAGTAATTTATTTTTATTAAAAAAAATTAACAATTGATCTAAAATTACCTTTTCAAAAATTTACTGAGAGTTGATAGTACGGTAAATACGTCTAAAAATAGGGTCCAATGTACTACCAGATTTAAATAAAGGTATTACTTTACTATGTTTCATTAAATAGGAAACACACCAGATTCGATACTAGTATTAAAAATAATAGCAAGATGAGGTGCAATTAAATCTATTATGGATGCAATAACTGTAACGAAAATTTTATTTTCTTTACATCAAGGGTTATGAAATATTTTACAATATCTTATGGTCATTCTTTTTCAAATCTAATTTCTTTTAAACAGGTATTAACATCTGTTCTGTTTGAATCTGTTTGAGTAATGAATCGGCGACAGTTGAAGAAGTATTCAATGACTTTGTTGTCAAAATAGGTATATCAGTGAAATATTTCTCAAACACCGCTGCAACTTCTTGATTTGATCTAGTCAATTCATTATTAATTTTCAATTCATAATTTGTGTTACGAGGTTTGTGTTTACAGGTTTCGCTATTAATTATACTCCACGTTATCTTAATTTTATTTTAAGTGGTCTTAATTTTGTTGCTAATATGTAAAGATTTGGCTGTGGAGCACTCTTTTAAATATTTTAGAATAATTTTTGACATATTCTCTAAAAGTATTGGAAAGATTTTATGATCTTTCATGGTAAAGTTCATATAATCTTCGTCTGCTCTTATGAATTCCTACTGTCGCCCACTCATTTAATGCCTTGCGACTGTTACTGGAGAATGATTTACAAGTAAATGTTTTATTAAATTCATTGCATAAAAGGGTAAATAATACTCCATATAAATAGTCTGAATTGTTCTTGTAAGAAAGCGATGGAAGGTTTTTTACCATATTACTTCTAAATCTCTCCAAGCGTTTTGCAACAATGCTAGGGGCGATATATTATATTTTGTTATATATTGGTAAAATAATTGATCTTTGATTATCTAAAATCTAAATAACATCACAGAATAGAATAGAATAGAATAGAATAGAATAGAATAGAATAGAATAGAATAGAATAATTTTTATTCAATATAGATTATGTGTAATTCTTATTGAAAGTCATTTTTACTTTACCACTGGTTCGAAAAAAACCTCTGTCCTGGAAGAACCAGCAAGAAACCCAGCAGGACTTTTTTTAAAGTAAGTTTTACATTAATGGTTGTACAAACTATTTAAGTACAAAATTTATTTTAGAAACTGCTTGTAGCGACCACCTCATTCCAGGGTTATTATCAATCATATATTCATTTATACTATAATAACCCTTTTATACAGTTTCAACAACAAAACATTTAAACTTGGTAATAGAGAGATCCTGTACACTTTCCGGGACCTTGTTGTAATAGCGTATACATTGCCCAAGAATGAATTACTGACTCTATGGAGTCGAAACTGGTATCACTAGCTTGTGTTTGTTCCTAGTGTTTACAGAATGTATATCACTTTTTACTAAAACTACCTTTGTTTTGTGAACATACATTAAATTTTCGTAAATATACAGAGGCCAAAGTTAATATATTTATTTCTTTAAATTTATCTCTAAGAGACTCTCTCGGTTTTAGGTTGTAAATAGCTCTAATGGCCCTCTTCTGTAAAACAAAATAGTTTCTGAATCAGCCCATTTCCCCATAGCAAAATCCCATAAGACATTATGCTATGGAAATAACTGAAATAAACTAGTCTAGCTGTCTCGACACTAGTGAGACCTCTAATCTTTTACAGCATAGGCTGCAGAACTTAGTCTGCTTGCTAGTTTGGATATATGGGGCCCCACTGAAGCTTTGCGTCGAGTGATGCCAAGAAAACAGTGGATTCAACAGGGCTCAGTTCTTCCCATTTAAAACACATTGGTACCCAGATTTTTAACATTCGTTGTTGTAAATTTAATACATTTAGTTTTATTTTTATTTTAACATTTATCTTAACATTAATAGATCCTACCCAGGCAAAGCTGGGGCGAGTCGCTAGTATAATAAAATATGCGCACAGAGTGTGGAACTCAAAAACTCTCCGATCACATACCCGACGCAGAAGAACACAAAACTCTCCGATCACACTCTTAATCTCATGGCTGTTAGACGAGAAATTAAGCTGCAGTCTTCAGCAGATTTGCCAGCATACAGGCATCTGAACAGACAGATTTTCAAATGCATGCGGCGGGACTTACGCAACTTCAATACAGCCCGTACAGAAGAAGCGATCGAACGGAACCAGGGCTTCAAAGTCTTTACCTGAGATCTGTCTGCCAGAAAGCGCCAACTGTCGAAGCTGACGGCCGAATGTGGCAGCATCGTTTTCGGCACACCTGAGATGTTGAATGAGATTGAGAGATTCTATGGGCTGCTGTACACAACATTGTTGGAGCCACACGCATGTGTGACTAACGGTCCAAGAGCAATTCTTATCCGACACTATTCTGATGATATCCCGGACGTCAATGTGAGCGAGATTAGAATGGCTCTCCAGAACCTTAAAAATGGCAAGTCCCCGGACGAAGATGAAATTACAGCGAGTTTCGATGGCATAATTGGTTGGTGGTTTAATTCCGTCCTCCATGGCAGCACTACTCCGGAGGCCTGGAGCAGAAGTGCGATGGCCTTCTTCTTCAAGAAAGGCGATAACGCTCTTTGAATAAATATAGACCGATTTCCTTTCTGAGCCGCGTCTACGTGCCGTTTTCGGGAGACATTACGAATCGTCTCACACGCAGACTCGACAACTTCTAGCCTCCCAAACAAGCTGGTTTCTGAAAAGACTTTAGCACCACAGACCCCATACATACCCTTCGGCAAATTGTACAGAAGACCGAGGAGTACAATTTGCCACTTTGTCTTGCGTATGTGGCCTACGAAAAAGCCTTTGATGCCGTCGAAATTTGGGCGGTGCTGCAGTCCCTTAAGCGGTGCCGAGTTGACTGTTGGTATATTAAAGTGCTGAAGTGTTTGTACAGACCATGGACCCTATCCTACTGCAGAGAGATGTAAGATAAGGTGACGTTATATCCCCGAAACTCTTCACGGAAGACGTTTTCAAGCTACTGCACTGGAAAGTGTACGGTATTAACCTCAATGGCGAGTACATCACTCACCTTCGATTTGCCGACGATATAGTTCTTATGGCACAATCACTGGAGGGCCTAAGCACTCAGGGCCTCAATGACCTCAATAGTGTCTCCTAACAGATAGGTCTTAAGATGAACATGGACAAAACAAAAGTCATGTGTAACGTCGACTTTATTATCACATCACCTATGCCGGTTGTTTTGGGAGCACTAAACTCGAAGTTGTTGACGACTATGTTTACCTGGAACAAATAGTCCGATTAGTTCGATTAGTAAGTTCAACTTCGTCCGAGAGGTCAATCGACGGATTTAACTCGGCTGGGCAACGTTCGGGAGATTACAACACATCTTCTCGTCAGGCATACCTCAAAACCTCAAAACAAGATTGCACAACCAGTGCATGTTACCGGTGATGACCTATGAATCTGAGACGTAGTCCTTCACTGCTGGCCGTATGAGGAAGCTCAAAGTCACTGAGCGAGCTATGGAGAAGGGTATTCTCAGGGTTTATCTGCGTGATAGACTAAAAAATGAGGATATTTGCAGTAGAACCAGCGACATAGCCCAACGGATTAGTAAGCTGAAGTGGCAATGGGCCGGCCATATAGCTCGAAGAACCGACAACCGATGGAAAAAAGGTTCTCGAGTGGCAGCCTCGTACCGGCAGGCGAAGTGTAGGGCGTCCCCCACTAGATGGAGTGACAACCTGGTAAGTGCTTTGTGGCATTCCTTGGGGAGGCCTATGTTCAGCAGTGAACTTGTGAAGGACTGTAATGATGTTATGATGCGCGTGGTTCTACCACGTATTAAATGTTATAACACACATTTCTATGTCCATGGAGTTAGTAATACCAATTTTATTTAGTATACAATACGATCAAGGGGGCAACGCACCTGCAATTGCACTGGTGTTGCATTTGTTCATGGACGGAGGTAGTCACTTACCATCAGGTGTGCAACATATTCGTTTGCAGGGGGCTTATATATAAAAATATTTGTATTCTAAAGGCTTTGTAAATCTAACGATTTTGAAACAGCAGGTAAAATAGTTTCAGACTACGCCAATAAAAATCCCACACGTTAAGTATTTCTAAAACAACATTGAACTTAGTATCTATATATATCCCAACCACTTCATGTTTATCAAATCTCAACAAACATATGAAAAACCACACTCTAAATTAATTCATAATATAATGCAATTTTATCAAAACTAGAAAGCTTTAAGAAAACCAGGTAAATATTTTTAGAAGGTTAAATCAGTAATAATAGGAATGCGTGTAGAGAAATATTTATATCAATGACGATGACGCGAAACAATATGGAAAGGAATCAATGAGATATTTAAAATGAAGTCAGTAGTTTTAAATGTAAATAGACCAAGGTCCAAAGCGGAATGTACTTTTGCCATTTTTACTGATGTTTGCTTTGACCGTTTGTTTTTCGTTGTATATTGGCAATTTTATAAATAAATACTCAAAGTATGTCAATCGTCAAATTTAAAAGTTTTAATAAAGAAAAATTGTACAAAAACAGTTATTATAATATTAAGGAATACATGTATAATTCATATAAAAATGTGCAAATTATTTTAAAGTTATATACACGTATGTCTAAAAAAATAATCCCGCAGGGTTTCTTCCTGGTTCTTCCTAGGACAAAGGTATATTTCCGAACCAGTTGTAAATAAAAAAATGGGTTTCAGTAAGTATAATGTAATAATCTATTTCGAATTAAAATTATATTCTATTTATAATTGTAGTGTAAATTTAAAATGCCCCATTTATAAATGTGTTTGGTTTTTTATAAAACTGAAGTGATAAACGAAATTACAGTACACCTGATAGTATATGGTTACTGTATGTAGTCCATGGTCACCTAGAGCTAAATTCAAACAAAAAGGCAACTGATGGGTTGTCTCTTCTGAGGAATATGAGCATTAAGATTTTTTTTCTTTTTATAGAAGAGGGGCAAACGAGCATGCGGCTTACCTTATCACAAGTGTCGACCGCCGCCCACTAGGGTAATTGCAGGTGCGTTGGCACACAACCCGTAATGAGGGCTAATAATTTTCTGCTCACCAGATGTCGCTAGTTGACACTGAGGTAAAGTTTTTTGTTACACAATGTCACTTAATTGAGAAGTTAGTTTTTAATAAAAGTTTATCAGTTTCTAGAGTATTATATTAATACACAAAACAATACCTCAGTGGTTTGCTCTTTAATTTTTTGCACATTTTTTACTTTTTTTTAAATTTTTATACTTTTATGAATATATGTGGTTTGGTTTATTTATTTTTAATCTTATTAATATAAAATATAGCTAACAGTACATAAAGAAACATTAACCTTTACATTTTTCGAACAAATTAACTTCCCCACTATGAAATCTGTCATATATTATACCTCACTTTTAAGTGGCGCCGCCCTGGTGGCAGAAAAAGTATTTCGATACTTTTCAACCTGTAGCACTGCATGTTTGTTTTTTTCGACTGTATGTTTTTTTATGTGTGTTACCTCATAACTTTGTTCTACGTGAACCGATTTCGATGATTCTTTTTTTATTTGAAAACTGATGCTTCTCATGTGGTCACATATAAATTTGATCAAGGTCTAACTAATATTTTTTGAGTTATCCTCAATAATATATATTGAAGTCGGTTGTACAAATTATTTAATTTTAAATTATCTTATTATTTATTACAATGATGTTTACCGATTATTTGCATTTGCAGTAATTTCTGAATATAATTTATCTGACTTTCACGTCGCGCAATTATCCTCAATAAACAATTAAGTAAAAAAAATCAATTTTTACAGCATCTAAAAAAGCTGCGATATGAGCTGCTATGACCTAAAAATCTTTTCCGTTTCTCGTCACTCACCATACAAAGCACAGAAGAATTATGCTGCTATTTCAAGCTGATATTCTGTGCGAGCGTGGTGCTTCCCCTGTCGACCTTGTACTATGAACATTTTGACTGCCTCGTTGATCTATTGGTCGTAACCGTAATTGCTCATCATGAGGTCCCGGGTTCGAATCCCGAGTCGGGCCAGAAATCAATTATTGGGTTTTCCTGTTAAGAATTTCTCAGTAGTAGCCCGGAGTCAGGAAGTTGGCGGTGTGTGTGCATCGGAAAGCACGTAAAGCCGTTGTTCCTGCGCCTGATCTCTCTCCGGTCGTGTCGGCTCACCGTCCTATCGGAGTATGAGAGTGAGGGAATACAGAGTGCACCTGTGCTTGCGCATACACTTGAGCACTATAATCCCGTCCTGCACAGATGGCTAGTCTCCGTTGAGACAGGCCGCCGTGACCGAAATTAGGTTACGAGGACATTACTATGAACCTTATACTCTATGCGAATACTGAAATAAATCTAATATATACCCCAACGGGTGATAGTCCATACATTAGTTGTTTATTGTGTAGGGACAAAAATTTGTATAAAATCTTAATTTATATAAAATCTTAATTTGTACAAAATTTTAATTTATATAAAATCTTAATTTGTATAAAATCTTAATTTGTACAAAATCTTAATTTATATAAAATCCTAAGCTGTTCAAAACTTTAACTTCTCCCCACCTCCTTCCAATCATCTTGTTAACAGTATTTCGCTTGTTAACATTGATCTGCAAATGACAGCTACTAATTCAATTAGTCACACGGTGCAACTTCAGTAACCTATCTGCAAATACCAACATTGATAGCATACCACACTAATTCCATCTTTCGATTTACTGAAACCTTTCTAGGTCATCTTATTAAGTACAAACCTTACCACACAATTTTGTAGTTATAGGCCATTGCATCCGATACTGTTGTTTCGTCATCCATTCTGACGACAAGTAAATATGAATCTATGTTAAATGAATAAAACTATTACACCAATGTTTGTGTTATTACTTAAGTAAAACTTAATTAAGTAGGTAGCAGACATATTTTGAATGTCTCGATGGTCTAGTAGCCGTAAGTGAAACTGCTGATCATGAGGTCCAAGGTTCGAATCCAAAATGAGCTAAAAATAAGTTATTGGGTTTTCTGTCAAAAAAATCTCATTAGAAGCCCGGAGTCTGAAAGTTGGTAGAGTTTCACCCCCGTGCCTCGGAAAACACGTAAAGCCGTTGGTCCTGCTTCTGATCTCTCTCCGGTCATGTCGGAATGCCGTCCAATTAGACTACAATAGTAAGGGAACAGAGAGTGCACCTGAGCACATACTCGTGCAATATAATCCTGTCCAGCGCATATGTCTAGTCTCCGTTGAGACTGGCCACCGAGACCGGAATTCGATATGAATGACATATTATTAAAATTACTCAATTGGAGATAGGCATCCCCATTGTAGGGAGATTTACCACAATTACCACGCTTGGCAGATCGACTAGCGATAGTAGAACCAGTTGCCTTACACCTTTGACGTTTCTGTCCCAAACCTTTTTTGGAGTTCGAGAAATTCATATTTATATTTTATTCTGACATACTCGCAAATAATGATTATGTTGTGTATGTATAAATATTTATTTGTAAATGTATTTAAGTAGATATTATAAGTATACATATCGACATAATTATGTATGTACGTATGTATGTATGTATGTATATTATATATGTAATTTCACCTTTCACCATCCTTTTCTTTTTCATATATGCTTATCTCTGTTTATCCTACTAAGGGAGAATGCCACAGCAGTGTTTCTTAACCTGTGGTCTACAGATCCCTGGGGGTACGCGAGTATATGTATGGGGGTCCGCAATCTCATCTCTAGACTATTTAACAATAATAAATAAATGCCACCAAAAGTAAAAATACAGAAACAAACTACAAGTGGAATCCGATTTGAGTATACAACTTTGTAGTAACATTAACCCGAATATCACTAATTTAGTAGCAAAAAAGAACACCAATCTTCACATTAAGTATCGTATGGTAACTAACGCGTAATACTTAAATAACGAAAACAAAATACGTCTTTTTTTAGTATTTGTAGTACTAAAATAAATGGTCCGAAATTTATTGCTGTTTTTTTTTATTAAGGGGGTCCTTGATACTTACCTTGGTTTCCTAGGGGTCCGTGGCTGAAAAAGGTTAGGAAACGCTGCCCTATAGTATTTAGTCCGCCATGTGTACAACATTTGTGAGGGGGATGAGTCGCTCGCGTCCGTGGGCTTCGATCACATAATAGGTAGGCCTTTAACAGGAAGTCGCGAAGAATCTCAGGAGTAAACCAGCGACGCGGTTACATACCACTGCACATGACATGTACACCGCTTAGTGGTCTAGTGTAGACGAGACCGAGCGGGCACGCCAGGGAATCAGGGTCATATATCCGAGAGCAATTTTGGGAGATGGTGAGGGTGGCGTTAATGAAATGTAAGAGAAATGAAAATATTGTGATGTTAGGAGATTTTACCGGGAGGGTTGGGGTGAAGAGGTCTGGTCTGGAAAGAATATTGGGAACGTTTGGTGATGAAAGTATAAATGAAAATGGTTTTTGAAAGAAAAGTGTATTTTTGTGACGAACACTTTCTTTCGTCATAAAAAGATTCACATGTATACATGGGAAAGAGGTGATGATAGAAGCATGATAGATTTCATAATTGTGGATGAGAGAATGCGGAGCGCAGTAGTAGATACAAGGGTTTACCGGGGGTCCAACGTAGGGACGGATCATTACTTAGTCTTATGCAGAATTAATGGTATATTCAGACGTTGGCGGCATCGGACATCTGTGTCTACCACTGCGTTACAACGTATAAGAACAGACAGTTTACAAGATGAAGGTGTGAAAGAGAAGTAAAAATGTGGACTGAGAGAAAATATAAGTAGTTTGGATGAATTGTGTATGAATGATTTAGTCTTGACGACTGTGGGGCATAATGTTAAGAAAGGTTTGGTGGATGCATCTACCGAAGTATGTGGTGTAAGTACGAGAACGAATGAAAGAAAAAATAATACGTTATGGTGGGATAATCAGGTACGGATGAAAGTTGAAGCAAAGAAGAGAGCATGGCTAGATTTACTAGTAACCAAGGCTGGTAATTCTGGCGGTATGAATGATGATATTGAAAGAAAAAGGCAATCTTTAGAAGTCTAAATAAGAGACTAAAAGAAGTAGTTGAAAGGAAAAAGCAAGAAAGGATGGATAAGAATGATAGAGGGATATCTGATAACTTCCAGGCAAATATTTAAATCTTCTGGAAATTCGTAAGAACTGCCAGGAGAAAATCAAAATAGCCTAGAATAATTGGTATACGAGACAAGAATGGATGTATTCTGAATGACGAAGTTTCGAGTCTTAAGAGATGGAAGGAATACTTTGAAAGCATGTTTATGAGTGAGGAGACGTTTGGATGGTAGGGAGATAAGTATAGATGAAATAATGAAAGCACTGAAAAGTATGAAAGCAGGTAAGGCAGCCGGATATGATAGAGTATCTCACGAAATGCTAAGGGCTGGAGAAGGAGTGGTGACACTTTGTTCAATTTATGTTGGGAACTAAAACAGGTACCGGGAGACTGGTGTAAAGCCGTTATAGTTCCAAATATATGAGGAAAAAGGGTCACAGAAGGACTGTAAAAACTACCATGGTATCAGCCATATTAGCATTATGGGAAAACTGTATGCTAAAGTGTTAATTGAAAGAAGGTTTTGAAAGAAACTGATGGAAAAATTTGGAATGTGCAAGCTGAATTTAGAAAGAGAATGGGATGTACGGATCAAGTCTTTTCAATGCGCATGATCACGGAGAAACTTCTGGCCAAAAACCAGAAAGTTTTTTGTGTATTGGTGGACTTGGAAAAGGCTTATGACCGAGTAGATGTGTTATGGCAAACACTGAACTCATTTGTCTTGAGCTCTGGGTTGATACAGGCATTAGAGTCTCTTTATAGGGACTCTAGTGCTTGTGTCAGGATCAACGGGGCCTACTTGAACTGACTTGCCATCAACAGAGGTGTTAGACAGGGCTGTATAGCTTCCCCGTGGCTATTCAACCTATTTATGGACAGTTAATTGGAAACTTTGAAAGGTGAAGACTTTTTGAAGAAGACTTGTGAAGATTAAGAATGGATGAGTTAACCATCAAATTGTACGCTGATAATCAAGTCATATTTGCGTCGTCGGCGGCCGAATTACAAACGATGGTTACATTAATGAACAGGTCATTAAAATAAAGTGGAATGAAAGTGAATGCAAGTAAGACGAAAGTGATGGTTTTTGAAAGAGAAGAAAGTAAAAAGTTATGTGAAATAAGAATAGAAGAGGAGTTGGTTGAGCAAGTGGATGAGTTTGTGTATTTGGGATGTGTTTTTAGCAGGATTGGTAGATATGAGAAGGATACATATCAGAACGACGAGTGAACGCAGGAAATAGAGTAAATGGGAGTAAATGGGGGCCATAAGTGTAATACACTGCATTTTGTATTGCACTTATGGCAATACACAATGCTGTGTTAGTCCCTACTCTAATGTATGGTAGTGAAAGTTGGGTGTGACAGAAGAAGCACGAGAGTAGAATAAATGCTGTTGAAATGCGGTCATTAAGGAGTATGTTAGCGATGAATCTGAATGAGAAGGTGAGCAATTGTGTGATAAAAGAAAAGTGTGGTTTGCAAGATGATGTTGTGATCAGGATTAAGAAAGGAATGCTTCGTTGGTTTGACTATATAGAAAGAATGAACGAGGAAATAATGACAAAGCAAATTTATGTTGTAGAAGTGAGCGGAAGAGTTGGGAAGGGATGCTCTAGACGAAAGTTTATGGATCAAATTGACGATATATTGAAAATGGGCCAGATTAAGTGTACCCTTAACCAACGAGCTATGCGTAGGTATATAGATGTAAAGGTGGCGAGAATGTGTGTCAGGATCGTTCCAAATAGAAGTGCGTAGTCTCTGCCTACCCTTTTGGGTGACAGGCGTGAGTGTTTATGTATTATGTATGTATGTGTAAAACTTTGTGTATTATAGCATAAATAAATAAAAAATAAATGAAAATAAATTTAATTTGATTCAAAATTGTCAGATTACCCGTGAAATAAATATGTAAATGAGATAAAACGATTAGGTCGATTGATACGCCTGCAGCAATATTTCTTGTTCATTTGCGGTCATCTGACGGGTCGTTGGCCATAGCAGAAATTGTAGTTTCGGCGTGTAATTAATAATGTATTATTACCCGATTGCCCCAATATGTATGTATGCTTTGGCATATGGTCTGACACAACTGGTTACTTCATCTACACGGATCTCAGATGTGGAGGATCATTCACCTTCCCTGTTGGACCTTCTGCTGACCTCACATCCGAATGGATATCAGGTCTCCTTCGATGCCCCTCTTGGCTCTTCGGACTATTGTCTGATCCGGAGTACGGTGCCAATCACACTTCCATCACGGTTGCGTTTTGCAGGTTGCCGCCGAGTTTGGCACTATACTCGTAGGCAGAACCTGATTTACCCACAGGCTAGTAAGGCTAGAGCTTAGGGTGCAAGGACTGAGGGGGCGCTGAGCTTATTTTTGCAAGCACCACTTATTTACAGAACAAAATTTTGTATAATATTCTCAATAAATAATAGTGCCGTAAGCATTTTACTTGTTACTTCTTTTTTATTTTTGGTACCAAACTCCCTTGTGTATACTCTGAGGTACAAAATAAATAAATAAATAGATTGTAAAAATAAGAATTTGAATTATTTGGTGCCTTTCGTCTTTCGTTGACTGACAGGCTGTGATTCAGAGATTGCTTGAGCTCTTTTCTCTAACTCTAATTTAATTTGTTGCTACAGACCATATCTGAAATACTTGATATTAATGAATTAAAACACAAGTTAATACAATCAAAACTTTCTTTAACGAAAGTCTTCGTAAAGAAAAACTTTCTATTAAGTAAATATTAGTTGAACTTGGTTGGTATTCATACAAACCGATACATTTAATCACTGACTTGTTAGTAAGTCTTTTCAGAAAAGACAGGGGAATAAAAACATAATTTTATGCATTATTTGGGATATGTTAGAGTGACGTAAGAGTTCAGTTTCACAGAGTTCCTTTTCGTTGTTTTATGCATTAATATATTAACAAGTGAAAAAAACCGAACCGGATATTTGAAGCAATTATGAAGTAAAATTAATAGCATCAATAAACTATTTATTGGTAATAATAACGGTACGTTACTATTCTGAATAAAACAACTATAAAGTGGATATGAGTTTTTATGAAAAGTTAACGTCTATCATTTAACTTCTTGAAATAAAGGTATTGTAAAAAATGCGGCGGAAAGCCGAGGTAGCTTAGGGACTTCACCTGGTTCGATCACTACCGGCACTAATGATATTGTTAATTGCAATTTTGAGTGCTGATTTACGACGTGCTCGGCGATGAAGGAAAACATCGTGTGGAAACCTGCACGTATGAAAAATTTAAAAAAACTTTTGGCTTTGTGGCAGCGTGGTAGACAATTCCTTGCTCTGAAACCCTCTCAGAAATGAGAAGAGGCCTGTGCCCAGAAACGGAACATATATAGACTGTAAATTTAAGACAATGCGAACAGTGTGAAAAGAGAGTTGCGACAATTAAGGCATACAGTTAAGCTTCACATACGGAATAATTTTGTAAAATACTTTTTTCGTTTAATTTGTTTAATATTTTAATAAGAAGAATTTATGTTTTAATTTGATTTGTTTATGAGTTGTGTGTTGTGTTTCTTCTTTAATACAATAATAATTATAACTTTTAACAAAAAGTAAAAACCGACGTCAAATTGCTAAAAAGGAAGTTATTTATTTGCTACCCTTAGGGGTGGATTTTTTTGTGAACTCTTGAAGTGTTCCTATTTAATAAAGAAACCCTATGTAATAAAAAAAGAATTATCAAAATTGATTCACAATCTGCGAAGATATCGCGTAATATACATACAAAAAAAACATACACTCGAATTGAGAACCTCCTCCTCGACTTTTTTGACTTTACTCAAATATTAGGTCCTTACATATGAAATTAGCGTTTTGTCGTACTGACCAATTTGATCTGAAATATCTCCTCTTTGGTTAGGAGTTCCAAATTCAAATTTATAAATTCATTTAGCTGGTACATTTGAGTTTTGAAAACAGTCATTCATTTGTTTTTCCCTAATTATTTTTTTCTTTGGCGTCGCTTATTACCTCACAATGGAAAACATGAAATATCGGTATATTTATGAGTACGAGTTCTACCGTGGCACCAGTGCTGCAGAAACAGCTCGAAGGATTAATGATGTGTACGGCGCTGGTGTCGCAAAAGAAAGCACGGTACGTTTTTGGTTTCAACGTTTTCGTTCTGGAAATTTCGACCTTCAGAACCAATCCCGTGGACGGCCGGAGACCAAAGTGGAAAATGAAGAATTAAAGGCTATTGTGGAAGCGGATACATCAAAAAAGCACTTCAGAGATAGCTGTAGGCTTCGGGGTAAGTGATAAAACTGTATTAATCCACTTGAAGCAAATCGGGAAAGTAGAAAAACTTGAACGATGGGTACCTCATGAATTGAGTGAATCGAACTTGCAAACACGCGTCGACTGCTGTGTTACTTTGCTCAACCGACACAATAATGAAGGGATTTTAAATCGAATCATTACTTGTGATGAAAAGTAGATACTGTACGATAATCGGAAGCGCTCGTCGCAATGGCTGAACCCTGGAGACCCAGCCAAATCCTGACCTAAACGAAAATCGAGTCAGAAAAAGTTACTTGTGAGCGCCGGTGTCGTTCACTACAGCTTTTTAAAATCTGGCCAAACGATTACGACAGATATCTATTGTCAGCAACTGCAAACCATGAAGGAAGAACTAGTTGCTAAACAACCGAGATTGGTCAATCGCTTTAGGCCACTGCTGCTTCACGACAACGCAAGACCACACACTGCACAACAAACAACCACTAAGTTAGATGAGCTACAATTGGAATGTCTGCGACAACCACCGTACTCCCCGGACCTTGTTCCAACAGATTAACATTTTTTCCGGAATTTGGACAACTTCTTACAAGGAAAAAAATTCAACTACGATGCGGCAGTCCAAATCTCCTTCAAAGAGTTTATTGATTCTCGCCCCCACGGTTTTTTTAGTAAAGGGACCAATGAACTACCTATGAGATGGCAAACGTGCATAGATAACAACGGTGCATACTTTGATTAATTAAATATATTTTACAAAAAAAATTGACTTTATATTCCTCCCATACAAAACGCCAATTTCATATGAAAGGACCTAATACTTTTGTAATTTATTTTGTGAAGTCATAAAACTATTTAATAGTGAAATGAAAGAAGAAGAAAAAGAGTATATATATATATATATATATACATACTGTTTTTCTTTATTTCTCTCTCTCTCTCTCTCTTTAATTAAACATTCCACTTAACTTGGATGATTGACTTCGGCCTTGTTCATAGTAGAGAAGGCTTGCTATAATCACCACGCTTGTCATTTCGATTGGCGATCGCAAAAACAGAAATTTAACAGATTTTTAACGTGCTAGAGCCATGACGCAGCGATTGTGACTGCAGCACGAATGGGTCGGCTTGTCCTAAGTAGAAGGATCAAAATGCAGACGCATCGTCATCCCTTAAGAAGAATATGGAACGCCTCGTTACCCGTAAAATGGGTCTCCAAGGTTTCGAAGTCTCCAAACGAAACACAGCAGTATTATGCTGCAATTCTTTAAGAGCGTGGTTATTTCCCCGTCCGGCAAACCCATTCGTGCTGCAGCACGAATTACAAAGCACATGCAGTATGGCTCTACCGAGTATAAAGAAGTTTAATATAGAATTATGTTATATCTAAACTATTTATTTGCATGGGATTCTCTTGCAGATTTCAGAAAACTACTGGAATATTCACAATTATTAATTGGTCGAGCCAGTTTCGAGTTTTAGCGAGACTAACGGACAGCAATTGATTTTTATATTTAGAGATAGATAGTATTCCGCCCAATGTATCCCCAATGAAGATTAAATAAATAAATAAATAAAAATTGTATATTTTTTGTTTACTATAGATTATAAATAATTCTTATTGAAAGTCATTATTCCTTTGACCACTGGTTTGGAAAAAACCTCTGTCCTGGTGTTCTGACCACAGTAACGATAAATAATGTAATATCTTTAAAAACTAATTAGAATTTGACTCAAGCTGTGCAGGTAGTCAATATAATTCACTAGTCATTGCTAAACCGACATTCTATACAAGTCCAGCCTACTGGGACCCAATTCAAATTTAAATTCAAATTCAAATTGTTTATTGCATGTCTCATTACAAATTTAAGTACCAATGTACCATTATTGATAAGTATACATGTGACGTCCTGCAAGGGCATAGCAACACTAAAGGACTACTTATACTTGAATTATGTAGCTTTTAAATATAAATAATAAAATATAATATCATAAACATTCAATATTATTTTATGTAACTTAGTTAAATTAGAAATACAATGTAGTCGAAGTAATGTTAATTTGTAATTATTTATCATCAAAAAATTCATTTAAAGTATAATAACATTTATTAATTGTTGGTTAAATTAATGTTTTAAATGTTTATTCAATTGCGCAGGGTTATCAAGGATTTTTATCAAAATCGGTAAATTTTTATAAATCTTTATTGACATAACATGGGGGCTAGTTAATTATAAACATTAATTAATGATTAACATGGTTAATAATGAAAGGAGTCGTGGTAGCTTAGGGGCTAAGCGCTCGCTCTAAATTTCACAGTACGCGAGCAAGCCGGGTCGATCTCCGCCGGCACTAATGAAATTGTTAATTGCAATTTTAAGTGCTGATTTACCACGTGCTCGGCGGTGAAGGAAAACATCGTGAGGAAATTAAAATTAGAAAAAACTATTTCGAAGACATCTGAAGTTCGTTAATACGCATTGGGGCAGCGCGGCGGACATTTCCTTGCCCTAAAACCCTCTCAGAAATTAGAGGAGGCCTGTGCCCAGCAGAGGGGCGTATATAGGCTGTAACTTTATAGTTAATCATTAACATGGGGGTTAGGTAATTCGAAATACGCATACAAATTAATATCAATGTTGACGAGCTCGGCGGGTCTTTGTACACTGGATCCAGTAAAGTCACCTTGTAGGTCATCGAGTCGAAACATACCGTCGGGCGCCTACACAAGAATTATCACTGCGGTGGACGTTCACTCACTAAACCTTGATTACTGTAATCATTGTAGAGATGAGTAAGTTGCGTTATGGTACGTTGTTGCCGGTAAACCTGTGTATCCGGCTTAAAGAGAAACGGACATTGAAATGTTTTCTTCGTAGAATTTAGCTCTGATAAAACAGCTTTATAGAACAATCTTATTCAACATGAAAGTTGGTTGATTTTATGTTTTTTGGAACGAAGTTCTTTATCGGACGGTACGGATTTGGCGGATGGGGGCTAGGCGACGAAAAGTGTAAGATTTTTCCGTTACGACCCCTTCTGACGTAGTGTAGACGGCCTTGACGGTTATAAGGACGCGAGATGGAATAATATCCATCGCACTTTTTCTTATCTTGCCATGAAAGAAATATTATTTAATTTTAAATGACGCTTCATTTTAATAGACGCTAGTAATTAAATTATTTGTATTTGTTAATCAATAACATATTACGTTTATCAATAATAATATACTACGAAAGTAACTTCGTTCCAACCGAGTGTTCCACGACACTCACGCATGTTTTTTTTTATAGAAAAGGGGGCAAACGAACATTAAGCTCACCTTTTCGGTGTATATAAAGTACTCTGTGGATTATCTGATGATAAGTGACTACCGACGTCATTGAACAAATGTAACACCGAGGGAGTTTTGATAGTTGTCATAATCTATAGTATATACGATATATCACATTCCCTCTTATTATACCCACATCATGGAAAATCAGATATTGTATATACTTTATTTAATCAACAATTGATAACGAACTTTCATTTTAAATATTTAATTAATGAATTAGAAATTTTTGGCTAAATTAATTACGTACAATATCTACTAGCTGTATGAATTAATGAGCGGTAATAAGATATACGTTAGTTACACGTTACGTTACACTTTTCATCACTATATATTTACTAGGTGGAACTCCCCCCCTCCACTCCCCCACCCGTAAAGACACATTTCCCCATGTAACAAAGGTACTACATTTCTGCCTAGGAATCCGTCTGGGTAGAGGACCACTCTCTTACCTATATTTGCCGCCAAACACCAGTACATGCACTGCAAAGTTTTGTTCGGTCCGATGCGTAAAGAGAGCCAGTATAATTACAGGGCATTCCATCTTAATCCTCAGAGGTAACCGCGCGTCTATAGTCTTTTTAGTTTGAAATTGGCTGTCGGTGTCCATGGACTGCAGTAGCTAATCAATAGTAGTTGCTACTAGCACTTGCTTGTAAGTTCGTTTGTCATTTTAGTTTTGTAAAAAAACTTACTAATTTTTATGAAAAAAATAAGGTTCTTCCTTTCTTTCTTAACGCAACACCATTATACAGTACTTTGAGAGAGCATGATCCTTCCTCGGTCCAGCTCACTCATATATGCTTATCCATAATACAGCTGCAGCGTGGTAAACCACGTTTAAATATAATCTAAAATGCCAGTTCACTCACTCGGCTCACGCTACTTAATTCGATATTATTATTTTCGTAACGATCTTGGCCAAAAGATCTGTCACTGTCTGTCACTTTGTAAATAGCGTTATTGAAATTTCGTTTTTCGCTTATTATTTGATTCACATCGGGTTACACGAGTAACAATCAGAGGACGAACGGTCAGAGAAACCTTTTCCGAAACGCAATTTAAATTTCTTACATCGAAGAATTAAAGAAAGAAAGAAACATTTATTGTAAACACTTGTTGAAACTTGTTAAAACTTGTTTGTCTAGACTTATCGCGCATATCGCATATAACGCTATCTATAGAAAAAACTTGTTTGTCTAGACTTATCGCGTATATATCGCATATAACGCTATCTATAGGAAGAATTTGTATGCCTAGACTTATCCCACATATCGCATATAACGCTATCTATAGAAAAAACTTGTTTGTCTAGACTTATCGCGTATATCGCAAATAATACTATCTATAGGAAAAACTTGTGGTCCACAAGCTTGTGGCCTATAAGTTCTTCTCGACATTTACTTAATTCGTTTCTGTTTATCAGAAGAGGGTTCTTTTCTGAATATGATTACGTATCCTTTTCGTATGTTTCTTAATACCACATACAAGCACATTATTCACATAATTTGTTTGTATGTGATATTAGAGACGCTATAACCGTGATGTAGCTGTATAGAATTGAAAATGTTCAAAAAACTGTTTGAACTGTTTTTTGAGAAATGACTAATCAACCATGATATGTAATGATTTCTTAAATTTACGCGAACACTACACATCGAATAAATATTTTTTATGGATTTTATCGCGTTTAAATTATACATGATATATTGAAAATGAAGTTAGCGTTAGGTTTTTGTCGAATTATTTGTCGATGAAAATTTTGTAGTTGTAGCATGTAGATGGATGTTCTTTAAACCGTAAAATCAAAATAAAAAGTAAGTTCAAAAACTAAAACCCAACTGCTGAAGAATCAGTCTCTAATAAAAATATGCATCATATTTATCGTCTGTTAATTAAACAACTTACACGTAATATATTTTAATGTACTTAATACATATTCATAGTGATGTTCAGAAGATAGCCGTGGTCCGAATACCTCATTTGTCAAATTATGATTAGTAGTTTAGAAGCTATGGGGGAACTGATGAACATACATACATACCCACATATACATACATACCGGTCAAAATCATTATCATCCTTTTTGCTTCGGCGAAGTGGGGTAGCTAAGTAAATATTTGTTTAATTGAAATAATTACATACCTATATATTTAAATTCCAATTAATTTTTATTGGTGAATACAGATAATGAGACAAAATAGATCTTTGAAAACATTACGTTCGCTGCATTCAACCCTTAGGGATACAAATATTAAAGGTACAATTAAATATACTACACTACAACAATTAAATTACTTATTTCATTATATTATTATAATTATACTAGAATACTTCACATAACATACATGAGCCGTGGTAGCTCAGATGGTTAGCGCTCGCTGTAAGTTTCACAGTACGCGAGCAACCGGGTTCGATCCCCACCGGCACCAATGCAATTTTAAGTTCTGATTTACCACGTGCTCGACGGTGAAGGAAAACATCGTGAGGAAAGCTGCATGTCTGAGAAATCAAAAAAAATATATATTTCGAAGACATGTGAAGTTTGCCAACACGCATTGGGGCAGCGCGGCGGACATTTCCTTGCCCTAAAACCCTCTCAGAAATGAGAGGAGGCCTGTGCCCAGCAGTGGGACGTATATAGGCTGTAACTTTACTTTACTTTTTACTTCACATAAATTGTATTGTCATTTAATATGCAATGATGTAACTAAAATATTCTTAAAAATATATTATCGATATATAATTCGCAGTAACCAAAAGTTTAATCGATATTTTTTGAGTACATAATACATACTTCAGTTACCGATGGGTTCTGTTGTCGTTTCCATTCTGTATATAATACTATGTAATATTAATCTTAAAAAAAATACAAAAAGAGAACACCTGCGGAGTTTCTTTCACCGTTTTTTCTCTGGTCAGAGGAAACTCATTTCAAAACTCTAATAATACATTTAAGAGTTTTAAGAAAATTATATTTTATTTTCCCAAGTCAAAGAAATAATTATGTATCTTCGACTTAGATTGCTGAGATTTATCAAATAAATTTTATTTCATTTCTATGAGAAGTGAAATAAAATTTATTCACTTCTTTCTTTATGTTGCAAAATTTATTTCTTTCTTTCATTTATGTTGCAGAAGTGAACAGCAGAGTCGGGAAGGGACGCCCTAGACGAAGGTTTATCGACCAAATTGGCGTTATATTGAAAAAAGGCCAGATTAGGAGTACCCTTAAGCGACGAGCGTGTATGCGTAGATATATGGATGTAAAAGAGGCGAGAGAGGTATGCCAGGATCGTGCCAAATGGAAGTCCGTAGTCTCTGCCTACCCCTCTGGGTGACAGGCGGGAGTGTTTATGTATGTATGTATGTATTTCTATGAGATTGAGGAATAGATAGTGCACCCGTGCTTGCGAGCACACTCGTGCCCTATAATCCTGTCCTGCACAGATGGCTAGTCTACGTTGAGACTATCCGCCGTGACTGAATGACAGAAATTCGGTTTCACACACATTATATTTATTATTTTATTTACATTTTGTTGAGAAAGATAATGCGTCCAAATAACAACTGTGAATATATGTCATGTCAAATTGAATATCGGTAAGCTTGAAGAACCGGCAACCGATGGGGAAGAAATGTTCTCGAGTGACAGCTTCGTATCGGTGAAATTCGGTTGTGTGCCCGTTAAGATATTTTTTAACTCTAAAATATTTGAATTGAACCCGGAGTATAGATCATATTCTAAATTTATGAAAAAATATACATACAATATTAAACATCTATAAAAACAAAAAAAAACTAAAACTAATAACTTAAATTATCATATAGTTCTACTCCCCGTGGTATCGTGCCAAGAACGCTGGCTGCGTATCCTCGCTGAATGGCTATACTTAGCCTTTGAGCGAGAAAAGATGATACAATTATTATAAATTATAAGTATGGGTTGTATATTTATAGATTATATGTAATTTATTACACAGATGTATTTATATAAATTAAAGTTTATATTAAATGTCTGCAGCGCAGGCACAATCAATTACACTATTACGTCGTTCGTCACTCATATTGTATACACGGATATTAGAAAGTTTTAAAACTACTGTATTTTTTCCTTACGTTTATTATTAGAAAACTCCTCTAAATTTCCAGTACAAGCCCACTCATCTCTTTATGATCTTACACAACCGAAGATCGTATCAAAAGATCATCATTATCATATAAACGCGTCGTAAGCCAGGTATGCTGTTCTGATACCGCCTACATAGACTAGATTTTTGATAAAGTTGTTGTTTTTGTTGATATCGTCCATGTATAGCGTTTATTATTCTTTTATTGATTATTATTTTATATGCAACAACACGATTACGATACGACTACTACCAAGGTCACGATACGACTATAATATATATATACCACGCTCTCACAGAATACCAGCGTAAAATGGCAGCTCAATGCTGCTGCGTTTCATATGGTGAGTGTAGGGAACCGAAGACCCTTTTTACTGGAAACGAGGCATTCCATCTTATTCATCACGGGTTTCAACGCATCTGCATTTTGATTCTCAATCGAGGATAAATGTAGATATCTATGGGTCACAACATCCACTTACCATCAGATGGACTGTGTTCGTTTGTCAAACCAAAAATATACTCAATATAGTTTTTTAAAATAAAAAATAAAATCATTTCATAATTAGTCTCAGGTTTAAATTAGAGTCTGTTTGAATTCAGAGTCTCATAGAAAATATGCGTACTCAATTGTAAGTTATGAAATTTGACAGCAAATGTCGAATTTAAATGGGTTATTTCGTTTATCCACCATAAAACAGCCACCCTAAGGTAAAATAAACTAAATATATTCTTTGTTATTATTGCAGTAAGGTAGTATACATCTCAGGGTGGATTTTTTAGGGTGGATAAACTGAATAACCCATTTATATGTGGCGCCGTGGCTAAGGGTTTTATTATGTGACAAACACTCTTTTATTAATTCGGTATTCGATAATTAGACCGTTTGGCAATACTCTTTCAATAAAATAAAGTGTTATTATTATAGCTTAACTGGTTAAAGCCGCAAGTGCATCGCGAAATGAAAAGAAAACTTTATTTTTCGAAAGAAAAATCTACTACCGTTTCAAAATGAGGTTCCTCTGTCCGCAATGGCGAAAAAACTGTTCAGGTATCCTCTTTTTTACACCTATAATAATATGATATTCCTAATTAAAATTAAAAAGAAAATATCCATAGCTCATCAAAGCATGTTCTATTTTAAAATTCCACAACAAACTACAAAACAATATGAAAAATTAAAGCTAATAAATGTTTACAAACCCGAGCAGATTAGTCCCTACAAGCAGAATGTGTCTATCTTCCCTCTTCGACCATTTTAAAGGGAAGTTAACGACCCGCAACATGTTGCAGCCGCAACCAAAGATCTTTAAACGTGCTTGACATACAGAGCAAACTCGTGTAGACCAGTCCTAAATTCAGCTATTCAAAAGTATAACGCATGTGGTTTCTATCGATCTGAACATAAAAAAGAGAGATAAGTCTTTGAGCTTTTCTGTCAAGAAATTTTCAGTATCAGCCCGGAGTCAGGAAGTTGGTGGTGTTTCACCTCAGTGCCTTGGAAAGCACGTGAAACCGTTGGTTCTGCACCGGATCTCTCTCCAGTCGTGTCGGTTTGCAGCACCACCTGACTATGATAGTAAGGAAATAGAGAGTGAACGTGCGCTTGTGCATCCACTCGGGCGCTATAATCCTGTCCTGTGTAGATGGCTAGTCTCCGTTAAGACTGACCGCCATGACTAAAACTCAGTTTGGAGGATATTATATAATTAATGGAGAGAAGTGGAAGGAAAGAGGAGATAATAGTCTGCCTCTTCGTCTAAAAATAAAAAAATTACATGCTAAACTTACGAATATGTTATTGCAACGTAAAATCGTAAAGTATAACGTTAATAACGATTCTAAAACGTATTCCAACTCAGGGTCGTCCGGTGCTACATCTTTTGACTTTACAATATTAAAAATGGAATCCGGTATATCAGGTGCATTGATTCTATCAACTCTGTATAGAACATTAAAAACATTTCTTTAAGAATATTATTTATTATTTGACCGTGTAGTGGCGGTGTAAGAATATCCACTACTCCATATCATCCCGTGGGTGTCGGGATATGAAACAAATGAGCAAAACAGCGCCTTCTTAATTACATCTCAAATTAATAAACTGCGGTTGCGAACCTGGCAGCGTGGCTAATATCCCACCTATGAGGCAATCTATGGGGGAATCTATCAGGGAGGCCTATGTTCAGCAGTGGATTTTAAAAAGGCTGTAAAAGTAACGGTATTATTTATTAATTTAATTATTATATAATTTAATTCCACAGATGTCGGCTTAATCCCAATCAATGTCAACGAAAGTGTAGACTAAAAATTTGATAAAATATCAGATACAGATATTATTTTTGAGAACGTGTATCTGATATTTTATCAAAGTTTTAGTTAAATTATAAGTAGTTTGTTTTAATAAATTTTACAAAAGTGTGTTATAAGATAAGACGATGGGAAATGCCAGAAAAAACTAAAGGCTTTCGATAAATGGCAGTATAATCATATTTTAAGCCAGATTAAAGATTGCTGCTACTAAAAACCTAAAGCAGCGTTTGGACATTGCGACAGCGTTTTAAAATTATAAGAAAATGTTATTTCTACTTGAAATACAAAGCAACAAATATGATGACGTCAGAGCTATAAGAGGATCCATATCCCAATTCTTACAAGTAATATCGTAAAACTTATCTGTGGGTAAAGTGTCAAGTTGTCATAATATTAATAATACTAATGTTGTTTCTCGTAGTATAAAATTATTCTTCAAAACTCTTAATTTATATAGGTTGTCTGGAAGCGATCGCTCTTTAGTGATAAGACGCCAATAATGAATCTACCTCAAGATTTTGTATTCTGTATTCTGTTTTGTTTGTTTTTGTTGCGTTTTGTGATATATACATATATCCCAAGAAACCCAAGTAATAATCATGGTATTTTCTAGATTAGTTGCCAAGGTTTACTTGTCGCACCTACCATTTATTCTTCTCAATGTCCTTTTTAGTAAAAAAAGTTTAGAATTTAATATTATTAACAGGTCGGGGAAAAAGTTTCTTCGTATTTTCTACCGACTTCAAAAAGGAGACGGTACTCAATTCGACTATATGTTTTTTTTTCTTTTGTTAATGTGTGTTTCCTCATAACTTTTTTCTGGGTGAACCAATTTCAATGATTCTTTTCTTATTTGAAAGCTGGTGCTTCTCTTGTAGTCCCATATAAATTTGATCAAAGTTTGACCAATAGTTTTTGAGTTATTCTTAATAATTTATATTGAAGTCGGTTGTACAAAATTATTAATTTTTAATTATGTTTGTATCGTAGACAGAGAATGGCGTATAGACTATCTGACAGCCCGAAAATGTGTAACCAATTTTGATTTGTCATTGTGTGCGTTAGCTAGTGATGTATATTTTACTTAGAAGGGCTATCGAAAAATTATTGTTATGGAAGCGGTAAAAAGATTTAAAAAATGGTTTAGTGCACGAAACTGAATAACTTAAAAAATTTACTGAATTTTTACCTTGATAGTTCTAAAATAATTAAAAAATATACCTACCACATATTCCCGGGAACAAGCTGCACCTACCTGCCTTTTATTGGATTTTAATTCAGTTAAGTCTCAATAATCTCTGAAGAGGTGAGTCTACCGATAAACTTAAACAATTTCCCCATGAATCAGATCGGAAAGTTGTATTTTCGAGCTATGACGTTTGGAGAAAACTTTATAGCCATGGACAGTTTCCAGAATTTCTTTTTAACATAACGTTTATCAACTATAAATAGGTAGATACTTAATAAAGTATATACCTATTTATACTATATGCGTTATTAAATGTCTTACAATTGAAATAAAAACGGGGCACGATGTACATAATGGCTGCTTTATTTTTGTACCGACTTCAAACAGGAGGAGGTACTCAATTTGACTGTATTTTTTCTGGGTGAACCGATTTCGATGATTTCTTTTATTTGAAAGCTGGTGCTTCACATTTGATCCCATATAAATTTGATCAAGGTCTGACCAATAGTTTTGAGTTATTTGTAATAATTTATATTGAAGTCAGTTGTACAAAATTTTTAATTTTAAATTATTCATATAACTGTTACTTTTAATATTTACAAACATTTAATAATTAAATACATTATAGAAATTAATTTTACCATTCGACTTAAATATGAATTTAAACTTAATAAATTAAGTAAGGAAACTTGTAGGAATCAGTTAAATAAGATTGCTCTGTTTAAAGGGCAATATGTTTATGAGGCTACTCTCTCTTTCATCTGTCCCTGAAAAATAATAAACTTATTAATCATTTTAGCTGCATAAATTTAAAACATAATGATCTTACACAGACTTGCCAAATACGAAGGGGTACCAGGTGTCTGAGGATACAGATGCACTGTCTATTCTCTCAATCTTGGTATGTTAATAAAACGGTCACCCATCCATAGACAGACTGCGACAAGTGCAACTTAATTTCGCAAATCTATTGATCTGCGCAGCTGTTAATTAACCATGAGTTCCTCTTCTCTACGACTAACGCTGTAGGTGATGTACCACGCTATCAAGACCTCGGCACACTGTCGTCGGGCATCAAGCATAAATCGGGCATCGGGCTTTGTGAGTATCAAATACTATGGAATTTATACTATCCTGGCACACTGAACGCGCGTCTCTTGCGCTGGCATCTAGCAGCGCTTCAGGAGCATTATTAAATATCTATACCTAACTATACTAAAAGTTTTATCATTGTGACTTGGGAATATAATCCGAAGCTCCGCTCAACCCCTTGGGGAATAGCGTTATGGTATAAATATTGTACTATTGTGTCCGTGAGGTGCAGGTGGTTAAGTAAGGTATACATTATTTTAGTTGATAAATAGATACTCAGTTGGGTTCATAATTGCTTAAATATTATAATCTCAAGATTTTTATTTTAATATACTACAGTTTTATAATGTACAAAATCTACCTCTATTTTTATCTAAAGTTTTGAAGTTACATTTTGAAGTGTTACTGTAACAATATTATACTTACTGGTACAAATAATGTAGGAATGGCTCATTTTAGTCGCAGTAAATACGGTGCCATTGTATGGAATCTCTATGAGGAGAAATATATTTTGATGATAGATAGAATACAGCGCAAATTTGCACGATGGCTATATAAGCAGAATTACAGTTATTACCCTATCTATATCCGTCCTTATTTGTTACTGGTATGGTGGGTTTGGACACTCTTAAACTTAGGCGGACTATGCAGTTGAAAACATACTACCTAGCAATCAACCACAATAAAATAGATAGCCCGACGATATTAAGCAGAGTGGGATTATTGGCTCCGAAGCGGCTGGGCTGTGATGTGGAGGGACGGTGGCACCGCGGCGGTGGCCGAGCCTTCTGTGGCGGCCGCCGGCGCACCAGGTGCAGCGCTCACGGGCCCACTACTCGCGCTTTACGACTTATTGGAGATTTGATTCTTCTTTGGATTCCAACCAACCTGCCCAATTAACCTTATCCATTTTTATTCTATTCATCTGTTTGACAAACGGAAATATTAAATTACGTTTGTAGAACGCAAATTGAGCATATATTTTATTCCTCTCCTTGTTGTGTGGGCAAGTCTATCGATTCATTATAAATATTCAAGATAAATATCGACATTAATTTTGATATAGTTGAGTCAATCCCTAGCGTACATGTAAAATATTTGTTTAAAATGAATTCACCAAAATCATATAAATTATCAACAATGTGACTTTTTCTTTGAAATATATCAAAATTAATAAAATAATTGAAAATATTCTATATTTTAAACATAAAATAACATAAATTTTAACAAAAAATAGACGGCGTGACAGCAGCAACGACGTCTTGCGAATTATCTGTGAAATGTGCAACCATTCGGATTATTAATATTATTTACACCACAGTCAATCACGGAACGTGTAACAATTTTGGAAAACTATAAATTATAAACATTTACACTATTATAATCCAAAAATTACAAAATATCTAGGAGCTTATTTCTTGCGTGCCGACTTGTGCCGACCTGTCATTCAAAATCAGTTACAGAGTCATGAGATTTGGTATCCTTTTCTATCTTGCATTTTGCCATAAGAAATTTTCTTCTCCCTTCTGTACTTACTGGAAGTATAATATTGTTATAATAAGACTTCAAAATTTAACTTTCAAAACTTTAGATAAAAATAGAGACAGATTTTTATATATTATAAAACTGTAGTAGATTAAAGATAATAAAATCTTGAGATTATCCTCTTTAAGCCATTATGAACCTAACTAAGTATCTATTTATCAACAAAATAAATGTATAACCTTACTTAAGCAACCGCACAGCCTCGCGGTCACATACATACATACATACATATAATCACGCCTCTTTCCCGTAAGGGTAGGCAGAAACCACTTCTTTCCACTTGCTACGATCCTTACATACTTGTTTCCTTCGTCCACTTTCATTATTCCCTTCATACATGCTCTTCGGTTTAGGGTACTCTTGACCTGGCCTTTTTCAAGACGTCTACCACTGCGTTACAGCGTATAAGAATAGAGAAGTTACAAGATGAAGGTGTGAAAGACAAGTATAAATGTAGACTGAGGGAGAATATAAGTGGTATGAATGAAATATGTATGAATGATTCAGACCTGAAGACTGTATGGAATAATGTTAAGAAAGTTTTGGTGGATGCAGCCACCGAAGTATGTGGTGTAAGTAAGAGAACGAACGAAAGGAAAAATAATACGTTGTGGTGGGATGATGAGGTATGGATGGAAGTTGAAGCAAAGAAGAGAGCATGGCTAGATTTACTGGCAACCAAAGCTGGTAATTCTGGCGGTATGAATGATGAGATTGAAAGAAAGAAGGCAGACTTTAGACTTATAAATAAGAGAGTAAAAGAAGTTGTTGAAAGGAAAAAGCAAGAAAGAAAGGATAAGAATGATAGAAAGATATCTGATAACTTCCAGGCAAATATTAAAATGTTCTGGAAACTCGTAAGAACTGCTAGGGGAAATTCAAAACAGCCTAAAATGAATGCTATACGAGACGAGAATGGCTGTATGCTGAATGATGAAGTTTCGAATTTAAAGAGATGGAAGGAATACTTTGAAAGCGTGTTTATGAGTGAAGAGTCATCTGAATTAAGTGAAATAGAAATTCCGAAAGAAGTGGAGAGAGGTTGGGAGATAAGTGTAGATGAAATAATGAAAGCAATGAAAAGCATGAAAGCAGGTAAGGCAGCCGGATATGATAGAGTATCACTCAAATGCTAACGGCTGGAGGAGAGTGGCAGGCCTGCTGTACACCTTGTTTAATTTATGTTGGGAACTGAAGCGGGTACCGGAAGACTGGTGCAAAGCCGTTATAGTCCCAATATATAAAGGAAAAGGGTCACAGCAGGACTGTAAAAACTACCGTGGTATCAGCTTGCTTAGCATTGTGGGTAAACTGTATGTTAAGGTGTTAATTGAAAGATTTATGGAAGAAACTGATGGAAAAATTTGGGATGTGCAAGCTGGATTTAGAAAGGAAATGGGGTGTACGGATCAAGTCTTTTCCATGCGCATGATTGCGGAGAAGTTTTTGGCCAAAAACCAGAAAGGTTTTTGTGCGTTCATGGACTTGGAAAAGGCTTATGACAGAGTGGACAGGGATGTATTATGGCAAACACTGAACTCATTTGGTTTGAGCACTGGGTTGATACAGGCATTGAAGTCTCTGTATAGGGACTCCAGTGCTTGTGTCAGGATCAACGGGGCCTACTTGGACCGGTTTGGCATCCATAAAGGTGTCAGACAGGGCTGTGTGGCTTCCCCGTGGCTTTTCAACCTATTTATGGACAGTTGTTTGCAAACTTTGAAAGTTGAAGAATGTGGGTTGAGAATGGGTGAGTTAACCGTCAAATGCCTTTTGTACGCCGATGATCAAGTCATATTTGCATCGTCGGCGGCCGAGTTGCAAATGATGGTTACTTTAATTAACTGGTCATTAAAAGAAAGGGGTATGAAAGTGAACGCAAGTAAGACGAAAGTGATGGTTTTTGAAAGAGAAGAAAGTAAAACGTTATGTGAAATAAGAATAGAAGGGGAGTTGATTGAGCAAGTGGATGAGTTTATATATTAGCAGGGATGGTAGATATGATAAGGATATAGAACGACGAGTGAACGCAGGAAATAGAGTGAATGGGACTCTACACGCTATTGTGAAGAGTCAGAATGTGTCAAAAAAGGCACGTTTGGCAATTCATAATGCTGTGTTAGTCCCTACTTTAACGTATGGTAGTGAAAGTTGGGTCTGGCAGAAGAAGCATGAGAGTAGAATAAATGCTGTAGAAATGCGGTCATTAAGGAGTATGCTAGGGGTGAATCTGAATGACAGGGTGAGAAATAGTGTGATAAGAGAAAAGTGTGGTTTGCAAGATGATGTTGTGACCAGGATTAAGAAAGGAATGCTTCGGTGGTTTGGTCATGTAGAAAGAATGAACGAAGAAAGAGTGACAAAGCAAATTTATGCTGCAGAAGTGAACGGCAGAGTCGGAAAGGGACGCCCTAGACGAAGATTTATCGACCAAATTGGCGATATATTGAAAATGGGCCAGATTAGGAGTACCCTTAACCGACGAGCGTGTATGCGTAGATATATGGATGTAAAGGAGGCGAGAGAGGTGTGCCAGGATCGTGCCAAATGGAAGTCCGTAGTCTCTGCCTACCCCCCTGGGTGACAGGCGTGAGTGTTTATGTTATGTTATGTAATATCCCCCAAGAATCAGATCGAAAAGTTGTATTTTCGAGTTATGACCTTTGGAGAAAAATTTATAGCCATTGACAGTTTCCCCAAATTTTTCTTTTTTAACATAACGTTAATCAACTATAAATAGGTAGATACATAATTAAGTATATACCTATTTATACTTTATATACTTTATTAAGTGTTTTTCTATTGAAATAATAAACGGGGACACGAAGTACATAATGGCTGCTTTATTTTACTACCGATTGCAAACAGGAGGAGGTACTCAATTAGACTGTATTTTTTTCTGGGTGAACCGATTTCGATGATTTCTTTTATTTGAAAGCTGGTGCTTCACATGTGGTCCCATATAAATTTGATCAAGGTCTGACCAATAGTTTTTGAGTTATTCTTAGTAATTCATATTGAAGTCGGTTGTACAATTTTTTTATTTTTAATTATTCATATGACTGTTACTTTTAATAATTACAAACTTTTAATAATTAAATACATTATAGAAATTAATTTTACCATTTGACTTAAATATGAATTTAAACTTAATAAATTAAGTAAGGAAACTTGTAGGAATGAGTTAAATATGATTGCTCTGTTTAAAGCCAATATGTTTATGAGGCTACTCTCTCTTTCATCTGTTCCTGAAATTTAATAAACTTATTAATCATTTTAGCCGCATGAATTTAAAAACATAATGATCTTACACGGACTTGCCAAATACGCAGGAGGTACCAGGTGTCTGAGGATACAGATGCACTGTCTATGCTCTCAATCTCGGTATGTTATGAAAACGGTCACCCATCCATGGACAGACTGCGACAAGTGCAGCTTAATCTCCCAAATCTATTGATCCGCGCAGCTGTTAATTAATCATGAGTTCCTCTTCTCTACGACTAACGCTGTAGGTGATGTACCACGCTATCAAGACCTCGGCACACTGTCGTCGGGCATCAAGCATAAATCGGGTATCGGGCTTTGTGAGTATCAAATACTATGGAATTAATACTATCCTGGCACACTGAACCGCGAGTCTCATGCGCTGGCATCTAGCGGCGCTTCAGGAGCATTATTAAATATCTATACCTAACTATACTAAAAGTTTTATCATTGTGACTTGGGAATATAATCAGAAGCTCCGCTCAACCCCTTGGGGAATAGCATTATGCTATAAATATTGTACTAATGTGACCGTGAGGTGCAGGTGGTTAAGTAAGGTATACATTATTTTACTCGATAAATAGATACTCAGTTGGGTTCATAATTGCTTAAATATTATAATCTCAAGATTTTTTATTTTTAATATACTACAGTTTTATAATGTATAATAATCTATCTCTATTTTTATCTAAAGTTTTTGAAGTTAAATTTTTGAAGTGTTAGTGTAACAATATTATACTTACTGGTGTTTTTCAATTTATTTGACCTTTTTGACATGTATCTTGTACTATTACTTATTATTTAAAACTGTAATTAAATAAAATGCTGGCGTTTTGGGCATACTATAATCCAGCATGTACACTGTTATAAAATAAATTAAATTAAAAAAAAATTGTTTTTATTCTACTTTTTATTTTATATTTCTCAAGAAAATGTTTGCTGCAAATTGTAGAGATCTTCTTTGGATTCCAACCAACCTGCCCAATTAACCTTATCCATTTTTTTATTCTATCCATCTTTTGACAAACGGAAATATTAAATTACGTTTTTAGAACGCAAATTGAGCATATACTTTCATTCCTATCCTTGTTGTGTGGGCAAGTCTATCGATTCATTATAAACATTCAAGATAAATACCGACATTAATTTTGATATAGTTGAGTCAATCCCTAGCGTACATGTAAAATATTTGTTTAAAAATGAATTCACCAAAATCATATAAATTATCAACAATGTGACTTTTTTTTTTGAAAAATATCAAAATTAATAAAATAATTGAAAATATTCTATATTTTAAACATAAAATAACATACACTTTAACCAAAAATAGACGGCGTGATAGCAGCAACGACGTCTTGCGAATTTACCTTTGAAATGTGCAACCATCAGGATTATTTATATTATTTACACCACAGTCACTCACGGAACGTGTAACAATTTTGGAAAACTATAAATTACGAGTATAAACATTTACACTATTATAATCCAAAAAATAAAAAAATATCTAAAAGCTTATTTCTTGCGTGCCGACTTGTGCCGACCTGTCATTCAAAATCGGTTACAGAGTCATGAGATTTGGTATCCTTTTCTATCTTGCATTTTTGCCATAAGAAATTTTCTTTTCCCTTCTGTACTTACTGGAAGTATAATATTGTTATAATAAGACTTCAAAAATTTAACTTTCAAAACTTTAGATAAAAATAGAGACAGATTTTTATATATTATAAAACTGTAGTACATTAAAGATAAAAAAATCTTGAGATTATCCTCTTTAAGCAATTATGAACCCAACTAAATATCTATTTATCAACTAAAATAAATGTACCTTACTTAAGCAACCGCACAGCCTCGCGGTCACACTAGTACAATATTCATAGCATCATGATATTTTCCACAAGGGGTTGAGCGGAGCTTCGGATTATATTCCCAAGTCACAATGATAAAACTTTTAGCGTAGTTAGGTATAGATATTTAGTAATGCTCCTGAAGCGCCATTAGACGCCCGTGCATGAGACGCGATAGTATAAATTCCATAGTATTTGATACTCACAACGCTCGATGCCCGATTCATGCTTGATGGCCGACGACATTGTGCGGAGGGCTTAAATAGCGTGGTTCATCGCCTACAGTGTTAGTCGTAGAGAAGAGGAACTCGTGGTTAAGTAATAGCTGCGCGGATCAATAAATCTGCGAGATTAAGTTGCACTTGCCGCGGCCAGTCCATGAATGTGTGACCATTTTCTTAACATACCGAGCTAGAGAGAATAGAGAGTGCATCTGTATCTTCAGACACTTAGTGCACTTTACTCTGTTAAGATCATTATGTTTTTAAAATTCATGCAGCTAAAATGATAAAAGGTTTATTATTACTTTATACTTTTCAGGGACAGATGAAAGAACATAAACATGAAGCATGATGAAGCCTCATAAACATATTGGCCTTTAAACAGAGCAATCTTATTTAACTGATTCCTACAACTTTCCTTACTTAAATAATTAAGTTTACATTCATATTTAAGTCGAATGTTAAAATAAACTTCTATAATGTATTTAATTATTAAATGTTTGTAATTATCAAAAGTAATAGTTATATGAATAATAAAGCAGTCATTATGTACTCCGTGTCCCCGTTTTTATATTTCCCCATCAAAACATTTTATAAAATATATAAAATATAAATAGCTATTTATATTAACAATATGTTAAAAAGAAATTCCGGGAAAACTGTTCATGGCAGTAAATATTGTTCTCCAAAGATCATAGCTCGAAAATACAACTTTCCTTAAAAATTTTAGATTAAAATTAAAGAGTTACAGCCTATGTACGCCCCACTGCTGAGCACAGGTCTCCTCTCGTTTCTGAGAGAGTTTTAGGGAAAGGAAGTGTCCGCCGCGCTGCCCCAATGCTTGTTGGCGAACTTCACATGTCTTCGAAATATTTTTTTTATATTTCAGACATGCAGGTATCCTCACGATGTTTTCCTTCACCGCCGAGCACGTGTTAAATCAGCACTTAAAATTGCAATTAACAATTTCATTGGTGGATCGAACCCGGGTTGCTCGCGTACTGTGAAATTTACAGCGAGCGCTAACCATCTGAGCTACCACGGCGTGCCAGTAAATAGCGAAATATCACTATACCACATAGTAATATTTCGCTATTTACTGTCACGCCGTATTTCTGCCTAGAAACCCATCTGGGTACCATTCTCTTATCTATTACTGCCGCCAAACAGCAATGTTGACACTCTTGAGTTCCGGTCAGAAGGGTATAGAGAGCCAATATTATTACAGACTGGGAGGAATTTTTTTAACAGAATAAGTGGACAAACGACCACCTGATGGTAAGTGGATGCTGTAGCCTATAAAACATCTACACCTACCCTCGATTAAGAATCAAAATGCAGATGCGTTGGCACCCCTGAGAACTAAGATGGAATGCCTGGTTTCCAGTAAAAAGGGTAGTACAAAGGGTGTAAAAAGGATCAGCATAAAATAACAGCATTGAACTGCTATTTTATGCTGGTATTCTGTGAGGGCGTGGTCCTCCCCCGGTCGAACTGGCACAAACATAATATAGCTGCAGCATGGTTCTACGACGTAAACAAGCATTCCATTCTAAGTCCTCGGAGGTGACAACGCAATTTTAGCCTTCTTTGTTTGAAGTTGTCTGCAGGTGTCCATGGGCTGCAGTAGCCACTTACCATCAGATGGACCGTAAGTTCGTTTGTCACTTCAGTTTTATTAAAAAGAATCACATCTTGTTGGCGATGAGAGCGACCACCATGTAATTCAAGTCGGTAAAAGATACGGTCGTGAAAGAACATAATATAGCTGACGTGAGGCACCGACGCTCTGGGAAGTGTGCAGTCTGTGAACATGTTCAAGATCGTCCCCGCCATTACATCAGATTTGATAGACCACAAATCCTCGCAAAGAACACAATTCCTGGATGATTCGCGAGGCTATTGAAATTAAAAAACATCCTAATTTCAATAGAGAAGTAGGATGGATGCTGCCATCTGTTTGGATCCTATAATTAATAAAATTAAATCCAAACCCAAGTATGCCACTGCAAGACTTCAAGATACTGTGAGCTCATTCTGCGTAGATCTACCAAAAATTAATATTAAAAATCTGAACGTAGCCGGGCTAACTATGACATCGGGACGTCAAACATCTCAGTCCCCCCCTATGGGTTGCTGTAAAGCACCCGAAATGTCTGGAATCAAAATAGTAAAACTAAACGCGATAAAATCCGTAAAAATAGTTTTATTCAATGTGTAGTGTTCGCGTAAATATAAAAAATCATTAAGATGTTATTTACTAACATGTTCATCAAGCTCATTTGTTACTCTAATGTAAAAACAGAAAACCTTATTGATGTCCTTCCTTTAATTGTATGTAAAGTGGAGCTTAATCAAGCGATTTAAATTCATCTAGAATGACTGCAGGTAGCCAAATATGTTTATATTATTTAAAAGTTAATTTATAGACATACCATTAATATTTAATACTTTTATTTTAAAGTTACCCTCATAGAAACTTCTGATGTATCGTGGATCATACAAAACACAGCAGCGTTAAGCTGCTTTTACGCTGGTATTATGTGAGAGCGTGGTCTTTCCCCGGTCGAGCCGACCCTTTCGACAGGGAAGGACTACACCCTCACAGAATACATATAGCAGCTTAATAAAAACATTTTTTGCTGGAAATGAGGCATTCCATCTTAGTTCTCAGGGGTGACAACGCATCTGTATTTTGATTCTTAATCGAAGAAAGATGTAGATGTTTATGAGTCACACCAAGCATTCACTTACTGTGGTAGACTGTGTATTTGTTTGTCACTATTATTCTATGAAAAGAAACATGGACAAACATCCAGACGCGAAACATTTATGGGCTATATAATAGTTGTTTTGTGTGGGATTCCAACTCGCTGCTCACAATGCTGCAGCCAAACGCTTAGCCACTGTACTATCTAGCCATCATCAGACTATTGATTAGTTTCAAAACTATCACTCCTGCATATATTGCTACAACTGTACATAGAGTTACTATTGTCATTCACAGTACTAGGTGTCTTACAATTTTACCATCACCATCTGGATGCTTGGCGGAACACTACTTTGCGATTTACTAGGAGTTCCTTCTTCGTGCGATGTCTTTGTGGCATCGTTTACAACCGGTGATTTTTCCGGACTGGTACGACTTAAGGTCCTTCAAGAAACGAACTTACTCCTTTTTGAAAAGCTGACAACGTACCTGCGTTGCATTTGTTCATGGATGGTGGTCGACTCTTACAATCAGGAGAGCATGCTCGTTCGCCTCCTCTTCTATAAAAAAAAATAAAAAAAATCTAGGTAAACGTTTATGACTTTATTTCGACTTTATTGTACCACTTGAAGTGACGCCGAGAATAGATGGATGGCGTACAATCTGCAGGTCACCAAAATTCTTTCTGGATACAATATAAGTTTTGTATCAATGGAAAATAAAAACACGTTATCACTTTTGTTTCTAACATTATTATAAATGTTATAAAAGCATACTGTAATATAACAGAGGAAATAAATTAGCAAGTAAACGGCATAACTGTCCTTGGGTGAAATTAAAGGAAAAATGAAAACTTGTCCTCGGCACCTATAGTCGACAACTCCAATAAACATAGAACTATTTAACATATCTCATCTCTTCACAAAATCGATGCAAACTGATTTGCTTTTTCTTCAATAACTGATGAAGATGTTCGTAAAATTATTTTTTCCATTAAATCTAAAGCAGCTGGCTATGATGATGTGAGTAGAAATATGATTATTCCCATACTTGATAACATTCTCCCAATCATTACCCACATCATAATTTTTTCTTTTTCTACTTGGGTTTTCCATTTTTTTTGCGTAAAGCATTTGTCCCTCCTCTTCCCAAGTTAGATAATCCCAGTTCTGTTGACCATTTTCGACTAATTTCTATACTTCCATTTCTTTCAAAGATTTTAGAATCAGCTACACACAAACAGCTATCTAGCTACATATATAAAAATAAACTTCTTAGTCCCTTACAATCTGGTTTTTCGTCCTGGACATAGTACTACCACAGCTCTCCTTAAAGTTCTCGATGACTTCCGAGAGGGTATGGAGGAGTCAAAATTAGTAGTTCTCATATTAATTGACTTCTTCCAATGCTTTTTGTACAGTCGACCATGACATTCTTCTTGCTATCTGTAAATACATGGGTTTCTCTTCGTCAGTTTTGGATTGGTTATCAACTTATCTTCGTGGTCGCCAGCAAAGAGTTAAAGTCAATCAACAGTCTTTCTCTGATAGGTATGATCTTGCTGCTGGCGTTCCACAAGGCGGAATTCTTTCTCCTTTATTATTTTCTATTTTTATAAATCTCATAACTGTAAATTTCAAATGCTCTTACCATCTGTATGCTGACGATTTATAGCTGTACGCTCGGATTGATCCAGCAGAGGTTAACTCTGCGATTGAAATTTTAAATCTAGATCTTCAGGCCATCTGTGACTAGTGTACAAGTTATGGAATTGCTGTCAATCCTGCTAAATGTCAAGCCATAATTCTCGGTAGCCCTCGTCGTCTAGCTAAATTAGATTTAAATTCACTGGAGCCTATTGTTTACAATAGCACAAATATTCCTCTTAGACATGTAGTTAAGGACCTTGGGTTAATGATTGATGCTAATTTAAGTTGGCAATCACAGGTAGCTGAAATAAGCCGGAGAGTTACAATCACCCTGCGTGGCCTTTATCGTTTAAAAAATTTCCTTCCAACCGAGATTAAGGCTTTGTTGGTGCGAACACTTTTTACCGGTCATTGATTATGCTGATGTGTGTTACCCTGATGTGAGTCAAGTACTTTTGTGGAAATTGGATCGTTTGTTAAATAATTGCATCCGTTTTATTTTTGGCCTTCGTAAATACGATCATGTATCCTTATATCGTTCTTAGCTTAAATGGCTCCCTATCCATCAGCGTATATGCGTCAGAATTCTTCGCACGCTATTTTCAATCCTATATGATCCATACACTCCCCAATACCTGAAATGCAAGTTTCAGTATTTGGGTTCGTCTCACGATCGTAACCTGCGATCCTCCGCGGGAACTACCTTGTGTGTTTTTCCTCGCCGTACCAAATTTATGTCTTAGTCTTTCGCCGCTGAATCCATAGGGCTATGGAATAAATAAAGGAATAAAATAAAGGAAACCGACTTCTTTTCCAGCCTTTAAAATAATGGTGACTGATCACTACCTTTCTTCTTTCAGCAACTAACTTTCTTATTTAAATGTTTATGCTTAAGTGTATTATAAATTATTTAAGTTGTTTTTGTATAAAATGTTCGTATGTAAGTATACTTAAAATGTACGTATTATGTATTATTTAAAAATTATGTATATTATGTATCAGGTATAGAGTATATTATTTAGGTTATTTGTAGTTATATATATTTATTTCTGTATTTACACATATGGTATGTATATTTTTATATTTACATTCACGTATATATTCTCAAGTTTTTATGGCACCTGCTTAAGTTTCTCTGCTTAGCTCATAGTTGACTGGTAGAGAATGTCTAAAGGTATTTAGTCAATTGTACATTTTAAGTGCAATAAAGATTTTAAATAAATAAATAAAAATGGACTTACCTGATCTCTGTTTAATTTCCTGAAATGAACTCATCCTAAACCCACAACTGATGTAAAAATTGTGTAAAAGACTCATAGTCTGCCACTATATACGACAAACTTTGTCTCCTAACCTCCTAATAATATATGAAAATGATAAATAAAAATATATAAAAAATGTTCTTATTTTACGCGCTGCCATGCCGTAAATCAGATTGCCGTAAAACTTTGTCAACTTATTGCTTGCACTTGTGCGAAGGGTATAGGCAGAGTACATTTGTGTGTGGAGTGCGTATCGTACTGACAAATTTATTTGAAAGTTATTCAAACAATTTCAATGAATGTATTATCATTCCTAATTAAACAATATAGCTCTTCCAAATTTAAAACGACATTTCCACTATTACTTCTTTTGTGGCAGCAATGCGCCGGGTACCAGCCAGTGTCCAATAAAAATAAGCTTGTAGCGTTAATTAATGCTGTTGTGAAGTTAGATTGGAAGGCTACATACACTATTACATATTTGTCAAAAGACGGAGGCGCAAGGCCTCCTTAGTTGAGAGTTTAAATTTGACATTGTAAATAAATAAAGATGTTATTAAGTTAAAGTTGAATTCTCCATTATGTATTTTTTTGAGTATCATAGACAGGGTTGTATTTATCAAAACTTTTATTAAAAACAAATTGACTGGCTTGTTAATCTAATTGTGGGTTTGAAATTTTTTTACGTGGTAGAGCCATGCTGCAGCTATATTAGTAATATAGTTGTAGTACGAATGGGTCGGCTCGACCGGGGAAGGACCACGCTCTCACAGAATACCAGTGTAAAATAGCAGCTTAACACTGCTGTGTTTCGTATGGTGAGTGTAGAGAACCGGAGACCCTTTTTACTGGAAAAGAGGCATTCCATCTTAGTCCTCACAGGTAACAACGCATCTGCATTTTGATTCTTTATTGGAGATAGATGTAGATGTCTATGGGTCACAGCAACCACATACCATCAGGTCGATTGTGTGCTCGTTTGTCACCCTATCCTATAAAAAAAATCCCGGGGCGGGCCAAAATCAGTTGGTACCTAGGTTTTTCTGTCAAGAAATTGTCAGTAGTAACCCGGAGTGAGAAAGTTGGCAGTGTTTCGCCCCCGTGCCTCTGGAAGCACGTAAAGCCGTTGATCCTACGCCTGATCTCTCTCCGGTCATGTCGCATTGCCGTCCCATCGGACTATGAGAGTGAAGGAATAAGGAGTGCACCTGTGCTTGCGCATGCGGGCACAATAATCCAGTCCTGTGCTGCAGATGCCTTGTCTCCGTTACAACAGGCCACCGTGACCGAAATTCGGTCCGGAGGACATAACTAATATATAAACATAATTTTTTTTGATGGGACTATCGTAAAATCCATTCTTAGTGAACGTGACATTGCGAAATGAGTAACTATACTAAATTTCAAGTCAATCGGGTGTATAGTTTCTCTCGTGATGACTCTGTCAGTCAGTGGTATTTCGCTAATATATATATATTAACTATCAAAAAATGAAAATAATAGTCTCACATTTAATTTAACTTTAATAGATGACCATTTCTATATATTCTTTGATAATATCATGTGCGTACACATATGCAGACAGCTGAGATCGTAACTAAGGAGGGAGCTCATATTCTAATTAAAATAAGCCAACATTAAAGTACGCAACATACCCATTTAATAGGATCAAAATATTTTACTTCGAAATTTCATCTTTTATTCGCTATATTTAATGCGAAATTCGCTATAGAATTTTGCATAAATAACGTTAAATAGCGATAGCGAATTTCATGGTCGCTATAGTGAGACAATTTTCAATTGCATTATACTAATTTCAGCAATGTACGCAACTTAATTGAAAGAAAAAAAAGGAGAAGAAAAGAAATAAAAATTTAAAAAGATTTCAATTTGCTTACATTAACAACCCATTTTTAAATTTTGTAAACGGTTGCTAAAAATGTTCCCAACTCAGTATACTCTTGGTACTGCTACTATTCAAACTTGGTACTACCAAACTATATAGTCGTATATAATTATACTATATTATTGTAATCTTAACATAAAAAAATACAAGAAAGATCCATTACAGGCTATATAATCCACATCTGAACATGGGCTTCCTTCATAGATTGCCTCATAGGATTATGCCATAGTTGCCATCCTTGACAGGCGGCTTGACGGGCGGGTTGCATTTGTTCATGGACGGTGGTCGACACTTACAATCAGGAGAGCATGCTCGTTTGCCTCCTCTTCTTAAAAAAAATATAGGTAAACGTTTATGACTTTATTTCGACTTTATTGTACCACTTGAGGTGACGCCGAGAATAGATGGATGGCGTACAATCTGCAGGTCACCAAAATTCTTTCTGGATACAATATAAGTTTTGTATCAATAGAAAATAAAAACACGATATCACTTTTGTTTCTAACATTATTATAAATTTTATAAAACGTCACTACATAGTAACATGAACATTGAACATAATTATTAAAGCGAAATTTATACAATATGACACAATAAGAACCTTGAATAATTAAAATACAACTGATTATTTCTGTTATCTAAAATCCTTCTTATACTATGAACATATTATTAACAAAATAATTAACAACCCATTCGTTATATGACTAAGGACATTTTGTGATTTTTGAGCTAACATTAAATTTATGTGGAACATACAATCTAGACATAAGGCAGATGTTTGCCAAGTTAGGAAAAGAAAGGGGCTGTATACCGGTTGCGGGTGTGTTAGCACGCAAACCATTTCGGATTCCTTCGAATCCTTCATAATTTAAAAAACGATTAGATCTGAGCACTTGTATTTTTATATAACTAATAATAAAGCCTCTTAAATACCTAGAATCCTAAATTTCATTAATGAAAATGTTGTGTTCAGTTATTAAAATATAATATATATATATATATATATTAGTATTGGTGTCGGCAGGTGTTGACAAAAACTTTAAACAGCCCAAGAACGTTGACTAAAAGTCCAAGAAAGTTGCGTTCGTTCCTTTGACCTATGACTTAAACAACTGCTATGGAGCTTGGCGCCCGTATATATATTAACTCTTATATACTTACATACGTACATAAATGCATACATACAGGTCAATCTAATGTAAAGCGTGTAGCAAAACATAGAAGTATACTTTGTAGAGCCATGCTGCAACTATATTATATTTGTAGTACGATACGTCGGCTCAACTGGGTAAGTACCACGCTTTCACAGATTTTCAGCGTAAGATAGCAGCTTGTGTTTTGTATGCTGAGTGAAGAGACGGTGGACTCTTTTATGTGCTATAACATCCACTTACTATCGGGTGTACTGTGTGCTCGTTTGACACACATAGTATTATATAAAAAAACTGAGGTTACTTCTACGTACAAAAATACTTAAAATATTAACGATACACACTGCTCCGGTCGGTACTCTATGAAAATGCGGTAGTACGGATCGATATTATATAATATATAAAAATATCTCAACATGTCAGAACAAGAATTATATATTTCTAGTTGGTAGCACCTTGGTGCCGCAGAAGAAATAATAGTGGAAATATCGTTTTAATTTGCAAGAGTGATATTCTTTAAATAGAAATGATAATACATTCATTGAAATTGAATTGAAATTTATCGGTACGATACGCGCGCCACCTACTGTAAGTTAAGTGCACTATGCCTATAACCTTAGCGCAAGTGCAAGCAATATGCAGACAAAGTTTTACCGCAATCTGATGAACGGTATGGCAGCGCTTAAAATACGAACAAACAAAAATTAATTTTTATATATTAGAATATGGGAACATAACATCTAGAGACATTCGTCGCTATTTCAAAATGTTCATACGTATATGTGGGTCTTATATGTAAATGTTTTCCGATTTGTATTTTTGTAATTGGTCAAGTGCGTGTCAAGACACGCAAGGTCAGTTTCCGCTGTGCATATTATCTCTAATATGTTCTAAAGAACTGTTTATTTGCATAATACCATTAAAATATACAATGTTTATTATCATAAAATAATAGATTAATCTAAAATCTTAAATTACCATATAGTCCTACTCCTCGCGGTAAAATACCAAGAAGGGTGGCTGCGTTTCCTCTCTTAATGGCTATACTTAGCCTTTGACCGAGAAAAGAACCAGCGCTCTTATCACCAGCAGCGACGACCAGTTGCAGAAACAGTTCCTTTAGGAACTTTACCGAACTTGGACTTGGACCCCACGATATTTGAAGTGTTCAATAAAATTTTATTAAAAGTATTCCACAAGAGCTGTTTTCAGATTATTTCCTACTTAAGATAATATTATTTAAAAACTAAAGTTCTACTTTGAAAAAATAAGCCCAAGCCAAAAATAAAAACAAATTTTCTCAAAATGTAAGTAATTCTCGTATGTGACTTGTAATTCCATTTATGTCCAATCTTCTCATCGCATAGGAATTACACCAACCACCTTCTGTTGTAAGTCCACGGTCGTAGCAGTTGCAAGGAAGTTAGGAGTTCTTGCAAACAGCAAGGACACATAACCTTACAATGCTGGGGCAGCTGCTTACTCTATATTAAAGCGCAAGTCCGATCGTGCATGGAATTTTACTCCTATGGAGTTTTTTGAATCTGGATAAAGCGAATCTTACCGGTCACAATCACAGGCGCAAAGTAGTGAGCCTTTCGGTGTTCTACAGGAGACATTTGAAGAGTGTGCGCAGGAATTGCGTAACTTAATTCCTCCCTCTCCCTTTCACGATCGAACAAGCAGCTACTGTGTAAGTGTCTACCCTTTCGTTTACCTTACCACGCAGTCAAAGGAAACGGATTGATTGCTCGTTCGTCATGCGCACAGCAAAGGAGTGGATTATTTTACCAGCATCTGTCTTTCGATCTGATTAAAATTTGGGTGTCTTGAAGGTAAGAGTGAATTAGATTTTGTTAAGCTAAGACATTGTGCTTTACTATCTTCGGCTGCGTCTCCACTTACCATCAGGAGGATAGTAGTCAGCACGAGCTTAGAATGGTTAAAAAAATAAGAGTTTTCATAATTCAATTACTAGATTTACGTTTAGGAATTGATTTCCCGCTATTCTGTAAGAATGATGTGAGATAGCTTATTTTAAATAAGCTCTGCTCTGCTGCCCGGGCTGCTACTGAAATTTCTTGACAGAAAACTTAATTACTGATTTTTTGGCCCAACCCGGGACTCGAGCCCGGGAACTCAAGATCAGCAGTCGCGTGTACGACCACTAGACCAATGAGGTGGTTCTACATTTTTTTTACAATTATGTAATTTATTTAATACACTTAGGCCCGCTGGGGGTATTCGGTTCAGTTTCACACTGGGTAAATGTTTTGGCACTTGTTTTTTTTTATTCAGCAGCGAGTGAATAAAAAAAACAAGTGCCAGCCTCAGAAAGCAATCATCGATGACATTGATACTACTTTAATTATTAAAATCAACATAAAGGGTCAAGAACACAAAGTCTGATGTAACGTAAATATTTCCCGGCGCTTGGATTGCAACATGGTTACATTTTAAGTTTATTTATCTGTGGATTGGTATGTCAATGTTAAGTTTAAATATTATATTATTTACCAACCTATTGTAGAAGAATGTGGACGACAGTTGAGTGATGACGTTTGTTTTTTTTTGTTACCATGCTGCAGCTATATTATGGTTGTAGCACGAATGGGTCGGATCGACCGGGGTGGGACCACGCTCTCACAGAATACCAGGGTAAAACAGCAGCTTAATGCTGCTGTGTTTCGTATGGTGAGAACCGAAGACCCTTTTTACTGGAAACGAGGCACTCTATCTTAGTCCTTAGTGGTGACCACTACATCCACTTACAATCACTTGGACTGTGCGCTCGTTTGTCACCCATTTTCAATATAAAAAAATTGAAGATGGGTGACAAAGGAGCGCACAGTCCAAGCGATTTTAAGTGGATGTAGTGGTCTATAGATATCTTCATTTATCCTAAATTAAGAATCGAAATGCAGATGCGTTGTCACCTCTGAGGATTAAGATGGAATACCTCGTTTCTAGTAAAAAGGGTCTCCGGTTCTCTACACTCACCATACGAAACACAGCAGCATTGAACTGCTATTTCACGCTGGTATTCTGTGAAAGCGTTGCCCTTCCCCGATCAAGCCGAATGTGAACATTTCTATAAAAATATATTTTTATTCAATTCAAATTGTCTCGTAACATTTACCTGTATTCACAATTCACAGTATTAGTGACTACTGAGTTGGCGAGCGAAATGCCAGAGTTCGGCGCATTAACTGGTGTTTGGATTTCTTTTCTGCCTAGGAGTCCGTCTGGGTAGGTACACCCTCTTACTTATTTCTGCCACCAAACTTGCCCTGTCGCGTTCCGGTCTGAAGGGTATAGAGCACCAGTATAATTACAGACTGTGAGGCATTCCATCATAGTCCTCAGAGACAATAACGCATCTGTAGCTTTCTTTGTTTGAAATTGGCTGCAGGTGTCCGTGGACTGCATTAGACATTTATTATCTAGTGGACCGTACGTTTCTTTGTCAGTTTATTTTAAAAAAAATCTTTATAAAATAAAATAAAAATATAGACAATAAACTAAGTTTTAAGACACTAATGAAAGTGGCAAATTCAATTTATATGACAGTTGTTATTTATTAATGCTAGTGGCATGATTATGATTGGTGATTATGATGATAATTGGTGTATTGACTTACTTATTTATCATAAATCTATGTGTCTAACATATCGTAATAATTTATTATTATAAATGTGAAATGTGTTTGCTTAAATATTTGTCCTTCAACCCCATTTGAAAGCCTGGACAGATATTAATGAAATATGGCATAGAAGTCGGTCGTGTAATAGGACTTAAAATAATTAAAAAAATTACAACTAAATTATAAATTACGGTCAGCAAATAGGGCGGGTAACAGGTAGTAAGTAACCTATATGATATATGGATTTGAAGCTATATTATCATATAGATATTTCACGGATTAGAACAAAACGGTTCGCTTCGTCTTTTGTAATGCATACAGCATAGGAGCTCAATAATTTGCCGGCGTCTGTCTTTTCGTCCGAATATTATAAACAAGGTAATTTATATAATATTATAAACAACCTGGGTGTCTTCAAGACAAGAGTGAATAGGCTTTTGTTATGCTACAGTGCGATTTACCATTTATGGCTTCATCACCACTTACCATCAGGTGGGATTATGGTCAACCACTGGCTTATTATATGTAAAAAATAAGCATTAAATAAAAATAAATCAATAAAATTTATTACAAAATTAACATACTTAATAAAATTTATTTCCCCATATCAATAATCATATTGGAATAAAGTGTAGTTTTATGATAATTAATCTATCCATTAACAGTTTTGCGTTCTATAATTTACTGGAGGCCTAGTTAGATCTTGCGACAGACGTAAAATATCCAGACCGGTAACGAGGACTAGATTCAAAGGTGCCAGACGTCAGGTACTGTGATCCTCCCTACGACGGGAGCCCATGCCCAAAATTCCGCTCTAGACAATAACTGCTCGGGCAAACTGAGCAACAAGACCAAGACGAGCCCTGCCACGCTATCCGTGAATTTCTGCAACATCAGGGGACTTCACTCGAACCTATACGCCGTCAACTACCATCTCGAGATGACGAAGCCGGCCTTGCTCTTTCTGATTAAGATGTAGGTGTCCTTTCCGGCTGATACTTCGTATCTCTTCTACCCGGGGTACAAATTGGAAAACTCCTTTGTGCCTCGGGCTGGAGTTTGCGTATACGTCAGAGAGAACATTTGTTCTCGACGCCTCAGCAGTCTTGAAGGTTCACACCTGTCCATCCTTTGGCTACACGTAGACAGCGACATCCATCCGCACGTCTACGGGTGCCTATATAGGTTGGGTCGGTCTATTTCGGCATTACCGCTATGGGTAGCGGTAATGCCGAAATAGACCGACTCATCGACCACGTCCAAATGGCTACAGATTCCTTGCTACAGCAGATCCCATCCGCAGAGATCGTGATCCTCGGTGATTTTAACGCCCACCACGCTGAGTGGCTCGGTTCACGTTTAACCCATCATGCAGGGAGATCTCTTCTTGATTTTGCCTTAGCATATGGTCTCACAAGGCTGGTTACTTCGCCTACGCTGATTCCAGATGTGGAAGATCATGCACCTTCCCTGTTGGACCTTCTGCTGACCTCTCATCCGGACAGATATCAGGTCTCCTTCGACGCCCCTCTTGCAGATGCACACATATGCAAAAAACAGATGGCAGATGTACACATCATCTTTGGAGTCAAACGCAAGTGTGAGCAACGATCCAAGAGCAAGTTTTATCCGACACTATTTCGATGATATCCCGGACTTCAGTCTGAGCGAGATTAGAATGGCTCTTCAGCACCATGAAAATGGCAAGGCCCAGAGTGAGGATGTACCTATATACAGCGGAGCTTTTGAGAGCGGGTGAAAACCCAATAGTTGAAGTCCTTCAGAGGCTCTTCAATTCCGTCCTCCATGAAAGCACTACTCTGGAGGCGTGGAGCAGAAGTGCGGTGGTCTTGTTCTTCAAGAAAGGCGACAACGCTCTGTTGAAGAACTACAGACCGATTCCCCTTCTTTTAGATAAAATATCCTAGATTACTCCTGGAATTGCTCTCTATCAGTTAGTCAAGTTCCATTACAGTTGGTTTAGCCATTCCGAAAATTGGCCCGGACAGACAGAAAAACATTTTAAAGATGGACATTCACGTTTAAACAGCATGCAAAGCAGCAGGAAAATATGCGATATGTTCACCATAGTCTTAGAATTTTCGCAAACGTCTCGAGCACAGTTACATATAAAATAGTTTTAGTTAAGGTAATTTAGAGAGTCTTTAAGAAACGATTAATTGAGGCTTCGCCGTAGGCGCATGGTTTTTCAATATGTCTGTTACCAGTTCAAAGTTGCTTGAACTATTGCACAGCTACCGCATTCCATACTGCTGATGAAATATGTTGAATTTGAATTTTATTATATACTAGTTGTGCCCACGAATACATTCGCGCAAAAAACCTTGTACGGGAACCCTGTTAAGTGCGTTATCGGAATTAGTATTCAAATGTACAGAAATAACTGATTTCAGAAAACTCGACCGTCATCATCATCATTAATACAGCCCTTCACAAGGAATGCAACAAAGCACGGTCCTGAGCCATCTGCATCCATCGACTTCCTGCATGTGTTACCAGGTCGTCACTCCATCTAGTGGGGGGACGCCCTACACTTCGCCTGCCGGTATGAGGCTGCCACTCCAGTACCTTTTTTCCCCATCGGTTGTCGGTTCTTCGAGGTATATGGCCGGTCCATTTAAAACTCGACCATAAGAATATTTTTATTTGCATATTGTATGTGGTTTTATTACCTCTGCATTAGCCGGGGAATAAGAGTATTGTCAAAGAACTCAACTTTACTCAGCTCAGCTTTAGTTCAGATGTCAATAACATTTTTTCACAAGATTGAGTGTAGTTTTCTCTACGTGGTAGAGCCACGCTGCAGCTGTATTATGGTTGAAGCACGAATGAGTCAGCTCGACCGAGGAAGGACCACGTTATTACATAATACCAACGTAAAATAGCAGCTTGATGCTGCTGTGTTTCGTATGGTGAGTGTAGACAACCGGAGACCCTTTTTACTGGAAACGAGGCGTTCCATCTCAGTCCTCAGGGGTGACAACGCATCCGTATTTTGATTCTTAATTGAGGATAAATGTAGATTTCTATGGGCCACAGCATCTACTTACCATCAGGTGGACTGTGTGCACGTTTGTCAACCTATAAAAAAAAATTCTATAAAAAAATATTGAAGTTAAAAATGATAAATGACTTTCAAATAAATTTATCGTTACGACACGCGCGCCACCTACTGTAAGTTAATTGTACTATGCCTATAACCTACGCGCAATTGCAAGCAATAAGTTAACAAAGTTTTATCGCCATCTGATGAACGGTATGGCGGCGCATAAAATACGAATAAACAAATATAAATTTTCATATATTAGATTATTCATTAGATATTAGTTTAGAAATTTTGTGTTAGAAATTGCTTCTTTCCCTTTAATCTTTGTATTGCGCTTTAACGTTACCTATTATTAACCTATTTATTAGTATAATTATTTTTTTTAAAAGTTGGCAAATTGAAAACACTCACGATAAAAGCCGAGCTTGTCAGTGTCACAGGTGAAACTTCCGTCTCTTGTAAATTAAATAAAAACAACCACATGTATTACTATTTTGTATATTTGGCATATAACGAATTATATCCTCATTGTTAAGTGGTTGTTAAATTAATAAAGGTTATTATTATTATTATTATGTCAGATGCATATAAAATATTATATTGTATAAAATAATAACGAGGCGTCGCATTGTAAACAAATGCGTCGCCGCCGAACCTTGGAACAACGTTTATCATTAAAAGTCAAATTATTGATATTAGTGGGATATATTGCGAAATAGGTCACGCTCTAGTCAAGTGTGTTATTCTTAAACCATTCGACATTTTTGTAAAGAATATATACAGATTTTTTTAGAAGAAAGGTGATAAACGAGCATACAGTTCACTTATCAGTAGTAAGCGGATATAGTGGCTCGTAGACATCTACATCAATCTTCAATTAAGAATCAAAATGCAGATGCGTTGTCACCCCTGAGGACTAAGATGGAATACCTCGTTTCCAGTAAAAAGAGTCTCCGGTTCTCTACACTTATCATAGAAAACACTGCAGCGTTTTACCCTGGTATTCGATGATTATTGAGAGCATGGAACGTCCCCGGTCGAGCCGACCCATTCGTGTTATAACTATACTCGTATATCAGCATGGCTCTGACCTGCGTGTTAATTGGATTTACGAAGAAAATACATCTTAGGTAAATTGCCAGTGATAGATGGTAGAATAATAGTATCCAACTAAAGTTTGGCAATTGTTTTTGTGTATTTAATATGTTTCTCCAGATCTTTAGCTCGATCGAGGCTGCCGTATGTTACATTGAGATGGGTAGTGTTGCTGTTGGTTTGCATACTTTGGTGTTATCATGTAATTGGGTCCCTTCACGTTACACCAGTGCGTATTTGTGACGGGAACACGTTACGGTTGGTCGAACTGTATTGTTGCATATAATGATTGGTTGCTTAGGCGGGAGAGCAAGTTGAGCGTCCGCTCTCACACCTTTGTTATTTTTGACAATTGGCTTCATAATGGTTTCTGATAGTAAGGAGGGTTTGTTACTGAGTAGTGTTCTTTTATTTAAATAATTTTGAGGATAATTTCTAACATTAGAAGTGGGATTATAGCTTTTTCTTGTACATGTACATTTTAATTTGCTAACAATATTTAATACAACGAATGCAATAAAATATAATAAATAAATACATAAAAACCCAACCCGACGGAAGCCGTCGGCAGGTGAGGTTGATTGGTCGAGGAATAGTCGAAAAGGAGAAACCGGCGGTCGATGCGGGTATCAATGAGCAGCGGTTCTTCACGAAGTACCAGTCGCCTCAGATGACCCGAGAGGCTGATCGGGATTGACCCGTTTTTGGAACAAAGTTCTTTATCGGACGGTACGGATTTGGTGAGTGGGAGCTAGGCGACAAAAAGTGTAAGATGTTTCCGTCACGACCCCTTCTGACGTAGTGTAGCCCTTGGAATAATATCCATCTCCCTCGCACTTTTTCGTATCTTGCCATGAAAGAAATATTATTTTATTATAAATGACGCTTTATTTTAATATACGCTATTAATTCATTTATTTGTATTTGTTAATCAATAATATAATAATACGCTTATCAATAATAATACACTACGAAAGAAACTTCCTTCCAACCGAGTGTTCCACGACACTCGCGCATGTTTTTTTTATTATTAAGAAGGATTTGAGAATAGGCATCATGATATAGATGTCATCAGTGGGATTTAAGATGACACAAAACAACTGCGCGTGAATAAGTTACCAGCGACTCGCAAAGGTCACGTGCGCGCGACCTCTTCAGAAGCAAGGTTGCTGCCGACCCCGTAACAAATCGATTCGACACGGATTGTAATCCGATTCTGTTATGCTTGAACGTTACAGCTGCTTTGTTTATTCGATTACTGGTATAAAAGAGCTATGACATTTCGTTCTTGGATTGCATGTATACATATTATACATATTATACTACATACTAGCGATCCGCCCCGGCTTTGCCTGGATCCATAAAAAATTTTTTATACGTTGTAGCACGAATGGGTCGGCTCGACCGGGGAAGGACCACGCTCTCACAAACCGAGACGCTTTTTACTGGAAACAAGGCATTCCATCTTAGTTCTCACGGGTGACAACGCATCTGCATTTTGATTCGTAATCGAGGATAGATGTAGATGTCTATGGGCCACAGCAACCACTTACTATCAGGTGAACTGTGTGCTCGTTTGTCACTCTTATCATATAAAAAAAAATAACAGCCTATAAAAGTAAATTGCTGAACATAGGCCGCTCCCATAGATTGCCTCATACTCATAGGAAGATTTTGCCATAGTTGCCACGTTTGGTATTTTTATGTTTTGAAGTTATTGTGAGTGATAATAACAACTATTACAGAATATGGGCCCAATATGGGCCCGGTACCCATATTGTGTTTAATTTGCCTGGATAGGATCTATTAATGTAGCGTTATTTAGATTTAAGGTATTCAAAGTTAATAATTTTTCCTATTTAAAAAAAACATTCGGTTCAGCCATTCCGAAGCCCGAACAGACAGACAGAGAAAAGTTTTAAAAATGATTATTTATGTCTTAATATTATATATGTATTAACAAAATTTGTCCATTACCCATTGTTTTAGTAATATTTTATACTATATAGATTTGAGTGTATTTTTCCATATACTATTTGTTTCTTACTGTGTAAACTATTCACACTTAAGTTTCCTTGTAAATGTGCCAATGTCTACTATTACAATATGGAAGGTCTGGAACCCTGTAAGACAGGTTTACACACACACACATATATATATATACAACCATTATGTTTTAGTGAAATGAAATGAAAACATTTAAACACATTGTACACAACTATTTTCGATGTAAGAAATGATTTATTTCGTAAATATGAGATCTATTTCTAGATTCCAAACGTACATACAAACTAGTTTCCTTTTAAAATAAACCACACACAATCTCTTACGAATATAATAAATCAAAAATGACGTATCAAGAAGAAAATTGAATACCGTTATGATAAATTTAGTTATAAATTTTATTTTATGAATTCAACCTAGATCCGTTAAACATGTTTTAATTCACCTTCGCCTTGATGTAACTAAATATGTTCATTATTATATTATATTATGCAAATATAAACAAACGAAATATTTAAATATACGAGAATATTAATAAATTATTGCAACCTGCAAATAGAAATGGCGATCTGAGATCGATTAATCGAAGAATCGATTATTCGGTCAAAAATTCGATCTTTTAATCGATCTAAAACAATGAATCAATCGAGATTCGATTTTTTCTCTTTCGGTACGTAACCAACCTATCGGAATGTAACCTTATTAAATATTTCAAATCAGTTGAACGCACCCACACACATGTGAAGAAAAGACATGCTTTGGTATATACAGCTCCATATTGACTGTTATTATAGAGAACGCACGCGTTTGATGGGTTAGTGTCTTTTTGTTTTCTCCTTTCATATAAAAGTAAAAAGAAAAGACACAGAAAGATCAATTTAGAAAAATCTTTACGTAGTAGAGACACGCTGCAGCTATATTATGTTTGTAGCACGAACGGGTCAGCTCGACCGGGGTAGGACCACGCTCTCATAGAATACCAGCGTAAAATAGCAGTTTAATGCTGATGTGTTTCGTATGGTAAGTGTAGAGAACCGGAGACCCTTTTTACTGGAAACGAGGCATTCTATCTTAGTCCTTAGGGGTGACAACTCATCTGCATTTTGATTCTTAATCGAGGATAAATGTAGATGTCTATGGGCCACAGCATCCACTTACTACCAAGTGGACTGTGTGCTCGTTCGGCACCCTTATTCGATAAAAAAATCATTCTGGGAAGAAGCGGCAAGAAACTCACAAGAATATTTTTCTCCTAAGTTACAAGTTAACCTTACAACAACAGCATGTACTGGGTAATTTAAGGCAGAAAAGAAGTCCTATCTTTCCTTCCTTAAACTCCTTGAGGGTTGCTTATTTCTACCTAATTTATTTCTACTGCCTTGCAGCAGTGCACCTACTGTTGCGTCCTGGTAGGAAGAGAAGGAATCTGAATAATTACAGACCGTTATGCCTGTCGTCTTAATCCTCAGTGGTGACAACGCATCTATATACTTCTTTGTTCAATGTCTGGGTTTTCTGGACTTTGTAATTTATTCACAAGAAGATACAAATATAAGGTAACAGATTAGAAAGACGTAGTCTAGTCTAGTGTCACGTTTCCACTTAAAAATGGTCTCCTGTTCTCTACACTTACCGTACGAAACACAGTAGCATTGAGCTACTATTTTAAGCTCGTATTTTGTGAGAGCGTCGTCCTACCTCGGTCGAGCTGACCCATTCGTGCTACAATTATAAAATAGCTGCAGCATGGCTCTACCACGTGTAAAGCAGTGGCAGTACAAGGTGGCAGTAGGGTCTTGCTGAAATGATAGCGCAGTTAGCTTTCTTGATTTTCAATTAGTGCCTTGTTAAGTTCAATATTAAATAATGATATTTTGATTTTGACATTGAACTGAAAGCATCCATATGATAACATATGAATATTATCGTCATCAGCCTACGTGCTGAATATTGTGAGTATAGGCTTTTTTTTTAAATTTATGCAGACCAGTTTGCTCATTAAGGCCTGCCTGCATTCTAAATATCAGAAATTTAATTTGATAATATTCAAATCCAAAGCAGTACGGTAAGTATTATCAAAATTTTACGTGGTAGAACCATGGTGCAGCTATATTAGTGGTAGAGTTGTAGCACGAATGGGTCGGCTTGACTGGGAAAGGACCACGCTCTCACAGAATACCAGAGTAAAATAGCAACTTAATGCTGCTGTGTTTTGTATGGTGAGTGTAGAGAACCGGAGACCCTTTTTACTGGAAACGAGGCATTCCATCTCACGGGTGACAACGCATCTGCATTTTGATTCGTAATCGAGGATCAGGTGGACTGTGTGCTCGTTTGTCACTCTTATCTTATAAATAAGTGTTCATTCCTCTTTCCTCCTTACACTTTAATATGATTAATATATTCAACACAATGAGTGTTTCTTAAAATAATTGAATTTTCTTAAAAAAACATCTATTTTTCAGTTACGTTCTTTTGTTCTTACGTTTTTTTACCAATCTTCTTTCTTTCATTTAGTATAGGTTCTTTAGTACTAAAGTCCAAAATGTACTAAAATATCTACATGCATTAGGTACAAAAATATTTTTTATTTTAGCTGTTCCTAAACTTATTATGATCGGATTTCTGGGTTTTAATTTTTTTGCGCTGAACCCTATTTTTTTTTTCTAAACTAAAAGTAGCATAATATGTTACTCCTTATAACATCAGCTATCTGTCAGTGAAAGTCTCGTCAAAATCGGTTTAGCCATTTGGGAGATTAGTTTGGACAGTATAATAGGAATATTATTATGTTTTATACATGAAATTATTGTAATCGGTTCGTGAGTAATACTTTTACAAATAATTCAGATTATGTAGACATTCAGGTGAAAACTGAATTAAAAATTATATTAAATTCATACATACCGTTCAAGTTAATAATTAAAAAGTATGTTAAAAGCAATCAATGCAATCATAAAAGTGTGCAATATTGTGAGCTTAATGTTTTGTTATTAGTTTTTTTCTAGGCGCTTCTAAGTAATTTTTTTTTTGTTTTCGGCCTTACATAATTTTGTTCTTACTTCTATGAAATCAATATGAATTCTTGACTATTTATATCTAACGTTAGTTAGTTACTAAATCTATGATTTATATATTATAAATGTATGTCTGGAATATCGAAATGGCCAACCAGCGCTAGCGCACGCGGATAAATCATTTCGGAAACGCTTTTTCTTCTGACTTGCTTAACAAAAATCAATATTTAAGGCTAGCTGAGATGTGTAGCCTAATGCTACATAACCTATACTATTCCTCAATATATACTATACTAATCTGGCTATAATGTACACATTTTTCAAATCGGACTGGTAGTTCCAGAGATTAGCGTTTTTAAACAAACAAAAAAAAAAAAAAAAACAAATAACAAAAAACCTTCCGCTTTATTATATTAAGTATAGATGTATGTCTGAAATATCGAAATTGCTTATATCAAGCTCAGGTCTCAGGTGGTTTGACAGGAGTATGGGAGATGCGTCGCCTAGCAAAAGCATTCCATCCTGCTTAAATATTTGAGTCGGAAGAAAGAATTTGATATATTTTGTGATACACGCAAACCGAGTTCGATTCTTAATTTTGCTAAAAAAAAGTTAATTGCAACTGTGTATTTTTTTATAGAATAAGGTTCACCCATGGAACACACAGTCTACCTGATGGTAAGTGGTTGCTGAGGCCCATTAACACCAACATCTATCCTCGATTAAGAATCAAAATGCAGATACGTTGTCACCCCTGAGTACTAAGATGGAATACCTCTTTTCTAGTTAAAAAGAGTCTCCGGTTCTTTACACTCACCATACGAAACACAGCAGTACTATTTACGCTGGTATTCTTGAGAGCGTGGTCCTACCCAGATCGACCCATTCGTGCTTTTTACGTATTATAAGCCAGTGCTTGACCACAATCTCACCTGGTGGTAAGTGATGATGAAGCTCTAGATGGTAAATCGCACTGTCTTAGCGTAACAAAAGCCTATTCACTCTTGCCTTGAAAATGCCCAGATTGTATTCGGACGTAAGGATAGACAGATACAACTAATATAGCTGCAGCGTGGCTCTACCACGTATAAATCTGTGAAGATATCTTGAACATGTCAAGTGCACCAATAAACTCTGGAGCAAAGTGAACTAATCGCTCAATAACCCTCTCAGAAATGAGAGCATCTATTATCAAATAGAGAAATGAGAGCAACATGTGCCTAGCAGTGTGACGTACTTATTAGACAACTTTACCTTACATTTTAGTTGACTCAAAATATTTTTATACAGATCAGTCAGGCGTCAATTTGAGTATGCCAGGCCAGTACTGTCTTGATTTTTCTATAGTAGAACGAAGTGATTATATATTCTATGTTATTTACCCTGACAACATGCAGTGCCGGTCAGTGCACGCGCGTTTTGTTTCCTTACATATCTTAAACCAGAGTATGACTGCCTCGTTGGTCTAGTGGCCATAATCGCGATTGCTGATCATGAGGTCCCGGGTTTGAATCCCGGGTCGGACCAAAATCAGGTATTGGGTTTTTCTGTCAAGAAATATCTCAGCAGCAGCCCGGAGTTAGGAAGTTGGCGGTGTTTCACCCCCGTGCTTCGGAAAGCACGTCAAGCCGTTGGTTCTGCGCCTGATCTCTCTCCGGTCGTGTCGAAATACCTTTCAGACTATGAGAGTGAGGGAATAGAGAGTGCACCTGTGCTTGTGCATACACTTGGGCACTTTAATCCTGTACTGTGCAGATGGCTAGTCTCCGGTGAGACTGGCCGTCGTGACTTAATTTGGTCTGGAGGACATTATTATTATAACTAAGTATAATAATTTACAATGTTTCCACTACGAATCCGTCGTAGTCTGCACTAGTTAGTATTCCTCAAAATCTGCAAATAGTACTATTAGTTTTAAGAAATTCATCCTACAGCTTTCCGTTCCATGTAATTTATTAAATAAGATTAGGTGCGCTGGGCAATGGACAATGCACCTTTTACATACCGATATAATAAAATTATAAGTAATTTTTATAATGAAATCATTATTAGCGCCCATTCATGATTATATTTTACGATAGATACTCTTAAAACAAAATCGTCATCTGTTTCAGATTTCATCGTTATCATCAGTATTACAAACCTCCACAAGGCCACTGCTGTAATAGGCCTCAGATTTACTATGCCTTATTTAACTGTTAAATCTCTATGTAATAAAATGCAATTTCGTAATTTTTTAAATTCGATTTTTGTGCACAACAACATATCTTTTTACAATGATTTCATTAGCTTGAAATCGTCATTTAATCATTTCAGCCCTTCACAAGTCCACTGCTGAACATAAGCCTCCCCCACGGAATGTCACAAAGCACGGTCCCGAGCCACCTGCATCCATTGACTTCCTGCATGTCTTACCAGGTCGTCACTCCATCTAGTGGGGGGACGCCCTACACTTCGCCTGCCGGTACGAGGCTGCCACTCGAGAACCTTTCTTCCCCATCGATTGTCGGTTCTTCGAGCAATATGGCCGGCCCATTGCCACTTCAGCTTACTAATCCTTTGGGCTATGTCGGTTACTCTGGTTCTACTACGGATATCCTCATTTCTAAGTTTATCACGCAGAGAAACTCCGAGCATAGCCCTCTCCATAGCTCGCTGAGCGACCTTGAGCTTCCTCATACGGCCAGCAGTGAAGGGCACGTCTCAGTTAACATGATTTTATTAGCTTAACATGTTTGTATATATATGCATTTAGGCATTAATGTAATGAAATCATTGACTTATATATTACAATGATACATAAACATAAACTCTCACACCTGTTACTCAGAGGGATAGGTAGAGACTATGGATTTCCATTTGGCACGATTCCAAGACACCTCTCTCGCATCTTTCATACACCTACGCATACATGCTCGTCGGTTACGGGTACTTTTGATTTGATTCACCTTCAATAAATCAACAATTTGGTCGATAAACGTCCGTTAACCTTACCGACTCTGCCACTCACTTCAGTAACATACATTTTCTTTGTCACTCTATCCTAATTCACACTTTCTATGTGTCAAAACCACCGAAGCTTCGTTCCTTAAGATTAAGGAAAATGAGATGAAATTTGCTTATTTTATAGGATAAGGGTGACAAGCGAGCACATTCCTGCTGTGGTCCATAGACAACCACATCTATCCTCGACTACGAATCAAAATGCAGATGCGTTCTCAGCCGTGAAGACTAAGATAGAATGCCTCTTTTCCAGTAAAAGGTTCTCCGGTTCTCTACACTCACCATACAAAACACAGCAGCATTAAGCTGCTACTTTACGCTGGTATTCTGTGAGAGCATGGTCCTACCCCGGTCGAGCCGATCCATTATTGTTATAACTATACAATTAATATAGCTGCAGCATAGCTCTACCATGTAAAAATGCTTAATTGAGTCTTCACCCACTTCTGAGTGTCTGTATAAACTCCGGATGACTGTATAAACTGAGAATTCCCAGACATATTAAGAACCGATAACTATACCATAATTTCATGTTTATGACCAAGTGCTTTGACTAGGATCATTAAAGTTTATGACCAGTTCGTGTTTTTTTTTAAAAAAATCACACTTATTGTATTTAGATTGACGTCTGAAATATACAAACGTATTATAGCCACGCTGCAGTTATATTATATTTGTAGCATGAATGGGTAAAATCGAACGGGGTAGGACCACGCTCTCACAGAATACCAACATAGTGCTGATGTGTTTCGTATGGTGATTGTAGATACCCTTTTAACTGGTAACGAGCCATACCATTTTAGTCCTCAGGGGTGACATGGCATTTGAATTTTGATTCTTAATCGAGGATAAATGTAGATGTCTATGGACCACAGCATCCACTTACCATCAGGCGGACTGTGTACTCGTTAAAAACGTGGTAACTGGTAATACATAATTATTAACCTGTGAATCATATTTCAGTATTCAGCGATGGCATTTAATAAAATTATCGGGCATAACTTGAATAATTTGTTCATTGGTTTGCAAGATTGGCAGGATAGCTGGGGATCGTAAGAAGCAGTGGACTTGTAGTCACCTGCAATATTTACGGATGTTTAAAAGGTATTTCAAAAATAAAATAAAACATGATATCCATTCACATTCTTGACAGTATTTATACAAATAAAATGTGATAAAAAATGTTATCCTTATATTAACTGTGCAATATATTTATTATATAAAGAATTATGAAATAATTAAATATAACTCTTAAACATACAGCTTAGTTATGGTCATAAGTAGAACTGCTGAGTCGAGCCTCCATTTAGCTTCTCATAGGGTTTCGGAGCTCAAGGAAGAGTCTATCGCGCTGCCTCAACTCGTTTTGAGGAACTACATTTACTAAGCCATGTACATAGGTTTCCTCACGATGTTTTTCTTTACCGCCGAGCATTTGGTGAATCCGCACTTAAAATTGTGACGAACAATTTCATTTTAGTGCTAGTTGGGCTAACTCTTGGCGCTCACGTATGAGGCTTATTAAGATCTCTCATCTTAAAATTAATTCTTATGCCCTTAATAGCTATCACATCAAGATGACATATAGCTCATAACATAAATATAAATTAATATTACTATATAAAACTTAACATAAATATAAAAGGCAAGCATTCCAACGATAAAGAACAACTTTCAGGCTATTTAGATACTATAGTCGAACGGAATGAGGACCTTTCCTATGCAGCGTGGATTGTTCATACTGTACAAACTATTATTCGTTTTTTTTTATAAAGTAATTTACATTTCAATGTGCCAATAGGCCCTCTAAGCACATTCAGAGTCTTTTACGAACAACAATTTATTAATGATGCTGACATTTAGATACTCAAGTATTACGTTTTATAGTCTCGAAGTATTAAATTAGATTTTTATTTTTTCAAAATAAGCAATATATGTATTTGATTACAAGAAACTATAACATCTTATACAGGTATTTTCATACAATTTCTATGGAAGATTATTTTTTTCAGATCATAAGAATTATTTCATTTAACACGTACTTACTACCTTATAGATAAAATATTTACTTGAATCACAAATCTATCAACGGGAATATCCTTCTTTAAACATTCATGCGAAATTCTTTTTGCGATTAAAAATAATACTGGCGTAATCTCTTATATCCTTAAGGCTCTATCTTCAACTTCTACCAGTATCCGTGATGACCGTAATATCCGTAAGGCCAGCCGTATCCGAAACCATGACCGTAGTGCGGCCAGGACCAGTATCCGCTATAGTATGGGTAGTACCCTCCCCAACCTCCCCAGTGGCCTCCATAGCCTCCCCAGTGACCGCCCCAGTGAGAGGCTGCTGTTTGAAGATCTTCTTTCTCGGAAGCTGCTTGATCCAGCTGTTCAGTAGGAGCCGCTGTCACTGCTAGAAGTAGCGCAGCGCAGACAAGGAAGACCTGAGAATGTTAAAAATAAATGCTTGGTTTTTTTAGAAGTAAGAGTGACAAACAAGTACACAGTCCTGAAGGGGAAGGATTAAGTATTAAAATGCAGATGCGTGGTTACCCCTAATGACTAATATCGAATGCCTCACGTCCAGTAATAATGTCCTCCGGTTCTCGTATTCTAATGGATGACATACACGACCCAGTTTACCGTCAAGTTTGCAGCGCGCTTGAAGCGGTGTCCGGTAAACGGTGTATGGCTATCAGTGTGCGTGACAAGTCTACTCGAAGCAAAAATTGAATTTCAATTCTGCCGACTTCATCAAGTGTGCAGCGTCATGTATACTTGAACGTGTGTATGAGCGGACAAGTATGCATGACGTTAGTCGCAGCAATAAGCGAGAGACGCCATGTTTCCAACTGTTGTGGCATCATGCAAAATGACGGCGAACTTGAACGTGGTGGATCTTTGGTTTAATATTCATCAAAATTCTTTTTGCGCCACACGCCACAAGTCAGCTCTTATTTATTGGTTGGAAAATTTACCCAAACTTACCTCACTAGGCAGGCAGGTTGGTGAGCTTTGGTAACACTGATTCACACCGTCAGTGTTCAAGGCTCGGGTTAGGTATTTTGGATGGGTTTTCAGGGTGAACCAAGTAAAGGTAAAGTGGACGTTTAGAGAAAACGTTGGCATTCCACCCTACACCCGCCAAGAGATTTATCATCATCAGCGCCCCTCAAATGCACTGCAGAACATAAGCCAATTAGGAAGATAGATTTTTCGAATGGCAACTTCGAACCGGTAAGCGGAGTGTAGGGCGACCCTCCACTAGATAGGAGAAGCTGTTGGATACAGATGCAGAGCGAGGCCTTTGTTTAGCGAAGTGCTTAGTTTTAGTTAAATAAAATAAACTTTTTTATTAGCTCTTAAGTTTTTTCCCAATACTTACAATAGTTTTTAACAAACAAGCATTTTGAATTGCTACAGTATTCGTTACATCATTTTAATCAAAATACTTAGTTCAACAAATATTAAAAAAATAATAGCGTTGAGCTGAACTTTTCTTTTCTAACATGCCGCCTCCTGAAATCGGGCTCCCGAGGACATGGCTCTCTTAACCCCACCCCCCACCCCTCCCAACGCCACTTGTATGGTCGAGTATGCTATGTATTAATGTATGTGCACTATGACGTCTACTGTGCATCCATCATCGGTTATAGAGTCGTTATAATCTTAATCTTTCCCTTCGATTGTTTAACTATTGTGTCTATTTCACGGACCGGGAAACTGTTAAATAATTATTCAATTATGGTGATTGCATAAGTTATTTTTCTTGAAATTTAACGCTCTACTAAGCTACAAAAAGGGCTTGAGATGATACAATAGTTATGAAACCACAACCACAGAATAAATAACACACAACATGATAGTGCATAACAATTTGTGCGGGCTGTGTTTAGGTATTAAAGTTAGGTGTTAACTTCAAATCGTAAATACAGGTCGAAGCAATTATTATGAATCAATACGATTAATGACTACGATGCTGTGTCCCATATTATCTCTTTTGGGTTTATAAGAGGATACAAAGGGAAACTGAAACGGGAGATGTGGACATTTTTTAAATAAGTGTGACAAACGTGCGCACTGTCCACCTTATGGTAAGTGCATACTTTCGCCCATAAACATCGACATCTATCCTCGATTAAAAATAAAAATACAGATGCGTTGTCACACGATGACTATGATGGATACCTCGTTTCCAGTAAAAGAGGGATTTTCCAATATAATAAGTTTTTCAATTAAACTGAAATGACTAACGACCTTTTAGTCCATTTTCAAACAAACAAGTGCGTTATCACCTCTGACGACTCGACGACTAATAGCCTGTAATTATGCTGGCTCTCTATTGTCTTCAGTCTGGAACATAGCAGGTAAGAGGGTGGTACTTGCCCAGACGGACTTCTAGGCAGAAAAAGAGTCCTACCATCAAGTAAAACATTGTTTTTATCTCTTACTTTAAATCAAATTCTAATTTTATACCATACATAAGACGCATCTACATCATTCGGAATATATATTGTAGTAGCGATCCGCCCCGGCTTCACGGGTGATTTCTGGATCTCGACAACAGCGTCACGTACCTATCCAAATGTAAGCTTAAACCATCTAGGGACCACTTCAAACACATAAAAAATTTCATCTAAATCGGTCGAGCCGTTTTTGAGTTATAGCGAGACTAACGGAGAGCAATTGATTTTTATATATAGAGATATTTGTTTTCGGATATTTTTTACCTTTGAGTAGACTTAAAAATAAATTTAAAATTTCATAAATGTATTTTTGCGGTGAACGTGAGACTAACTACGTTCTTGAACGTGAGTACATTACATCTCTTCATTCGCCGTACAGTGGCGTCACAAGAGGATCCACTTCCCTAAATCGCCCTGTGTGTGTCGTTAGGAACGTGAGAGGAAAACTGAAACAGGAGATGGGCAACAGTATCTTCCTGGTGACGGCTGAATAACAGACAGATGATTTTATGTATAGAGTATAATCTTTAGTGATAAAATTTTATACGTGGTAGAGCCATGCTGAAGCAATATTAGTAGTATAGTTGTAGCACGAATGGGTCGGCTCGACGGGGAAAGGACCACGCTCTTACAGAATACCAGCGTAAAATAGCAGCTTAACACTGCTGTGTTTCGTATGGTGAGTGTAGAGAACCGGAAACCCTTTTTACTGGAAACGAGGCATTCCATCTTAGTCCTCACGGGTGACAACGCATCTGCATTTCGATTCGCAAACGACGATATATGTAGATGTCTATGGGCCACAGCAACCACTTACCATCAGGTGGACTGTGAGCTCGTTTGTCATCCTATCCTATAAAAAAAATCAATACAATACTCTTTATTGCACACCAAGGAAAGATTAATATAACAAAAATACACAAATATTGAGGGAAAACAAAAGGCGGTCTTATTGCTATATAGAAATCTCTTCCAAACCACCCCGAATAAGAATTAAATAAAAATAAGAAATTAATGAGTAGAGTGCACTAAAATAAAAAGGGTAAGTAACAACTTATGCACTAAAAAGACAACAAACTTGAGGTGATAGATCAGTGACCATAAATAAAACGAGGAAGAGAGAGGGGTTAGAGAGACAAATAGTGTACCTTAACTTGTTTCTTTAACTAATGTAATGATTGGAGCACTTTTAATCGACTGGGCTAAGGAGTTCCAAAGTCTTACTCAAAGAACAGAGAAAGATTTATTATAAAAATTAGAGGAGTGCACAGGACATCGGAGGAAAACAGTTTTTTTTTTAATTTATATTTCCTTGGACTGTAAGGAAAAATTGTGACAGGAGCTGAGCAATTTAAAACGTTCTTTTTGATATGACTTTTTTAGATGTGGACTTGATATCTATACATCTATATCTCTACATACATATACATACAAATACATACATATATACAAATAAAAAAAATTGAAGTGTCTGTTTGTAATGTTAAAATAACAGCTTTTTACTAAATGCATATGAAAGTATATACGGTACTAATAACAAAAAATAATTTTTTAAAATTTTTGTCTGTCTGTTTGTTCCGTCTAATCTCCGAAACGGCTGGACCTATTTTGACGGGACTTTCACTGGCAGATAGCTGATGTTATAAGGAGTAACTTAGGATACTTTTATTTTAGAAAAATAATTAGGGTTCTAAAATTAAAACGACACGCGGGCGAATTCGCGGGGGACAGCTAGTATTAAATAAGACGCAGTTGAGGTCAGAAAGAATATGAATATTCCAACGAAAACGGATTGATATTTACTTATGCTTATTTTCCGAAGTTAAGCAATGTTAAGAGTTTTTTTTTGTTTATTTTCCGAAGTTAAGAGTCTAAACTTGTTTAATAAATATGTGATGTGTGGACACTATTTGCTTTTATTTTAGTTAATAGTTTGTTATATTTCATTATATTTACATTAGATTTTTTTTAATATAATAAATAATATAATATTTGTTGGCGGTGTAAGAATATCTACTACCCCATAAGTAACGACAAGGAAAAGAAAACAGGAGATGGCAGCAGTGTCTTCCTAATAACTACTACGAAATAAAATACTGCAATATAGTTATTAGTAGTTTACGAAATAAAATACTGCGGTTTACAATCCGCCTTCCGAGCGTGGCATCTGTGGTGAATATCCCCTTTATGAGACGATCTAAGGGGGTTTATGTACAGGAGTGGACTTGATTAGGCTGTAATGGATGGATAATGGATTTTTTTTATAAAATTTAGCTATAAACAAAAAACGAAAAAGTAGTAAAATCAGTGGTCACCGCAATCTATTTATACAATTATCGAGCCTATATAAAAATTCTAGCGATCTTCCTCGACTTTGCACGGGTGATTTTGGATCTCGATAAAAGCGCCAATTCTGAATCTATACTATCTAGAAACCCACTCAAATAAAAACAAACAAATTTAATGAAAACTGGCAGCCGTTTAGAAGTAGTTCAGTCTCATACACACGGACAGAAGAATTTGATATATAAAGATAAAGATTAAACAGATTTGTCGTCACTTGTCCATCCAGGGAATTGAGCAGTGTTATGGTGTCCCTATATTATTAAAAAATTACAGACATACTTTATAAATGTATTTATTTATTAATCTTTATTTATAATTCTTTAATTTATTCAGAAAATAGTTAACTTCCGGTTGTTCGGGACCACTGTAAATATATACTCTATCATTAAATTAAATTTCAGCTGCGTTATATACGTTAATTAAAAAAGACAAAGATAACCTCTTCTTTTTATGAAGTCAGTTAAAATTATTTCTTTGTCTATGCCGACATACATAATCATTTCTAGGAAACAAAACAATGCCGGGTACCCATAAGCTTGCCAGTCAGTTTTTACGCTGAGAAACACACATGAATAACTTATCAATGGTTGATAGTGTGATCGACCTCATTTCTTTCAAAAGTATGAAGTTACAGCCTGTATACGTCCTAGTGTACTTAGTGTGTAACCTAGGTAAAGGCCTCTTCTCTTTGCTGAGAGATCGATAGTAACTATCCGAAAAAATATCAAAAAATAAAGTGGTTAAAATTGCTGTTAAGTTACAGTAAACCTTGAATGAAAATAATATATGAGTGACAAACTAGCACACAGTCCACCTGATAGCATGTGGATGCTGTGGACTAAAGACATCATGTGTCGATGGTGGACAAAAGCTATGTAACTTAAAATATAACTGCAAGCTATATTTAAGCCAGTTTTGTTATAATAATGTCCTCCAGGCAAATTTCGGTCACGGCGGGCAATCATAATGGAGACTAATTATGCAATGTACGCAAGCACAGGTGCACTGTCTATTTCCCCACTCTCATTGTCCGATGGGACGGCAAACTGACAGGAACGGAGGGAGATTAGACGCGGGACCAAAGGATTTACGTGTGACGGGTGTTTTCCGAGGCACTGGGGTGAAACACCGCCAACTACCTGACTCCGGGATGCTATTGAGAATTTCTTGATAAATAAATACCCAATAACTGATTTTTGAATCACTAGTATATAGAATGATTAAAAGCACAAATTTTTGCTATTTGTTTACTTTAATAGCTAGTTTTTTTTTTAAAGGAATAGGGTGACAAACGAGCACACAGTCCAACTGATGGTAAGTGGTTGCTGTGGCCCATAGACATAGCTAGTATAAAAAGGGACGACTGCTTTCCTCTGACGTCTTGTGGTTGTGTAGCAAAAATTTGTGCGTTTCGTTATTATGTAATAGAATAGAACAAAATAATTTTTATTCAATGTAGGTCACAAAATTCTTACTGAAAGTAATTTTTTTACTTTTATCACTGGTTCGGAAAAATACCTATGTGCTGGAAGAAGCAGCAAGAAACTCAGCGGGACCTTTTTTCAGAGCATATAAAGTCATACATAATCTCTATATATAAAAATCAATTGCTATCCATTAGTGTCGCTAAAACTCAAAAACGGCTCGACCGATTTCGATGAAATTTTCATGGATCCTTAAATGGTTTAGATTTACACCAGGTAGATCAAGATCCAGATATCACCCGTGCGAATTCGGGGCGGATCGCTAGTACATAACAAAGTCTGACAAGAGAAATGTTTAAGGTTCTGCCCTCTTACCGAAATATTTTAATTAATAAAATAATTATTTTATGAATATAATAAAGTACTTGCAAAGTCTATTTAATAAAACTAAGTAATCAGGGTCTTATTTGAAACTGCTGAAAATGTGCGCTATAATTTCCGTAAGTGAATTAAAACAAAAGACAATGCACTTACTTTGAAAGCCATGTTGCTATCACCAATAGAACTGAACTGATAGGGCCAACGTCGTTAGCGTGCATTTTATATAGCTGCCGCGTCCTAGAGCCGCACGGCTGACTGAGCGGCTTCCTTGGCCGGTGTGGGGGTGCCAATGACCTCCATGGTGTTCGTCCATGGTGGAACGTCACGCTTGTATTGTATGATACTCAAGGGATGCTACTGAAGTTCTTTTCTTCCTATACAAACAATATGAGCACTTTTATATTTTTGTGATATTAAGTTATTTTAGGTTTTAGGTTTTTCTTAATAAAACGTTACCTTCACACTAGGATTTTCTACTGTAACGTGGGGGCGGTTTACACACATAAATTTCACAAGGACAAACATCCAGACCCGAAACAATTATTTGTAGACCATACACTTGTTCCGTGCGGGATACGAACCCGCAGCCCTTAGCGCTGCCACTCAATATTCTTTGTCTAGTGCTAGTCAATATTATTGCTATTAGCTTTAAAACTTTTTACAGCTTCATCTTGTTTAAAAAAAAACTAGTCCAGAGCCTTTGTTTTGAAGCTAGGCTGAACCAGCATTTGTACAGAATCACAATGAATTGGTTTTCAGGTGTAGTAGTGCCTATTCTGGTGTTTTTAATACTGCTTCTAAGATTTTCGAGTCCATGTTATAATAACTGTTGTATTGGATACGAGTGAGTGCCTTAGGGCTTACCCATAGCACCACCACTGACCAGTTGACACCTTCCAAAAATTAAAAATTTGGCGCTGTCGTATTTATCCATGAGCATATCATCGTCATTATCATTGTCCTCACAATTAATTAATTTAAGGGGTCTAGTGATATTTACCGAGACAGCCCGGACCGAAATATCACTCTCTCAGAAGGCTGGTGACAGAGGGGCGTGGCAACTAAAGCCAAAACAAGGATAAAGAGAGACTGTCTCTATCTCTATAAACAAAACTCAATCGCTGTCCGTTACTCTCGCTAAAACTCTAAACTGGCTCGACCGATTCTGATGAATTTTTTTGTGTGGGTCCCCAGATAGCTTAGATTCACAATTGGACCCGGTAGGTGGCGCTGTTGTCGAGATCCAGAAATCACCCGTGCGAAGCCGGAGGGATCGTTAGTCTACCAATAATAATAATTATGTAATTCAAATTATACAGAACAAAAAATACAAACAATTAAGAAAAAAAATCACAGCTAATTTTGTTGACGTTTATAGTAACCCGTGTTAATAAATCTAGCGAGACAAATTCAAGTTGATAGAATTTGATGTTTTCTACCACGTTAAGATATCATTAAGATACTTATGACTGCCTCGTTGGTCTAGTGGTTGTAGTAGTACGACTGCTGATCATGAGGTCCCGGGTTCGAATCCCGGATCGGGCCAAAAAAAATCAGTTATTGAGCTTTTCCATCATGAAATTCTCAGTAGCTGCCCGGAGTCAGGAATTAGGCGGTGTCTCACCCCCGTGCCTCGGAAAGCACGTAAAGCCGTTGGTCCTGTGCCTGATCTCTCTCCGGTCGTGTCGGGTTACCGTCCCATCGGACTATGAGAGTGAGGGAATAGAGAGCTCCATTGAGGCTGGCCGCCGTGACCGAAATTCTGCCTGGAGGACATTAATTATGACTAAGCGCTTTTTTTTATTACCTTAAATGATAGTGGTAGCGACGGTGTAAGAATATCCACTACCCTATATCATTCCGTGAGTGTCGTAAGAGACGACAGAGGGAAACAAATCAGGAGATAGGCAACATCGTCTTCCTAATTACGACTAAAAATAAACACCTGCTGTTGCCAACCCGCTTGCCAAGCGTGACAACTATAGCAAATATGGGGAATATTTATGGGTGAGGCCTATGTTCTGCAGTAGACTTTAATAAGCTGTAACGGTGACGGTAAGCGATACAGACAAACTAGAACATCTGAGAATGGCAAATATTTGTCGCCTTTTTAACCAACTTCAAAAAGGAGGAGGTTCTGAATTTGACTGTATTTCCCGTATGTGTGTTACGCAATATCTTCCGTTAACCGTTTTTATTGAAATAAAATAAACTTTACGATACCGAGAGGATTACTGTTTAAATTTGAAGAAAAATACCACCACTAATGGTGGAAAAATAGAGAATACTATGTTTAATGTTATATAAATAATGTTATACGTTCTTGTTGTCGCCTTAAACTTGTATTATGGTTTAGTGTATTCATTATCATCATATGGTATTTTATCCTATGAATAACTTTTATCTAGTGATTGTAAAATCAGCTCTAAATAATGTAATTAGCCATCAATCACAACTAATGTTCGGTCGGTTCTCACAGGAAGGAAGAACGAAGGACAATCTACATCTGTAGGAAGTTCATCCGTTATTGTTCAAATTGACAAAGACTCTTGAATTTGATTCTTCTAGGTAATTACTCATTATTAGTTACCGCATGGCGAAACAAAGTAAACGGCTGAGGACTTCTGTCAAGCTAACATTATAAGGTACGACAGAATCACAACTTTTGTTGTCAATATTAAGTAAGATTTTCATTATGGAGGTTAATTTACGTCGTGCAAATAATGGATACTTATATTTTCGCGAATACCACACATTAAATTAAACTAATTTTACCGTGATCATGGGTGCTGTAAAGCACACAAAACGTCGGGAATTAAAAAGTTAAAATTAAATGCATTTATTGTTGTGCAAATAATTAAAATGGAACATAAACATAAAACAAATTTAATGATCCATGGAATGAGCAGAAAATTGATATAAGGCTTAATCAAAGTCAAAGTCAAATCTTTTTTTATGCAATCTAGTCTAGTTTAAAGCTCTTAACCTCATTAGATGGTTTGACGACCTGGGAAGAGTTGCAGGAAGTTATTGATGCAGGTAGCTCAGAACATTCTTTGGAGGGCCTATATTCAGCAGTGGACGTTTGAAGGGCTGTAATGATGATGACGATAATGATGATTATATCACTCGACTGGGATCATAATTTGAGCTTGTAGTCCATACCTTCAATTAACTCTAAGTAAAGAAAGCTGCAGCTGTTGCTGCCATTAAAGACGAAGATATAATTTCTCATATTGTACTAATTCTATAATATCTTTAAATCAGAAAAATAGTGCAGGCACTGTGGTGTGCGGCACTAAACTGGACAGAAAAGGTGACCTAACATAGCTTATTAACTGGTCTAAAATATTTATAAATTAGGAATCCGTCTAGGTAGGTACCACTCTATTATCAATTTCGGCCGTAAAAAATCAGTTTTCTCACTGCCGTGTTCTGGTCTAAAGGTTATAGAGAGCCAGTATGACGGTTGTTAGAGAGTCTATCTTAGTCCTGAGAGTCGGCAGCTCATCTAAAGCCTTCTTCGTTTGAATTTGGTTGCAGGTGTTTACGTACTGCATAGCCATTTACCATCAGACGAACTATAAGTTCGTTTATCTCTTCAGTTTTATGTAAAAAAATATCTTAAAAGTATCTCTATATTTATTGGTTTGATTTCTTATATTTACGTGAACACTACACATTTAAATATAACTAGTTTTTACGAATTCTATCGCGTATATTAATTTATCTTATATTCTCGACGTTATTTTAATCTGGAAGTAACCGTGGTTAACTATGACATTCTGACGTCGAACACCTCAGTCCCCTCCGTGACCATGGGTGCTATAAAGTGCTCGAAACGTCGGGAATATAAAATAAATTAATATACGCGATAGAATCCGTAAAAACTAGTTTTATTTTTTTGGTTTGTTTTAGATTTCTGACAAACACTTTCTATACTTACTCATAAAAAAGTAAAGAATCATACGAGTGACTTGTGTTGGTAACACGGGTCCAAGAGCTCAACGCAGGCCCCTCATATTATGAAGAGGCTTCGGGACCGGGAAGGGATGACATGTCATTGAAATATTTTTATATTTTTCGGACATGCAGGGTTTTTGCACTGCCGTGCGCGTAGTGAATTGTTATTTAAAACTTACATTAAAAATGTCATTGTTGCCAGCGGGAATCGAAGTCATTTAGCTCGCGTACTGTCAACTTACCCGTGAGCTACCACGGCTCTTACTTGTTTCTTATAAAAATTAATAACACTTATAAATTAAATTGAAGTGTCTGTCTGTAAAATCGAAATAGTTGACTTAAACTGAGCTGAGGGAGTTATTTGCATGGCGTTAAGTCATGAATATCCATTTTTAAAATGTCTGTATGTCTGTCTGTCTGTCTGTCCGGACTAATCTTCGGGATGGCAGAACCGATTGTAATGAAACTTCACAAATAGATAGAGAGCAATTCCATGAGTGATTTAGGTGTTATCCGAAAAACTTGAACTTTTAAAAAATTATAAAATACATAGTTTTGATTGTCTTAAACCTAAATAACGCCACATTAATATATTATCTTACCCAAGCGAAGCCGAAGTGGTTCGCTAGTTGTTGTGTAAAATTAGAAAATAGATAAATACTTGTATTTAGTGATTGCACGTGACGTTTTTATATTAGCAGAATAACTGCACTGTGGTTATATCACTGTCTAATGACGCTGAGTTGGCAAAATGGCGGATCCCCTGCCCGCGTGTAATAAACAATGTCAACATACCGTTCTCGGCGGATAGGCATGTAAGTATAAATGATGTTTAATATATTAAATGTATAATTTAAAAATAATAATTGCATGCAAGTATAAATGCTGTTTTATATTTATAATTGTGAAATTATTAAAAAAAAAAAAGGTACGTGATGTTAATATGGTCACCTTAAGCTTTGCCGCCCTATAAAACCAAAACTAGGAGGAGGACAGAGACAAAAACACAAATTCGTATAGGTACGCTATAAATATTAAGAACAAAAATAGCAAAAGAGCTTTGGCAATAATTAGGAACATTTCGAAAAAAACATGGCAAACAGTCAAAATGCCGTCGATAAAGCAGCGCCCTTTTGACCTTTTGTTCTTTGATTGACTGATTCAAGAGCTATTGTACAAAAGCGCTATCTGTGCAAACAAGGCTGTAGTTTTTGAGTTATAACAAAGTGACCATATTAACCGGATGACCATATTACCCTCACGTACCCTATACGAGTATATTTATTTAGTAAAGTAATGGCAGAATCTAATCTCAAAGTACTACGTTTGTATAATTTTTACTATCTATCACTTTTAATTTTCATATATTTCAATTAACATATTGAGTTGAGGAGGCTAATTGCAGGCCGTTAAGACATTAATAACCATTTTTAAAATTTTGTGTCTTGAAAGTTTTATCAGTACCTTAAAGTGAGAATTTTCAAAATCTACCTTAAAAGATCTTTATAGGGATTTAAATTTAATAGAGAACCTTATTTCAGAACACTATTTAATATTTCTATTAGGCTCAATTCTAATTTAAATATAAAAAAATATTCCCAAAGCATTTAATGTACGCAATCCGAAACAATTAGCGTCGAGTCATACTCTCACTAATTTCTGTGGCCCCGTACACATTGATTATGCCCCTTCGAAAAGCGGTGAAGTAATTACATTGTTTACATTCTACAAGGTTTTGTGACAAACAGGAGTAAGGACTAGGAATGTAACATTCGCGTGTTTTTTTTTTATAATCATCGTGTGTTCTTTTAAATAATCTTTTTATAATTTGCAGTTTATCCAAGTAAATCAATAATGATTGATTGAAATCTCTACATAGTATAAAACAAAGTCGCTTTCCGCCGTCTGTACACTTAGATCTTTTAAACTACGCAACGCATTTCAATGCCGTTTTCATCAATAGATAGAATAGTTTAAGAGAAAAGTTTATATGTATAAAACATGTATATTATATATTATATTATTCTTCTGTTCGTGTGTATGTGACTGAACTCCTCCTAAACGGCTGGACCGATTTTGATGATATTTTGTGTGTGTGTGATTAAGTTGATTCGAGAATGGTTTAGATTCACAATTAGGCCTGGTAGGTAGCGCTGTTGTTGAAATCCAGAAACCACGCGAGCGAAGCCGGGGCGAATCGCTAGTATTAATATAAATTCATACGTGGGCATCGAAAATTGTAGTACCTTTTTATTAAGTCTAGTACTGGTACCGGGCGCGTTGCTTACAGAAAAAATAATTGTGGAAATATCGCTTTATTGTTTAATTAGGAATCATAATATATTAATTGAAGTTGAATGATGTATAACTTTCAAACATATTCGTTCGTACGATACGCGCGCCACCTATTGTAAGTTAATTGTACTATGCCTATAACCTTTGCACAAGTGGAAGCAACAAGTTGACAAAGTTTTAGCGCAATCTGATGAACGGTATGGCAGTGCATAAAATACGAATAAACCAAAATTAATTTTTATATAGGCATTAGATTGTATTACAAACGGAGAAAATCAAAACTTATATCAGTCGAAACACAAAAAAGGGAATCATGTGTGTATGTCGCAATTAAGGCAGGATATTTAATATAGATTAAAAGAATAATTATCGAAAGTCACTTATCCTTTTTCCGTGTGAAGTGTGAATGAAATCCTTTTTTTTTATAGAATAAAGGTGACAAACGAGCACACAGTCCACCCGATGGCAAGCGGCTGCTGTAGCCCATAGACATCTACATCTATCGTTTGCGAATTTAAATGCAGATGCGTTGTCAGCCGTGAGGGCTAAGATAGAATGCCTCTTTTCCAGTAAAAAGGGTCTCCGGTTCTCTACACTCACCATACGAAACAGCAGCATTAAACTGCTATTTTACGCTGGTATTCTGTGAGAGCATGGTCCTTCCCCGGTCGAGCCGACCCATTCGTGCTACAACTATACTACTAATATAGCTGCAGTATGGCTCTACCACTTAATAAATCCTACTAATTACTACTCCTAATTATCATCATTACAGCCTTCCACAAGTCCACTTCGCCTACCGGGACGAGGCTGCCACTCGAGAACCTTTCTTCCCCATCGGTTGTCTGTTTTTCGAGCTATATGCTGGCCCATTGCCACTTCAGCTTACTTATCCGTTGGGCTATGTCGGTTACTTTGGTTCTACTGCGGATATCCTCATTTTTAAATCTATCACGCAAAGAAACCCGAGCAAACCCTCTCCATGGCTCGCTGAGCGACCTTGAGCGTACTCATACGGCCAGCAGTGAAGAACCACGTCTCAGATCCATAAGTCAGTGTTGCCAGTAACGACTCCTACTCCGTTACAGCCTCTAAAAGTCCACTGCTGAACGTAGGCCTCTCCTATAGATTATCATAGGGGATATTTGCCATTGTCGCCACGCTTGGCAAGCGGTTGGCAACCGCAGTTTTTATTTTTAGTCGTTATTATGAAGACGCTGCTGCCCATCTCCTGATTTATTTCCCTCTGTTCTTTGTGTGATTTGTGTCCCTTTTACGACACCCACGGGATGATATGGGCGACTACTCGTTTCAACAAATTTTCGAAATGAATGTTTTCAATCACAGTCTATGGAGCATCGGCAGGTATTGTCTACGTTGAGGGGTTAAAGGTATCCATGTGATGCAGTAGCAATTTGTGTCCTTCTAAGGCTCATTTTTGAGTGACAAACCAGCATACAGTACGAGTAATTAGCACAATGTTTTAGATTTGCTTTAGTAATTCTTTTCACGACCCCCACATTAATATCATTCGCCTTCCTGTTGCAATTTATAGTTAATCTCCGGATATTGAAGCGCACAATTACGACGCAAATATGATTTTTTTGTCAAATTGGCTAATGGGCTTACACAGTGATCAAGCATAGATCGATGCTGTCAGCCCTTACTCTTGGTCCCTTCGCAAGAGGATCTGTGTTCAATCTCAATTCATTTTCACACTGTACGTAGTATTGACAGTTTTGTCAATACTACATACAGTGTCCAATCAATCAATATATTATTTATTGTACACCAATAAGCACGGTATACAATACAGAATTTTACGTGGTAGAGCTATTATGGTTGCATGAATAGGTCAGCTCGACCGGGGTAGGACCACGCTCTCACAGAATAACAGCGTATATAATATTGTGAGTGTAGAGAAACGGAGACGGAAACGGAGTTTTTACTGGAAACTATGCATTATATCTTGTCCTCAGGGTTGACAACTCATCTGCATTTTGATCCAATACCCCATATCGTCCCGTGGGTGCCGTAAGAGGTGACAGAGGGAAACTAAAACATTAGATGAGCAGCAGTATCTTCCTGATAATAATACAGAACTATAAAAACCTACGGTTGCTAACCCACTTGCTAAGCGTGGCAACTATGGCAAAATCCGTATGAGGCAATTTATCGGAGAAACCCATGTTCAGCAGTGAACTTTTTTGGCGTAATGGATAAATGAAATGTGTAAACGAGATTGATATCACTGTATATCGGAAGCCATGGGATACGACACCCATGGGAGGAAATGGAGTAATGGATTCTTACGGTACCTCAACACGGCATCATCTATTTCTGGATAATCCAGCTTTCTTTAATCAATCTCAAATATCTTACAAACGTTATGAGAACCGTTATTAGTCTTCTAAGAAGAACGCCATTGAAAGATATTGTAATTCTATTGCAAAAACGTCAGGGCTACAACTCAAAAATACCGAAATTGATACGTGGCTCGAATAAGCAACGGGCACAGGTGTGACTTAAGGTATACGCTACAGTGAGAGAAGCGTTTTTATCGGTATTAATATCTTTATAACGAAACAAATTTAAGGGAAGGGCAAAATTGGCCTCCAAAAAGCTTGGTGTGCTTTGTAGAGCGGGACAGTATTTCATTTCAGCAGGCAGTAACAAACTGCCCTGCAGTTTGGCGAAAGTAGTATAAAAAATAACCGACTGTATTTTTGTGTAATAAACATTTAAAAATGTCGGCACACCGCTTGCAACTTTACAAGGCGCAAGTTCGGTCTCACATGGAATACTGTTCTCATCTCTGAGCCGGGGCATCCCAGTGTCAGCTTCTTCCACTTGATCGCATCCAGCGTAGAGTAATTCGAATCGTCAACGACCGAGTTCTTTACTTACTAGCGCTGCGAAGAGATGCTGCATATTTTTGCAAATTCTATCGCATCTTCCACGGGGAGTATTCAGAGGAATTGTTCGGACTAATTCCAGTCGCTAAATTTCACCATCGCACATCGCGACAAAACTCGCGATACCATCTGGATGATTGGCAGTCCACCAATGTGTGATTTACCGGTAGGAGGCTACAACTCATGAACCTTTCTTCGCCATCAGTATTGTACTTGTGTACTTGCTAGAGTGGAAAGATTTTGTACTATATTATACGTAGAAGAGTCACGCTGCTGCTGTATTATGCCTGCAGCAAATGAGTTGATTCTATCGGGGAAGGGCCATGATCTTACAGAATACCAGCGTAAAACAGCAGAATCGGAGACCCTTTTTATGATTGAGATGATTACAACGCATCTGCAGTTTGCTTCGTAACCGAGGATAGATGTAAATATCTATGGGTCACAACATCCACTTAACATCAGGTGGACTCTGTGCTTGTTTGTCACCCTTACTCCACAAAAACAGGTCAAAGTAACCACAAAAATATTTAAAATACAAATATTTTAAAATTTCCAATTTGTAGTAAAATAAAATTTAATCCTTAACCTGTATTTTTAAATAATAAAATTGGAAATATTACGCTTCATATAACTACGTTAAAAATAAAAGTTGCCCTAACCAACCTACCCTGCCATGGCATGTTGGCTACGGGGGAGGCTCAGGTTCAAAAGTGGACTTTCGATAGGTCTATTGAATGAATGAATGAAATATCCATGCATTTAACACGCTCAGCTTACTGAATCGCTAGCGGTTTTATAATGAAACCTCGGTCTTTCAATGACTATTTACTTGCGTCACAGGAGCTACCGGGTCGAAATATTAATGAATTTTTTTGACGATCGATCCTCTTGAATGGATTCTCCTTCCTTTTTCATTCAAATATACTTTGTTCTGCTACAAAGTTGGTGTTATTTTGCAAAACGTGTTTTGTAGGCCAATACGATTGGGAAAGAATATATTTACTAGTTATTAGGACTTACTTTTGTCTAGAAGTTCATCTGGGCCAATAACACTGACTTTTCTATAGAATAAGGGAAAGAAACGGGTACATTCCATCTGATGGTAAGTGGATGCTGTGGCCCATAGACATTTACGTCTATCCTCAATTAAGAATCTAAATGCAGATGCGTAGTACGCCCTAAGGACTAATAATAAATAAAATAAAATAAAAATAAAAATAATTTATTCAGACAAAAATACATAACGGCAAGGCAAGGTTGTTAATAACAATTGTTGTGCTAATAAATAACGTTAGTAATTAAATGTAAAAATAAAGACAAATACTCCGTCTACTCCTACAACAGTAGGCTCACCAGTCTCGCAACGTATGGAGTTCTCTGAACCTACTGAGCAGAACAGTATCGGTTCTCTCACCAATCATTCTTAGGACACTATTCGGGGTCCCCCGTACTCGTCGCACCACCGACGCACAAAAAGGAGCTCCGGTTCTGTACACACATCAAACGAAACCTAGCATTATTATTGTGCCTTTTTATGCTGCTATTCCGTGAGAGCGTGGTCCTACTCCGGTCGTGCCGACTTATCGTGCTGCAGCCATAAAGTAGCAGCAGCTCGTCTCTATCACGTATAAGATCGTATAAAATATTTTTACACTAGCAGGAATACGATTGCAACAAAATGCCCAACAGATTGCGAAAAAAGGTTCCCGAGTTGTACCACGAACCACGCAGCAGCAGTGGTGGTATCTCATCTATGTTGTCACCCCTAAGGTCTAAGATAGAATGCCTCGTTACCATTAAAGGGGTTTCCAGTTCTCTATACTCACCATACGTAACACAGCAGCTTTATTCTGCTGTTTCACGCTTGTATTCTGTGACATACCTTTTTCTTGTCGATATAAAAGTGTATCCATTGCTTTGTCCTGGTTTGAACAGAGCCAGTGCAATAACAGGCTGTTAGGGTTCTTGTGCTGCACCAACCAAAAAGCTGGTGGAAGCTAAGGTTCACAGCTTAGCTCACCGCCGCTAAGTTGCTTGTTTGTCGGTCTTCTACAGATTGTACTTCGGAGAGTGTACCTATGAGCTTCATAAGCTCATACCGCCATCTCCATTCTCCTATCGGAGTATCAGACGTACTGCAGGTTACCATCCACACTTGGTTGATATTCCGAATATTCGCACTAAGTGCTATAAGTCATCTTTCATAATGCGCACAGCCAAGGAGTGGAATACCTTGCCGGCGTCTGTTTTTCCGAGTGCATATAACCTTAACCTCTTCAAGGTGCGTGTTAACAGGCTTTTCCTGGGTAAACTCGCTCCACCGTAGATCTCATCTTTGCCCTCGGGCCAGACGGAGGTCAAGAGTGAGCCCAATTTTAATAAAATAAATTAAATTAATTAAAATAAAGTAGGTTATAACTTTATTTCTTTATTTAAAGTTGGTTGCGGTGGGGTGTCCATAGCCTGCCGTAGCCACTTACCAATGTCTGGACTCTTGTCTCAATTGTAATATTTACTAGTAATTTAACTAGCGACCTGCTCTGGCTTCGCTCACGTGCATGGAGTGCTGCATATATAACAAACTTGGCACTATCACCTTGCCCGGCGGGAGTTCTTCCTTTTGCATTGACGAACAACGACAATACCCAACGGTGGGTTGTTGACGATTGAAAAAAAAGACAGAATTTTTAAAAAGTTTTATGCATTGAGTGAATATAAAAATCAATTGTTGTCCGTTAGTCTCGCTAAAACTCAAAAATCGTTCGTCCGATATTTATTAAATATTTTGTGTGTGTTTGAGTGGGTCCCTGGATAGTTTAGTTTTAAAATTGGACCCGGTAGGTGGCGTTGTTGTCTAAATGCAGAAATCACCCGTGCGAAGTATATAATACATCTTACTCACTCACTCAATCTAGTAAGGCGCGGCCCTACACTTCGCTTAGCGGTACGAGGCTGTAACTCAAGAATCTTTCTTCCCCATCGGTAGACGGTTCTTCAAGCTATATGACCGGTCCATTGCCACTTAAGCTTACTTAACTGGGCTATATATTGCCTGTATATTCTTAAATAAATAATCGCTAATGTAACGTCTCAGTGCAGATATAGTACAAAACATTGAGCAATCAGTCGTAGTCATTACTTTGACATAACATATCGCAATATCGGCCAGTAGGTCTACTGTCGTGCTTCGGAGCATATGTGACATTACCATGTTGATTGACATGGTACCCTATGTAATTATTGTAGCAATTGTTTTTTTTTAAATTTAAATAGGGTGACGAACGAGCACAAAGTACACCTGATAGTGAGTAGATGAATAATAAAGGTGATATTTTGTCACCCCTGAGGACTAGGATCGAATTTTTTAACGTGATAAAACCACGCTGCAGTTATATTATGATTGCAGCACGAATGGGTCGGCTTGATCGGGGAAGAACCACGCTCTCACAAAATATCAGCGTAAAATCAATTTATAACCGTTGTGTTCCGTAAGGTAAGTGTGGAGAACCGGAGGCGCTTTCTACAGGACTGGGTGCTAGTTTTTTACCCTTATACCATAAAATATTTATAGTATAAGGGTATATATTTAGCTGTGGTGTCATATATCCTACCAAAACCCTACAATGTTTGTTAGTCGATACTGTGTGGAAACTTTAATTCTTAATTAAAAATAACAAGATGTTGTCAATGTAAGGTATACTTTGTAACTAGCTTCATCTATCTTTGAAAAACTGTACAACTTAAGTTAGTGACCAGCGTTGCTGAGTTCACAATAGTAAAAAATGTGCAGTAATTACATTAGATAAGTTGATAATTGTGAACTTGTTTGTGTTCCGAAGTTTAATAAATTAAAAAAAATCACGATTATGAATTTTTTTAGTAGGTCTGTAGAAGCCTATACCGTGGAGACATGCAGGTTTCCTCACGATGTTTTCCTTCACCGCCGAGCACGTGGTAAATCGGCACATAAAATTGCAATTAACATTATCATTGGTGCCGGCGGGGATCGAGCCCGGGTTGCTCGTGTACTGTGAAATTTACAGCGAATGCTTAGCCACTGAGCTACCACAGCTCTTAAAATATTGCGAAGACATGTGAAGTTCGCCAACACGCATTGGTGCAGCGCGGCAGACATTTCGTTGCACTAAAACCCTCTCAAAAATGAGAGGAGGTCTGTGCCCAGCAGTGGGACGTATCATGTCGTATATATAGGATGTAACTTTAACTTTTAACGTCCAGACGAGATGTTCCGTACGAGATTCGAAACCGCGGTACCGTAGGTCCACAGCCAAAGGATTAGTCACTGGGCTACCAATCCGTAAGGTATAAGACAATGCTGCAATTTTATTTATCCCTATAAATAAAATTGCAATTCACTCCCTAGTGAAAATAGATGAACGATGTATTCATCTTAGTCCTAAGAGGTGACAATGCATATGCATTTTGATTCTTAATCGAGGATAGATGCAGGTGTCTATGGGCTACAGCATTCACATATCAATAGGTGTCAAAACCTTAGTTCTCGGAGACAACGCATCTAACAATCTTTACTTGAAAATGGCTGCATGTGTCCATGAGCCGCAGCAGACACTTGCCATTCAATTTTATAAATAACAAGTGGAAAAATTAAAAATTTTGTGCAACCGAATTCAATATAAATAAAATGAGAACATCATCAATGTAGTCGAAGTCAATTAAATACACATTATTAAGGATAACTCAAAAACTACAGGTCAGATTTTGATCAACATTATATGGGTACACATGAGAAGCACCAGCTTTCAAATAAAAAAAGAAGCAACAAAATCGGTTCACATAGAAAAAAGTTCTGACATAAAAAAGTCCAGTCGAATGGAGAACCTCCTCCTTTTTTTGAAGTCGGTTGAAAATAGGTGGAGTGTGTTCTTCTTTGTGAACTGATTTATAAATAAACAAATTCAATCACGTGGCTTTGTCACCAGCGTTAACTGCTTGATCCATGAATTAGGTCAAATGTTTTTTTTTTTTAAGTTTTTTATGTGAATATAATAAGAATAATATTAGAAAGAACTTACTACTTCGTCCAGTTCAAAGCTGAAAAAACAACATATGTAATCGAGGTTCTTACTCAGGTTGATCGCCTACTATTAAGCTCCCAGTTTCTGAGCGGGTATGTTTAGCCTTTGGCATGCGGTGGTAAAATAATAGATAAAACGAATCAGTAAACTATTGTGGCAATAGTTTGAAACACCGATGGGCAGTGTTCTCGAGTAGCAGCTTGTACCGTTAAGCGCAGTGAAGAGCGGCCCCCACTAGATGGAAGGAATACCTGGTAAGACATGCGAGAAGTCAATGGATACAGATGGGTCGGGATCACGATTTGTGGCATTATTGAGAGATGTCTATGTTTAGGGGTGAACTTATAAGGGACTGTAATTATTATCTTTCTTAAGTAGGTATCTTTATAAGTATAATCTTTCTATACGTGTGTATGTCATTTAACTCTTTCTAAATGGCTGGACCGATTTTTGTGTGTGTTTGAGTGAGTTCCTGGATGGTTTAGATTCACAATTGGACCCGGTTGGTGGCGCTGTTGTCTAAATCCAAAAATCAAACGTGCGAAGCCAGAGCGGATCGCTAGTGTACTATTAAATCACATATTATATTTTAATACATTAAACAATTTTTACTTTCACTAATATTACCTACTGGGTATTTCATAGTTTTATCATCAGTTAAGATATCAATTCAAGCAAAAACAACTCATAAAGAACAATACCGGCGCATTCTACCTAAGCTGGTAATTTGTGTACGACAATGGCGGGTACTTGCGTGGGAAATGAACAGTTACTATAAAACGTTAATAATGTGTCCCCGCTGTCGTAATTAACGCTTGTTTGTAAGGCGTGGTTGTTTTTTTATTAATAGATTTACTGTTGACATATTACGGGTATACAATGTTAACAGAAAAATCTGGAAAGTTTGTACCTACATATGTAATTAATTTTACGGATTTTTTCGCAGTTTTATTTTTAAATTGCAAAGCACTTGACACATACAGCCTATAAAAGTTCACTTTTGAACACAGGCCTCCGCATTTACTATAGCTGCTTAGCTTGGCAGGCAGGTTGACAACCGCAGGTTTTTGTTATTGTGAGTCGTTATTAGGAAGATACTATCCTCCTAGCCTATCTCCTGTTTCAGTTACCCTCTGTCGCCTCTTACGACACCCTCGGGACGGCTTTTGTATTGTATATTCTACAACGCCACCACAGTTTACGGGAAATTATTATATATATGACGGCACCAGCACCATTGCACGTGGCGGCGTTGTAGCTAGACAGAATTCTTGTAAACAACACGTGCACCACACACCTGCGCCAATCACCTGCGGTGGCGCCCGTTCTGGTTGTATAAAACGGACGGAGCGGCCGTCGTTAGCAGTCTTGGCTCTATGTGAAACGGTGCGCTTGTCGTATTCCGTTATTAGCTTATCCTTGGCTCGTTGGATAATTAATTTTCCTTCCTTTTTCCTAAAACGTCATATTGAAATAATTATATGTTTTCGTCATTTCTTCTTTCGCCATGTTTGTAAATGAAATTGTAACTATAACACTAAGAGTAGTAAAAAAATCTAGGCCTTAAAAAAAACGCCAGAGTTTTTTTTTTTGCCAGTTATTTTCTACAAGCAAACCGGTGTAAATTCCACGTTCTTTAGTTTAATTCAAACCAAAAAGTTTTGACATATATTAGTTTGTTGTTAGTCGTTTTTGCGAACGGGATAATCCCGGTCAGCCTCTGGGGTCATCTAAAGCGACTGGGGCTCTAATGCAGAAGGCGGTGGTCCTCGATACCGCCCGCATCTTTCGCCGATTTCTCTCCCTTTCTTCCTAACCCTTGGCCGTTTGGTCTCCCCTGCTGAGGGCTTCCATCTGGTTGGGTTTATATTTATTTATGTATTTTTTATTTATACATTTTACTATACTAATATATATTTATGTATATTTATCATTTCCATTTATATATTTATGCAACCCAACCAGATGAGAAAACTATATAAATACCCAATAATAATAATGTTTATTTGCAAGAGTATGGTTGTACTATGGTGTTCAAAGCTCTACATATTATTCTACCTTAGTGGTGTGCAAATATTAATGGTCAAGTAACTATAACAATATTTATCGAATTTTCAACAAGACATAAATTATTTAATATTATTCAATTGATTTGATAATTAATTAATTATGTAACAGTGCCAGTGAAAATGCCAATGTAAAATTATTATAATAGCTCAATGTCAAATACTAATATTAATTTGTCAATCATTATATAATGTCAATTATACCACATGTGACATATCCAATTGTCATTAATTTATTTCTGTATTTATCATTCAAAATTACTAATTAATTATGTCAAATTTTATATGAAATACTACCCAAAATTATTCCATTGAACATTGGTAGCTAATGTGTATTTCTAAAAATATCATTTATTATTAGTAGATCATTGTCATTTAAGAATTCTTCTACAGTATAATAACATTTTGTGAGTAACAACTCCAAAACCGATTTCTCAAATAACAATAAGCTTTTATGTTTAATATTATCAGGTAGTTTATTATAAATTTTTATTAACATGGAAGAGGCATTCTATTTTGTAATTTTCAAGCGATTTGCTGGTGTATATAACCTATTCTTGTGTCTACCCTTAGTTTCAATTACTTCACAATTACGTTAAAATAAATGTACACAAGCACATTTCAAATATGTATATTGAAGGTAAAGGCAGGATCTTTTTAGTTTTGAATGAAGGTTTGCAACTCACTAAAGGACCAACACCGCAAAGAGCTCTTATGCATCGTTTTTGCTTTAAATGCTTTATTCGAATCCACCGAATACCCACATAGTATAACACCATAACACATATCACAATATCATGGTTACATCTCGTCCATACTACGATGGATGAGATGTAACCATGATATACCATCAGTACAGCTTTTTCTGATACAATATCTCTCGGTCACCATTAGCTGCAATTTCAAGTGCAGGTCTATTATTACCTTTAATTATAAGAGTAGTGTCATCAGCAAAAAAATTCATTTGCTTGAAGTGAAGTCAGGAAGATTTTTAATATATATTAGGAATAGCAAAGGTCCCAGTACACTGCCTTGCGGAACGCCAATATTGGGAGCGTTTTGATATATTTGTGCGCTTTATAACTTTCGTAATTTTAACACACTGCTGACGATTTTTAAGATAACTTTCAATCCAGTTTTGGACTGTTCCTCTAATTTCATATCTATCCAATTTATCAAGAAGAATACTGTGTGATACGAAGTCAAAAGCTTTGCTCATATTAATAAATGCAGTTAAAAGTGGAGTACGTGAATTTAAGTTCTCAGTTAAGATTTTAATCAATTCATAACATGCTAATGTTGAAAGCAAAACACTTTAAGAAAGGTTTTTAAAATGTTATAAATGCAAATAAATCGTACCCTTTTATTATTAAACTAATGTCGTGGTCAGAAAACGACCTGGTTTCAGCTTGGACAGCTGACAGTGCAAAGACAAAGTGTGTCGAAGAATTAAGGCTTCGACATTAGAAGCTATTAAATTATGTGTAAATTGATGGTCCTGCGCCTAAGCTCTCTCGGACCGTGTCGGATTGCAATTTGATGGTTGTGAGGGAATAGAAAGTGCACCTTTGCTTGCGCATACATTCGGACACTATAATTCTGTACTGTGCAGATAGGCTAGTCTCCGTTGAGACTTGCCGCTTTCAATCAATCAACCCAATACTCAACTCAACCTAACACTCAATTCAACTCGAGACAACCGACGCACTGATGATAATCACATTGAGTGCGTTTGTTTGTCAGTTTGTTCATCATTATACTAATGACTTTAAGTGCTGTTCGGCGGGACAAATATTTTTTTTTAATTTTAAGTCTTAATTGCTTCATTCGTGTGATTATTGATCACAAATAGTTATATATAGCTTGATTATTTGATTTCGTTAAAGCAGTAGGCCTTATTATTATCCTACCATAGTAAAATAAGGCCTACTAGCAAGGTTTTTAGAAATGTTCAATTTTGTTTTTCTTTATTGCAAATGTTACAATTTTTCGTTCATTCATACTTTATAGAAACTGTACTAAACCAATGTTTTTATTAAAATCTGTAGACAAAATTGGATATTTATCATTTTATTTCGAATTTCCTTTAGTTAGGCCTTATTACCTACAGGTACCTTATTACTCTTTGCCAAACTTTTTACTAATATTCGTAAGGTTGGGGAAAATAATTAGCCATTTAATAACTTACCCGTACCAGTTTGTATATTTAAATTAATAATTAATTTACTATATCCATATAAATATTTACATGTTTTATTTATATTAATATATAAGTAACGGACTTAAAATCTAAAATGTACCATAAATTATAGCCTAGTAATAAATTATCTCATGTGTTTTAACCACAAACTAATAAGAAGTGCTAGCGCAGCTTTAACATTTTTTGAATGTTTTCCTTTTATTATATTAAGTGCCATCTGTTGTACAAAGCAATAAATACTTGCGCGATGTCAAACGAGGGCTAATAATCTTCCGCTCATCAGATATCGCTAGACACTTAGGTGAAGTCTTTTGTTACAAGTTAGTTTTAAAATAAATAAGTTTCTAGAGTATTACATTAATACACAAAACCATAGATGTAGTAAGTTAGTTACTAAATCTATGCACAAAACAATGCGTCAGTGGTTTTTTGCTCTTTTATTATTTGCACATTTTAACTCGTTTTTTTTTTATTTTACCACTTTTTTGAATTGTTTTGGTTGATTTATTTTCAATCTAACTATCTAATTAATATAAAATATAACTAATACTACAGAAAGAAACATAACCTTTACATTTTTAGAACAAATTAACTTCCCCGAAAAATCTGTCAAATATTACACCTCATTTGTAAGTGGCGCCGCCCTGGTGGCAGAAAAGTGGATGCCCTCATTAAAGCCACTGTTCAATTGGTGCGTAATCCACATCGTGCGCTGCAGCGCTGTGCGAGTAACTTCTCAGAGATGGCGCTTGTCGTTTAAAATACTCCGCGACATTCCCGCTCATGCTACCATAAGGTATACCACCTGAAACGTATAATTTTTATTATTAACGATTTACGAGAGATTAATTGGAGGAAGGTCCTGGAAATAATGTTTATTCCAGTTAGAAGGTAAGATGTTTCGGAAAATGTTCTCATTAGAAAAAGTCTAAGCCAAACCAAACATCATTGGAAAAATACAATCACACCATCCCCGGTCATATAGAGTGTATGGGAGAGGAAACAGACCATATAAAGTGAGTCGACCGAATGGCGGTCCAGTTGGTCGACCCTTATATCGGTGAAGCGGCCGGGTGAGGGTGAATGCTGACCTGCAGAGAAGTGGCGTGTTCTCGTGTCGGAGGCCAATGGCCACTACGGTGTCACTGCGCTATAAAAGTGTGTGGAGCATTACTATCAAACAATTTTAAACCGTCTTATGTTTCATAACCTGTATCTAATAATAGTTACTTGATGCACTTTCTGCACTCTACAATGGCTATAGGAAAGTAAAAGATATTATTTCTTATATAACATAATATAAACTTCTTCGTCTTTAAGTACGTCAATAACGGATAATATATATTATGTGTAGGTACAGAACGCAGCTGTATTGTATCCCATTTGTTAATACAAAATCAAGTAAAGCTTGTTTCATTGCGTAAGTAGTACTTGCCGTAAGAGAGGCCTGGTCCGGGTAACGGAGTCTTGCCGGCGCTGTCTGGTCTCGCTGACGTAAGGCCGAAAAGTGCGTTTAAGGCACAGATCAGCACGGCAATCTGGAAGATAATATGCTCATAATTCAATAAATATTTTAACAAGTTGCAATCACTATTTGTATAATGTACGTTTACTCTTTTAACTAGTATCTTAAGCCAATGCTTTGGATGGTAAGTCACCCGCCTAGTATGTGGTGTGTCAGTGTGTGTGCGTACGTGCGTGCGTGCCTGTGTGCGTACGTGCATGCGAGTGGTGGGTCTTTGAATCATTTGTATAAATTACGAAAATGAACTAACTTTACGTAACGCTTGGCAGGTTTTCCTTCATCCCTTTGTTGTCGACCAATTAAAATTAAAATGTAGGTGTCTTCGACGCACGAGAGAGAGAGACGCCGGTAAATTATTCCATTCCTTTGCTATGTGTATTACGAAAGGCAAAGCAAACCTTTTGGTTCAAATGTGTAGAATATTTTTTTTTAGAATAAGGATGAAAACGAGCACACAGTCCATCTGATGGTAACTATTTATGTGTGTATATATCCTCGTAATTATCCTCGATTAAGAATCAAAATGCAGTCACCCCTGAGGACTAAGATGGAAAGCCTTGTTTTCAGTAAAAAAGTGTACGGTTCTCTACGCTCACCAATCCAAACAAAGCAGCAATTTCACGCGGGTATTCAGTCGAGCTGCCCCATCAATGCCACAACCATAATATATCTGCAGCAGTTTTCTACCACGCAAAAATAGAGAATGGCGAGTAGAATATTGCAAACAAAAACGAAATTATTAAAACAAAATGATGCAACATTGTACTAAAGCTAGAGTAATAGACAGTCGGCACAAGCAACAACCTTCTCTCCAACTTGGCAATGTACATATCAATATATATCATTGATCTAGTTATCTCTGACATTTCTATACCGGCTCTCTAGTATATATAAAGTAATCTATGATACCGGCCTAGACCTTGACTATGCAGCTGCAGTGTATATTAGAATTACACATGTGACCGCTACTTGTAACATGGACTTAATTTCCTTCACTATTATTACCAATGTCAATGCAATAATAATATCAAAAAAACAATTAATAAAATGGTCTTTGATTAACTGAAATCTACATATCGCCTCATTAATAGATCAAATCCAGGCGAAACCGCTTGTGGAAAATATAATTCATATTTGACCTTAATATACATAAACAGTATGCTAAATGATTAATTGCAACATGTTTTATGTTATTAATTTATTTTATATTTATTATTTTTGATTTTTATTTATTTTATTTATTGGATAATGATAGTAGCAACTTGTGACCTTTGATAGATAGCGATAAAACCATCAATGGGGCCCCATATATCTAAATTAGCAAGCAGGCTTAGTTCAGCAGCATATGCTGTAAGAAAGATTAGAAGTCTCACCAATGTTGAGACAGCTAGATTAGTTTATTTTAGTTACTTTCATAGCGTGATGTCTAATGGAATTTTGCTATGGGGTAATGCGCCTGACATTGAAGCCATATTTGTTATGCAAAAGAGAGCCATACGGGCGATTTATAACTTAAATTGTAATGAGTCCCTTAGAGAAAAATTTAAAGAAATAAACATATTAACTTTGGCATCGCAATATATTTATGAAAATGTAATGTATGTACATAAAAACATAAATAGCTTTGATAAGAATAAAGATGTTCATACTTTAAACACTAGGAACAAACATAAGCTTTTAATACCAGTTACTAGACTCCACAGAATTTGTAATTCATTTATGGGGCAATGTATACGCTTTTATAAGTTTAAATGTTTTATTAAAGAAAAATTGTACAAAAAGGGTGATTATAATATCAAAGAATACATAAGTGAAAAAAACCCCCGGGAATGAGGTGATCGCCACCATGCTGGTTCTATTAAAACTCATTTAAAATTTGTACAAAAAAAAATATTGTAAAGTGACATATGTTTAAAAAAAATGTCCCGCTGGGTTTCTTGCTGGTTCTTCCCAGGACAGAGGTATTTTCCGAACCAGTGGTAAACAAATAAATAAAAAAATGACTTTCAATAAGTATTATGTAATAATCTATATTGAATAAAAATATTCTATTCAATTCTATTCTATTCTATCACATATACAACAAATGTAAAATACCAACAAGACAGCGTGGAAGATGCTCGATATCTGGTACTGCGTATTTGCTTTAATAGAGGTGGTGGAAAAATATCCACCACCCCATCGTCCCGATGGTGTCGTAAGAGGCGACAAAGAAAACAGAAACAAAGAAACAGGAGATCGGCAGCAGCATCTTTCTGATAACAGCAATATTAAAATAAAAAAACTGCGGTTGCCAACCCGCCTGCCAAGCGTGGCAACTATGGCAAAATTCCTCTCTAATAGGCAATCTATGAGAGTTAATAGAATCATTCGTATCGATCAGTCGATGCAGGTGGCTCGGGACCGTGCTTTGTGGCATTCCTTGGGGGAGGCCTATGTTTAGCAGTGGACTTGTGATGGGCTGTAACGATAATGATGATGATGATAGATGTAAAAAAAAATATCTAACATCCGCGTAATGAAATAAAATATGTGTCTTACCTAGTTTGAAGAGCACCTCCCGCCCTCCCTCAATTGCGTGCACTATCCCCGTCACCACTAATCCCAGCACCATTACTCCCAACACCTTCAGGTATACCAGGAAAGACACACCACCGTCGATAACACGTGTCGTTTTCTATGTGGATCTTAGCTAATTAATTTTTTAACTTCTTTAATCTATGAGAGGCCTGTGTTCTGCAATAGACTTTAGGCTGTAAAGGAAGGTCTTGCGAGAATGACATGGAATATATCGGAAGCTTTTAGCAATTACTGGCATTCCTCATACTTGCCTCTTACGACAACCATGGCAGGAAATGGAGTGATAGATTATTTTACGCCACAATCACACGACAAACATTAATAAAAAAATTGAAATACACAATTAAATTCTGAGTCACATGGATTTAAAAAAAACTTACATTAATCTAGATAAAAAATAATAATTTAATCGACGTTATCGATTTTGTGAGCGATAACTATATTTTATGCAGCGGAGAAGGGAGCGCTAAAAGCATTTTAACATAATTATGAAATCCTCGCCTTAAGTTCGAGGTAAAGCGGCTTGGAACAGGAAGTTTCGGAAACTTAAGGTCAACCTTGCAAAATCGTAAGCAATTTGACGGGACGAGTTGTGTTGTTAGTTAACGAAGTTATGATGAATTTAAATTTTAAAAAAATAGCGCTAAATAATAAAAATAACATTTACATATATATCATGTATGTCATGACCACTAAGTCAATTCTGATAAATTGTTTTCTACTCAAAGAAACGTTTTAAACTGTTACTGTGACAGACTGCCTATATTTATATAGGGGAAACATTTGCCACAGTTGCCACGCTTGGCAGACGAATCGGAAACCGCAGTATTTTAAATTTTTTACTAGGAAGACACTTCTGCCCATCATCTGGTTTATATTTTTCTGTCGCCTCTTACGTCACCCATGGGGCGGACTAAACTTTTTAAGGATTCTTTTGAAAACGCAATTATATTATTTACGTAAAAGTATCAACACGCTCTCACAGAATACTAGCGTGAAATGGCAGCTTAATGCTAATCATATGGTAAAATACTGTAGAGAACCGAATACCCTTTTTACTGGAAACGAGGCATTCTATCTTAGTCCACAGGGTTGGAACGCATCTGCATTTTGATTCTTAATCGAGGATAGATGTTGATGTCTATGGGCTACAGCAGAGATTCATAAAGTGGGTTCCGTGGAAAAGCCACCAGGGTTCGGAAAAATTATTCATTTTTGCCTTTTAAATATTTCCACAGTTAGGTACAAATATTATTTTTAAAAAGTCTATAATTAAGTAATAAATAATGCATGTATTGGCGCTGTCGTCGCGCCACAAGTGAAACGCATCGAAGCCTAAATCACGCTATCAAAGTTCCGAAGTACTGAGATATATTATATAGAATAGCTCCGTACTACCACATGGAGGATAATTTTAATTTTAAAATATTTCTAATAAAAGTTTTTGGTCATATTTAAATGTCAATGTTTTTGATTTGTAATCATTTGATGTGGAGTTCCATAAAATAAAAGAGATTTGGAGAGTGTTCCATTACCTTAAAAGTTTAGGAACCCCTGGGCTACAGCACCCACTTACCTTCAGGTGGACTGTGTGTCCGTGTGTCACCCTTAATATATATAAAAAAGTATTAATCGGGCATCAAATGATTGTGTTAAAACATGACATAACATTTATATCCATTAACAATCAACGCGACTTGTACTCTATTAGGTAGTGTGTTAGATACACAGCCTTGATTTTTCACGTTCAAGCACTTAGCGACTATGGCTTCGATTGACATAGTTCTATCCGATTTGGAAACAAGTTTAGATTGAAGTTATCGAAACATGAACAGAATAGCATAGATTATTTTTATTGAATACAGATTTTTTTTAATCTCTTTTTTATTTATTTTTTATTTCATTAAGCATTTAAGAATTTGCATAAGGTAGGGAGCGTCTTTTAAGCAAGTCTTTTACGTGGTAGCGCCATGCTGCATCTATATTGTGGTTGCAGCACGAATGGGTCGGCTCAACCGGGGTAGGACCACGCTCTCACAAAATACCAGCGTAAAATAGCAGCTTAATGCTGCTGTGTTTCGTATGGTGAGTGTAGAGAACCGGAGACCCTTTTTACTGGAAACGAGGCATTCCATCTTAGTCCTCAGGGGTGACGACGCATCTGCATTTTGATTCTTAATTGAGGATAAATATAGATGTCTATGGGCCACAGCATTCACTTACCATCAGGTAGACTGTGTGCTCGTTTTTCACCCTTATTCTATAAAAAAAAACCTTAAGGCACTTGTGTCAGAGACTCCCGCTCTTCCATAGCCATACAAAACTTTCTAGAAACATAAGATTACATATTAAAAAAAAATTGTTTGCAATTATTCAAAAATAAATGTGCGTGTGTGTGTGTGTATGTATGTGTGTTTTGTGTGAAAATATTTTTTTTTCACCTTATATGTTGAAACATAAAAGTTTTTCTGTGCTTTCGTAATACAGGGTTTTAACTTGCAGTCCTTGGTATTTCTAGTGCAGTTTTAACACAAAAAGAGTTAAGTAGAATGTCTTTTCTTCTTTTGTGCAAAATTTTTGGGTCATAAAACAAACCTTAAGATACTTATTGAAAGTCACCTACCACTGGTTCGGAAAAAACCGTTGGGAAGAACCAGCAAGGAACCCAGCGGGACATTTTTTTAAAAATATTAATTTAAAATTTAATATTTTATACAATTTTTGTATATAATTTTGTAATTGTGCATGTTTTTATGTTTGAATACTACTGTGTTTGAGCCGTGGTAGCTCAGGGGGTAAGCTTTCGATTTCGATTCCCGTCAGTACCAAAAAAGTTTTCAGTACCAATTTACCACGTGTTCGACCGTGAAAGGAAACATTATGAGGAAACCTGCATGTCAGAGTGATAAGATGTGTGAGATCCGTTACCCTCGACGTCGCTTACAGCTGCCGCGGACTATTTAATCTTATAAAACTCGTTGAGAAACAAGAGGAACTCTGCGCCTAGCAGTAGGACGTTTATAGGCAGTACTATAGTGTTTTGTAACTACTTCAGAATAGAAAGTTAGCCGGAAACATTTGAGTAGACTATCTTATATATAAATATCGTGTAGTGGCGGTCTATCATCAGGATCTATCATCCCCTGGGTGTCGTTAGAGGCAAAAAGAACTGATCCAAGAATATGACCAGCAGCATCTCGATATAATAAAGTCAATACATCGACCATCCTCGTGGACTCATCCAGAATCTCTATGCCTTTTATCTCAAGCTAAAATAGTTTCCAGTGACTAGAATATAAATGTGAAGTTATCAATGATAAGCTCGTGGAAAATGTCCATGTGGTCGGAGCAATATTTGAAGCAATATATATTGCAAAACCCACTGTAGTAGAACCCAAAACTCTGAATCTACGGGCTGCTAGACGGGAGTCTTCATGATATGTCGACTTACAGGCTATTGAATAGACAATCCTATAAATGTATGCGGCAAGACTGACGAAACTTTAATGCAGATCTTATTAAAGAAACAATTGAGCGGAACAAGAGATCCAAAGTCTTCGCTGTCTGAAGAACCTTAAAAAGCTAATTGACAAAGTTGAAGAGAAGACTTTGAGTGAGATCAAGGAGTTTTATAGACAGCTGAAACCAACGTCAATTAAACTACACGCTACATTATTCCAATTATATCCCAGACGTCAATCTGAGGGAGATTGGAATGGCTCTCTAGGAACTTAAGCAAACGCCGGATGAGTATTCCATGTGAACCATTCCATCTTAGTCCTCAGAGGTGACAACGCATCTATAACCTTCTTTGCTTAAATTTGGTTGCCATTTCAGTTATAATTTTTTTTTGTATGAAATTAGGCAGTTTTTAACAATTTGCGGAGGCGAAAAATGTCAAACGATTAAATGTTAGCTGATTAATAAATATCCCAGAAACTAATAGCTAAGGCAATTTTAAAATATTGTACTTGCAGATAATTATTCAAAATTGGCAGTTCTAAGCTAATGCTTAGGCGGACCGGAGGGGAGTAGCTAAATTCAAAATTCAAATTCAAATTCAAATTTATTTATATTTGTGAATACAGGTAATAGGTACAGAGAGAATAGTTCTTTGAAATAATTCCGTTCGCAGCATTAAACCCTTAGCTATACAAATATTATAGGTAAATATACTACAATACTTAACTTGCTTATAAATACTCGCAGACACTACTACAATTAAATTATTTTATTATATTATTTATAATAAAATTCATTCAATACGCAATAATGTAACTAGTCTTAACATTTTTTCCCGATACAGAACTGTCTGTAACTTTTTGCGGGGGAAATCTTAGCACACAAATACAATCGTCTATCAATACGAAGCTCACAAATAACAATTAAAACAATTAACTAATAATTTCACACACACATAAATACAATATAACAATAACTGCTCGGTTACAGCGACAACTGGGATCAGTCGCTCGACCGATTTGCATATTGTATGAGGGCGAGTGGCCTGTGTTGGAAAACAAATCCGGAACAACATGATCGTTATTATTAATTCTTAAGTTTAAAAAGAAGTAAATAGCAATAATGTGATTAAAAATTACTTATATATGCAGGGTAACACCATCTTTTTGTAAATTTGACGTAGCAGATCTCTTATGGCAGCAATAAAACTTAACAATTCGGCTTTTTTGTAGGATGTTGATTCAGCCGCGCAAATAGATTTAGTGCAGTGAGCAGTGCGGCTGCAGCTAGTTTTATTGTACGGAAAGGACCGCATGGGTTTAGACTTTGCCAGAGGCGAACGCCTACGTATGGCTTCTCCCCTCCGGTCCGCTGGTGGCTCGTATTGCTCTATGGTTCTTAGAAAGTCTACAACGTTTCCACGATGTTTAGTTGGCGAATCAATAATTTAAAACTGACAGTTCTAAGAGTTCACAAGTCTACATCGTTTCTACATATGAAGTTTAGTTGTCGAACCAATAAGCTTTGAAACATTTGAAGAACGATTACTAAAAGACAGTCACAACAAAATATGCTAATAATAAAAGATTAAGTAAGAACTAAAAAGAAATGAAAAATTTGATGGCTAAAATTATAAACAAAACCAACCTGTTGTAGACAATCGTGACTGCTTACAATAACAAATCCCAAAATCTAATTTCTGAAGCAATTTTAAAATATTGTACTTGAAAATAATAATTTAAATAAATGAGACAGTTTTTACAAAGTCTACAATAATTTTACGAAGTTTAGTTGTTGAAAACAATAATTTAAAACTGACAGTTCTAAGAATTCACATGTCTACTTTTCTATTATGAAGCTTAGTTGTCGAACCAATGGGTTTTGTTGAAACATTTGAAGAAATAACAATTACTAAATGATAGTCTTATATACATTTGATAAAAGATCTAGAGAACTAAAAGGAAATGAAACATTTGATAGTAAAAATTATAAACAAAACTAACCTGTCGTAGACAAATCATGACTGCTGACAATAACAACAAACTAAAGTGAGGCGCGCGCAACACCGTTCACTATTTATATCGGGAGATGCGGCCGTCAAAATGTCGGGTCATTCTACAACGAGATATCTACAACTGTAGTGGATTCCAACCAGTTCTTACACGTTATTATAACTAAACTATCCATTTGCGAAAACTTTAACGTGTTTAAGAACATAATTATTTCTACAAATGTCAGCCTCATCTGCACGCATTATACCTGGTGTAATAGTGAACGAGTCGCTGGTGACCGATAAAAGGCAGTATAGACTTACATAAATACAAAGCAAATATCCCACAGGTTGATAACGAGGTGCCATGTTAGTATGGGACTTATAGGTGTCATGTATATGGGACTTTTGACAGAAAATAATTAGCTTACTGTGTTACTTACCTAGCACGTCGTAAAAGACGACTTATTGGATATTGAGTTCGTGATTATGTAGGCGATGGGATGGCCACTTTTCACAATTTTTAATTTTAATTAATTTTTGTGGCTAAGCACGATCCAAGTAGCTTACGCCTCTTCGGTCACTGCCCACCCCCTCGGAGATTACAGGGATGACGCTTTAGACGTGGAAGGAAAAGGGGAGATCTCCCACCGGGCAAGGTGTTCAGCCTGGGGAGCGGCCAATGCTCCATGTGATAGTTTGGAGTTTTCTATATATACCGCAGTACTTCGGAACTTTGATAGTGCGACTTAGGCTTCGGTGCGTTCGCTTGTGGCGCGACTAGATAGACTGACTAATGATGAGGATTATAACAGATCGAGGGTATCGGCCTTACATCCCCGAAAGTGATCACTACTCGTTAGTTTCCATGGCAAGTTCTCCTGTACTTTGTTACGAAAATAATTTTAAGCACAAAGTGCAATTTCTTACGAAAATACTTGTAAGTCAGCTAAGTTATCAGCAACTTATCCTAATGGTAACAATCAATTAAAGGTAATAACTTATAAGTCTATAATCGCTATATCTAGATCTAAAATCACTAGCTATATTGACCAGACAGTAGCAATATAAAAAAAATGTATGTTTATTAGAAATGTTAATTTAATTATAATTTTCATGTGGTGTAGAGGAAAAATGTAAATGAGGAATAACTAACATTTTTCCAAATTACAGCCACACCTTTAAACAGTACATCAAGTTCTTTTTACTTATTATAAGTTAGTTTGTGACTAACTGTCATAGAATAAAAAGAAAGAAAAGAAGAAAAGTTATTAATCGAATGGAGAAACAGGCGCATTATTCTACTCTATTGCTGTACGCATTACAAACGACGAAGTATTATTTCGGTTCGAATGCGTGGTATGTCCACAACAAAAGGGTAGAGGTTCGCTGAGCGTTTGTTGTCTGATAATGAAATTCAAATAATTGTTGTAAATTTACTATAATTTTGCATGCCCGTAATGAGGGTGAAATATGTCCTGTGTTATAACTTAATTTAACATCTTGTGTACCAACCATATTTCAGGCAAATAAATGATTTATGATTATGAAGAAGACAGGGTTGAATAGAGATGAAAATGCTACGCACACTCTCCGGAATACAATATAACCTGATTGAGTTCACAAGTAACCTCTTGGCAAGTCTCTTCACTGAATCCAAAACTGCTAGCTAATAAACGGACAAGACTTTCGATGATTAAGGCGATCGATTGATATCCAAAAATCCATTCAAGACACTGAAAACACTTTTTTACACGTGAAGAGCCACGCTGCAGCTATATCAAGGTTAAAGCACCAATGGGTCGGCTCGTAAGGTCCACGCTCTCACAGAATACTGGTGTAAAATAGCAGCTTAATGCTGCTGGGTTTTGCATGATGAGTGTAGACAACCGGAGATCCTTTTTACTGGATACGAGGCATTCCATCTTATTCCTCAGGTGTGACAACACATTCGCTTTTTTATTTTTAATCGGCGGCAAATTTGAAATATAGTAATAATTATAATGTTTTTAGTGAAAACTTGTGTGTAATTCATGTTATACGTAATTTTTTTAATGCGCTTAAGGCATGCACAATTGGATTTTTTCTATGTGTCTCAGCATCCACTTACCATCAGGTGGACTGTGTGCTGGTTTTTCAACCAAATTCTATAAAAAATAACTTAAAAATATTCTTATTGTAAACAGTTGAAAATCCGATTGTATCATTTATCTCAATTACGACCTTTGTAACAGAATAATCCTCTTCCTCAGTGTACAACACATGTAGCAGACTTAAGTCCATCGAGCCTTGACAACTAAATGCCGAATGTTTATAATACGTTACGTCTACTTGGAGCTTAATCAACTGCAAGTGCAACTCACGCGCTCCACATAACAACTATTTAGCCTTCAAATTCCAATACATCAGAATAGGATAGCATATTTTTATTACAACTTCGACTGCTTGAGATGCCCTTGATTCCGTCGAAATTTGCGGTGCTGCAGTCCTTCAGCGGTGCCAAGTTGACTGTCGGTATATCGAAGTGCTGAAGTGCTTGTACAGTAGGGCCACGATGGCTATCCGAGTACAGAACCAGAGTACAAAACCTATCCAACTGCAGAGAGGTGTAAGACAGGGTGACGTTATATCCTGAAACTCTTCACCGCTGCATTGGAAGACGTTTTCAAGCTTCTGGACTGGAAAGGATACGGCATTAACATCAATGGCGAGTACATCACCACCTTCGATTTGCCGATGATATAGTCCTTATGGCAGAATCGCTGAGGACCTAAGCACTATGCTCAATGACCTCAATAGTGCCTCCCAACGGATAGGTCTTAAGATGAACATGGACAAAACAAAGATCATGTTTAATGTCCATGTCACACCTATGCCGGTAGTTGTTGGGAGCACTAAGCTCGAAGTTGTTGACGAATATGTTTACCTGGGACAAATAGTCCGACTAGGTAAGTCCAACTTCGACCGAGAGGTCAATCGACGGATTCAACTCGGCTGGGCAGCGTTCGGGAAATTACGGCACATCTTCTCGTCAGGTATACCTCAAAACTTGAAAACGAGGCTGTACAACCAGTGCGTGTTGCCAGTGATGACCTACGGAACTGAGACGTGGTCCTTCACTGCTGGCCGGATGAGGAAGCTCAAGGTCGCTCAGCGAGCTATGGAGAGGGCTATGCTCGGTCTCACTGCGTGATAAACTTAGAAATGAGGATATCCGCAGAACCAGAGTGACCGACATCGCCCAACAGATTAGTAAGCTGAAGTGGCAATGGGCCGGCCATATAGCTCGAAGAACCGACAACCGATGGGAAAAAGGTTCTCAGTGGCGGCCTCGTACCGGCGGACGAAGTGTAGGGCGTCCCCACTAGATGGAGTGACGACCTGGTAAGACATGCAGAAGTCGATGGATGCGGGTGGCTCAGGACCGTGCTTTGTGGCATTCCTTGGGGAGGCCTATGTTCAGCAGTGGACTTGTGAAGGGCTGTAATGATGATGATGATGAGGGTTATTTTTCAAAAACTAGCCAAATTTTAAACTTAAGTTCAAATATATGAATAATGATATACCGTTATTGCCATTTTTGAAAATACGAGTAAATAACGCTTCTACTTTTATTTGAAATTATCCCAAATTGAATGTGATTTATGGGCAACGCGTACCCATAAATCCATATATTCCTACGCGTACCTACGCTCCTCTGTGTGCAATTCTATTCACAACGTTTTTGCCGACCGATCGACCCTTACGAATGTGTGCGTGCGTAGTAAATTAGTAGGCGTTAGAAATTTAGATATTTTGAATGACAATCAGTTAAAATGATGCATTACCACACATTTTGAATTTAAAAGATAAAAAGGACAAAATGCTTAATTTTTTTTAATTAATTTTTCTTCACCATTTGCCTATATTACTTATTCTTAACCTTCTCTGCAAATTTGGCCGGTTATTGCAAAATAACCCTGTATAATATAGGACCATAAATAACATTAAAAAAAGAACATAAAGCTAATTGAGAGCTTCTTCCTTTTTTAAAGTTGGCTAAAAAGAAGAACATGACCTTGTACTGCAATGTAAATTTATATATTATGAAATCGACGGTTTTACAAGGAAAAATGATCGCAAAGCAATCGTATATGGTAGCGCCACGAGCAGAAACCAGCTTGAGAATATCTCTATGTGTAAGTAAACGGAGCCAAGTTGATACTATAATATGTCTGAAGCACGAATGGACCGGAGTAAGACCACGCTTTCACAGAATATCAGCATGAAACAACAGAATAATGTTGTGTTTGTATGGTGTGTAGGAGGCAGGTGACCCTATTAACTGAAAACGAGGCATTCCATCTTAGTGCTCAGGGACGTGAACGCATCTGCATTTTTATTCTTTATTTAGTATAGATGTAGACGTCTATGAGCCGCAAAAGCCACTTACCATCAGGTGGACTGTGTGCTCTTTGTCACCGTTATAGTATTTAAAAAGCCTTATACTCAAGCTGTAGTTGCAGCTTCAAAATTTTAAGGGTTCAAACAGGCGTGCAATAAGTCACTTCGCTACGCTTAAGTCAAATAGATTAAGAATTGAATAGTACTGACAACGTGATCTTTTCTGTCGCAATATTATAATCGCACGATTGGAATCACGGAATTTACTGGAGCGGGTTGTTTTATCAAACTACTTTGTGGTTTTGAAACATTTATTGATTTGCATTTACAGAGTTACAGCTATGTATTATAATATTTGTTATTAGAAATTTGTGAACTCAAGTCGTTGCGGTTACTGCAATTAATCTATTCGAAGTAAGAATTATGTTATTGACTAGCGGTTAACCGCGACTTTGTCCGCGTAGAACTTTAACACGGAAAATCCGCCTGTTTAAATTATTTATATGAATGATTAAAGAGATAAAAGGATTAATTATTACTATATATATTATATTTATTAATTAATCACATAATAAACGGAGAATAAATATAACAATTGTACGACCACAGACTATAATGGCTAATCTGTACTTATAACACCAGCAATTCTATTATATTCTTTGGTTTACTGGGACAACGTTTGGTCAAGAAATATCCTATAACACTCATAGTTCTGTAGGAAATTGGTGTTGACAGAAAATAAAAATAAAATATTTGTACCAAAACTGTAAATAATTGAACATAAAGTGTAAAATAGCTTTTCGTGTAAAATTGCAAACTAAAAAGTTTTGTTCGAAACTCTTTTTATATCCACTGAGATAATCATTAAAATCGAAATGATTTCTTATACTTACGCGAACACTACACATTGAATAAAACTATTTTTTACGGATTTTATCGCGTTTAATTTTATATTAATAAAATTAAACGCGATAAAATATATAATATATAGTTTAATTTTATATTAATTTTATTTAAAAATTAATATTCAAAAAACTGAAGGTAGCCGGGCTAACTATGACATTAGGACGTCAAACACCTCAGTCCCCCCCGTGACCATGGGTGCTGTAAAGCACCCGAAACGTCGGGAATCAAAATTAGTAAAATTAAACGCGATAAAATCCGTAAAAAATAGTTTTACGAGTATTCAATCATTAAAATCGGTTTATTTTATCAGTTTTTTAAAACAAATCTCTCCATTTTTTCGGATATAATATAGCGTAGATGAATCCTGACATTATAAGACACCCTGGCAAGATTTACATTATTTAACTAGCCTTTTACCCGCGGTTTTGCTCGCGCTGGCTTCAATTTAGAAACATCATCACCGATTCGTGCCAAAATTAAAAAATAGATAATTTGTAGAGTCACCTCAGTGTCTATGTCTGTCTCACAGGAATTTTCTCGAAGAAATTTGACGTAGGTAATAAAAATTTGGCATAGTTATGCTATTACTCTCAGCAGAGTGTAATTGTGTTCGGTGGTTATGCTACATGAATGTAGAAGTGATCTTTTCAGAATTGCGTTATATAATATATCCTTGTAAAGGGTAAATTATTTTGCAATCAGTATTGCATCATTTAATTTTTAGTCTTTACTCTTTACATTTACTTAACATTTAAATTAATTTAGTTTCGATAAAATAATGTTGAGTTCATGGTCATTTTTTAACTGACGAAATAATGTTTATTGGGTATATTCAATTTCGGGTATTTTTTACGTTTGAGTATACTTAAAAATTTCATAAATGTAGTTTTTTTTACGGTGAACGTGAGAATAACTACGTTCATGAACGTGAGTACGTTACATCTCTTACATTCGCCGTACAGTGGCGTCGCAAGAGGATCCATTTTCCTAAATCGCCCCGTGTGTGTCTTTAGGGACGAGAGAGGAAATCTGAAACAGGGGATGGGCAACAGCATCTTCCTGATAACGGCTGAATAAAATAAAAAACTGTGTTTCGCAGTCTGCCTGCCAAGCGTGGCAACTACGGCAAATATCTAGCCTATGAGGCAATCTAGAGGTGAAGCCTATGTTCAGCAATGGACTTATGATAAACTGCAAAGATAACAGAGGTGAGTTCCACTCATCTTTCCTACCGTTAATAATTGCGGTAGAATGAAAACAAAAATGTAAATTTGCGAAAATATGAATAAAAATATGAATAATATGAATAAAAATTGCGTAATAGCTCCATTAAAGTAAAAATTAGAAGCCTACATACATCCTACTACTGGGCACAGGTCGCAGAGGGTTTTCCGGTGGGAAAGAGTTTGCCGTGGGGTGACCGACTTCACATTGGAAAATATTTTAAATAATTTTTAACTACTCTGACATCCATCATTACAATTTTTTCCTTCCCCGCCAAGACCGTAGCAAATTGACAATTCGAATAGCAATTAAAATTTAAGTAGTGTCAGCGAGGTTCGAATTTGTGTTGCTTACGTACATACTTTGAATTTACGCTTGTATCGGTTCGATCACCGGATTTGACAAGTGATTTTTAAAATTCTATCAGTACAATTCTAGTCATGGTTCAAATAAAAATAAACCTGTATTTAACACAAAGCAAACCGTTTGGAATGCATGAAATATTGACAAGAAAAGGGTGAAGTCCCGCCGACTGCCTGGTTGTCCGATAGTGTAAAGAGGAGGGAGGAAATATAGCATGTAACTCCTGCGCAAGCTCTCCGAAATGCATCATACAGAATACCGAGAAGCTGGCTACTCTTCACCTGTGCTAGAGACTGAAGAGATTGGCTTAAAAAAATAAAGGTCACCAATAAGTCTTAGGACGTATCACCACTGAATCCAACGCTGCTAGGTGCCAATTTGCAGCACCAGCACATATGTGACAGCATTACTCCACGCACGACTTTATCACTTACCTACTTACTTATTATTAATTTATTTAGAAGTAAGTAGATGACGTTATTATTCTGTTAAACTATGAAAGCCAATACTGTAAAGGTAAATGTACAAAACCTCTTTATTTATTTATGAGGATAATAATAATTTTACAATAACAGATCATGTTTAATTAGTTTATATAATAGTAATTAAACTAAAAATCATGTCAATTTTCATATTATTGATAGATGTCACTATTATCTATTTAAATTATCACTATTCTCTATCTATTAAAATGAAATAGCGAAAAAACCAAATAATGAAAGTTTAATTCCTAATTTTTGAAGTGTTTTATAATAATTATTATTTAAACATATTAAAAGTTCATCATCATCATTACAGCCCTTCACAAGTCCACTGCTGAACATAGGCCTCCCCCAAAGAATACCACAAATCACGGTCCTGAGCCACCTCCCAACTAGCACGATAGCGTTAAAACAACCTGTATATCATTCGTATATTGGATCCATTCGAGTATCAAAGTGTTAAGAATACCTGTAGCAGCGGTGTTATAGAGTGCCCTAACTCACTTATAACCACGAAAGAGGCCCACGATTTTACAGGTAAAGGTTATAGAAAGCCTGTAGAGCAATGGTATAAAGGTGTTAAAGTACCTACATAAGAGTGTTTATTCATCCTCAGATACAACTTCAACCGGTATTACTGTGGTTGTAGATGGGTTAGTTAACACTATGGGTCATAGAAAAACGTCGGCTAAGAATAATTTATCACTCAAAACTTCATTAGACCAATTAAAAATAGTTGTTTGACACTTTGACGCGTAATACTTATCTAAAATAGTCTCAAGTCTCGTTTGAGAAATCCTATAAACGAAATAATAAAATTGTGACAACAAAGAACAGCTTACTGAATGGCGAGACATAATTGACAGAGGAGTTAGTTATAATAAATTCAAGTTATTTTAGTTTGTGAAGTGAAAACAATCTGCCATTGTGATTTTACGGTAAGTGTATACCATGTTTCCCATCTCAATTTTAACGCGCTCAGGATTTATTAGAGATTTCAAATAAAAGTTATGAAGAATAAAATAGACATCTCAAATTTGTATTATTTTTATTCTGCCTGGCCAGTGGCATGTTAAATTAAGTGGCATCAATGGAATAACAAAATGAACAAAAATAGTGAAGTATTTTGTTGTCAAATATTGAATAACCCAGTCATCAATTTATAGGTTAGTTTACCAAAACAATGGCGAACTCGCTTAAAGCTTTAGGTCTTCACTTAAGTTATCTATTACACATTTTGCGATACAACATCTTTACTCAAGAATATTGTGCAGTCTTTAGTATACTTAAGAGTGCAATAATAGACTTAAATAATTACACTTACTATAGCCAAGGTAATACAACCGGTTAAACATTTTACGAACTGACTGGATTAGGTTCTTCAACAAAATAATCGAAACCTGCAAGTATTAAAATTCACAAAAATCAATGTTTTGGTATACTAAAACTAGTGAATGGTTTATATTGTTTGTAGTGTGTCTTTTATTAGTTCTGGTTGTATATACACATCATAACAAACAAATTTTCCTAAGAAACATTTATCTTAAAGGATTGTCCAGGTTTCTATAAGTTACTCATTACAATCGTAATTTTTCCTCAGTTTCTTTAAGGAGAGAGGAGTTCAGTTTTTAAGGAGAAAATAGAAAATAGAAATAGTTCCTTACTCGCAAAATAAGTCAGTCACTCAGTCTTACACAGTCAACGGGTGAAGACGGACATCAATGCGTCAGCGGTTCGAGCAGTGTCTCTGATCATCTCACTTTGATACCCGAAAATAAAACGCATACAAGGTCAGTCATTCAATAAGATTCATTATTTATTTTAACATAATGTAACATTATATAATGTTAGGCTATAGGTAGATTATGTACAAAAACACTATTGGGACAACATTTTTGTTTTAACTACCGAGACTTCATCCATATGACAAATGTGACTTCGGTAAATCCAGTAATACCTAATAGTTGTTAAGTTTCTAAGGGTAGGTAGAACTACGTACAATGTTATGATTTTTTAATCGCCGATACAATGTCACTTGTAGCTTCGTAATTTGGGACATTTTGTTATACCTTGAGTAACAACGTATATATGTGTTATGTATGTTTTCCGTTGTCTGAATTTGTGTACTAAGTTGTTATTAATATTGTTTCAGCATGCCGTTCAAAGTTGTTCAAACATTGGAGGAAAGAAATATAAATTATTTACTGTTCCTCTGGTTGGGAATCTAACAATATTCTCAGATACCCAAATAAATGCATATCAAAGTATTTAAAAGATGAAAATTCAACTCCAACGCTAGACTGGGACGTAATAAAATGTAGTAAAACGGACCGATGTATTAAGCTTCGAAAACGGATAAAGCTTGTATCTGAAATGCTGAAGCACAGTGATACGGAGGACGAAGTCGATAATTATACGCAGCGGCGACGTCCACAAAACAAATCTTTAAATCTGAAATCTAAATGGCACAAGATATGGTAAGAACTACAAATTAAATGAAGGTCATGACTTTAGCAGCCTATAAAGAATGAATAAATGTTTTTTTAAAGATTTAGTCTATTTATTTTTAAATTCTTTGTCAAGTCTTGTTTAATAAAATTTTACCAGCTCTTTTTTGTTTCAGATGGGCAATGTCACCCGCTGACTTGCCGATTGAGATAAACTATAACGTAGTTTATACCGAAGAGATTCAAGCAAAGTCAACAAATACATCTCAAGTCTTTCCAAATGATACTACACCTTTAGTACAGGATTCAGTAAGCTTTGACATCAGTAAAATGTTTGAGAACCAAAAACAAATATTAGATAACCAAGCAATTATTGTAAGCCAAATTCATCAAAATCGACAGCAGCAACTGGATAATAACACGGCAATTATCGCCCAGATTCAGTCTCTAAACAATGTGCAAAATAGTTTCATTCAAAAGGTGTCTGCTTTGTCTGTGCAACTGGAAGACGCAGTTTTTCAAATAACTTCATCATATAATCAAGATGTGTAAACTTTGAATGGCAGCAAAGGCCAAGTTGAAAATATTCCAATATATGAAAAGCCAGTCGACAGCGCTCAGGATTTAGATGAACTCGAAAAACAGTTATCGGACCCAAACAATAGAGACCGTTTGAAAAATAGATATTCTATACTTTGTTCTGGAGGTAAAGCTATAGATTGTGCTTATATGCTTGTTGATGTTATGTTTACAAGGAAATTTATTTGTGAGTGCTCATGGAGTGGGGGTAGCAGAGGTGAAGATTTGAAAATTCCTTTAAAAGGTTATAAACATGTTTTGTCATTTTTCTGGAATATGGTGCACTATTGGGATCAGGCATATTCTTTAAAAGATAATGAATTATTTTTCAAAACGATTTTGAAAAATGCCAAAAAAAGGAAAATTGCAAAACTTGAAAGAGCTTCAACGTCAAGGCAACGTTCGAAACCCAAAAATAATTTGAAACGTATGAAGTTTTCAGAAGAAAATGAGACAAATGTAGCTTCTGATAATGGTGAAAGTGAGAATGAGATAAACAAGGAAGAAAACACGATAGATAAGAATATATCGTGTTTAATAATAATAAAGAAAGAAATGATTCAGTAGAAGAAAACACAAAGGAAAATAAAGAAGACGATGCAATTAAAAATATCTCAAAAGACATCGTCAATTATAATAGTAATGTTACAGTTAGAAAGGAGACAAGTATCTGAAACTGAAGGAAAGAAATCGCTGCATTAATAATTTATAAATATATAATTAAAGGCATATCAATTATATTTGTGACACTCGCTGTATAATTTTCATTCCCATTTGGTTTGATAATCTAAAAACTATGTAAAGATCAAAGTTATTAGAGTATTCTTTTTATCAATTTTTATTTTGTTGTATATGAGACTGTAATTCGAGATCGAGACTGATTGAAATAGTTACCAGACATTACCGAATTATTAAAAATATTTTTATAGGTTAACATTTCTTATGTACATCACGTTATATCATACCTATAGGTGAAAAATATACCTACTAATACGTAAGGCCGTATTATCTCAAAAATTACTTTATCAATTACAACATAAATTGTAATAGTTACCATAGTTAGTTTAGGTATACGCATTTGTTTTGTTACTATAATAACAATTTACAATGTTTAGCAATCTATGCTAAAAGAAATTTTTAATATTATAATGGATAAATAATATTTTCTTCATTGAATTTTCATAATTCACATACAGAACATTTATTTGTGAAAATATTGTGAAAGTAAACATATTTTATGTTTCTAAAAAAACATATTTGTACAACAATTTTTCTTAAATTTTTACTGTTTTAATAAAGAAATTTTCAAATTAAAGTTTTCTTATCATTTGAGTAAGTGGCTACAGCGTATGTAATAATGGTAGAAAGTATATTATATCTCTATGACTAATACAAACTAATTTGCATTTAATTTCATTTAGATTTATTACTTTAACATCATCAGAGACAACATAAGGTTCTTTTACTTTATACATACTTAAAAACGATGACTTAATCGGTATGTCAAATATGACATCTTTGTTCAAAATTTTTTTACCACTTATGGTAACCTTTTTTTCACTACCAGACAAGTCCTTTAATTCAAATATATCTTCATTGTGAGTCATAAAATATTTATCTTCTGGCTTTAAAAAAAGGACAAAGTTTTTGAAGTGAATTTTACGATTATTTTTACTAGTTGTCAAATAGGGTACATTACTCGTGGTTTTTACTGTCATCAAATGATTAATTGTACTTATCTCACAAATTCTCTTAGCAATTTGTGCCAGAGGTTTGTCACCCTGTCTTAACATTCTCTTGATTAAATATAATTGATTCTCAAATGGATACGCATCGAAGTTGTGAAGAGGGCCAAATTTTTGAACTTCGTCCACAATATGGAGTAAATTATGCACATTACTGGTGATATAATGAGAACCATAGAAATATTTATACTGATCCACAAAATGTTTCAACATTTCTCTGGCAAGTGGTAGTAAATTTGTGTAACATTTATTGGAACATATCGTAATAGAGCAAAATATACTCAGAAAGTGTTCAACAACATCAACACGAAGGATATCAGGCAATATGATAACGCTCAAATAATAAAAAAAAATCTAAATTCACTTGCCTTCCAATAAGCGAGACAATCTATACTTCTTACTGCCCGGTGGATCTCAGACGGTAATTTACAGTTTTTAAAAATACCTCTAGGTTTTCAATATCGCGCACACAGCTTAGTCATATATGTTCCAAAATTGCCGTCTCACACCCAATAAGCAGCTTCTTCATTATACCCAGATCTATGAGGTGCAAAGAATCCGCTACTGGAAAATCTTCACCATATCGATTGGCAGTGTAAAGGAGAATCTATTTTATGATGACCTCCGGAAATTTTGGCTCTGAAATTTTCATCTGTTCTTGGAGAATCTTCCTTAGTAGAAAAACTATAGTATGAGATGTGCGAATATTCTCCAACCGTCGTACACTTTAAACATCCATGTCTTCCGTTAAAATTACATACACCTAAAAAGTATGTCACACATTTAGCCAATACAAATAACTTCAAAAATTAGCCTAACTAATTTAGTCACTACATATAAGCGTTAAAGCAATGATTAAAGACTGAATACAGAACATCACAAAATTTGAATAAAACTATTCGTAAAATAATAATAATAACTAGTAAAATTGACTATATATATAGTAATTTAATTCTATGTCTATCACGATTATAAGAATAATGTTAAAGTTTCAATATGGCCATAAATTAAAAATATTGTGATGTTTACCTTTAATGAATGCCCTTGCTGGAGAATCGCAAACAAAACATTTGATTTTATAGAAACAAGTTTTCATTTATAATTATTCCATTACTAAGTAATGATTTCATCTCAGTTACAAAATTCTAAATATTGTTCTAATATTTTTGGTTTGCCTGTACCAGTACATTCCAATTGTGAATATATTCCCTGTGCATTGGCTAATATTGGCCAAAACTCCTTTTTGGCACCTAAATATTGGTAGACCGTCAAAATTAAAGCTTAAATGAATGCTACTGGGAATGGGCGTGAAATCCTTGTAATTTCATTAAGGGTTCAATTATACCATGATGCCAATATTGTCCTTCAATATTTTTAATGCAAATTTCTTTTGGAGTACGCAAAACAGTTCGTGGATCTTTCGAAGTAATAATGTAGTAATAACGTAGCCTTCATTCAAAATCAACAGCAACTGTTTTAAAGCAGTTTTGTAATATTGTTTTCTACAGACCACGTTTTTAATTGTTTAGTTAGTGTAGTAATTTTTCAATATCACTAGATTTTCTTCCTCTTCTTCTTCATCTTCTGACTCACCAGTGGTATGTAATCGAAAAATTAAGATTTACCGGCTTTTTCTTGTTCTTGTTCTACAGAACCCTGTTGTGCTCCACTGAACTTGACCAAACTTACTCGTATTATTACGATTTATATTTTCACTTTGTAGCGAATCTTCTTTATTTTCCGTAATAACTGGAACACCAAAATCTAATCGGATATCATCACAACCACGTGATTTGTTTGTGTCATTCGTTCCATTATTAAGTGAATCAAAAAAATACGGCATTCCTGCTTAATCCTTTTCACTGCACCTGTTTTTTTTTTACTCCAAGTTTGTAATCGTTTCATTTAATGTAACTTAATAATACTCGGTAGAAGAATTTCTTCAGTTCGTAATAAGGTTGTTTTTAAATAATTAAAACAATTCGCAACTTTACAAAGACTTTTCTTTTGAGTATTAATATCCATACATGTCTTGTATAACACCATTACTTTTACAATGTCTTTAAAGTGTATCTGCCTAACACAATAAGCATTAGTAAAATTAAACTTATAGCTTAAAACTACATAAATGAGTTGTTCAACACTTTTAGTATCTTGTGTTAGTACACTCTTGACAAACTCTCTTTTACAACCCATGTCTGCACCTATAGTCAATATAATACCTAAAGACATATAAGACACTTCACGGTAACAACTAAACAACAATAAGTGTTAACGAGAGTCAGCGAGCACTGTTGTATAGATTTAGGTGCTACAAACAGGTCAAAGCTACAACATCTTAACTATACTTGCTGTGATTAGCACTATTCTAACTCTTAAAGCAATCTAACATCGTTCATTAAAGTTCTAGAACCACTGTTGGAGCTAAATTTATTTTTTAACTCCTATATATCTTTTTTAGTTAGAATTGAGATAATTATTACTCAGTTAAACAGATTAAAGTTATATTAAAACCTGTAACTGACACCAAAATGTTAGTTGGGCTGCATCCATTGACTTCCTGCATCTCTTACCAGTACTTTATTCCATCTAGTTGGGGCCATCCTTTGTTTACCGGTTCGGGACGTTTCGGGGATATAACGTCACCCTGTCTTACACCTCCCTGCAATTGAAATTTTTCTTATTCTGGTTTTTTACTCGGATAGCCATCGTAGCCCTACTGTACAAACACTTCAGCACTTCGATACACCGACAGTCAACTTGGCACCGCTGAAGGGACTGCAGCACCGCCTGAATATCGACGGAATCAAAGGCTTTCTCATAGTCCACATACGCAAGTCAAAGTAGCAGAGTGTATTCTTCGGCATTTTGTACAATTTGCCGAAGGACATGTATGTGGTCTATGGTGCTAAAGCCTTTTCGAAAACTGGCTCGTTCGATAGGCTGGAAGTCGTCGAATCTGTGTGTGAGACAATTCGTAATGACTCTCAAAAACAGCACGTAGACGCGGGTCAGAAGGTAAACCGTCTGTAGTTCTTTAAGAGAGCGTTGTCACCTTTCGTGAAGAACAAGACCAACGCTTCTTTTACATTCACTTCTGCTCCACGCTTCCGGAGTAGTACAACCATGGAGCACGGAATTAAAGAGCTTCTGAAGGTCTTCAAATACTGGTTTTCCACCTGCTTTCAGAAACTCCGATGTAATTCTACTCTCGCCCGGAGCCTTGCCGTTTTTAAGGTACTGGAGAGCCAAAGTGTCGGATAAGACTTGCTCTTGGATAATTTTATTTATAGAACGAGATTCTTCTCTTATTGAATCGTTACTCACACTTGCGTGTGGCTCCAACGATGACGTGTACAGCTGCCCATAGAACCTTTCGATCTTACTCAAAATCTCAGGTGTCCCTGAAACGATGCTGCTACACTCGGTCTTCAGCTTTGACAGTTGGCTCTGTCCTAGTTCTGCTCGATTGTTTCTTCAATACGAGCTGTATTAAAGTTGCATAAGTCGCGCCACATGCATTTGAGATCTGTCTGTTCAGTTGCCTGTATGCCTGTCAAATCTGCTGAAGACTACATCTTCATTTCCCGTCTACCAGCCATAAAATTAAGAGCATGAACGGAGAGTTTTTGTGTTTTTCTGTGACGGGTCTTGCAGAACTTAGCTCCTACCGCATGGACAGTTTCCACGAGCTTCTCATTCATATCGTCTACTGCTTTGCCGTCTTCTAGGCACTGAAAACGATTTTGTAACTCGAGCTGAAAGTTTTCGTTCTGGCTTTTGATTAGAGCACAAGGGGGACTGAGCGTTGACTTCATTATACGTGACCTCTCCAACTTAACCTTTTTCAGTGTGCCTCTCACATTTCGGTAATCGCTGCCAGTTTTCACCCTCGCGATCACTGAGACATCACTGAATAGTTGCCATCTAGTCGTCATAATGAAGTCAATCTCATTTTTTGACGAACAGTGTGGGCTCGACCAGGTACACTTTCTGTGGGGCTGCTTCTGAAATAAAGAGTTCATCATAAAGAGTCCCTATTTCTCCATGAAGTCGGCCAGCTGCTGGCCCCTTGGGTTCCGTTGCCGAATCTCAAACTTCTACCTTCAACTCACCGTTCTCTCTTGTGCCTAGTTTTGCGTTGAAGTCTCCCATTAACACTGCATAGTGAGATTTGGAGGAATACATGGCTCTAGAGATATCCTCATATATTTCCTTCACCTCCTCATCGGGATGTGCCGAGGTTGGTGCGTAAACTTGTATGACCTTCAATAAATTCCGTTTGGTGATTCTGAGTATAACGTACGCAACCCTCATCGACCCACTCCCAATCTTTACAACGTTATTAACGAGAGACTTGTGGTCGACAAATCCGATACCTCCTAGGGAGAGATTGTCGCCCTCCCGTTGGTAGAAGAAGTTGCCGGATTCGAAGATTACCGCGTCGACCCCCCTCTCTTCAGACCTCAAATAATCCTATAATATCCCAGCGCAACTTGTCTATCTCTTCTTCTAGCTCCAGGATCTTCTCGTCAGTCCTCAGGTTGCGTGCGTTATATGTTGCCAGGTCGAGTCGTCTTAGATGGCAACCGAACCTCCACCAGAGATGCTTAGCACCCCCTGCCCTGCCGTTACCATGGTCGCCACCATAGCCAGGAATAGCGAGGCTACCTGGGACTGGGGGCCGTCTCTGTATAACTCTCGCCATGGGGGGTATATTCCATAGTTGCCCCGCTTGGAGAGTGGGTTGGCAACCACAGTTTTATTATTGTTATTTGCTATTATCAGGAAAATGCTGCTGCCTATCTTCTGCCTCAGTCTCCTTTTATCACCTTTTACGACACCTACGGGAAGATATGGGGTAATGGATATTCTTACCCAACACTAGACGGGTACAGTTAATATTAGTAGTTTCTATTATTTAATTTATTTTAGTTATATTGCCAGCGTAGTTTCAAATTATTACACAACATTTAATAAAGTAATTTTTTTTATAGGATTAGAGTGACAAATGAGCACACAGTCCACCTGATGTTGAGCACACAGTCCACCAATTTTTTGGTTGCTGTGGCCCATAGACATCTACATCTATCTTCAATTACAAATCAAAATGCAGATGCGTTGTCACTCGTGAGGACTAAAATGGAATGCCTCCTTTCCAGTAAAAAGGGTCTCCGGCGTTAATCTGCTATTTTACGCTGGTATTCGTGAGAGCGTGGTCCTTCCCCGGTCGAGCCGACCCATTCGAGCTACAACTATACTAATATATATAATATAGCTCAGCATGGCTCTACCACGTATTAATTATTTTTAATTTATTTAAAATATGGTATACATTTAAAAGAACACTACATTATCCCTTTTTAACAAATGGAATCGTTAATATCCAATTTAAAAATAAACTTCTGAATGAAGAAAAAAATATAACCTTCCTTTTTTGAAGTTCCGTGATCGGATAAAAGTAGCTTATAAGTTGCCTCGGGTCACCAACCACTTGCATACTAAATTTCATGGAAATCTGTCTATTAGTTTTTGCGTGAATCGTGAATACACACACAGACAGACAGACATACAGTCAGACTGACAAAAATTCTAAAAACCACTAATTTCGCTTCTGTATTCTTTATATAGCCCCCTGGACTGGTTTCTTTTTTCAGGAAATATTAGAATTACAAACACGACTTTTCTACTAATTTATTATCTACAGATGTACATATTATATATATATATATATATATATATATATATATATATATATACATTCAAATAAATAACTACATATGGGAGTTTAAAATTGAATTTCAAATACTTATTAAACAATAAATATGAATATATTTTATTACACCGCAAGCAAATGGTATGAATATGGTGATTAACCAACGCTTAATATTGCGTTACCTATGCATATCTGCAAGCTTAATAAACCTACATTTCAGATACTATATCTTCTAATAAAATTAAATAGCAATTGAATCATTAACTATTTCTCATTAAGTTAAGGCGGACTCTGGCATAATATGTATAGCATGTGAAATACCTAATTTTGATCTCGTATATTGGTATTATTCTTAGCACGCTTTTAATAGCTTGACGTTGAATGTATGTGTATATATGTATGTAGTGAAAGTTTATAATTTTTTATTCGTGGTAGAGCCATACTGCAGCTATATCATGGTTGTAGCACGAGTGGGTCGACTTGACCGGGGAAGGACCACGCTCTCACAGAATACCAGCATAATATAGCAGCACAGTGCTGCTGTGTTTCGTATGGTGAGTGACCAGAGTAGAGAATTAAAAACCATTTTCACTGGAAACAAGGCATTCCATCTTGGTCCTCAGGGGTGACAACACATATGCATTTAGATTTTTAATCGAGAATAGATGTAGATGTCTATGGGTCACAGCACCCACTTACCATCGGGTGGACTGTGTGCTCGTTTGTCACCCTTATTCTATAAAAAAATCAGTTTTACCCAATTATTACGGATGTCTATTCTGAAATGTTGCAGATGTATTAAGAACCGATGACAATACAATAATTTCATAACTATAAAGTACTTCTCAATTCCCAGTAGGATTATCCCAGATTATGATCTATGCGTGTTGTAAAATTTTTTTCAAACACACATTTTATTCGACGAAAGACGAAAAAATCAAAAGGGAACCAAACCCACAGCATTTAGGATAACTGGAACTGACATTGTAAAAGTTTCCCGGGTCATGATTTATTTAAAAAAGTGTTGTAATTAAAGTAGGAGCAGCGTTAATTAATTAATGTCAAGTTGAGAGAGAAAATTGCCTGTAAAATCTCAGATAGACAGTAGGTTACATCAGTGGAACCAATCCTTAAAACAGATGTAAAATTAGTTGGCGTTAAAGGCGATTGTGGATCTATCTTCATTGCGATTCTGGAAGATGCTCCCTAAAGTGTCTTCACTCTAACATTTTAGATAGAAATTTCGATAGGCTGTAGTGGTAAGAGATTTCTCTTTACATCATACTAAAGCGCTAATGTTTTAAAAGCACGTATTGTATGGCACGTGATCCATTTAATCAAGCCGTCAGCAATCGTGCGCAACAGTAGAAAATCCACTGGTACTTGGTATAAAGCCCTTTAATCAAAAACTTAAATTGCATTACTTAATTCAATAAGTAACCCGTAAAGTTATCGTTGTTTCTTTTCCTCTTGAACAATGTTGACGAGAAATTGAATTCTGTTTAAAAAAAGAATTGGTTGAATTCATACTTTTTTATTCAGCCCGTAACAATAATCCCGGATATGGACATCTCACGTTATTTGAGAGGATTTTCCATATTTACGATTGGCGTGTTGGCGATCCATAGCAACACTAGACTATTTCTGTTCTTCGTGGCCGGTAACGGTATTTCTAGTATGGAATATTTGCTATAGTCCGCCGTCTATCGAAAGCCAAAAATTCTTACTAGCATTTCTTATAATCGCCTATTATGATACCCACGGGACGGTGATGAAAGCCCACAACCATCTTTCATTATTCATTCTTCATCATTATCATCAATACAGCCTATCACCTGCTGACCATAAACAAGGAATGCCACAAATCACGGTCCTCTGCTACCTGCATGCGCCATATTAATTACGCATGGAACAGACCTGGAACTTTATATTTGAAGGACTTTGCTAACTTTAATGAAAAATACAATTTTAAAGCTAAATATTTCGCTAACAGTTTTTGAAATACCTGTCAAACGATACCCCACACGGTGGAATAGACGGGTAAAAAAAATTATCCTCCATTTACCTGTATGGGAGTTCCCCAAAATAAAAATGTTTTTTAAGATTTTATTTCACAGATTTGTGGGCGTGATTAATATCTATAACTGTGCCAAATTTCAGATTTGTAGCACCTAGGGACTCTGAGTAAAACCGCAGACGGACGGACGGACGGACGGACATGGCGAAACTAAAAGGGCTCCTTGTTGTTTAACTACGGAACCCAAAAAACGGAACTTTTGAAAGCTGACCTGAGCGTTCTTCAAACTGGTCTCGTGTTAAAGCCCACTGTACCATACAAGTGAGTGAGTGTTTTTCGTCTGGATGTTTTGTAACTATTTCCTTCTTGCAACCCCGAGTAGGTATAGCTCTTACCGATCCTATCTGAGCGACTTTGCCCTTATGGAGTAATTGCCACAAATATAACTAAATCTCTTCATATCTAACATCTGAGGGCGCAACACAGTTAACGCAACATATTTATAACTTCCTGCACTTTCAAATAACTATGCGACCACTTGCATCGGGCGGCTGCCCGCGGTCGAATTACGTCAGGATCAACAATGGGTCAATTTCCAATGATTGGCAACGAAATTACATAAAGAAATATCCCCTCGTACAATTGCACAAATTACATTACAAGTGAACTGTTATCGTGTCGGTGTAAGAAAGTTGCGTCAAGTCAATAAAGGCTCCAATTTTTTCCAGTCGCTTCACAAATGCACGTTTATGCTCGAGTGATGCAATTAATAAATAATAACGTCCTCCGGATCAAATTTCGGTCATGGCGGCCAGTCTCGACGGAGACTATCTGCGGAAGACAGGATTATAGTGCCGTAATCCTATCCTGCGCATACACTCACGCGCATGCATAGGTGCACTCTCTATTCCCTCACTTTCATAGTCCTACGGGACGGTAATCTGACAAGAGAGAGATCAAGCACAGGACCAACAGCTTTACGTGATTTCCGAGGCACGGGGGTGAAACACGCCACCTTCCTGACTCCGGGTCTCTACTGAGAATTTCTTTACAGAAAAATCCGATGATTTTGGCCTGACCCGGGATTTGAACCCGGGACCTCATGATCAGCAACCACGTTTACGATCACTAGACCAACGAGGCAGTCAGTGATGCAATTAGTACACTTATTAGATGGCAATATTGCGTTTTATCATTATAATGTCAAATTGCTTTAAATTAATTTAAAAAAAAATTATGCTCGATTTGGAGCATTGACCGAAGTTCTCTCTATTGAACCGTAAGTTAAGTTTTGCATGTTGACATAGTTTTAACTGGATTGCAAGACCCCGTCGTGAATTAATTTCGCAAATCAACAAAAATTCGTAACAGCATCTTTTTAAACTGTATTTCGTTAAATGCACTTGTTTTATCTGCTTAATTTGGCACGACAAATTTGCTCTCAATCTAAAAAATCTTTTCATTGGATTTATAAGGACAAAAAAACGTCCTTTAAAAGATCTGACATTGATAAAATTGATTGCTTATAATAAATTAGTGTTTCTTATTTGCGAAAATGAGTTACAAAAATTACGAAAGATTTTTATTAATTATTTGTGAAACAGCATGATTTTTTGACAGCGTTTCGTGAAACAGAGACTAATGCTGTGTGTCGTATAGTGAGTGTAGAGATTCGGAGGCACTTATTACTGGTAACGAGGCATTCCATCTAAAACTTCAGGGGTGACAACGCATTTGCATTTTGAATTTTAATATAGGATAGATATAGATGTCTACGGGTCGCAGCTCCCACTTATCATCAGGTGGACTATGTGTTCACTGGTCATCCTTTTTCTATAAAAATAAAATAAAATTCTACCTTCTGTAATAGTGGACGCGTACTAACAATTTTTATCGTAAGTCTGTGTAAAGCCTATGAGCTTACTGTAGGTAACTTTTATTGCGAACCTCAAAACAATCCTACTCTCCATAAAGACCAAATATTGTGTATTTGTGTAATTTTTACATTTTTGGAGTTTTGTATATCTATTCAATTAATTTCCACAGAAAACAAAACGATTAACTGATTAATACATATTAAAGGTTATCGTCCGCAAATTACTAAGTGACAGACCAGTAACCACCGTGGGAGTGCTAAGCGTAGCCATATGTCGCAATAGGCTAGTTTCAACACAGTAATCCTGATATAATTGTGTTCTAGAATATGCACGGAGTAACTAATTATATTTTGAAACAAATTTAATTTTTAAGTCGGTATACTTGCAAGATTTTTTTTAATGTCTTCAATATTTGAACGAATCATAAAACTCAAGTAATACGATGTGTTTATTGAAAGATAAAAATTTAAAGTTATATTTAATGGTTTTAACGACATTATGTTTAAAAAATCTACTCATTTAATATTTTAAAATGAAATTTCACAATTTGCAGTTTTTTAATGTTATAAATACTTCCACAATTCAATTCAATGCAAATCATCGAAGATGACTTATTAAAAATTATTCCGATGATACTTGATTATAATGGCGTCAAGTATCGCATTATAGCTATCGAGTCATCTTTAATGGAGTGCAAACTCAACCTTACTTTCTCCGCTTTTTGTTATTTTTGAATTACAATTACTTATTTTCTATAACTTTTACCTTTCTATTAATTTTTATTATCTTTTAACTCGTCTATTCTGTTTTAAATCATTTTGTCACATTTTCTTAGTGTCCATAATATTTGTCTCAATATAAGCTCATTATTTTTAAGCTTCTTACAATGAAGTACTTTACCAGTTAGTTACACACGCAGGGATGTAGGGCAGTGAAAGTTCATTTGACACTTAAAAACGTCTAGATAAGCAGTAATACTTGTACACCTCAGTGTTTTCATGATCTATCTATCTATCATCTATATATAAAACAGACGCGTTTGCTTAAAGTACTTCAATAATTTATAAAAATATAGGTCGAATATAAATAAGTTTATTACTTACTTCAACAACAAATGTCTTAAGTTACAAGCGCATGGAATTTCGAGGGGAAAAATAAGCTTAATTATCATTTTACAATATAATTTTTATGTGTTTTTTTTGTTATTTTTACTATTAGCAGGCCACTGCTGAACAAAAGCCTCTTCCAAGTTGTGACGGTTCTCCTTTTCAAGATCGCCTTACTTGGCATGTGAATTAGCAGTTGCCATAACATATCTCTTACAGCACCTAAAAGTTTACTTCCCGTTCTGTCTATTAGTTTTATCAATTATTAATAATGAAATTATAGCTCATAATTTTATTCATTGATAATTGCCATTTTATCTTTACTAACGGACCCCTTGTTTGTCTCGAAACGTAAACATGATTTTTACGTGTTTACCTTGTCGCTTCGCTTATAACTTTAAGCCAAACGTAGTCGACAAAGCGAACGGTCACCGGCAATCGGCCCGCGACGAATAACCGAGGGAATAAAAGCAGTACCTAGCCCGCCAGCTGATTCAGTTAACCGAAGTTTTAGCCGCGATTCGTGATGTGAACAAACATGATCTCAGTTACAATCCTATTTGTGCTCCAATTTACTTTGTGTTTATCAATTCGTGTACCAATTGAATGGAATGACAATAGTGGAGTGCAAAATAATAATTTCAAAGACAAAAATGAATCCGACATTAAGACATTTAGACCTCAAGTTGTGCATCAAAAACCAATCCCCAAAGAGTACTTTGAATATACAGCGCAGAAACCTCACTTTGCTACTGACATTGCCGCTTTTCATGGTGTAAAGTCTCCTGAGAAATATTATAAGGCTTATCCTGTTAGGCCATATACTGGTGTTACGAAACCGGAGCTGGGAAAGCATAATATTTTTGATAACACCAATCACATGTTTGAACCATATCGGCGGTTTGTCAAGGGCAACGAACATCTAAGCTATGTTACACCGGCTTCAAATAATTTTAATATATTTCACCCATATAAATCTGAGGAACCAGCTCTGAAGGCGATATATCAAGATCCTGTTTTAGATAAAATAAGAAATGATTTAAAGGATAGTAAACATCGTTTGAAAAAATACGAAAACAATGCTGGTGAATCCAATATCGAAAAAAATGAGTATTTAGAAAATCCAGAACAAACTGATCGAAGAATATTTCCTTATAGGTCTTTACCAGCTCAGTTTGAGAATCACAGACCGCAAAGACGACCTGTGTACTATATGCCACCAGCAGTAAATCATCATCGTGAAAATATTTTAAATTACAAAATAAGGCATCCATGGAACCAAAACTATGCCAAAATTTCTCCAATGCATTATCGACCAGTGAAGAATCATTTGCAAAAATTAAGACAACAACACGGCTTAAAATATGACGATGAACATAACGAATATCCCCAAATCGAACTTCCTCAGGCATATGAAGAACAACCGGACGGTTACGATATTTACCAGAAAGGCAAGGAAAGGTTCACCAAATTAAGACATATAATCGACGATTCAATTAATGACGCTGTTAAAGAAAATCGCCCAAGTAATCACCAAAACCTAGAACTTCAAAGTACAGATAATGAAAGTGAAAACATTCAAGACGATTATGAATTTGCACCTGTCAAAAACTACGCACAAGTAAGAAAAACAGAGACAGTAAAGCATCTTCCACATGATGCTGCTTTTCGCGACGCAGATACCTATGATGAATTACAAAATGCACCTCGCTTACGAGAAGCAATAAAAAGCACTAAAGCACAAACAGTTTATTCTGAAGAAGGCTATGAAGATTCCGCATACGATCATGCTGGAGAACAAAAACACGCATCTGATCATGAAGGGCATGGTGGTTATTTAAAAGAAAAAGAGTTAAGTAAAGGTAAATATAAAATACCTACATTCAGTGGAAATTACGAAGATGGAAAAGGATTATCTTATCGCGATAATGTCTTACACGGTGAAAAGTGGAAGAACGTGGCTAATGATGATGAAGAACAAAATGACGAAGAAGATTTTTCTGAAGACGAGAATGAATACATTATTGAAAGTGATATACATGAAGATGCTCCTATCAAAAAATCAATTGATGAAAACGCTAGTTTAGATAATGCCGCTGAAGCTGACTCTCAACATGACTTAAATAAAAGAGAAGCAAATTATAAAGTACCTGAAGTAAATTTAAGTTCAAATTATTTTAACGGTAATGAAGTACAAAAAGTTTCACCAGTAAAATTACAGCCGAAGAAATCGAATGACTTATCAAGTAAATTTCCTTATTACAATAAAAGCTCAATTAACAAAGATTCACCTTTACGTTATGCTGAAAATTTTAAAAATATTCCAAGAAAATCAAAAGGGGGCACTGAGTTTTATGATTCTCGTGCTCAATTGGAATGTCCTGAAGTTGAAGAGAACGTTGATCCTTTACCAGAAAAGTTAAAAAAGAATGGACATCCTGATGAAAATGAAGATGGTGATGATGAAAACTTAAATCCAAACTTAAACCAAAATAGCGATGAAAAACAAAGATTAAAAGGGCTTGGTGACAAAATTGATTGCTTCAAAATTAAGTACTTCGGCGAAAATCCTTTAGATAGCCCATTTTTTTATGAAGACCTTATTTCTAATCCAGAACCATTGACGGTACCTGCCTCTGAAATATTTAAATTATTTGGTCAGCAGAAAAATCTATTATCGGAAGAATCACAAACGAATAATATTACTTTATTATCAAAACTCATAAATGAAACTATATTAAATAAAACCGATACCATTTTACCTTATAAATCAAGCAACCATAATTCCAAAGAAGCTATTAAAATAAATACTACAATAAATCCAAGAAATGAAGCGAGAGATTATAAACAATTAATAATATCAAGAAAAAGACGAGCAACGCCGTTCATTTACGAACCTTATAAAATAATAAGAGACAGCCAAATTCAAGATTCAAAGAAAACAACTACTACAAGTAACATAAGCCCATTAATAAAGCAATTGCAGTCTAGTAGAGTAATAGATAAGGTGACGGTGAATTCAAAAAAAGATTCACCAGTTAAGAGAAACACAGCTAGTCTTCCTTACAAAAATATTGATAGAAAAGATAGGGAAAAGGTTCTTGAAAAACTTGATGAAAATTCTAATTCAACATTTATTAATTTTAACGAAGACTCACGGCAAAGTGAACCAAGATTTGAACTAAGACCCGCTAACCATAAAACTCGTTACATGCCTGTAGAAAACAAAAAGTCAATATCTCTTGAAGCTTATGCAAATCATACATCTAATAAAAACACAGGCAGTGATAAAATTACTGAAAATCTAGAAACAGCGCGTGCCACAAAAAAACAGGCAAATGACCAGTTTCCAAGTAGACCAATCTTTGATGTCACAAAGTACTTACCACAATCTTTTGAAATACAAAAAACGGAAGCGTCCAATAGAGTAAAAACAATTAAAGACATCATGGAACATAAGGCAGTGCCAGAAAAAGGAGGCATTTCTATGTTTTCTGTTTCCCAGGAAGGCGACGAAGGCGATGAAAATTACGAAGAATATGACGAAGAAGACGTTTTACCAATGACAACAACTACAACGAAACCAACTACTAGAAAAAGAATTAGAATTTTAACAACAACCATCAAGCCAGACAATGAAAACAATAAAGATACAATCGATAAACAATCGCCTAAACTAAAATTAGTTACAAGATTCCGGAATCCAGCAAGAAATAATTATAATGCAATCAGAAAACCAAAGCAAGAAAATATCTCAATGCCACTCATTAAAGAATTGGAAGATGACGACGACATAACGATTCCAAAGTACAGGGAAAAGAAAAGGAAAAGTTCTAGAAGAACCTTAGTTACCGATACTAAAACTTATGGACAAGGAAATGATGACATGAAGAAGGATGAAGTCGATGAGCTAATCGGAATTAAACATGATATGGAAGAATATATTCCTCACTATGAAAAAGAAGAAGAAAAACAAGAAGAAAAAGACAAACAAATACAAAAGTATTCTAAAATATCAAAAGATAAAAGTAGTAGTTATGAAAAAGAAGTAAGTAGTGAAAATGAAGATGAGCAATATGAAAAAGATGACGAAAATGGCAGCAGAAATGCAGATGATGATAGTTATGAAGCTGAAGATGATGATGAAGAGGAGGATGAGGATTACTCAGATAGTGAAGATGAAGATGACGTTGACATAACAAATGATAATGATAGCGGCGAAAGGAAAAATATAATAACAACAGAACCAACTAAACGAACTCTTGTAAAGACAACAATTGCTCCTGAAACAACCACTGAAGTACGTAGAAATAGATTAGATATAAAGCCAATCATATCAAAGAAAAAAATTCAAATACACAAAGAACTACCATTGGACAAATCATCTCAAAATACTACCCAATTTAAACAAGACATAAAAGAAATTGAAATAATAAAAAAGTTTCCAGCCAGAAAGTCGGAAATTACACCACAAAAGAATACAGAGGTCTTACAACTATATAAAGATGAAAATTTAGCCAAAGAAGTTAACAATTTTTTTGATGTAGATGTATTCAATAGTGATCTAGATATTAGAAAGGGACCAAGACACGGAGGAAATTATAGGAGTATTAAGCCTCCAGAAAGCCATGATTCTTCAAAAAATGAAAGTTTGCTTCATAATAGCCAGTCACTAAAAGATTCTGATTCGTCACAGAGTAAAACAACAAATCTTACAGATATAACAGCTAATAAATCTGAGAGAAGACGCCTCGGAGGATATACAAAACCAAAAACTACAACCCAACGATCGAGACGAAGTCGAGGTCAATATTACAAATTATTAGAACATAGCAATCAATCAAAACCTGTATTAGCCATTAATATGCATGGCGGCAATTCAAAATTAAATAAAGAACAAATGAGTGAAATTCAAGAAAAAAGAATGAAAAGTTGATTGAACTTAGTGAGGAACACAATGATAGTGATAGTGAAAATCCAACAGGAAATATGCATGGTGGTAACTTTAAAACATATAATAATTTCAGAAATGGCAATCCTATGCATGGGGTAATTATAGAAGTGCTAAAATTACACAGTATGATGACAAAAATACACAACATAATGCTAATCAAAAAGACGATCCTTCGAAGAATATCAGAGGAAAATCGGCAGCGTTACTTGATAGTTTTGTGCGTGCTGTTCCCATATTGACAACTACACCAGCTTATATATTAGATCCTAGCAAAAGAATGTACTATTATGTCGATTCGTAAAAAAACCATTTTCAAATGTGTAATTACAAAGTAATTATTATTTGACAAAAGTGCTATAATAAAAAAAGAAATTGTGCCACTAATCTTTCATTTACGGTTTTGCGAAAGTGGAAGGAATTTGGTCATATTTTCACGGTGTTGAATAATGTTTTCTTAATTAAATGTATAATTTAAGATCACTACGATGATAATCTGTGATAAATATAAAGTTATATTGTGTTATGGCATCATTGAATGTAACTTATAAAGTGTATTTACCAAAATATATAAAATGTATAAAAATATGTAAAATACTGAAGTTTTGTTTTAATGCTAACATTTTTTATATTTGCTATTTATTTATGTATAAAAATTAAAATCTTGTTCATTTTATCCAGACTATTTATACAGTTTAACAACAATGCCATTGATCATTTTCTAATACTATATTAGCAGGTTGCTCCACTTAACGTTCTAATGGTATGATCGTTCGCCTCTTTGTCAATGCAATACTTTCACTTTCGTTAATAGTTTCGAAACAAGTGACTAAAATTTGTGGCTAAGCAACTATATATATAGATGATAACTGATTATTGTTTATATTTAATGTATATAATATTTATTAGCTAAGGAAACTAATTTAAAACAGTTAATTAAATTAATTAAAATGACAAATACATATACAATACACTATTCTGGACACGGGTTTTTATTTTCAACTAAAAAAGGTCTACTATTGATTAATATTGATTTTACTACTACTACGAGTATTGACTTCGCATAAAAATTAAGTAGCATTGGTAGACCGAGCTCGCGTTACTCGTTCATCATAAGATTTTACAATAACCTTTGAGCTGTAAGTGTGCATCAGGTAAACTAACGGATTTCATAATAATAGACTCCATCTCATTTAAAAAAAAAAAACTTTTATTTTTATGTTTTTATTACTTTAATAATGATACTTAACAAATATAAATTAAATAAATAATTTACCATTAACATAATAATTTACATTGCTTCGTAATTTTGGCTTCTTTTAAAAATATAGTAACTAAATTATGTTCGTTAACATTCTTATTTTTTTTCTTCTGTTCCTTCCTAATAAACAGTACTTAGTAATATTATTTCTGTTGTAGTCGGCATACCTATTAATAAACGTTTAAGATTTTTGAGTCGCAGATAGACTGATAGGTTTCCATTCTGATTCAGGAGAGGGCATAAATTCGGAAATATTATCCTCTCTATCAATAGACTCATTGCCTTCTTTATCATCTTCTTCAAAAAATTCAATTATAGGATGATAGTTATAATTAACACGCTTACTATTTGAAATGTTCTCCTCTTTAGGTCTTAAAGTACTAAATTGTTTTTCTGTTGTCACTGCAAACAACTTAGGTGCTATTGTTACTCTAACATTCGTGTTAGGATTCGTTTTTATTGAGTCATAACTCTGAAATACCGGAGGCAGCTCCTCCTCGGTATTTGGGCTATCACTAGAAAATGTACCAAGTGCAGACGTACCGGAAGGTGCTAAATCTTCTTCTCCATTAGATATTTTATTTCTAATTGGCCGACGATTTTGCCTAGAAATGCCTCTTTTAAATAAGTTATCAGTATTTTTGTATTTGCTTAAAACGTCTTTAAAGTATGATAACGAAGATGATCCTGATGGCGTGGGAGGTTCTAAATAGCTTGGTAATGTTGCGGTATTAAAATCTGTTGCTCCGAGAGGATTCCGGGCCGAAGGAGGTTTTCTAACATTTCTTATTGAAGTTCCTTGATTTATGGAATCCGGGAAATAAGAATTTCCGTAGGAATCTTTAAGGCTATGCGGAGACAGATTATTAAGCTCATCGTCATCACTTACATCTGAAAACAATGGGCCTGGTATCGAGTTATGATTATCAATAAATGAAGGGAATGTGTCTAAGGGCTTCTTAAATGGAAAATTATGGGCCTTCGTAACTGCAGGTTTCTGAACTCCGGATTGAACAGCCTCAAATGCCTGATTAGCATGTTCTGGGGATAATTCTTCTCCAGGAAAATGTTCTGACGAAGTTTCATGTATTCTATGACCTAGTGGTGGGAAAGCGACGCTGTATCCTTCAATATGACAGGAGCAGCACGTGGGAACCTACAAATAAAAGAAAACATTACAACAAAGTAGTAAAGTTACTCTAAATATATAGTTTATTTAATATTATGTAACTATAACGATTATAATTTGTTTCAATAAAGATGTAGTGTTTTGAATTAACATTAAGGGTCAGTTCACACCGAGACGCGACGCAACGTGAAGATGCTTGAAGAGGCCAGCGCAGCGCGTTGCCGCAAGACACATCGTGACATCGCGAGGCGCATCGTGAAGTCGGTGGCAGCGCACCGCTTTTGCACGCTGCGCCTACCGACCAAGCGCCGCTGCGTCGTGATGCGCCGTGCTACGCCGCGAGACATCTCGAAGCGCAGGGCATTTTAGAATTATCTCAATAAAATGTGTATCTTTTCGTGGTAAATAAAGTTATATTTTGTTTCACTATCTTAAAAAGAGCGCGCTGCGTCGCGTTGCGTCACGTCTCGGTGTGAGCTGACTCTTATTTGAACATATTTTACCTTAAATATATCCATATGCAACCCGTTTTGCTGATCCCAAGTTAAGAGTCTATGATAGTTATATACTTGTACACATTTAGACTTAAAGTTATCAGTCAAGTAAGTGCACGATTCTTTTGGTTTTCTGAAAAAAAAGAGAAATATTTTAATAGCTATGTACTCTTTACAAAAGTTATGTTAATTTAAAATTTCATATTTATGTGCCGATTGTTACATTGCGGTGGCATTACTCTCAAATTTCTTAAGAAACCTTTACCGACACGATATATTTTTATTACATCAACCTACATAAATTTGTTTGTACCTGTGTGAGCCATCTTAAATGATCAAAACTACATTACAGGTTGGTTAATATTTAAATAATTATGCGGTTATTTCTTTCGATTAGATTTATGCAATACACTAATAGCTCAAGGTCAATTCGACTGTATTCAACATATTTAAAACCCTAGTCAACCAGAAGGTTAGGCATAGACCACGATCCTGACACACCTCTTTCACATCTATATATCTACGCATACATGCTAGTACTTCTTCTTCGTTTTTTTGTTTAACATGCAAAATGATATACTCACAAGCACTTCTCCAATCGCAATGTCTGAGTATGCTCGCCAGTGTTCACGATGTATTTCCACTGCCCTGAAGTGGCCCTTGCTCGCTGCGGTCTTGCGTATTTCACGGTGCTGGGGCACATAAAGCCAGCCTCTCCTGCACTCGCGAAGTCTCTGTTGGCTGTGTCGCCACGCCTGAGGAAGTTATTATCTATAATAGCTGCTGATTGGGGCTATCGAAAACAATTTTGAGCATTGATGTTAAAACGATTCAGTCCCTATTCAAGCGGAAAGTTAATAGATTTAGATTTGTATTACTTACAAATTCTTACCAAATACAGACATTTATTTTACAGTAGTTTTTATACGGTAGATAAAATATGCATTAAATATGTTCAGATTAAAGCCTAATTTAATGCGAACATCGATCTTTTAATTAGTTCAGAATATTAACACTTAAAGTCATTTAATTTAGTAAAATCTTGCTGAATAATTAATTATTATATTGAAAAAATATTTAATCAACTGAAATATATTTCTTTAGCGATAAACTATTTAATTTTATAAATTAACACGATTAAATAATATTTCAGTTTTTAAGAATCTCATGCTCTTGACAAGCTATACACAATGAAATAGCAGCATAACAATCTTTTCTCGGCTCCTACTTACAATCAAAACTGTGCGTATGCAATAAGCTATCAACGGCACCTCCACGATACAAGAAGCAATTCTAGTCTGAGGGTAATAAAGTAGAAAAAAAAAAAACAGAATAAAACAGCTGAGAACTACTGTTAGTCAACTGAATAATTTGCTATATGGTGGCGACGAATTCATTACGTTCCTTGGGTATTAAAAGAAACACTAGGGAGATCACAGTAATCTGCATTTTCTTACAATCTGTAATAGATGGCGGCATACAAATATAATATAGGCTATATAACATATATAAAATACCCAGCAAATATAACAATTATTTTATACCCAGTGCAAGATCGTCAAAACGCCTTTAGTGTTAAAATAAATTTCGTAAATTGTTCATACTATAGAATTGACTTCATTATGAAGACCAGACGACAACTGTTCAGTGATGTCTCAGTGATCGCGAGGGTGAAAACCGGCAGCGATCACCGAATGGTGAGAGGCACACTGAACCTAAACGTTACGTTGGAGAGGTCTCGTTTAATGAAGACGGAAGGACGGAGCGTTGACCCCCTCGTGCTCTAATCCAAAGTCCCGAAACCTTTCAGCTCGAGCTACAAAACCGTTTTCAGTGCCTAGAAGATTGCAATGCAGTGGACGATATGAATGACAAGCTCGTGGAAACTATCCATACGGTCGGAGCTAAGGTTTGCAAGACCCGCCGTACAAGAACACAAAAACTCTCCGATCACACTCTTAATCTCATGGCTGTTAGACGGGAAATGAAGCTGCAGTCTTCAGTAGATTTGACAACATACAGGCAACTGAACAGACAGAACTCCAAATTCATGCGACGGGACTTACGCAACTTTAATACTGCTCGTATTAAAGAAGCGATCGAGCGGAACCAGGGCTCCAAAGTCTTTGCTAGAGATCTGTCTGCTAGAAAGAGCCAACTGTCGAAGCTGAAGACCGAGTGTGGCAGCAGTTCTATGGGCAGTAGTACACATCATCGTTGGAGCCACACGCAAGTGTGAGTAACGATCCAAGAGCAAGTCTTATCCGACACTATTCCGATGATATTCCGGACGTCAGTCTGAGCGAGATTAGAATGGCTCTCCAGCACCTAAAAAACGACAAGGTCCCAGGCGAGGATGGAATTACAGTGGAGCTTCTGAAAGCGAGTGGAAAATCGGTACTTGAAGTCCTTCAGAAGCTCTTTAATTCCGTCCTCCATGGTGGCACTACACCGGAGGCGTGGAGCAGAAGTGCGGTGGTCTTGTTCTTCACGAAAGGCGACAACGCTCTCTTAAAGAACTACAGACCGATTTCACTTCTGAGTCGCATCTACGTGCTGTTTTCGAGAGTTAATACGAATTCAGACTCGAGGACTTCCAGCCTACCGAACAAGCTGGTTTCCAAAAAGGCTTTAGCACCATAGACCACATACATACCCTTCGGAAAATTGTACAGAAGTGCGCGGAGTACAACTTGCCACTATGTCTGGCGTATGTGGACTATGAGAAAGCCTTTGATTCCGTCGAAATTTGGGTGGTGCTGCAGTCCCTTCAGCGGTGCCAAGTTGACTGTCGGTATATCGAAGTGCTGAAGTGTTTGTAGGTACGATGGCTATCCGAGTACAGAACCAGAGTACGAAACCTATCCAACTGCAGAGAGGTGTAAGACAGGGTGACGTTATATCCCTGAAACTCTTCACTGCTGCATTGGAAGACGTTTTCAAGCTTTCAAACTGATAAGGTATTAATATCAACGGCGAGTACATCACTCACCTACGATTCGCCGACGATATAGTCCTTATGGCAGAATGGCTGGAGGACCTAAGTACTATGCTCAATGACCTCAATAGTGCCTCCCAACGGTTAGGTCTTAAGATGAACAGGGACAAAACAATAATCATGTATAACGTCCATGTCACACCTATGCCGGTAGTTGTTGGGAGCACTAAGCTCGAAGTTGTTGACGAGTATGTTTACCTGGGACAAATAGTCCGACTAGGTAAGTCCAACTTCGATCGAGAGGTCAATCGACGGAGGATATTACGGAACATCTTCTCGTCAGGTAGACCTCAAAACTTGAAAACGAGACTGTACAACCAGTGCGTGTTGCCAGTGATGACCTATGGAACTGAGACGTGGTCCTTCACTGCTGGCCGGATGAGGAAGCTAAAGGCCGCTCAACGAGCTATAGAGAGGGCTATGTTCGGAGTTTCTCTGCGCGATAAACTTAGAAATGAGGATATCCGCAATAGAACCAGAGTGACCGACAGATTAGTAAGCTGAAGTGGCAATGGGCCGGCCATATAGCTCGAAGAACCGACAACCAATGGGAAAAAAGGTTCTCGAGTGGCGGACGAAGTGTAGGGCGGCCCCCCACTAGATGGAGTGACGACATGGCAAGACATGCAGGAAGTCGATGGATGCAGGTGGCTCAGGACCGTGCTTTGTGGCATTCCTTGACGGAGGCCTATGTTCAGCAGTGGACTTGTGAATGGCTGTAATGATGATGATGATGATGATAGAAGAGTTCGATGGCAAGCTATTAAATACACAATAAGAAGAATAGCTGAAGCACAAATGGATAGGCTTGATCGGGGAAGGCTCACGCTCGCGCAGAGTACCAGCGTGCAATGGCAGCGAAATGATGCTGCGTACGTATGGTGAGTGTAGAGAACCCTGGTAACAATTTTTTTTATAGGATAAGGGTGACAAACGAGCACACAGTCCACCTGATGGTAAGTGGTTGCTGTGGCCCATAAACATCTACATCTATCCTCGTTTGCGAATCAAAATGCAGATGTGTTGTCAGCCGTGAGGACTAAAATGGGATGCTTCTTTTCCAGTAAAAATGGTCTCCGGTTCTCTACACTCACAATACGAAACACAATAGCATTAAGCTGCTATTTTAAGAGGGTATTCTGTGAGAGCGTTGTACTTCCCCGGTATTTTAATTTTTAATCGATGTTAATTGTAGCTAGTCTAGTCTATCCATTCCATTACTATCAGATGGACTGTATGTTTGTTTATCACCACCGCCATAGTAACCCTAAGAAAACATTGCCAAAACTATGAAATAAAAATACCTGTTGGGTACAAGGTAGTGCTCTGCGGTATATTTTGCCTCCTGTGCTGCGGTAATGCCATCAACAGCTCCTTCTCCTGGGTCTTTGATGTCAGCCAGCAGTGCTCCAGCTGCTTTGTTACGTCTGATTGATTGGATTATAGCTTCCTGTAAATTTAAGAAGAATAACCTTTGTTTTTTTATTACAGCCTATCAAAAGTCTACTGCTGAACATAGGTCTCTCCCAGAGGTTGCCTCATAAGGGGGATTTTGAGTTGTTATCAAGATATTGCTGCCCATCTCCTGTTTAATTTTCTCTCTGTTGCCTGTTACGACACCGACAGCATAATAGGTAGTGATTTCCCTAACACCATCACTATACGGCATATCATCATCATCATCACTATTACAGCTCTTCACAAGTCAACTGCTGAGCATAGGCCTCCTTTAAGGAATGCCACAAAGCACGGTTCTTGGCCACCTGCATCCATCGAGTTCGTGCAGGTCTTACCGGGTCGTCGTTTCATCTAGTTAGGGGCCCCTTGCACTTCGTCTACCGGTATGAAGCTGCCACTTGAAAACCTTTCTTCCCCATCGGTTGTCGGTTCTTCGAGCAAAACGGCACATACTACTGTCACTGGAAATCAGGGCTTCATTCACATCTTAGCATATCGTGAGTGGCAGTCCTATTTGGACCATTTCCCATATAACAATTTTTTAAGGTTAACTATTCGCCTGTTTTATTTACTTTGTACCTATCTGCATTTTTTTTTGTGAAAACGATTTATTTTTCTTTTTAAGTGTATAATTAAGTCTAGTTATAAGCTTACCTATACATAATGTGTTTTTTTGAGTTTTCAGTGTCTATTTGTTAAGGAATGGCCAAATAAATATATGTTTTTTTTTTAAATACTAGTAATGCTATTAAACATTACTAATTATCCCTTAAACCACTTATGGTAAGCATAAAATGCTTGTGTTAGAAGTGGTTCACGACAGTAGTCGAATGGCGGATTCGAACCCACGATCTCTCGAGTTTGCGGTCCATTTTATATTATTCTGCAAATATATATTTATACCGTGTGGTGGTCGCATAAGAGAACCCATCACCCCGTGAGAAGCGATAATGGAAAATATCTCATGGCTTCCGATAGATTTCTGTGTAACCATCTCTTTTACACCAGGCTAAAATAATTTGGCATATCTTATGGTTGCCTTTTACGACACCCACGGGGCAAAATAGAGTGATAGATTGTGGTACAACTCTACCACCGCTACATTAATAATAAGTAACTTACAATAATTAAGGTAGGCTTGTTATTCTATAAAAAAAAAAGTTACGGTGTAAGAAAATCCGCTACCCCATATCATCCCGCGGGTATTTTAAGAGGCGACAAGGGAAGCTGGAACAGGTATTCGAGAGGCAGCGTCTACCTGATTACAGCTGAATAAATAAACTGCGGTTGCCAACCCACTTGCCAAGCGTGGCAACTATGGAAAATATCCTCCCTTCTATGCAATCTATGGGGAAGGCCTATCTATGTTCAGCAGTGGACTGGGCTGTAATGGTAATGGTAATAATGTCCTCCAGACCGAATTTCGATCACGGCGGCCGATCTCAACGGAGACTGGCTATCTGCACAGGACAGGAATATAGTGCACGAGTGAATGCGCAAGCACAGGTGCACTCTCTATTTCTTTACTCTCATAGTCCGATGGGACGGTAATCCGACACGGCCGGAGAGAGACAGAAAGGACCTAAGGTTTTACGTGCTTTCCGAGGCACGAAGGTGAAACACCGCCAATTTCCGGACCGCTACTGAGAATTTAGGACAGAAAAATCCAACAACTGATTTTGGCACAAAAACAGCACAATCATGATCAACAATCTCGTTTACGACCACTAGATCAAAAGACAGTCGAAATGGTAATAATAATTATCAAGATATGAGACAGGGCAAATATCAATGGAACCGGTCAGTTGTCTTTTGCCTTTGTGCCAGCGGCGATAAGCTCTCACTTTCGCCGGATTCTGGATAAAGTATGAGGTTTATGTTACTTTTGCTTTCATTTTAACTTGCGCAAGGCAACCTCTTATCGATGTTAACTATTTGTGGCGTTTTGCTTTTTTTAAATTTTTGTCAGAGCCAAGAATGTCGTGGGTCAAGAACTATCCCGTCTTATTTAATTTGTTTTATTGAATTTTAACAGTGTAGAGGCGGTGTATATCCTTCACCCCTGCCGTGGGTGCTGTAAAAGGAGACAGAGCGAACAAATTAAGAGATGGACAGTAGCTAGTTAGCTAGTAAGACTACTAACTAAATAGCTTAAATTCTAGACAACAATTTTATAAATTATGATATTAACAGTGTTCTTGACCACTAAGACAATAGTTAAATAATTGAATGGTTCAAAAAAGTTTCTGTTTCTTTTTCTGTATAAGAATAAAGTTGTTAAAATATTGGAGCTTTTTACAGGCTTCCTTCGTATGTACATCCCAAAATTTATAATCAGTTTTTGAAGCTCTTGCTGACATCCGATTGAGCTAAATTATGGCATATTTAAGTAATTACGATCACAATGCAATAATATGGTACCATGGCACTCATCTGATAATTAACCAGGATGCTGGCCCTAGCAACGACTATAAAAGCTTGTTTCTTAGATACACATGGCTTTTAGATTTATTTAACTTTATCTTATTTAAATATTACAAAATTTTGGTCTTTTACATCTAGCATATATACGAGATAGCTTAACTACGGAATACCATAAAATCTTCTTGTGTATAGCGTAGGGATGTTTGATGATAATCGATGTTAGCTAATTGTCGATGTAAAAAGATAAAATATCGATATTTTAACATCAATGATGCAATGTGTAAAATATCGTAACATCGATTTTATAAGCACTTAATTAAAAGTCGTAACCTCGACGCCGCGAATAGAAGTATACTAACATTATAATTTAAAGTTAGATTGTGTAACAAATCATAACAGTAATTTATTAAAACTAATGTAATTACGATGTTGCCATTTATAATGAAGTTACATTGATGTTTTGAATTGGATTAAAATCGAGAATCTATTTTCATTCAATTCAAACTATTGACGTCAACATCGATGTCATCATCAACGTTCTTGCAATATCGATTAGCCCTGACATAACCTACCTACGCCGCAGGTTTTACTTCCGTCTTTTAACCGCGAACACTTATATATATTTCTATCACTATAATGTATTCCACACAGTTGATAGCTTACTGCTATTTCAATGTAGGACCCGTGATCGATACCGGACTGGAGATATCACCATCATATAACTATGATTTTTACGTGATAGAGTCATGCTGCAGCTATATTAGTAGTGTAGTTGTAACACGAATGGGTCGGCTCGACCAGGGAAGGACCACGCTCTCACAGAATACCAGCGTAAAATAGCAGCTTAACGCTGCTGTGTTTCGTATGGTGGGTGTAGACAACTGGAGATCCTTTTTACTGGAAACGAGGAATTCCATCTTACTCCGCACGGGTGACAACGCATCTGCATTCTGATTCGTAATCGAGGATAGGTGTAGATGTCCATGGGCCGCAGCATCCACTTACCATCAGGTGAACTGTGTGCTCGTTTGTCACCCTTATCCTATAAAAAAAAAGACGGGTGGCATGTGGTTGCTGCGAAAGAAAATCTATTGCCTCATTTCGTCCTATAAGTATCGTAAAAGATGAATAGAATTTACTTAATTAGAATAATTTTTATTCATTAACTATTACAATAATCCTTATTGAAAGGTTTCGAAAAACCTCTGACTGTCTCTGATTAAGTATGAAATAATTTAGTAAGAGCATGGTTGCAGTTACCTTATTCCCAGGGGTTAAAATGGTAATTAGTATGGATTATTAAGTGGTCCCAGGGGTTATGTATTAATATATTTATCTCTTTATATATTAGGATTTACTCGTAGGTTATAAATTGCACTTATAGCTCTCTTTTGCAAAACAATGGTTATGGGAAAACTATGAGTTTCCGACAGATGGCGCTGTAATCATCTAATTTATCTTAGAGGTAAAATCTCTGCTCGCAAGTGTAGCGGTTAAGGCAAATACTCCCAACGGGTGAGGCCTGGGCCCAGCAGTGGACTTTTGAGGGCTGATAAAGAAGGAAAAGAAGTTATTTATAACGGCTGTTATGGTAGAAAACTATAAAAAGAAAAAAATCTTCATCTGTATATTTAGAAAACATTTGAATTTACTTACGTAGGGTAATCCTCAATGTGAAGGCAAACCGTATTGGTAAACTGTTCACACTTTTTCTGCTCTCCTGATAAAGTTGGGAGTTTCCTGACCGGGAATGGTCTTCTTCTACCAATGGAGCTCAAAGACGGCGCTGTTGTTGGTTCAGCTGTAGTACGTCGAAGTACAAGTGGTGATTTTGGAGTGTAAGTGGCACGACGGATTATATTTCCTGAAACGTTACGACAGACATCTTATTGGTTGTATAGAGCCATTATGCAGCACTTTCAGAGGGTATGAGTAGCGAGGACAGCCCACGAGATATGCTAAACTGGCAAAGCGATAGGGAATCCCTGGTTGTATTATTTTTCTTTTAAATGAACAACTCAAAATAATAAAAAACTGCGGTTACTAACTCGCATGCAAAACGTGACATCTATGGTAAAATTTAGAGACCTACTTACATCAAAAAAAGTTTGTAATCACTAGCAAAAGCTGATATATTTTTTAAATTTAACTTTATCAAGAAAAAGTGTTTACGTTATAACTTTTTTTTAAATAGAAATACACTGATTGAAATTGAAAAATTAAACTTTATTTATTTTTCTACCGATTTCAAAAAGGAGACGGTACTCAATTCAACTGTATGTTTTTTTTGTTGTTTTTTTAAATCTTTTTTTTTTATGTGTGTTACCTCATAACTTTTTTCTGGGTGAACCGATTTCGATGATTCTTTTTTTATTCGAAAGCTGGTGCTTCTCATGTGGTCCCATATAAATTTGATTAAGGTTTGAATAATAGTTTTGAGTTATTCTTAATAGTTTATATTGAAGTCGGTTGTAAAAAAAAAAAATTTTTAATTATTAATAACAAAAATTGAGTAATTTAATCCTAATGTAACAGAAATTTGAAGGAAAGAAAAAACTTGTTTAACCAAACTTATCATCATTACAGCCCTTCACAAGTCCACTGCTGAACATAGGCCTCCCCCACGGAATGCCACAAAGCACGGTCCCGAGCCACCTGCATCCATTGACTTCCTGCGTGTCTTACCAGGTCGTCACTCCATCTAGTGGGGGGACGCCCTACACTTCGCCTGCCGGTACGAGGCTGCCACTCGAGGACCTTTCTTCCCCATCGGTTGTCGGTTCTTCGAGCTATATGGCCGGCCCATTGCCACTTCAGCTTACTAATCCGTTGGGCTATGTCAGCTACTACTGGTTCTACTGCGGATATCCTCATTTCTAAGTTTATCACGCAGAGAAACCCCGAGCATAGCCATCTCCATAGCTCGCTGAGCGACCTTGAGCTTCCTCATACGGCCAGCAGTGAAGGACCACGTCTCAGTTCCGTATGTCATCACTGGCAACACGCACTGGTTAAACAATTTAGTTTTGAGGGTTTGAGGTATGCCTGACGAGAAGATGGGTCGTAATCTCCCGAACGCTGCCCAGCCGAGTTGAATCCATCGATTGACCTCTCGGTCGAAGTTGGACTTACCTAGTCGGACTATTTGTCCCAGGTAAACATATTCGTCAACAACTTCGAGCTTAGTGCTCCCAACAACTACCGGCATAGGTGTGACATGGACATTAAACCAAACTTATACAACAATTTATTAATAGAAGGTTTTTATTTAATACAATATAACCTCTCCCCTGACTCGAAGACATGCGGAGATCCTCCTGGGCATGCTGAGGATCAAATTATCTTGCGGTAACCTATCCCATTCTTGAATAGTGGCTTCCCTGATCTCTGGCACTGTCTGGGGAGGTGGCTGACGGTGCCAAGCAGCTCGCTTAAGAGAATCCCACGCATGCTCTATTGGGTTTAAGTCAGGCGAGCTGGCAGACCAGTCTAACCTTGTGATGTCGTGTTCTCGGAGAGCAGCATTGACTCGTTTAGCTCGATGTGCGGGCGCATTATGATCGACCAGTACGAATTGGTGCCCATGGTTTACTCGGAATGGTCTGACAATTCCATCAATAGCGACTGTTTTGTACCTATCTGCCGTCATGGAGGTTCGATACGGGATCAAAGACGTTCTAGCTCCAATCATAATTCCACCCCAAAAGGACACCGATTTCCCACCCTGCTGAACGGTTCCTGTGGCAGTTCTTTGCCTTTCAGAATCTCCAGTTCTTTTCAGTTGACAGTTTTACCAAATGTTTTCCTCCTCATCTTCTTCATTTTGCCGGAGCCCAGCCCAATCTCCGTCGCTGACTTTGCCGTGAATTCAGATGTGCTCGCCAAGACCTCCGTGCTCGTAGTCCAGCCTGGTGTAAGCAATTCCGAATAGTCTGAGTGCTAACTTCAAGTTCAGAGGCGGCCCACACTTCTGCTTTTATTGTAGTGGCGTTGATTGTTTGGTCACGGGCTGCCAGCAATCTGATATAGCGCTTCTTATCAGCAGTCAGAACAGTTGGACGACCGCTGCGGGGTCAGTCAGCTAAATTATTCATGCCGTGGTACTTCTGCAACGTGGCCACGACACAGGATTGGGATACAGCAACTCTGCGTGCTGTTTCTCTCGTGGAATATCCTTCTTCCCTCTTAGTTACAATTATTTCTCGTAAAACTTCTGATAGGTAATCCTCTTGGCATTTTTTCAATCACAACTTTCCTCGAAAAAATATTATGAATCCGTTAAAATTTACTAAGTCAGATTTATGAATGAGCGTAAGCTTGGATTGAATTTCTTTTTATATGGAAAAAAACTGAATTCGTTTTATTGTTTTATATTCTAATTCTATATTTTTAAATAAAGAAAGTCTCTAAAAAGAAGAAGAAATTATAATAAAGTCTACCGTAACGAAAATGATTTCGATTTTTGAAACTAATCGCAAGCTTTTTTTGACGTGTATGTTGTATGTTCAGTAGTGGACTTTTATGGGCTATGATGGAATGATGAATGGGATCTTTGATCGCCTTAGACACAGAAGCCCGAGATCAGCTTAGGTATGATTGCTTTAGTATGTTTGCAAGTGCGCGAAGGTTATAGGCATAGTATAATTAACTTATAGTAGGTAGCGCGCGTATCGTACTGACAAATTTATTTGAAAATTGTTTATCATTTAACTTCAATTATTGTTTTATCATTCCTAATTAAACAATTTAAATCTTTCAAATTTAAAACGAAATTTTCACAATTATTTCTTTGCGGCAGCAACGCGACGAGTAATTACACCAAAATGCAAAGGAACTCATTTCTAACCCATTCAAGCATTTGAATACACCGTGTCTCTGTACTCTGTAGGCTGCATGCAAAATAACCACGCATTAGGCAGTTAAATGCGGTAAGGAAAGTACAGTATTAGGAATACTAAGAAGCCCAGAATCTGTTAAGAAACAACCAAAGGTAAGGCTAAGTGGCGAGTAGGGCGGGGCGTTTGGCGAACACGATAACCTGGTATTGTATTACAGTACCAGAGTAGAGGCCGCCCAAAATCAAAGTCGAATCCAAATATTTTTATTCAAAATTGGCTTTAACAAAACACTTTTTGAAAGTCAAAATCTACACCATCGCGTGCAAGTCAGATCAGGCAGATCTTGTGAAGAAGAAACTCAAGCTTAATTTGCCTGTGGGCATTGATTTATCTACACTTTCATTTTTCATGGCATTATTTGATCATTGATTACCTCGTTTACGTCATCCACTCGTAAAATATCATCTTCGGAATTTTATAGTTATCAATTAGTCGTATTTCTTGTAAATTATTTTTATTTTGTTAATATTTAGATTTTTTATCTTGTATTTTCTTTTTCAATTTTATGGCATTGTATTTTGGTTCCATCGCTGTTCTTATATTGTTGTTTAGATTTTAAGCTTAACAATTAAAACACAAGTTATGTAGAGTCTAGTCTAGTCTCGTTTTATTGTTTTGTTTTCTTTTTATTATTATTCACTGTTAGGATTTTTTTAAGTTTATTAAGATAGACCATTTGCTCGAACTACTCGAAAAGACGAAACGGGCCACACTGAAAAACAGCGGCTTTGGTTAGTCACGCCAAATGCTGAGTGCGACTCCTTTTCGTCACGTTCGGCAACGTCTAATACTTTATTATTAATAACGTTCAAAATGGGAAAATGTTATATACAAAATGGCGTTGCGCTTATGTAATGAAATAAATATTTTCTTGCTTTCTTTCTTTTATTTTGTATTTTCCAATATTCTTTTAACCCAAACTATTTTTTTACATATACCCACATTTTTTCTTAAATAAATGTAGAGTATTTCTTTCATTAAGAGATAAAAGAAGCTAAAGTACACTGAGCTGTTTCAGTGCATATCGATGGACATTCATGTTCCTAACATTTTATATATCATGACAATTGCTTTAACGGTTTTGTTAGTGCTAGCACTGAGGATCGAACTCAGGATACCGTATTATGAAATTTAACACACAATATACAAAATTTGACCTCCTCAAAGTTCAAAAACTTTATTAAACATAGTTTGTATATTATACCCTGGGAATAACGTGACCGCTCCCAAGCGGTTTGTAATTTGTTTTGTGTTGTTAATTGTGTAAGATATATAATTTTAAGCTCTTATTTATTTGAAAACTGTCCCGCTGGGCTTCTCGCTGGTTCTTCCCAGGCCAGAGGTTTTTTTCGAACCCGTGCTAAATTAAACATAAGAGTGATTTTCAGTAAGTATTATTTATAATCTATATTAAATATAAAAGTTTCTGTTTATGTTTTCAATGCGAGCGCTCTAGCTCCGAACAAAGCTTATGCCTTATTTACTAAGATAGTAGGGAATATTCCAGTTTACCTTTTTTGTCAACGTATCTGTTAAACGAACGGAGCTTCTCAGCTACGGGCAGCTGGTGTGCCAACGAGTGATTGGTAGCGTCTGCTGTCAGATCCAAGGTTATGTTATCAGCAAGCGTCATCGATCTGCCTTCAGCCTCTGTCTGCTCCGGTCGTTCCATCGCAGTGGTTTCCTTTGTCGTATTCTGAAATATAAATATAGGATATTTTTTAAATAAAATAAATCCGATGATGATATCTGCAATGGAACCAGAGGAACCGATATAACAGAAAGAACCAATGGTGAAGAAATGTTCTGAAGTGACAGCCTCGTACCGGTAAGTGAAGTGTTAGGCAGCCCCCCACTAGATGGAGTAACGAGCTGGTAAGACATAATGGAAATCGATGAACGCAGGTAGCTCAGGTCCGTGCTTTGTGGAATTTCTTGAGGAATGCCTATTTTTTATATTTATATATTATTTTTAGACTGTTCTACTGCGAAAATTGGCCTTCCTCGAGTATAGAGAACCGGAGACACTTTTTACTAGTAACGAGGCATTCCATCTTAGTCCCCAGGGCGATAACGTATCCACATTTGATATTTAATCCAGGATAAAAGTAGGAGTCTATGGGCCACAGCATCCATTTACCATCAGGTGGACTATTTGCTTGTTTTACATCCTTATTCTATAAAAAAATCTAATTGAATGATTTATTTCCTGGAGAAATGTCATACTCATACCCGCATCGCGTGGCAAAACGCACCAACTAAAAACCCTATAATAACTAGCTAAACTAACTCAATAATAAAAAATACGATTGCTAACCTGCCTGCCAAGAGTGTCAGTCATTACAAATATTCCTCCTTAAGTTAATGTGTTCCATTAGACTTTCGATGGCTCCATGCTTAAATGCAGCCGAACATTATTGATAAACGTATTGAAAAAAGTGTGATACATTAATTTCTAACGGAAAATTTATTAAGGCAATTATTACTCATTCCTAAAGACGACAAAGAAAAATATCAAATTTCCATGGCTAAGGTCTCCACACTAGATGACATGTGCATGTGATCATTTGGTAAGCCGTTTTATATTATACAAAAATTGATAAACACATTGTAAGTAACTATTTATCTTATAATATTCATAACATTGGACAATAATTAGAAAGAAAAAACTAAGAAATGTTTAAACTTTTAATATACTTTTGCGTATTTTATGTAGATATGATATTATTATTATTTTGTATGTCAAATTTCAACTGTAGTTCAAACAGTTTGTTATTTAATAACAACGTTTATAATAACTGGTATAAGGCATGAAATATTCATATAACACAACTGAATCCTTTATCATCATTACCACTGTTGAACATAGGCCTACATCTCTTACCAGGTCGTCACTGAATACTTGATCGGATGTATAAAAATACTATAATCGTTAGAAGTAAATGGGGACGAATATATCGAAGATTTTAGTATTGAACATTCTTTAAAATAGAAGGAAGAAGGAATAAAATATTCTCAAAGTATTTTTTGAGTAATAACAGTTCTATATTAAATTAACACAACAACAAACGCACTAAAGTATTCTAACCAATTACGGTAGACACAGTTAATTATTATTGTTTTTCTTAAAATGAACAAATTGATTCTAGCTCATTATCTTTCTAAACGTTCGTCATCTCAGATCTGAGATACGCAACGCTTACTAAATGAGGTGGAAAGTGAAACTAGGTAAAAGTTTTTGTTTGTTGAGTTGACTGTGATCTCCCCTTTAACAAATGTCAAGGATAAGCGACAGAAACCTTGAATATATCGTGAGAAATCTATCACATAATATATTTAAGCTTTATTAAAGTAGTTATAGGAAGATGTTGATTATATGTTTTATACGTGGTAGAAATATTATAGTTGTATCTAGAATTTATCGACTCGACGCTGCTGTGTTTCGTCTAAAGAACCGAAGACCCTTATTACTGGAAATGAGTTTTCGGTTTTAGTTCCTTTAGTTTAAATGTCAAACTCATACCCGGATTGTGGGTAAATTACGAACGCACCAACTAAAACCTTATAGTTTTCCTCAATCAAAATGCAGATAATTTTGATTCTTAACTGAGGATAGATGTAGATGTTTATGGGCCCTAGCATCCACTTACCATCAGGTGGACTGTGTGCTCGTTTGTCACCCATATTCTATAAAAAAATTTTTGGTCATGCTTGTGATTATTATATAATTAGCGCCTCCGGTGTAGTGCCAGCATGGAGGACGGAATTAAAGAGCTTCTGAAGGACTTCAAGTACCGGTTTTCCACCCGCTTTCAGGAGATCCGCTGTAACTCCATCCTCACCGGGGCCTTGCCGTTTTTACGGTGCTGGAGAGCCATTCTAATCTCGCTCAGACTGTCGTCCGGGATATCTTCGGAATAGTGTCGGATAAGACTCGCTCTTGGATCGTTACTCACACTTGCGTGTGGCTCCTACAATGACGTGTACAGCTGCCCATAGAACCTCTCAATCTCACTCAAAATCTCAGGTGTCCCGGAAACGATGCTGCCACACTCGGTCTTCAGCTTTGACAGTTGGCTCTTTCTGGCAGACAGATCTCTGGCAAAGACTTTGGAGCCTTGGTTCCGCTCGATCGCTTCTTCAATACAAGCTGTATTGAAGTTGCGTAAGTCCCGCCGCATGCATTTGGAGATTTGTCTGTTCAGTTGCCTGTATGCTGTCAAATCTGTTGAAGACTGCAGCTTCATTTCCCGTCTATTAGCCATGAGATTAAGAGTGTGATCGGAGAGTTTTTCTGTTCTTCTGCGGCGGGTCTTGCAGAATTTAGCTCCGACCGCATGGACAGTTTCCACGAGCTTATCATTGATATCGTCCACTTCATTGCAGTCTTCTGGGCACTGAAAACGGGTTTGTAACTCGAGCTGAAAGGTTTCGGGACTTTGGACCAGAGCACGAGGGGGACGGAGCGTTGACTTCATTAGACGAGACCTCTCCAACTTAACGTTTAGGTTCAGTGTGCCTCTAACCATTCGGTGATCACTGAACAGTTGTCGTCTGGTCGTCATAATGAAGTCAATCTCATTTTTTGTCGAACCGTCGGGGCTCGACCAGGTCCACTTCCTGTGGGGTCGCTTCTGGAAGAAAGAGTTCATCATAAAGGGTCCCTCTTTCTCCATGAAGTCAGCCAGCTGCTGGCCCCTTGGGTTCCGTTGCCCTATTCCGAATTTCCCTACTTTCAGCTCACCGTTCTCTCTTGTGCCTAGTTTTGCGTTGAAGTCTCCCATTAACACCGTATAGTGGGTTTTTGAGGAATGCATGGCTCTAGAGATATCCTCATACATTTCCTCCACCTCCTCATTGGGGTGTGCTGAGGTTGGTGCGTAAACCTGTATGACCTTCAGCAAATATCGTTTGGTGATTCTGAGTATAAGGTACGCAACCATTGTCGACACACTCTCAATCTTTACAACGTTGTTAACGAGAGACTTGTGGACGATAAATCCGACACCTCCTTGGGACAGATGGTCGCCCTCCCAGTGATAGAACAAGTTGCCGGATTCGAGGATTACCGTGTCCTCACCCTCTCTTCGGACCTTGGATAATCCTATAATATTCCAGCGCAACTTGTCTATCTCTTCTTCCAGCTCCAGGATCTTCTCGTCAGTCCTCAGAGTGCGTGCGTTATAAGTTGCCAGGTCGAGTCGTCGTAGGTGGCAACCGAACCTCCACCGGAGATTCTTAGCACCCCCTGCCCCGCTGTTACCAAGGTCGCCACCGTAGCCAGGAATAGCGGGGCCGCCGGGGACTGGGGGCCGTCTCTTCGTAACTTTATTCATTGGGGGTCTTCCCACTAACATAATATATAATTAACGATTTACTAATATCGACCTATTTAACACGTCTCGTAATATCTTTTAAAAGAAATTAACCTTTGATGAAAGTTAAGCCTGCGAGTGAGTTGCGTTAATGGATATTCTGTCTTTCATTCCTGTTAATGTTACTGAAATTTGTCACCATGTAACTTATACTTTTTACAATTTATTGGCACTGCGGTCTATTATTAAAGGATAAATTATTTGATGTCTGTTTGTTTTTGGTTTTTTAATGGAAAGGAGGCAAACGAGCATACGGTTCACCTGATTAGCAATGCTAAAATAAATTAAAATGAAAGAAGTTTTACTAGTTATATTAAAATTGCTTGTTGAAAAATTCTTTTATCAAATATTATCGTATATAAAAATTGTAATTATAATTTTAAATATGTAAGCTATACGTAATTAAAATCATTTTAACTTTCATATAACGTGTCGGTATTATAAATGTTACCATTTAAAAACGAATTTCTGTCATATTTTACTTAAAATTCTACAATATCTAATAGAAATAATACAATGATTGAAGAAGATATTCATGATTGTTAAGTAATTAGTTATTAATTAACAATCATGAATATACAATTAAGTTTTTAAACATATTGTATAAATGAAAACTTCGTAAAAATTTATAGTAAAAATATTTACATATTATATTAAAATTTAAATTTAAAATTAATATTTTTTTCTTATAGGTATATTGTTACTTCTAACCTCTGTTCAATTATTACATAATCTCGATTGCTACGTGAATATAAATAATTGAGGATCAGTTCTTAAGATGTAAAATTTTGAGTCTATTTAAAATGAAAAGTTCTTTCTTATCTTTTCTAACATATGTTTTCTAACCAATTTCGTCTAATATCGCGTACTATTTTCTTTCTACGCGAGTATATTCTATAAAGTACTTAGAATTAGTTATCATTATTAAAAGGAATGGACACTAATTTTGTTAATAAGCTTTGTTAGTGGTCTTGTAACAACTTTATTATTTGTAAATGAATTACTTACATTTTCATTGTCATCATTGTTAACTGAAGTAAAATTGAAGTTATCAGTGTTACTCTGACTGTCCATTGCTGTTTTGTTAGTTTGTTCAGTTTTTTTCTCGACGTTTGATTTATTGGATCGAGTTTCTGTAGTTCTTTGAGGTCTGATTCTTGTGTTGAGATTCTTGAAAGTGAGTTTAGGTTTAGTGGTTGTGGTTTTAAGTGACTTGAATTCCACAACGCCTGGATCAAATTCATCGCTCTGTGATGTCTTCGATGAATGAACGTCTGAGGAACTGAGTTTGTGGTAGTGTCAATGGCAGTTTTACTTCTCTCGGTTCTTTTCCTGATCTGACTGCCCGTCGGATCAGATTAGCCATGTCTAACAGTATCGGGAGCATTAGTTCGGAGGAGGAATTGTTTTCGTTACCGAACATAGATCTCACCTGTAATGGAAGAAAATTTAGATTAAATTATAGATATATCAATATTTCTATAAACTGTTTATTATTAATTTACATTTTTTATTATTAACTAGCTGATACCCGGCGCGTTGCTGCCGCAGAAGAAATAATTGTGGAAATATCGTTTTGAATTTTGAACAGTTATATTGTTCAATTAGGAATGATAGTTCATTCATTGAAATTGAATGATTTATAACTTTCAAATAAATTTGTCGGTAGGATACGCGTGGCACCTACTGTAAGTTAATTGTAATATGCCTATAAACTTCGCGCAAGTGCAAGCAATAAGTTGACATAGTTTTACCGCAATCTGATCAATGGTATGGCAGTGCATAAAATACAAACAAACGAACATTAATTTTTATTTATTACTAAAGCTGGTACCCGGCGCGTTGCTGCCGCAGAACAAATATTTGTGGATATATCGTTTTAAATTTGGAAGGGTTATATTGTTTAATTAGAAATGATAATACAATTCATTGAAATTGAATGACATATTATGACTTTCAAATAAATATGTCGGTACGATACGCGCGCCACCTACTGTAATTTAATTGTACTATGCCTATAACCCTCGCGCAAGTGCAAGCAATAAGTTGACAAAATTTTAGCGTAAACTGATGAACGATATGGCAACGCATTAAATACGAACAAACAAAAATTATTTTTTATATATTAGATATATTTTATCATCTCCTGATTTGTTTCCCTCTGTCGCCTCTTACGACACCCACGGGATGATATGGGGTAGGGGATATTATTACAACGGCACTACACAGTTCAACTGCATTAATATCTAATTATACAAATAAAACAATAAAACTGAAAATAAATTAATATATAAAGAAGAATAATAATAGAATTCAAATACTGAATAGTTTAAGATCATTCATTCACAACAATTATTATTTAACGTCGAGTTAACGTAAATAGCTTAGAAATAACAATACAATCACGGCATTTTAAGTAATAAAATCGCCAAAAGACATTAAAAGTGTGTAGTTTCAAGACCATGAGAAAATGCAGTCAACGTTGGATAAAGTAGATTATTGTTATGTTTATTATTCCGGTTTCCTAAGGTCGAAGATCTGTGAATTAGGTCTAGTTCGTGTCAAGTGCGAATTTATAACCTTGCTTTGTCAAGTGGTACAGGTTAGGCCAGAGAAAGTGCTTAATGTTATTTTTTTATAGAATAAGGATGACAAACAAGAACACAGTCCACCTGATGGTAATTGGATGTTGTAGTGTAGCCCATAGGCATACATCCTATTAAAATCAAAATGTAGATGCATTGTCTCCCGTGAGGACTAGGATGGAATGCCTAATTTCCAGTAAAAAAGGGTCTTCGGTTCTTTACACTCATCATACAAAACACAACAGCATTAAGCTGCTATTTCACACTGGTATTGTTCGTGCAACTGAACCATTTTAAATTGTGAATATAAGTATACAATTTGCTTATTACTTGGCAACAGCGCCATCTATTAGATATGTATTGGACTAAATAAATATATTGTGTGAATATAACCTCAACCGGTCAAGTCGTTCAGCCGTAAAACCGCAATTGATTATACGTACCTACTCTCTCTAGAGCCGTGGTAGTAAAATTTACAGCTAGCGCTAAGCCCCTAGTTTAGCGCTCGCTGTAAATTTCATAGTACGCGAGAAACCTGGGTTCGATCCCCGCTGGCACCAATGAAATTGTTAATGCTAGTTGCAATTGTTAATTGCAATTTTAAGTTATTGTTATTATTATTGCAATTGTTAGTTGCAATTTTAAGTGCTGATTTACCACATGCTCGACGGTGAAGGAAAACATCGTGAAGAAACCTGAATGTCTGAGAAATAAAAAAATATTTCAAAGAGATGTGAAGTCTGCGAAGACGCATTGGGGCAGCGCGGCGGACACTTTCTTGCCCTAAAAACCCTCTAAGAAATGAGAGGAGCCCTGTGCCCAGCAGTGGGACGTATATAGGCTGTAACTTTAGTTTACTTTTACCTAACCTTTATCCCGAGTCTAAAAGGGATGAGTTTGACGTAAAATAGTTACCGTACCACTTCTTTATAGGCTCAGCAGATTAATCTTTATATATCTATATATTATGCCTTGTGATATATTATGAATTTGTTATATGCCCATCTATAGTAATTTAAAAACAATAAAAAGCTATACTATTCTATTTCAATTTCCTTAGAAGGATCCCTTGGTCAGTAATTTATTATTCGGTCTGCTCCCAAATCTTGCGCTAAAGATGATTTGTGATCAATATAGTTTGTCACTATTTACCAATAGTGAAATGAAAAAGTGCGAGAATGTGAACGTGTGTGCATGTGTGTACATATATGTGCTATAACAGTAGTGACAGTTACGTTTAGTTGGCGCCAGAAATTTTCGCCGTGGTCATTAAGAAGACCAGTTAACAGTTTCGGCCTTACTCATAAAATCGACGTCATTTTAATAAATACTCTCTCTCTCTCATTTCACTAAATTACAATAGAAAGAGACAGGTATAGACATAATTCATACTTAATTTAAGTAAGCGATAAACAACGATTTTAAGTAGGGCTGCAAATATTTTATATTTACTCAAGATCTTGTATGAATCGGGTCAAAAAGTCAATGTTTTCGCTTTCGCTAAGAGCTACTTTCGCCCTGTTGTATGTTATAATTTAAATAATTTTTTATAGAATTAGGTGGACAAACGAACACAGAGTCCACCTGATGGTAAGCGGAAGTTGTGGCCCATAGACACCTACATCTATTTTCGATTGAGGATCAAAATGTAGATGTGTCGTTAATCCCTAGGCCTAAGAATGCCTCGACACCAGTAAAAAGTGTCTCTGGTTCTCTACACTCACCATACGAAACACAGCATTTTGGTATTTTCAGCTTGTATTTTGTGAGAGCGGAGGCCATGAGATTTGGCGATTTCCATAGTCACCTCTAACGAAACCTAGAGCACAAATGAAATTAATTATTCTCTTTTGCCGTTACCACTCGATTTCTATCATTCCTGTTTTCTTTTATTGGCACGGACGGGATTTCATTTCACCTACCTCAATCAGATATTCTGATGACTAAGCTTTATTCTTATAATAAAGAACATAACTTTTTAGTTTTTGTATTTCATTTTTTACGTGGTAGAGCCATGCTGCAGCTATATTAATAGTATAGTTTTAGCACGAATGGGTCGGCTCGACCGGGAAGGACCACGCTCTCACAGAACACCAGCGTAAAATAGCAGTTTAATTCTGCTGTGTTTCGTATGGTGAGTGTAGAGAACCGGAGACCCTTTTACTGGAAAGAGGCATTCTATCTTAGTCCTCACGGCTGGCTACGCATCTGCATTTAAATTCGCAAACGAAGATAGATGTAGATGTCTATGGGCCACAGCAACCACTTACCATCAGGTGGACTGTGTGCTCGTTTGTCACCTTATTCTATAAAAAAACCTGTAAAATCTATTTTTAGAAATGAGCCTCTTCTAAGCGTACGTTTTACCATCTTTGTCTGCATCACCACTTACCATCAGTTGGGATAGTAGTCATTCAACGGTTTAGAATAGTTTAAAAAAATAGTGACGCTTGGCATGCGGATTGGCATTTTGATTTCCAGACTGGTCTGGTTATTTACGTCTAATGATGAGATGAGATGAAACCCATAAGATTTTTCTAGCATTTCAAATCATCATTATAAGAGCCTATGAAAATTCACTGCTGCATATAGGCCTTCCCTATTGAGGCCTATATTTGCAAAAGTTATCACGCTTAGCAGGCGGGTTGGCAACCGCAGTTTTTTATTATTTTGAATTGTCAGGAAGATAACTCAAAATGTGAAACAGGTGACGGCTCCGTGGCGCAGTGGCTTAGCAATTAGTTACTGCGTTGAGAGCCGCGGGTTCGAATCCCGCACGGAACAAGTATTTGTATGATCTGCAAGTAATTGTTCCAGGTCTGGATGTTTGTCCTTGTGCAATTTATGTTTGTAAACTGCCTCCACGATACAGGAGAAAATTCTAGTGTGGGGGTAACTAAAAGAAGATGCTGCCGTCCATCTCCTGTATCATTTCCGTCTGTTACCTCTTACGACACCCACGGTATGATATGGGGTAGTGGATATACTTACGATGGACTTATTTTAGATTAACACAATATTTTAATAATGTTTTAATATATAATAAAATAATATCGAAAACATTTCCCGCGGCATTCTTACTTCCTACTTAGAACACACTTAGTATTGATGAATATTAAACACTAAGATAAATAGTTGGCCGCCGCTCGAGTGTGGATGCTAGCCGGGCAACGCATGTTGAATGAGCTGAATTAATTTCACATCACCTTTTCACACTTCTGTGGCGGAAAAGAACAAGTTAGTGTATGAGAATCCATAGCCACGTTCTAGGTTGTGTTACAATCAACTTGAGTCGTTTTTGATTTGTAGAACAATCAAAAAACGACTCAAGATTGTATAACAATCAAAAAACAACTAGTAACTGTTTATTTTTATAGAATAATGGTGACAAACGAGCACACAGTCCACTCGATATATAGACCCGATAGGTGCATAGTTCGTCGCTACGACAGTAATGCCATAATATGCTTGGCATACCGAGCTGATATAAAGCTATAGCGACTTTTCCTAATTCTTGTTCTTAAACTCAACAGCGCTTCTACATTGTGTTCACTTATATTTGTGACGCATTGTCATTCATCGGACGCTATTTACACTAAAACTGAGTGGACTATTAGTTCGAAAGTAACTAAAATTATAAAAAAATATACATATACATAACATAACATATAACATAAACACTCACTCCTGTACATAACATAACATATAACATAAACACTCACTCCTGTACATATACTCGTAATATGTTTTTTTTAATAAAATGATGAACAAACTTACAGTCTACCTAAAGTAAAGTAAAGTAAAGTTACAGCCTATATACGTCCCACTGCTGGGCACAGGCCTCCCCTCACTCCTGAGAGGGTTTTAAGGCAAGGAAGTGTCCGCCGCGCTGTCCCAATGCGTGTTGGCGAACTTCACATGTTTCCTCCCAATGTTTTCCTTCACCGTCGAGCACGTGGTAAATAGTCTACCTGTTGGTAATTAATTAGGTTTTGCAGCCCGTGGACATCTGCAACCAAATTCAAACAAACAAGCCCACAGATGCGTTGTCACCTCCGAGCACTAAGATGGAATTACTCACGGCCTGTAACTGACTCTCCATATTCTTCAGACCATAATAAAGCAGTGCAAGCACTACTGCTGGGTAACAGAAATAGAGAATAAGCAGATAAGAAGTCTTACGGCAACGAAGTTTTTGAATCAGTTTTAGATAAAAAGAAGTTCTCATTAAATGAAACCAATTTTACGGATTCTATCGCGTTTATTTAAACTTTTTAATTTCCGACATTTCGACGTTAAGAAGTTCTTAGACTTGACCGGCGTCTGTCTTTCCGTCCGATTACAACTAGATGTATTCAAGGCATCAGTAAATCGACTTTTGTTATGCAAAGATAGTGCAATTTACCTCAGGCTCACCACTTACCACTTTCTTAGTACGTGACCATACCATAAGAAAATAAATTTAATTATTACATTGTACTCTGATGATACCGTGTCCTACACAGTTCGGTCTTATAATTGGTATAATAATAATTTATAACTTAAATTAAAAAAAATTAAAACCCCCGAAACAAAAAGAGCTGATGATCTACAAACTGCTGAACATATTTTCTTGAAGCATAGCTAAGAACACTCTTGATTAAGACACCTTTCAAACGAAAAAAACTTAATCAAAATAGGTCAATTCAAAGTCATCCGTTCAGGAGCTAAGATGCCGACACAGACAGACAGACACTTAGATACACAGATACACACTACAAACTAATAACACCCCTCTGTTTTCGCCGTGGGTTAAAATAAATATTGTGATACTAGTAAAAGTGTTTCACCAAGTGACAACAATCGCAAGAATAAATTATAATTAATAGTACCATGAATCGAAATTTGATAACACAAACTGGTTTCTAATTAACCTACAAAAAGGGTGTTTGTGTGATTTGAAATTTACGTCCATTGTTTGAGCGAACTATAATTACATCAAATATAATTATCGTCAATCAATAGAATAGCGATTTCATTCGAGAGTCGCTAACGGATCGGGACCATTTTTTTTTGTAATAAGTGCACAATTTCACGCGTCTCTATATTCAACGTGGCGCCAATCAGACCGAGTAACTCGTTACATGTAATGCTTATTTTACCAATTATGATCTCACGTAGTAATGTAATTTTACAATATTTTTCACATTACATCAATGAAAATTTATAAAAAAAAAATACCATGTGCGGTGAAGGAAAATAACTGAGCTAGTTCTTTAAAGTTTTGTGTAGCTAACACACACTCCAGAAGCGCATCAGACTAATGAGGGTTAATTATCTTCCGTTCACCAGACGTTGATATTGAGGTGAAATTTTTTGGTAACACAATATCATTTTGAGAAGTTAGTTTTAAATAAAAGTGTTTCAGTTTCTAGAGTAATATAATTAATGTATTAATTACACAAAATAATGCCTCAGTGATTTGCTCTTTAATTTTTTGCACATTTTTAACTGTTTTTTTTTTAATCTTTCTACTTTTATAAATATATTATGTAGTTCGGCTTATTTATTTTTAATCTAGTTAATATATATTATAACTAATATTACAGAAATAAACATTAACCTTCGAACAAATTAACTTCCCCGCTATGAAATCTGTCAAATATGGGCGCCACCCTGGTGGCAGAGAAGTCGTGGATGTGTTCAAAACCTTTTCAGAAATGCGAGGGGAGACGCCTTTTCCTAGCAGTTGGACGTATTTAGGTGGCGATTTTACGTCAAAAGCCTTTTTAAGTCCATCACTGGAGCGGTCGAGCCGACCCATTCGTACGGCTGCAACGTGACTCCACCACGTAGAAAGTTGATGTGTGATGTGATAATGATAATTTGTTATTAAGAGAATCTGGTTTTTCTCGAATCTAGTATATTTTTGATTATATGTATGACTCTGATGGATACATGTGTATTGGCGGTGTGGAATATCGACTACTCCATATCGACCCGTGCCGTAAGAGGTGACAGAGGAAACTGAAACAGGAGATGAGCATCAGAATCTCATCAGAAACAGAATCATCGGTTGCCAAGCGTAGCGACTATGGCAAAATCCCTCTTATGAGGAAATATATGGAGGAGCCCTATGTTCAGCAGTAGACTTTTATAGGCTCTAATGGATGGATAGATGGATGACTCTGAAGAGTAAATTGTCTATTCTAAATTGTCTTAGTGGACGTAATTCAGCCTAGTGTAGGCTAACGATATGAAGATACACTGTGTGTGATCAATGACGTGAAACGTTGCGCTACAGAAAGATATACCATACATATACATATATATATAAGTTAAACCGATCATGCGGGAGATCTGTTTATGACTTTGCCTTGGCATATGGTTTGACATAACGGGTTACTTCACCTACGCGGATTCCAGATGTGGAGGATCATAGACCTTCCTTGTTGGACCTTCTGCTGACCTCACATCCGGACGGATATCAGGTTTCCTTCGATGCTCCTCTCGGCTCTTCGGACCATGATCTGATTCAGGTGTGTTGCCACTTACGCCCCTCGCGGTTGCGTTCTGCAGGCTGCCGCCGTGTTTAGCATTTCAGGTCGGCGGATTGGGACGGAATGCGGTCTTTCTTTGCATCCTACCCATGGAGCGGATTTGCTTTTGCCGGATGATCACAGCGCTGTTGCTGACTCTGTCACTGACATGGTGCTACAGGAATGGAACTATTTAATCCATCATCTGTGGTACCCATCGGAGGCAGATCTCAGCCTTAGTTTGGTCGTCCTGTAAGACTGCATTACGCAGTAACAGGAGTGTTATCAGCCTGGGCCGTGAAGCTTCGTCGGCTCGATAACACCAGCATGCTTAAAAAGTATAACTTATTTTTAAGCATGCTGGTCCATCACTACCATCTCTGCACAGGAGGATGACTCACTGGCCCACGTCGCAAAAGAGAAAGCCGACCTTTTAGGCTCCCTTTTGCGTCAACTCGACTCTCGATGACGGGGAACACCGCTGACCATCCCGCAGTGTGAGTGCTCTCTGCCTGATGTGCGATTCACACAGCACTCAGTGCGCAAAACACTCCTCTCCTGGACATACACAAGTCAGTGGGCCTGACGGAATCCCGCCAATTGTGCTGAGGACGTGCGCTCCAGAGTTGGTCTTTTCAGGTACTCCTACTCCTAGGCATTGTGCCGAATTCATGGAAGACAGCTTTCGTGCACCCGATCCTAAAAGGTAACCGCTCTGATCCGTCCAACCACAGGCCTATCACCATCACCTCCTTGTTCTCAAAAATAATGGGTCCATTATTAACTGCCAGCTGATGCGGTACCCGAGGAGCACCAGCTGATTAGTGACCGCCAGTACGGTTTCCGTCGGGGTCGCTCAGCTGGTGATCTTCTTGTTTACCTACCACATATTTGGCCGTTAGTTTGGACATAGGATAGGCCTTCGATCGGGTCTGACACAAAGCTTTTTCGAAACTTCCTTCTATGGGCTTCCCGAGAAATTGTGCAATTGGATCACCAGTTTTCTGGCTGATCAGAGCATCAAGGTCGTAGTAGACGGTGCATGCTCCGATTACAAGCCTATTAACGCTGGTGCTATCACCAACGCTGTTTCTTCTGCATATCAATGATATTTTGCAAACCGGTAATATTAATTGCTATGCTATATATAACAGCACTGGTGATGCTCTATACACCGGCCGTGCCAATATTTCTCGTGAAAACGTCACCTAGTACCGGAACATACTTGTGTCTGAAGTCGAGTCTTTGCTGAACAATATTTCGGATTGGGGCGACTAAATCTAGTCCAGTTTAATCCTCAGAAGACACAAGTTTGCGTTTACCGTTAAAAGAACCCTTTATCGTATCTCCTCAGTTTCAAGGCACTCCCTTGTTGCCTCAGCCAGTATCGGAATCCTCGACGTCGTATCGTTCGAATCGACGAAGTCGAGATATCGAGTGACGTGCATTTTCGTGGTCACTTGGAAGAGAAGGCCAAATTGGCCTCTAAAAGCTTAGCGTGTTCAGCAGGTGGGACAGTATTTCATGCCAGCACACCGCCTGCAACTTTACAAGGCGCAGGTTCGGCCTCACATGGAATACTGTTCCCATCTCTGGGCTAGCTCCCAGTGCCAGCTCCTTTCACTTCAGCGCATCCAGCGTAGAGCGGCTCGAATCGTCGACGACCGAGTCCTTTCCGATCGGCTCGATTCACTGGCGCTGTGAAGAGACTACCACGGGGAGTGCTTTGAAGAATTGTTCAGACTAATTCCAGCCGCTCAATTTCACCATCGCACATCGCGACAAAACTCGCGATACCCTCCATACCATCTGGATGATTGGCGGTCCACCACTGTGCAATTTAGAAGATGTTTTCTTCCTCGCACAACTTCCTTGTGGAATCGATTACCACCAGCGATTTTTCCAGACCGATACGACTTAGGGACCTTCAAGAAAAGAACCTACTCCTTTTTAAAAGGCCGGCAACGAATCTGCAATTCCCCTCGTATTGCAGTTATTTATGGGCGGCAGTAGTCACTTACCATCAGATGAGCCGCATGCTCGTTTGCCCCCTCTCCTATAAAAAAATATAGAGGCAATTAGCGATTGTTGTTCTACTCATTTTATGTCTTTAAATATCAGTATAGTATGAACGTGTAGTGGCGGTGTAAGAATATTCACTACCCCATATCGTCCCATGGCCCATGGGTATCGTAAAAGGCGACAGATAGAAACAAACCAGGAGATGGGAGGCAGCGTCTTCCTGATAACAACTCAAAAATATAAAAACTGCGGTTGCCAACCCGCCTGCCAAGCGAGGCAACTATGGCAAAATCCACCTATGAGGCAATCTATGAGGGAGGCCTATATTTGGCGGTAGACTCTTATAGGCTGTAATGGAATGGATGTAAATATCAGTAAGTACTTCGTTATCACCAACACTACTAAATGAAAAATTATATTATCAATATCCAGGCTCTGACACTAAAGAGATGGTTGAGGATTTGGGTGTGTATTTCGATAAAAAAGTTTCAAACCTTAGGGCTTACAATTCCTGTAACGAAAAAGTTCTCCAAACTAGCATTATTTCGAAAATTTTATAGTTTCATTTTTTATGTATTTGAGTATGCATCCACTATATGGTCACTCTTTTATAATATAGCTGTTATAACATCGAGAGGTTGCAAACTTATTTCCTTTGTAGTGTTTGTGGTGATATGGTCACGTGCGTCAACTACCATCATACGACTCTAGGCGAATTTGTTCTAACGTCCAATGATTATCTTCGAGAAGACAAAGTGCATTCTTATATTGATTAGCCAGACTACTAAGACTAATTAACTTTAATTCCGATATATAATACATTAAAAGAGTTTTCAGGAAGTTGTGTACTAGACGATGTACTTCTACAATTTGTACAGTACACTTCCTTTTTCAATTCATTGTTAAAATGTGCTGTGATAACGACGAGATTAAGCGTAGTAACTGTCACATAGACATATTTGATACTAGCCTTTTTAGTTTAAAAAGAAAATTGCGTGTTTCTTTCAATATTTAATGTATTTTCTTTTCGCTACAGCTAAGTTTCTAGTGCAGTTATATTATTATGCTGTGTGCAAACTTTTGGATTTAGTTTAAGTCAAAAAATAAAAATAAAATAAAATATCTTTATTTCAGGCAACAGAGAACCCATACAAGAATGTTAGTAAAATTGAAGTGATATAAATTAAATTATAGTGTTAGTAATTAAATCAAAACCATTATACTTTTAATTTTAGAAATGTATACAACTATTGCCTGTTTGTGTACCATTGTCAATAAAATAAAATAAAAATAAAATATGTAATTTATTTAGTGCTGCAAAATCATTTCGCATTTAAAATGCGACACTTTCAAACGGGGTGAAGTTGCACAAAATAATAGCGTCGAGGTTTTTAATTCACACCGCAATTGCTTCACGATTATCCGACAAGTAGTAAGTAAAAACAGTAAGCAATGGGAAATTTTTCCCTCGAAGTGTTTGTGTCGCAAAATTATATGTGGGACATTTTTGTCGGTACATTGTTACTAGTCGCTTTCATAAAGGCGTTTTTCATCCGTAGGAAAAATTGTTATTGTTTTCCATGACTCTATTTTACAGAAATTAATAAATTAATTAGAGATAATGAAGCTTGAAAAGTTGAAGCTTTGAGTTACATTTTAATTTTTAGATATAAAACTATCTCTATTATTAAAAAAACCATGATACTATTTGTCTATTAGTTAAGGCGAGGATTTCCGACGCTCTTTTAGCGCTCCCTTCTCTACTGTCAGCGTGCAACATTCGGTGGACAAAATTGGATAACATGCCTTTGATAATATCGAAAAATATTATATGGTTGTTGCTCAAAAAAAAAACAGAATTAAACCGTCTAAGTTTTTCCCTGCGATCAAATTATAATTTTAACTCGATTAATATAAAGCATTTAAAATCCTTTTAATAAATTTTTTATTGAGTATTTCATGTATGCGCTTATTTTTTCTGAGCCCTATTTTAAAAAGCATCAATTCTCGCACGTCAAAATCGTATCTAAAACGATATTTTGTCAAACCTGGCCTTAAAAGTCAGTTTATGATTAAAATTTATGGCAAGAGATGAAGTAATAACGATCTCATATATTTTTTCCTCAAATATACAGAGGTTTAAATAAAATTAGTTTTACGGATTTTATCGCGTATATTAACTTATTTTATATTCCCGACGTTTCGAGCACTTTACAGCACCCATGGTCACGGGGGGACAGGTGTTTGACGTCCAATGTCATAGTTAACCACGGCTACCTCCAGATTAAAATTATTAGTTTTTGTTCCGAACTACGCAGTATGAACTAACAGTATCTTGAAGTCTTGCATTTGTATGCTTGGGTTAGGATTTAATTTAATTTGTAATTTTACTTAATGTAACTTTTTAGTATAGTGTTTTATTTTTTTAATAGGATTAGGGTGATAAACGAGCAGACAGTCCACCTGATGGTAAGTTGTTTTTGTGGCCCATAGACATCTACATCTATCCTCGATTAAGAATCAAAATGCAGATGACTTGTCACCCCTGAGGGCTAACATGGAATGCCTCGTTTCCACTAAAAAGGGTCTGCGGTTCTCTACACTCGCCAAACAAAACACAGCAACATCAAGCTGCTATTTTACGCTGATATTCTATGAAACTGTGGTCCTTCCCGGTCGATTCGACCCATTCATGCTACAACTTTTAATATGGCTGTAGCGAGGCTATACGATGCCGATGCAAACGGATATGGTGGGCAATAGATACAGGTGACTCAACACCGTGCTTTGTGAAATACCTTGGAAGAAGCCTTTCGTATATACAAGTATATAGAACCTAGTATATACAAGTTCAAGACCAGAACTTATGTTCAGTAGCTGACTTGTTTTATGTGGACTTGTATATACTATTATATTATAGGACTATAATAATAATGACTATAATATTAAGGGTTATCAATACGCATATAGAAACAAAAACAGAAACAGAAACTTTTTTTATTCAATATAGATTATAAATAAAAGTTATTGAAAGTCACTCATTTGTTTAATTACCACTGGTTCGAAAAAAAACCTCTGTCCTGGGAAGAACCAGCAAGAAACCCAGCGGGACTTTTTTTAAATAACAGCTTACAATCATGTATATTACACAATTAACCACACAAAACAAATTAGAAATAGCTTGGTAGCGAAAACCTCATTCCCAGGGTTATTATCATCCATAAATTCCTTAATATTATAATAACCCTTTTATACAAACTATGTTTAATAAAGTTTTTGAATTTTGAGCAGGTCGAATTTTGTATATTTTCTGGGATTTTGTTGTTAAGCGTATACATCGCCCCAAGAATGAATTACTGACTCGGTGGAGTCAGTAACTGGTACTACTAGCTTGTGTTTGTTCCTAGTATTTACAGAATGAATATCACTTATTTTTGTATAACTACTTTTATTTTTGTGTACGTACATTACATTTTCATAAATATATTGAGAGGCCAAAGTTAATATATTAATTTCTTAAATTTTGTCGGAGCGATTCTTTAGGTTTTAAATCATAGATTGCTCTTATGGCCTCTTCTGTAAAACAAATATAATTTCAGTGTCAGTCGCGTATCCCCATAGCAAAATAACATACGACATTATGCTTTGGAAATAGCTAAAGTAAACAAGTCTAGCTGTTTCCACACTGGTAAGATTTCTAATCTTTTTTACAGCATATGCTGCAGAACTAAGTCTGCTTGCTAACTTTGTTATATGGGGGCTCCATTGAAGCTTCGCGTCTAGTGTTATTCCAAGAAATGGTGGTATCGACAAGACTCAGTTCCTATATCATATAATATAATATGTCTGAACCTTATTGCCTCTGCTTTCATAATTCTCGAATGTATCTTTACCGATTTGAAAGCCAACTTACGTAACGACACGGAATTCGATTATTGAGTCGTAACTGATGTTGAGATTACAACTAGAGAAACTTTGCAACTTTGCATACATTCATATGCATTATGCATACACATAAACATTTTACAGAAAAGGGTGACAAAGGAGCACACAGTCCACCCGATGGTAAGTGGATGCTGGTGCCATCTACATCAATTCTCGATGAAGATATAAAATGCAGATGCGTTGTCACCCCTGCGGACTAAGATGGAATGCCTCATTTCCAGTAAAAGGGTTTACAGTTCTTTAAATTTACCACAAGAAACACAGCAGCATTAAGTTGCTATTTTGCGCTGGTATTCTGTGAGAGCGTAATCCTTCCCCGGTCGTTACCCATTCGTGCTACAACCATAATATGGCAGCATGGCTTTACCATGTGCAACATATAAAACAATCAAACATACTAACGCACAATATCTAGAAGAATTCAGAAAATATGTGCATTAATAGGCACGGGTTAGAAGGTCATATCTATGTTACGTAAGTATTACCAAAGTGGACAACGAAGAGTCCGCAAACCGGTTCCAAATTTCGTTACGGTTCTTCAGTTAGATAAAGTTTTCACTTTTCCAGTTCTTCTGCAGATTGATGTGTCCATTTCAAGTACCGGTTCAGCTTAAGTTTAGCTTTTATTTCAGACTAGATGGCGCTACTTTGTTATTACATCACGGTATGGTTGGGTTATGAGAAATAGATATTCTTCAATACATGTCAATATTTGAAATGTTATTATTATATCACTATCAGTGATGCCCTTTTTATCGCAAAGTATAATTTTGTAGTTCTCTCCACAAAATAAACGAGTTAGAACTTGACTCGCACGTGCTCCGGAAAATATAATGACGCCTATTTGTTCTCATATATATGTTTCTGGTTCAGTTATGAAACTAGTACTTGTCGGTTTCTTGGAATCTTTTCAATTTCTGAGTCTATTGCTCTATAAAGTCTTTAGAGTGGTTTTAAAATATTCTAAGAAAATATATAACTTTAATAAATCAAGTCCATGACATACGATGGTACACATAAAAGCGAAACTTGTAAGTAATTAAAGTAACAGAAAAAAACGCATTTTTGCTAGCAAAATTTGATAGAAATCTTTTTACGTGGTAGAACCTCACTGCAGTTAAATAACTGCAGCACGAATATGTTGGCTCGACCGCGGTAGAACCACGCCCTCACAGAATACCAGCAGAATATTGGTACTACGGTTTATATTGTATTCGGTATATATATTATAGGGGACAATCACGATATAGTATTATTTGCTGATGATACCTCTTTAATTTTCAAACTCAAACGGCAGTCAATTAATTATGACGATGTAAATAATTGGTTTAACGCCAAAAATTTGCTCTTAAATGGCAATAAGACAAAATGTATTAAATTTACAATTTTTAATGTAAAACATTCGAATACCAATGTGCTCTTAAATGGGAGGAGTTGAGTCTTATGGATACCACTGTTTTCTTTGTATTACTATTGACGCGAAACTTCAATGGGGCTCCCATATATCTAAATTAGCAAGCAGACTTAGTTCTGCAGTATATACTGTAAGAAAGATCAGAAGTCTCACAGATGTTGAGACAGCTAGATTAGTTTATTTTAGTTACTTTCATAGCGTAATGTCTTATGGAATTTTGCTATGGGGTAATGCGACTGATATTGAAGCCATATTTGTTTTGCAAAAGAAAGCCGTACGGGCGATTTATAACTTAAATTGTAAAAAGTCCCTCAGAGAAAAAATTAAAGAAATAAACATATTAACTTTGACATCGCAATATATTTATGGAAATGTAATGTATGAACATAAAACATAAACAGCTTTAATAAGAATAAGGATGTTCATACTTTAAACAGTACGAACAAACATAAGCTTGTAATGCCAGTTACTAGACTCCACAGAAACAGTAATTCATTTATGGGACAATGTATACGCTTTTACAACAAAATCCCAGAACATGTTCAAAGTTTGTCAATAAACAAGTTTAAAAGTTTTATTAAAGAAAAACTGTAGAAAAAGGGTTATTATAATATCAAGGAATACATGAATGAAAATAACCCCTGGGAATAAGGTGATCGCCACCATGCTGGTTCTATGAAAATTCAAAACAAAAACACTGTTCAAACAAAATTACTGTTATGACCATAATCATAAACATTTATTAATTCATAAACATGGTTATTACAGGATATCACATACAACATTATTATTAGGTACAACCATGTTTCCCCTTAAAGTTATAATTGAATAATTTTTAGAATATTTTTAGTATAATTGAAGTAATTTTTACATTTTGTCATCAAAAAATATTCTTATGTCATGGTACACTTTTTCAGGAAGGACGCCATTGAGCGCAGTTTTAAATCTTTTGACATCATTAATTAATTGGATATTTAATGGGACTTTATTATAGATTTTTGGTGCCATGCAATTTACACATATTCTTCGAAGGAGGGTTTTGCATCTATGATTAACTTTCAATGTGCCTTTACGACGACTTGCGGCAGTATTAATTTCAAAATAAATTGATATTCAAATTATTTTCAAATAAATTTATTCAAAATAAATATTTCGAACAAAATTTGCAACCTCATATATATACATGTTAAGTGAAATATGTTTAAAAAAAGTCCCGCTTGGTTTCTTGCTGGTTCTTAACCAGCAATGTATAGAATTTAATTAATAAATAATAATAGAATTTATTTAATTATTAAATAGTATTTTCCGAACCAGTGGTAAATAAAAAATGACTTTCAATAAGTATTATGTAATAATCAATATTGAATAAAAAATCGTTCCATTCCATTATATGGTCCGTGTAGGAAACTTAAAACCCTTTTACCGGTAACGAACCATTCCATATTAGGTCCTCAAGGGTGATGACGCATCTATATTTTGATTCCTAATTGATGATAGGTCTAATGTATGGGTATAATCTGAATCCTTAGCATCCACTTACCATTAGCCTTCCACGCTTACCATTAACTCCACTTACCATGAGGTGTACTATGTGTTCGTTTCAGCCCTTTATTCTATTTTTTTAAAAATTGCAAATATCCATTTTCTCAGCACACGATGCTACATATGATATAGACATTTCACTGATTTTCACTTTGTCATTTCGATTCATTACCTTTAATTTTTTTACAGTAGTTTCTTACGCATCACGGCGGCATATAACAAATATAAATTGCACACGGACAAACAACCAGCCCCAGAACAGTTTATTTGTTGACCATACAAATACTAGTTCCGTGCGGGTTTTGAACCGGAGTTATACAGACCTGAATTCCAATCTACTTCATTCAAATATTTGATTATTAATTCTTGTCGTGTGATGCGTAAGAGAATATCACTCTATTTCATCCTGAGGGTGTCGTAAGAGGCAATTATGGAAAATGACAAAAAGATCTTATGGCTTCCGGCTGACGGCGGTACATCTATCCAACCAATCAACCATCCAACCAACGGGCAGCAACGTCAAATATTCGAGACTACAGAATAACGGTGACACGAGAGCACACTGTTGGTAAGTAGATGTTGTAGCCCATAGACATCTACATCAATCTTCGATTAAGAATCAAAATGCAGATGCGTTGTCACCCTTGAGGACTAAGATGGAACGGTTCGTTTCCAATAAAAAGGGTCTCCAGTTCTCTACACTCACCAAACAAAACACAGCAGCATTAAGCTCCTATTTTACGCCGGTATTTTGTGAGAGCGTGGTCCTTCGCGGTTCGAGCCGACACATTCGTGCTACAACCATAATATAGCTGCAGCGTGGCTCTACCTGTTGTTAGGAAGACGCTGCTGCCCATCTCCCTGCACATGTTGGTTTATTACCTCATTACTCGCGATGTAACTATATCTGGTTTCAAAGGTTTTTTTATAGAAGTAAGGGTAAAGTAGTACAGTGTGCTCGACTGACACCGCTCCAGGATTTTCTGTATATTAAAATGCGAGTATTTCTATAATTTATAACTATAAAAACAAGTAAGCTTTTCTACTTCATGTGTGAAGTAAGAAAGTTAAATATCGGCGAAGGTGAGTGTGGAGAACCGAAGACCTTTTATTTAACCACTACCGTCTGATTATAACTGGCTGCCGCGACCCATAGATAAATACATCTTTAATCGAAATTGTATCTATCCTTAGGGGTGACAACGCATGTTCATTTTGATTCTTACTAGAGAGTTAATGTCAGTGTCTACGGGCCTCAGCATCAACTTACCATCAGGTGGACTGTGTGCTCGTTTGTCACCCTTGCTTCTTTAAGAAAAATAAACTGTAGAAAAATAATTAAAAATTTTGTCATTTATTTTAAAATATGCAGCAAATGTATTTTTATGAATCATAACCCAGGATAAGTTGAAGGTCTATGAGCCTCAACATCCACCAACTACCGAGGTGGGCTTTTAGCTTTTTTGTAACCCGTGATTGTTTTAATAATATGTAAATAAATTTCGTATAGCTTGAGTTTGGTTCTTTTTTACAATATCAGATCGGGGCATTACCAAGGCGCCTAGCTTAAATTTTAAGAACAATCAACAATTGTTAGCCACCGGTTAGATCTTGTCGTCGAGATTTACGGTTCATTATTGTGTTTCATTGTTTCATTATGATGAATGAAAACAATAATCTTATCTCGTTCTTTTTATATTATGAAGGATCTTAGTTGTACCATATTTATGAGAGATTTTTTTTGTTTATAGAATAAGGATGACAAACCAGCACACAGACCACCTACATCTATCCTCGATTAAGAACCAAACTACTCCTGAGTACCAAGATGGAAGGCCTCGTTTCCAGTAAAAAGGGTCTCTGGTTCTCGATACTTATCATACAAAAAACATCATCATTAAGGTGCTATTTTTAGCTGGTATTCTGTGAGAGAGTGCTACAACCATAATATAGCTTCAGCATATTACTGACCAATATTTTACTGACTGACTGACTGACTGACTTATATTTTATCATTTTCAAATACGTTTAAATTCGCAATTGTCTTCCTAGTCCTCAGGGTGATAGCTGGTCTTTCTCCTTTTTTGTATAAAACTTAAGTGTCAGACGACCTTAAAGCCCACGTGATGGTATTATGGTAAGTGGGTACTGCAATATATTAACACCGACACTAACTTTATAGAAATAAAGCTACAGATACGTTGTCAACTCCGAGGACTAAAATGCAATGCCTCACAGACTATAATTATAGCGGCTCCTTATATATTTTTATACCCTTCAGACCGGCCAGCAGTGCACGTCCAAATTGGTTTATTACTGATTTAAACTGCAAGCACCGTCGCAACAAAAGAGAAACTAATACCATATATATTCTTAGTAACAATATAATAACAATATATAAAAACTCATTATATTTTTCATTTTAACAGGCTACTTCCCAACTCCTGTTTCAGTTTTCTTTTCAAAAATGAGATACTAGCACCAATTTATGTTGCACTGTTTTTAAAAGCTTTTATTCATTTATAATTTACCTTATTTGACATATTTTTATTTTATTATTATTTTCGATTTCTCTGACATTAATTCCGTACCGTTACCTAATGATTTAGCGTTGTGGTGTGTAGGTGTAGTTGCTCTGTACACTACTACTGTGTACCTTTATATATATAATTCTTCTGTACGTGTGTTTGTCACTAGAATCCTCCTAAACGGCTGAACTGATTTTGATGAATTTTTGTGGGTCCCTGGATGGTTTATATTTACTATTGAACCCGGTAGGTGGCGCTAATGTCGAGATACAGAAATCAACCGTGCGTAGTCGGTGCGGATCGCTAATATTTTAATAAAAAAGATAACCTCATTGATTACTCACCTGTGAAAGATCAAGCGGAACCCTTCCCGGTGGAGTGCTTACTTGACTGGCAACTAGTGACGCTAATGCGACTCTCTGACTTCCACTCATTGCCCTGATAATGGGAAGGATTTGTGCGAATTTCCCCACATGATCTCTTCTCTCCAAGGCTCTAAGAACCGCATCTCTGATAATTGTCTCCTTATTCCTCGAATTATGAGGGTTGTATGTTTTATACAGACTTTTCCGAGTCGTTGCTTCAAAGAAATTTTGTACGTCTAGATTAGCTATCTCCTCTTCTAAGGAATCTAGATCGTACTGAGGTCTGTGCGAGTTGGTAACACCATTAGGCTTTATAATTCGAACCGGTGGTGCAACTAGTGTGTGATAGTTCCTAGACTCCTGTGCTATCATTACTTCGTGAGGGTCGGAAGACTCCAAGCCCTCATCTTCGATTTCAACAGCTGACACTACAGCTAATATTAAAATAACTCTTGCAATTTTAGACATTTTTTTTTGTTTATTTAGTTCTAAACTAACTTTGGGACATCATTTCTAAATTATAAGTCTGCTTAAGCACATAAATAACTAGCACACCACTAAAAATCACTTTTCATAATTAACAAAAGAAAATTGTAAATGCGAGCGCGCGTTGAAGTCTTTTACACGGAGATGCGCGTACGCCGCTTTGTGCCACAACGCCGAATGAACACATGGGCGCCGCTAGTCCACATATACTCTCGTATGATCACAAGTGTCAGATATTGCCGGAACTCACAACTTTCACTCATGTAGGGTTAAAAATGTAAACACAATGACCATTGATGCGTTATTTTTGATTCGTCATCTCGTCATCTCATCATCAATACATCTTGTACTTACGTAAACAAAACTCGATTATAACAATGCCTGTAAGGTCACCGTGGAAACTTGAATACAAAAATAAATTCTAGGTTCTTATAAATAAAGTTTTATTGTCATTGAACAATTGCCGTTTAGTTTTGGAAGCTTTTTCCTGCAATAACACTTTCAAACTTAACCTTATGTCATTTTTAAGAGAGATTTCAAAGAAGTCAATTATTCTAATTACAGTAATCAAAATACGACTGTAAATCATAGGCATAAGTTCGATAATATATTTTAAAATTTGACTTGGTGTATAAAAACAGGTGCGTAATCTTCATCTATTCTATAGTATGAATAGTCGTTTTATTAATTTTGAAGACAGGGTTTTAACTTCAAAGTAATTTAGACATCGTAATATAATTATTAGACACTGGTTATTTTTGATTTGTCATCTCGTTTCTAATATATCTAGTACCTACGTAAACAAAAAAGTCGTTGTTAACAATACCTTTAAGGTCACTAGGCAAATATGGTTGCAAAAATGCATTATAAGTTGTTATATAAAATGATTAATTATCTTTGGAAAATTGTCGTTTAGTTTAGGGAACTTTTTCCTTCAATTACGTTTTCACACTTTACCTATTACCTATTAATCTTATGATTTTATAATTTTTACAAAATATTTCAAAGGAGTCAACTGTTTATTCTAATTGCAATAATTTAGTCTCTTTATCCATTAGATCATAAATGACTTGGTCAATATAATCACGTGCATAATCTTTATGTATCATATAACATGAACAGTCGCGATTGACTACTTATTTTGAAAAACACGCATTTTTACTTAATAGCCTTTAATACTTTATAGCAATTAATAACTACATAATATTTCTACTTTAGTTTTGAATGATAATAATTCAACATTCAGATACGCAGTTATTGTAGCGTGACTGTACTGCGTACCACTTTGTCTAGATTTTCTCTTCCAATTACTACTTGTTAACATTTAAAACTCTGTTTATCTTTACAGCACCCTGCTGAACATAGGCCTTCCCCAAAAAACCCCACAACGCACAGTCCTGAGCCACCTGCATCCTTTGACTGCCGTCAGATCCGTCGTCACTCCGTCTAGTGGGAGGCCGACTTACATTTTGCTCACCGGTACGAGGTTGCCCCTCTAAAACCTTTCTTTCCCATCGGTTGTTGGTTCTTCGAGCTATATGGCCGTCCCATTGCCACTTCAGCTCACTAGCCCGTTAGGCTATGTCGGTTACTCTGGCTCTACTGCGGATTTTGATATTGTTTCACTTCTATTAAATAAATTAACTATTAGGGATGAATATTACAAAGAAAGTATATACTAATCGAATATTAAAACAATAAGTATATAGTTCAATTGAAATGGTTATTGATTCACTAGAAATTACCCTATTTCTTAGATACGTTTGATATACGTAAATTGCAAATGGACTATAACAATAATAAGAGATGGAACAATTATTATAGGCCGAAGGGTTAGAATTCCAAACGGAACAAGTGTTTGTCTTCTATCCAGACATGGAATGTATGGCCTACAAATAATTATTCCGTATTTGGATGTTAGTCCACTCGAGGTCATGCAAGCAGGTTATCGGCAGGGCACGATTCGACCATGTCAGCCGTATAGGAGCCATACTTGCTTCCTACACTCCTGGTAGTAAGCAATTTTGGTCCCTGTCGAAGGCTGTCGAATCCAACTACTGCCGTCCTTCATTGCAGCACATGCAGAAACCTGATGGAACACTGGCTCACTCCGCGACTGAGAAAGCAAATTTATTTGGGGTATTTCCAGTAGTCTTACCAAGTAGTCTTACTAGTAAGACTACTGGGAATTTTCTTCCCAGTAGTCTTACTGGTAAGACTAATGGGAATTTCCTAATGGGAACTTCCCAACAGTCTTACTAGTAAGACTATTGGGAATCTTCGTGGCGTGTTGCATTCCTAGTAGTCTTACCAAATAATCTTATAACTAAAACTACTGGGAATTTTTTCACCATGTAGAACTAACTGGTAAGACCACTAGGGTAGAAATACTCAGTGTTCTAGTAGAATATTTTCATCAGTACCTAACTATTGATATTGATGCATTTCGTGTTAACGTTTTTTGGCCTTATTTGACTGGCGTTTGTTTTTTTACAAATAGTAGGAAAAGTACTAGGCCGGCATAAACGTGAAAGAGGCAGTGGAATAGTTCTTCAGACCGTACTTTGTTCACGGCGGCGTGCCAGAATGTATGCGCAAGCACAGGTGAACTCTCTATTCCCTCAGCTTGATCGAACGGTAATCTGACACGACCGGAGAGAGATCGGGGGCAGAACCAACAGCTGTACGTGCTTTCTGGCTCCGGGGAGACTGCAAGCAACAGAAAAACTCAATAACTGATTTTTGGCCCAACCCAGGATTCGAACCTCAGACCAAATATTTACAATAATTTAGCTTGAATTTGTAAAGGCCAAATAAGGCCAAAGAACGTTAACACGAAATGTATTCAATAAGACAAAAATAAATAAAAATAGTTAGGTACTGATGAAAATATTCTAATAGACCACTGAGTATTTCTACCCTAGTAGTCTTACCAGTTAGTTCTACTTGGTAAAAAAAATCCCAGTAGTTTTACTTATAAGATTATTTGGTAAGACTACTGGGAATGCAACACGTCACAAAGGTTCCCAATATTCTTACTAGTAAGACTGTTGGGAAGGTCCCTTCAGGAATTTCCCATTAGTCTTACCAGTAAGACTACTGAGAATACCCCATTTATTTGCATTTACATATGTTTGCGAGCAATTTTCGTCTGGTGCTGGCTCTAAACAACCGCCAACACTACCTCGCTGTGATTCTTCGATGCCGAAGGTCACTATCCATACAAAAGAGAATACGTAGAGCTTTACATTACCTCCTTATTCCATATATGATATATTTTTATAACTAGAAAAAGTGCAATTTGAAAGGAAAACATTACGTCTTACGTAAAAATATTTAGAACAAATATTTTTTCTTACTGGCAAGCACTCTTTAACTTTGAAACGAGCAACCATTTTTCAACTACACCCCCAACGACCACTAGTAACGGCCAACTTCCCCGTGAACGGAAGCAATAACTCTTTGACAGTACGTGCGCGTTCCGTTATCGTCAGTAGATAAGATCTCTTTTCCCTGCTCCTTCGAATACTAAGACAGTTTTTCATATCTGACCTGTGGACAAAAGAGAATAGTAGACATATTTTGCCAGAAGATACATCACACCGGGCCCGGTCAACGTCGGACAGCTCAAAAGTTCCCTAGGTGAGTGTTTGCCAGGTCTTATGTGTGCATAACACTCCTCAGTGACCATCAATATGACTATGACGGACCGTCCCTGGAGGAAGTTCAATCTAGGCTATGCGTGTGTTGTGGCGAAAAACACGCAGCAAAAGAATGTCCGCGTCCCAAAAGTGACAAAAATCACAAAATCAATAATCCGTGATACCCTGTGTACGCATTGATGCTCCACAGCCGTCGCGCAAAATTCACGATCAAACAGCCTTTTATTCAGGCGTTTCTCACGCCGTTCTTTTAAAACAATTTATTTCGGAAAATATTAGAATACTCGGTGACAGGACTTCTTTTCTGCCTTGGAGACCGTCTGGCTAGGTAACACCCTCTTATATATCTCTGCCACCAAGCAGCAGTGCTTACATTGCTGTTTTCCGTGTAAAGGGTAGAGAGCCAGTATAATTGCAGACTGTGAGGCATTCTATCTCAGTCCTCAGGGGTGACAACGCAACTGTAGTCTTCTTTGTATAAAGTTGTCTGTCCATGGGCTGTAGACTGTTAGTTCATTTGTCACTTCAGTTTTATAAAAAAAAGTAAGTAGGGATAAGCTTAGGTAGTACTAATAAGGCAAAACCTTTTAAATATAGGAAGGAACTAGCTCCTATTACTCAGGTTAACCTTTTACAAGAGCTAGGGTCATATTGATATATGTATAAATTGTTGTGAATGTTGCAATAAAGATTTTTTTCTACTGTTGGTTATAATTGCCGAGGTCTACTGTTAGTTTATACAAATATTAAAATCTATGGAAAGAAAGTTCCTCGAGTGGTAAACTCGTACTGGTAAGCGGAGTGTAAGATGCCACTACTAGATGGAGTGATGACCTGGTAAAACATGCAGTAATTTCTATAGATGAAGACGGTTTTAGACCGTGCTTTGTAGCATTCATTGGGGGAGGTCTATGTTCAGCTCTGAACTTGTGGTTGTATTGATGATGATGATGATATAAAATACCAATTTTTTAATACATTTATTAAATAAATTACCAACTAAGCTTTAACTACTGATAGAGCGAGTATAATTTTTTATGTTCACGCAAATACATATTAATCTAATCTAATTTTACGGATTTTATTGCGTTTATTTTTATTATTTCTTTTACATTCCCAACGTTTCGAACGTACTCATGATCAAAAGAGAGTAAAATAAAAATTAAACGCGATAAAATCATTAAAATTAGTTTAATTTAATAGAACAGAGATTTTTAATTTTCAAGGCTAGATCCGGTCAAAATCTCGTCGGTTCTGGTGAATAAATTAATAGATTTCCGTGTAGTAGCAGCGTAAGGTAATCCATTACCACTTGCGATCTCGTTGGTATCGTTATAAGCGATAGAAGGACATAATAATTTAAAATTAAAAATTTTGTACAACCGACTTCAATATTAATTATTAAGAATAACTCAAAAACTATTGGTCAGACCTTGATCAAATTTATATGGGACTACATGAGAAGCACAAGCTTTGAAATAGAAAAAGAATCATCGAAATCGGTTCACCCAGTAAAAGTTAGGAGGTAACACACAAAAAAAGGAACACAGTCGAATTGAGTACCTCCTCTTTTTTGGAATCGGTAGAAAAACGAGAAAAACAGCAACGTCTTCCTTATAACAACTCAAAATAATTAAAAAAAACTGCATTTGCCAGCCCGCCTATCAAGTGTGACCACTATGAGAAACTATGAAGCAATCTATGATGGAATCAGCAACACTATTAACAATGGACTTTGATAGGTTGTAATGAATGATGATAAATGAATACGTTCTAGATCTAAAAACTCGTACCGGTAGAAAAAGTTTAGGGTGGCCCTCCACTAGATGGAGTGACGAACTGGTAAGAAATATAGGAAGTCGATGGATGTTGGAGGCTCAGAACCGTGTTTTATGCCATTCCTTGGGGGAGGCCTATGTACAGCAGTGGACTTGTGAATGGCTGTAATAGTGATGATGATGATGATCGAACAATGTTCGTTCATAGCAGCGTAGAAGGAATTCTGACAGACTGGGCATTCTGGATGGCTTTTTTACCCACAAGCAGAGACTAGTGTTGCACAGTTTACCGATTGCATAAGGAAGACCAGACTATAATTACTTAGGGTCGTACTACACTAGAGATGAGCCGTAACAAGTATTCAATAGATCAACCGAATCATTGTCACACCGAAAAAAAGTCGCCGAATCATTGCTTAAATAAAATGTAAAGGCTTGTTCTAATACTTTTAAATTCCATAGAGTATTGCCAAAAGATATCGTTTAATATTTTAAAACAATTGATGTTAAGAAAACGGCAGACTTATGGGGGATTTCCGTTAAAGTTATTTTATCTATAATAGATATAATAGCACCTTATCTAGCCACTATATTTAATACAAGCGTCGAATCTGGTGTGTATCCTGATTTAATGAAACATAGTAAAGTCATATCTTTATTTAAATCTGGTAGTACATTAGACCCCGCCAACTTTAGACCGATTTCTGTACTACCAACATTTAATAAAATTTTGGAAAAAATAATATTAGATCAGATCTTAAGTTTCTTTAATATTAATAAATTGCTACATAAAAATCAATTCGGTTTTACAAGGTCGCTCGACAACTGACGCTGGAGTTGAGCTTATTAAACATATTTTTTGTGAATGGGAGAATTCAGAAGATGCTTTGGGTATATTTTGTGACCTTTCCAAGGCCTTCGACTGTGTTCACCATGAGGCATTAATCAGAAAGCTACAGTACTATGGTTTCAAGAACACAGCGCTTAAACTTATTATTTCATATTAAAGTAATAGAATGCAGAAAGTTATTATCAATGGAAAGTTCTTCCGGGTCACCTGTACTAATGGTGTCCCTCAGGGCTCGATTCTCGGCCCATTCCTATTTCTGGTATATTAATGACTTACCTTCCCTTGTAGGGATAATCATGATATAGTATTATTTGCTGATAATACTTCCTTGATTTTTAAACTTAAACGTCAATCATTTAAATGTGACGAAGTGAATAATGCTATATCAAAATTAGTGCATTGGTTTAACGTTAATAATCTACATTTAAACGGAAATAAAACTAAATGTATTAAATTTACAACAACGAATGTTAAAATCTGGGTACCAATGTGTTTTAAATGGGGAAGAACTGAGCCCTGTTGAATCCACTGTTTTTCTTGGCATCACTCGACGCAAAGCTTCAGTGGGGCCCCATATATCCAAACTAGCAAGCAGACTAAGTTCTGCAGCCTATGCTGTAAAAAGATTAGAGGTCTCACTAGTGTCGAGACAGCTAGACTAGTTTATTTCAGTTATTTCCATAGCATAATGTCTTATGGGATTTTGCTATGGGGAAATGCGGCTGATTCAGAAACTATTTTTGTTTTACAGAAGAGGGCCATTAGAGCTATTTACAACCTAAAACCGAGAGAGTCTCTTAGAGATAAATTTAAAGAAATAAATATATTAACTTTGGCCTCTCAGTATATTTACGAAAATTTAATGTATGTTCACAAAAACAAAGGTAGTTTTAGTAAAAAAAGTGATATATATTCTGTAAACACTAGGAACAAACACAAACTAGTGATACCAGTTTCTCGACTCCACAGAGTCATTCTTGGGGCAATGTATACGCTATTACAACAAGGTCCCGGAAAGTGTACAGGCTCTCTCTATTACCAAGTTTAAATGTTTTGTTGTTGAAACTGTATAAAAGGGTTATTATAGTATAAATGAATATATGATTGATAATAACCCCTGGGAATGAGGTGGTCGCTACCAAGCAGTTTCTAAAATAAATTTTGTACTTAAATAGTTTGTACAACCATTAATGTAAAACTTACTTTAAAAAAAAAGTCCCGCTGGGTTTCTTGCTGGTTCTTCCCAGGACAGAGGTTTTTTTTTCGAACCAGTGGTAAAGTAAAAAATGACTTTCAATAAGAATTACACATGTAATCTATATTGAATAAAAAATTATTCTATTCTATTCTATTCTATTCTATTCTATTCTATCCAAGTAAGTGAATCAAAGATTTTCGAATATTAAGTAATTTACTGTGATCAACGATATTAGATATTTATATTATACTAGAATAGCGTATAACGCTACAACATCCATCTTGTTTTCCCGATAGGCAATATACAACTTTATCCAAAACTTAATTAAGCAATAATTGTTCATTAAACTGAAATGAGTATGAATGAGGTGATCGCCACTATGCTGTTTTTAAATGTTTTCATATTAAATTAAAATACTTTATATATTGTAAATTATTGTTTCGCTGGCCGCTACCGCGGCCTGCTCGCTATGCTCGCTCGGCCCGCGCGTTATTGTCAGTGCCAGATTAACCACATAGCAAGAGTAGCAATTGCTACGGGCCCCGCGCAAAAGGGGGCCCCGCGTATAAATTACTAAGACATGGTATATTTAATTTTTCTTGCTGTCACAAAATCGTAAAACGTTACACCTTTTTCGACTAAGTGAATCCACGTCAGACAATCGGTAACCGATTATTTCGTTGGCGAAAATAAAACACAGAATTTCATACGGTAAACGCTCAAGTTTCATCGCCCACCATGCCGAATGGTTCGATTCTCGTACTACCGATCCGACCGGGAAGATCTTTTTACGCCGTGGCATATGATCTGACACAACTGGTCACTTCGCCCACGCGGATTCCGGATTTGGAGGATCATACACCTTTTCTGTTGAACCTTCTGTTGACCTCTCATCGGGGGACGGCTATCAGGTCTCCGTCGATGCCCCTCTTGGCACTTCGGATCACTGCCTGATCCGAAGTACAGTGCCCATCACGTGTTCATGGCAGGCATGAGGCTGCCACCATGTGTGGGACTATAAGTCACCGGATTGGGATTGGATACGGACTTTTTTACATCCTACCCATTTTGGCGGATTGGCTTTATGCTAGATGATCCCAAAAAAATTGTTGCTGAGTCTGTCGCCGATATAGTGCTTCCGGGGATGGAACTTTTCATCCCGTCATCTGTAGTGCCTATCGGTGGCAGATACCAGCCTTGGTTTGGACGCTCTGCAAAATTGCGTCGCGGCAAAAGCAGGAGTGTTACAAGGTCTGGGCTGACACATCGGTGTCCCGGAATGCAAACACTAGCGCACTCAAAAGGAGGTACAACTCTGCCTCCAGGTCTTTCAAAAGAGTTATCGCTAGGACAAAGTTGGAGCACATTTTAGTAGTTTGCCTTGCTTCTGGAATTCGTACGTTCTGATCTCTAGCCAAGGCTGTCCAAGGGAATTTCTGTAAGCCATCATTACCATCTATGCGCAGGGAGGATGACTCGCTAGCCCGCGCCGTAAACGAGAAAGCCAATCTTTTAGGTTCTCTTTTTGCGTCCAACTCTACTCTCGAAGACGGGAGAACATACCGCCGACCATCCCGCGCTGTGAGTGGTCCATGCCGGATGTACTGTTTACACAGCGCTCGGTGCGCAAAGCACTCCTGTCCCTGGACGTCAACAAGTCGAGTGGGCCTGATGGAATCCCCCATTTATGTTAAAGACGTGTGCTCCAGAGTTGGCACCGGTTCTTACGCGTCTTTTCCGGCTCTTACTCTTTAGGTGTCGTTCCTGGCTCATAGAACATAGCCGATCCCTAAAAAAGGTGACCGTCCTGACCCGTCCAACTACAGGCCTATCGCTATCACTTCCTCGTTCTCCAAAATAATGGAATCTATTATTAACTGCCAGCTTATGTGGTACCTTAAAGAGCATCAGCTGATTAGTGACCGTCAATATAGTGTCCGTCGAGGTCGCTCAGCTGGTGTTCTTCTTGTCTACCTGACTCACCGATGAGCGGAGGCAGTCGAGACCAAGCGGGTGGCCTTGGCGGTTAGTTTGGACATAGCGAAGGCCTTCGTTTGGGTTAGGCACAAAAGTGCTTCTTTCGAAGCTCCCTTTAATGGACTTCCCGAGAAATTACGCAATTGGGTCACCAGTTTTCTTACAGATTAGAGTATTAGGGTCGTAGTCGATAGTGCATGATGCGACTTCAAGCATGTGAATGCTGGTGTTCCACAAGTCTGCGTGCTATTACCTACCCTGTTCCTTCTGCATATCAATTATATGTTGCATACTAGTAACATTCATTGTTATGCAGACGACAGCACTGGCGATGCTTTATACACCGGCCGTGCTAATATTTCTCGGAAACACGTCGTCGAGTGCCGGAACAAACTTGTGTCTGAAGTTTTTTGAACAAAGTCTCGAATTGGGGGCGACTAAATCTAATCCAGTTTAACCAACAAAGACAAGTTTGCGCGTTTACCGCAAAAAAAAACCTTTTGTCGTATCTCCTCGATTTCAGGGCACTCCCCTCGTTGCCTTAGCCACCATAGGAATCCTTAGCGTTGACTTTTGAGAGACGTACAGTTCCGTAGTCACTTGGAAGGGAAGGCTAAACTGGCATCAAAAAAGCTTGGTGTGCTCAGTGGATTACAGACGGTATTTCATGCCGGACCACCACTTGCAGCTTTAAAAAGCGTAGGTTCGGCCTCATATGGAATACTGTTCTCATGTCTGGGAGTGAGGAGGTGGCCCTGCCTCAGTATCAGTTCCTTCCACTTGACCGTATTCAACCGACTCCGATCGGCTTGACCCACTGGCCTTGCGAAGAGACGTTGCATTTCTATGCATCATCTACCGCATATACCAGGGTTAGTGCTCAGAGGAATTGTTCGGATTAATTTGAGCTGCTGAATTTCACCATCGTACCCTGCGACAGAACTCGAAATTCCATCCTCATCATCTCGATGGCTGGCGGCCACTACAGTGCGATATGTCCAAACAATGCGATCCACATTTTCAGATTTTGAAGCAAAAGCCAAAGATCTGACGTGCTGTCATGAATATATCAGCAACAAACTTCAAGACGACGCAAGCGAAACAAAAAGTACGACCATTTTAGCGGTTCTAGTACCTTGACGAATTTATTGAAAAATAAACACCTGGTGAACAGTTTGAAATTGAGGTGTTTGTTATGACAACAAAATAACTCCAGTGGTGAACGTTCATTTTCGACATTAAGCCGTTTAAAAAATAAATTAAGGAACACTTTGAGTCAAGAACGGAATAATTATCTCTCTGATGAATATAGAATATGATTTACTTAGAGAAATTGAAACGGATAGTATTATTTCTAAATTTACCCACAGGAAATCTAGAAAATTTACTTTGTAAAAGTTTAAAAAGTAATAAAAGAAACAGATAAATAAATATAAAATATATACCTACATAATTTAAAGTACATCATTGATAAAATATAACATTACCTATTCCTAAAAAATATATAATATATTTTGTAATAAATATAAACTTTAAAATATGCACTAAAAAGATTTACAATTATTTGTGTAGTATCGTCCAACGCCTTTAGTAATCTACTTTACTATTAAACACCAAAAAAATTGTAACTTATAGATGGCAAATAAACATATTAAATAATGAAATGTATTTTACCACTTTAGACATAAGAACCCATCGCAGATCAAGGGCCCCTCGATGGAATTTGCTTCGGGCCCCGCGCTTGTTAGAAATCATAATCATTTTGTTAGAAATTTAGGGAGACTATGTGGCTTCACTTTTAACTCTCATCCTAAAATATTTGTATTCTGTATCAATATCTTGTATTTATACTTTATACTTGATTTAAAATTCCCAGACATAATAAGCAGGGTCAAAGTTGCCATAATGGCCACGCTTGCAGATCGCTGCAAGCGTGGCTATTATGGTAAATACTATACTAAACTGTTTTCTAATGAGTAAAGATGACAGGCAACCGTGTAGTCGGTGTAGTGGTGGTGTTAGAATATCGACTACTCCATTTCATCCCGTGGGTGGCGAAAGAGGTGACAGAGGAGAACTAAACTAGAAACTAGAAGAAAACTAATCCAGCTTGTCGGCAACTGCAGTTTTTTTTAATCAGCAAGCTGAATAAAAAAAACTGCAGTTGCTGACAAGCTTGGCAAGCGTGGCAACTATGGCATATATCCTCCTATGAGGCAATCTATAATATATCAATTTTGAACTTTTAATAGGCTGTAATGGTAATAATGTTGATATAGAGATGACTCAAAACAATAAATAAATAAATGAATTGAATGTGTCTAGTATATCTTCACAACAAAAGTTTGTTTTAAATAAAACGCAAAAGATAAAGTTTTACAAGTTTCTTATATTTAAAATAAAATAAATCTTTCATTCTTACCCAAAAATTCAGATTTTGTAACAATCCAATAATATCATACATTTTTAGAGACTAGAAAGTAATGTTAAACTGAGATTTGAGGAGTCTGAAGATAAACAAATACAGGTCTGTACAGGTCACATAGATAAAATATGTCACAATATTTATGTTAACAATATATTAATAACACAGTTATAGCTTTTAGCACCATTACGATCCAACATTTCATTATATATTTTATTTCATATAACATGTTTCAACGGAATATAAATTTAAAAAAAAGTTAAAAAGTTAAAGTTACAGCCTATATACGTCCCACTGCTGGGCACAGGCCTCCTCTCATTTCTGAGAGGGTTATAAATATATAAATTTTATTTAGAAATAATCCGGTGCCATAAACTTTACTATGAATTAGTAGTTAAATAACTTTTTATAATACATGGATTGGATAGGAAATTAAAAATTGCAATATACTGCTATATCTGTACACTCATACTAATACTTTTAAAAAATCATATTCGTAGCGTGTGTCTCTCTCATATCATACAAAACCACATTTTATTTACAATAACTATAGTGTGTACACACTGCAAACGAATACTGTTATAAATTAATATCTATATACAGAATATCATTACAAATCCTATAACTTATAAATTTCAATCGACTGAACTCGAATTTGAAAGCAAATTGTCATGGTCCTACTTATATGCTGAAAAACGAAAATAGTATCAAAAACGTGCTTTTAAAATCAAAAACATCTCTAATCACTGATAAAATATCCAACATTTTAAACACGGAATACAAAAACAGTTAAAAGAAGAAATAATACTATAGTCTTTTCTTTTAAATTCACACAAATTGACGCGATATACTAATTGAATAGTTGCAGCCCCAAGCATATCCCCTGATGACCCTTTATAAGTTCTAAATTGAACATTACATTTTGAACACATTTTAATATTTCTCAGTGTTCAAATGTCGCATTCAAATTCGGACACTCGCTTATTTCGTCCGTCCGGGTTGATTTGAAAATGGTTTTCTCTCGTACCAACTCGAGGGAAACCGTTAAAGCTGTTTCTGCTGACAAGTGGATTCTCACGTTCCCTCTCTCTGTGAAAACTGGATGTGGAGAGTTTTCCATCTTTGCGTTCAGTAAAATTCGGATCGTTAAAATTTTGATCGGTGAAATTTCGGTCAGTGAAATTTTTGTCGGGAAATTTCCTGTCATTGAATTCCCCATCGGAGAAATTTCGATCGTTGAAAGTGACGTCTCGGATCCCGAAACCACCCATTCGTGGCGTCCCGATACCGAATTTGTTTCTGAGTTCTTCATCACGAAGATTAAAAGCTCGGTTGTCAAACTTTGAAGGACCGTTCGCCAATCTGAAATATTTAAGTTTGACAGATTTAGTATATTAAACTTAGCAATCTTCGATAGGAAAATGCTGTTATGATATGTATAGTATTAATCAATATATACACACATTTCGATATAGTTAGTCTTTTTTGATGGTTGCCTCATGATATCTTTATTTCACTTAAACGATTGGTCTTTATGGCTGATTTAATGGACGTCTGACAACCATGGTTTTCCGTGCACCAGACAGCACCGAAGCTCTTCCAACGTTCCATGTGAGTCTTTCTAACTTCGGATTGTAAATGAGAATTTCTTGACAAAAACCCAATAACTGATTTTGCCCAACCCGGGATTCGAACCCGAGACCTGATGGTCAGGAATCACATTCACGACTACTTGGGCAATGAGGGAGTCAAATGGCAGTCAAAAGTCTAGTCTAGAATGTATTTCTCCTTTTTACCTTTAACTTACCTTCAATCAATATCAAGATTGCTATCAGGTGAAAATTATACATTGATACTGCCTATATTCCACAAAGATACCGAAACATGTATTCATTATTAGTATTTTTACCTAAAGTAATACTTACTCTCTAAAGCATCTCCTTTCCCTGTCATATTCCGCTGAAAGGCCATCTTCGTCATTAATAATTGCCGATGGATCGCTGTACACAGATGATTCTTGATAGAAAGAATCAAGATCCACATAGTTTCCTTCAGAAGGTTCATTATCAAGTAGTTCAGCTAATTGGGATTTAAGGGATGCAAAGGTGGGTCTTTGAGAGGGGTCGGCATGCCAACAGGAATGCATGGCGCGATATAGTTGTGGTTTGCAGTGAGGTGGCCTCTCTAGACGGTATCCTTCAGTAACAGCAGCTAGCACTTCTCGTCCCGACATGGTTGCATAGGGTGTTGAACCTGGAATATAATAAACTGTGATTAGGGATACGTTCATGAAAATTTCAACGTGATAGTTTGGTGCTATTTAGTGGGGAATTGTGTGATTATGTGAATACACGTAATGAGACAGAATAAATCTTTAAAAAAAAATTATGTTCGCTGCATTCAACCCTTAGGTATACAAATATTATAGCTACAACTATATCTATTACATTTCCACATTTAAATTATTTCATTATATTATTTATATCATAATTATAGAATATTCAACAATGATGTAATTATTAATTAGAATAGGATATTTACAATAATATATAGTCTAATCGAATGTCAAAAAATTATATTTTATGCAATGCCATTATAATATGCCTACTGATGCGTCGCTTAAATATTCATCGATTGAGTAGTAGCATTTCTCAATTAAAAATGTTTTAAATTCCTTTTTAAATTTATGAATATTTTCCATTTCATGAAACATGGATGGAACTTTATTGTAGATTTTAGATAATATACCGAAAACGCTTTTTCTAAGTAAAGCTGTCTTTGATGAAATTGTATGAATTTTATTTTTACGCCGATTGTTTGTTATTAAGTAATCATTAAATATTTCAGGATTAGTTTTTACAAATGTCACAACTTCATAAATATACATTGCGGGAAATGTCAATAACTTAAATTTTTTAAATTGTGGTTTACAGCTTTCTATACTCGGTAAACTTGCAATAGCACGCACACACTTTTTTTGCGCTTTAAATATATCTTCGCGCCTTGTAGCATTGCCCCAAAAAATTACACCGTAGCGCACAGTAGAAGATATAAAGCCGTGGTATACCGTCCGTAAAGCATCTTCATTAACTACTTTGCATAATACATGTGGAGCGTAAGAAAATTGGTTTAACTTTTTGCAAATATATTCTGTATGAGTCTCCCACTTTAAATTGTTGTCAATATAAAGACCTGTTAAATTTGGCAAATGAATTTGTGTTCAAATATTTAAGGTAAAGCCACGTTGCAACGTAATATTGTATACAAATTGTTTAATAAGGGTTAAAGTTGTCAAAAACTAATTTGCTAAGATTAGACTAGTTTAAGAGTGCTCTTTATCACGCAGAGAAACTCCGAGCATAGCCCTTTCCATGGCTCGCTGAGCGACCTTGAGCTTCCTCATACGGCCAGCAGTGAAGGACCACGTCTCAGTTCCATATGTCATCACTGGCAACACGCACTGGTTGTACAACTTAGTTTTGAGGTTTTGAGGTATACCTGACGAGAAGATGGGTCGTAATCTCCCGAACGCTGCCCAGCCGAGTTGCATCCGTCGATTGACCTCTCGGTCGAAGTTGGACTTACCTAGTCGGACTATTTGTCCCAGGTAAACATACTCGTCAACAACTTCGAGCTTAGTGCTCCCAACAACTACCGGCATAGGTGTGACATGGACATTAAACATGATCTTTGTTTTGTCCATGCTCTTTGAAATGAGGATATCCGCAGTAGAACCAGAGTAACCGACATAGCCCAAAGGATTAGTAAGCTGAAGTGGCAATGGGCCGGCCATATAGCTCGAAGAACCGACAACCGATGGGGAAAAAAGGTTCTCGAGTGGCGGCCTCGTACCGGCGAACGAAGTGTAGGGCGTCCCCCCATTAGATGGAGTGACGACCTGGTAAGACATGCAGGAAGTCGATGGATGCAGGTGGCTCAGGACCGTGCTTTGTGGCATTCCTTGGGGGAGGCCTATGTTCAGCAGTGGACTTGTGAAGGGCTGTAATGATGATGATGATGAAAGAGTGCTCTTTAAACTATGTAAGACAGATCATTTTATTTTATTACGCGGGTCTTAGCCGTGGTAGCGCAGATGGTTAGCGCTCGCTGGAAGTTTCACAGTACGTGAGCGACCCGGGTTTGATCCCCGCCGGCACCAATGAAATTGTTAATTGCAATTTTAAGTGCTGATTTACCATGAGCTCGGCGGTGAAGGAAAACATCGTGAGGAAACCTGCATGTCTGAGAAATAAGAAAAAAAATATTTCGAAGACATGTGAAGTTCGCTAACACGCATTGCGGCAGTGCGGCGGACATTTCCTTGCTTAAAACCCTCTCAGAGATGAGAGGAGGCCTGTGCCCAGCAGTGGGACGTATATAGGCTGTAACTTTAACTTTTAACTTTAACTTCAACGCGGGTCTTATCAAACTAATTTTTGACACCTTTAATTCCTATTTCCACAAACGCCTGATTCCATTAATAAGGGTTATTATGCTACTAAAGAGTAAATGATTGATGCCGTTTCTAAATGTTTTCATACTTAATTGTATAAAATATTATAATTTCTGAAATAAAAAGTACCGCTAGGTTTCTTGCTCGTCCTTCCAAGGACAGAGGTGTTTTGCCGACTCAGTGGTAAAGCTTTTCATTTATTAATTTTTTATTTTATTGTCTGTAGAACCAACAGCATTTTGTAACATTATAAAGCTTAGTAAATATTTACATTTTCTACTGTTATTTACAAGTTCTTACTATAAATTAAAAAAACATCTTATAACATATCGCTAGAACTGTCTGGACATAATATATAGATAACATCTAATACATATAATAAATCTGTAGAAAAGTCGTGTCTGTAATTCTAATATATTCTTGAAAAAACAAGTCCAGAGGACTAAATTAAGGGTTCTGAAGCTAAATTAGTTGTTTTTAGAATTTTTTTCTGTCTGTCTGTCTGCCTGTCTGTCTGTGTATTACGGATTCACGCAAAAACTACTGGACCGATTTACATGAAATTTTGTATGTAGGTGCTTAGTAACCCGGGGCAACTTATAGGCTACTTTTTATCCGATTACGGAAGTTGAAAAAAAGAAGGTTAAGTATTTTTCTTCCTTTAGATGTTACTTTTCTATTATATCTTAGTTATAGGCGGAATGACGGGTGTTTTTCAAATAAATACCATACTTAAAATAACGTTTAAAATATAGTTATAACCTTGGTAAAATAATTTGAAACTACACTGATTTAGCTATCAAAACAGCGCCATCTATCATCAAATGGAAAAAGTAGTATATATAAGGTTTTTAATTCAATTAGTAATCTATACGTAAACTGATTAAAACTGGTCTGTCTGCAATTATTGCAAAATTTTCATTATAATGATAGTTTTATTAAAGAGATTTATATATGATCATATACCATAAAGTAGTCTATCATTTCGTGAAATGGTGTGGTCATTTCATGATATTTAACACTGTTTGTTGACCATATCATTTTTTTTTTTTATAGGATAGGGTGACAAACGAGCACACAGTCCACCTGATGGTAAGTGGTTGCTGTGACCCATAGACATCTACATCTATCCTTGATTAAGAATAAAATGCAAATGCGTTGTCACCCGTGAGGACTAAGATGGAATGCCTCTTTTCCAGTAAAAAGGGTCTCCGGTTCTCTACACTCACCATACGAAACACAGCAGTGTTAAACTGCTATTTTACGCTGGTATTCTGTGAGAGCGTGATCCTTCCCCGGTCGAGCCGACCCATTCGTGCTACAACTATACTACTAATATAGCTGCAGCATGGCTCTACCACGTACAAGATATAGCTTGACCAAATCAATGAATAGTTTGAAGATATTAATAACTAAATACAACGTTGCTATTTCATGATATGGTCACATGACGATATCATTAAATCGTTTTTCACCGCTAGCGGCGCTGATAGCGTATTTTTAACAGAAACAGAATTTTTAACAGAATTGACATCACTTTATGCCTTAAATGTTCGCTTCTATCGCTGATATTACTAGATAGTATAGTTTTGGCTTTCATTATTTCATGTTATAAGAGTGCCATCTACTTACTTCTAAATTAACTAAAATGGTAAGTCACTGATAAAATTAAATAATAGAATGCTACTGAATATACGATGTAAATAATTGAAAATTCGTTCGTGGCATCGTTGGATGTGTAATTACTAGGTAGATATGGTCAACAATCATGCAAAAGCTTAGTTTCAGTTTTTATGAATTGTATTTAAGCAAATACGAGGGCCGTGTAGCTCGCCGTAAGATTTCATCATGGCACGGGAGCAAAACGTGTATGGTTCCCTCGAGGATGAATCTGTTATATAAAATTTTACGTGCTGACTTAACACGTGTCCGTTAAAGTGGTGAAGAATAACTTAGTGGGGAAACCTAGATATCTGATTAATTAAAATAGTTGTGGAGATATAAAAACCGTTAATATGCATTGAGCATTGCAGCATACTCTATTTTTCTGCCCACAAAATACTAAAGGTAATGAGGAGCCCTGTGCACAGTAGTGAGACGTATACCTTTACTTATACTGCTACTTTACTTTTTTAACTTTAATGAGACTTATAAATCAGTTTGTAATTTAAGATAGCTTTCATATTTTCAGTCATATTAAGATATTTGTGACAGTTCTGGTTTCATAGCTCATATGGGTATATGTAAATGAACAGGCTCTTGCAGAAAAATATTCTAATTAAAGAAAGCAGATTTTACTTAAACGAAGGTTCATTTTATTTTACTTGTCAAAGGCGGTAATCAAACTGATTAAAACTTAAATTTCATGGTACGTAAGCATTATTATATATTTAAGCATATATTTTAATTGCAATTTGAAGTGTCGATTTACCACGTTCTCGGCGGTGAAGAAAAACCTCCATATCTGAGAAATTTCCCAGTTGAGGTCATCCCGCGTTGGAATCAGCGCAGCAAACACTTTTTTGGCTAAAATCTCTGCGGCCTGTGCTCAGTAGTAACATGTATGTGAGCTGCTACTTTTTTACTTTTCAAGGGGCAATATATGCAGTTTTTATTTCATTTATATTTTCGGGTATGTTTTTTTTTGTTTTCACTCTACCGTAAATATTAAGGTTACAAAGATGAGTAGAACTCATTATCGTCAGCCTATCAAAAGTCCACTGAAATGAACATAGGCCTCGCCCATAAATTGTCAAGTAGCTGGATATTTGCTATAGTTGCCACGCTTCTTAGATGAGTTGGCAACCGCAGCTATTTTGATCTGTTGTCAGGAAGATGATGCTGCCTATCTCCAGTTTGTTTTCCTATGTCGCCTCTTACGACGGTACGATATGAGGTGGCCGATTCTCTTTCAGCGCCACAACAAGGCGAACATTCTTCTACTACCGTTCATGAGTATAGTGCTTCCCACGTTCACTGTGAATAAAATTTATAAGGAATAAAACTAATTTTAAGGATTTTATCGCGTTTAATTTAAACTTTTTTAATTCCCTATGTTTTGGGCACTTCACAGCACCCATGATCACGGGAGGACTGAGGTGTTTGACGACCTGATGTCATAGTTAGAATAGAATAGAATAAGAATAGAATAGAATAAATGCAGTAGTATGCTTGGGTTTTAATTTTATTTTATTAATTATGGGGTCTTTAGCGGATGGTAGCTCTCAGACATCTTCCGTATTAAAATTAGGATGTTTTTTTTTTAATTTCAATAGCCTCGCGAATCATCATTGGTAGGAATCGGTGTTCTATTGCAAGGATTTGTTGTCTATCAGATCCGATATAACGGTTGGGACGATACTAAACATGTTGACATACTTTAGACTTCCCGGAGCCCGGAGCGTCGGTGCTTAACATCAACGATATGTTCTTTTACGCAGGTTTTTGTGGAACTTTCATGCATAAAAAAACCCCACGTAAAAAAAGTTAAAATTAAACGTGATAAAATCCGTAATATTAGTTTTATTCCATATGTAGTATATATAATTATAGACCTGCATTTATGAAATTTTTAAGTCTACTCGAACTTAAAATATATCTACATCTGTTTTATGGTACCAATCAATATTAAATGGGATCAATGATATGAATAAAATACCTCAAATAAACATTATACCGTAAATTGATAGAAGACCATGAAATTCAAACAACTAAAACTAATTTTAATTATGAATGAATGTAAAGAGTAAAATGTAAATAATAATTATAAATTTTGATTCCACTACAATTTACCTTTCTTATGGATACATCTGAAGACACGCCCGAAATAAAAAATAGTAGGTGTTTCTAGACATATATATTCACGTGTTCTTGTAGTATATTATATCTATGCCAAATACCAATCATCTACGCCTTTAAGAATTAAAAAAAAATATTTGACAGACATAGAGACACAGACACCGAGGTGACTCTAAAAGTGATCGAATTTCGCTAAATTTTTTTTGAACAGCATTTAATGATGATTATTTTTTTGAACAGATTTGAATTTAGGAACAGCATTTAATGATGTCCCTAAATTCAAACTCACGCGAGCGAAGCCGCGGGTAAAAAGCTAGTTTAAAATATTTGAAGATATGTGAGGCATTTTAAGGTAGTTACTCATTCTACATAACACAGTGCGTATGTACATCCATTAGTGTTTAGTTTTTGTAAATATGTGGTTAAGTGTGTGTGTGTGATTTTGAGTGAAGTGTAGGTAGTGCAATGGTCGTAGTGAAGTGTAGGTAGTGTAGCGAAGGATGTCAAGAGGTGTCGTATGTATGTATGAGATTATTTACTTTTATTTAATACTTCTTATTTCTTATAATTATTTAAGGAAGCTTTACTGTTGTGAAAAATATCAATAGATGAAAAGTTTTTATCATAGCAGTTAATGACTAAATTTTGACCATATTTAGAGCTACTTAACGGCACATAAATGGAGAAGTGTATTAAATTTTAAGAACTGAAATGTCGTGTCGATTCAGAACTATCAATTTTAATACTACAGATGTCGTGTAGAAGTGTACGTCGGTCCTTTAACTGCAATAATGGTGATCGCAAGACTCCTCGTAAATGCTTTTTTGTGTTGTATTCGATGATTTAACGCAGTAATAAATTAACATTGTATTTGCTCTATTTGTCTATGTAAGACAAGTAAGTTGAATTCCAGACATTACAACATTACTCCAACTACCTTACGTACATAAAGATAATACAGAACTTTAATACATTCAGAACCTGAGAAAAGACACAGACTCTTAAAATTCAAAGCTTTATTCGCTTTTGCGACCAATGGCGTGACATGATCAGATTTTTTCATTTTGGAGTCAAAAATAACACTAAGCTCTTTGATTTGGTAGATGAGTTCCAAAGGTATGTTATCTAATTATATCGATATTATCGATCAACAAAGCTGAAATTACCTTCAATAAGTATTCTTGTAATATACACCCATATTTTGTAATGACCAAAAAAAATTGTGCTCTCAGTGTCTGTTACTGATCACATTTAGGTAGAAAAAACTCAAAATAATTAATTAAAAAAAAGTATCTCAAAAAAAGGATAATAATTAGTTACTCGTTTATTATAGTAGTTACGAGAGGATTGACTCCAATTCGATCCATTCATAAATCGCTTGCTATCTCGCTCACGCGCTGGCTGACATTCGTTTCATGAGCCCTTGAATTAGCGAGAGAATACGACGAGTGAGAAAGGAGTTGTGACGTAGGGTACTGTACTAATGGTGGGATATGAAACGGGAGCGTCTTATGAATGGAGTGCGTAAGTTATTGACTTGTGTAGTATTATCTAGTACTGTGCCAATAAAATTACGCCAGTTTTTAGAGAAAAAGACAAACCTCGATAACATAGATAGATAGACAAATAATAAGAAATTCTGACAGTGCCATTATTAATAGTACCATCTGCTGCAACTGTCCTTAAATTTTTTTTTGGTTCTTACAAAATAGTGGTGTATATTTAATAAAAATGATTCTATTCTTTTCTATTCATAAGGAATGAACGAGGAAAGAGTGACAAAGCAAATTTATGTTGCAGAAGTGAACGGAAGAGTCGGGAAGGGACGCCCTAGACGAAGGTTTATCGACCAAATTGGCGATATATTGAAAATGGGCCAGATTAGGAGTACCCTTAACCGACGAGCGTGTATGCGTAGATATATGGATGTAAAGGAGGCGAGAGAAGTGTGTCAGGATCGTGCCAAATGAAAGTCCGTAGTTTCTGCCTACCCCTCTGGGTGACAGGCGTGAGTGTTTATGTACGTCTTTTCTATTCCATACTGACGACGCATGGGAGTAAACTGAGGCGCCTTACCTAAAGTGACGATCTCCCAGAGCAGGATCCCGAAGGCCCAGACGTCGGTCTGGTGGTTGCAGACGTTGTAGAGCAGCGCCTCGGGCGCCATCCAGCGCACCGGCAGCGCGCCGCGCGCCGCCCGCGCGCCGCCGCCCGCGCAGCGCGACATGCCGAAGTCCGCGATCTTGCACAGCTTGTTGTGGTCCACCAGCACGTTGCGCGCCGCCAGGTCGCGGTGCACGATCTGCAACGGACCGTTTCTCAACTTATTATATCTCTTTTAAAGATCCGCCGAGTTACTTGCTGATTCTTCTCAGGACAGAGGTTTTACGAACAAGTGGTAAAACTTAAATGACTTTCAATAAGTGTTCTTGTAATTTAGGGTTATTTTGCAATAACCGGCCAAATTTGCAGAAAAGATTCAGAATAAGTAATATAGGCAAATGGTGAAGAAAAATTAATTAAAAAAAATCTCAAACATTCTGTCCTTTTCATCTTTTAAATTTAAAATGCGTGGTAATGCATTATTTTAACTAATTTTACCGCGCACGCACACATTCGTAAAGGTCAATCGGTAGGCAAAAACGTTGTTGGCCATAAATCACATTCAATTTGAGATAATTTCAAAATAAAGTAGCAGCCTTATTTACTTGTATTTTCAAAAACTGCAATAACGGTTTATCATTATTTATGAAAAATAACCCTGTATATTGAATAAAAATAATTCTTTTCCATTCTATTCATCCATCCATTAGTTACAACCTAAAGTCCACAGCTGAACATTCATGGGGCAGTGTATACGCTTTTACAACAAAGTTCCAGAAAATATGCAGGACCTATCTATCAAAAAGTTTAAAATTTATATTAAGCAAAACTTATTTAATATAGGTTTACTATATTTCTAAAGAGTACATGATTGATAATAACCCTTGGGAATGGGATGATCGCTACCATGCCGTTTCTAAATGTTTCCACACATAATTGTATATAATATTATATTGTAAATATTTTTTTAAACAAAGTACCGCTGGGTTTCTTGCTGGTTCTTCCCAGGACAGAGGTTTACTTCCGAACCAGTGGTAAAGCTTATTTCACTTTCAAAAAATATTCTTGTAATGTATAATAAATAAAAACGATTCTATTATATTCTATTCATCCATACATCCGTTACAGCCTAAAGTTCGCTCTGAGCATAGGCTCCCCCCATAGATTGCTTCATAGGGGAGATAATTGCCATAGATTCGTTGTTCTAGTGGTCCGACCGATGACAATGCAATAATTTAAATAGTTTATCCCATTATCCTTGCCAGGATCCTCAGGATTTGCGAATAATTCATAAAACAACAACGATTTCTGCCAGTTCAATCTACTGTAAGTCGCGTAAAAGAAAGTCATTCCAAAATAAAACACGCTTTTGTAGTTAGCCACACTAAAAAATAGAAAATAGATAATAATTTAAAAAAACAAAACAAAAAAACACGCTTTTGTATATAACCGAAATAAAACGTAGAAAATAATTTTCAAAAAGTTTAAAATATGAAAATAGTGATTAACATAAAAAAAATCATTTTATTGTAAAAAAGCGTGGGGTGCTGGATGTCATTTGTTGTAAATATTTTTGTGGATATTTGTAAAATTAGCGTCATCATAAAAATATCTTAAAAAGCACCCCACGCTTTTTTACATAAAATCACTATTTTGTTATTTTTTGACTTATTGAAATTATTTTCTACTTTTTAGTTCGGTTATCTACAAAGGCATATTTGTTTACTTTTTTTTAAAATATTATTTATTCTAAAATAAAAGTAGCCTAAGCTACTCCTCATAACATCAGCTATCTGTCAGTGAAAGTCCCGTCAAAATCAGTTTCGCTATTTTGGAGATTAGCCGGAACAAACAGACAGACAAAAATTTAAAAAATTGTGTTTATTTGTTATAAATACCGTATATACTTTCAATATGAATTTAGTAAAAAGCTGTTATTTTGACATTACAAACAAACACTTCAATTTTATTTATTTGTATAGATATTAAAGAAAACTTCAAAAACCAGACATCGTAAGTAACAATAGCCTCTAATTTACGACATTATCGGAGTAATTTGTTAGTTGAATGATGTACATACCCCTTTAGAGGCAATATAGTCCATGCCCCGAGCGACACAATAAGCAAAAACTGTGAGGTCTCGAGAAGCGAGTGCTCCGCCGCCGCCGAAGCGATCGGGACGTGAACGTCGGGCGCGAAGGTAAGTCAGTAATTTGCCGCACATAACATACTCCATTATCAGAAGATAGGGCTCTGAAACAAAAATTATTAAAATAATCAGTTTTATCAAAATCCCTTAACGTATAGTGGCGATGTAAGAATATCCACTGCCCCTAACCTCCCGTGGGTGTCGTAAGAGGCGTCAGAAGACAAATATCACAAGATGGGCAACAGCGTCTTCCTAATAACGACTAAAAATGAAAACAACTGCGGCTGCCGACCCGTTTGCCAAGCGTTGCAACTATGAAAATATGCAATCTATGGGGGAGACCTATGTTCAGCAGTGGGCTTTAATAGGTTGTAACGGTAACGAAAATCGTTCAGAGTGTATTCTTATTTTTTACAATACACTAACAAATTAGATCTTAGAAAGTAAATTAAAAGTAAAGTAACAGCCTACAGATGCAGGTGGCTCAGGGCCGTGCTTTGTGGTACTCCTTGGGGGAGGCCTATGTTCGGCAGTGGACTTGTGAACGGCTGTAAAGATGATGATGATGATAAACACGAAGATGCTGCTGCCCATTTCCTGTTTCATCTAGTGGGTGGCCGCCTTACACTTCGCTTAACAGTACGAGCCTGACACTTGAGAACCTTTCTTCCCAATCGGTTGTTGGTTCTTCCTGTTAAGGGTTTAAAATAATAAAAAATTGTTGACAAATAGTTTGTTCAGCATTAATATTTTGAAAGGTTGCAATGAATAATAAATGATTGAATTATATCTAAATTACATATTTTCTGCATGAAATACATACTACGGTGTTTTCATATAAAAAGTAAGCAATTTGAACTGTAATGTAAACTTGACCTTTTATCGGTTTAAAACTACGATGCCTGATTTGAACAACTCTTGCATGGAATGTATTATTTATTTAATTTTATTATAAGAATAGAATAGAATAATTTTTATTCAATATAGATTACATGTGTAATTCTTATTGAAAGTCATTTTTACTTTACCATTGGTTCGAAAAAAACCTCTGTCTTGGGAAGAACCAGCAAGAATTCCAGCAGGACTTTTTTAAAGTAAATTTTACATTAATGGTTGTACAAACTATTTAAGTACAAAATTTATTTTAGAAACTGCTTGGAAGCGACCACCTCATTCCAGGGGTTATTATCAACCATGTATTCATTTATAATATAATAATCCTTTTATACAGTTTCAGCAACAAAACATTTAAACTTGGTAATAGAGAGAGCCTGTACACTTTCCGGGACCTTGTTGTAATAGCGTATACATTGCCCCAGAATGAATTACTGACTCTGTGGAGTCGAGAAACTGGTATCACTAGCTTGTGTTTGTTCCTAGTGTTTACAGAATGTATATCACTATTTTACTAAAACTAAAAGAAATAGAAGACATAATTATAAAATAATAAATTGGCAAACAACTTTAAAATGAATCATTATTAATTAAATATAAATAATCAACATTAAAAAAGTTAATTAACCGATGGGGAAGATAGGTGGCAGCTTAAGTGGCAGCCTCGTAACCCGAGTGTAAAGTGTAGGGCGGCCCACCCCCCACTAGATGGAGTGACGACATGGTAAGACATGCAGGAAGTTGATAGATGCAAGGGGCTCAGTACCGTGCCTTGTGGCATTCCTTGGGGGAGGCCTATATTCAGCAGTGGACTTGTGAAGGGCTCTGATGATGATGATGATGAAAAATTTTAATTTAAATATACAGGCATATCGAATAAAAATGCAGCAGCGAATAATAGTACAATATGAGTAGCAGTTTCCGCTACCGTGTCCAAACCTACCATACCCGATACGAACAAAGATGGATATAAAAAGGAGTAATAATAATGTACTCCCGACCGAATTTCGGTCACGGTGGCCAGCCTTAACGAAGACTAGCGAACAAATACTACAGTATTGTAGTGACCAAGTGTTTGCGCAAGCACAGGTGCAGTCTTTATTCCCTCACTCTCATAGTCAGAGAGAGAGAGAGAGAGAGATCAGGCGTTGGACTTTACGTACTGCTACTGACAATTTCGTGACAGAAAAGCTCGATAACTGATTTTTCTTTGCCCGACCCGGGATTTGAACCCAGTTACATGATCAGCTGATACGTTTACCACCTCTAAACCAACGAGGCAGTCAAAATAGGATAGTTTCCGCATATTTGTTTGTATAACCACCGCGCCATTGTTAGTTGATTTTTTCGTCGAACCTCCTTTTTAAGTTACGTAATCGGATAAAAAATAGCCTATAAATAATCTGGGGCCACTAACTACCTGTATACAAAATTTCATTTCATTTCAATTGAAATCTGTCAAGTAGTTTACACAGACGGACAGACAGACTCACAAAAATTCTATAAAGCAGTAATTTGGCTTCAGTGTCCCTTGTTTAATCCCAGTTTTTTCCAGGAAATATTAGAATTACAGACACGACTTTTCTACAGATTTAATATATGTATAGATTCGTATCACTAACCTTGTTCTGTACAACAAGCGAGCAGCGTCACTACATTGGGGTGTGTTCCAATCTTTTGCATAATGTAGATCTCATGCAACAACTCTTGCTTCTCTTTTTGAGATGCTGACTCCTTAATCGTCTTCACCGCCACTAATCGCGTTAACCCATCATGACCATTTAGATCATCAGCTTCAGCTTTCCATACCTAATGGAAACACGTTTAAAGTTAAATTTACAGCCTATATACGTCCAACGGCTGGGCACAGGCCTCCTCTCATTTCTGAGAGGGTTTTAGGGCAAGGAAATGTCCTCCGCGCTGCCCCAATGCGTGTTGGTGAACTTCACATGTCTTTGAAATATTTTTTTCTTATTTCTGAGACATGCAGGTTTCCTCACGATGTTTTCCTTCGCCGCCGAGCACGTGGTAAATCAGCACTTAAAATTGCAATTAACAATTTCATTGGTGCCGGCGGGGATCAAACACAGGTTGCTCGCGTACTGTGAAATTTACAGCGATGTCTAACCATCTGAGCTACCACGGCTCTCTAAAAACACGTTTAATTGTATACATAAATCTTTCGCGATTTTCTGCTAAATCGTAGAGGCAGTTTACAAACATCAATTGCTTAAAGACAAACATCCAAACCCGTAACAATTATTTGTACATAACATAAAACATAAACACTCACGCCTGTCACCCAGAGGGGTAGGCAGGGACTATGGACTTCCATTTGGCACGATCCTGATACACCTCTCTCGCCTCCTCCACATCCATATACCTACGCAGACACGCTCGTCGTTTAAGGGTACTCTTAATTTGGCCCATTTTCAATAGTATATCACCAATTTGGTCGATAAATTTTCGCCTAGGGCGTCCCTTCCTGACTCTGCCGTTCACCTCTGCCACATAAATTTGCTTTGTCACTCTTTCCTCATTCATTCTTTCTACATGACCAAACCACAGAAGCATTCTTTTCTTAATCCTGGTCACAACATCATCTTGCAAACCACACTATTCTCTTATCACACAATTCTCACTCTGTCATTTAGATTCAGCCCTAACATAATCCTTAATGACCGCATTTCTACAGCATTTACTCTACTCTCGTGCTTCTTCTACCACACCCAACTTTCACTACCATACATTAAAGTAGAGACTAATACAGCACTGTGAATTGCCATACGAGTATTTTTGACACATTCTGACTTCCCACAATAGATTGTAGAGCCCCATTTTTCTGTATTTCCTGCATTCACTCGTCGGTCTATATCCTTATCATATCTACCATCCCTACTAAATACACATCCCAAATACACAAACTCATCCACCTGCTCAACCAACTCCCCTTGTATTCTTATTTCAAATATCGTTTTACTTTCTTCTCTTTCAAAACCATAACTTTCATCTTACTTGCGTTCACTTTCATTCCCCTTTCTTTTAATGACCTCTTCATTAATGTAACCATCATTTGCAACTCGGCCGCCGACGACGCAAGTATGACTTGATCATCGGCGTACAAAAGGCATTTGACGGTTAACTCACCCATTCTTAACCCGCATTCTTCAACTTTCAAATTTTCCAAACAACTGTCCATAAATAGGTTGAACAGCCACGGGGAAGCCACACAGCCCTGTCTGACACCTTTATGGATGCCAAACCAGTCCGAGTAGGCCCCGTTGATCCTGACACAAGCACTGGAGTCCCTATACAGAGACTTCAATGCCTGTATCAACCCAGCGCTCAACCCAAATGAGTTCAGTGTTTGCCATAACACATCCCTGTCCACTCTGTCATAAGCCTTTTCCAAGTCCACGAACGCACAAAAAACCTTTTGGTTTTTGGCCAAAAACTTCTCCGCGATCATGCGCATGGAAAAGACCTGATCTGTACATCCCATTCCTTTCTAAATCCCGCTTGCACATCCCAAATTTTTCCATCAGTATCTTTCATAACTCTTTCAATTAGCACCTTAGCATACAGTCCTGCTGCGATCCTTTTCCCTTATATATTGGGACTATCACGGCTTTGCACCAGTCTCCCGGTACCCGCTTAAGTTCCCAACACAAATTAAACAAGGTGTACAGCAGGTCTGCCACCACTCCCTCTCCAGCCCTTAGCATTTCGAGTGATACTCTATCATATCCGGCTGCCTTACCTGCTTTCATACTTTTCATTGCTTTCATTATTTCATCTATACCTATCTCTATCTCTTTCCTCTTCTTTCGGAATTTCTATTTCATTTAATTCAAACGTCTCATCACTCATAAACACGCTTTCAAAGTATTCCTTCCATCTCCTTAAACTCGAAACTTCGTCATTCAGAATACAGCCATTCTGGTCTCGTATAGCATTCATTCTAGGCTGTTTTGAATGTCCCCTGGCAGTTCTTACGAGTTTCCAGAACATTTTAATATTTGCCTGGAAGTTATCCGATATTCTTCTATCATTCTTATTCGTTCTTTCTTGCTTTTTCCTTTCAACTACTTCTTTTACTCTCTTATTTAGATGTCTACAGACTGTCTTTTTCTTTCAATATCATCATTCATACCGCTAGAATGACTCGAGCCTTGGTTTCTAGTAAATCTAGCCATGCTCTCTTCTTTGCTTCAACTTCCATTCGTACCTCGTCATCCCACCAAAAGTGTTATTTTTCCTTTCATTCGTTCTCTTAGTTACACCACATACTTCGGTAGCTGCATCCACCAAATCTTTCTTGACATTATACCACACAGTCTCCAAGTCTAAATCATTCATACACAATTTATCTATACCGCTTATATTTTCTCTCAGTCTACATTTGAACTTCTCTTTCACACCTTCATGTTGTAACCTCTCTGTTCTTATACGCTGTAACACAGTGGTAGACACAGATTTCGATGCCGCCAACGTCTGAATAGACCATTAATTCGGCATAAGACCAAGTAATGATCCGTCCCTACGTTGGAACCCCGGTAAACCCTTGTATCTACCACTGCGCTTCTCATTCTTTCATCCACAATTATGAAATCTATCATGCTTCTATCACCGCCTCGTTCCCATGTATACATGTGAATCTTCTTATCACTAAAGAAAGTGTTCGTCACAAAAATTCTTTTCCACACATACGGTGAGGAGGCTTTCACCATTCTCATTTATGCTTTCAACACCAAACGTTCCCAATATCCTTTCATATATATTCCCAATAGCCTCTTCACACCAACCCTTCCATTAAATCTCCTAATATAACAATATTTTCATTACCCTTTCATTTCATTAGCACAATCCTTACCATCTCCAAAACTGCTCTCGGATATAAGTAGGCTTAAACATGTCTGGGGCGTAGATCCCTAGAACAAACAACTTCTTTAAGCCCACTTTCATTCGTATCCATAGCAGTCTCAGGCTTACACATTCATATTCTTTCACACAATGACAAATTCTTTCTGAAAGAATGATACCAACTCCCTGGCATGTCCGCTCTGTCTCGTCTACACTAGACCAGTACGCGGTATACATGCCATGTTTAGTGGCATCCTTTCCCTTCCGTTTCGTCTCATTTACACATAACACATCTATTCCTCTATCATACATCATATCGCATACTTCATCCATCTTATCATTCATTGCTCCACATACATTCAGTGTAGCCAGACGGGCTTCCGTAATCCAATTTTCGTCCCTCCGGGAGACAGAACGTGACGAGTGGCGAATCTCGTCGCCGGTTTTCCGCTCGGAGATTCTTCGCACCCCTGCCCCATTAAAGGGGCGGCCGGAAATTATTTGTAGACTAGAAAAATACTTTTTCTGTTCGGTATTTGAACCCAAGGCCCCCAGTACTGCAACCAAATGCCAAGCCACTGCGCCACGGAGCCGTCAAGAGCTCATTTACTATTTTTGTGTTTTATAGAAATCCGACTTTGATGTTCTGTTATATAATTTTAAAATGACATATTTATTTGAATGCGCTGCAAGCGAACGCCATACTCGTATATTGGTTATTATCGTGTTGATATCATTACCATAAAATGTAGCCTATGACACTCCAGAAACTATAGTCGGTCATAAAAGAACAGACCAACAAACGCATTAATGTAGTAAAAACTAGAAAATAACTCACCTGTCCAAAGTTACCCTCGCCCAGCAATGTTTGCAATCTAAGTTTATTTCTCGGGAATTCCCACTTTTGGTCCGGTTTACTTGGGGGAGGAATAGGCGGACGTGCTACTGGTGTTATCGGTGATTCTTTCTTGATTTCACCGTCGTCAAAGTACCCTTCATATTCTGTGTCAATTTCTTTGGTCTTTTTATTTAAAAAGTTTCGCAAGAAGAAAGCAATGACTGCTCCTACAGGAAGAAATCCAAGACCAGCCAAAACATACGAAGTTGTGTAAGTTTTTTCAGCTTCTATCACGACTTCTTCGTTTTGAGCCACGTTATCTGTATTTTTTCCTCTCGTTATATTGACCAGAGTCGTATTATTTTCTATTTTGGACACATTTTTTGAAATGAAATCTGGCACGGCTCCGGAAACCAATGATGTTTTTGAAGTATCAATTGATGGTACGGTTGCTATGACTACTCCTTGCGTAGATGTTGAAACTGGTGATACAGTTGTTGTTGGTATTGAAATGGTAGGAATAAGAATGTTTTCATTTGTTATCACCGTCGGCAACTTTGTAGTAGTTGTTGTGGTAGTCGTCGGTCTTCGCCTTCTTAAAATATTTTTCGGTTTTGCTGTGCTTACATAAGATGAATTATCATAATCTTTCTGAGGGTAGAAGCTCGGTAATTGTTCAGACAACTTCGACGTCGTTGTTTCTTGCGTGTCTGGGATTTTCGTTTTAAATTCACCAATCAACGGATTAGGCTTTAGTATGACAGCCGGGAGAGTTTGTACGGGATTTGAATTGATACTACTCTCAGTCGTTGTAGTTCGTATCCTAATTCTATGTCTGTATGGTCTAGCTGTCGTAGGTGGAATCGTAGAAGTTTCATTATCATTAATTAAGACAGCTTTCGGTACGGTAGCATTAATATTATCATTTACAATGTCAACAATTGTGTCATTTTCCGATCCCTTCATTGTGTCAGTTTTATTTTGCCCTTTCATAGACGATGTTATGGACACAGATGTAACAACTGCTGTATAGACAGACGTAGAAGTTTTTTCTGTAGTAGCGTTTATTGTTGTCGTTGCTACACTTTCAGTGCTTGTTGCAGATACTTTCGGAGGACGCCTCCTTAAATTAAAATAGCTTCTAGTAAAGTTTTTGGGTGTTGAAACAGTAGTCGTTCTATTAGACAAAGCTTCTTTTGTAATGTTTACATAATTTTTTACATTTTCCTTGAGCGTATTATTGTAGATAGTCGTATTGCCAAAAGAACTGGGGGTCACGTTTTGTACTACTGGTTCAGTGACATTTAGTTCTGCTATATTAGGTGATTTTGGTGTTGTTTGTGTTGTGCTGGAGTATTTTCTATACGCATTAACTAAGCCAACAGATCGAGCTGGTGCAGGGCCTTTAACAGTATTTCTAATTTTATTTTTTTCTATAACATTTTTCACAACTGAAACATCCATATCTTCATTAATTTCGTCTTCTCCTGCATTTGTGTTTTTATATTTTTCAGTTGCTGAATATCTTGAATTAAATTTTCGCTTCTCAGGAGGTGCTACTATAAAATTAACTGATTTAGTTGATGCTGACAATGATGGAGAATATGTCAGGTTGTCGCTAATAATTGGGCCACCCAATTTCTGTCCAAAAAATATAAAAGGAGCCATTTCATCATCAGGCAGTTCTGTTTCAAGCGGTCTAAAATGATTATAAATCTCATCCGACATAAATAAAGTTTGATTTCCTTTATCACTTTCGTTTTTAATATTAATATTACTTTGGATATCTGTGCTATTAGCAATTGTGTTTGTTTCTGGCTTATCATCTTTAAAGTGTACGTTTTCATTAAGTGTAACATTACTAATTAGTACTTCTGGTGTAGTAGACTCACTAAAAGGTGTTGTATTATATTTTTCTTTAACATCATTAGACGTCTTTATTTCACTTACAGTAAGTAGGTTCTGTGTCACATTTTCAGTGTCCGAATAATTAAGCAGGTACAATCCATGATTGGATTCATCTACCTGAAATTCTTCATCTGGATCTAAATCAACTTCTTTTTCTGAACCCTCTAATTTATCTGGTGGAACATAAACTACTCCGCTTTCTGTCGTTGAAATAGTAATAATAACTGTTTTATTGATATTAAATAAGTCCTTTCTCCTATTGTTTATGAATCCAGCCCTATTTTTATTATCCTGATATATTCTCGGGATGAATAAATGCCTAATCTCGTGTGGTTTAACATCTTGTCGTATTTCCTTTGCGCCGTCAGAAGCTACTAATTTTAATGTTGGGGATAATTCATTACTGGAATTGTCAAATGTTATCCGCTTCACAATGGAACTGTTTGAATCACGAATTTCAAGCTGTGCAAATGTAGTATTTCCCCTGAAATAAAAAAGTTAGACCATAAATTTTAATGTGAATAGCTTGTAAGCACTTTATTACAAAACGATAATATTTTTTTATTAATGACTACGTAATTTTGGATTAAAACAATAAAAAATCACCGACTGCCTCACTGCGCAATTATTCCTTCGGTACTACAGACAATCTTTACAAGTATACCGATGTTGAAAAATTTATATTTCTATACGACTTATTAATTTAAAGAGTCATCTGCAAAATCTTTTGTAGTAAAGTTTCATAGTTATTACATTTATTAATCAGTAAATACGTGAATACTAACTTGTGTGGTTTATGTGCTAACGTAGCTAGAGTATTGATATGTGTTGTCAGCCTTCCACTTAGCAGCTGTCGCCGTCTAGCGGCGAGCAGTGACAACAGTTGTGAGTCCCTTGTTGTGTTAGCACTACTTTGTGTTGTCGTTTTTCTTACGCTGCCTGTAACAGAGAAAAATATGTTTTATTATTATACATATATAAAAATTATTATTGGCACTAACACTATTTTATTTCACAATGGACGACAATACACGTAATTTGTGTTTTATTGAAGGTGTAGATATAAAGATTTTGTCTGAGCTATGACTTACAACTAAACTTACTCGAGTGTAAATAAGTTCCTTGCCATTTTTACTGTTATAAACGGATTTCCAATATTTATTTATTCCATAATACATACAATCCTTTTTAGGCTATCACAAAAAGTGAACAAGAATCTGAAAAGGCAGGATTATAATGTATGAATATCTTCTTTATCATCAGCCACTAAAATACAATAAAGGACGTGGCCATACCCTATTGTAGTGAATATTTACTATAATCAACACGCTTGGCAATCAGATTTACCGCATCAGACGTTACCGTCTTATATCTGGGTATTTTAAATCTCGTGAAAACGACGTAACTTTTCCCATAGTCGCATTTTACGTTACCCATTACCCACGGGATTAAGTAGGGTAATGGTTTCATTTATGGCGCTACAACACGGCAATTATAATGTCTATTTAGTAACAAATCATTAAGAGTTGCTGCCGACCGGCCATTAGCGACAGATTGCATGACAATGTAAATAATTGTACATAATCAAAAACCGTCGCGACCATCCTTCATCCTTCACCCACAAATTGAGCTACCGAACAGACAATAGATTTGAAGCACGATATCATTCCTATGGCAGAGGTCGGCCTTGACACGTTGCGCTGTGAAAGTTAGATGATACCAACGTAATACAATCCATGATTTGTATTTAATGGTTTGCCTAGTTTTAAAGTTTTATTTTGAAAATTATTATACTGAATTGCGAATTTTATATTTCTTAACGTTACAGTTACTACAACCTTTGTATAAAAGATTGTAGATACCTACATAAATGATTATTAACTTTTTATCAATAAGTAATATGATAAAATAATTAGCAATCTATTATTACTTTTAGCTAGACCATATATTAGCAGCTCTAATAACTATTTTAGTTATATCTTTACTTATTTAATAGTATAGCACAAAAATATGCCGCCACCTTTGAAGTTTCGGTTTTTATTAATGAGGATATACAATATAAACGAATATAATATCGGTATTGCACAAGTCATTGTACATACCCCGGATACATTGCATTGTGTATGTGCAGAATAATGGTTAACGTATAGATTTTAGGTTGGTATACAAAAAAAAAAGATTTAGAAAAGGACCGCGCTTTCACAGAATACCAGCGTAAACAAAAGTATATAATAAATAGGTACTGCTGTTTCCTTATTTTTTTCTAGTTCTATTGATTTATTATTCCTAATTTTTTTATAGTTTACTACTACTAATATGAACTAACCCTGGCCTGGTTTATTGCGACATCTTAAAATGGTATCTTAATAATATCATTTTTAACCATTCGGTGGCGACATAAAACCTAAATCATCACCAAATCTCCCACCACATGTAAATAATGTTCTCCAGACCGAATCCGCCGACCGGGGGCTCGACTCAACGGAGACTAGTCATCTGCGCAGGATAGGATTATGGTGCCTAATTGTATGAACAAGCACAGGTGCACTCTCTACTCTCACTCTCATAGTCGAATTGGAAGATAATCAGGCACGACCGGAGAGAGATGAGACACAGTACCAACGGCTTTACGAGCTTTCTGAGGCACTGGGGTGAAACACCGCCAAATTCCTGGCTCTGGGTTGCTACTGAGAATTTCTTCACAGAAAAACTCAATAACTGTTTTTATATCTGACCCGGAATTCGAACGTTTACTACAACTAAAACCCCACAAAAATCATAAGAGGAAATCTAGGAAATGGCATAACACATTTTCTCCTATAGACTCTCGTAGAAATTTCCAGACCGATGACTCAACACAAATGCGAGATATCTCGTACTACGATCGTAGAACCGCCTGCACACCGTGGCGATTACGACACATACTTATCAAAGAAGCCCTTGACTCATTTATCCGCTATTAATTAAAAAAAAGTTTAAATTCAATCGATTTGATTAAATAACTCACCACCCACTTCGATGTGCGTCACCAACAATTAAAACTAGCGAGGTGCGTGTGGGCAAAATTCTGTTTCACCGCATACCGTGCTAACAAGATTTTTTTACAGAAATAATTTTCTCGTCTCCGTCCAGTTATTAAAAGCTATTTTTATGTTGATGATTATTTTTTGTGTTTGTTCTTTTTTACCCGACTCGTCTTTTTCAAATGAGATAATATAAGAAATATCTCTAATAGATGACAGAGTAAGACCGGAGAATGGGGCAGAGTAAAAGATAAATAGTAAAAAAGTAGTTTCTTCTTTGATTAGAACAACTACATTTTCATTTAAATAAATATTATTATATAATTATAAATACTAAAATAACTAAACTAACTAAAATAAATATTACTAACATTTAAATAAATATATGCATACATAGAAAATTATTTATTGAACTTTTTTTTTTAAAAAAGGCGAACTAAATTTCATAATAGCATTCCCCGCTGGTAACCTTTGGTAGTGTGGTGAGAGTTGTGAGTTTAGATGTCTTCATGTCCCATTTGTCTCTATAAAACTGAAATAGCAAACGAACTTACAGTCCACCTGTTGGTAAGCAGCCCATGGACACCTTCAAACAAGAAAGGAGATGGAATGTCTGACAGTGTGTAATTATATATACCCCTCACACCGGAACACAGCAGTGCAATCACTGATATTTGACAGCAGAATTGTGTCAGAGGGTGGTACCTACATAGACGAACTCCTATGCAGAATAGGTGTCCTAATGCTACCACCAAGTAAACGACACGACAAAATTCTACTGTGTGTAACGTTTTTAATAAAAACAGAGTACAAAATAGGTACATAAATACCTATATTGCCCTAATGTTCCGAGTTATGACATAATGTAGGCAAATTTCTAAAAGCAGATTCGGTTACATTCGGAGTATATTGAGTATTTAGTTTAACGGCAATTACAAGCCACTGTAACTCGATCGTTTTAGCTTAATATCGTTAGAAGTTGAAATGATGCTGCCTAGTTCACTGACCCATTTGTCCCGCATTCACTTTGTTCGTGCGTTGCAAAAGTTCTCATTTTATCAAGAAATTTCGCAGATTTTTTGGTTAGAATAGAAAATGATTTTCTACCGACTTCAAAAAGGAGGATGTACTCAATTCGAATGTATGTTTTTTTTTATGTGTGTTACCTCATAACTTTGTTCTACGTGAATCGATTTCAATGATTCTTTTTTTATTTGAAAGCTGGCGCTTCACATGTGGTCCCATATAAATTTGATCAAGGTTTGACCAAAAGTTTTTGAGTTATCCTTAATAATATATATTGAAGTCGGTTGTACAAAATTTTTAATTTTTAATTATGAGTATTTTTTTTTACTCACGAAAAAACTAAATACCGGTTCTTTTTATTAAAGTGAAATTTAATAAAAAATTTGTGTGTTTTTTTTTATATAGAATAAGGGTGACAAACGATTGCACAGTCCACCTGATGGTAAGTGGTTGCTGTGGCCCATAGACATCTATATATTTTTATTTTATAGGATAAGGTGACAAACGAGCACACAGTCCACCTGATGGTAGTGGTTGCTGTGACCCATAGACATCTATCCTCGATTACGAATCAAAATGCAGATGCGTTGTCACCCGTGAGGACTAAGATGGAATGTCTCGCTTCCAGTAAAAATGGTCTCCGGATCTCTATACTCACCATACAAAACACAGCAGCATTGAGCTGCTATTTTACGCTGGTATTCTGTGAGAGTGTGGCCTAAGTTCAGCAGTGGACTTGTGAAGGGCTGTAATGATAATGATGATGGTGATGATGATGATTGTATCTGAGGGGTTATTTGCATGCTTTAGACATGAATGACCATTTTTTTTAATTCTGTCTGTCCGGGCTAATCTTCGGAATGGCTAAACCGATTTTAATGAAACTCCACGAATTTTATTTAATTTTTTTATTTAAAGTAATTCCAGGAGTAATCTAGGCTATATTTTATGTGAAAAATTGGATTTTTTTTTGAGAAATCGATAAATGGATAAAATAAATACTCTTTGATGATTATCTTAAATGTACATGACGCCACATAATAGGTCCAGAGGAAACCAGGGCGTGTCACTAGTATATATAATGTTATTACATTTTAGCATCTAAATAAACATTTTATTAAACACTTTATTAAAATTTATGCGACAGCGGGCATGCGGCGACTGCATATATCCCTTTCTCATTAACATCAAACAGACACCTTCTGTTATTATGACTGAGTGGCAAACGTGTCGCCTTTTCATATTCTAAAAGGGTGAAAAACATAGTTTTTTTGAAAAAAGGGTATCCTGTTCTCCTCGCTCACTATACGAAACACAGAAGTATTAAGCTGCTATTTTACGCTGGTATTTGTGAGAGCGTGGTCCTTCCCAGGTCGGGACGACTCATTCGTGCTACAACAATATTATAGCTGCAGAGTGGCTCTACCACGAATAAAATTTTACTAATAAATAACCAAGGTTAAGGTAAGGTTAAAGTTAAGGTGCCAAGTTGACTACGATACGTAGGGCTACGATGGCTATCCGAGTGCAGAATCAGAGTACGAAACCTATCCAACTGTGGAAAGGTGTAAGTGACGTTATATCCACAAAACTCATCACCTTGCATTGGAAGACGTTTTCAAACTACTGGACTGGAAAGGATACGGTATTAATCATCAATGGCGAGTACATCACTCACCTTCGATTTGCCAAAGATATAGTCCTTATGGCAGAATCGCTGTAAGACCTAAGCACTATGCTCAATGACCTCAATAGTGCCTCTCAACGAATAGGTCTTAACAAACAAAAGGACAAAACCAAACAAAGATCATGTATAACGTCCATATCACACCTATGCCGATAGTTGTTGGGAGCACTACGCTCGAGGTCGTTGACAAGTGTGTTTACCTGGGACGAATTATCCGACTAGGTAAGTCCAACTTCGACCGAGAGGTCGATCGACGGATTCAACTCGGCTGGGCAGTGTTCGGAAGATTACGACACATCTTCTCTTCAGGTATACCTTAAAACTTGACAATAAGACTACAACCAGTGCGAGTTGCCAGTGACGACTTATGGATCTGAGACGTGGCCCTTTACTACTGGCTGTAAGAAGAAGATTATGGTCGCTCAGAGAGCTATGAAATATAAAATGAGGAAATCCGCATTAGAACCAGAGTAACCGACATAGCCTAACGGACTAGTAAGCTGAAGTGGCAATGGGCCAACCATATAGCTCGAAGAACCGACAACCGATGGGGAATAAAGGTTCTCGAGTGTGGCCTCGTACCGGTAGGCGTAGTGTAGGGTGCCCCCCCACTAGATGGAGTGACGACCTGGTAAGACATGCAGCAAGTCGATGGATGCAGGTGGCTCAGGACCGTGCTTTGTAGCATTCCTTGGGGGAGGCCTGTGTTCAGCAGTGGACTTGTGAAGGACTGTAATGATAATGATGATGAAATGACATTACATAGGATCGGCGGGAAAAGTTAATAGTCGCATATTCATAAAATGCAAAGTACATAATTAATTGAACAGTTGCCTCGAGCCGCTCTCCGTGGGAAAATTAGATGTTTCGAAAGGAGCTACTTGCTAAAATGGCGCTAATGGTTGTCTACGTTTGTAATATTTTTCTTGAGCTATTTTTAATATTCCGTACCATGTTTCATCAAATCAAACAACAAAACAACGATTAGGAACCTGAAAAATGTATGTATGCATCTAATGTAATATGTCTTTGCTGAGTTGTTATATTTTAAAAATAATATTCGATACTCTTTTTACAATAATAATGTTACGAAGATTTTTTTTATAGGATATGGTGACAAACGAGAACACAGTCCACCTGATGGTAAGTGGTTGCTGTGACCCATAGACATCTACATTTATCCTCAATAAAGAATCAAAATGCAGATGCGTTGTCACCCGTGAGGACTAAGATGGAATGCCTCTTTTCCAGTTAAAAGGGTCTCCGGTTCTCGACACTCACCATACAAAACACAGCAGTGTTAAGCTGCTATTTTACGCTGGTATTCTGTGAGAATAGAATAAAATAGAATATTTTTATTCAATATAGATCACATGTGTAATTCTTATTGAAAGTCTTTTTTTACTTTACCACTGGTTCGAATAAAAACCTCTGTCCTGGGAAGAACCAGCAAGAAACTCAGCGGGAATTTTACATTAATGGTTGTACAAACTATTTACAAAACTTATTTTAGAAATTGCTTGGAAGCGACCACCTCATTCCCAGGGGTTATTATCAACCATGTATTCATTTATACTACGAGTATAATAACCCTTTTTATACAGTTTCAGCTTAACAAAACATTTAAACTTGGTAATAGAGAGAGCCTGTACACTTTCCGGGACCTTTTTGCGCGTATACATTGCCCCAAGAATGAATTACTGACTCTGTGGAGTTTGAGTCTGAGAGCGTGGTCCTTCCCCGGTCGAGCCGACCCATTCGTGCTACAACTATACTACTAATATAGCTGCAGCATGGCTCTACCACGTAGAATTTTTTTATAGTTTCTACATATCTACTACTTTAGAATCTGCAATTCATGTATACGCTACAATGCTATTATACAAAGTCCCAGAAAATATACAAGCTCTCTCTGTTACCAAGTATTTTATTAATTAAAAACTGTATAAAAAGGGTTATTATAATATAAATGAATACATAGTTGATAATAACCCCTGGGAATGAGGTGGTCGCTTCCAAGCTGTTTCTAAAATAAATTTCGTAAATAGTTTGTACAACCTTTTATTGTAAACTTTACTTTGACGTCCCGCTGGGTTTCTTGCTGGTTCTTCCCAGAACACAGGTTTTTTCTTTTTTTTAAAACGTTACCCCCGCACTAGGACTTTCTCCTGTATCGCGGAGGCAGTTTACAAACATAAATTGCACAAGGACAAACGTCCGAACCCGGAACATTATTTGTAGCCCATACAAATACTTGTTCCGTGCAGGATTCGAACCCGCGGCCCCCAGGCGCTTCAACTCATTGCTAAGCCACTGCGCCACGGAGCCGTCCTAAATATCTAAACCATTGCTAAAAGTAAAAAATGATTTTCACTAATTATAAATAAAAAAATATTCTATTCTATTCTACTCTACATTGATAAAAGTAAAAGACCACAGCTGGGCAATGACCTCCACTGTTGGAGGGAATATTTGCCTTATTTGTCACGCTTGGTAGGTGGATTGACGTATCTCACCTTTGACACTGCTGCCCTTTACCGATCTATGTGTATGTTCCGATATACATTGCGAGCACTGCTCAGTGCTCTCACTGGTGAAAAATTCGTTCCGTTATGGACTGCGAGTATACTGCCGCAGTACCCTAGGGAAATATATTATGACGTCATAAATCGCCGCCATTTTTGTACTGTGAGCACTGGCGCTTTTGGGGTAAGGTGTTCTCAGTACTTTGATCACGTGATCAAAAAACATAACAGCGCCTAGAGATTTAACAGCTTCCACGAATGATTGTTATTATTATTAATTAAGATTGTTATTCAAATAAACTCGGACATTAAGTTTTAAAAGCAACAACATTCAAATAATAATTTTTCTTGTTGAACAGAAAACGTGTACATGATAAATATTTTCATTTAAAAACAGTGTCGAAAAATGGAGATTATGGGGATGACAGTATACTGGACTGCGTTCCGTTTTAAACAGTAACCAATATAGCGAACTAAAAAAAGAACGGCTTCACAGTATACTGAATTGACGTCACACCTTACAGTGGTCACAGCGTATATCGGAACATAGCCTAAGTCACGCCTAAGTATTTTACGTCTGACGTTTTGATTCGATTTCACGTTGACGTTGGTTTTACCGCCATATATCGGAAGTTATAAGAGTTTTCTATCATTTCTCCTAGTCCCTTCTACTGACGCCGACGGAACGATATAAGGTGATGGATTCTCATATGCTGCCACTTTACGGGTATTGCAAATGTATATTTATTTAATACTTTATTAATCATTATCAATACCGTATTATAATTACCGGGCCGTGTGGTGCCGGTGTAAGAATAACCACTACCCCATGTCATACCGTGGGTGTCGTAAGAGGCGACAGAGGGAAACGAATCAGGAGGTGGGCAGCAGCGTCTTCCTAATAACGACTAAAAATAAAAAAACGCGGTGGCAACCGCACCCGCAACCCGCTTGCCAAGCGTGGCAACTATGGCAAATGTCCTCCCTATGAGGCAATCTATGGGGGGGCCTTTGTTCAGCAGTGGAGTTTAATACGCTGTAACGGTAGAGGTCATTATTATAATTGAACTTACAATATTTCTTAGAGAAACTCGGAAGATATTCCTCTCTATAGCTTGCTAAGTGACTTTTAATTATACAATAAGAGACAGTGATAATATTAATTAAGAAAATATAAGTAAATAGTTTTAAAATACGAAAAGTATGAGTAAAGAACGAAAAATAAGTACCTAACTATTTAAAAAACAGTAGAAAACATTGACAAAAACTATGAATAAAGACCATAGCAAGAAATCACAATAATGAATTTCGCAAAAGTAAATACTTACTACGCAGTTGTAGGTGTCGACTATTCAAAATAAGAATTATAATTATAAATAAGATAATAATAATTAAAAAGAATAGTATATTATTAAACTTTACTAAAAGCGATAAAAATTGCCTCCCGAGTCCATTCAATCGAATTAATTACTTCGTTGTAATTTCAATCAATTTTAAATTCGTTGTTTTTAAGACAGAATTTACGTACCTATAGTAAACCAAAGAAGTAGGTTATAATATTTCTTTGTTTATTTTGTGTGCTTGCTAAACTGGGGCGCCTAAAATTACATTTTAGGCGCCCCAGTTTAGCAAGCACACAAAACGACGGAGAGACATTCGGCCATTCACATTCTTCGTTCAAATAATTAAATACCTCAATAACTAATAGAAATACCTAAACTGATTCAAATATCTTAATAACTGATTTTGACTGACTCTGGGCTTCGAACCCAGGACCTCATGATCAGCAACCACGTTTACGACCACTAGACAACTAGCCATTTACCATTAGGTGGTAAGTCCATTAGTCACATCAGTTTTATGAAAAATCTCTACGGAGGAAGCTTATGTTCAGCAGTGAATTTTCAATAAGCTGAAGGAACGAAAGATGATTGATGAGCACAAAAAATGGAAACCGAAGTAAACATTTCAAAGTTTTGTTTGAAAGTCAAATTTTTCATTGGTGCTTTTTAACCCCCAACGCAAACAAAGGGGTGTTATATGTTTAACATGTGTATCTGTGTATCTGTATGTAGCTTCGTAGCTCCCAAATGGATGAACTGATTTGGATTTTATTTCTTTTATTGAAAGACTTGGTCGAGAGTGTTCTTAGATATGATTCAAGAAAATCTTTTCAGACGTTTGAAGATCATCAGCTGTTTTTGTTTCGGGAGTTTTAATTTTCTACCGACTTCAAAAAGGAGACGATACTCAATTCGACTGTATGTTTTTTTTTTATGTGTGTTACCTCATAACTTTCTTCTTCATTTCTTCATTGTGGGTGAACCGATTTTGATGATTCTTTTTTTATTTGAAAGCTGGTGCTTCTCACGTGGTCCCACATAAATTTTATCAAGGTCTGACTAGTAGTTTTTAAGTTATTCTTAATAATTCATATTGAAGTCGGTTGTACAAAATAAATTATTTTAATTAAAGTTATCTAAGTGTGTGTACCGCGGACATATGCAAATGCAACCATTGTACTCACATCGACATTCCCACAGACGACGCCGTGTAGTTTCCTCAGTTTTCTGCAGTTCAGCAAAAACCGCGTCGCAATTACAGTATTACAAAAAAAAGACGCATTGTTTTGTACACGATACTCGCTTAAGTGTATTAAAATTTGCTTGTGCAAACGCTAACGCAATTGCAATAACAATTTCAGCTGTTTTTTGCGATCGTATCGTCTCGTTTTGGCTATGTTAATTGATAATATTATGATAATTTACTTCGTTAATTAGCAATGCTTAAGATCTTGCGCCAATTAACTGCTTAAAAATATTAAGACTAATTGGTGGCTTTGTAGTCAAGATTATGTGTGATTTACGCTGGTTAAAAAAATAATATAAATCATAAATTAATAAATGCCCACTGAAATACTTTATATAATAGTAAAGTCGATTTAATTATGAAGTATGTGTATTCTTATCTGAATAGGTTAAATAAGTGATCTCATAAAATGTAATATCATGTAAAATGTAATATCATATAAAATGTATTATCTGAATAGGTTAAATAAGTGATCTCATAAAATGTAATAGTTTAGTATAACACATAAGCGATTTGGTCTAGTACTGTAAGCTTATATTGTTGTTGAATAAATAAATAAATCGCAAATGCATTTCATTCAGTATAAATCATAATTATCTAGTACACTAACTGATACCCAGCGCTTTGCTGCCGCAGAAGAAATAATTAAGAAGATATCGTTTTAAAGTTATATTCTTTAATTAGGAATGATAATACTTTCATTGAAGTTGAATGATATATATTGTTCAAATAAATTTGTTGGTACGATACGCGCGCCACCCACTGTAAGTTAATTGTACTATGCCAATAATAATCACGCAAGTGCAAGCAATAAGTTGATATAGTTTTACCGCAATCGGATGAACGGCAGCGCATAAAATACGAACAAAGAGACATTAATTTTTATATATTAGATGTGAGCATGTGAGTGTATGTTTATTATTGTTTACGACATTGTTACATACAAAGATTACAATGATATAAAGTATTATATAAAACCAAAGAATAGGTTATATTATTGTATCTATACATATAAACAAAATTGAAGTGTCTGTCTGTGATATTGAAACAACTGGCATTTATTAAGCTCGGGGGTTTTTTGAATATATATATATATATATATATATATATATATATATATATATATATATATATATATATAGAGTAGGCTTATAAACATGCCTACTCTTTTTTTAAAAGGCTGGCAACGCATTTGCAATTCCCCTGGTTTGCTCATATAAAAAAAGACATAACCATTTTTATTTTTTTTTTATCTGTCTGTCCGGCTAATCTGCCAGGAGTGATCTAAGCTATGTTTTAATTGATAAACATCACAAAAACTGATGAAATAAATGGTTTCGATGATTATCTTAGAACTTCTCTTAAAATCTTCATCTTAGAATCTTAAAACTTTTGATTTCCAATTTTACACAAAAAAGGTTTTTATACTTTGAAGTTTTGATGCAAAATCAATATTGACATTTATTTTTTATTTTAACAACATTTTACAAAAAACTTGAGTGTACGGTGATAAGACCTTTTTACGTGAAATTAATAGAGCGTCAATTTTTATGTAAGCATTTTCCCATATCGTACATAGTTTTCGAGATAATAGCAAAAAAGTGAGTTTAACTTGCCTAAAGACCACTGTGGGTAAGTGCAGAATAAATAATATTGTATTGTAACGGAGGTAAGTTAAATAGAACAGTGTACCTAATGCATGCCATTGAATGAGGGCTAATAATCTTCCGCTCAACAGATGTCGCTAGTTGACACTGAGGTAAAGTTTTTTATTACACAATGTCATTCTGAGAAGTTACATTTAAATGAAAGTTTCTAGAGTATTATATTAATACACAAAACAATGCCTCAGTGGTTTGCTCTTTAATTATTTGCACATTTTGAACTCTTTTTCTTTCTACTTTTATGAATAATTGTGTTTTGGTTCATTTTAATTTTAATCTAATTATCTAAATAATATAAAATATAACTAATAAAGAAACATTAACCTTTACATTTTTAGAACAAATTAACTTCCCAGCTATGAAATCTGACAAATATTACGCCCCATTTTTAAATGGTGGAAACCAGGGCGGCGCCATTTAAAAATGGTGGATTAAAAATGGTGGAAAAAGTCATGGATGCTGTCATTGATCTCCCTCAAATACCCAGTGTAACAACCACTATTCTATCATTAAAGCCTATCAAAACTCCATAACAGGAATTATTTCATTCCATCCATCTATTACAGCTAATAAAATTCCACTGTTGAACATAGGCCTCTCCTTAGATTGCCTCATACAATTTGTCGTTGACGCCGCAGAGGGGTGAAACACAATTTTTTTTTTAAATTACAGGAGAACAAGAAAACATTTATTATTCCCCGATTACTAGCTTTTTTCATCAGAAAATTAATCTTATTTGTAGTTTTCCATTAAGTCTAAGAATAATAAATGTTTTCTTGCGCATCTGTAATTTTTTTCAAATTGAGGTTCGCCCCTTTGCGGCGTTAGCGATGAATTGACACGGTCGCCACACTTGGCAAGCGGGTCGGCTACCGGAATTTTTATTTTTATGCAGTTGTTATCAGCGAGATGCTGCCGCCTATCTCCTGGTTCAGTTTCCCTCTGTCACCTCTTACGACGCACTTGCAATGATATGGGGTAGTGGATATTCTTACACCGCTGCTACACGATTGTTGCCAAAAATTTGCATTACCACATTACTCTAACACTATCATATATCTGCAGTTATATTTGCTTAAGTTCTACGCGGATGAAGTCGCAGGTTAAAGCTAGTTAAAAATGTTTTAAAGCATGTTATACTGTTGCAATTTTACGGTGGCGTGGTAACGCTTTAAGTTTGGTTGCCACGCTGTGGACCGTGTCGCGGGCTAATTTACCGCACGGAACAAATATTAGGTCCTATTAAATTGTATTTAACCCGTTTTATATAGAATATATGTCAACTATAGATACAGGAGAAAATTCTAAAATCATATCTCTGTTTAATTTAATTACCTACTAAATTAGATGTTTTTGTTTTAAAGTTTGTAGAGATACGTGACGAGATGTGCCGAAAGCAGTGGAATTTAGACCCACCGATGAAGAAGAAACATTATCGAGTGACAACTTCATACCGTTAAGTGATGTATATGATGGGTCTCCACTAGATGAAGTGACGACCTGGTAAAATTCGATGTGTGCAGGTGATTTCTGAGCCACTGATCCTGACCGTGCTTTGTGGCATTACTTGATGGAAGCCTTTATTTATCACGAGCTCTTCCCCGCGAATTCGTCCGCGTCGAAATAATTTACGATTGGATTTCATGGGTTTTAATTTTTTTGCGCGAAACCCTAATAATTTTTCCGAAATAAAAGTTACTCTTTATAACATCAGATATCTGCCAGTGAAGTCCCGTCCAAATCGGTCCAGCCATTTCGGAGATTAGCCGGAACAAACAGACAGACAGAAACAAATTTAACAAATTGTGTTTTTGTCATAAGTACCTACCGTATAATATACTTTCAAATGAGTTTAGTAAAAATCTGTTATTTTGACATTACAAACAGACACTTCAATTTTATTTATTTGTATAGATAATTGTATTAGGTACATGTGATATTGTATTGTGGGTTTTTGTAGGAGTGTAATGATGATTATGGTGATAAAGTTAGAACAAGGAACCTGGCTACAGTATCCAACAACTGTAATATATCATAATCTATATTATTTACATATAATATGTCCCCGTCGCAGTCGGAAATAAAAGAGATTATTTATCAGTCAACTTCAAAAAAAGGAGGAGGTTATCAATTCGTCTGTTATTTTTTTATATGTGTTACGTTAGAACTTTTTTCTAGGTGAACCGATTTTGATGATTCTCTTTTTTATTTGAAAGCTGGTGTTTCTCATGTGGTCCCACATAAATTTGATCAAGATCTGACCAGTAGTTGTGAGTTATCTTTAATAATGCGTATTGAATTGACTTCGACTGCATTGTTGATGTTCTCATTTTATTTATATCGAAGTCGGTTGTACAATTTTTTTTAATTTTACCACTTTTTTTTACAAGTATAAGAATCGCCTTCTCCATTATATCAAAACGACATATCTATCCTTTATCCCTCGTGGTACATCCATGTGTGAGCATTACCCACATGTATCACCCGGTGAATCAGAAGATGAATGGCCCGTTTTGAATAATAAGTAAATAGTACGGTGCGCTCTGAAGAGCACGCAGTTCTGCACTTACAATAGTGCACTGAAAGGCTGGGCCGCGCGGAACGTTACATTAGGGAGAAGAGAGAACAAGTTTTTAAAATTCACTTATCGATGTTTTTATATTATTTTTCTGAGTATTAATTTTCTAGATTAATCTGCGATCTGCGACAGTCAAATTTTAATTTTCATCTAAATGTGGTATCTTCAGTTGTAATAAAAAAACTTAATAAAAACTTTTCAATTATCTATATACATCGTATAGAGATGTAAGGGAGCATACGAAAATCAAACTTGGCTGCCAACTGATAGGGGAGGGAGGGGGAGTCCATCTGAAAAAGCTGAACCTTAAATTATTAATCTCAGTTCTGCACTCCTCAACATCAGCTCTGCGTGGTAAATATGGTCAAAACTTTCAAGAAATACTTGCCAATTGCGTTCTTTTATAGTTAAATACCTGTGTACTATTTATTTTTTAAATATTACAAGGTAAAGAAAATAAATATGCACAAAAATATGGCCAAGCAATTTTGATAAAGCCGACTAAGTTTTTTTTTTATAGGATATGGGTGACAAGCTAACACACAGTACACCTGATGGTAAGTGGTTGCTGTGGCCCATAGACATTTACATCTATCCTCGTTTGCGAATAAAATGCAGATGCGTTGTCAGCCGTGAGAACTAAGTTGGAATGCCTCTTTTCCAGTAAAAAGGGCCTCTGGTTCTCTACACTCACCAAACGAAACACAGCAGCATTAAGCTGATATTTTACGCTAGTATTCTGTGAGAGCGTGGTCCTTCCCCGGTCGAGCCGACCTTTCGTGCTACAACTGTACTATTGATATAGCTGTAGCATGGCTCTACCACGTATATACCACTCCTCCGTTGGCCAGCTGGGTACAGGCGTACTCTCATTTTTGAGAAGGTCACAGTGCGAATAAGATATCCTCTTATTATTCCAGTGCGAATTATACTGTACCGAATGAAGTATTCACTTAAAATTTTAAATAAAAAATAGCTATCGATAATTTATCACTCCCAACCGTCAAAAGTACCTACCTACAGCCTATTTTCCGGCGTGCAGTGACCGACAACGGGGCCGCGTTTAGAGTTGCCACAAGCAGTCTCTACTCCACACATGTAAACACAAACACGTAATAATGTGCTAGACCTATCCGGTAGGTAGCCTCGGGTTTATCCCGGATGTACATTAAAAGAGGGCAATTCTAGCGACATAAAACTGAACACAACTACTATTGCTAAAGTTATAACGGTACGTCAAATATTAATTAGTGACAGGAAGTTTTGAATAATAAGTTGTGATTTACGTTTTGTAATGGTGCTTAATGTGATTGGTAGATACAAAACAATCAGAAGTTGTGATAAAGGATGGAATTACACTAAACATTACAACGTCGCCTATTAGTTTATAACAGAGTTCAAAACACGAGATGGATCTATATTCGACGCGTATTTTTTAATGTAAATTTACCGATTTATCGGCAATGGCTAGACCAATTGAAATGATTCTTTTTTATCAAATAGGATACCATCCCTGAATTATATAATATTATATAATTCAGGGGTGGTCTCGTATAAATTTAAAGAAATTAATCCGTCCCTAAGGGTTGAGAAATGAAGATGAATATTTTAATATACCTTTTAAAAACATTCTATTTGTTACCTTGAATTTGTGATATTCCTTAGACCATTAAAAAGGGTAAATTAATTAAACTTTTAATAAAAAGTAAAACCGACTTCAAAAACTTAAAAAATAAGCTTCAGAAGTCGGTGCTAATACAACATAGGGTTTGGAAGAACCACAAGTCCCTATTTCAGAAGTTACTTTGCGGATTTTTTATCTGTGATTAATTATTCCTTAATATTGTCATACAAGATACTTTGAGTTTGTACTGTTTAGCTTAGTTAGACAAACAGACAAGAAGTATGATCGTTAGTATTTCAATTTTTTTTTATAATCAATTTATTTCATACCAAATTTATACAATTAGGCATATAACAACTTGGTTACACATTAATACTTATAGTAAAAAATATCAATGATTATATTAATGTTTCATATAATTGTGGACGTGAGTAACATTAGTTAAGTCGCATGTATAATAATAATATACTAATTATGTTTATAAATAACAATGTCCTCCAGACCGAGTTTCGGTCTCGGCGATCAATCTCACCGTAGGTTAGCCATCTGCGCAAAACGGAATTATAGTGCACGAGTGTGTGTACAAGCACAGATGCACTCTCTGTTCCCTCACTCCGATAGTGCGATACGGCAATACTAAATACGTGCGAAGGGAGATCCGCCAGCATTCTGACTTTGGGTTACTACTGAGATTATTCTAGATAAAAAAAAATTTTATCTAGAAAAATCCAAGAATTTTCAAGATAAAAAAATAAAACATTTTTCTAGATAAAAAAAAATATATATTACACTTACGGCCGCTAGACCAACAAGGCAGTCCTACTTGTAATATTAAGTATTCATCAAAAGAACGGCGTTCATAAAAGCAAATATTGTTGAAGAGGCCTGTGCCCATAATATTCAGGCACGGCCCACACTTCACCGAACGCTCTCCACTGAGGCTAAGTGATAAAAAATACATACATCATTATAGTAAATATAAATTCATTAATTGATCTATCTCAAACGAGTTGACAAAATTTCGCTGCAATTATGCATTTTGTTGACATTGGCATTATAAAAGATCCCTAAAGTAGGTCAAATCCGGGAGAAACTCTATAAATGCATCTAAAAATGGAGCATACACTTCGCATGCAGATCACAGACTCCTACTTTGGTTGCAAAATGCGCGCCTTGATGTAAAAGGACTTGCTCCGCTTAGTCAAAACATACCTTATCAGTTTATAGATTATTTTGACAGTAATAGAAAAATAAATATATATTTTTTTATTTTATTTTTTAAATTATTTAAAAAAGAATTAAAAAAATATAAATAAAAAAATTATTCAATATAGATTATACTTATCGATATTCACTCTTGTTTTTTTTTTTAATTTACCTCTGTCCTGGGAAAAACAAGAAACTTTGCGGGACATTGTTTTTGAAAAAAGAATAGTTAAAAACTATTTGATATGTTACACAATAATTAACGACACAAAACAAATTAGAAATAGTAAATGAAAATAACGATATAATTAATAACAAATTTTCTTCCAAAGTAATGTTATTGTTAACTATACTATACATACAGTAAGCTATACAGTAAAGTGTCAATGGGTCGGCCATATAACCGATGAGGAAGAAAGGTTCTCGAGGAGCAGCATCGTACCTGGCGGGCCCCCCCAGTAGATGGAGTTACCTGGAAAAACTTAGTAAGTCTTTGTAGCATTCCTTGGGGGAGCCCTATGTTCAGCAGTGGATTTGTAAACGGCTGCATGTGCATTATAATATAATGCACAAGTGTGCCCGAAATCAAAAGCAACTCAGAGAGTTGCTAGGCTCCTTTGTTACCTAGGAATTCATCTGGGTTGATGAATTTGAAACCGGCTCGTTCGGGAGGCTAGAAGTCGTCGAGTCGTGTGAATCTTGAAAACAGCACGTAGACGCTGCTCAGAAGGGAAATCGGTCTGTAGTTCTTAAAAGAGCGTTGTCGCCTTTCTTGAAGAACGAGACCACCGCACTTTTGCTCCACGCCTCCGGAGTAGTGCCACCATGGAGGACGGAATTAAAAAGCTTCTGAAGGACTTTGAGTACTAGTTTTCCACCCGCTTTCAGAAGCTCTGCTGTAATTTTATCCTCGCCCGGGGCCTTGCCGTTTTTAAGGTGCTGGAGAGCCATTCTAATCTCGTTTAGACTGACGTCCGGGATATCATCGGAATAGTGTCGAATAAGACTTGCTCTTGGATTGTTACTCACACTTGAAGAAAAACAAAAACACTATTATCTATTTCTACCATCGAGTAGCAGTCCAGCCCATGAAACACATGAGCTGGACTGCAGCTTTGACTGGTTTGATGGGTATAGAATAAGACTCAGTGTAATTACAGTGTGTGAGGCATTATTAAATCTTGGTCCTCAGAAGTGAAAACGCATCTGTTGCCTTCTTTGTTTGGAAATAGTTGTAGGTGTTCATAGGCTAATTTAATAAAAGCTTGAAGATGAGAACTGGAGAAAAAGGTCATAAAATAGATATAGGAGTCCACAAACGTTTCACCATCACCATCTTCATCCAGACCACCACGAGTCCACTGAATAGGGATGAGCCGAATATTCGTTTCATATTTGTAATTCGGCATGTTTGGCAAATTTACGAAATATTCGCATCCGGCCAAATATTCAGAAGTGTTAGTAAACTTTACTGTATTGAATTGTGTGTAAATAAGCATGTTTGATCGATGCAATGCCCTTCATAGTTGTGTTCTTTTATAAGATAAGTTTATGAGACGCTGCAGTTATATTTCCATGAACAGTAAATAAAATAGGGTTATCAAAATATGTATGTTTGTTTTAAGTACTTACCTAACTCGATTTAGTTACTTGATTTACAATAAACTATTTATGATATAATCAGGTCTTTATTATTAGGAATGAAGTATATTTTTGTGTTATATTTAATATTTATTATAAGTTTCATAAATGAATTACAACATATTACCAGATATTAATAATAATAGTGTTTATTACTACTTAGTGTAGCAACAGAAGATAAACATTCTCTTTTGTAAACTGTATTTATCTTATAAACTACCCAAGTAACAAGTATAAACCCGTTTAGATAAGGTATTCAATTATGCCAAATATTTAGTCGAATATATGGTTCAGTTTAAGTGTTTCCGAACATTTAGCCGAATATTAATATTCGGTGAAACTCATGTTAAGCCAATCTCTATTGCTAATGCATTTTGGTAGCCTGAACCACAGAAGTTTTACAAAGTTAAAAAAAAGCCGGTCAAGTGCGAGTCGGACTCGCGCATGAAGGGTTCCGTATCATTGTAAAATACGTTTCTAGTAGGGGAACCCCTTAAATTTTTAATTTTTTAAAATTATTTTTGTTGTTATAGCGGCAACAGGAATACACATTCTGTGAAAAATTCAACTGTCTATCTATTACGGATCATGAGATACAGCCCGCTGACAGACAGACGGATGGACGGACGGACGGACGGACGGGCGGACAGTGGAAGCTTAGTAATAGGGTCCCGTTGGTTACCCTTTGGGTACGGAACCCTAATGAATCCTACTATCCTACTATTATTATAAATGTGAAAGTATGTGAGGATGTATGGATGTTTGTTACTCTTTCACGCAAAAACTACTCAATGGATTTTAATGAAACTTTACAATAATATAGCTCATACATTAGAATAACACATAAGCTATAATTTATAAAAATATTGTGTAAATTGGCCAAAATATAACGATAATTGTTAAGTAAGTCTGAAAAAATCTGTCATCTGCGAGCTATTTTGGCGTGAACACGCATCACGCAAAAACCTGTGAACCCATTTGGATGGGACTTTCACAGGCAGATCGCTGATGTTATAAGAAGTAACTAAGGCTACTTTTATTTTAGGATTCCACGCAAAAAAAATTACACGCGGGCGAAGTCGCGGGGAACAGTTAGTATATAATAAATCAATACACATACTAAATGATGAGCTAAGTCTAGAGTCTTACGTCAATATAAATACCATTTGCCAGTTACAAGCGAACAGGTGATTTATATGCATTCCTGAAATGTCACTTTCAAGCGGTGACCGCATCCGCGAGCGTGCCTTATCAACACGAACAAAGCTGTGCATGAACTAAATTATACAAACACGCTTGTCGTATTATATACTTTGTTCTTTTCAGAGTTCCGTAATCATTTTTTTATAGAATAAGGGTGACAAACGACACACAGCCCACCTAATGTTAAGTGGTTGCTGTGGCCCATAGACATCTACATCTATCCTCGATTACGAATCAAAATGCAGATGCGTTGTCACCCGTGAGGACTAAGATGGAATGCCTCGTTTCCAGTAAAAAGGTCTTTGGTTCTCTACACTCACCATACGAAACACAGCAGCATTAAGCTGCTATTTTACGCTGGTATTCTGTGAGACCGTGGTCCTCCCCCGGTCGAGGCGACCCATTCGTGCTACTACTATACCAGTAATATTGTTGCAGCATGGCTCTACCACGGGTAAAATCTTGAATTAGATGTTTTCGGTAAGCAGATTACACAATTTTAACGTTGTGTCCTCCAGACCGGATTTCTGTCACGGCGGCCAGTCTCAACGGAGACTAGCCATTTGTGAATGACAGGATTAAAGTGCATGAGTGTATGAACAAGCTCAGGTGCACTCTCTATTCCCTCACTCTCATAGTCCGCTGGGACGGCAAACCGACACGACTGGAGAGAGATCACAGGCGCAGGACCAACGGCTTTACGTGCTTTCTGAGGCACGGGTTGAAACACCGCCAACTTCCTGACTCCGGGCTACTATACTGAGAAATATGATAGAAAACCCAATAACCGAATTTGGCCCGACCCCGGATTTGAACCCGGGACTTCATGATCAGCAATCGCGTATACGACACTAGACCAAGAAGGCAGTAGATTAACTATACATAGAATAGCTGCATAATGCTGCAATGTTTTATTTAGATTATATATATAATTAATATGCACAATACTGTTTGGTGATTGTTGGTCATTACCCTTTATTTATCGGGAAATTATTAATATTAATAACGGCAACTTCCCGTTATTATGTAAAATGGTTGCGTCAAACCGGCTAAAAGTTCTCACATTAATATTAATGCATCCGCTCAAAAATGATACTCAAATCACTGCGACGACCGTATAAATTAACAATACTAGTCGTAAGTGGTACAGATAAATACAAACTTTGATAAGTTTTATATTTTATTTTTTTATTTGATAATCCACTCCTGGACGTAGGATTACTTAAGATCTGGAGACTGTAGTGTCTCGCGACAAGTGCACAACACAAGTCTATATTCTCCGATCAGATGTCAACATAACCTCACCAAATTTTTAACTTCATATGTATTATCTATACTCAGTACGCTGGGCAGGCGAAGTTTTTGAAGTGAAACTTCTTTACCGACGTAGTGGAGAAATTTAGTACGGTATTAAAAAACAAAAACGTCACGTTTTCTTGTAACGATTCACCGCCGGGGCTGCGCGAGTATACTATTATTTAACCTACTTATGTAAAATATAAAGTAATAGAAGAATGATATATCGTGAAAAAGTTTCACTTCGTAGGTGTGTATACAATTACACGCACAATTTTTTTTTATAAAATAAGGGTGAAAACGAGCACATAATTCATCTGATGATAAATGGATACTGTGGCCCATAGACATCTACATATATCCTCGATTAAGAATCAAAATGCAGATGCGTTGTCACCCCTGAGGGCTAAGATCGAATGCCTCGTTTCTAGTAAAAGATTCTCCGGTTTTCTACACTCACCATACGAAACAAAGCAGCATTAAGCTGCTATTTCGTGAGAACGTAGTCCTTTCCCAGTCGAGCCCGCCCTATCGTGCTAAAACCATACTATAGCTGCAGCATGGCTCTACCACGTATAAAGTAAAAACGGAAGAAGTTATTTTCCTTAGAGGGCTCTGCACATTTACTGTCAATTATTCCGACTTGCACCAGTACAAACTGGCGTATTTCACAGCGCGAAACGTTTTAATTTAAAAGTCATGCAGGTTTAATATGATGTTTTCCTTCATCGTCGAGAATGTAGTAAATTAGCACATAAAATTCCAACAAAGTATTCGTCCATTTACAACTTACAAATTCGAGTTCTCAACTCAGGCATTTTACTTAATTAACGATCTCATTTAACAAATCCAGCCGCAAGGAGAATGTCGCAGGAGCAATTTATAGTGGACAGTGTCTACAAATATGCAGGTTGTAACAAAGCAAAGTATTCACATAAATACTGATAAATAAATTAAGTAGGAAGTTATGTACGTTACGATTAAACTACAACAATAAGGTGAATTTCAAAGTATCCTTTTAATTATGGCATCCACAACTTCTTCGGCTACAAGAGCGGCGCCGATTAAAATGAGGTGTAATTTGACAGATTTCATAGCGGGAAAGTTAATTTGTTCGGAAAATGTACATGTTTTTAGATGTTTCTTTCTGTACTATTAGTTATATTTTATATTAATTAGATAAAAATAAATAAATCAACCACGGATATTCACAAACGTAGTAGCGTAAATTTTTTTTTTAAATTTGTTAGACATTAAAAAAAAGAGTTAAAAATTTCCAAAAAATGAAAGTGCAAACCACTAAGGCATTGTTTTGTGCATTAATATAATACTCTAAAAACTGATAAACTTTTATTAAAAACTACTAGCCACAGCATCGACTTACCATCAGGTGGACTGTGTACTCGTTTGTCACTCTTATTCTACTGATGAGATGGTTGTTGCAAAACGTAAATAACTTCAAAAACTATGTGTTGCCTCGATACCTAATACTATTTATTAAATTTCTCAGACCAACAAAAAAAAATTGACGGAGCGCTGCGTACATTCCAAATGATGCCGAAACCATACTTAACTTCTTATTACATTAAAATAGTCATCAAAAACCAAAAAAAAAATGTATTATCAAATTTTTTGATTTCTCAAAAAAATTTGTGTGTTCTCACTTGAAATGTACGCAGCAATCCGTATTTTTTCTCAGTTGGTCTGACATGAATTGAAACAAAAAAATTATATTTGTGAAACTATTTAATATTATTCGAGTATTATAACACAAGAAATGTCTCACAGCTATAATCCAAAACACATTTAAATTGTTAAATTCTGTTTTAAAAAGAAACCGTCTTAACTTAAATAATTGTGTAATATAAATAACAAATTTAATTACGTTTATTTAGCAATTAAAAAAACTTGATTGAAATAATTTTAATAAGTATGACCGATATTTTATGTAAGCCGAAAACGGATCCGTACGCTATATTGAAATGAATGGACGATTTAGCGATTTAAATAAAACTAGTTTTTACGGATTCTATCGCGTATATTAACTTATTTTATATTCCCGACGTTTCGAGTACTTTACAGCACCCATGGTCACGGGGGGGACAGTCCCCCTCTAGTAAATGTGTAGTGTTCGCGTAAATATAAGAAAACGATTGAGTGATGTTCTCTAATATAAATCTAACACAAAAAGTTACTCAAATAATTTTAAAACCAGTTATCGGCGTTTATAACGCGAAGTAACGATGTATTATAGCTACATACGCGAATACACATGCATCTATTTCCTAAGCCAGCATACTTAAGAAATTTTGTAGAAAATTTTCTTAGCTTGCACTTATTTTAAATCCTTGATATATTTATAAAATTGAAGTGATAAACAAACTTACAGTCCAACTGATGGTAAGTGGCTATTACAGCCCATGGACACCTGCAAACAACTGTAAGCAAAGAAGGCTACAGATGCGTTGTCACCTCTGAGGACTAAGATGGAACGCCTCACAGACTATAATTATACTGACTGTTCCTTCAGACTGGAACACAGCAGTGCAAACATTGCTTGGTGGCAGAAATTGGTAAAGGATGGTACCAACTCAGACGGACTCCTTGTTTGAAAAGCAGTCCTACCATCTACACGGAAATCATTTTTGAAGTTATACTTCTTTTGGGGCGTTTGGGAAAAATTATGAGAGTGAATCTTTTGCGATGCGCGCGCACATCGACAGCTAAAAACGACACCATGAAGTTGTTACGATGCGCGCGCACACTGACACCTCAAAGCGACAACTTCATTGGGTAACTGTCTCTCAAGTTTTTGTCGGAACTGATAACTATATTTAAGGTAGGTATTTTTAGTTATTTTTGTTTTGTTACGCTAAAGAAGTGTAACTTCCTACGTGCGTACATAAGTACACACACACGTTTTTTTTCCATGACATCGTACATCACATTGAAGCACTCGTGATCAAGGGTACTCTAACAGTAAAGACTTATACTCGAAGAGAAAACCATAGTACTCGAAACATCGTGAATTAAATATTAGTTAAAATTTTAGATTTTAATTTTTATTTATAGAAAGTTAAACACGTTATATTTATTAAATAAATAATAATATTTTTAGGAACAAAAACTAAACTATAATAATTATAGTTTTTAGTTTATTTTTGTTATAAATCCTCCTCTGGTCCTCAAGACAAAGGTCCTCGCTGAAATAGTAATTTCAGCGGGGACCTTTTAGTAACAATAAATTAATTAAATTAACATTAAAATTAAAAGAACACGTGATGAAATCCGTAAAATCAACTTTGCTCAACGAATAGATTCGGTATTGCAAAAACGCGTACCAATCAACCTCTTAGTCACAGACATAATGTAAAATGACAAGCTTTTAATTTTGACTGCAACACAATCGATCTATACAATTTATCAGAGGCGTGGTGCGCATAGCAGAGCTGTCAGTTACAACCTACAACAGTTGCAGAGTAACCTTTAGGTTTAATTAACGGCCGCAACCGGTTTCGTTATCTGCGAATTTGCGTACAATACCATATATATGTCACTATAGTTTAGTATAGTAATATACGTGGTAGAGCCATATTGCAGCTATATTATGGTTGTAGCACGAATGGGTCGGCTCCACCGGAGTAGGACTACGCTCTCACAGAATACCGGCGTGAAATAGCGGCTCGGTGCTGCTGTGTTTCGTATGGTGAGTGTAGAAGGCCGGAGATCCTTTTTACTGGAAATGAGGCATTCCATCTTAGTCCTCAGGGGTGACAACGCATCTGTATTTTGATTCTTAATCGAGGATGGAAATATACTTGTTAAATAAAATTTAACGCCATAATTGGTGTTTAAAGTACATAGAAGTCTGAAATGAATATTTAAAAAAATACTAAGCCTTAGCTCACTCCCATAGATTGCCACGCTTGGCAAGCAGGTTGGCAACCACAGTTTTTTACTTGTTGTTGTACTGCCTATCTCCTGGTCACTTACGACACTCACGGGAGGCTAAGCGCTTGTCGTAAACAACACGGTACGCGAGCAACCAGGGTTCGATTCCCGCCGACAACTATAAAATTGTCAATTGCAATTGTAAGAGCTGACTTACCACACACCAGTCCACCAACATGCACTGAAACAGCGCGGCGGTCTAATGAGGGCATCCACGACTTTTTGCCACCAGGGCGGCGACACTTCAGAATGAGGTGAAATATTTGACATAAATTCATGTCGGAGAAGTTAATTAGTCAGTAAAATTTGGATTACTATCTCTTTTTGTAATATTTAATATATTTTTATTAATTAATTTAGAAATATATAAACTACGGATATTCCTAAAAGTAGAAAAATCAAAAGAGTTCCAAAATGCGAAAAATATTAAGGAAGAAACCACTTAGGCATTTAACTGTTTATTTAAATAATACTTTAAAACCGATAAGTTTTAATTTAAAACGCAACTTCCCAATTATATGACATTGTGCAACAAAAGACTTCACCTCAGTCCCAACAAGCCACATCGGGGAACAGAAGATTATTAGCCCTCATTGCTCCGTAACCCTTAACGAATAAAGAGCCTGTATTTATTTACACTTTGTTGTGTTTATCCCTTACACTGTAGTGGCGGTGTAAGAATATCCACTACCCCCATATCGTCCCGTGGGTGTCGTAAGAGGCAACCGAGGGAAAATAAATCAGGAGATGGACAGCAGCGTCTTCTTAATAACAACTAACTGCAGTTGTCAATCCGTCTGCCAAGCGTGGTAACTATGGCAAATATCCCCCCATGAGGCAATCTAGGGGGAGGCCTATGTTCAGCAGACTTTTTATAGGCTGCAACTGTAAAGGTGTTTCTTTTTAAAAAGCTTTACTAAGAGCACAATTAATAGCTCTACTAATACAAAATAATATCTTACTTAAAAACCAGTTAAAAGTATCATACAAACAAATGAAAACAATATAATATATTAATATTGTCATAAATCTAAAAATTTTTTAATTTTCATAATATATTATCTACATTTTTCAACATTCCGTATTATAATAAATCAAACAGGCCAGTCTCTCACATAACCGGTTTTTACAATGCTTTAAAACAATCTAACAATTAATATTAATCAGCATGCCTACAAACAATACATTTTTTTTTATTGACCGTGATATTGGTGACTATATGGTTAACCAATGTTATTAATCATGTGAAAACTGTCCGCCATGTTACCGCAAAGTAAAACAATTATCTTACACCAATTACATGACTTCAAAAAAGGAGGAGGTTCATATGACTTAGTCCACTTAAAAGGGTTAAAAGTTAAACATAAACATACAAAATAAACACTCGCATCCGTTACCCAATGGGGTAGGCAGAGATTACGAATTTCCATTTGGCACGATCCTGACACACGCCGGCTTTCGATCATCATCATCATCATCATTACAGCCATTCACCAATCCACTGCTGAACATAGGCCTCCCCCAAGGAATGCCACAAAGCACGGTCCTGAGCCACCTGCATCCATCGACTTCCTGCATATCTTACCAGGTCGTCACTCCATCTAGTGGGAGGACGCCCTACACCGTCGCCTGGCGGTACGAGGCTGCCACTCGAGAACCTTTTTCCCCATCGGTTGTCGGTTCTTGAGCTATATGGCCGGCCCATTGCCACTTCAGCTTACTAGTCCGTTGGACTATGTCGGTCACTCTGGTTCTACTGCGGGACTCATTTCTACGTTTATCACGCAGAGAAACCCTGAGCATAGCCCTCTCCATAGCTCGCTGAGCGACTTTGAGCGTCCTCATACGGCCAGTAGTAAAGGACCACGTCTCAGATCCATAAGTCATCACTGGCAACACGCACTGGTTGGTTCGTTTTCAAGTTTTGAGGTATATCTGACGAGAAGATGTGTCGTAATTTCCCGAACGCTGCCCAGCCGAGTTGAATCCGTCGTTTGACCTCTCGGTCGAAGTTGGACTTACCTAGTCGGACGCCGTTATTTCTTATTAAAATTTATTATTTTAATTAATCGAGGTCAGATGTAGTTGTAGGCCAGAGCAACCTTTTATTATCAGGTAGACTATGTGTTCGCTTGTCGCCATTACTTTAAAAAAAAAGTAAATTGAAAACACAATTACGAAACATATTATATTTTCTGTTGATAGAATACCGCCAATTAGATTTCATGTCCACTAATTCACGGTGTCCGCGATCGCCTGTGGTCGGACGCACGGGAAACGTATGCAATTTGTACTGACACGCTAACAGCGTAGTTCCGATTTTTGAATAGTAATTTCATAGGACATCAAGGCTATCTAGGCTTTGTAAAACTGTCATATTCTACACATCGTTACACATTGTAATAGAATGGAATAGAATAATTTTTTATTCAAGATTAGAATTAATTATTATTTAAAGTCATTTTCAACCGACTTCAAAAAAGGAGGTACTCAATTCAACTGTAATTTTATGTGTGTACCTCAGAACTTTTTCTAGGTGAACCGATTTTGATGATTATTTTTTTATTTGAAAGCTGTGTGTGCTTCTCATGTGGTCCGATATAAATTTGATCAAGATCGGGCCAGTAGTTTTTATGTTATCCTTAATAATGCGTATTTAATTGACTTCGATTACATTGATGATGTTCATATTTTATTTATATTGAAGTCGGTTCTACAAAATTTTTAAGTTTACCACTTGTTTACTTTTACCATTGTTTCGGAAAATAAACCTTTTCCTGGGAGGAACCAGCAATAAACCTAGCGGGATTTTTTAAAGTAAATAATACAGTAAGAAAGGTTGTACACACTACTTACAAAAATTATTTATGAAACAGCTTGAAATCGACCACCTCATTCCCAGGAGTTATCAACCATGTGTTCGTTACCACTTTTTATACAGTTTATGTTTAATAAAATATTTAAACTTAGTAATAGAGAGAGACCTTGTATATTTTCTGGGACTGTTATAATAGTGTTGTAGTTGAATAAAACTACTTTTACGGATTATATCGCGTTTAATTAACTTATTTTATTAATTCCCGACGTTTCGGGTGCTTTACAGCACCCATGGTCACGGGAGACTGAGTACCTTCAGCTTTTTAAATAATTAAAAAGCTTTTTTTTTTTGCGAAGGTACTCCGTATTAACTTTGACATTGGGACGTAAATCACCTCAGTCTCCCGTGACCATGGGTGCTGTAAAGCACCGAAACGTCGGGAATTAATAAAATAAGTTAATTAAACGCGATATAATCCGTAATAGTTTTATTCAATAATAGTGTCGCGTAAATATAAGAAATCATAGTGTTGTAGTGTCATACATTACCCTATTTATGAATTACTGACTCTGTGGAGTCTAGAATCTGAATGGCATGGTTCCATAATTCTATAAGTAGAAAGTAAAGTTATAGCATATACGTCCCATGGCTGGGCAAAGGCCTCCTCATTCTATGAGTGTTAAGGAGAAGACTTCAAATACATGAAAAATATGTTTTTATTTGCGTGAAATATTTTATTCATAATTTGCCTCTTCTATAAAAAAAAAACCTGATGGAAAGTAGCTTTTGCAGTCCATAGACACAATCAACTTTGACGGCTCCGTGGCGCAGTGGCTTAGCAATGAGTTGCTGCGCTGGGGGCCGCGGGTTCGAATCCCGCACTGAACAGGTATTTGTATGGCCTGCAAATAATTGTTCCGGGTCTGGATGTTTTTCCTTGTGCAATTTATGTTTGTAAACTGCCTCCACGATACAGGAGAAAATCCTAGTGTGAGGGTAACGTTTTTTAAAAACAAAAACAAAAACAAAAAACAAATCAACTTGAAACAAAAGAGGATACTAGATAGTTATGGATACACCCCGTCCCTCTGTTTTAGATTAATATATTCAAATATATAATATCGTATAATTTAGACTAAGCAATAAAACTAATGCGTCAGCATTTCTATGTAAGTTCCTAGTACTTAATTGATGAGTCGAATGTCTGCGCACAAACGGACTCTTTGAATATTGTTCATTATTAAAGCCACCTCCAAATCGGTCGGACATAGTAATCTAATTGTATTTTAGTTTTTAAAAACTCCTTTCGACGCTTCCGAAATTTGACTGGCGCAGCCGGTAGGATTTGTTCGTGAAGGCTGTACCGTCTCTCGAAATATTCAGGTGTCCAAATTCGCCTGAATTCGTGACAGCGGCGCGAATAGCTGTTGGGCAAATCCAAGAACCAAAGAAATTTGTCATCGAGGGAAGCGGAAGACATGGAATAGCGGCTGGTTGGTGAGTAAAACTTTTCACCATCCTTGATACCACTATTATCCTCCATTTTATTTAAATTTGTTATTATTGAGATCGGACTTCTCTCATTATAACGTATCTGGTTTTTCAATTAAATATATTTAGTAATAGACACTCTATTAGTGTAGGCGTAACATAACAGTGATAAGAATACGGGACACAGAGTGCCCTTTCGCACAGAGATTATTAAACGTTTTAAAAATAAGACTTTTATAAAATTAATAAATTAAATATAATTAAAGCTTTACTTGATAATTAAAGAATATATGTTTTATAAAGGCTAGAGATATAATACAGTTTTCTTTCATTTAATTTTATTTTTCATTACATTTACAACTTTTACACATTTTATACTTTAAATAAACTTTTATTTTATAAATTATATTTTTATATGCTTTAGTGTGTTCTACCTTATATTTTGTGTTATTGCATAAAATAGCGCTCTATACTAACTGACTCCTCTGACTCGTGCATTACTCTATAACGATGGAACAACCAATGGCAGCAGAACGACAGACCGTTGTAATTAATCCCATTCCTACAGAAATGCTACGGCTTATTCCACTTTTTAATGGCGACAAAAGACAGTTAAATTTGTTTTTGAGGAAATGTGAATATGTCATTCGTAGGTATAGGGGTGACGAAGAACAAAATTTATACGTTTATCATTCTATAACCAGCAGGCTTACAGATAACGCGGCGTCACTCTTATCGGAACAGGAGGATGTTGTGTCGTGGTCTCAGTTGAAAGATTTGCTAACGCAACATTTCGGAGACCCCGTAGCGAAGAGTGTATTAGTATTGAATTAGAATCTTTAAAGATTAAATCTGGCGAAAACTTTCAAGATTTTTGTAACCGTATTCAAAGTATTCGATCATTATTAATTTCGAAAGTGAACATATCGGATGATAGTAATCTTAAAAGCGCTAAATTAGCAATTTACAACAATACAGCTCTAAACGTATTCCTATACAATCTTCCGAGAATATGGTTCGGATAGTGAGATTAAAGAGGCCAGCGACTTTAGAAGACGCCCTGAGCATTGTACTAGAGAAGTCAACTTCATGACCAATACAATATGCGTAATCGTATCCACAGTAGTAGCGGTTTAGCTTTAAGGCAGCCTCAAACATCAGTTCCAACACAAGGATTTAAATTCGGTAGTACGCCCCACGCGGTAATGCAACCATACGGATACAAACCAGTGTTTCCAAATAATATTACACCAAAATTTAATTTCGGCATTCAAAATCAAAGCCAATTTAAGATGCCCCAACCTGGCTTTCGTCCTCAACCAATGCACAGATAGTTACCGTCCACCTCAATTTGGTTATCGGCCACAACAGCCCTTAACCACAACAGTTCGGCTACCGTCCACAACTCGGCCCTCAGCCACAACAGTTCGGTTACCGTCCACAACTGGGCTTTCAGCCACAACATTTTGGTCAAAGACCTCAACAGCAATTGGCCATATGCCAACTACAATTTGGTAATAAACCACAAACTCAAAAACCCAATTTTCAAGAGACTGACGTTTCCATGAGGACAGCTCCTCCTAGGCCACAGCCTGGCTTTAGACTAAATGAGTTGACCTTAAGAGAAAATGACGGACAGTACTATGATGAGTATTATGACACAGACGAGTATGTAGAGCAATATGACAGTGAACTGATACCATCCGCTGAGGAAACCGTTAACGAAATGACTTACGACGAACTTACAGACGGAACTCAACCTCAAACTCTTGAAAATTTTCACATGAAAGCCTCCATCGGAGACAAAGTCATAGAAATAAATTGTGATCCGAATCTCAAGTTACCCTATATTCATATCCTGAAATAGATGCAAAATTAATGATAGACACAGGTAGTACTCGATCTTTTATCAGCCCCCGTAAGGCATATCAACACTTCTATCAATATATAACACATGAACCGTTCGAAGTAGTCAGTACCCACGCCTCTAGCAGACACGATGAGGTGATACAAATCCCTCTACCACCCACTTTCAAGAGTTCAGATTGTCATAAATTTTATCTATATGACGTCGACTCTCGATATGACGGCCTCATTGGTAACGACCTATTGAAACAACTAGATACAATTATAGACCTTAAAGACCTTGTACTTAAAACAAAACAACTTGCATACCAATAGTTAATAATAACTTAAATTATGTTATAATACTACCACCACGATCAGAGCAGCGCGTAAAGTTGCCTACAGACCAATGTTCTGGAGGCAATCATTAACTATAAGGAATTTGTCAGCGGTGTACGAATGCCTAGTGCATTGGTAAATTGCGTTAACGGCTATGCCGCAACCGTCATACAGAACGTCCTTGACAAAGAAATGATATTAACAGTAACACGACCTTTTACAGTTACTAAGTATGATACGACTACTCAATGTGACATAAACTTAACATGTACCTATAGTGACTTAGAGATCGATAAAGTACTCGAGGAAAATCTACTTAAACTAAGACTTAATCACACTAACGATGAGGAACGCGACAAAATTTTTAGACTTTGCCAAGAATTTAAAGACATATTTTACTGCGACAAATTACCACTGACTTTCGCTAACGAAATTAAACATAAGATACGCACAAAAAATGAAGACCAATTTATGTCAGACCCTACCGTCAAGCACCAATGCAAGTAGACGAGATAAATAGGCAAGTAGACAAGTTATTGAAGGACAATGTCATTCAGGAGTCACATTCGCCATGGAATGCTCCCGTACACCTAGTACCCAAAAAAATGGATGCATCTGGTGAAATTAAATTTCGTATGGTTATAGACTATCGACGTTTGAATGACATAACCATAGACGACAAATACCCACTACCAAACATAACAGACTTATTTGACAAGTTAGGAAGAGTTCTTATTTCAGTACAATCGACTTGGCAAGTGGTTATCACCAAATCGAAATAGAAGAACAAGACAGGCAAAACAGCCTTTAGCACTCAAAACAGCCATTACGAATTCCTTAGGATGCCGTTTGGCCTGAAGACAGCTCCTGCAACTTTTCAGCGGACCATGGACAGTGTGCTGAGGGGATTACAGGATACACTGTATGGTATACTTAGATGATATAATTGTGTTTTCGACAAGTCTGGAAGAACATATACAAAAGTTACGGACGATATTTGACAGAATTAGGGCGACTAATCTAAAAGTTCAATTAGACAAGTCTGAATTTTTAAGGAAAGAGGTTTTATATTTAGGACATACCATTACAAAAGAAGGGCTACGTCCGAACACAGACAAAATTAATGCCGTGTTAAATTTTCCTATACCTAAGACAACAACGGAAATTAAAAGTTTCTTAGGGCTGGTAGGGTACTATCGACGCTTCATAAAAGACTTTGCTAAGATCACACAACCTCTAACTGCATGCCTTAAAAGGCGAAATAAAATAATCATCGATGAAAAATATATCAATGCGTTTGAAAAATGTAAAGAAATACTAACGAGTGTACCCTTATTACAGTACCCGGACTTCGATAAAACCTTTATTTTGACGACTGACGCCTCTAATATAGCTTTAGGAGCAGTTCTATCACAGGGACCTATTGGTAGTGATAGACCTGTTGCATACGCTAGTAGGACGCTTAGTGACACTGAAAGTAGATACAGCACCATCGAACGCGAACTTTTAGCTGTTATTTGGGCCGTAAAACATTTCCGACCGTACCTTTACGGACGAAAATTTGTAATTTATACTGACCACCGACCCTGGTTTGGCTTTATTCATTAAAGGAACCAAACAGTAAGCTCACCAGATGGCGATTACGACTACAGGAGTACGATTTTGAAATCATTTATAAAATGGAAAACAAAATACAAATGCCGATGCCTATCCAGAATTAAAGTTAATGCCTTAAATTCAGACGACGAAGGTCATTCGATGGACGTTAATTTCGACAGCAAAGAGTATAAGCTTAGGGAGCATCTGAAAGACGTAGTTAAGGAAATTGAAAAATTAAACACTCAAAATAAAAGACATAATGACACAACGTCCATTGTGACAATATCAGACTCAAGTACTGTTTCCGCGAGTCCTATGTCTCGTTCCGACACAATATCAATTTGTAGTTCAGAAAAGGTTTCCGAATATCCAATTCGATCACCTTCAGAATCTAGTAAGTCCCAAACTGTGCATTCAGCCGTAGAATTAGAGTCAAACGGAATACCAATACTACACGAGGCTATCGATTAAAGCCAAATCAAATATTAATATTTTCATGGTTTAAAAATGAATATCAGGTTAAAGATATTTCTAGGGAAAAACAAAAAGTATTAGAAGTATTTTTACCATTAGATAATTCCGAATTAATTAAAGAATTTTTAAAGAAATATATTAGGCCTAAAATTAAATATTTTATATATTTCGAACGAAAAGAACATCGAAGGCAATTTAGCAATATTATAATACACCTTTTCAAAAAGGGCATGGTTCAATTTTATGAATGCACGGAACGAGTAATTTTGTTGAAGACGAAAAGAACAAAGGGCGATTGTACTTAAGTATCACGAAGGAAAGACATGTCACCGGGGCATTAAAGAGACGCTAGTTAGAATCCGCAGAAATTACTATTGGGATAATTTACAAGAAACTGTTTCGGCAATAATAAATAGTTGCACTGCGTGTAAAAAAATGAAATATGACAGAAAGCCAATTAAACCTATTCTTCAATTAACCCAGACCCAAGATGCTCCGTTTCAAGAGATATTTATAGACCTGTTTAACATCGAAGGAAAACATTATCTGACTCTCATAGATGCGTTTAGCAAATTAGGCCAAGCGATAGAAATTGCAAATAGATCCACCCCCGAAGTAGTCCGAGCTTTAATGAAGTACTTTTCATTTTGGGATACCAAAAGATAAGTTCAGATCCGGGCTCTGAATTTAACAATGAACTAATTAAAAATTCTTAAGCTTACATAAAATTGAGCACATTGGAACTCCAAATAGCCCAAGCTCGATGGGGCTTATAGAACGCTTCCACTCGACAATAATAGAAATTTATAGATTGGCAAAATACGAAAACCTACTGATGCGGCATCAGTTATGACGTATTCCGTACTAGCATATAATAATACTATTCATTCGGTAACAGAACTTACACCCTTCGAGGTAGTTTTCGGACATACTGACACGGGTAGCCCGTTTAATACCGAATTTGATAAGCAGTATTTACAACACTTAGTAAGAGACCATGCAAAGCGAACAAAATTCTTATACAAATATTTAGCAGAAAATATGGTAGCAATTAAAGAAAAGATTAGGAAAAAGCAAGGCGGTGAAGGTGAGATAGTATTTCAGTGTGGTAAGACTATATTTGCTAAGGATACAAACAAAAGAAAGAGCAAGGACAAACCGCGATATGTTAAGGCTAAGGTAGTAGGCAAGGTCGAAAGAAATATAGTGCCAATACAAATAGGAGAAAGGAAGACTAAAGCTCCAATTAAAAATATCAAACGCCCTCCACAGGTGGTGCATACTGATGATTGCGAAGCCGATCCTGGCCCATCATCTGCAGTCACTTGAGGAAAACCCAGGGATACTTCCGGTAAAACTAGAACAAACCATAAGTGTAAAATCTTATCTTAAGAAAAACCAGATAGCATTTATAATGGAGATTCCGTTAACTGATAATAATACTTACAATTATTTTAAGGTTTATTCCATACCTATTTTCCGCGAATCTGTAAACGAAACGATTGCCATTTTCCCAAAATATCCTTACCTCCTGGTGAAAGGAATGAAATACTTACCAGTCACGAAACCGTGTCGTCCCCTTGCTGCTGGTAATGATTTCCTGTGTACCGAAGAAAATAGAGCCCTCTACCCTGGACTTACCTGCATAGAACAGCTAATGAAATTTGAGAATAATCTTACTTGTTGCACGCAACACGCTATTACAATTGAAGACGTTAAGGTGCAGCGAATTAAATCAGAAAATTGGATTGTTTTCACAAAGCTAAACACGACGCTGACCAAGCACTGCGGTACCGAGATCACCAAACAATCAATTTTGGAACCTATATACTAACCAGCGATGAGCCCTGTGACCTGGAGATACACGGTACTCATATTCATCACCACCGTGTTTACACGGAATACGAAGCGGCGCCACCAGTTTCAGTCATCAACACCTCATTTACGTGAAAATATTAACGTAACAAGTACACGCGTAATTAACATGAATGGTGTCAACTTGGACGAAGTGAAATATGTCAAATGCTTTAAAACACAGTGAAATCTATTACACAGATTTAAGTGCTCTCAACGGAGAAAAGACTCTAACTTCAGTGTTCTAAGTGTAATTTTAAATTTCTAGCTTTAAGTTTCTTATTGTTCTTTATATACGTGTTAAGAAAAAATGTATACCTTACATACAAAATTATCGTAAAACATCAAAATGATATTACCGATAATTTTGCTCTTAGAGGAGGAGTTATGGATACACTCCGTCCTCTGTTTTAGATTAATATATTCAAATATATAATATCGTATAATTTAGACTAAGCAATAAAACTAATGCGTCAGCATTTCTATAAGTTCCTAGTACTTAATTGATGAGTCGAATGTCTGCACAAACGGACTCTTTGAATATTGTTCATTATTAAAGCCACCTCCAAATCGGTCGGACATAGTAATCTAATTGTATTTTAGTTTTTAAAACTCCTTTCGACGCTTCGAAATTTGACTAGATATTACATTCTACGTATTGATGACATCACACACAGTCTAGGTCTAGTCTTGCTCAGGATTATAGGCATATATAATCGTAAATCATAAATAATAAATAATAAATAGATATTTATAACACTAATGTGATAAACGATCTAATATTTTACCTACGTAAGTAACTCTAGCAGTCTATAGATCACCACTAACTTCAAACTAAGAAGGATATAGAATGGAATACCTCACAGCCTGTTATTAATAATCATCAAACCTTACTGGCTCTTTGTACTCGTCAACCCGACATACAACTATTAATGCACAGCTGTTTTGTTGCTATACAGCAATGAGTAAAAGGACAATACCCTCTCTGACGGACTTTAAGGCATGACAATTAAGATAATACTTCATTAGACTCAAATAAAAATGAAGAACCAGAGTGACCGACATAGCCCAACGGATTAGTAAGCTGAAGTGGCAATGGGCCGGCCATATAGCTCGAAGAACCGACAACCGATGTGGAAAAGGTTCTCAGTGGCAGCCTCGTGCCGGTAGGCGAAGTGTAGGGCAACCCCACTAGATGGAGTGACGACCTGGTAAGACATGCAGGAAGTCAATGGATGCAGGTGGCTCATGACCGTGCTTTCTATGTTCAGCAGTGAACTTGTGAAGGGCTGTAATGATGATGATGTTGATGAAAAGTGATACACAGGTTCCGATTGAGCCCTAGCTCTTGAACTACAAATCCTACATGTCAGGAACTAATCCCTTCCATACTTCATGAGTTCAGCCGTTTCGGGGATTCGTTGAACAAACCTACATAAAAAACATACGCGTCAAATATAGAACCTACTTTTTGAACTCAGTAAAAATTAGGTAATCGTATTAACAAACCGAATTAAATTAGCAAAAGAGTATCACGAAAACAAATCAATGCTGTCCCAATTGCTTACATTATAACATCTATATAAGTACTTAAAGTAAATATTCATTTATGCAAACCTGTTTAAGAGGCACGCTTAAGAACAAAGGGATTTTGGCCTTGTACTGAGAAGACTCAAAAGCTAAAGTTCTTTATGAATAAATAAACATGCAACTCTGTTATTTGCTTATTATACTGTAGGCTATTCAGCCACAAACGAGGGCACAATTTTTATAATAGGACTAGCAACCCGCCTCGGCTTTGCCCGGGTTGAACAATTAACTATCTTGTTAGGTAGTTAAGTACTATAATTATTTTAAAAACTTCATGGTACATCAGTTTGTTCCGTTTTTCTGATGTTTTAAAATAAATCGATTCATTGCATTTCCTTATCTAGAGAGAGACCAACATCCCGACGCCGCGCCGTCTGCCTCAATGGTTACTGTGAGTTATTCTTAGAAGATAAAAATATACTGACGCGGACTTTCGAGAATGCAATTTTAACTACTGGTGGCACTACTTTATATATATATATATATATATATATATATATACTTACTATATATATACGTTCATATGGTGAAAGATTTTTTCAAAAAGGTCCAGTGGTTCCGGAGATTATCCTTTACATATAAACTGACAAAATTCGTACTCACTCTTATAAGTGTATTTTACAAACAAGCAAAGTCCACCTGATGGTAAGTGAATGCAATGCTCCATAAATATCTACATTTCAGTTGTCACCATAAGGACTAAGATATTATGCGTCTTTACCAATAATAATTTAAAATTTAAAATTTTGTACAACCGACTTCAACATAAATTATTAAGAATAACTCAAAAACTATTAGTCAGACCTTGATCAAATTTATATGGGACCACATGAGAAGCACCAGCTTTCAAATAAAAAAACAATAATTGATATCGGTTCACCCAGAAAAAAGTTATGAGGTAACACACATAAAAAAATCATACAGTCGAATTGAGTAGTACTCCTCCTTTTTGAAGTCGGTAGAAAAGGGCCTCCAGTTCTCGTCATTCACTATACGAAACCACCAGCATTACTGTGCTGTGCAAACTAACAGGCAAACATCTTGAGTTTAACGCTAAGAATCCGAGCAGTTAAAAAAAAACTTTTAAAAAAACGGCTTATAAGAAAAAGAGAAACTAAAATGAATAAAATATTGTACGGAAGTCGGATAAAAGTATAGTTTGTCGAAGAATTTTTAAGGCCCTGACTTCAGAATTTATTTAATTATGTGGAATTTATTTTAGTCTTTTTAAATTTTCGTGTCGGGCTTTTAAGGTTTGATTTTTTAAGGTTAGTTAAAGTTCAATTATTTGACCCTTTTAAGTGGACTGCGTTATGTATATCACAATATTATCATCTAGAATGTTTTAAAATATTAAGAGTTAAATAAAAATTTCATCACCTATTTTTTACCTCAGGAGTGCAATGTTTTCTCTAAATTCAAATAGAACCACCCTTAAGGTAAAAGGCCCATTTTACTAAAGAGGACTCATTGAAATCTCTCAAAAAACTCATTTTTTTTAAACGTTTCCACAATCCACACTAGGATTTTCTCCTGTAACATTCATATAAAAAGAATAAAAAGGGCGGGGAAACTTCGAATGCGGCGCGCGATTTTGTTCTTTACTCTTTTTTTACTTGACAATGGCATCAAGAATAATAAAATGCCATAAACTACAAAAAAATACAAAAGAATACACTCAAATTAAGAACCTCCTACTTTTAGAAGCCGGCTTAAAAAAGTATTTACAGAAATATTTGGTGTAATTATATATATATTTTTATTCACACATCGACATCCATCCGTGAAGCATTTATAGCATTTAATTTGCTATAGTGACGCAAAATATTATCTAATAAGTAATTGCCCGAAATTAATAGATTTAATAGCTTATATAACTGGTAATAAAGACCATTTAATATGATCCTTTGTTTTGATGTTCGACTGTAAAATGATTTAAACGTTACGAATGGTTATTAAGTAATTATATGAGTAAAAGTTATGCAATTTTAAAAGCAGTTGTTATTAATATTGAATTAATTTGGTTGTTTTGTTTTTAAATTTAAATGTCAGCTAAAATAAATTTATTGTAATTGCAAGTTGTGAGGCTATCTATCTACCTTCAGGAGTGACAAAGCGTCTGTAGAAACAATAATGATGTCGTCCGATTTTTGTCACTACGGCTTTCAGTAATTCACCACCAGCATTACTGTGCTGGATAAACGTATGTCAATCGTTCACTTCTAGTGATAAGTTCGTTCAAGTATTGATTTGTCATACGTACCGAGTCATGGGATACTTTTACGCGACCCGGGTCAAATAACCCAAATCGTCCACTACCGACACATGTCTAGTGCTGGGCTGGATGTCAAATCAAAGGCTACTAGGATACTAGGAACAAAGGATACTATTATATTCTTTCTTGTTGGTGGTTTCAAAGTTTTGGACAAAAGATAGGTATTACCTATCCAAATATAATTTAAGACTGGTAGCAAATTTGCTATCTTATTATTTACTTTTTAACTCAGCCAAGTTTTTGGCTACCAAGACTGCTTTTATTGAGCATGATAATCATTTGACATTTAATTTGGAATCAGTTCCAACTAATTTAAATTAGTAAATGCGACAATAGAGGCAATCTCTAGCAATAATAAGAGTTTCATTAATTTTGAATGCAGCCCACAAATAAGTAATAAAAATTGTTTACACCTGGTGCATCAAAATATACAAGGCATGATGGGCAAAGAATTGGAAGTTGAATTGTTTTTAAATAGTAACAATATACATATCCTTTGTATTACTGAACATTGGCTAAAGATTATAATTTCATGTTTAATTTCAGAAATCACCAGGTGGTCAGTTCCTTCAATAGAGAAAAAGTTTACGTGGTGGCTCCTTAATATTAGCAGATAAATCATTATTATATAAAGAACGTAAGGATATTCTGAGCCTCTGTTGAGCGAACTGTAGAAATGGCTTGTGTCGAGCTCGAGCACCTCATTGTTGTAAGTGTTTACAGACCCCATGTGCCACTTATGACTATTTTGAAAGAATTGTGGAAGAAGTTTTGCTCAAACTTAGTAAACAGAACAAGTCTGTTGTAATATGTGGAGACTTTAACATCAATCTCCTTGAAACTTCTTCCATTAGTATTAAGTTTAGCTCATTGTTTAAATCGTATAATCTTGTTAATTTATTCTTAGAACCAACACGTATTGCTGGGCCTAGTGCAACCTGTATAGATAATATTTTTACAGATATTAAGCCCTTGCATGAATCAATAATTATTCAAAATTTAAGTTCAGATCACTGTGGACAGTTGGTATCATTGCCTTACATACACAAAAACAGAAAAATAAGGAAGTTGTGTTTGTTCAATAAATGACCATCGCTTGGAGAGGTTTAAAGTAATATAATAAAAGACTTCCATCACTTTCATTTAAAAATAGTGCTAATTATTTGTATAGTATGTTATTTAAAATTATAACTTGTGAATTTAGTAGAATATTTACTTCTAAAACTTTCTCTTTTAACAGTCATAAATCATTTAATGAATGGGCGACAGTAGGAATTATAAAAGTAGGCGAAAGTTATATGAGCTTTATAATGAAAGATCATATAATACTAGTGTTATATTTAGAGATTATGTAAAACATATTCTAAAATATTTAAAAAGTGTGCTACACAGCTAAGGCTTTACATTTAAGTAACAAAATTAAAACTGCATCCAACAAAATTAAAATGACCTGGAGAATAATAAATAGTGAAACAGGCAAGGTCAAACCGCGCAACTCGGATTTTCAATTGAATATTAACAACAGTTTAACTCGATCTGATGAAGAAGTTGCTATGGCTTTTGAAACATTTTACTGATGTTCTTTTTGACAACAAAATCATTAAATTCTTCTCCTACTGTCGCCGAATCATTGCTTAAACAAAATGTAAAGGCTTGTTCAAATACTTTTAAATTCCATAGAGTATTGCCAAAAGATATCGTTAAATATTTTAAAACAATTGATGTTAAGAAAACGGCAGACTTATGGGGGATTTCCGTTAAAGTTATTTTATCTATAATAGATATAATAGCACCTTATCTAGCCACTATATTTAATACAAGCGTCGAATCTGGTGTGTTTCCTGATTTAATGAAACATAGTAAAGTCATACCTTTATTTAAATCTGGTAGTACATTAGACCCCATAATTTAGACCGATTTCTGTACTACCAACATTTAGTAAAATTTTTGAAAAAATAATTTTTGATCAGATGTTAAGTGTCTTTAATATTAATAAATTGCTACATAAAATTAATTCGGTTTTTAAAGGGGTTGCTCGACAACTGACGCTGGAGTTGAGCTTATTAAACATATTTTTTGTGCATGGGAGAATTCAGAGGATGCTTTGGGTATATTTTGTGACCTTTCCAAGGCCTTCGACTGTGTTCACCATGAGACATTAATCAGGAAGCTACAGTACTATGGTGTCAAGAACACAGCGCTTAAACTTATTATTTCATATTTAAGTAATAGAATGCAGAAAGTTATTATCAATAGTAAAAGTTCTTCCGGGTCACCTGTAGTAATGGGTGTCCTCAGGGCTCGATTCTCGGCCCATTCCTATTTCTGGTATATAATGACTTACCTTCCTTGTAGGGATAATCATGATATAGTATTATTTGCTGATGATACTTCCTTGATTTTTAAACTTAAACGTCAATCATTTAAATGTGACGAAGTGAATAATGCTATATCAAAATTAGTGCATTGGTTTAACGTTAATAATCTACATTTAAACGGAAATAAAACTAAATGTATTAAATTTACAACAACTAATGTTAAAAATCTGGGTACCAATGTGTTTTAAATGGGGAAGAACTGAGCCCTGTTGAATCCACTGTTTTTCTTGGCATCACTCTCGACGCAAAGCTTCAGTGGGGCCCCATATATCAAACTAGCAAGCAGACTAAGTTCTGCAGCCTATGCTGTAAAAAATTAGAGGTCTCACTAGTGTCGAGACAGCTAGACTAGTTTATTTCAGTTATTTCCATAGCATAATGTCTTATGGGATTTTGCTGTGAAATGCAACTGATTCAGAAACTATTTTTGTTTTACAGAAGGGCCATTAGAGCTATTACAACCTAAAACCGAGAGAGTCTCTTAGAGATAAATTTAAAAATAAATATATTAACTTTGGCCTCTCAGTATATTTACGAAAATTTAATGTATGTTCACAAAACAAAGGTAGTTTTAGTAAAAAGTGATATACATTCTGTAAACACTAGGAACAAACACAAGCTAGTGATACCAGTTTCTCGACTCCACAGAGTCAGTAATTCATTCTTGGGGCAATGTATACGCTATTACAACAAGGTCCCGGAAAGTGCAGGCTCTCTCTATTACCAAGTTTAAATGTTTTGTTAAGCTGAAATTGTATAAAAAGGGTTATTATAGTATAAATGAATATATGATTGATAATAACCCTGGGAATGAGTGGTCGCTACCAAGCAGTTTCTAAAATAAATTTTGTACTTAAATAGTTTGTACAACCATTAATGTAAAACTTACTTTAAAAAAAGTCCCTAGGTTTCTTGCTGGTTCTTCCCAGGACAGAGGTTTTTTCGAACCAGTGGTAAGTAAAAATGACTTTCAATAAAATTATACATGTAATCTATATTGAATAAAAATTATTCTATTCTATTCTATTCTATTCTGTTGTATATCCTAACCTAATCGTATCGTGTCCCTTACCACGAGACCCACCGTAATCTAGTTCATTTCCATAAGTAACTACTCGTATACAGCTAGCAAGCTAGAAATTTATAACAAGTTTTGTCATTTTCTTATAGGTAATTTTTAATGCGCTTAGGGCATGCGCAATTGGATTTACCAATATATTTTTTTTCTATGACCGAGAATGGAATTTCTAACTAATACAGTGTATCTATCCTCATCAACTTAATATACCGTATACTTTTTTATCTGCAAATAATGGTGTCATTGGAAAATACTAGTGTGTGAGATACAGGCTGGGTCTAGTTTAGACGCTAGTGCATAAAATTGTATAAGTTATAACTCACATCATTTGTTAAAATGTCTTAAAGATAAATAATGTAAACCTTTGTGTCAATAAAAAAAGATATGGATTTGAAATCCAGAATCTGTTTTACAGCAGTAAAAACTTTCATAATTAAGGTGTATGAAATATTAATTTGTGATGAAATAGGCTTAAATAGTTATGATTGTTAGTAAAGGAATAAATTTTTTTTTCATTTATTAATACAATCATAAATCTTGTCTATAATCATTTATACAGTTCGATTAACTGAGAACCATAATAATCAGTTTACATTGTGCATATTTAGCAAAGCAAACTATTTCACATAATCAATACCGAACCCAAATCAGTGTACGCCTTACAAGGTTGTATTACAATGATAGTATAACAAATATGTTAATAGAGAACAGACAATGGAGATCAAAATTTCGATTACCATCTTAACGGCCATTGAGCGCTTGGTGATGGTTTTGCAACAACTTTGCAGAACGTTCTTGAATGCAATACGTAGGCTCAAGTGTTTATTGTATGGAAAAGCTGGATGATTGGCGGTCCATTACTGTGCGATTTACAAGAAGTTTTCTTCCTCGGGCAACTTCCTTGTGGAATCGACTACCACCAGAGATTTTTCCGGACCGATACGACTTAGGGACCTTCAAGAAAAGCCTACTATTTTTTAAAAGGTCGACAACGCATCTGCAATACCGCTGGTGTTGCAGTTGTTCATGAGCGGCGGTAGTCACTTATCATCAGGTAAGCCGCATGCTCGTTTGCTCCCTCTCATATAAAAAATGGTGATGCTGATGTGCCTGCTGATGAAGTTCTTGAATGTTTATGCGGCGATGTTAACTATGAGTTAGGCAATAATTATATACCATTTAATATTTTGTTTGTTTGTACATACTAGAAAAGGCTTACATCACCTTTACTTTTATTTACAGTCTATCGAAAGCCACTGTTCCGTTCGCTTCGGCCATAGATTATCTCATACGGGGGATATTTGCTATAGTTGCCATGCTTCGGTTGACAACCGCAGTTTTTTTATTTAGCTGTTAGCAGGAAGATGCTGCTGCCCACCTGCTGGCGGAGCGACTGCTGCTCATGAGGGCCCCGATTCAAATCCCAAGTCGAGCCAAAATTAGTACTAGGTAGGCACTAGGTTTTTCTGTCAAGAAATTCTCGGTAGCTACCCGGAGTCAAAGTCGGCAGTGTTTCAAACCCGTGCCTCGAAATTACTGAAAGCCGTAGTGACTAAGGTAAAATATAGGTGATGAAATTTTTATTTAACTCTTAATATTTTTTTAAACATTCTAGATGATAAAATTGTGATATACATAACTTAGTCCACTGAAAAGGGTCAAATAATTGAACTTTAACTAACCTTAAAAAATCAAACCTTAAAAGCCCGACACCAAAAATTTAAAAAGACTAATATATAAATAAATTCCACATAATTAAATAACTTCTGAAGTCAGGGCCTTAAAAATTCTTCGACAAACTATGCTTTTGATCCAACTTCCGTACAATATTTTATTCCTTTTAGTTTATCCTTTTCTTAAAAGCCGTTTTTTTTAGTTTTTTTTAACTGTTCGGATTCTTAGCGTTAAACTCAAGATGTTTGCCTGTTAGTTTCTACGAATGATAAAGACAATTTTGAATATATAAAGGACGCCAAGTTTAACTATTATTTTGATAATGATTTCTTATATTTACACGAACACTACACATTGTACTTTTACGGATTTTATCGCGATCAATTCTAATTATTTTTAATTCGGGAATTGTAACCCCGTGACCGTGGGTGCTGCAAAGCACCTGTAACGTTGGGAATTAAAAATAAGATGAATTAAACGCGATAGAATCCGTAAAAGTAGTTTTATTCAATATTATTTTTATGTTGCATACGTAGAAGGAATACTGTCATTTGCATCCCACAGGATAGAGTTCTGTGTTTTTTCCGTGCTTAACCTTGACCTATTGTCTAGCATTAATTATCGACAGCTTCCTGTAAACCTTTACCCTTTAAGGGCAATTAAACTGACCTGAAATTACCTACACATTGAGATTTCCGTTTCATATCCATAATATCTCGGTGTCCGTGAACTTTTGATTGCGATTAAACTGGTTTTGTCTTTAAATTATATATTTTAGCATTAAAACATAAACTCAACTACCATTTGAATAAATTTTATGAATTTGCGTTTTATGCTACAAGTTTGCTATACAAGGCATAGATTGTATCTTTCACAATTTCAAGCGAATAACCGTTTCTAAGTCCTTCTTAGCATAATCATCAACGTTATTTTTTAGATAACAGCCTAAAATTTTCTACCGTTTTTCACATACTATTATTTCCTAGCGCAGGAATTTTTTACCGTATAGTGCCGTTGTAACAATATCCACTACCTCATATCATACCGTGGGTGTCGCAAGAGGCCATAGAGGGAAACAATTCAGGAGATGGGCACCAGCGTCTTCCTACTAAAGACTAAAAATAAAAAGTGTGGCTACTATGGCAAATATCCCCCTAGGAGGCAATCTATGGGGAGGCCTATGTTCAGCAGTGGACATTAAAAGACAATCCATTACTGCAGTAGACCTCGGAAGTAGATCTATGTATGATGGATTACAATTACGGTCACGCTGATGATTATGGCAATCAATACTTCAATATTATATTAATAATATTATTAAGTATTAAGTAATTTAACCGTTTCCCTATCCTCGAAATAGGCACAATATAGTTAAACAATCGAAATGTTCATAGAACAAGGAAACGGTTAATTATTAATTCAAATTATTCGTTTAAGTTTTATTCTCAATATCTCTTGTAATATTTTTTAAATCTAACAAAAGGACAAGGATCTCCTGTATCGTGGAAGCGTTTTTCATACAATTGCACTTGGACAAACATTGGCACGGAACAATTATTTGTACAGGTGTTCATATATAATTGTTCCGTGTCGGTATTATTTTTGCGATTATTTGTACACTTATACACGGAACAATTATTTGTATGAATATTTGTACAATTTGTTCGGTGCAGGTTTGAATCCAACCTTGAATCAAACTTGCAGAGTTAGAGTATACGTAAGCATAGCTTGCTTATGTATACTCTAAGGCTGAGATCTATAGACCGTACTTTGACTTTGCTCAGATTTTACTTTCGAGCTAAGACAATGTCGGTATTTATAGAGCTAACTTCGAAGTCGTGCTGAGTGCGCGCTTAGCAAAGCCTAAGTCAACGATATCGACGACTTACGTAAAACTCAGAATATTATTCAAAACCACCGTATTAATTTTAAATTGTTGTTTTTATGTTACTCCAATTAATTATAACAATAAATAGGTAGTTTTAGGCCGTCTTCTAGTTTTAAATAGCATTAATCCATTTTCTATTTACGTTTTCTTCTTTTTTTCTGATTTTGCACTCATCTCATCCGTTCCCATTCTCATACGCCCGTTTTCTATTTCATGTAATAATAACTTATTTATGAAATACAATTTGGACTGTTTTCGATTTTAAATATATATATTTTTAATTTTATACAGTAATTTTTATTTTAAATATATATATTTTTTAATTTTATACAGTAAAGTCAAAAGCATAATGCGTGTAATGAAGCATCCATTAATATTTGGATTGTCTGGGCCTTAGCATAAGCTTAGCTTAATCTTAGATCGATACAACTATAAATTCAGAATCAAAGATTATGCTAAGCATATACTCAGCTAAGTTTTTCGTAAGCTAAGTCTGAGCAAAGTCAAAGTACGATCTATAGATCTCAGCCTAAGCTTGCAACCAGATGCATAGACACTACTAGTCACTACGCTAGTGAACCGCCTGGTACGTAAATAAATATGTAGAATAATTAAAAGATACTTCAAAATAATTACAACTTCTTACATTTTTCGTTTTATATTTCTATCATTGATTTTGATTCTAGGTTATTTTTTATAATTTATATTTATTCGTTTGCTAGTTAATGATACTTTCTTTGTTATGTGGTATGTCATCTTTTAAAATAGATATACATTAGTCAAAACGTATATATAAATATAAAATATAGAACTAAACGGCTGACTGATCTAATAAATAATCTAATGAATTAATAACAATCTGACGTCAATACGTGACCTTTGATATAACAGCAATCAGTTCGAAAACAAGACTTACGGAAAATGTTAGGAAATTTTATACGTGTTAGAGCCACGCAGCAGCTATATTATGATTGTGGCACGAATGGGTCGGCTCGACTGGGAAAGGTCTACGCTCTCACAGAATTCCAGCGTAAAATAGCAGTTCAATGCTGCTGTGTTTTGTATGGTCAAGAGAACCTGAGAACCCTTTTACTGGAAACGGGGCATTCCATCTTAATCCTCAGGGGTAAAGCATCTGCATTTTGATACTTAACTGAGGATAGATGTGGATGTCTATGGACCACAGAAACCACATACCATCAGGTGGACTGTGTGCTCGTTTGTCACCCTTATTCTATAAAAAAAGGAAATAAAACATGGTCTTACTTTACAATAGGTTATCGCATACATTCTCTGGCAATATTCTTCCTTGTCTCAAAACTCTCCTATTAATGAAAAGAGGTTGACTGTCTCGTTGGTCTAGTAGTCGTAAGACTGCTGATTATGTGATCCTGGGTTCTAATCACGGGTCAGGCCAAAAACAGTTACTTATTGGGTTTTTAAATTCTGAATAGCAGCCTGGAGTCAGGAAGTTGGCGGTGTGGCAACCCCGTGCTTCGAAAAGCACGTCCTGTGCCCGATCTCTTGATTCTATTACATCTATTTGATTGCTTTTACATCGAATAGAGAATGCACCTGTTTGTGCACACACTCGTGCACTACACTATAATCTTATCCTGCACAGATGCCAAGGTTCCATAGAGTCTGGCCGCCGTGACCGAAACTCAGTATGGAAAACATCATGAAGGAGGTCTGTGCCCAAGAAAATGACATACTCGTATATTATCTGTTAATTAACATTTTACCTGTTAGCCCTAAAGAACGCAAACAGGACGAATATACAAGGAAAGATTTCACTAAAACAATAATTTATAAATTCACGATTGTAACAAGATTAAACTGATGTATAAAGATCGGGAGAATTGATTTATGTATTAATTCCTAGAACGCTTGGTAAGGAAGGTAAAGGAGGTTCTCGAGAGGCAGCCTCGTACCGGTAAGTGAATGGTATGGCGGCCCCCCATTAGATGGAGTGACGTCCTGGTAAGAGATACAAGAAGTCGATGGATGCAGGTGACTCAGGGCCGTGCTTTGTAGTATTCCTTGTGAGGGAGGCCTATGTTCAGCAGTTGACTTGTGAATGGCTGTAAAATGGTAAGGAAGCCGATTGCGGAGATTGATGATGATTATGAACAATCCCATACATCCCAAGCAGCACACAAGCGTTATGAACATCAATATACCAGCCCACATAGAACTTAGAGCTCTTTTAAAAGCGTATAAGAGTGTTGAAAAGAGGTTGTATGAGTATGAGTGGTTTATGAGTTATTATACAGCTCAAGCTGTATAAAGACTGTATTATGGGATCTAAGTGAGCTTAGGGTTCTTAATCAGAATATGAAAACTCTACAACATTAAGTATTTTGTAACACTTCAATCTGATTTTATCATTAAAGTTGTAAAGAAGCTGTTTTGCATGATGTTCCTTGCTTATCTCTAAGTGTTATTATAGTATCACTAAAATCTTATTTCTGAACAAGGGTGTATGCAAACTCTCTTCTAAAACTTATTCTTATGGTATCATTGTACACTTTTGTAAATATAGTAGTTTTATGACTTCTGTCTATAAGAGTGATATAAAACTAAAAAAATAAATAACAGCCATAGTACAACTTTAATCTGTATAAGTGACAGAATACCTCCATTTTGCATACGTTGCGTGTTTATATTGTGCTAGTGAACAAAATTAATTTTTTACCAATATGTGGAAAAAAGAAAAAGATTTGGAGCAGTAAAAAGATCATGTTAAATCTAAATTAAATTTATCCAACACTGTTCCCAAGACAAGGTTTTTCATCTTTTATACGTATCTCTTAAGAGAATTATATGTTATGTTGAAAAAACTGCTAGACAGAGTAAGTAATAAAAATATCCTATTATAGAACTGATTAAAAACTAATGGCTGCATGATTTAATCCATAACATACATAGTACAGCTACTAAGACTATAAGACCATCGAAATACCGTTTAGGCTGTTTAGCAAATTGTCGCCATTTTAAGATCCATAAAAACAAAATATAATTTTGGGAATATTAGACATTAGTCTAAGCCTATGCTATTACTTTCAGTTTGACTAATGATAACTGTGCCCCAAAGTGCCTTCATATCCATTAATTTAATATTTTTTTTATTCTAACCTATACAACCGATATTTAGTTACCGTATTTAGTATTTTGTCCTTAAATTATTTTGTTATTTTGCTGGCCCGGTAATTTTTTGATAGAAAACATATACAAGTTTAACGGTAAATCTAATTTTGCAATTTCAATTCACCCATTATAACCGTCAAAACTCAACTCCAATCCTAATATAATATTAATATGTTAAATATATGTTAAGACATTAAATTTCGCCATCATTCAATAAACGTTATTTTTGTTTTATGTTCATTTGTAATTCCGTTCAAAAACCAATTTAGAAAATTTGTCTTTATAAGTTACTTATAAGACAATATCTGTAGTGTAATAGTTTTCTTACACACCAAATAACAGCTGTTATACAGCAGTTATACAGTCTCTTTTATGCTTGTATAGCGCTACTAACGAATAAATCTACATAATTTGTGCCAATTATTTACTTATAAGAACTGTATAAGCGCTTATACAGCTTTTATACAGCCAGAAAGTACAGCCTCTAGTATAAAAACGAGTTTCAATACAGCTTGTATACAGCTTGCATTCTGCTTGGGATGTCCTTTAAAATACGGTACCTCTATGGAACGAGGTACACGAATGGATTGTTCAAAACTTTCTGGCTAGTTGTAGATATTTAGATGTGGTAGAACCATGCTGCAGCTATATTCTGGCTGCAGCACGAATAGGTCGGCCCGAACGGGTTAGACCACGTTCTCACAGAATACCAGCGTTAAATATCAGCTTAAACCTGCAGTGTTTCGTATGGGTAGTATAGATAACTGGTGACCCTGGAAACGAGGCATTCTATCTTAGTACAAAGGAATGAAAACAGTTCTGCATTTTGATTCTTAATCGAGGATAGATATATGAATTATGAGCTACAGCAATCACTTACCATCAGTTGGACTGTGTGCTCGTTTGACATCCTTAATCTATTTAAAAAAATAATGGTGGAAGTGTGGACGGGTTCGTGTAGGCGATGGCGGTGTGCCAAGTGATTCGCGGAATATAGAACAGACTCTACTCTACGAGGAAAACTGTTAACATATTTGTCGTGTGCTAAACTGTTAGTTTTAAACTGTTGTATGATAGCGGCGTACACGTCACAAATTTTCATCCCGTGGGTGACGTATGAGGTCTGGGAAATACTATTGAGTGCTAAGACTCCTTTTCTCTCTAGAAGTCCGTCACCTCATCTACCATCTTCTTATCATCTCCAAGTCTCATCATTACACGTCATCCACAATACATTAACAGCCATATGTTTATAAAAATAAAAGCAACAAACTCACTGCTAATGTTTGCTGACAAGTGGATGCTGTCACTCAAAGACACTTTTATCTATCCTATATTAAGAATCAAAATAGCGTTCCGTCGTCACCTCTAAGGACTAAGATAGAATACATCTTTACTTGTAAAACATACAAAACACAGCGTCATTAAGTTGCTGTTTTACACTAGTATTCTGCGAGAACTTGTTCCTTCCCCGGTCAAGACGGTCTATTCGTTCTGCAGCCATATTAGAGCTGCAGTCTAGCACGTTTATAATAATATATATTATTATATGTAACAATGTATACGTTTCTAAATCTATGATATTGTACTACTCATATAAGTGACGAAATCATCGATATTTCCATTCGTGATATTATCGATAAAACTACTTGCAATATCACTGGTCACTTTTATGGAAATTGTCCTGGAATAATATTTACTATTACATAACATAAAGCTTTAATACGCTGCAGCGTTGCTCTACCGTACTAATCAAATATCTAAATGTTTACGTATTTAGACAAGTTATATGTATCTAAACAAGTTGTAACATATCAGTAACTCGTGCAGGATTACTGGTTTACTTAAGCGAAATCAAACCCATCGTGCTGAAATAATTTATTTGCAAAGTCGAGCGCGGCAAGATTAAAAAGTTAGTGAAACGTTAAAATAGCAGTGGGTAGTTCGCACTGATGAAGAACGCTTTCATGAATAACATACTCTAGTTACACTCTGTTTAACAAAGTACCGACTACCGACTGGCACATCGCCACACGAAGCGCGTGCAGCGTTGCATTGTAGCAAAAATTATTTATTACAACTATTGTTTATAAATTGAGTAGAATTTTTCAATCTGGCAATCCTGGTGTGTAGGGTTGCCATATTATAAAACTAAAATCTCTGGACAATATTCTAAAATAGCTGGCGCCACTGGGAAATACGATCGAGAACAGAGTCGTGATACTACTCAGTGAACGCAAAATAATACTTAAGTGTGCGTTTGTAATAATTTATATGTTGCTTTACATGTATTTTTTTAAATAGAATAAGGGTGACAAATGAGCACACAGTCAACCTGATGGTAAGTGGTTGCTGTGGCCCATAGACATCTACATTTATTTTCGTTTGCGAATTAAAATTCAGATGCGTTGTCAGCCGTGAGGACTTAGATAGAATGCCTCTTTTCCAGTAAAAAGGGCCTCCGGTTCTCTACACTCACCATACGAAACACAGCAGCATTAAGCTGCTATTTCACGCTGGTATTATAATGTGAGAGTGTGGTCCTTCCCCGGTCGAGCCGAACCATTCGTGCTACAGCTATACTATTAATATAGCTTTAGCATGGCTCTACCACGTATAAAATATATAATTAATAATTATATACTTAAATATACATATATAAAGATTAACGATAGATAGATAAATAGAAAATGTTAAAAGGTAGTACAATTGGCGATCCGATCGCTAAAAGTGATTGCCTCCAGACAACCTTTGGATGGACGATCTTTGATCTTTGGTGATCCGCTAATACTACAATATATTATACAAGATTATTTTTCAAAGAATAGCCAAATTTTAAACTTAAGTTCAAATATATAAATAATGATATACCGTTAACGCAGTTTTTCAAAATACGAGTAAAAAAGGCTGCTACTTTAATTTGAAATTATCCCAAATTGACTGTGATTTATGGGCAACAACGTTTCTGCCTACCGACTACCTACAAATGTTTGCATGCGCAGTAAAATCAGTTAAAATAATGCATTACCACACATTTTGAATTTAAAAGATAAAAAGGACCGAATGTAGAGATTTTTTTAATAAATTTTTCTTTTGAATTCCATTTGAATATATTACTTATTCTGAAGCTTCTCTGCAAATTTTTTATTCTTGCAAAATAACCCTGCATATATGTATATACATGTATAAGATATAACATGATAATGCTTACATAATCTTATTATATGTATTTATATATGTAAAACCATTGAAGCATAATATACGAACATAGTACATAATGTCTTAATGTGTCAAACTGAATAAATACTTAACTCCATAGTCATAGTGTCGTAACCAACCGCATGTATTACATTTCATGGAACAAATGTAAAGGCGCGCTGAATGAAGCCGGATGCAACGGACGGACAACCACACATTGTATACGTATCGAGTTCACAAAGGTATCCGTAACACATAAAGCCGGCATACAATGACAATAATTGAACAGACATTTAAATTAGATATAAATTTTATACCTATTCCCGACTAATTTCCATAATTTTATATAGAATAAGGGTGACAAACAAAAACACAGTATGTTTGATAGTAAATGAATGGTGTGGTATATACACATTTACATACATCCTCGATCAAGAATCAAAATATAGGTACGTTATCACCCTTGAGGTCTAAGATAGCCCCGTTACCAGTGAAAAGGATCTCTGGTTCTTTACACTCACGATACGAATCACAGCAGAATTAAGCTGCTATTTTACGTTGGTATTCTGTGATTTCTCATAGCACAGAACACTTACTAACTTCAAACAAAAAGGTTTACGGTGCGTTATTAATAATTTAGTTCAAAGGCACAGCTTAACTTTAAGTGTCCTAAACTCCTTTTGGAACTGGCTGTATAGAATAGATCCCTTGCCTGTAGTAGACACTTTTCACATGAATATATTAAATCATTTGTCACGTCTATTGTCCATTAAAGTATTATATAATTTAAACAAGTCTAATAAAAGTAATAGACCACGATATCAAGTTGTTTTAGCCTCATTGTTTTTTTCCCCGTGTCTTTTAATAATACACCCTATATCGTTCCGTGGGTACGTAAGAGGCAACAGAGGGAAACAAACCAGGAGATGGGCCGCAGCATCTTCATAATAACCAGAAGAAAATAATAAATGCAGTTACCGACCCCGCTACCAAGCGGTGTTTCTATGGCAAATATTCTCTTTACAAGGCAATATTTTGGGGAGGCCTTTGTTCAGCAGTGGACTTTGAGAGTCTTTAATGATGATGATGATGATGATCAATGTTTACTTATCTGTCGGAGGCTAACACCACACTGACATTTTTCATAGTTGTCACTTACGATAAAAGACGACAAAGTATACAGCTTTTTAAATTGCGTACCTTTCACGGCTGTTTAGAGAATATTGACTTTTACTTCGGAAGTTCCTTATTACCTGCAAAAATAGAAAATCAACATTATTTCTAAGGTACATGCAATATATGGTTCACGTCATTTGAGTTCATATTACGATCACCTTTTGACGCCATCATTATTAGATTACCACGTCAAATACTTTAGTAATGTCTGAAAACTTACTCGGTTTTCGGTTTTTAAGTTAAATTAGATTTACTAAATTAAAAAATTAAATTTATATTTATTTTACTGCAAGATGATTTGAAACGCCTTTTATAAGAAAACAATTATCTTGGTAATGAGGCATCTTAGTAATCATAAATGAAAACGCATCTGAATTTTTATTATTTCCTTTACATTTTTAACCGACTTCAAAAAAAGGAGTAGTTAATCAATTCGACTGTATTTTTTTATGTGTGTTACCTCATAACTTTTTTCTAGGCGAACCGATTTTGATGATTCTCGATTTTATTTGAAAGCTCGTGCTTCTCATGTAGTCCCATATAAATTTGATCAAGATCTAACCAGTAGTTTTTGAGTTATCCTTAATAATGCGTATTTAATTGACTTCGACTATACATTGATGATGTTCTCATTTTATTTATATTGAAGTCGGTTGTACAAAGTTTTAAATTTTAGCACTTGTTAAATAAACCTTACCACCACATTAACAATTCCTAGTGTATCGTGGGGGCAGTTCACGTATATAAATTTACAAGGACAAACATCCAAACAAATATTTGTAAATACAAATACTTGTTTTGTGCGGGATTCGATCCCGCGGCCCTCAGCGCTGCAATCATTGCGAGGCCTAATAATATAACCCAATATATAATATATCAAAGAAAGTTGTGGGTGTTGATGGATCACATCATCTACCTATAAATACTGGTATTCCTATAAAAGTAAGATAGAAAGTTCATTGTTGACAGTTGTTAAGAAATGTTCATTTAAAAAAACATCAACTATGCTTTTATAGTCTTTGTGTTGGCCTATATAAGTGTCATGGACATTCTAATAATGTTACTATTATTTCATAACGATGAAGAATTATTTATTGATCGCGTAGTAGTAATTTAAGAATATCCACTACCCCATATCATCTCGAGGGTGTAAGTAAAGTGTAAGAGACGACCGAAAAAAAAAAGAAAAAAATTATGCTGCCTGTCAGAAGCGTCTTCCTAATAAAAACTAAATAATGATAAAAACTGCGGTTGCCAAACCGCCTCCCAAGCGTGGCAACTATGGCAAAAATCCCCCATATGAGGCTATCAATAGGGAGGCCTATGTTCAGCAATGAAGAATTATATAATTCCTTTAATAATAATTCTTCTTTGCGAAGTTCCTTTTTTCAGCAAATAACATATTACTCTACAATTACACGTTACCTTAATACAAAATGTCATTAGCTCCTGACACCTGAATTTCCGAAGTACCTCAATTATGTAATTTCAAATGCTAATTTCTCACCTGCATAGACAAATTAAGAAAAACCTCTTACGTGGTAGAGCCATGCTGCAGCTATATTGTGGTTGCAACACGAATGGGTCGGCTCGACCGGGGTATTACCGCGCTCTCACAGAATACGAGCGCAAAATAGCAGCTTAATGCTGCTCTGTTTTGTATGGTGAGTGTAGAGAACCGGAGACCCTTTCTACTGGAAAAGAGGCATTCTATCTCAGTCCTCAGGGGTGACAACACATCTGCATTTTGATTCTTAATTGAGGATAAATGTAGATGTCTATGGGCCACAGCATCCACTTACCATCAGGTGGACTGTGTGCTCGCTTGTCACCCTTAATCTATAAAAAAAAAAGGTAATCTTTATCCAGATTTTCTGATCTTGTTTCCACGTCTCGGTTTTCCTCAGTATACGAATAAGTTATCTAACCGCCTTCTAATATCTTATCCTTACACTAATATATGAGTAGGAATTCACGTACCGGAGAACTGACGTTCAATAGATAACTGACTAGTCACAGTTGTAAAGCAATATACGAATAAATATGGGCCACATTATTATCCCTATGGAGGTCCGTACAATAAAGTATGAGTATGAAATTCGGTACCGGAGACCTGACTTGACTGATCTTTACTCTTACTTAAACCCAAACGCAAGATTGGACTGGTCAGTTTCATAATAATATATGAATAGATTTTGGTCACATTAATGTCCCTACGGAGGTGTTTATGGCCGCTTCTATATATATATATATATATATATGCCCGTCCGGCATGCAGATCGCATGCTAATTCCCACAAGACAATGAGTGACGCGGTGTCGTCATACGATCTTGATGCAAGCCCGTGTAGGCGCATATGAAATTTTAGGGTGTGGGTATAAAGATAAGAAAATATGTATTCATTATTATAGAATAATATTATCATTAATTATTAACTTCCCATGTAACGTGGAGACGTTTTGCATACATAAATTGGAACAATGTTCGCATAATTAAATATACACAATAATTAACAACACAAAACAAATTAGAAATAGCTTGGTAGCGATCATCTCATTCCCAGGTGTTATTATCATCTATAAATTCCTTAATATTATATTAACCTTTTTTATACAATCTTTGTTTGATAAAGTTTTTAAACTTGGCGGAAGTCAAATTTGTATATTTCTGGGATTTTATTGTAAAAAAATATATAATCTAATGATTTAACAGTGATATATTATAACCTGTTAGAGAACTCTGTGGTTCTAACAGACTGTTAGACAATGTGTCCGCAGCCTAAACAATTCATGTGTGAAGGAATGTGACTACTGACTCTAATACGAATTAATAATTAGGACTTACTGATGTAACTTGATACTTTGGAAAGCATCACAAACGACAAGCGCTCATAAAGTTACTAAGATAGAGTCTATTTTCCAAACGGATGTTATAGTTGTTACTTATTGAACTTCTTTGTAACATATTGTCGCTGAAATGTTCTAATTTGAATAAAAACAAGAACCGGTTGACTTTTAGTTTCCAGTTCGCATTGAGATATTGCTCCGGTGGTTTATACGTTTGTAGGTCACGAGTTCGATTCTCAGGCTCAAGGAAGTATATCACGACAAACCCGAACAAATTAGCGGTAGCTATAAGCTAACCGCAAAGTGACAATAAATACGTCCCACTGCTGGGAATTGGCCTCATCTCATTTCTGAGAGGATTATGGAGGAATAAGTCCACCGCGCAGTGGTGGTGACTACTGCGCGGTGGTATAGTGGTGGTGACCATATAGTAAGTAAGTGTAAGAGGCGACGGAGGGAAACAAACTAGGATATGGGTAGCAGCGTTTTCTAATACCACCTAGAAGTGAAAAATCTGTTACCACGTGGTAGAGCCATGCTGCAGCTATATTAATTGTATAGTTGTAGCACGAATGGATCGGCTCGACCGGGGAAGGATACCAGCGTAAAATAGCAGCTTAATGCTGCTGTGTTTCGTATGGTGAGTGTAGAGAACCGGAGACCCTTTTTACTGGAAACGAGGCATTCCATCTTAGTCCTCACGGGTGACAACGTATCTGCATTTTGATTCTTTATTGAGGATAAATGTAGATGTCTATGGGTCACAGCAACCACTTACCATCAGGTGGATAGTCCAGTGCTCGTTTGTCACCCTATCCTATAAAAAAAAAATTACTATGGCAATATCCCCTCAATAAGGCAATCTATGGTGGAGGTCTAAGATCAGCGATAACGGTACCGGTAACGGTAGTCCTTGTAGTTCGTCCTAGTAGCTGCTTTAGAGCACCTTGGCGGACTTCACATGTCTTCGAATTTTTTTATTCTTCAGACAGGTTTCCCCGCGACTTTTTCCACACTGTCGTGCAAGAGGTATATGAGCACTTAAACACCAGTGGTAAAACTTAAATAACTTTCAATATGTATTCTTGTAAACTATATTGAACAAGTGGCAAAATTAAAAAAATTACAACCGACTTCAATATAAATTACTAAGCATAACTCAAAAACTATTGATCAGACCTTGATCAAATTTATATGGGCTTACATGAGAAGCACCAGAAATCGCTTCACCCAGAAAAAAGTTACGCATAAAAAAAGCATACAGTCGAATTAAGTACCTCCTCCTTTTTGAAGTCGGTAGATAAAAATGATTTTATTCTAAAATTGCAATTAACAATTTCATTGGTGCCGGCGGGGATCGAACCCGGGTGTCTTTCATACTGTGAAATGTATTACGTGCTTGGGTGCTTGGAAAATTTTAGGCGTGATCTTATGAATAACCTAGGTCATAAATAATAATCAACCATATTAATGTTTGAGTAAATTTTATTTTTATTAATTTTCTTAACCGAAGTTGGGGTACTTAATATTAAAATTTTCGGGTTCTTAATATAAAAATTCAAGAACGGAATAAGTTATGAAATCGACATTATTCTACCATGGATTAATCTGGCTTTATCACTCTTTAACCCATAAAAGTCATATTTTGCACTGCAACGCATATTCGGCACAGCTAATTAATAGAATGAAAGATTTGAATAAATTACATTAGGTACAGATATTTCCACTGATGGGCTCATATTCTGCCTAGGAGTCAGTCTCGGTAGGTTCCACGGTCTTACCTATTTGTGCCACTAAATAGCAGTACTTGCACAAGTGTGTTCCGGACTGAATGATATAAGTCAGTATAATTACAGTCTGTGAGGCGTTCCATCTAAGTCCTCAGAGGTGACAACGCACCTGTAGCCTTTCTTGTTTGAATGTGGCTTCAGGTGCACCGTGGGCTGCAGTAACCATACAGGTGGACCGTAAATTCGTTTGTCACTACAGATTTAAAGAAAAAACTAAACAAAATAACTTTAGCAATAGTGTTTCGAAACTAAAAACATTGTTGAATGAGGTTTTAGAAAAGAAATTCCATTTGTGATTTTTTATTATCTTAATCTATTAACAAAGAGCTAAAGATTTCTATCTATGAAGATATATACATTATATTTTGCAACTCGTTAAATTTAATAGGTTCAAAATAAAGAGATGTTATCGTAAATAACAAACCGCTAGCACGAAAACCTAGATAATAAAATAATAAATATTCTCATATAACTGAAATATCGCGTGAATAAACAATAAATCTTACTGAAGTACAATAAAGTTGAAATTAGATTACACTTCTGAATATACCTGTTCGACATTTTGAAATATCGACAGGTAACACAGTTTAGTTCTTTTACAAAATATATCACTTGCTGTAAGTTTGTTGTTGAAATCTAAACCATTTTTCGGTTAAATTAAAGTCCGTTATTAAACAAACAAATTTGTAATATTTTACTTAAAAACAATTAAAAATTATCGTCGATTATGTCACGAACTTTAATCAATAATGAATTGCGATTTGTCAATAAATTAAAAAACGGGTGTGGGTACATTTTGATGTGCCCTTATGTTTTTAGTAAAAGGAACGATGATCAACGAGCACACAGTACACCTGGTAAGTGGATGCTGTAGCCCATATACACCTACATCTAATATCGTTTATGAATCAAAATGCAGATGCGTTGTCACTCTCAAGAGAAAGTTAGAAAAACGGAATAGACACGTTTTTGGGTCTCTTTTTAGGTGATAATGATTTCAAATTAATAAATATTAACTCTCTTAGAAATAGAATAGATCTGTGCCAAGCTGTAGAACGTATATAGGCTGCAACTGTAGTTTTTAAATGTGGAATATTACCACATTTTAAAATAGACCTACATCAACATCTACATAATCTTCACGATTTCAAAAGGTATAATATGCTGAATGATTTTTTTATAGAATAAGGGTGACAAACCAGCATGTTTGGGTGACACGACATTCCACCTGATGGTAAGTGGATGCTAAGGCCCATAGACATCTACATCTATCTTCGATTAAGAATCAGAATGCATCTGTGTTTTCAACCGTAAGGCCTAAGATTCCACATTCCAGTAAAAATGGTCTCCAGTTCTCTACACTCACCATATGAATCACAGCAGTATTAGGCCGCTATTTTACCAGAGCCAGCCCATTCGTGCTACAACTATCATCTACCATCATCAGTGTGGCTCTACCACGTGAAAACTTGTATGCTAAATGAAAAATATAATATCTCGTGTTATATAACACATATTTCAGCTACAATATTATAACAATTTTCACCCTATTTAACTGACACGTCATAATTAACTGAACCTCTAGCGAGGTAAAAGTTAAAGGACATAATAATTGACATCGTGACACGAAGGTTGGATTAGTTTACAGTGCCTTTGACACTTGACCTATAAGATCAAAGAGCATATGAGCACTGCATAATAAGAAATGCGACAGTACCTTATTAAATGTGACAGTGCTAGGCTGTAGATATATTATGACTGCAACACGAATGGGTCGGACAATGATCACGCTCTCACATAATACCAGCGTATAATAACAGCATAATTTAATAGGTTTATAACGTGATAGAGCCCCGCTGCAGCTATATTATGATCGCAGCACAAATGGGTCGTTTTAGCGTGAAATATCAGCTTAATGATAACGAGGCATATATCTTAGCGCTCAGGGGTGACAACGCATATACATTTTGATTCTTAATCGAGGGTAGATGTAGGTGTTTTGTGCGCCCGTTTGTCACCCTTATTATATAAAAAAAATACTACAGCATAATTCGTCTGTAAGGTCGTCTGGTCTGAAGGGTATTGAGAGCCAGTATAATTAAAGGATGTGAGGCATTCCATCGAAATTCTCAAAGGTGACAACGCATCTGTATCCTTCTGTATTTGAAGATTGGAAGATCAAAGAAGAATATCAGGTAGACTGGAAATTCGTCTTCATCACTTCATCTTTCATTTAACAAAAATAAATTGCAATTTTCGTTAATTTTATATTACTTTTCCCCAAACGTGCCTCTAACGAGCTCACGGCACTGACGGGACGATAAAGGGCGGTAGAATCCCTTACGCCACGACACATAGTATATAAGCATATATAAAAAATATTTATGACGTCGTTCGAAGCGACATGATACATTGTAAGCATTACATTGCGTCGTCTAAATTGGAACTCATTTGTATGCGCTACCGTCACAGTGTCGAAACTAGGTCCACGATTGCTAGCTAACGATGCTATCACAGTAGCATCATAACTGGAAATCTTGGACAAACACACGCGGAACGTAAGGTAGAAACCATGTACATTGTACATGTTGTCAGGATGCTTGGATATATACCGCAGCTCTTGAGTTCCAATTCGTGCTTTAGCCTTTATAACTAGAAATAGGCACAAAGTAAAAAGATATTTTTCCTTTTCTTCATGGGGACCTACGCATCACCAGCCTTGCGGGGGCAAGGACCGGTTATGTCAGACTAGCACAGGCTAAAACTCCAAACATTCGCTGTAAATAGGCAGGGCCATGACAACACTTTCGCATACATCTACGGCCCCCTCAGCCTCTCCTTTCGAAAAACACTCATCGCATTAAGGAATTCTTACCTGAACAACCCTAACGATAAACGCCACTTACTGTAATTGCGTAACCCCATTACTAATTATACTTTTAAGTCTTGGTAGAGCAATTACTACTCAAACGCCATTAAGCGCATCGTATACCAATCGAGGTGTTAAATATTACCTAAGCACTCTTACACTGAATGCTAAGTGTGTGCGAATTTATGACGCGTTCGTAACAGTTACGCAATGGATCGTTTCCTGCACGTTTATGTTTGCGAAATCTGATTTGTTTATGACGGTGGTTCTATTTTTTAATTAAATATTGTAAATGCATAATAAACAAAAGTGTTTGTCTTGGTGTTTAAATGGCTATCTCATCTGCAAGTGCTACACGCAGGCTGACGAATTAGGCTCTGATGATTAACTCTTTCAGAAAAATGTATCCAACAATCCTGTAGCACTTAAAATTTTAAATAACAATTTATCTAATGCCAGCTGGTTTTCCACGTACTATAAATAATTTTTCGTATAAACTTTCTTAATTAAAATTACAATTTCGACCCTTTTGTTTCGAATAAGTAAAACCACAAGCTCAAGGTAACAAAAAGAATGTTGTGGTAAGAAAAAATATCTACATGAAACATTTCATTCCCTATTTTCTTACCCTTAGGGTTGGATTCTTTGTCCAAATTTATACGGGACTACCCTGAAGTATGTAATATAACATATTATTTAATAAAATAAAAATCATACAAATTGGTTCACAATTGACAGGAATATCTAGTAATATAGTAATATAGTTTCATAATCAGTAAAAAAGGCAGGGTTATGCAGTTATATTTTTCCATTATTTTTTTTAAAGAATATTAATAACGCTATTAACGTTATTAATCATCCGCCAAATTTTCTAAGTAAGCTTAAAATGCAGTTTTTTAGGAGTGGTTCACAGTGGTCGAACGTCGGATTCCAACCCACGACAAGTCCAGCTCTACCTCGTAGATACAGTAACATAATGGTTTCACCAGGTGATTTCGGAAGTTGAAATAAGGGACCCAAGACTCGCTATGCTTAGGGTCCTTTATATTACTAAATCCGATTTTTCGGATTTTCAGAATTTTTATTTCTATACTGAATGTTGGACATGCGGTTATTATTTTAATGAATAGCTTCAGAAAATATGATTACAAAGCACCAATTCATTCGAACGTATACATTAAGAGCAATAACTAAGTAAACAAATTATTGTTAATACTACACATGAAACAAAACTAATTTTATACGAATTTTATCGCTGTTATATAATTAAAAGTTGAAGGTAGCCGTTAATTATGACATCAAGACTTTAAACACCTGCAAAGTGCCTGAAACGTCGGGAATTAAAAAAGTTTAAATTAAGTGCGTTAAAGTCTGTATTAAATTAGTTTTAATTCACAAGTAAACAATGCCTCGTTTTAGGCATTCGATAAATTTATTATGAAACTTACACAATCTTACACAACCTCCGGGCTATTCTCACTAACACCTAATTCAGTGCGACCGTGACAGACGGCCAATGTCGATTATTGTTCGAGAGATATAATAAAATTATATGAATACGTGTTATTATGTGTACGTAGTAATGATACGCTAGAAACATCTCGTGTAATTTGTCAATAGATGGCGCTCGGCCGGCGACGAGGAGAAGCACAAGGAATTTATATACTTTTTTTAAATTATTTAACATGAAAAACGTAGTAACTAGTAGTATATAAATATATATACTACTAACGTAGTAACTAGCAGTGTATAAATTCCTTGGAGTAGCGTCAAAGGCAAACTGTGATCGCAAATCCGCCTGCCAAGCGTGGCGACTTAGGAAATAATCTTTACAACAGAAGAGGGCTATGTCCAGCAGTGGTGATGAAAATGTGCTAATGATAGAGATCATTCTATAAAGTGCAAAGTAAACTACTTACATTTTTATGGTTTCCAAAATATGCTATAAATCTGTAGCTCGATCTAGAATTCTAGATGTTTATTTTTAAAACGGTGTGAACTGAATTATAAAATTACATGTATACATACATACCTAAATACACTACATACATAATACATTACTTGTCAAAGGCCTAAAATCATCGCAGCTCATGATCAATGTAGTATATGATCATGGTAATGACTGACATTTTAATGAGTACTCATAAATTGACTTTTAAAAAAATAATAATCATACATTTTTTAACGTCCATCCATACATTCACAATAGTGACAATTTTTATTACTCAAGACCCACTGATCTCAAATGTAACGAAAGGTCAAACAGAGAGCGCCTCGACAACCGCGTAACCCGAATGCACTTGATCACTTGTCATTATCGAATATTCAGTGGGAACTTTCTACACTTCACTAAGAAAGTAAAATTTAAAAAGTTACTTCGCAGCCAAATGGTCTCGCATTATACAGTTTTATAAGACAATTTCTGTTACAGATCCTACACATTTTGATACATTGTTGTAAAAACGTATAATATATTAAAAATGTTTAAAATTAATTAGCGATCTTAGCGCAGAGATTCCTAAAGTGAGTTCCGTAGAAAAGCCACCAGAAAGGTTCCGCGAAATTATTAATTTTTGCTTGTTAAATAATTTCACACTTAGGTACAAATATTATTTTGAAATACGCAAAATATGTAATGAGAAGAACCTATTACTTTTATGTAGGTACGTAGGTAGTTAGCGAGAATAATATTATAAAATTTCAATTGCACTATCTACGATATGCAATAATTTGATGTGGGTTTCCATAAAATAAAAGGGATTCGGTGAGTGTTCCATTACCTTAAAAGTTTAGGAACCCCTGTATTAGCGGTCAGCTACCGCAGTCTATTTCACTAGATATTTCAATGGATGTGTGACGAAATAATCTGGTGTGTTTCTGATTTAATGAAACATAGTAAAGTTATACCTTTATTTAAATCTGGCAGTACATTGGACCCCACTAATTTTAGACCTATTTCTGTACTGCCAACGCTCAGTAAAATTTTAAAAAATTATTCTAGATCAAATGTTAAGTTTTTTTAATGTAAATAAATTACCCATAACAATCAGTTTGGATTTACAAGGGTCGCCCGATAACTGATGCCGGTGTTGAGCTAATCAAACATATTTTCTGTGCATACGAAAATTCAAAAGATGCTTTGGGTATATTTTGTGATCTTTCCAAGGCTTTCGACTGTGTTCATGAGACATTAGTCAGAAGCTACATCATTATGGTGTAAAAACATAGCGCTTAAACTTATTATGTCATATCTAAATAATAGAACGCAAACAGTTGTTATTAATGGACGCAGTTCTTCCGGATCGGTAGCATCTATGAGTGTTCCTCAAGACTCAGTTCTTGGTCCATTTCTTTTCTTAGTTTATATTAATCACTTACCTTACTTGGTAGGAATAACCATGATATAGTATTATTTGCTGATGATACTTCGTTGATTTTCCGACTAAAAGGCAATTATTGAAATATGATAAGTGAATAATGCTATATCAAAAGTAGTACACTGGTTTGACATTAATATTCTTTTGAACGTTAACGTTAACTAACGTTCACGTAACGTTCTTTGAACGGTAATAAAACGAAATGTATTAAATTCACCACACCTAATGTTAAACAGGTGAATACCAGTGTGCTTTTAAATGGGGAGGAGCTGGGCCTTGTTGAATCCACTGTTTTTCTCGGAATTACAGTTGACGCGAAGCTTCAATGGGGCCCTCATATATCTAAACTAGCTAGCAAACTTAGTTCTGCAGCATATGCTGTAAAAAAATTAGATGCCTTACATGTGTTGAAACAGCTAGATTAGTTTATTTTAGTTATTTCCATAGCATAATGTCATATGGAATCTTGCTATGGGGTAATGCGACTGACATTGAAACTATCTTTGTTTTGCAAAAGGGAGCAATTTATAACCTAGGTCCGAAGAAATCCCTGAGAGAAAAATTTAAAGAAATAAATATATTAACTTTGGCCTCTCAATATATTTACGAGAATTTAATGTATGTACACAAAAACAATTTTGTTTTATTACAAATAGTGATGGACATTCTGTAAATACTAGGAACAAACACATGCTAGTTATACCCATAACTCGACTCCAAAGAGTCGGTAATTCCTTCATGGGGCAATGTACACGCTTTTATAACAAAGTCCCAGAAAATATGCAGACCTTTTCTATCAAAGGTTTAAATTATTTATTAAGCAAAATTGTCTAGTAAGAGTTATTATGCTACTAAAGAGTACATGATTGATAATAACCCCTGGAAATGAGGTGATCTCTACCATGCTGTTTCTAATGTTTTCATACCAATTGTATAAAATATTATATTGTAATTGTGCTTTTAAAAAAAATGTCCCGCTAGGTTTCTTGCTGGTTCTTTACAGGACAGAGGTTTTTTGCGAACAAGTGTAAAAGTAAAAAATGACTTTTAATAAGTATTATGTATTGTAATCTATATTGAATAAACATGATTCTATTCTATTATATTCTATTCACCTGAGAATATCTCGTTTAAAGAAGAAAAACGTGTCATATTATTGACAGTAGTGTCTTTCCTAGTGTAGTGTTGTTAGGAGCTTGGGAGTAGTGGTGTTGGTATGAGTGGTAATGGGGATAGTTTACATGCGTCATGATTGTGAACAGGTGTAGCATATGTGGGTTGGTCTACTCGAGTTTGCTATTCACCGATGAACTCCAATTTGTTATGCCTATCACACAATAGCTAACATACTTCAGTTACCATCGGATCTGTAGTTTTTATTTTTTGTAAAACACCTACTATTGTTTTTAACTTTGAAAACACGCCAAAAAGTCGGCATTTTTCTTTGATCAAAGAAGAACCTCATTTTGATACGATATTAGACTAAACAGACCGCTTAGTGGCTGTGTCAGAATATCCACTACCCCATATCTTCCCATGGGTGTCGTAAGAGACGACAGAGATAAACTGAAAAGGTACTCAATATCACAAAAAACTTCATTTGCCAACTAGACTGCCAAGTGTGGCAACTATACCAAAATTCCCCCCTATGAGGAAATCTATGGTGATACCTATGTTCAACAGTGGAGTTATATTATAGACTGTAATGGATGGAAGAGGATGATAGACTAAACAAATGACGCATTACAAATGAAATTTTAATTCCTTACGTCGAAGAATGAAACATATCTCAGTTCATTTATACGGAAGTTGCTAAGTTAAAACAAAAGAACAGTGTGGCGCCAGACACATCAGACCGGAATGTTGTCACCATCCATAAGAAGAACTGACTGGGCTTAGTTTCTCACATAGATGCAGAGTTAGGGCTCTCGCAGACTAACTATGAACAATATCACAATTTTTTTTATAGAATAAGGATTACAAACAAGCACACAGTCCACCTGATGGTAAGTGGATGCTGCGGCCCATAGACATTACATTTATCCTCAATTAAGAATCAAAATGCAGATGCGTTGTCACCCCTGAGGACTGAGATGGAATGCCTCGTTTCCAGTAAAAAGGATCTCCGGTTCTTTACACTCACCATACGAAACACAGCAAGCTGCATTAAGCTGCTTTTTAACGCTGTTGTTCTGTTAGAGCGTTGTCCTTCCCCGGTCGAGCCGACCCATACGTGCTACAACCATAATATGGCTGCAGCGTGGCTGTACCACGTTGCGACAAATACTATATTTTGACGTAAATAAGAGATTCAACTAAATCTATACCTATAACCTATGTTTACTAAACCTAAATATACATATATACTTACATAAATATAATCACTATTCATAAATGCTTTCGACCATAATAATATTATAAATATAAAGACGATTTACGTGAGAGAAACGAATAAACTTTTTAATACTTTATTATTTTTATTTAATTATTAATAACTGTAATAAACGAGTTCATAGACAGAATTACAGACAATAGCAAGTTCTTTATTCCAAACATATCCAGATCAGATCTTCGAATTAAATCGATCGATTTTATAGGTGTTAGGACTCCTCTCCTGCCTGGGTTTCCTCGTGGGTATGTAGGTATTACCCACTTAACTATTTCTGCCGCTACACAGCGGCACGTGCTCTGCTTTGTTCCGATCTGAAGGGCATAGAGAACATGAAAACGCAAAGATAGACATGGGTCCATATCTATCTTCGTGTTTTATTTTATTTATGAAGTTATTGTACCAATAAATTAATTTGTGAGGAGCCTTAATTAGCCCTACAAAAGATCACAAGTCGGACTGCACGAGTGACCAGCTAAATACTCTGCCAGCTCAACCAGTTAACCTTTAAAATAATTCCAATAAATTTAATCTATTTCTGTTAATAACCATGAACCATTCAAATTAAATAATCGAATACATGCTAATTATATTACAATCATAACATCAATAAATAATTTGATACGAAAATAAAGAACTATATTTTTTTATATATTTGTGTATCTTGATATATTGTAAATTATCCACGTCTTGAGGTTGAGCGTTAGCGTTTCATCGAGCACGAGGAGGTTAGAATACGTTCATCCATCCATTACTGCCTATTAAAGTCATGACATGGGCCATATATTGCGTCATAAGGTGTTTTTGCCATATTGTCACGCTTAGCTGGCGGGTCGGTAGCCGTAGTTTTTTATAATTTTGATTTATTATCAGTAAATGCTGTTGCCATCTCCTGTTTCAGTTTTCCTTTGTTGCCTCTTACGAGAGATTACTGAAAACGAGGCATTCCATCTTAGTCCTCAAGGATGACAATGCATCTTCATTTTGATTCTAAAGTGAAGATAGATCTAGATGTCTATGGGCCACAGCATCCACTTACCATCAGGTGGACTGTGTGCTCGTTTGTCACCCCTATTCCATATAAAAAAAGAACCGTAGACCCTTTTTACTATAACGACGTATTCCATCTTAATTTTCACGGGGAAAACGCATGTGCATATGGATAATCCAAGAAAAATGTCGATAGGAACATCACGCCTACTTGTGTAAATAAAATTAAGTGTAATTAAGTCGAGGGTTAAGTGGCGCAGTGGCTTAGCTTGGAACTCAATGTTCCAGCACTAACGGCCGCGAACTCGAATCCCGCTTTGAACAAGTATTTGCATGACCTACAAATAATTGTTTCGGGTCTGGATATTTGCTCTTGCGCAATTTATGTATGTATGTAAATGTGATATGAGATGCTTGGGTCAGGACCGTGCTTTGTGGTATTCCTTGGGGGAGACCTATGTTCAGCATTGGACTTGTGAAGGGCTGCAATGATTATGACGATGATGTATGTTAATTACCTCCACGATACAGGAGACTGGAGGTAATTTTTTTTATTAAAACAAGAAAACTTTGAACACTGGTTGGACATTTGGATGACGGCTCTGTGATGCAGTGGCTTAGCTTTGGATGTGCTGGGGGCCGCGAGTTCGAATCCCGCACGGAACAAGTATTTGTATGGCTTAAAAATAATTCGATGTTTGTGCTCGATGTTTGTGCTTGTGAAATTTATGTTTGTAAACTGCCTCCACAATACAGGAGAAAATCCAAGTGTAGGAGTAACGATATACAAAAAAAATGCAGATGAATATGGATTACTTTAACCAGAATATCATTCTAAAATCGATAGAATTTAACACCATTTTAATAGAACACATAAAATATCCCTTTCTACAAAAATAAGCACTACGGATTAAATTTAAAAAGTTTTTAAACATAATCACGCACAGTATTCAAGTGTGATTAGAGAGTTAAGACTTGTTTACCATAGATGACCTTGTTACACAGAACCGGTCGAGCGGGCACCTTGCGGGTTGTGACTTATCCACTGCTCTCTGTTTGTTATCAATCTGTAATACAACCTGACATAAATATTATCATTAATCAGTATAATGTTAATCTTACACAGGGAAGTATTTATAAAAACATTACGTGTTTTATCTAACTGCCTTATGCATGCCTATTCATTTGGTTCGCTCTCTAGCTTGACTTGATGGATTTTAACATAATATTATGGCTTGTCGTTAGCTACGTCTTTGTTGTGGAAGTGACATAATATTTGAATTTTTCTCTTTTCAGTCGATTTTTTTAGACAGTCGGGTTTTTTTAAATTACTGTTTCGACCATTGAGATTGTTTAACCTTAAAAGTATACATGTTTATAGGATTAAAATAATAACTGTACCTACTCCTGGTTACGAAAATCTTCAGTTGAAACTTTTTACGTGGTAGAGCCATGCTGCTGCTATATTAATAGTATAGTTGTAGTACGAATGGGTCGGCTCGACCAGGGAAGGACCACGCTCTCACAGAATACCAGCGTAAAATAGCAGCTTAATGCTGCTGTGTTTCGTATGGTGAGTGTAGAGAACCGGAGATCCTTTTTACTGGAAAAGAGGCATTCTATCTTAGTCCTCACGGCTGACAACGCATCTGCATTTAAATTCGCAAACGAAGATAGATTTAGATGTCTATGGGCCACAGCAACCATTTACCATCAGGTGGACTGTGTGCTCATTTGTCACCCTTATTCTATAAAAAAAAATGGGTCTTCCGGTATATGAAGAATTAAGAAGAACTGACTGATAGAGTCGGCAAGGACGGCCTAAAAGGAAGTTTATCGACTAAATTGGCGATATATTGAAGATGGACCAAATTATTAATGGGTACCTTAACCGACGTCTTGCACTTTTGACACTGCTGCCCATCCTCAGTTTGAATATTTTACGCCTGGCGTTAACAAGATAATTATATCGCAATCTGTCAGAATCAATGAGATCATTCTGGTATTTTTAATATTCTCCTTTTACGATAGCCACGGGATGATATGAGGTAGTGGATATTCTTATACCGCCGCTACACGGTATCACTAGTCACTTTTGTGGAAATTGTCGTGGAATAATATTTATTATTACATAACATACAGCCCGGCTAGCATGGGCGGGGGACAAAAATTTTATCCCCCGATTATATCCACTGACAAGAGATAAAATTATTTTGTTATGTCAAACGGGAGAAGTATATCCCGTTTGACATAACGAGTAGACATATATCCTAGCATCATCCGTAGCATAGCAAGTCTAAGTCTATCTCCCATTTTATCTACTGTGGATATTATATCCACCGGTGTGCCCATGCTCTAAGGGTGGATAAAACTAAGTGAGGGGTTAAACATTTTCTCCTTTCCCCGGGAATGATATAAAATCGTCTCCTGCCCATGCTAGCCCTGCTGTTGCCTATGTTTAACCGCGAGGGTAGTTGGAACGTTGAAACTAATCAGGAGTTGGGCAGCAGCGTCTTCCTAATAACGATTAAATATAAAAAAACTGTGGTTGTCAACCCACTTACCAAGCGTGGCAGCCATATATATATATAAAAGTCCCGCTGGGTTTCTTACTGGTTCTTCCTTGGACACTTAGAGTAGAGTAATGGACAGATGTTTTTTTTTCTGAACCAGTGGTAAGGTAAAAAAATTGCTTTCAATAAGAATTACATGTAATCTATATTGAATAAAAAATTATTGTATTCTAGTCTAAGTGAGGCAAGTGAGACAATCTTTGGAGGAGGCCTGTTTTGTAGTGAGCTTTTGTCTCTTATATTAGTAGTACAATTACATGTATAACATGCGAAACGTTAATGTTGTTACATATAATAACATAAATTACGTATATCTACATATTATGTACTCAAGATATCTTAAAAAGCCCATATTTCACAGATCATTTTCTAACGTGCGTATGACAAACGTGTACACCATAGGTGTACACAGCACAATCAGGTGGCCTGTGTACAGGTTTGTCACCCTTGTATAAAGTTCAATATGGCGATATAAAACAACTGGTTGGTGACTTGTTATCGTTATGTTCTAATTGCGCCGTCGCCGATCGAAAGCCGTCGACCTTTCATGAGCACAGTCACTTCTATTGCATTTCCCGTTACTAAAGAAATATTAAACGCACATTTTAATCTACATGACCATATTATTTCAACGTAGCAGAGCCATGCTGCAGCTATATTAGTTTGTAGCACGAATGGATCGGCTCGACTGGGGTAGGACCACGCTCTCACATACCAGCGTAAAATAGCAGCTCAATGCTGTATTTTGTGTGGTGAGTGTAGAGAACCGGAGACCCTTTTTACTGGATAAGACGCATTCCATCTTGATCCTCAGAAGTGACAACGCTTCTGCATTTTAAATTGTAATAGAAGATAAATGTGTCTATGGGCCACAGTATCCACTTACCATCAGCACGGCTAGCATGGGCTGGGGACAAAAAATTTATCCCCCGATTATATCCACTGACAAGAGATAAAATTATCTTGTCTTTAAGCCAAAAGCACGTCACCGGGAAAATTATATCCCGTTTGACATAACGACAAGAAATATATCCCCGTCCGTAGTATAGACCCCAATGAAAGATAAAAATTATGCTTTTTTGACATTTGAAAGGGACAATTTTATCCTAGTTCATTGGACGTGGGTTTAAGTTTATATTCATACAAAAATTCTATCTAAGTCTAAGTCTATCTCCCATTTTATCTACTGTAGATATTATATTCACCGGTGTGCCCATGCTCGAAGGGTGGATAAAACTAAGTGAGATGATAAACATTTTCTCCTTTCCCCGGGGATAAAATTGTCTCCTGCCCATGCTAGCCCTGCAGGTGGACTGTGTGCTCGTTTGTCCCCTTTATTTTATAAAAAAAATATAGTGGCGGCGTAAAAGATTCCACTACCCCATAATATAATCCCGCGGATGTCGTAAGAGGCGACAGAGGGAAATAATACAAGAGATAGGCAGCAGCATCTTGAACAACTTAGAATAAAAACTGCGTTTGTCAAGCGTGGCAACTATGGCAAATAAGGTAATCTATGCAGGAGGCCTATGCCGTGGAATATAAAGATATAGATTGTAATAGATAGAAGATAAAATTTATTTCTTATTTTAAGATAAAACTCAAACAGCTATATTAACATTTTATATTAAGCAATTTTTGGAGTAAAAACTTCTTTAGCCGCGTTGAGCGATTTTTGGTAGAGGAAAAACTTATGGGTTCGCGTCACCGATGACCTCAATATGCTTGTGACGTATTGCGCTTGCGCTAGACTAGCGACGCGTAGTATAGCGGCCTCAAAAAGTCGTGATCAATGGTAAATGTTCCTCCGGATCAGTAGTATCAATGGGCGTTCCTCAGGGCTCGATTCTTGGCCCATTCCTGTTCTTAATCTATATTAATGACTTACCTTATCTTGTAGGGGACAATCACGATATAGTATTATTTGCTGATGATACCTCTTTAATTTTCAAACTCAAACGGCAGTCAATTAATTATGACGATGTAAATAATGCTCTATCGAAATTAGTACATTGGTTTAACGCCAATTTGCTCTTAAACGGCAATAAGACAAAATGTATTAAATTTACAATACCTAATGTAAAACATTCGAATACCAATGTGCTCTTAAATGGGGATGAGTTGAGTCTTGTGGATACCATTGTTTTTCTTGGTATTACTATCGACTCGAAAATTCAATGGGGCCCCCATATATCTAAATTAGCAAGCAAACTTAGTTCTGCAGCATATACTGTAAGAAAGATTACAAGTCTCACAGATGTTGAGACAGCTAGTAGTAGAGTAATGTCTTATGGAAATTTTGCTATGGGGTAATGCGACTGATATTGAAGCCATATTTGTTTTGCAAAAGAGAGCCGTACGGGCGATTTATAACTTAAATTGTAAAGCGTCCCTCAGAGAAAAATTTAAAGAAATAAACATATTAACTTTGGCATCGTAATATATTTATGAAAATGTAATGTATGTACATAAAAACATAAATAGCTTTAATAAGAACAAGGACGTTCATACTTTAAACACTAGGAACAAACATAAGCTTGTAATTCCAGTTACTTGACTCTACAGAATCAGTTATTCATTTATGGGGCAATGTATGCGCTTTTACAACAAAATCCCAGAACATGTTCAAAGTTTGCTAATAAACAAGTTTAAAAGTTTTATTAAAGAAAAACTGTACAAAAAGGGTTATTATAATATCAAGGAATAGATGAATGAAAATAACCCCTGGGAATAGGGTGATCGCCACCATGCTGGTTCTATTAAAATTCATTTAAAAATTGTATAAGGAAAATTATTGTTAAGTGAAATATGTTTAAAAAAAAGTCCCGCTGGGTTACTTGCTGGTTCTTCCCAGAACAGAGGTATTTTCTGAACCAGTGGTAAATAAAAATGACTTTCAATAAGTAATATGTAATAATCAATATTGAATAAAAAATCATTCATTCTCATTCAATCTCTGTACAAGTATACGCATATAGCATTAATAATTTTCATTTACAAATATGAAATTTAAATAATTCAGACTATAATTGGTATAAAAATTCAAAAAAGAACACAGTTATTCCATTGTTTTGAGTTTTCGCTTCTGTTGGCAGTCCTTATGACTGCCTCTGTTTTTGTTTTTGTTTTTGTTTTTTTATTTATTTAAGATAATGAGATATTCATCTCCAATTTATGAATGGGAAACGCCTCTACGATACGGAGAAATTGCTTATGTTTTCTTGTAAATAATCGATGCGTTCGGCATACATCGGTGACTGTCAATCGGGACACTGGTTATAAAAGTGCGGTGCAAAACACAGAGTACTTTGTATGCACGCCAAACTCCCGCTACATCTGCACTCTGTACTCAGCATTAGTTCCCGCCAAAATTCTATATTTCACCATATCTTTTCTTACTTTGATAATGGACTCGTGCGGTTGTACTTTTACCAGTGTCAAGTATCATAAAATTATCCTTTATGAGAATTCCATTAAAAACTTAATCAATATTATAGTGCGTCGCATTACGAAGTTTTTAGGAGATTTTGACGGAGGCTTAAGGTGGCAGTTGATAACGATAGTATATCAAGGTAACTAAGCAGACATAATAATTTAAGGTTCACATCATCATCGCAGCACTTGATTCATCGTTTCCACTAAGTTTACATGCGCAGACATTTTATATACAAAACCACACCACTTTCACGTAAGTATCAAAATCCATTTCAAATCAATATTTAAACAACAATACAGGAGCAGCAATCGGTCGGCGGTCAATTTGTCGCCAAAATTTCGCCTTATATTTAAGCGATATGTCATTATATATTATAGCGGATGTTAATGCCTGAGCTCAAATGGCATACAACCACAGCAAGAGTAAAAAAAACATACCAAAAACCACATATAGTGTTGTAAATAAATACGAAACCTAGGTGTGGTCAAATACGAGATCTAGATAACTTATTTCCTAATTTGGCCGGAGTAGGTTTTTCCCGGGAAGTATTTTAATGGAGATCGTTTGCAATGCGTCATATGTTGCAAGATAATATTTGTAGTTCAAGTTGTTTGAGGTAATTTGAACGGCGTTAACGCCTTTGCTCACAAACTCTCATTATATACTAGCTTTTTCCAGCGACTTCGCCAACTTGGAAGCATAAACACCTTTGAACATAAAGGTGTTTATGCTTCCAAGTTGTGAGGTTACCTCCCCCCTATGAGGATATTTATGGTGTTGGTGCACTTCTGCATAGCAGCAGAAATAGCTTAAAGAATAGTTCCCACTTCAATGAACTGGTGAATCAGAACCATGCCTTGTGGAATCCCTGGAGGAGACCTATGTTCAGCAGTGGATTTTGATAGACTATAATGATGATAGGCTCTGAACCGTGCTTTGTGGCAGTCTGTGGGTGAGGCCTTTAAGCAAATGAGTTATGATAGACTGTAATGGAAGATGATGATAATAATTGTGTTTTAAGTATCCGAAATTGTTAATCAGAATTTTGATGAATTTTTGAGAAACTAAAATGTTGACCTACAGGCATTTAAAGTATGTATTTCCAGCCCTAAATTGCAGCCCACGGCACCGTAGCACAGTAGTTAAGCTTTCGTTCGTGCGTTGCAGGGAGTAGGTTCGAATCCTGCAGGGAACAAGTGTTTGTAAAGCCTTCAAACAATTGTTCCGGGTCTGATTGTGTGTTCTTGTATTTTAATGTATGTAAACCGCTTAAATGATATAGGTGAAAATCCTACTGTGGAGAACTAATAAAAGAAGAGGAAATATATGTTATATTTACACAGAAGAAAATAAACTGCTCTAGAAATAAAAGCAAGCCTGTACCCAACAGACATACCTTCTACGTGCATGTTGATTTTAATAATTTTCTTTCATCATCATCAGCCCTTAAAGCCACTGCTAGACACAGTGCTCTTCCGTTGCAGAGATTTTTGATGATAATATTTTTTTTAATTTAAGCCAAAAAAATAACCATACTATTATAATAACTATATTATAATGTGCATACATGGCTTTGCTATATTAAACGCTAGTGTACAACATTTTAAAAAAAAACTTGAATCATAACCTCGCCAAACTCGGCAAACAATCATTATTAATCTTCTGAGGAGCGAAATATTCGGCAGCGTCAGGTACAAGCTGCGTGTTCGCCATGTTTGGCATCTTGTGTATTCATACAATGTCATTTGCCGAGATAAAAAATAAACATACTTTTTAGCATTCACAATATTGTAATGCCTTTTGTGTTGAAAAGTTAAGAACAATCAAGTTATTTTTACCCGACTGCAACGGAGCTCGACAGGGATTACCCTCTATATTAATATTATTATCCTTAATATATTAATATTTGGCTGGTTAGTATATTTGGATGTCTGATTAAATATCCGCATATAGCTCCTATGTAACAATATAATACATTTTTATATAAGAAGGGGTAAATGAGATGGAGGCCCACCTGATGGTGAGTTGAGACCGCCGCCCATGAACAACTGCAACACCAAGGCAAGGGAATTGCAGGTGCGTTGCCGGCCTTTTAAATAAGAGTAGGCTCTTTTCTCGAAGGTCTCTAAGTCGTACCGGTCCGAAAAAGATTGCTAGTGGTGGCCGATTCTACAAAGAAAGAACACTTCTGGTAAATCGCAGAGTGGTGAACCGCCAATCATCCAGATGAGATGGATGATATTTTTTTATAGAATGAGGGTGACAATCGAGCACACAATCTACCTGATGGTAAGTGGACGCTGTGACCCATAGATATCTACATTTATCCCCAATTAAGAATCAATGAAAACAAATTTATTTACTGTTGTAAATTGCAGACAAAATGCAACGTTTTTATCTTGAATGAAGAAAAAGCACATAAGTAATGTGTTTTTTGTAAAGTAAATAATACCTTAAGCAAATTCAATTTAAATCTATTTTAAAGCAAAGTTGGAAAAAATTATTACTAACTAAGGGAAATCTATAGGTATTTTCGTCATACATCAATAGCCTTTTAGCTAAAAGAAAACTTCAGCTGGCAAACATTATTTGAAAGATTTGCTCACTCTTGGTAGGATCCATCTAAACCGTAACTAAATCTAAACCATCCAGAGACCCACTCAAACACACAAATAATTTCATCAAAATCGGTCTAGACATTTTGAGTGTTTGCGAGACTAACGTTTTTTTTAAACGTGGTAGAGCCATGCTGCAGCTATATTAATTGTATGTGTGAGTATAGAGAACTGGAGACCCTTTTTAGTGGAAAAGAGGCATTCCATATTAGTCCTCACGGCTGACAACGCATCTGCATTTTGGTTCGCAAACGAGGATAGATGTGGATGTCTATGGGCCACAGCAACCACTTACCATCAAGTGAACTGTGTGCTCGCTTGTCACCCTTATCCTTTAAAAAAATACCACACGGCAATTGATTTATATATGCTATAGACGTAATAGTAATATTACTAATGTACAATATTTGCAGTGCTCTTACAGGATTCTTGTTTTGAACTATTTTTAATAATTAAGACTTGTACACAACAAAAATAGCATGTAGCCGTGGAAGGAAAAGGGGAGATCTCCCGCCGGGCAAGGTGTTCTGCCCGGGGAGCGGCCAACGCTCCGAATGGTAGTTCGGAGCTATTATATATATACTGTTTTTGCTTCGGAACTTTGATAGCGCGATTTAAACTTCGATGTATTTTCGCTTGTGGCGCGACGACAGCGCCGCCACAAGCAAATAAATAGAATTGAAAAAATTAAAGATATCGTTAACTCATAATAATTGTTCGATAATGAATGTTACAAAGATAGAATTCTATACAAAAGGAGAAAGTGTGCGACTGACAGTTCACGCGCATTGAACACGAGGTTCATCGGTCGCAATAAACGATGACGAATGCTGTTGACGTAGCGTCGTTCTGCTTCATTCGTATTCGCTTAATTTGTTGCACTTCCTCTTTTTAAAAATTGAATGTATGTATGTATGAATGTATTGGAATTTTATAATGTAATGTTCTCCCACTTCCGGACGCCTAGATAATCAAAAATTTTGCAGACCTAGTAAGAACGGATGATAAAATAATAATTTCATGGCTATTATATCTACTACTAGCGATCCGCCCTGGCTTCGCACGGGTGTGTTCCGGATCTCGACATCAGCGCCCCCGTTACCGTTACCGTTACAGCGTATTAAAATCCACTGCTGAACATAGAGCTCCCTCATAGATTGCCTCATAGGGGGGATATTTGCCATAATTGCCATGATATGGGGTAGTGGATATTTTTACACCGCCACTACACTACACGTTACAGCGCTCCTACCGGGTCCAATTGTGAATGTCAACCATCCAGGGACCCACTCAAACACACAAACAATTTCATCAAAATCGGTCTAGCCGTTTAGAGAAGTGCAGTGATAAACACACGTACAGAAGAATTATATATTTAAACAAGTTTCTTTTCCTGCAATAATATGCAACTATAACACGCTGTAGCATGTCCCTATCACATGTCGCCTTACATTTTAAGTGGAGTATTTATCTGGTATTCTAGTATCTAAAATTTATTTTTTAACTTTTCTAAGATAATGAATAGAATCAGACGTTGTTAAAAATAATAATTAGGATCCGTGTAAAATGACGTGTCTTACCTAGTTCGAAGAGCACCTCCCGCCTTCCCTCAATTGCGTCTAATCCCAACACCACTACTCCCAACCACTGCGACGGTGGTGTGTCTTTCTTGGTGTATTTAAAATTTAAGTTTATTTTTAACATCTTTTCTTATAACCTTTATTAGTTTACGCCCATTTTGACCTCGCCTCTATGTTTTATAGAATATCATGCGCACGTCACAAGAGCTCAACATAACAACATTCCGACGGTCCCTCACGTCCAGCAGTTCCCGAACCAGGGCTCAAGTATGGCGATTAGAAAGCGGATGTCCTTGAAGGTAAAAGTGATCCGTTTAATGAGAAAGTATTTGCCTCGCCGCGCACTCAGTAACGAGAATTTTCAAAACGAGTATAGCGTTTATGTTTTTGTTAACCTATTTAATACAATATTAAAATTATGGATAATTGTCGCACTATCTCTAGACAACTTTTTATAGAATAAGGGAGAAAAAAGAGCACACAGTCCACCTGATGGTAAGTGGATGACGACGTGCTCGGCAATGAAGGGAAATAACTTAAGGAATCCTGCATATCTGCGATATAAATAAAAGTTCTGAGAACATGTGAAGTCCACAACATAAACTGTTAAACAGTTTGGCGAAACAATTTAGTGTAAGAATGGCAAGCTGTAAATTTTGAAGTAAAATAAAAATATATGTGTCGATAAAATGTTATGCATGTGTTTGTGTAATAAAATGAATATAATTTAGTTTCAATATAGCTCGTTAAATTTTATTTGGGTAAATGTTGTATTACATAAAATGCAATAAAACAGCGCAGCGGACTCTATGCCCCATAGCGCTAAGGGATAGGACTGTGCCCAGTAGTCAGACATTAAGTAAGTTGTAACTTTTTTTTTTTACGTTTTTAAGACTTCTGAGTGAGAAAGAGAAAAAGAAAGAGAAACCACAACGGACATTTAATTCTTCTGATCGCAAATCACACGGACACTTACACGTGAGACCAACTTCAAATAAATAAGAAAGATATAGACGTGTCACACCCCTGAAGACTGATGACTCTCTGAACTCTTACTTGGCGCCAGAAATAGGTGCCAACCCAAACGAACTTCTAAGGTACTCGTAAAATGCACCACCAAGATATTTTTTAACGTGTAGTGGCGGAATAAGGATATCCTAGTGGATATTCTTATACCATAAGAAATACTAGTGGATATTCTTATGGTAGTCCGTCATGTGGTAGTCCACATATCGTCCCGTGTAAGAGGCGAACGAAGACGTAAAACAAATCAAGAGATGGGCAGCAGCGTCTTCCTAATAACAACTTAAAATTAGAAAACTGCGGTTACCAACCCGCCTGTCTAACGTGATAACTATGGCAAATATCTCCCTTATAAACCAGTGTATTGCCTCCCCCTATGTTCAGCAGTTGACTTTGATATTTTTATCGTCTAGATTTTTGATTAGTCTACAAATAATTGTTCCTGGTCTTGTTTCTATTGCAATTCATGTGTGTAAAATGCCTCCAGGGTACAGAAGAAATCTCTTATGTCCATTGATATATATGTACTACGCACTAGATTTCGCATTCCGAACATTCACTATGTTCAACTGAACTGTATTGCAATCCGTACACCTTACTTTAGTGTCATTTACTGTGGCTTCAATATTCATGCAGTGTGAAGCAGCGATAATAATACGAGATTTCAAATTAAAGTTTAAACCTTACGTAAATAACAATTCAGTAGTCAAGTAAGTAAAATTTTTGTTGTTCAAGTGAATACATAGGTAATAATATCGTAATATTTTTCTATCTACCGCGCATGCGCGAAGACATAGAGTAGCGCACATTTTGTTTGGAATAGCTTCTCTAGTACGTAGTACATATAACTCAATGCTTATGTCTAAATTTTGACTTCTTTATATCAGAAGCTATGTAATGTCACAGCAAAAAGTCTGAGACAGCCGGTAACTGACAATTCACACAGTATCGTTATGAGTTGCGCCAATACATCATAAACAATGCTCAAGTAAGCTAGAAGAATGACCTACTTAATATAATTACCAACGATATCTACCGCTTCGAACGTTTTTCCCATTAGAGAGTTTAAACACGTAATATATCAGGTAGACGACCGGTAAGCTATAAATTGCATCTTTGTTGCAACTCTTTGAGAGAAAATCTATCGCAATTTCTAGTGCTCCGAGAAATTAATTGATTATTGACGGCTCCGTGGCGCAGAGGCTTAGCAATGATGAGGACCGCGGTCTTGAATCCCGCACGGAACAAGTATTTGTATGGCCTACAAATAATAATAATTGTTCCGGGTCTAGATGTTTGTCCTCGCGAAATGTATATATGTAATCTGCCTCCACCATACAGAAGAAAATCTTAGTGTTGGGGTAAGGTTTTTTTAAAAAGAAGAAGAAATTGGATTATTTCCAGTCGATAACCACATTACAATAGAACTCTAAACTCCTCCACATCTCGACTGGTGGCAGTCCACTAACTTGATTTTTGCAGAGAATTGTCACGCGCAACCTCACTACGGACTTTACTGTCACCAGCGCGTTTCCTGAACCGATATGCCATAAATACCTTCAAGAAAAGAGTCTACTCTTTTTAAAAGGCCGGCAGTGTACCAGCAATTATTCTGGTGTTGCAGTATTTTTTTTAATTTAATTGGTTTTTAGCGAAATAATAGTCCACCTAGATGGTAAGTGGCTACTGCGGCCCTTTGACAACGGGAACCAACTTCAAACAAATAGACTACAGATGCGTTATCACCTCTGATGGCTAAGATGGAATACCTCACAGCCCGTAGTTATACTGGGTCTCTATACCCTTCAGACCGAAACTCAGCAGTGTACGCACTGCTGCTTGGCAAAAACAATAGGTACGAGAATGGTTCCTATCTAGACAGACTTCTAGACAGAAAAGGAGTCCTACCACAAAATAATAATAAGGCTAGCGAGCCTTAATTCTTGACTGGACATAAGCTTTTCAAAGAATGTGCCAATTTGTCTCTAGTTATCAGGCTGGGCAGGTGCCCCTAACTTCTAATGCTGGTCTCCTTCATTAATCTTTAATATTTTCTAGATTCAACTGATCACCTGACCTTATCCCCTTAATCACCCAGGTGTATCGCTTGCAAGTTGTCTAATGTAATAATATTTCATTATCTTCATCATCGGCCCCCAGATCGCTGGACATGAACTTCTCACATTGTAGGAAAATTACCTTCTTCCAACATAAGGATTTGACCGTCGCCAGTCAAAATATTTAATGTAGCGTGGTAGCCAATGATGACCAGCTCCCGGAAAGATTTTTTTCGGTATTTTCCATTACCACCTTTTATGGCATTCACTGGACGAATAAGGTGGTCAAGTTCCTTACATCACCCCCACACGGGCACTACAAAAAATTTAATAAAAGTTGAGTATACATTTAGTGGATTCCAGTTTAGTATAAGACTACTTATATGAAGTAAGTAGAAAGCAAATAGAAAATATTTTTTTTGTTGCAAAATGTTTACGTAAAACGCCTGTCTGTTCAAAATCTACGCAGTCATTAGGTGTACTAAAGTCCCAATAAAAAGGTATAAGAGGTATGTATAAAACAAAATATTTTCAAAATATTACTAGAAACTATTCAGAATGTCTGATCACAAGCATACCATAAGCAACAAAATTACAAAACCCGCCTCCCTTAGAATGACTGAGGTCAGAGACCTAAAATAACTGCTTAGCGTGAAAATGACAATAACGGTAAACGGGACAATTTAGCTTCAGTTCTAACGGTTGAATCGTTTTAGATTTTTATTTTCGAGACAATCCCATAATATAAATGCTAAGCATAATAAATCCGATTATCGAGTATTGCAGTAAATTAAGATTTAAAAAAAAATCACGGCGTTATTTCGCGCGTGGGTTGCCTATTCTAATTAAAGCCCGCCCACACGCTACATTATCAGTCCAAAACAAACGCGGCCATTCATTTATTGCAGGTGTGAATAGCTCTATAAAGCCACCTGTTTTTGTATAAAGTTAAATGATGATCACTTAGTCACCAAATACTACGAAAATTACTATGACGAATTATTGTTATGTCACAAATGACCAATGGCGCTCACTGACCCTACCAATTGTAATGAGTTAACTGCGATACAAAATCCTCCAAATAGATTAGAGACGAAATAAATAAGACAAAGTAAACCATAATAGGTAAAGCTATACTTATCTGAGGATTTGTGGTCTAATACATCTGATATTATGGCGGAGACGATACTAAATATAATCGCAAACTGTTGATTATTCAAAGTATATTTGTTTTACGTCATTTTTTTGTACACATCACCAGCATCAATAATATTATCAAAATATTTTTTAAAGAAATCTTACCGACGGCATTAAACAATCAAGCACTGCAAAAACCACACAATGGTGTAGATTACTATATATTAAGGAAGAAGCGAAACGATCAGAGACGGACGGGCTAAGGAGTTCCGCATTTATATACACATGTATAATTACTCTTAAGAACGGTAGTTAAGCTTATTAAATATCTCTCAACAGGCTGCATGATGCAGACCTTTGTCTTACGTTTTTATAATCGTTTCGGTCAAAGGTTTTGATATTTTTTATTTTATTTTTTATTTCATCAATTAAATAATATGGCAATTATATTTTGATGGCATTCCGGAATTGATTATTAGGAGAGTAATGTTCTTCGAGTGTATGTACTCGTATGTTTGCTTATTTGTTGGGCACGCTCTTTAGCCTAAATAGCTTGATGGATTTTAACATATTGAGTGTCGTTAGATTCGTTTTAGCTGTAAAAGTGACATAGGGTATAATTATGAATTTTTCTCTTTTCAGAAGACTTTTTTAAGCAGTCGGGTTTTTTAACTACTGTTTTAACCGGCTTGTTTAAAACTCCATTAAAACAAGGGAGAATGCAAGTATACTTTGAGAATGAACAAAAGATAACGAATAACTGTATAAGGTTTACGAGCAAATTCACCCGACGAAACAACCAACTGTATAGTATCATCCTTATAGGCACGGAAAAACTTAACTAGAATCGTAAACAGCACAAACCAAACAATTTTTTAATTTTTTTATGAATGTTGTATGTGTTCTCTAATGTTTTCCGGATTACGCAGTTTCCGTTGCTTCGATTCAATCAAACTTAGTTTGGCCAACACGAGTCTTGTTTAGTACTTGCACTAAAATACTATATTATCCTTCTAGATTAAGGATGTCACAACCCAAGTTGTTCCGCGGTAAAGTTAACTAATTGCTTTGCTACTAAACTAACTAACTAAGGTACAGAACTGCCACTCCTGAACTTTTTTCTTTAAAAACCTTACGAAAAACAAACTAGGTTTTTCTTCTGTATTATGGAGGCAGATTATAAACATAATAAAGACAAACATCCAGCCCGGAACAATTATTTGTAAGTCATACAAAATTCTATTTCGTGCGGGATTCGAACCCGCGGCCCTCAGCGCCGCAGTTCAATTCTACGCCACTGCGCCACGGAGCCGTGTTTCTTTCGTATTGATTATCAGTTTTAAGTTACATGGCAGGCCCATTGCCACTTCAGCTCACTTCGATTGTTATTTGTAGCATATCTGATTACAGTTTTTTTTTGTGATTAAATGGGAAATAGGAATATTTCCCACTTAATGACAACGTTATTGTAAACAATATAAATTGTAAATATTCTTTAAATAATAATAATAATACTATCACAATAATAGACATCACCATTCCGTATGACGAGAACCTCGTGAAAGCCGAAACAGATAAGCGAACAAAATATCTGGACCTGGCTCACGAGGTGACCGACATGTGGGGTGGACTGCCGACCGAAATTATACCTGTAGTCGTCTCTGCGAACGGGTTAATCCCAGTCAGCCTGTCGGGTCATCTGAGGCGACTGGGACTCCGTGACGGACCGCTCCAAGCTCAAATGCAGAAGGCGGTGCTCCTCGATACCGCCCGCATCGTCCGCCGGTTTCTCTCCCTTTCCCCCTAACCCTCGGCCGTTTGGTCTCCCCTGCCGAGGGTTTCCATCTGGTTGGGTTTTTATTTATTTATGTATTATTTATTTATTTATGTTAGTATATTAAATATATATTTATGTTTATTTATTATTTCCTTTAAAATATTTATTCAGCCCAACCAGATGAGAATACTATATAAATACCCCAAAATAATACTATAATGTAAATGTAATAATAATATTACTAATCGTCAATATTTGCAGTGTCCTTGTTATATCTATATCAACAAGTAAATATTATAATAACAAGAAATGCAAATTAATTGAATTGAATTGAATTTATATTTTGAATAAAACGATATTATCCAATTTATCTCGCTTACGCCCACGCATTGCAGATCGATAATAAAATAACGGAAACTTATGAATGGATCGAGAACTTGACCTTGTATCGTTTTTGTCAAGCCTCACCTAAACGCAATACCTGAAGGTCTCATAATAATAATAATTATTATAATACATTAATTGAACACAGATAACATAATTTATAAAGCTATGTACTGACTCCCGAACTAGAATGCTACGTATGTCAGGAGGCATACAGAGTCTCCTAGTTCCTTAGTAGCCTAATATGCTAATGATTAATAAAGAAAAATTTAGGCTATAGATTTTAAAATAAATGATTACTTTACTGAGAACTATTTATTACTTGATGCTAATTTTACTATTAGTAAAAGTAAATTTTGTAAAAAAATATATAAAAAAAACATGCGTGAGTGTCGTGGAACACTCGGTTGGAACGAAGTTCCTTTCGTAGTATACGAGGGCGACACTGAAAGTTTTTAGAACTGGCCATTTGTAAACGATATAATAAAAAAATAAGTTCAAATTTTGAAAATGGAACTCTTTGCCAATATTATTGTGTATATATTTTATTAATTTGTCATTTGTTTTGTGATTTGGCGGCAAATTGAAAATTGTCTGTGTCACGATAAAAAAATAAAAGAAAAACTTCGAGGAAAACGTTTTATTGCCGCCGAGGAAGCAATGGCTGCGTTTCAAAATGCCGTCGAAGAGACCCCTAAGGACGAGTGGGCAAAATGCTTTTCTCAGTGGTTCCATCGGATGCAGCGATGTATTGATGTAAATGGACACTATTTTAAAAAGATATAATAAAACTAATAACTTGCTAGTTTGTTCAGATTTTGATTTTCTAAGAACTTTCAGTGTCACCATCGTATTATTATTGATAAACGTATTATATTATTGATTAACAAATACAAATAAAATAATTACTAGCGTCTATTAAAATGAAGTCATTTAAAATAAAATAATATTTCTTTCATGGCAAGATAAGAAAAAGTGCGAGGAAGATGGATATTATTCCATCTCGCTTCCTTATAGGCGCCAAGGCCGTCTACACTACGTCAGAAGGGGTCGTAACTGTAAAATCTTACACTTTTTATCGCCAAGCCCCCATCCGCAAAATCCGTACCGTCCGATAAAGAACTTCGCTCCGAAAATTATTTAGTTTTAGTTTTTAGTACAATCTATGAACTCCATTAAAATAATGTATAGGTAATAGAGCACTCCATAATATGCCTCAGGGGTGACAACGCATCTGAATTTTAATTCTAAATCGAGGATTGCTGTAGATGTCTATGGGCCACAATATCCACTCAAGCTATCAGGTAAATTGTGTGACAAACGAGTGTCACCCTTTCTGAAAAAAACCGCTCTAATCTGGGGTGACCAGTTCATGCAGGTTTGGTAACGATGCTTCCCGAGATCTTTCTCCATCTGTGTGTGAGTAACTCGACGGTTAACGTTGCAAATACAGTTATAGCCGTAGAAGGAAAAGGGGGAGATCTCCCGCCGGGCCGGTGTTCTGTTCCGTGTGATAGTTCTGAGCTATTCTATATATACCACAATACCTTCGGAACTTTGATAGTGCGATTTAGGCTTCGGTGTCTTTCGCTTGTGGCGCGACGACAGCGCCGTCACACAATCTTAGCTGGGTTTTTCAGTCTCAAAATGTTCTGCTTAAATATTTGTTTAAAATTTCTCTGTCCGTTCTCTCTCTACTGTCCAATACTTATTCAACAATGAATAAAGAAAATTAAACGAGAACGAGTTTCGAGTGATTGATCACATGTAGTTTTTTTCCTGAACCTTCAATGTGATTTCAAAAGGCTAAGGGCGTTATTGTACTTAACTCAATTTTTGATTAGTATTTGTGTTTGTTTTAAATAAAAGCGGCAGGTATTTATAAATTACCGTTTGTATACATATCTAAGACTTGCCTAACATTTCGTAAGTGTGAAAATAAAAATATAAAAAAAAACTTAAGTAAAGCCTATGTAGACATCCCACGGCTGGGCACAAACCTCCTCTTATTTTTGAGACGGGTTTATGGCAAGGAAATGTCCGCCGCGCTGCCCTAATGCGTGATGGCGAACTTCACATACCATCGATTGTTTAATTTCTCAAACATGCGGCTGCCTTCACAATTTTTTCCGATCATGTGGTAAATCAGCACTCAAAATCCATGTTGCTCGTGCACTGTGAAATTGACAGCGAGCGAATAACCCCTGAGCTACCTCGACTCATAAAAGAACTAATACAATTTGTAAGTGATCACAAACAAACTCAGTTTCATCTATTAATTAGTTAGTTTCAATAACCTCTGAACACAGATCTCCACATAGACTATCTCATAGGGGTATATTTTGAGTTTTTAATAACAACAAAACTAAGCGCAGTTGCCAACTCGTCCACCTAGCGTGGCACCTATGGCAAGTATCCCTCTCATGAGGCAATCTTAAGTGAGGCTTTAAGCAGTGAAATGACAGGCTGTATCGGTAACGGTATATTACTGTTTGCATTATGTATCAAAGATACATGTGATTTCATCAGATGATACAAAATAATTTCCAGCAATAAATATATATAATCTTATTCAGGAATGTCGCGAGATATTCATAATTTTATTTCATTGTAAACATTCCTTTTATAATTTATTGTTTCGCACATAATGCGACGTATGCTGATATGAATAGAAGCTAATGTGAATTTACGATATTAGCTTCTATATTCAGCAATTGAAGGTCATATTTCCGATAAGACTAACTGATGGTATAATATAATCGTATTTAATGAGATTGGTATTTAGAAACCGGTTGAGAAAAACAATATTTTTGATTCTCGGCGATAATAAACCATACATTAAAAACTCACGCCAGTAATATGCAGTTTAATACTGCTGTGTTTCGTATGGTGAGTGTGAAACGGAGACCCTTTTTACTGGAAACGAGGCATTCCATCTTAGTCCTCAGGGTGACAAGGCATCTGCATTCAGATTCTTAATTAAAGATAGATCTAGATGTCTATAGACCACATCATCCACCAACTATAAGATTGACTGTGTGCTTGTTTGTCATCCATATTCTATTAAAAAAATATAAGCGCCATCTTCTTGGCGTCCGTAGTGTCGAAGGCTACGGCGTAGTCTTCGACACATAGGTACTCTAAATATAGTAAAGGTTGATACTCTTTTGTCACAAAGTACCTGATAGAATAAGTGGATGCTGTGGCCCATAGAGATCTACATCTATGCAAATATAATTTAAAATAGCCACATCGGTGACATAGAGCAATGTCAAATATACGAAACGTCTGCTCCTACGATCTTTAATCTACCAACCAAGTGTGTTGTAGAACCAAGTGGTTATAGCAAACCCTTCCTTCATAAGGAAACGGTTAAACTGACAGTAAGTCTGTGTTAGTAAAACATGGATATTCCTTAATTTTACCTCACTTTGTAGTGGCGGTATAAGAATATCCACTGCAGCATATCGTTTCGTGTGTGTCGTAAGAGGCGACGGAAACAAACCAGGCGATGGGCAGTAGCATATTTCTAAAACAACTTAAAAATAAAATCTGCGGTTGCATGAGTAAGAGGCAATATATGGGGGAGGCCTATGTTTTGGGAACTTTGATAGATCGTATTCATAGTGGCACGAAAGTCTTGCGGTGACCGTTATTGCGCATAAGTCGCGCTGATGGGCTCGTGCCTATCGTTCGCACGCGCTGATTGGCTCTCCAGTCGCATTCGTGCAATTCAATGCGTGCGCGTCCCCTCCACGTTTCGTTCAGCGCTAGAATTACGTGCCGCGACTTGTACCGGTAACGGAATACCTTTTGCAACTTTTAAACTAAAAAAAGAATGAGGACATACATTTGTTAAAATCAAAAAACGTTTGAAGCAAATAAAGTTTAAAGATTGAGAGTTAAAGATTGATTGATTGAGAGAACATAATAAAAAAAATTAAAATAAAAGACCGCAGTTCAACTATGGCAAATATTTCTCCTATGAGACAATTTACGGGAAAGGCCTATGATCTGCAGTAGACTTTTGATATACTATAATGATGATGATGGTGATGATAATGATATATTTATATAAATTATAACTAACGTTCATCATAAGTTAAATTAAAGTGAAGAACATGACGGCTCCGTGGCGTAGTGGCTTGGCAATGAGTTACAGGATACAGGGAAAAAAATCCTAGCGTGTAGGTAATGTTTTTAAAAAAAAGAAAGACAGCATTGAATAAAACTATGTTTACAGATTTTATCGCGTTTAATTTACTCATTTTAATTCCCAACGTTTCGGATGCTTTACAGCAACCCGATGTCATAGTTAGCCCGGGTACCTTCAGTTTTTGAATATCAATTTTTGGTTCGATCTACGCAGAATGAGCTTACAGTATCTTGAAGTCTTGCAATGGTATGCTTGGGTTTGGATTTAATTTTGTTAATTATAGGATCCCAAGCAGATGGCAGCTCCCATCCATCTTCTATTGAGATTAGGATGTTTTTAATTTCAATAGCCTCGCGTATCATCCTTGGTAGGAATCGGCGTTCTTTTGCGCGGATTTGTGGTCTATCAAATCTGATGTAATGTAAATATAAGAACTCAGAAAGACCACATATTACTACAACGCAGCGTCGGCAAGTGTGACAGTACCATTAGGCGAAACCCCAAACATTCTCCACTTATAGCGGTAACAGCGGTTACGTAAATGCACTTTAACCCACCGCAATGCTTTTACTTTCAAAAGCTGAATTTAATAAGGAGTAATAACGGAGTTACACAACGAGATGTGAATGGCGACGACAATTAAGTAAAATTTCACTATTACCGGCTGACGGATAAAATATCATGTTAATCTCATAGTTAATCTAACTATTGTTAGATCTTGCTTGCAAATTCAGCAACTTTGCTTAATATTTAAGACTCATTTTCAGTTGGAAGACGTAGGGAATATTAATCGTCTTCTGTACTGACACGCTATGGGCATAAGATACGATTCTTACTTCCTATGCTTGGCGGTGGCAATTCTTACTGCAAATATTACATTATACGTGTTATCGCCATGCTACAGCTATGTAACGAATACGCTTTCACAGAATACCAGCGTAAAATATCGCTTAAGGTTATGGTGAGTGTGGTTAATCGGAAACCCTTTTTACTGGAAACTAAATATTCCATGTTACTTTTAACGCATCTACATATTCTTTGATTCATATGTAGATGTCTATGGGACACAGTATCCACTTACCATCAGGTGAACGCGGTCCATCTTTTCACCCTTATTCTATAAAAAAAATCTTTCTACTAAGGTCTATGAGATCTGCGTTGACTGTTTCACGAAAATAAAATTAAAATTTTATTTAAAAAACTTTGACTTATTGACATTTCTATATAATAATAAGAAATAACAGATTCTTTTCCGAAGTCTTAAAAAAATCACTAATACCTACTAATAATCACATATGCTCTCAAAATCAGGCTTCAAATAACCATATATATTAGGTCTTTACCTATGAAATTGCCGTTCTTTATGAAATAAGTTAACATAATTTTTTCTTATATTTTTTATTTCTATTAATTAAAGTAATCACCCATGTAATCTATGCATATTTGCCAATGCAGTGGCAGTTTATTGATGCCCTTCTTGAAGAAATCACCTGGGAGGCAACAAATTCTTCAAAGGCATTTTGTACTGCTTCTCGGGTATTGAATTTTTCCCGCCGAAAGTTATCCGAATTCTGAAAAAAGTAGAAATCTGCAGGCGCAAGGTCTGGTGAGTACGGCGAATGACGGAAAGCTTCCAACCTCAGCTCTTGTAACTTGGAGACCGTCTGTTATGCAGAATGAGATCGCGCGTTGTCGTGCAGGAGCACCGGGGCGAGCGGTTGACCAAAGCTGGTTGGAGACGTGCGAGCTTCTCTATCATAATGTTCAGTTCTTCACAGTATACATCTGCAGTAATGCTCATCGCGTTTGGTAAGAAACTGCGATGAATCACACCGGCGCTAGACCAACAAACAGTAACCATCACTTTCCTAGGGTAAGTTTTCGTTTAGGGCATTGTTTAGGTGCTGAACCAGGATCCAACCAACTTGTTGAGCACTTGCGATTATCAAAGAGAATCCATTTTTCGCCGCAGGTAACAATGTGGTTCAAAATTTCTTCGTTTGTTTGCCTGTTGAGCAGTGCAAGGTACGTCTCGACGTGTGCTTTGACTTCGTGAGGCACCCATTTATTAAGCTTTTTTACCTTGCCAATTTGACGCAAATGGACCAATATTGTTTTGATGCTAACGTCGCAAGCTGCTACTAATTCAGCCGTAGATTGAGTATCATCAACTTCCACGATCGCCTTTAATTCGTCATTGTCGACCAAAGTTTGCGGACGACCACGGGGTTTATTTTTCAGGTCGAATTTTCCAGAATGGAAGCGGGCAAACCAATATCAGGTGAGAGTTCGTTTGTAGTATTTGCTCCGTAAACGTCGACGTCGCGACGTTAATGATGCGAGCCGCGTGTGCAGCGTTGCTGCCAGGACAGTACTCATATTCCTTAATTACTCGAATTTTTAACTTATCCATGATGATGAAAAAGATTCAAATGCGATGAAAACATAACGCTAATCGATAAACAAATTTCAAATTAGAATTCTTAGCTAAACAAAATTATTTTGATTTGAAATAGCCAGTACTTGCAGAACAGCAATTTCAAAGGTAAAGACTATTATATATGTAGTTCCAGTGATACAAATCTATCCACAACAAAACGAGCAATAGACTTCCGAAGTAAAGCACGTATCGAAATTAACCTTTCCAGATTTCTCTAGTTGCATAACGCTCTCCAGCCTCCGCGATCTCATCTGTACCGTTCTCCTGACCCGCGGCTCGTGCACTGCACTGGTATTATGTCAGTATGTCAGTACGTAGTTGTTTAGTTGCGCAGTCGCCGATCCTCACAGATTATTTGAAAGCAGTTCTTATTACATTGGGATGAGTTGAAAATTTTCTTGATGCTTTAACGTCGCAATAAAACTAGTATTTATATGATTAACTACTTCACTGGTAACAAAACAAGTTTTATTATTTTAGTTTTTTATTTAGGTAATCAAACGAAATGTGTGAGAAAATATTGTTATTTAATAACAAGGGCAATATTTATATAATATATAAAATGAAACTAATTTTATGGATTTTATCGCGTTTAAATTTAACTTTTTAATTCGTTGCGTAGATCAGACCAAAAATTAATATTCGAAAGCTGAAGGTAGCCGGACTAAGTATGACATGGGGACGTTAAACACTTTAGTCCATTAAAGCACCCGAAACGTCGGAAATTAAAATTTAAAATTAAACGCGATAAAATCCGTAAAATTAGTTCAACTTAAAAATTTAATAAAATCTAAAACTTGTTTTTTTAATTATTATATGTTTCTTAATAATTCCATCAACAATTTTTTCGCCATTGTCCTTTGTTAATTTAATAGTCCTCGTATCATTGGCATTATTTCATCGTTTTTACCTTTAATATACGTAAGTGCTTTATAGATGTGGTGGAAATTATTTTGCCGTGGGAATTGCATATTTTAATTATTTATTTTACAGCACCCAATCTCCGTTCGAGATTTGCAATTAGACCAGCAATCTATAAGGAAATCAAGGTAAATTACGCTACGCTACATCTGTATGCATTGATTGACTTTGTGTGAAGTTGCAGAAAATTTTATTGTAGACGTTCAACTACCCTCACTATATTTTTTATTACTTTTTATATAGAATAAGGGTGACAAGCAAACACACAGATCACCTAATGGTAAAACTAAAATAAACATCTATCCTCGATTTAGAATCAAAATGCAGATGTGTCACCTCTGAGGACTAAGATGGAATGTCTCATATCCACTAGAAAGGGTCTCCGGTTCTTTACACTCAGCATACGAAACACAGCAGCATTGAGCTACTATTTTACGCTGGTATTCTGTGAGAGTGTGATCTTTCTCCGGTCGAGCCGACCAATTTGTGCTACAACCATAATATAGCTACGTGGCTCTACCACGTAAAAAAGCCACATATTCTCGCCGCTAAACACAAATTAGATCCTGTGGAATCAAGTCCTATTCACGTTTTGTGACATTAAATTCGAGCGGCCTTTGAGGCTCCTGTCTCCGTATTTATTGTTTAGTTTAACACAAACCAGTCCTCAGTTGAAGGCTGAATTGGAATGTGTATTTCGATCGCAGAGTAGTTATCGATACGATTGAATAGAGCGATTACGCAAAATGTTTGCAGGATGTACAATGAATAGGTCAACAAAGGGCGCCGCCGTGATACGTAGACGCTAAATTCTGAATAAATTTACTTCCAGCAGCAAATATATACAACCACAACCAAAAATTTGGTTGCCTTTACTTTGAGTTTTTTCTTTATTTACTCTTAAGAATTGTGATCAACTTTAATGAAAGTTGCATATATACATACACTCGATCACCGTTTACGAATTTCGAAGGTATAGTGAAATATTATCAGTCTGAATTAAAAATAAAACATTCAAATTGTTCTGCAGAACACAAATTTAGTTTTATTATTTACAAAAATGTAATAAAACCTTGCAAACATTAAAATAAAATAAAGTAAAGTCGATTACAGCTTTTAATGTTATATTATTGTGTAATGTTATATATGTATAATTATGTTACAATAATTAGTCGACAAAAAGACGGAAAGGTTTCTTCATTTTGCTGTGTTGAATTTTCGTTAACTCAATTTTCTCAACCCCACCTTATAAAATATGGGCGCAATTCTGCATGGCATAAAAGTCCATGAACTCCTTTAACCAATTGCAAACAAACAAGGCCACAAATGCTTGGGATAACAATACAATGATGCATTATAAACCCCCGAGAAGTAATATTAAATGCCTCACAGCCTGCAATTATGAGTATACTCGCTCTCTTTCCCTTCAAACCAAACCACAACAGGGGGTATATTACAACTTTATTACAAGAATAGCTAAGTACATAGGTAGCGCTGCCTGAGACGAGCTCTAAGTCAGAAAAGGAGCCCTTGTTTTAAGAAAGTTTTCCAAACAAAACGTACGCAACGACAAAACTGAATAGGCTAGGATAATTAATAGAATCAGACGTTACTTTGCGTAAAGCTATTATATTAAAGATGTAAAAAAATAATTTCAACCCCTTGAGGGCGAAATAAAATAAAATTATGTGCTTTACCTCGATTGAAGAGCACCTTATGCCCTCCCTCAATTGCGTGCACTATCTCCGTCGCCGCTTCTAACACATCGTTTTATTTTATTACGCGGATATTGGCAAATTGATTTTTAACATCTTTAATATAATTTAATTCCGCAAAGTAACGCCTGATTCTATTCATTAAATTAAATATGACGTTTTAATTGTAAACTTTTCCAAGTATTCCGTTCTTGATTCCGTTAGTTGCGCAGATATTATCAACAGAAATAACAGAAAGACTCATACAAGTGAATAAGTACCTTATCATATTTGTTACAAGTGCGATTTGCGTCGCTCTACTCCTGCCGAGCCCTTCTCCACAAAGGTCAAAAGTCTCTCGTGACTTCGATCATTCCAATGTCAAGTAGTTAGAAAATATTAGATTTAATAAAATAGTTGAACTAATTTGATTTATTAGAAAAGAAAGGACATATGACACAGTGCTATTTATAAAAGTCAAGAGAAGAAACTTACAGGATTATGGAGAAACTTATAGGAATTTTTATACGACACTAATGTGACAAGCAAGGTCACACTTGATGGTAAGTGACTTTTCAAAGGATTGAACGCGATGTACTAGATGGAGTGACGACCTGGAAGTAAATGCAGTAAGTCAAGGGATGTAGGTGGCTCGGGACCGTGCTTTGTGGCATTCCTTGGGCATGCATGCATATGTTCAGCAGTGGACTTGTGAAGGGCTGTAATGAATGAATTTTGAGATGAATGAAACCAACAACTCTGTACACATACCCTGATCCAGCTGATATTCGAAAACGTTGTCACACGTGGTAGAGCCACGCTGCAGCTATATTATGGTTGTAACACGAATGGGTCGGCTCACCGGGGAAGGACCACACTCTTACAGAATACCAGCGTAAAATAGCAGCTTAATGCCGCTGTGCCTGTGTTTCGTATGGTGAGTGTAGAGAACCGGAGATCCGTTTTACTGGAAACGAGGCATTCCATCTTAGTCCTAAAGGATAACAACGCTTCTGAATTTTCATTCTTAATTGAAAATAGATGTAGATGTCTATGGGCTACAGCGTCCACTTACCATCAAGTGGATTGCGTGCTCGTTACTCTTTTTCTATAAAACAAAGCAAAACATTCAAAATATAACTCAGTAGTCGGATGTTCTGACCAATGAGTCGCCATCGTCAATCTACTTTACTATATCAAGTATGATATCAAATAAGGAGTGGCGCATTTAACTCCAAGATTTGTAACGCAATATCACGCCCTTCTACAGATACGCCCAGAGTAATAACATTTCAAGGTATTTTATATTACAATTCAATAGCACTCAACTAAATTCTTGAAAGTATCTGTGGTTACGACAGAATCATCAGCGCTGTAGGTTACCCTGCAGCATTACGCTGAGTCATCACCTTTTCACTGGCTCGATACACATACATAATACATAAACACTCACGCCTGTCACCCAGAGGGGTAGGCAGAGACTACGGACTTCCATTTGGCACGATCCTGACACACTTCTCTCGCCTCCTTTACATCCACACTCCATCTCTTGTAATTTTAATCTACCATACTTTTAACTGTTTATTTTTTATTTTTGTGATGTGTACAGTTCCAGGGAATAAATGTCTTTCTTTCTTTCTTTCCTTATTTCTTTCAATCTAAGCCGGTCATTTTAAACTAAAGTGACAAACAAACTTACAGTCCACTGATGGTAAGTGGATATTTTCTTATTGATTTGATTTGATGGAAGTTGGTTGTAGGTGTTGATGAACTGCAGTGCAGTTAAAGAACACCTGAAGCCAACTTCAAATAAAATAGACTACAGATGCTTTGTCACCTGTAAGGACTAAGTTATATTGCTTCACAGTCTGTTATTATACTGGCTCTTTAAACCCCGCAGACCGGAATACAACAGTGCAGACACTGTTATTTGGCGGCAGAAATAAGTAAGAGACCTTCACAGACTGACTTGTGGGCGGAAAAGGAGTCCCACCGTTTAAATGAAACTAATTTTAACGGATTTTATCGCGTATATTAACTTATTTTAAATTCCTGACTTTTAGAGTACTTTACAGCACCCATATATCATATTGTAAATTATTTTTTCTTTTTAAAGTTCCGCTGGTTCTTGCTGGTTCTTCCCAGGACAGAGGTTTTTTTAGAAACCATTGGTAAAGCTTAAAATACTTTCAATAAGTATTCTTGTAATCTATATTAAATAAAATGATTCTATTCTATTCTATTCTATTCATCAATCACATTTTGCGATAGCTTATTCTAATGAAACAACACGATTTATAATAAAAATTTCATGGCGTTCCCCTATGTCATAGCTTAAGTTGATGTCCTCTCAGACGTTTGTTGCTATTAATATAATATTCCTGTCAGTATTTTGTATGTTTCAATCAAACTACCTCCCTTTCTGCGGCACTGTTGTTTAGGTTAAGCTCTTTCAGTCAAATATACGAGTATCATTAAGGTGGAATCTTGTTTCAAACTGTATACATTAGAAATTTTAGTTTTAATCAATAAGGACTTACATACCTGAGACTCAATAATGTCATCTTTATATTGTAATATTACTAAATTGAAGAAAAAGGTGAAACAAAAAATGTTATCCAAAACATTAAGGATTCCCAAATATGGAGAAGCTATGAGAGTAAAAACCTTATAAGACGAGTCACGTACAATTGCGCTGGAAACAAAGAGGGCCAGCAATACTTTAATTGCTGATGGGTCAAACAGATTGGTCAGGGTTTATTCGTATGAGGCACCCAATTTGAATATCTGATATACCATTACACATTTTTGTATTTTTTTTGTATGGAGACCATAAACGATCCCTAAATATAATACATTGCGATACTTGTTTTGTTTAACTAAAGAGATTACCCATTTAGGCGCATTATGGATATGAAACTCAAACATCAAAAACTAGTGTGACTACTACAGCCAATGCAGGTCTGTTTTTATAGAATAAGTGTGACGTAACTAGCACACAGTCCACCTGATGGTAAGTGGATTCTGTGGCCCATAGACATCTACATCTATCATCAGTTAAGAATAAAAATGCAGATGCGTTGTCACCCTGAGGACTAAGATGGAATGCCTCGTTGAGCAAAGGGAGCCCTTTGCTTGGAAGTAATGCCCATACTCGCCACTCTGGGCAGGTGATCCCACTTTGGTTTAGGTTTGGACGAATTTTCCACCATCTGTCGCTTGCCAGCAGGGAACGTGCATACGGGTAAAGCTGCCATTTTTAAAACCTATTTCTCTATTACAAAAATAATTTTAAGAACATTTGCATTTGTAAATATATATAACAAACGCATATATTACAGAATTACGTGATAGGTCCTAACGTACTCTATTACAGCAGGCCGTAACGCACAATTGACCACGCTTCGAGGGATCTCACTTTCACTCTACACACATACTTACTATGACTATATATTATGCACACAATACTAGAGCTGTACGTTGTTAGAATTAATTATTATATCGATAATGTCCTTCTGACCGAATTTCGGTCACGTCGGCCAGTCTCAGCGAAGACTAGCTTATCTATCTGTACCGGACAGGACTACAGTGCACAAGTGTGTGAGCAAGCACAGGCGCATTATTTATTCCTTCACTCTCATAATCCGGTAGGACATTAATCCAACACGACTGTTGAGAGATCGGTTGTGGGACTATCGGCTTTACATGCTTTCCTTACTCCGGGGTGTAACTGAGAAATTCTTGATAGAACCACCATAATAAATGTTTGGCCTGACTCGGGATTCGAACCACAAGTTCAGCAGACGCGCTTACGACCACTAAATCAACGTGGCAGACGATATAATATAATATTGATACGCAAAAAGCGAAGTATCGCAACCATAGACAAAATAAATAACTACAAAATAAAGAACAAAATTTTACAACGATCCAAGTCTTATTTCAAAATGCGTTATAAAGTACAAAGAATATTTTTTATAGGATAAGGGTGACAAACGAGCACACAATCCACCTGATGGTAAGTAGTTGCTGTGGCCCATAGACATCTACATTTATCCTCGATTACGAATCAAAATGCAGATGCGTTGTCACCCGTGAGGACTAAGATGAAATGCCTCTTTTCAGTAAAAAGGGTCTCCGGTTCTCTACACTCACCATACGAAACACAGCAGCGTTAAGCTGCTATTTTACGCTGGTATTCTGTGAGAGCGTGGTCTTTTCCTGGTCAAGCCGACCCATTCGTGCTAAAACTATACCAGTAATATAGCTGCAACATGGCTCTACCACGTATGAAATATCTACTAATGCCAAAGAAAACAAATGACGTGTCAGTTTGAGAATTGTCGAGATGAGGAGTTCAATATTCTTTTATATTCTAGGAATTAATTATGTACCATTATTACATTATTGTAAGAATTATTTAATTTATGTAAAACTAGTTTTTTTTTGTTTAATTATAAAAAAGTAAACTTAAAATCTGCGTCCTCAGACAAATTTCTTCCCACGCTCCTCCTACAAATATAGTATAGTGCAATGTAAACGTAAACGGAGATAATAAAAAGAATATTATATAACAATAATGAGATGTGGTATGTACAATAAGTAAAGATTTAATTTGATTGTAAATTAATGTGAACTATGCTAATGTAACGAATTATTTGATCTTTTAGTTACCGGGTGGTGTAATTAAATTTTGGATGTAGATGTTAGATATGTAGCTGCAACACCAAACTTTATCCTTTGATTTTGTTATCATCAGTTTTCTGAATTGCCTCCACTATTGAAGCAAATTTAAAGACGTATTCACGTCAAAAAATCTTATTTACAGAGTGTATTTCTTTTTCCAAATTTCTGAGTCCTCTACGGGTACGTTTACATAAATATTAAAAGGTGAGGAAATAAATCGATCACTTACCGATATCGGTGTGATAAAGTTTCGTTTTGCAAATCTATCGATATATTGAATATCGATACGTACTCGTATGTCCCTACTTAACGCAACACCGTGCGGTCACTGCGCACAATTATATGTAAAAACAATGATTAAAGCAATTGTTACGTTACGTGCATTTATCTAGTATGATTGCATTTGATGCTTTCACATGGTCACTAATGTTATAAACTATCATAATACAAGTACACGAAAAGCTTATATCATCCCGTGGGTGCCCTAGGAGGGACAGAGAGAAATGAAACACGAAGTGGACAGCAGCATATTCCGGTTAGTAACTCAAAATAATAAAGAACTGTGTCTAACCCACCTGCCAAGCGTGCCAACAATGGAAACTACGAGCATCTCTCCTATGAGACAATCTATAGAGGAGATCTTGCAGCCACGGACTTGTGCTCTTAATATATTGCCATCGTCATTTGACTATAATTATTGTGAAAGAACCGCGGTAGCTCAGAGTTCATTGAAATACAATAACAAGTGGTAAAATTAAAAAAAATCTACAACCGACTTCAATATAAATAAAATGATAACATCATCAATGTAGTCGAAGTCAATTAAATACGCATTATCAATGATAACTCAAAACTACTGGTCAGATCTTTGGTTTTTTTTATTTGAAAAGCACCAGCTTTCAAATAAAAAAAAAATCATCAAAATCTGTTCACCAAGAAAAAAAGTCCCGAGGTAACACACTTAAAAAAATACAGTCGAATTGAGAACCTCCTCCTTTAATCCCCTTCCTCCTGAAGTCGGTTGATTTTTTTTTAAATTAAAAGTAAAAGCCGACTTCTACCGTTGAATGAATGAATGAATCCATTTTTTCCCTCTTCACAATAGGTAATCTTAGTGCTAAGCATTAGAGAAGTGCCTAACTTGTGCAAGACTGGTGCCTGATGTAGGTATAAAAACCTGTATTACAGGTCACTAACTACTAATTCTTTTAAACACTTACGTATATCTTAACACCGACTTCAGAATGTTATTATTTTATTATTTTTAGTTCTTTACTTTGTGTTATAAGTAGTTTTTTAACTCATCGCTTCAGTGATTCTTGTTTAGATTTAGATGAAGTTTACGACATTCTGTCATTGGACGTATTTCTACTTCTGCAAGCGTAATTTATACTGATCTTTGGTTTGTCACATAAATGCAGATGCCACCATACCTCGATCAGCCTACCACGAAGGTTATCATGTATCTAAATATAATGTTATAATATGAAGCATACTCACAGGAACTAAAATAATACTGCAAATGAATATAAATTTGTTGTATTTATTGAACAACGTTCAAATGCAGAATGTTGGACACAGGTATGATGTTTCCTTAAGTTTTTTTTTTAATTTTTGCGAATAATTTTACTTTTTAATTTTGTGCCTTATTATTATTGTTGTTTTGTTGTGTGCATCTATAATATATAGTTATGCACATACAAACTTGACGTAATAATTTATCAGACTTATTTATATTATAGTAATAGAGCACAATACAATATATTAACTACTGTTGATATAACTTAATAAGTAAATAAATGTCTTCCTGCAGTTATTGAGACTGGTTTTAAAATATGACACAACGTGTGTACGTTGTGTCATATTGTAAACCAGACTCACTTTCCTTGCGCCTTTTACCGAAATTAAAAAAAAACTCAAATATGAAGCTTCAATTTACTTGTCTGAAGGTTAAGCAGTAAGGCAGTAATTTAAATGTCTGTTCAATAATTGTTGTTGCGAGAGCTTAAATAATAAATGAGTGGTCAACAAACGTAAAGAAGATAAATTTCACTTGAGTTTTAAGTGAATTATGAATGCGGAAGCGAATTTAAAAAGTTTCTTGAATGTTCCATACGTTACATTGTTTTCTTTTTAATCATATTTTTCTTGACTTACTATGTACGTATGTTGGTAACACAAGGTGTATAATATGTAACTTTAAAAACTTTTTTTTTAATTTTTTTGTTTTATTATAAATTAATTATGTGTATAGCTGATTTACCACGTGCTCGGCGGTGAAGGAAACATCGTGAGAAAACCTGCATGTCTCAGAAATATAAAAAAAAAATTCAAAGACATGATGTGAACTTCGCCCACACGCATTGGGGCAGCGCGGCGGACATCTCTTTACCCTAAAACCCTCTTAGAAATGAGAGGAGTCCTGTGCCCAACAGTGGGACGTATATACGCTGTAACTTTAACTTTTATATTGCTTCTTAATTGTTAATGCGTAAGCAGTCTTAGACTGGTGCATGCTTATTTTGCCCCTTGTTTTTGTATATTTTTTTAAATGTGTGTAAAATACGTGTATCAAATAAATAGTTCTTTCTGTCTTTCTCTCTACAAATATTGGTAAGTTTTAGGAGCACTAAAACTTACCAATATTTTTAACACTAAAACTTACCAATATTTTAACACTAAAACTTACCAATATTTTTAAAACTAAAACTTACCAATATTTTTAAGACTAAAACTTACCAATATTTTTAACACTAAAACTTACCAATATTTTAACACTAAAACTTACCGATATTTTTAAAGTTATCATTATCATCATCATTATAGCCTTTAACAAGTGGCTTGCTGAACATAGGCCTCAGTTAAGTAATGCAATCAAAAACCGTTTGATAGGTGGTAGAACTGCTTTACTGTCTCGAAGTCTGTGTAGGATACTCTCTCTTAAGAAATAGGTAAGCCTATTTCTTCCATAAAATAGCACTGTTTTATTTTGGTCTGACGGTTATATACATTATTAATGTATATCACATAAAAAAAGTGATATACATTCTGTAAACACTAGGAACAAACACAAGCTAGTGATATCAGTTTCTCGACTCCACAGAGTCAGTAATTCATTCTTGGGACAATGTACGCTATTACAACAAGGTCCCGGAATGTGTACAGGCTCTCTCTATTACCAAGTTTAAATGTTTTGTTAAGGTGAAACTGTATAAAAGGGTTATTATAGTATAAATGAATACATGATTGATAATAACCCTGGGAATGAGTGGTCGCTTCCAAGCAGTTTCTAAAATAAATTTTGTACTTAGTTTGTACAACCATTAATGTAAAATTTACTTTAAAAAAAAAGTACCGCTGGGTTTCTTGCTGGTTCTTCCCAGGTCAGAGGTTTTTTTTTCGAACCAGTGGTAAAGTAAAAAATGACTTTCAATAAGAATTACACATGTAATCTATATTAAATAAAAAAATATTCTATTCTATTCTATAGAGAGTCAGAATAATTCAAGGCTGTGAGGCCTTGAATTATCCTCACAAGTCCTCAGAGGTGACAACGCATCTGTAGCCTTCTTTTTTGAAGTTGGCTGCGGGAGTCTGTAGGAATGGCCACTTACCATCAGATGGACGGTAAGTTCGTTTGCCATTTTAGTTTTATGAAATAACGGCCCTGAACTACAGCATCCATCGACATGATTTAGGTCGTCACTACATCTAATGGGATGCCGTCCTAGACTCCGCTTGCTAGTATGTTACCGCCACTCTAAAATATTTCTACTCCATCGGTCGTCGGTTCGTTGACCTATATGATATACTGATATTGAGCCATTGCTACTTCAGCTTATACTGATTCAGTGTTACTATTTTTATAGTTATATTTTAGAATAGACAGTATTTTTAAGTTTTAGTTAAGAGTAGGGCAGCCTTAAATTTTATAACAATCGTGCCACCTTTTTTTGAGAGCTCCATGGCGTAGTGGCTTAGTATTAAGTTGGGAGCTGAGAGTTGCGGGTTCGAATCCCGCGCAGAACAAGTATTTGTATGGTCTACAAATAATTGTTCCGGATCTGGATGTTTGTCCTTGTGCAATTTGTGTTTGTAAACTACCTCCACGATAAAGCAGTAAATCCTAGTGTGGGGGTAACGTTAAAAAACTGATTTCGAGCCCCAGCGGCACCGTCGTTTTAAATCTCAATTTAAAGTTCTGATTTGGTACATGAATACAAATATACGTTCATCTATGAACCACCAAAATGTTTTCGAATAAATACTTATTAGGTATATTATGCTCTAATGTGATAGAGAAAGTAAATCGACAGTCTTGGATTCATATCCAATCTGCGCACAATCAACAAATTGTCAATTGTGCACAGATTCGCCGACAACGTGTGTGAGAAACCCGAACGTGTGGTTTCTTTAACACTGCATTCCAAGCGGACCTCTCTAGGTTTTAGGACTTCTTTTCTGTCCAGAAGTCCGTCCGAGTAGGTACCACCCTTTTACCTATTGCTGCCGCCAAATAATATACGTGCACTACTGTGTACCAGCCTGAAGGTTATATAGCGTACGTGAGGGTAATATGGTCACTTTCTTATAACTCATAATTATAACTTTTAACAAAAAGTAAAAAACTACTTAAAATTGCTAAAAACGAAGTTATTTATTTGCTACCCTTAAGGCTGGAATATTTTCTCTAAATTTATATGGGACCACCCTTGAAGTATAACCTATTTAATAAAAAAAATCATAAAAATTAGTTCACAATCTGCGAAGATAACGCGTTACATACATACAAAAAATAACATACACTTCATTTGAGAAACTCCTCCTTTTTAAAGTCGGTTAAAAAACTACTGCCTTGTTTGCTTAGATGGCTTTGTGATACGATAGCTCTTTATCAGTCAATCAAATAATATAAGGTCAAAAGGGCGCTGCTTTATTTTGGTCTGACGGTTATATAGAGAGTCAGAATAATTCAAGGCTGTGAGGCCTTCCATCCAAGTCCTCAGAGGTGACAACGCATCTGTACCCTTCTTTTTTGAAGTTGGCTGCGGGAGTCAGTAGGAATGGCCACTTACCATCAGGTGGACGGTAAGTTCGTTTGCCATTTTAGTTTTATGAATTTATCGATTAACTATTTTTATCGATTAAATTTTAATAATTAACTATTTTTATCGATTAACTGTTGAAATGGCGTCGATAAAAATTTATCGACGCCATTCCAACAGTTGACAGTACTTACAGTAAATATGGTCATTAACAGTTTTTTAACATGTTTTTTTCGTAGTGTTCCTAATGATGGCCAAAGTTTGTTAGCTGTTTTTTTTTAAATATATAAGTTATAGTATATAGCATGACTTTGTTTTCGTCTCTGTCCTCCTCGTAGTTTAGGTTTTATAGTGCGGCAAAGCTTAAAGTGACCATACTACCCTCAAGTATCTTAAGAGCCAGTATTATACCGGCATACATAGGACTAATATGTAATGCATCTCAGGCTGTGAGGTATTCCATCTTTCATCATTCTTCTACGCCGCTACCATACGTCAAACTTGCATCATCATTGTTGAGTCTTTTACGAAAACGAGTGAATACCTACTATCGTCAGAATCCTTTTATTATGAAGCAGTACGACAGCTATCATATTATCTACTGTAACTGACAGTGAACTAATGGACGCCGACCCATTACTTATGTGAAAGTCACTTAACGTTCTCTAGAGTTTGTTTTAAATTTGACACGTTTAATAGATGAATTTTGCGTTCTATTTGTTAAGTAACAGTAAAAATGGTATTACATAAACCTCTTAACGCTCTTTATATCACAGAAAAAGGGTGACAAGCAAGCACACAGTCCACCTGATGGTAAGTGGATGCTTGCCTATCATAGACATCATCCTCGATTAAGAATCAAAATGCAGATGCGTTGTCCCTTTTGATAACTGAGGACTAAGATGGAATGCCTCGTTTCCAGTAAAAAGGGTCTCCGGTTCTCTACACTCACCACACGAAACACAGCAGCATTAAGCTGCTATTTTACGCTAGTATTTTGTGAGAGCGTGGTCCTACCTCGGTCGAGCCGACCCATTCGTGCTACAACCATAATATAGCTGCAGCGTGGCTCTACCACGTAAATACCACATAGTCATTTTTACTTACTTATTTATTTAACCTTAACAACAAAAGTAACATTATATAAACACAGGTAGCTGCTCGATATAGCTCGAAGAAATGATAACTGATGGGAAGGAAGGTTTTCGAGTGGCAGCCTCGTACCGGTTAAGTTCAGGGCGGCCCCCCCACTAGATATAGTGACGACCTGGTAAAACATGCTGGAAGTCGTTAGAAGGTGGTGGCTCAGAGACGTACATTGTTGCATTCTGTAGTGGACTTTTTCGAAATGTTGATCATGATTTCATAAACGCAATTATATCCCAGTAAGTTACCTAATGTACAAACAAGTACACAGTGTTTGTTCACATCTTTAATATGTACGGCTACCCATCAAATTTAATTATGTCAGTGAAGATGTTTATAATAGTGTATTACACCGGTTTAGATAAAACAAAATTGATACGATTTATGAAACTTGTAACATTTATAATAACTTCCGTCTCGCTATTTTTGCAGACTCATGCAATGCTCATGCTGCGTTTGTTTGTACGTTTATATTTTTTTATAAAACTGAAGTGACAAACGAACTTACAGTCCACCTGATTGTAAGTGGCTACTGTAGTCCACGAGCATCTGCAACCAACTTTAAATAAAGACGGGTTCAGATGAGTTATCGCCTTTAAGATGGAATGAAAACTTACGTAATAAAACCTTTCACCAAACCTACATCACAAACATTGACTAAAATATCGGTCAACCAGTAAGTTAGAGTGAAGAGTGATAACATTTTATTTGGCCCGATTAAGTCAACGATCAAGAGGTACACGTCACGTAAAACATAGTCTCACGATGCTGACATTTAAGGCATCCAATTTGGCCTCAGTCGGTTGATAAATTTCGGAGTATGCGTAGGAATTACATATCTTAATTCCTCAATTCCCTTTCTACCAACGGACAGCCAATTGCTCGGCGGCCCTTCACCTCTTTGTGTTCGATATTACACACATTCGAACCAAAGAGCTTCGTCTTTCGTAATGCGTACAGCAAAGGATTGAAGTGGAATAAATTAGAGGCGTGTCTTTCCGTCCGATTTCAATCTATGAGTCTTGACTTGACACTGTAAAAAGTCCGAGGAGAATTCAGAGTGAAACTTCGCGCCATCTACCGAAAAGGACAGAACGCCGCCTGTCAGGTTAACCAGTTTGATATAAAATACTTAAAAAGAATACATGATAGTCTGAAATATATTACACTAAGTCGTATAATCGTTTTACATAAACATGCCCTTTAGACTACACTACAGACATTCGACACTATTGTCTTTATTTTATATTTAGTTTGATATTAATTTTATATAGAATAAGGATGTTAGGCGAGTACACAGTCCACGTGATGGTAAGTGGATGCCTATAGATATCTACATCCAGATGTATCATCTACATCATAATACAGATGCGCTGTTACCATGTTGATGGGGCAATGTATACGCTTTTACAACAAAATTCCAGAAAGTGTTCAAACTTTGTCAATAAACAAGGTTAAAAGTTTCATTAAAGAAAAAATGTACGAAAAATATTATTATTATATCAAGGAATACATGAATGAAAATAACTCCTGGGAAAGAGGTGATCGCCACCATGCTGCTTCTATTAAAATTCATTTAAAAATTGTACAAACAAAATTATTGTACAGTGAAATATGTTTAAAAAAAAATTCCCGCTAGGTTTCTTGCTGGTTCTTCCCGGGACAGAGGTATTTTTTGAACCAGTGGTAAATAAAAAATGACTTTCAATAAGTAATAATCTGTATTGAATAAAAATTATACTATTCTATTCTATTCGTTGTAATATAAGATATTCACTAACCAGTAGGGGCATTGTATAAAGAAGTCAATTTATATTGTGCAAATATTGTTAAATTTAACATATCTAATGTTAATCAATAACTAAGCAAAAGAATTTTTAATCAATAAACATTTCAAAAATAACCGGTTTTTATTTTTTATAATAGGAACTAACAATTAGCACAAGAAACATAAACAACTATTAATTACATTGTAGCACTTGTGCGCAAGTGCTGCAATGTAATTAATGGTTGTATATAAAATAAAAATTGTAAAGTGGAAATAAAGGGCAAGCTTAAAGCACTTTTAATTTAGCGCCATCTGTTGGGCAAAGCACAGCGCAATAACGAAAATTAAATTTTCAGTCGCGCATCTATCTCTAGTATATATACAGTAATCTATGGTCTAATCTATAAAATAATCAACTTATTACTGCCATAAAAACTTTTTAACCTAATCATAATAAAAATGTCAATCACAGAGTTCAATGACTCTATATCAAAATGACAACAACAATACTCGAAAAATTCTTCTATCTTTGCGAAAAAGTACATTGCTATTCAACCGTTTTTGTTCTAACTCCTGGCTTTTTGATCTTCGAGATGGGAGTTGTCAGACCAGCTTTGATTGAAATCTACAAGTTTGGCGTCGCAAAGCAGTTGTTTCACGTCTTCCTCTCCATCTTCTGCTTTATAAACGTTACCGGAAATATGATTATGAGTATTATTTCTGATTGTAGCATTAAGAAAACAAGATGTCAGTTCACAGAGGATGGTGATTTCTGTGAGTTATGTAAGATACACCGTCCACCGAAGGCTTGGCACTGCAAAGAATGCAACACATGCATTCTCAGAAGAGATCATCATTGCTTCTTCTTCTCAAGATGCATTGGATTATATAACCGACGATACTATCTCATGTACCTCGCCTACATTCATATATCGATGGTCTACTCCACATACTACAATTATTACTTCGTATCGTCAATTTTCGAGGACCACGGTTTCGAGATGGCCATATTTCGTTTATTAAATCCTTTCTTAAGGTACATGATGCGCGACGAAATAAGTATTAAAGACGTCTACGTATTCTTTTTCTTACTAAATGTGGGTGTTGCTATTTGGTCGGCCATTTTGTTGAGTTTTCATATGAGGAACGTATTTAGAGGACTAACAGCACATGAATACCGAGAACCATCAAAAAGCAACTGGAAAGAGAACTTACTTAGTGTTTTTGGAACGAAGTGGTACATAACACTTATTTGGCCGTTTGTCGATAGTCCTGTGATTGATGATTCTGATTTTATTATTAACAATCAGTGATTGTAATGATAAGGAAGTTATTGGAGGTTTGAAAAGCCAATAAATGCGCGTATGTACCAAAAACCGTTTTTTTATTTTGAGTTTGATAAAATATAAAAAATAATACGAAGTGGAACCATATTGCAGTTGCCACGCCCTCACAAAATTCCAGCATAAAATAGAAGCTGAATACTAAATAGCACCGGAGACCCTTTTTACTGGTAACGAGGCATTCCATCTTAGTTCTTAGGGGTGACAACGCATCTGCATTTCGATTCTTAATCGGGGTTAGATATAGATGTCTTGGAACGCAGCATTCCCTTACCATCAAGTGGAATGTGTGCTCGCTTGTCACCTAATTCTATAAAAATAAATAAAAATATAGTTTAAATAAGTTTTTTTTTAAGTTACTTCCAAAGCACAATATACTTTTTAGTGTACAATTAAAAATAAATTGAAATTCGCATATATGTTTTAGAGCTGTGGTAGTTTAGGGGTCAAGAAGCCCTCGCCGTATCTTTCACGCCGGGCCTCCCAGGTTCGAGGCGGCTGGCAGTAATTAAATTATTGCAAGTAAGGGTAATAAGGGTGGCAAAGGAGCATACAGTTCACCCAATGGTAAGTGGATGCTATGGTCCATACATCTACATCTATCACCGATTAAGAATCAAAAAGCACATGCGTTTTCACCCCTAAGGACTAAGGTGGACTACATCGTTACCAGTAAAAAGGTCTCCGTTTCTCTACATTCACCAACGAACTCTAAATTAGAGTTCGTTGACGCTTACCGTAAGAAACACAACAGCATTATTTTGCTGTTTCACGCTGGTATTCTGTGGAGCGTGGTCCGACCATGCTGAACTATTCGTGGCTCTTTACGTAAAAATTCATAGAATAATTTAGCAGTACGCAACACTGGTAACGCTAAGGGCATAGTGAGGCCGTTAGCACACGTAACAGTTACATAAGTGAGCACGCAACGATCAAGCGATGCCGCGCGGTATGCTAATAGTTCGCTACAGGAAACCTGCGCACGCGACTCTTTGGCTTCTACGACCGTTCGCCCACCTTAGACACGCGTGTTGAATACTTAATTAATATATGAACACCTAGTTCTTAGAAATTTTTCATCATCGTACAAGTAAACGAAGTACGGAGACAGTATGATTTTGTAATCACTCCGTTCCCCCTCCCCCATAAATTGCCTCGTAGGAGGGATATTTGCCACAGTTGCCACGCTTAGCAAGTAGATTGGCAACCGCAGATTTTTTTATTTTACGTCGTTATTAAGAAGACGCTGCTGCCCATCTTTTCCCTCTGTCGCCTCTAACGACAGCTACGGGGTAGTGGATATTCTTACACCCCCACTACAAGGTAAAAAAGATTACACCAGTGAATGCGGATTACTTGCCACCACACTGAATAAATAACGCTAAATAGTTTTGTTTTTTCGAAATGAGAAATTTAAAATTATTTAGTCAAACATCAATTAAAATTTTCTACTGTGTAATTTAGCTTCTTTTCTCTTTTCTATAATATTTAAATATTTATATACTATTTTTAAATATGAAAAATAATAGACTCATTCATAATTGAAACATTATATTCTAATAATTTAAGTCTATTGTAAATAAAGAAGAAGTAACAATTTGAAGCTCATCTTCAATAATCATTATCATCATCATCATTACAGCCCTTCACAAGTCCACTACCGAGCATATGCCTCCCCCAAGCAATGCCACAAAGCCTTAATAATAATGTACTTATTTACACATTATTTAACAACTACAACGCTCGGCCCAAGTACAAAAAGCATCATCAAAGTTTTCACACATTTAGTACTGTAATCGTAAATCCCGTTCATAGTCAAGGACCCACTAAACAACTCCCTCAGTTGTGTCTACATCAAAAAAATTTTTAGCAACATTGAGTTATATGTACTACGTACTAGAGAAGCTATTCCAAACAAAAATGTGCACTACTCTGTTTTCGCGCATGCGCAGGAGATAGTAGAGTCGCGCATGCCTCAGTTGATATAAGCGCGTTGCGCCTGCGCGGTCAGTTTTGTCATAATAGATTAGTTAGTTAGTAGGTATTTAAATTAAATTTATTTTTCTATTGTAATATTATTAGCTATTTTTTATAGAATAAGGGTGACGAACGAGCACACAGCCAACCTGGTGGTAAGTAGATGCTGTGGCCCATAGACATTTACATTTATGCTCAATAATTGTACAAAAGGGTTATTATAATATCAAAGAATACATGAATGAAAATAACCCCTGGGAATGAGGTGATCACCACCATGCTGTTTCTATTAAAATTCATTTAAAAATTGTACAAAGAAAAATATTGTAGAGTGAAATATGTTTATAAAAAAGTCCCGCTGGGTTTCTTGCTGGTTCTTCCCAGGACAGAGGTATTTTCTGAACCAGTAGTAATTAAAAAAATTACTTTCAATAAGTATTATGTAGTAATCTATATTGAATAAAAAAATAATACTTCACATCAGTCCGTGAATTCCACTGCTAGACATGGCCTCTAGGATTTACCATAATCGCCACTCTAAGCAGGCATATTGACGATCGCAGTAGATATTAGATATTTGGCACCTTCGTCATCAACGGTTCGTCCCAGTCAATGGTCTGGATTTTCGTGCCATTTGCCATCTTCTTTATAAAACAAAAGAGACAAAAGAACTCACAGTCCACTTGATGGTCTATATGGCTGCATGACTAATGCAGTATATACCTGCAACCAACTTTTTTTTATAGAATAAGGGTGACAAACGAGCACACAGTCCACCTGATGGTAAGTGGTTGCTGTGGCCCATAGACATCTACATCTATCTTCGTTTGCGAATTTAAATGCAGATGCGTTGTCAGCCGTGAGGACTAAGATAGAATGCCTCTTTTCCAGTAAAAAGGGTCTCCTGTTCTCTACACTCACCATACGAAACGCAGCAGCATTAAGCTGCTATTTCACCCTGGTATTATACTGTGAGAGCGTGGTCCTTCCCCGGTCGAGCCGACCCATTCGTGCTACAACTATACTATTAATATAGCTGCAGCATGGCTCTACCAAGTAAATGATATACAAGAAAGGCTATGGGTACGTTGACACCTCTGAGGACAAAGATGGAATGCCTCACAGCCTGTAATACTGACTCTCTACCGGACCGGAACACAGCAGTGCAATCACTGATGTTTGGCGGCAGAAGTAGGTAAGATGGTAGTACCTACCTAGCCGGACTCCTAGGCAGAGAAGAGGAGTTCTATCAACTAGTCTTTCAGAAACTATAAGATCTATTTAGCACTTTCCATAGTCGCCTCTTGTCTCGTCCCATAGTATGGATGAAGGTGGTGAATTCTCTTATACACCCGCCACAGAGCACGGTCTTTGCTAGGAAAGAACCACTAATATTTCTGCCAATAAGCAGCAAGACAATATAGTATAGATTGGGAACTATTGTAGAATACATTAAGAGCTTTTGTAGTATATATTAGAAGCCTTTCCAGAATAAATGATAAAATAAAGCGACTATAACAACATAACTTAATTCCTCTTTCTCCCTACCACCATCGGACCACCAGTCGCTCGACCAGTCTTCAACCCTTCGTTATCGACTCGCCACGCATTTGAACAAAACCGCTTGCTTCAGAGTTCGTCATGCGTACAGCAAAGGAGTGGAATAAGTTGCGAGCATCTGTCTTTCCATCCGATTACAATGTGGTAAGGCAAGAGTACCTAAACAGGCTTTTGTTTAGCTAAGTCCATCCCACCATCACGTGGAGTAGTAGTGAAACTTAGAATAATTAAAAAATATATATAATTTCAGCCTATGAAGTATTCCAGTTAGTTATTGAGGAGAAAAAACTTTATACTCGTAACTTTCTCGATTTGGAATTGGTTGCTGTCGGATGCTATGCCAGTATCCTTTCACCATCAGGTTGAATATAAAGTTGGTGTATTTGTATTCCTTTGTATACATTGCCAGTTATCATAAACATTAGTTGTCATTGGATCTAAACATTAAATAAACTATGCAGCAGGCGATACTTCATGTATACGTGAGTGCAGGTCTTTTGCGGAAATTCTTACTTGAGCATGCAATGGCTTATTGCCACGGAAACATAAAACAATTCTTGTGTATAGCGTGGCGGGAAATTACGTTTTTTATAGAATAGGGGGCTAACGAGCATGCGGCTCACTAAGTAAGTGTTGACCGCCGCACATGCACAACTGCAACATCAGGGGAATCGCAGGTGCGTTGCCGGCCATTTAGAAAGGAGTAAGCTATCGTTTGTATTGTCCTTTGTATATTTACTAGTGTGTGTGATTTAGAGCCACATCCCAATATACGAGTGTAGAGAACCGGAGACCCCTTTTACTGGAAACGAGGCATTCCATCTTAGTCCTCACGGGTGACAACGCATCTGCATTTTGATTCGTAGTCGAGGATAGATGTAGATGTCTATGGGCCACAGCAAACCACTCGTATTATGACGTGTCCACTCTATCATAGAATACCAGCGTAAATAGCTGCATAATGCCGCTATTTTTCGTACTTAGTTAATATCTGCTGTCTTTCGTATGGTCAGTTTCGTACTTCTTATTGGTAACAAGGCATTCCATTGTAGTCATTCAGAGGTAACGCATTTTCATTTTAATTATTTAAAGGACAGACATCGAAACCAAGTAGATGTAAGTGTTTAGTATCCACGTCATCCATTTACTAACAAATGAACAGTATGCTCGATCATTACGAGTCACCTTTTCGTTATCCATTAATTACAGCTTATAAAAGTCCACTACTTTAAATAGGCCTCCTCCGTTGATTGCCTCAAAGATTCCGCTTGCGCCGTCGCCCCCGTGCGGTCGTGCGCTAGCGGAGTCCGCCAGCTGACAGAGCACCCGTCCCCGTACGGGTCTTCTCCCTCAGTCAGTACAGTTTCTTGGAATAGAACGTCAGTCCCGTCCCGTCCCCATCAGCTAGCGCCGCCGCCCCCGTGGGGTTGTGTTAGCTGACCACGCTCCCGTTCCCGTACGGTTGAGTTGCCCTCACGCCTCGGCTAGCACAGCCGCCCCCGTGCGGTTGTGCTTAGCTGTCTCACCGTCCCCGTACGGTGGGAGCCTTCCCCCGCTTCCGGAGGGTGTCCTTGCATTGGGTGCAAAAAAAACAAAAAAATGATTGCCTCATAGGCAGAATTTCGGCATAGTTGCCACGCTTGGCACGCAGGTTGCAGCCGCAGTTTTTTTTATTATTTTGGTTTGTTTGTAGTGTAGATACTGCTGCCCATCTCCTGTTTCAGTTTCTCTCTGTCACCTCTTAAAGCACCCACGGGACCAAGAACACTTACTCTCTACAACTATGGTATGGTGGGTATTTTTACACCGCCACTACACGGTTTGTATACGATGGTTGATGGATGATGATAATAAAAATTACCTCCAAACTGAAATTCGGTCACGATGGCCAGTCTCAATAGATACACAAATACAGTATACACTCAGCTAGGAATTAACTATTCCCGCAATTTGCTAGCAATTAAGATGTATACTAAAAGCAGTATCCCGCGCCCTGTCATAAAGAGAACAGTTGTGCCCTAAAGCGAGAGCCTGAAACCCATATAATTTAATAACGGATATCATGATTTATTAACTTTCATGATTTATGAACTCCTCGATCATTATTCATACAAAACACGTGGTTCTTTTAATCAAAAAGCAACAGTAACTGTATATTTTGAATTATCGATTACATCTTAATTAAATTCCCATTGAGAGGTTTTTGGAATGGGTCCAATTTCGAAAGTTCTTTCAACATATCTTCATGTTTTGAGGTTTTTAGAGTTTGATTCTTTACTATTTCAGGGTACCGTACCCAAAGGGTCCGCTGTCCATCCGTCTGTCTGTCAGCGGGCTGTATCTCATGATCCGTTATAGGTAGACAGTTGAAATTTTCACGGAAGGTGTATTTCTGTTGCCGCTATAACAACAAATAATGAAAAATTAAATTAATTAAAAATTAAAAGGGGCTGCCCTACTGGAAACGTGTATTACGATGGTACGGAGCCGGTTATTGAAGTAGTTTGTGTTTGCGTAAAATGAATTTTTTACAAATAAAGAAAAGGCTTATCGTCAACAAATCGTGATATTATTCAATTTCATACGTGATGGAGCCACGCTGCAACAGTATTACAGTTGTGTATCGCCAGCAACGCAGTCAGAAATTTGCATTTAGAAAAACCCAAAATTATGGGCTTTTTAGGTGCTAATTAAGTGCCAAATTAAGTGCGAACTGTTGAAATTGGCAACGCAAATTTTAGAGCACCTAATTTTTAAACTTGGTATCTAATTAGCACCTAAAAAGCCCCTAATTTGGTCTTTATCTAAAAGCAATTTTGATTCTATTCTGATTTTCAGAAAACCTGAATTTTGAATCTGCTTTGTTCTGAATAACTACTTTATTTTTATTAGGGGCGCCTTGTCATTGCCTATACTTGCAGCACCTAATTAGCACTTAATTCCTTGCTATTAATATTTAATAATATAATAATAATAATAATAATTAGACTTATAATAACAAGACTTAGCCTACAATTACAATAATATGCGTGAATTCGTACTCAAGATTTGTGTAGATATTTGTAATATATTGGCTATTTTTTGCAACAACAAATTAGACTTCTACCCCCCGTACTAGTTGGAAACTGTATGACGGTAGAGTAGTGGGGCTAGTTCATTGTATTCGATGCAGAAATTAACTACCTGTTTGTACATAGTATAACCAAAACATTCACATGAAGAAAATATTGTGTTTCTAGTTTTCAAAATGTTATGACTACATTATCAAATCTCAGACCCTTAAGTTATCAGTAAGCATTGTAATTTTAATATAAATTTTGGACAATGTTAATATTAAATTACTTATATGTACTTATAAGCCTATATTTTATTATATTAAGTTCATCAATGATTGCCACCCCTCACATATAAACAAGCGACTTTAAATTAAAGAAAACAAAAGCAATAAATATCTTAAATTAGTAGAGAATTAAACAAAAAAAAAATCAAATAATCTTAATATAAAAATATCTTAAAATAGTAAAGAATTACACAAAAAAAAAAATATCATTCAACACTTCTTAATAACTTTTCAGTTACATACATACATAAACACTCACGCCTGTCACCCAGAGGGGTAGGCAGAGACTACGGACTTCCACTTGGCACGATCCTGGCACACCTCTCTCGCCTCCTTTACATCCATATATCTACGCATACACGCTCGTCGGTTAAGGTACTCTAATCTGGCCCATTTCAATATATCGCCAATTTGGTCGATAAACCTTCGTCTAGGGCGTCCCTTTCCGACTCTGCCGTTCACTTCTGCAGCATAAATTTGCTTTGTCACTCTTTCTTCGTTCATCCTTTCTACATGACCAAACCACCGAAGCATTCCTTTCTTAATCCTGGTCACAACGTCATCTTGCAAACCACACTTTTCTCTTATCACACTATTTCTCACCCTGTCATTCAGATTCATCCTAGCATACTCATAATGACCGCATTTCTACAGCATTTATTCTACTCTCATGCTTCTTCTGCCAGACCCAACTTTCTACCATACATTAAAGTAGGGACTAACACAGCATTGTGAATTGCCAAACGTGCCTTTTTGACATTCTGACTGTTCACAATGGCGTGTGAAACCCATTCACTCTATTTCCTGCGTTCACTCGTCGTTCTATATCCTTATCATATCTACCATCCCTACTAAATAAACATCCCAAATATACAAACTCATCCACTTGCTCAATCAACTCCCTTCTATTCTTATTTCACATAACGTTTTACTTTCTCTTTCCAAAACCATCACTTTCGTCTTACTTGCGTTCACTTTCATACCTCTTTCTTTTAATGATCGGTTCATTAAAGTAACCATCATTGCAACTCGGCCGCCGACGATGCAAATATGACTTGATCATCGGCGTACAAAGGCATTTGACGGTTAACTCACCCATTCTCAACCCATTCTTCAACTTTCAAAGTTTGCAAACAACTGTCCATAAATAGGTTAAACAGCCAGAGGCTACAGCCCTGTCTGACACCTTTTGGATGCCAAACCAGTCCGAGTAGACCCCGTTGATCTGACACAAGCACTAGAGTCCCTATAAAGAGACTTCAATGCCTGTATCAAACCAGCGCTCAAACCAAATGAGTTAAGTGTTTGCCATAACACATTCCTGTCCACTCTGTCATAAGCCTTTTCCAAGTCCATGAAAGCACAAAAAACTTTCTGGTTTTGGCCAAAACTTCTCCGCAATCATGCGCATGGAAAATACTTGATCCGTACACCCCATTCCTTTCTAAATCCAGCTTGCACATCCCAAATTTTTCCATCAGTTTCTTCCATAACTCTTTCAATTAACACCTTAGCATACAGTTTACCCACATTGCTTAGCAAGCTGATACCACGGTAGTTTTTACAGTCCTGCTGTGACCCTTTTCCTTATATATTGGGACTATAACGGCTTTGCACCAGTCTTCCGGTACCCGCTTCAGTTCCCAACATAAATTAAACAAGGTGTACAGCAGGCCTGCCACCCTCCCCTCTCAGCCCTTAGCATTTCGAGTGATACTCTATCATATCCGGCTGCCTTACCTGCTTTCATGCTTTTCATTGCTTTCATTATTTCATCTACACTTATCTCCTACCTCTCTCCACTTCTTTCGAAATTTCTTTTCCTTAATTGAGACGACCCTTCACTCATAAACACGCTTTCAAAGTATTCCTTCCATCTCTTTAAATTCGAAACTTCATCATTCAGCATACAGCCATTCTCGTCTCGTATAGCATTCATTCTAGGCTGTTTTGAATTTCCCCTAGCAGTTCTTACGAGTTTCCAGAACATTTTAATATTTGCCTGGAAGTTATCAGATCATCATCATCATCCGTTCTTTCTTGCTTTTTCCTTTCAACAACTTCTTTTACTCTCTTATTTATAAGTCTAAAGTCTGCCTTTTTTCTTTCAATCTCATCATTCATACCGCCAGAATTACCAGCTTTGGTTGCCAGTAAATCTAGCCATGCTCTCTTCTTTGCTTCAACTTCCATCCGAATCTCATCATCCCACCACAACGTATTATTTTTCCTTTCATTCGTTCTCTTACTTACACCACATACTTCGGTGCTGCATCCACCAAAACTTTCTTAACATTATTCCATACAGTCTTCAGGTCTAAATCATTCATACATATTTCATTCAAACCATTTATATTCTCCCTCAGTCTACATTTATACTTCTCTTTCACACCTTCATCTTGTAACCTCTCTGTTCTTATACGTTGTAACGCAGTGGTAGACACAGATGTCCGATGCCGCCAACGCCTGAATAGACCATTAATTCGGCATAAGACCAGGTAATGATCCGTCCTACGTTGGATCCCCGGTAAACTCTTGTATCTACCACTGCGCTCCGCATTCTTTCATCCACAATTATGAAATCTATCATGCCTATCATTACCTCTTTCCCATGTATATGTGAATCCTCTTATGGCGAAAGAAAGTATTCGTCACAAAAGATTCTTTTCTCACATACGGCGAGGAGGTCTTCACCATTCTCGTTTACACTTTCGTCGCCAAACATTCCTAATATCCTTTCATAACCAGACCTCTTCACCCCAACCCTTCCATTAAAATCTCTAACATAATGATATTTTCATTTCCTTATATTTCATCAACACCATCCTTACCATGTCCCAAAACTGCTCTCGGATATAAGTGGGCTTAGACATGTCTGGGGCGTACACCTAGCACAAACAACTTCTTTAAGCCACTTTCATTCGTATCCACAGCAGCCTTGGGCTTACACATTCATACTCTTTCACATTGACCTATTCTTTCTGAAAGGATGACACCGACTCCCTGGCATGCCCGCTCGATCTCGTCTACACCAGACCAGTAAGCGGTATACATGCCATGTGCAGTGGCATCCTTTCCCTTTCGTTTCGTCTCATTTACACATAACACATCTATTCCTCTATCATTCATCATTTCGCATATTTCATCCATCTTATCATTCATTGCTCCACATACATTCAGCGTTTTACTTTTCAGTTAATTCATAGTTAATCGTTTTGAGATATTTATCTATATATTTTTTACAAACGAATTTGTTGCATTTGGATATAGATAAGATCTTATTTAAACGGTTATATAGTAATGGTCCTAGGTACGGAAAATAATTCTGGGCAAATCTTGTTCTACAGAGAGGAATATTATAGACAGCAAAAGGCCTTCCTGTATTAGATAATTCTAAAGGTTTGGTATGTTGTTTTAGGATTGTGGTCTTAATATACAATTGTCTTACAGTAAGCACGGAGTAGTCTTTATAAAGGTCTGAAGTTGGATATCGGAAGTTTCTAAAGTTAATTATTTTTATAATTGCTCGCTGAGCTCTCTCAACGTGAATGAGATTAGTTTTAGAAGCAGCTCCCATGCAATTATACCATATGTAATGGACTGGCATAAAGCAAAATAAACTGCCCTTATCGACGTATAATCTTTAATATGCCTGATTTTTTTTTAAATTGTGATAAGTTTTCGTAGTCGTGAGGTAAGATTGGTAATATGTGATTTCCAAGTTAAGTTTGCATCAATTAAAATACCAAGATATTTTATTGAAGTAGCCGAATTTATTACGTGGCATTTACAATTTGAAGTTTCTAGGGTGCATGAATGTGCTTTTAAGGTAAAACTGTTAAGAGGTGGTTGATCTTTATTATTAATTGAAAAGGATATATATTTTGTTTTAGACAGGTTTAAGGTTAAGACATTTCTGTTAAGCCATTGAATAATGGAAGCTAAACCCTTTTCAGCTACATTTTTTACGTTGCTCCATGTGGTACCGTGAAATATAACAACAGTGTCATCAGCAAAAGTAACAGTTACTGCATTTATAAGATTTTGATTACATAAATCATTTATATAAATAAGGAATAGTGTAGGGCCCACGACAGAGCCCTGTGGAACACCGAAGTGTATTAGTGCATAATTGCTTATTAAATTATCTATTTTTACTGCCTGACTCCTACTAGATAAATAATCAGTTAATAATTCGAGCGGCACCCCCCGAACTCCCATACTTTCGAGTTTATTTAATAAATTAGGAACAGATACAGTGTCGAAAGCCTTTGCCATATCTAAAAAAACTCCCATGCATTTGTATTTTTTATCCAATTTTCTGCTTATATGGCTAACAAGGTGTTCAATTGCATCAGATGTGGATTTTTTTTGAAGTTATTAGATGTTGATTATTTATCGTACATCTAATAACTTCATTGCGTTGCTAGCGATACGTTTTGCTAGCAACGCAAATTTTAACAGATCGTTGCGGTGAAAATTTTAGAGCACCTAATTAGAACCTAAAAAGCCCCTAATTTTGGGTTTTTCTAAATGCAAATTCCTGACTTTGCGTTGCTGGCGAGACACAGCTCAATATTACGGTTACAGCATGAATGGACCGGCCCGACCAGAGAAGGACAACACTGTCGCGGAATACCAGCGTGAAATAGCAGCTCAATGCTGCTGTGTTTCGTATGGTGAGTGTAGAGAACCGGAGACCCTTTTTACTGGGTACGAGGCATTCCATCTTAGTCCTCAGGGGTGACACCGCATCTGCATTTTGACTCTTAAACGAGGATAGATGTAGATGTCTATGGGTCACAGTATCCACTTACCATCAGGTGGGATGTGTGCTCGCTTATCACCCTTATTCTATAAAAAAAAAGATTATTTTGTAATTTTTTAGGGTACCCGAAGGGTAACCAACGGGACCCTAAGCCTCCGCTGTCCGTCCTTCCGTCCGTCCATTAGTCTGTCAGCGAGCTGTATCTCATGATCCGTAATAGGTAGACAGTTGAAATTTTTACAGATTGTGTATTTCTGTTGCCACTATAACAGCAAATAATAAAATTAAAATAAATTAAAAATTAAAGGGGGCTCCCCTACTAGAAACGTGTATTGCGAAGGTACGGAACCCTTCATGCGCAAGTCCGACTCGTACTTGGCCGGTTGTTTCATAGGTATAATCAGTCTCTGCTGCAGTCTCTGCTGCAGTCTCAATCTCAGTCTTTTTCGTTTACATAGCCCGTTCCGGAACAGTGTAATAGCAAAAGACAAATTAAAACCTATTCTTTAAATATCTTGCCGTCTAGATATCCTCATTACTCATTCCTTTCTAATATTTCGAAAGCTGTCACTTAACCTCAGTTACTAAAAACATGTCCACACTAAAGTAATTAAGCTATGTCGTAAAGCTTTTAAACATATTGGTCAACTTAAACATTTTACTCAAAAACCTCCGAAGCTTTATTTGCAGACGAAATCAATTAATAACGTTCGACTGGACTCACGAACCGTCGCTGACGTTCACGTAGCGTCACGTCCCCGTTCCGCCACGTCCCCGTCCCGTTAGGGCTAGGCTGACGCAACCTCAGGACGTAATGCTATATTTCCGTCAATGTTTTAGTCATTAGGATGATGTGTTTTTACAGCTTACAAAGAACGTAGAATCATTATTCGTGGTAGTAATAATTTGTGCTTAGACAACTTTTAAATTCATGATTAATATACTATGTATATTGCATATAATCTCACAGAATACCAGCTTAAAATAGTTGCTTAATGCTGCTGTTTCGTATGTTGAGTGTGAGAACCGGAGACCTTTTTTTACTGGAAACGAGGCATTCTATCTTAGTTAGTTTGACGTCTCCGTGGCGCAGTGGCTTAGCAATTGAGTTGCAGTGGTAAGGGCCGCGGGTTCGAATCCCGCACGGAACAAGTATTTGTATGGCCTACAAATAATTCCGGGTCTGGATGTTTGTCCTTGTGCAATTTATGTTTGTAAACTGCCCCCACGATACAGGAGAAAATCCTAGTGTGGAGGTTACGTTTTTTAAATAAAAAAAAGCTCTCTGGGGTGACAACGCAACTGCATTTCGATGGATAGATGTAGATGTCTTTAGGCCACAGTATTCACTTACCATCAGGTTGACTGCGTGTCGTTTGTTACTCTTATTTAAAAAAAAGGCAATACTAAACGCTGACGCTTAAATTTGAAGGAAAATTTCGTAAAGAAACTTAAGTAAAGCCGTGAAATAAAAAAATAGTAGAACACACCTTTTTGATCATGCTGTGACTGCGGGCTATATATACCGCGTATTTTTGGACAGTCCATAAAAGGAACTTGATTTATCTCTGACTCAGCAATGCAATTTATTTAGATTGTATCTGTTAATTAATAAATTTCATTGTGATTTCTTATATTTACGCGAACACTACACTTTGAATTAAACCATTTTTACGGACTTTATCGCGTTTAATTTTATTTATTTTTAATTCCCGAAGTTTCGTGTGCTTTGCAGCACCAATCGTCACGGGAGACTGAGGTAATTGACATCCCGATTTCAAAGTTAACCCGGAGTACATTCAGCTTTTTAATTATTAATTTTAGTACGATCCACACAGAAATGGGCTTACTGTATCTTGAAGTCTTGCAGTGGTATGCTTGTGTATATTGCTTATTACGTTTAGTATTAATAAAATTAAAACTAAACGTTTTAATTTTTTTAATTACAGGATATTAGGTTGGCAGTACCCAGCCTCCTTCTCTATTGAAATTAGGATGGTTTTTTTAGTTCAATACGAACCGTCGGGAATTAAAAATAAGTAAAATTAAACGCGATATTATCCGTAGAAATAGTTTTATTCATATTTTTAATGTTACAAAAGTACCTACCTACTCTGTGCATTGCACATGGACTTAGCGGGCAACCCGAGCACATGAGTAAAAAATACGGTTTCTTTACTCATGTGACCCGAGTTCGATTACCGCCGGCGCGGCGCCACTGAAATAGTTCATCGCTGCTTTAAAAATATTTGTCACGTGCTCCACGGTGAACAGCGACAGAGGGAGACTAAGGCCCGTATTAATAAACGTTACTCAGCTCAAGTACACGCACTTGAGTACAATCTTGAGGTTATGATCTTATTAATAAACATATCTCAAGATGCGGTTTAGGTTTACGATATCAGCTGAGTGCCAGACTGATTAATAAACGAAACTCGACTCTCAAGTGTGTATACTTGAGTGCAAGTCACAGAACAGTATTCCTAAGTATAGCGTTTTGAGGTACTGTTTTTATGTGTTTATTAATTAGCAACAATCTTGAGATGCTGATTCGTATCAAATGATTACGCACTTGAGTTCGTCGTTGAGTAACGTTTATTAATACGGGCCTAAAACAGGATGGGCAGCAGCATCGCCTGATAATAACTCAAAATATTTAAAAAACTGCGGTTGCCAACACGCCTGCCAAGCGTGGTAACTTTGACAAAATCGCTTCTATGAAACAATTTATTGCCTATGTTCAATGTGGATTTTTATAGGTTGTATTAGGATACACGGCACGGGACCGTTTTCTGGCATTCCTTGTGGGAGGCCTATATCATCAGTGGACTGTTGATAGGCTGCTATGGTAGGAAAATAAAAGGATGAAAATCACACCGAATGAAAATCAATGAAAGGACTTTTGTTTGATACTAGAACAAGAGCGGTTGAACGAATTTAAATTAAATGTGAGAGGGACTTAGAAGTCGAGGTTAAGACACGAATTAATATGAACGATGTGTGAGCAGTACTTAACACCCTAGAATCGCCATTTTTGTAAATTTAAAAATTACAGACATACACCGAAGAAACTTGTTTTGTCTAGCCCCACACACATTTGTGTGTTAATACGTGTACTTACAATAAGTTGAATATGGTTTTAGCTTGGTTTTGGCGTCACATTAAATGTGTAGTGTTTTGTCTCTTTCTTTTTTGGTCTGACACGGGTACTTATAAAATGCGAAGAGTACGTTACATCGCGTTTATTTTCACAATATCCATTTAACATGACATGTGTTTTTATAAATAACTAGCTGAGCTAAAGCAACTATTTGCCAGTGAAAGCCCGTCAAAATCAGTCCAGCCATTTCGGCAATTACCCGGCATAAACAGACAGACAGACAAAAATTTTAAAATTATTTATTCGTTATAAATACCGTATGTGCTTTCATATGCATTTGGTAAAAAGCTGTTTTTGACATTACAAACAGACACTTCAATCTTATTTATTTGTATAGATTAAAATATATTGTCTATTCTATAAATCAATGTACAGGAAATAAAACTCAATATCTTCCGGAGTTACTTGGCAGTCGTAAGAAAATTAGCCGCGTCGGTTTTATGAACAACTTTCGCTTTACGATACTAGTACCTTAGAAACCCAACGATAACTTGTCTGCTTTACTGACAATCCATCATGCAGGCAATTTACGGCCTTATGGACAAGATTTTCAGTTTTCAAACAAACAGCCAAATCTTGTGATATTAAGTATTTATGTTTAGAATCCGCTTCACTTGGCATATGCAGGATCACTGTATCACCGTAGTCATTATTTATTCTTTGGACCTATCAATCAAAATGTTTAAAATTTTTATTAAGAGCACTACAAGAGCTAAGTGACCTCGAATGACGCACGCACACATTTACACAATTTCTGTATAGCATCAGGCCTCGGCCGGCACTGTAGGTAGTCTCTAGTATATACAGCAGTAATCTGTGCGGTAGTCGGTACACAGGCGTTTACGCAAACATGCGTACGTATTATGTTCAGAAATAAGAATATGCGATTTAAAAAAAAAATTCATTGGACTAAAAAATTAAAATACTAATGTGTTGCTTGTTGAATAATCTGACAAGAAATCAGAATGATTGCATGTATATTAGTATGGTTTTTAATCGTTAAAAGAAATTTTAGAGGTATCTTTGTGATTTTTTTCTATCATATCAAATTAGTAGTATCATATTTTCGACACACTATCTTACTAGCATATATTCTGAAAGATATATGTCTTTCTGATTTTTTTTACTGCAGTGAATCATATACTTTAATAAAACTTGCGTTTAGCTCCTGTAGTCCCCTTAAACAAAAGTTTTCCGCACCGGCATCGCGCGGGTGATTTCTGGATCTCAACAATAGTGCCACCTACCGGGTCCAATTGTGAATCTAAACCATCCAAGGACCCATTCAAACACACACAAAAAAATTATAAAAATCGGTCAGCCGTTTAGTTCAATGATAAACACACGTACAGAATAATTATAAAGATTACTAAAGGGTAAATGACTGTTAATAACCCCTGGGAATGAAATGATCTCTACCAGGCTGTTTCTAAATGTTTTCATTTTTAATTGTACAACTTAATATATTGTAAATTGATGTACAAAAAATGTCCTGCCGGGTTTCTTGCTGGTTCTTCTCAAGACAGACGATTTTTCCAAACCCGTGATAAAAGCATAAATGACTTTCAATAAGTATCCTTGTAATCTATATCGAATAAAACTTATACTATACTATTCTATTGTATCAAAGTTACTTACAAAATAAGCAATCTTACATGTCATAGACAAAGATGGTATCTGTTACTATTTCGTAACTCTAAGTTCCGCATGGAAGCAGGAAACCCGATGAGTTTTATTACGCGTACGTACGCTGATTTATTTGATATTAAACTTGATAAGTTATAATTGCATACTTTTCCAGTAATATTAAGAAATAACAAGCGTGGGATACTTTCACTCCAAAAATACGCAATGGACTTTATTCTTATATTAGAGTGAATGAATGACCTCAAAAGAATGAGAAGAACACTTACCATTAGGTGAGAGTGGGATAGCAGTCCAGTACTGGCTTATAATAGCTACAAATAAATAAAATTGTAAATACATATGAAATTATGTACCGTACTTATAACACAAAAACAATTTTTTATTAAATTATTGTATGTCTGTCTGTCTGTCTGTTCCAGCTAATCTCCAAAATGGCAGGACCGACTTTGACGGGACTTTCACTGGCAGATAGCTGATGTTATAAGGAGTAAATTAGGCTACTTTTATTTTAGAAAAAGAATAAGGGTTCCGCGCAAAAAAAATGAATACTCCATGAAATCCAATCGTAATAAATTCGACGCGGGCAAAGTCACGGAGAACAGCTAATAATAGCTAAAAAAGAAGCGATTGGTCCTTTGTCAATTGATTTATGAGGAACTATATTCTTTACTTAAGAGCCACGGTAGCTCAGAGATCAAAGAGTCGCCGTATATATCAAAGTAAGCCAGCAACCCAAATTCGATCCACGCAGACATCAATGAAATTGTAAATTGTAATTTTAAGTAGGTGTCCCAAGCAAAGGTGAGCATACCTTATATAAAGCACAAGTTCGGTCGTGTATAGAGTATTGCTGCCATATAGAGACTTTTTTTAAAATAGGATAAGGGTGACAAACGAGCACACAGTCCACCTGATGGTAAATGGTTGCTGTGGCCCATAAACATCTACATCTACCATCGATTACGAATCAAAATGCAGATGCGTTGTCAGCCGTGAGGACTAAGATGGAATGCCTTTGTTTCCAGTAAAAAGGGTATCCGGTTCTCTACGCTCACCACACGAAACACAGCAGCGTTAAGCTGCAGCTTAACGTAGCAACTTTACGTTGGTATTCTGTGAGAGCGTGGTCCTTTCCCGGCCAACCCTTTGTGCTACAACTATACTACGAATATAGCTGCAGCATGGCTCTACCACATAAAAAATGCAATTGCTACATATCAGCTTTGGACTCAATAAAAAGGCGTTCTAAGAAGTTTATTGGTGACCCGAATCCGGTTAAAAATAATATCACGAGTTTTGAACACAGGCTCAAAGTAGCCAGCTTTTCGGTTTTCTATTAGATATATTTCGGAGAATGTGCACAGAAACTGCATAACTTAATTCCTCTCTTCTCCTTCCACCATCGGACAACCAGACGGTCGGTGGGTCTTTACCCCTTCGTTGTTGATTTACCACGCATTCGAACTAAACGGTTTGCTTCATCGTTCGTCATGCGTACAGCAAATGAATGGAAAAAGTGGCCAGCATCTGTCTTTCCATCCGATTACAATATGGGTGTCTTCAAGGCAAGAGTAAATATGTCTTTGTTAAGCTAAGTCACTACGCTTTACAATCTTCAGCTGCATCCCCACTTACTTTTAGGTGGGATAGTAGTCAAGCCTGCCTAAGAAAGTGCTGATTTACCACGTGCTCGGCGGTGAAAAAAACATCGTGAAGAAACCTGACAAGGTCTTCGAGGTAACAGTTTTCTTTAAGACTAAAATTTCAACACTAATGTCTGAAATATTGCAAAAACTTAATCTGCAATGTCGCAAAAATCCATCGCTCTAATATTATAGATTATGACTACAAAAGATTTCGCTGTAACAAGCTGTTTCTAATAATATAATTACTAATCATCAAACTGACAGTAATACCACCATCCAATGAGTGCCATCTGTTCTGGATCGATGCGCGATTGCGAGATATCGATAGACTGTCCGGACGACAAAAGATCGAAAAGTGATTACATCACTAGATCCGAGCCACAATTAAAATATACCGGTCCAATTTTGAAATATCGAATAACTATCGCAATTGTATGGATAATGAGACAGAGGTTTTTGCAAGCGTCTCTAATCTGTCGGGGAGTAGGTAATTACTTTTTTCGTAAAACTTACTTTAGACATATTTCTTAGATTGTAGAGCTCCTCTCTTTCCTAGGAGTCAGTCTCGCACCATTGTTTTTTGTTGGATAATCTAGTAAAAAACCAATATAATCATAGAAGTAGTCCTTAGAGTTTACAATGCGTCTAAAATCTTTTCGGTTTGCAATTTGTCGCTCTGTTATGGAAAAAATATTTAATTGACAGATTTACATTAATGATAAATCACAAAAGTAAATTAATTTATATTATAATAATATAGTAAAGAATATAATGAGGTTTTTTTTAATATTTAGAAATTTTTATATAATTATGTATAATTATTTTAAGAATTACATACAATAAGGGAAATACGTATATTAGTATGGTAAGGTTTTTAAAAAGAAGTTACTCCCACAGTAGAATTTTCTCCTGTATCGTAGAGGCAGGTTACACACATGATTTGCACAAGTACACACATCCAAGACCCGGAACAATTATTTGTGGGCCATACAAATATACAAACAAATGCTCCGTGCGGGATTCGAACCCGTGAGCCCGTGACCCTTCAGCGCATCGACCAAACGCTATTGCGCTACGAGCTACGAGCTATCAAAGAAGAGCAAATAAGACTGGAATGAGAATTGATTGCTGTTTCATCGCAAACTTCTTTAACATGCGTCTCTACCCTTTTATGTTTTTATTCTATCTGTGAAAGTGTAGTAATGGTTGATTTATACTCACATATAAGAATATTATATACCTTCAGAGATTAGTGTTTTTAGAGTTTTTACATTTTGACACATTGACACATTCAAAGAAAACAAGTGTCTTTTCAAGTTTGCCGTAGGACCCCCCCCCCCGCCCCCCCTCATGATCGTACGTACAACACAAATCCTTATGAAATACGAAGTCGCTATCATAAATGTTTACGATTGTGCACGGTTACATTGGCAACGTTGTTGCTGTTGATAAAAACGTCCACAGCTAATCGATTGCCACACTGTTTAAATCGTTTAACCTAATAATTGATTACAAACTTACATTTCCCCATCCTTAGAACGGAATTTACCTGAAACAAAAAATAAAATTTTTATTATGTTGAATTTAATAGTTTCATGTAAATATATTATATTTTTAATTATTTTTGTAACATTTACAATTTTATCCCCTATTTTTCTATCCTCAGAGGTGACACCTTACTTAACATTTTTATGGGACCAGTATAACCCATTTAATATAAGAAAAATCATTAAAATATTTATATAAATATAGGTACTAATCAAGGCATGAGCTTCCAGCCCCTGAGCTTCCGTTTCCTTTGTCACTTATAGTATTTTAGTATAAATATTAAATTTAACTAAATTATAACAGTGTGTATCATATCATACATACTGATATAATTTAGTAAAGAAGATACGCGGCGGATAAATCGTTCAAGGATTTTGTAGCAATTTTTTTGGATAATTGTACATTGTTTTATATTTTAAACAATAACTAAATTAATAATTACCTATTAACATTTATTTAATTGCTTATAATTCATAAATCTCGCTTGAAGCTTAAATTATTATTTAATTCTGTTATCCATCAAGCGAAAGCTGGATCCGGCCATGAGAGTATAATGCGTTACGTTGACGGTTAATTAACTTTGATCGTATTAATGAAACCACATCGCGCGCAAATAGTCTTATTATTTGATTAACTGGTGATGATTTCAATCTGGCCGTTTTTATTATTATTTTTAAAATATTAAAGCAATATACAATAAAACAAAACAAGTTAATATATAGTGGCGGTATAATACTATCCACTAACTTATGTCGTCTTGTGGGTGCCGTAAGAAGCGATGGAAGGAATCATATAACTTAAATTCGAGGCTTAAAATGAGGGTCAGTTCATAGAGATCCTCTCTATTCAGTCCCTTTAACGTAAGGTGGTATATTGTATTCAATAAAAAATCGGTAACTAGGTCTTTTTCCTCACGCCACGGGACCTTGTGGAAAACTGGTTCTTGTGGGATAGATCTGGAGCGTAATTCTGTAATTAGCTATTTATGCTGCCTTAGATCTTGGACGCCTTCGTAATAATGACGTTTTCCAACCTTCACATGGGCGAACCGCAGGGAAAAGTTAGTGTACATAAATTCATTTTGTTTTTTTTATAATTCAAACTTTTATACATTTTTATCTATAAAAGTCTTACTATCTTTTTTAAATAACTTTAATTTATGCTCTAAAAACAATTCATGTCGCGGTATATCGCGAATTTAAATTATTTTTTTAATTAATAAGAATTTTAGTGTACATACTAATTTCACTAACAGCATAATTAAACTTTCTAAGAAATGCAAAAATATTCCACATTAAAAAGTAAGGTCGCAGTGTATATGTGTGCGATTCCTTTCATTATCAATGCACCTTCCATCGTTTCTAAATGGAATTGGACTCTGTGACCTAAAAACGGAAATATAAAACTAGTTTTATTTTTTATTCACTAATTTATTGGAGTTTATTGGAGTTTACTCCTTAAGAATCGATTTTCACATATACGCAGGGGTATGAAAATTTATGGGGAGTAAAATCAAACGTTATGTCATGCGTTACGTTATGTATTCATGTTTCCATGACAGCGTAATGTCGTGCGCAACTTATCTCGCGCAGCCCCCAGCAAAGACTACTCTCAGCTGTACTACTTTATAATAAACAAATAAAAACTGTCAACCAATGCCAACTTGGGGAGTTCAGATATTACATTTCATATATAATCGTTCGTAAGGAGTAAACTCCAGTCGTGCGTCGGAGCTGACACACACTTTTTTTTTATTTCTCAGTTATAACTCTACTGTTAACTTGACTCTAGCCGTGGTATCTTAAGAACTAAGCGCTCGCTGTAAATTACACAGTAGGTATCCGGGTTTGATCCCCGCTTGCATTAATAAATTGTTAATATAATTTTTGACGGATTTTATTGCGTTTATTAACTTATTTTATATTCCCGACGTTACGAGTACTTTACAGGATCCATAATCACGAGGGAACTGAGGTGTTTGACGTCCTAATATCATAGTTGGCCATGGCTACCCTCAGTTTAAAATTATTAAGTTTTGGTCCGATCTACGCAGAACATTTTTTCAGATTTACCACGCACTCAAAAACATAACAACACATCGTAAAAAAAACCTGCATGTATACGAAATAAAATAGGTACTTGAACTCCAGTGTTGGTGAAGTCCACCAACACTGGAGTAGTGCAGCGAGCGAACTAATTACTCTTAATTATCTAAAGGGAGACCTGTACCCAGCTTTGGAACGTTAAATAGACTGTAACTTTTAACTTTACCAGTTTTTTATGAAGCTTCCCAAAGATATTAAAACAAATTGGAAATTTGTGTAAACTTTCAAATATCAAACTTATTACAATAGCTTCCACGTGAAAAGTTGAATATACAGGGTTATTTTTCAAAGAGTAGCCAAAATTTATAGTTAACTTCAAATATATAAATATGTGTGAATGTGATTTATGAGCAACCATTACGTGTACGCGCGCTCCCCTGTGTGCGATTCAATTCACAACGTTTTTGCCGACCGATCGACCCTTACGAATGTGTGCGTGTGCGTGACAATCAGTTAAAATAACGCATTACCACGCATTTTGTATTTAAAAGATAAAAAGGACAGAATATTTGAGATATTTTTAATTAATTTTTCTTCACCATTTGCCTATATTATTACTTATTCTGAACCTTCTTTGTAAATTTGGCCGGTTATTGCAAAACAACCCTGTATATTTTACGAAAACCTATTACTTACTTCACTTTCCAGTACTCGCTGATAACCAAACTGTAATTTTTAAAACGAAGGTACTTAATTATCTGTAACCTATACCGCTAGAGCACTCTAAAGACGGAAAAGTCGTGACGGCAACTCGTGACCAAACATTGGCAACTTGTCGTCTCTGACTCGACATCTGAGCTCGTTTATAATCTGTGATCAATCGCAGAGGCGTTGCATGTCTAATTGCCCGCCTAATTTTGACAGCATTTTTTTTCATACATATGGTGGAGAATGATTAAAGGCATTAAGTCCGCTCTTTTGAGTTTTGGCGGGAATTTTGCCGGCAGCGGATTGCTCTTCCTGCATTATTGTTTAAATAATGGTTAGAAATGGATTTTGATACGTTAAAGTGGTGCAATTATTTATAATTAATGTGAACTATTAGCGGGAACGATGTAACAAGCGCTCCGATGGTGATGTAAATCTCAAGATAAGGTGTCTGCTTAGGCGCCTTGAGATACTGTCGTCATCGACTGTCTCCTGGCTCAAACTGCCGTTAAAATCTCCCAAAAACTTCATAATGTGAGGCTTCGATATATTGTGAAGAAGTTTTGAAACAAATTATTTTAAAGGATAAATTATTAATATACTTGACACTGGCAAAGTCCATTACTAAAGAAAAAAAAGTCCATTCTTTGTATTTTTTGTATGGGTCTTTGTAATTTTACTCCTATATTCAGTCACATGTTTAATAAAACTGAATTGACAAATGAACTTACACAGTCCACCCGATGGTAAGTAGCTACAGCAGTCCACGGACACCTGCAGCTAACTTCAAACGAAGAAGGCTACAAATGTGTTTTCACCTGTGAAAACTAAGATGTAATGCCTTACAGCCTGTATTTACCATACACTCCATGCTAGGCGGATCTTAGCTACTTATTTTTAACATCTTTAATTTCAAGTATTTTCGCAATGCAGCCACTGATTCCAATTATTATCTTTAAAAATCCTTCGTCCAGCGTCTACGCTCAATAAGACTTTAAAAACAAGACTATTTGTCATCATTGTACAGACCAATATTCTCAAAATACTGGTAGTTTTTCATCGCAAACCAATCTGCAATTGAAAGGCACCGCTCAAAAGCTGAAAAACAAACCGGACTGATTTTGCAATTACTTGAAGTTAATGAGTAGTTATTATCATTACAATCGTTGTTTTAAATTTGAAATCACATCACATTTTCGAATATGTCTCAATACCCACCGTCATTGAGACTAATATCCGAAAAGTGAACTTAACTGGCCACTTTTTTGTTTATTTAATCAAGTATACCTAATCTTATTAATATTGCGTAATATATGATCTTGTAACTAAACGACTTGATCGATTGAGGTCATATTTACACAATATATTTGTTTTGACAAAACGACAATGCATAGCTACGCCAGGATCAGAAAGGTTTTTTCTTAAATATAGAATAAAGGTGACAAAACAAAATTCATTAAATATGTGTCAAAATGTAGATAGTCATTATTGATTGTAACGATAATTTCATTTTATTTTAATGTATTTTCTTTCATAATCTTATATGTTATAATTTTGTTACTAATTTTAAATTATTTAACGAAAATAATAATTAATGAAATGTATTTAAATATTGTTAAGGAAATCAATAATCTTTAATAAAAGGTGACAAACGTGCACACAGTCCACCTGATGCTGTGGCCCATAGAAATCTACATTTATACTCGATTAAGAACCAAAATGCAGATGCGTCGTCACCCTTCCGAACTATGATGGAATGCCTAGCATCCAGTAAAAAGGGTCTTCGATTCTCTACACTCATCATACGAAACCCAGCAGCATTAAGCTGTTATTTTACGTTGGTATTCAGTGAGAGCGTGGTCCTACCCCGGTGGAGCCGAAACATTCGTGCTACAACCATAATAAATGTAGTGGCTCTACCACGTATAAAATTAATTTTAAGGTTAATACTTTGCTTTGATAACTTTAAATCATGTAATCACAGTGTTATTTTTCTACCGGATTCCACGCAGCGGAAAACAGGTATTCAAAATGTCTACGTAAAATTATACCGCGCAAAACAACAACTTGAACTCTCCGCCATAAAATATAATAATTTCCACGAAACCTGTTCTAAAAATACGGTGTTATGATGACGTCACGAAGCGAAAGTGTTGCGACGTACATGCGAATACATATCTTCGAATACTTAATGAGTTTTGACACGCGGAATTACGAAACGTCTTATTCAATGCCGATAAACTCAATTTAATATTAAAATTTTCTGTTTTGTTTAAAACTAGCGATCCGCACCGGCTTCGCAAGCTTGATTTCTGGATCTCGACAACAGCGTCACCTACCGGGCCAATTGTGAATCTAAGCCAGCCAGCCGTTTAGGAGGAATTCAGTGACAAACACACGTACAAAAGAATTATACATATAAAGATAAGAAGTGCCATAATACGATCCGAACCGTATAGTGGCGGCGTTAGAATATCCACAACTCTCAATCGCTCCGTGGGTGTCGTAAGAGAAGATTTACACGTGGTAGAGCCTCGCTGCAGCTGTATTATAAATGCAGCACGAATAGGTCGGCTCGACCGGGCAAGGACCACGCTCTCGAATACATCGAATACCAGCGTAAAATAGCAGCTTAATACCACTGTGTTTCGTATGGTGAGTGTAGAGAACCGGTGACCGTTTTTACTGCAAAAGAGGCATTCCATCTTAGTCCTCACGACTGACAACGTATCTGCATTTTAATTCGCAAACGAAGATAGATGTAGATGTCTATGGGCCACAGCAACCACTTACTATCAGGTGGACTGTGTGCTCGCTTGTCACCCTTATCCTATAAAAAAAAAAATCCGAAATGACAGGACCGATTTTAACGGGGCTTTCGCTGGCAGATAGCTGATGTTATAAGGAGTAAATTAGGCTACTTTTATTTTAGAAAAAGAATTAGGGTTCCAAATTAAAACCCTAAATTCCACGCGGGCGAAGGCGCGGGGAACGGCTAGTAATCAATATATCATGCATGATGTCAACAAAGCAATAAAGCAGTCTTAGCTTATGCGTCGTTTACTTAAACAATATACCATTACACTCCTCGACCAATGCATAGGTAATAAAACTGCATTTTGCAAATAAATATGCATTTAATTGAATAAAACTATTTTTACGGATTTTATCGCGTTTAATTTTACTAATTTTGATTCCCGACGTTTCGGGTGCTTTACAGCACCCATGGTCACGGGGGGGACTGAGGTGTTTGACGTCCCAATGTCATAGTTAGCCCGGCTACCTTCAGTTTTTTGAATATTAATTTTTGGTCCGATCTACGCAGAATGAGCTTACAGTATCAAGATACTGTGTCTAATCTCTATTAGTAAAATTAAACGCGATAAAATCCGTAAAAATAGTTTTATTCAATGTGTAGTGTTCGCGTAAATATAAGAAATCATTAAATATGCATTTAAATTTAATTAACTTTTTTTAAATAAAATTATTTCTTCACATTTGAATACGGATTTATTTATTTTTTGGAAATAAATATGTAGGTATGTATAATAGAGTTAAGTTTAGAATAAGATCATAGTCTAATCAAAGCCATCGATCTAGTCACACGTCTCTCATTAACACCTTTCTACATTACAACGAGTTGCTCGCTTGCAGTAAAATTTGCAGCGACCGCGGACTACCCTGAGCTAAGACTCCGACTAGTAAGCTATTGTCTAATTTCAAAAGCAAAAACCACAAGGTTAACCGTAAGGTTATGTCAGAAAAAGTTTGAAAGATTAAGTATCATAATAGGCAACATTACAACTTATTTATGAAACCGCATAAAGTATGATATAATGAATAAAATAAACATGGATTTTACACGACGTCATCTGTGGTGATTTTAACTTTTCTACCAACTTCAACAGGAGGAGGTATTCAATTCGACTGTATGTTTTTTTTTTATGTGTGTTACCTCATAACTTTTTACTGCGTGAACCGATTTCGATAATTCTTTTTTTGTCTGAAAGCTGATGCCTCACATGTGGTCCCTTATGATCAAGGTCTGACCAACAGTTTTTGAGTTATTCTTAATAATTTACATTGAAGTCGGTTGTACAAAATTTTTAATTTTAAATTATTAACGCTCAGTTCTGATATCATTTTTATTAATTTAACGGATTTTACCACGTTTAACTTACTATTAAACTCAATGCTAACCCTACTATTAAACCCAAACTAAAAAAGTTAAATAGGTGTTTAAACCTGTTTAACTTTTTTAGTTCCCGACATTTCTTATTGAATTCTTATATTACGCGAATAATAAAAATTAAATAAAACTAATTTTACGGTTTTATCGCGTTTAATTTCAACTCTTTTTAATGAGGGCTAATAATCTTCCGCTCACCAGATGTCGCTAGTTGACACTGAGGTAAGGTTTTTTGTTACACTGTTTAACTGAGAATTTAGTTTTAAATAAAAGTTTATCGATTTCTAGAGTATTATATTAATACACAAAACAATGCCTCAGTAGTTTGATCTTTAATTTTTTGCACAGTCTCAACTCTTTTTTTAATTCTTGTACTTTTATGAATATCCGTGGTTAATTTATTTATTTCTAATCTAATTAATATAAAATATAACTAATAGTACAGAAGGAAACATTAACGTTTACATTTTTCGAACAAATTAACTTCCCCGCTATGAAATCTGTCAAATATTACACCTCATTTTTTAGGGTTGGGTTGTTAAATTAAAGTCAAGTTTTTTTGGGTTGTAAGTTTTTGCAGTGTTTATAGTTAGTTATATAATGCGCTTTAAAAATTCATAGTGTTATATTAACATTTAAAAATAAAAAGGAAATTAAAAATCTAGTTATCATCGGTGCAAGGTGATAAAATTAAACGCGACAAAAATGTTAATGTCGAAATTCCATCCTCATCATATCGATGGCTGGTGGTCCACTACCGTGTCATTTACGCGAATTTTTATGAGACAACGGTTTTTCTGGACCGATACGACTTAGGGACCTTCAAGAAAAGAGCTTACGCCTTTCCAAAAGGCCGGCAACACACCCACTATTCCCTTGGTGTTGCAAATGTTCATGGGCGACGGTGATCACTTACCATTAGGTAAGCCGAATGCACGTTTGCCTCGTCTTTAATTTAAAAAAAAAACGGTTACAAAATCTTGTTAATTTTAGTACATTACCTTGTCTTTTTATTTAAATTAATGCCGAAATGGTCTTTTATTACTTTTTTAAAGGAACGTATACATATCTGGTAATCATTCGAATTTTATCAGATTGTAGAGATCCAGTCTGCGGGAGCGCAAAACCACACAATCATGAAATTCCCTTGAAACATAAAAGTACAATAACCGAGCCATAAAAAGGTGCGTGCCAGATAATCATCAGCTGATTCTGGCAATCGCGAGAAACCAAGTCAGAATCAGAGTCGCAAAAATATCTGATTATATTACATACCTACGTTGAAATATTTCACACGATAAAGCAGCTTGGTAGGTATGTTTTAAAATCAGAAGCCGGCTTTAAACAACTAAAAATAACAAAATAATTTCCACCGCGGTATGATAGAAGATATCGCGTAATATACATACAAAAAAAAATAAACGGTACACAGTCTAATTTAGAACCTCCCCTTTTTAGGGTTCCGTACCCAAAGGGTAACCAACGGGACCCTATTACTAAGGCTCCGCTCTCCATCCGTCGGTACGTCCATCTGTCAGTCAGCAGGCTGTATCTCATGATTCGTAATAGGCAGACAGTTGAAATTTTCACAGAATGTGTATTATTGTTGTCGCCAAATAATAAAAATTAAAATAAATTCAAAATTAAAGTTGGCTCCCCTTCTAAAAACGTGTATTGCGATGGTACGGAACCCTTCATGCGCGAGTCCGACTCACACTTGGCCGGTTATTATTTGAAGTCGGTTAAAAATATTTCTTACTAAGAATTACGTGTGGTGGGGGAGTAAGAAAATCCGTCGCCCTAATTCCTCCCGTGAATGTCATTACAGGTAACTAGGAAACTACCATCCGCTACTATCTATAAGAGATTGTTTTGCATTAAAAAAAATAAGAATGACATACGAGCACATAGACCACCTGAAGGTATGTGAATAGAGTTCAAAGTAACAGAGTATATACGTCCTACTGTTGGGCACAGGCCTCCTCTCATTCCTGAGAGGGTATTACGGCAAGGAACAGTCCGCCGCGCTGCCCCAACGCGTGTTGGCGGACTTCACATGTCTTCGAAATAGTTTTTTCTTAATTCTCAGACATGCAGGTTTCCTCACAACCACGTGGTAAATCAGCACTTAAAATTGAAATTAACAATTTCATTGGGTAATCGAACCCGGGTTGCTCGCGTACAGTGTAAATTTACAGTGAGCGCTTAGCCCCTGAGCTACCACGGCTCCAAGGCTCCAAGGTCCTGAGGCACCAAGGTATGTGAATGCTGTGGTCCAAAATACCTACATCTATTGCGCGGTTTTCAATTTAACCGTCGCCGTGCCGCTGCCGTGCCGGTAAATGGAAAACCGCCCGTCCTCGATTAAGTAACTAAATACAGATACGTCGTCACCCCGAGTAAACTAAGACCTGCATGAGTAAACAAATTAATATACTTTTAATGTACAGCACAAAACAAAACACACAAAAAACATTAAACAAGCAACTTACCTTGCTTGTTTAATGTTTTTTGTGTGTTTTGTTGAGAAGGTAGAAGGTACAATTTGGCGGCAAGGCAACCAAAGGCGCAAAGAAAAAAAGCTACAGAAGAATAATGAATGAATAATAATATGAAGTAGGTAGTAAATATAAATATACATCTTTTTTATAGGAAAGAGAGCAAACGAGCACGCGGCTCACCTGATGGTAAGTGACTACCGCCGCCCATGAACAACCGCAACACCAGGGGAATTGCAGATGCGTTGCCGGCCTTTTAAAAAGGAGTAGGCTCTTTTACTGAAGGTCTCTAAGTCGTATCGGTCCGGAAAAATCGCTGGTGGTAATCTTATACAACTAAAGCTAATACATACCATAAAACAAAATAAATATATTTAAATTATATAATATTGAAAGCCGTGGTAGCTCAGATGGTTAGCGCTCGCTGTAAGTTACACAGTACGCGAGCAACCCGGGTTCGATCCCCGCCGGCACCAATGAAATTGTTAATTGCAATTTTAAGTGCTGATTTACCACGTGCTCGGCGGTGAAGAAAAACATCATGAGGAAACCTACATGCCGGAGAAATAAGAAAAAAAAATATTTCGAAGACATGTGAAGTTTGCCAACACGCATTGGGGCAGCGCGGCGGACATTTCCTTGTCCTAAAACCCTCTCAGAAATGAGAGGAGGCCTGTGCCCAGCAGTAGGACGTATATAGACTGTAACTTTACTTTTTACTTTTATATAATATTAAAATATAAATAACAACCTTATCGCTTAGAAGCAATCTCTTCCAGACAACCACATTGCAGAGGATATAATGACCAGTGAGAAAGGGTAAGATTTAGAAAAATATATGATGATATACACATCTTAACATAATATATACATCTAAATATAACACAAATATACAAATACATATACAAACATAAAGATGAAAACAATAAGTAAAATAATAGCTATATCACGCAAGGGGAAATAGATTTTTTTAAATAAGCGACAAAAGTTGAAGGAGAAATAAAGAGATAAGGGAATGACAACTTTTGGCGAGGAAGGAAGTGTGCTTTGACAAATCTTTTAAATCATTCAAAAAATTGCGCACGCCTGCTATGAAATGGTATGGAATTCCAGAGCTGAACAGCTTCAACAGAAAAGGATTTAGAAGTGGAAAGAAGAGAAGGAAGTGATATGGGACGGAATTTTCAAGATGAGGTTCATATCAGAGCGGAGCGAGTGACAGTGACTGTCACCAAGAAACTAAACCCGCTATTTAAGGTAAGGAGAGGTAGTGGGATTGAAAACAATACTATATAAAAGAGAAATATGTACTCACAGTAGGTATACAGTATTCCTGCGAAGACGTATCGGAAGCCACTTGAGATTCTCGCGGAATTAGTAAACATGGTCATGTTTTCAGTCTAAATACGAACCGTATACAAAGATTCTGAATGCGCTCAAGCTTATTAAGCAACTCCTCATTTAAATTAATATAACTCGGGTCAGCATAATCGAGGATCGGTAAAAGAAGTGATTGTGCAAGCGCAGTTTTAGTTAGTATGGGCAGGAAATTGCCTAATCTACAGAGAGATGCGACCGACGCAAACACCCACCCACTCACCTTACATAAGAAGCCCAAAATAAAAATTTGTCAAAAGTAACGCACAGATTTTTAACGGTGTTACTATAATAATAATAATAATCACCTCCAGACCGAGACTAGCCATCGGCACAGGACAGGATTATAGTGACCAAGTTTATGCGCAAGCACAGGTCCACTCTCAATTCCCTCGCTCTCATAGTCCGATGGGACGGTAAACCGACACGACCGGAGAGAGATCAGGCGCAGGATCAACGGCTTTACGTGCTTTCCGAGGCACGGGGCACCGCCAACTTCCTGACTCCGGATAGCTACTGAGAATTTCTTGACGGAAAAATTCAATAACGAATTTTTTGGCCCAACCCGGAATTCGAACCCGGAACCTCATGAACAGCAGTCGCACTACTACAACCACTAGACCAACGAGGCAGTGAAGGTGTTACTATATTGCTGTTCCGTCAAATACAATACCAGGCAGGCAATATGTGTCACCAATTTTTGACTCCCTGTTATATTAGCTAAGTTATTGCTTATTTCATCCGATCGGCACTCGAGAGAGACAGGTAAAGCTTTTTTACTATAAAAAAATCATTTCATAAATATTTTACTGACTGACATGTGTTTCTACACGTGGCAAACGTGGTAGAGGCATACTATAGCTATATTATTGAATGGGTCAGCTTAACCGGGTAAGGACCACGCCCTCACAAAATAGCAGTCAAAAAGTAGCGGTGTAATGTTGCTATGTTCCGCATGGTGGGTGTAGAGAACCGTAGACGTAGACGTCTTTTACTGGAATACAGACATTTCATCTTAGGGGTTACAACGTACCTGCATTGTGATTCTTAATCGAGATGTGGGTGTCTATGGGTCACAGCATCCAATTACCAAGTGACAGCGTAAAAAAGCAGCTTAATGCAGCTTGCTGTGTTTCGTATGGTAAGTGATAACAGATAACAGATAACAGATTTATTTATTTCCCACAATTTGATTGTACACAGCTTAAAAAATATACAAATGTTGTGCGGGGGACTGGTGTCCAAACTAGGTACACACCTGTATTATGGATCACCAGGCCTCCACCCCTCGGAAAAATACAATCTTTGTAGTATGGAAATACCAATAACAAAGAAAGAATGGAATTGCATGTTTGTGTGTGTGTGTGTGTGTGTGTGTGTGTGTGTGTGTGTGTGTGTGTGTGTGTGTGTGTGTGTGTGTGTGTGTTCTGTTTACTCTACGCCAATGACTTAGGATCAGTTATCAGCTTTTAAGGATCTTAAACCACAAACCAAAACACTTATGTTGTTGAACACTATATGAATTAGCAATTAACACTTAGTAATTTTTCTGTCATATCATAATCTAGCGTCTCCAACCATTTGGAGACATTTCTTTTACAGGAGTTTTTTGTTTGTGGGAAGAGATTTAAAATTTTATTAACTTTATTATATAAATAACCTCCCAAGAAAGTAAAAGATTTTTTTGCGAAGCTCGAATGAGGTTTTATTTTACATATAGCATCCTTACGTCTTTTTCCTTTTAGTATTGATGGATCATAAGGTAATAGAGAATGTTGCCTATTTACGGTGTATAAAATATAAAGCTGTCGAATCGTGAGGACTTGACATTTTTTATATAGATCGCGCGTTGGAAATGTGTATGGAAGGGAACGTGATGTTTTGAGTACAGCGCGTTGAGCTCTTTCCAGTTTTATGAGAATAGATTTGGATGTTCCTCCCAAATTGTAATTCCGTAAATTAATATGGATTGACATAATGTTAAATATAACATTCTAATAATTTTCGAATTAGCTACATTACGTAACCTCTAAATATATACATTAATTTACGAGTTCTATTTGTAAGCATATCTATGTGACTGTTAAAGCTTAGATTATTATCTAAGTAAATTCCTAAATATTTAATAGTGTTAACGGACTGCAATTTGGACAGTTACAGTTTTCTTTCTTGCTTAGTAAAGAACAGTTATGTGAAGTAATTGAAAGAGGAAGAGTTGGCATATTTCCTTTCTTATTAAATATTACATACTTCTGTTTTGTCAACATTTAATGTTAGAACATTATCATGTAACCATTGAGTAACTAAGTTAAAGCCATTTTGTCCATAGTGAAAAGATCTCCATAACTGTCAGCGCTAAAAACTAGAGCAGTGTCATCTGCGAATGATGTAATTGACCATTTGGTATCTGTAATTTACATAGGTCATTTATGTAGACAAGAAAGAGGTAGGACCACAATGCTTCCCTGCGGTACACCATAGGTAACAGGTAGATCCTTACTTATAATATTTCCTATCTTTATACGTTGAGTGCGGTTTGTTAAATAGTCAGTAAAGAGTTTTAGTTGTGTGTACTTTAACTCCAACCTTTTCAAGTTTCTTAACCAGAATTGGGATAGAGACCGTGTCAGAATGCCTTGGCTAGATCTAGGAAAATTACCATACACTTTTAAATTAAAAGATAAAACTGTATTAATCCACTTGAAGGAAATCGGAAAGTAAAAAACTTGAACGATGGGCACCTCATGAATTGAGTGAATCGAACTTGCAAACACGCGTCGACTGTTGTGTTACTTTGCTCAACCGACACAATAATGAAGGGATTTTAAATCGAATCATTACTTGTGATGAAAAGTGGATACTGTACGATAATCGGAAGCGCTCGTCGCAATGGCTGAACCCTGGAGAACCAGCCAAATCCTGCCCTAAACGAAAATTGACTCGGAAAAAGTTACTTGTGAGTGTTTGGTGGACTAGCGCCGGTGTCGTTCACTACAGCTTTCTAAAATCTGGTCAAACGATTACGACAGATATCTATTGTCAGCAACTGCAAACCATGGAGGAAGAACTAGCTGCTAAACAACCGAGATTGGTCTTCACTGCTGCTTCACGACAAAGCAAGACCACACACTGCACAACAAACAACCACTAGGTTAGATGAGGTATAATTGGAATGTCTGCGACATCCACCGTACTCCCCGGACCTTGCTCCAACAGATTACCATTTTTCCAGAATTTGGACAACTTCTTACAAGGAAAAAATTCAACTCCGATGTGGCAGTCAAACCGCCTTCAAAGAGATTATTGATTCTCGCCCCATGGTTTTTAGTAAAGGGATCAATGAACTACCTATGAGATGGCAAAAGTGTATAGATAACAACGGCATACTTTGAATAATTAAATATATTTTTTTTTTAAATTGACTTTGTATTCCTCCCGTACAAAACGCCAATTTCATATGTAAGGACCTAATATTTAGTTATTTAAGTCACCTGCCACTAATTTCTCACCACGCCATGGGTTGACTGGCAGAGGATGCTAACTGGCATTAAGTCCGCCCTTTATAACCTTTATGCTTAGTACAATAAATTTTTAAATAAATAAATAAGTACATACTATTTGGGATTTTGTTTTTCTAAAAATCGCGTTGATAAAAATCATAGAATATATATATTATAGTATTCTATGATAAAAATATAATTTCATTCGGTTAGTCTTTATCTGTCATTCTATATTTTTGCTTTACGGATTAAATTAACACTTATTATTGTCATTTAATATCCAAGTATTTAGGCATTTCACCCGCTTTATGGCCTTATTTTTTAAATCTTACATCCCTTTAATTTTAGGGAAGGTATAGTACGTCGTGCGGCCTAATAAATCTTCACATGTTCTCAATTTTTTAAATTACTCGGACTTAGGTTTTTGTTGTGTTATATTATAATTATATTAAAATCGAATAGTGTCAGAAGAATCCACTTGTTTATAGCATTCCGCGGGTGTCGTTAGAGGCGACAGTGGTAAATGATATAGAATACGGGCAGCAGTATCTCAAAACTCAAAATGAGTTACAAGGCGTGCCATCCCATAGGCTGGGGCTTAAAGTCGGCTTTCCAGTTCTGCTGTTGCGAAACCTTGATGCACCCAGACTTTAAACGTGGCAGAGCCATGCTGCAGCTATATTAGTAGTATAGTTGTAGCACGAATGGTTCGGCTCGACCGGGGAAGGACCACGCTCACACAGAATACCAGCGTAAAATAGCAGCTTAACACTGCTGTGTTTCGTATGGTGAGTGTAGAGAACCGGAGACCCTTTTTACTGGAAAAGAGGCATTCCATCTTAGTCCTCACGGGTGACAACGCATCTGCATTTTGATTCTTTAATGAGGATAGATGTAGATGTCTATGGGTCACAGCAACCACTTACCATCAGGTGGACTGTGTGCTCGTTTGTCACCCTATCATATAAAAAAAACACTGTGCAACGGCACCAGGCTTCGGTATCACAGAGCTGGGCAGTAATATTATAAAAACCACCATTATTACAGGAGCTCCTAAAGGAGTGAGCGTTTTAATATTCCGTATACTCATTATTCCGAATAACTTGCCATTTCAATTTAAGAAGTTGCAATTTCCCTTAAAATTGGCTTTTACAATGACAATCAACAAATCCCAGGGCCAAACCTTAAAAGTGGCAGGCATTCATTTGGCCAATCCATGCTTCTCACACGGTCAATTATATGTTGGTTATTCACGTGTTTCAAGTGCCCAAAACTTGCACGTGCTGACGGAAAATAATGTCATTTAATGTTGTGTACAGAACGGTATTTTAATAAATAAATAAATAAATAGCGCCCACCAAGGCTATTAATTGTTCACTTTGAAAAAAAAACGTTTAATACGAAACGTTGCGGTTGCCTATCAGCCTACCAAGCGTGGCAATTATGGCAAATATCCCTCTATGAGGCAATCTATGAGGAGGCCTATGTTCAGCAGTGGATTTTGGATAGACTACCATACCGATTAAAATGAACACATACCGGTTGTCTCCAATAACTAATGCGTACATTGCCTTACTATATCAGCGTAAATACATAATAAAGCTATCAGTGCTGAAGACCTATTTGGCGCAGTAGGTACGAACTGAGTGAAGGGTGGTGTGGCTGGAATGCCTAATTGAATTACAAATATCAACGAACATATTGTACGTGCGGCCTGTCACTGTCAAGCTGTCCATTGCAGTAAGCTTGGAGTAGTAACATATGTACATACAGTAAAGCAGATCGCGTATTTAGTTGGACTTTTATAAAAGTACAAATCTACTTCAAAGCTTAAAAAGTCACCAAAATCAGTTGTCGTGATGTAGTAAAGAATTATTTACCCATAGTATGACAAGGATGATGATTTTCTCATGGATTTTATCGTCAGATCTTCACCAAATTTACAATGGGCCATCACTAAAGTATTACTTCTCTAACAAAAGATGTGGTGAAGAATTATCGCGGAATATATTAAGAAAATGCGGCTAAATGGAGACAAGACCGGAAAGTGATCAGACGCAGGACCAACGATTTCACGTGCTTTCCTAGACAGGGTCAAACACCGCAACTTCCAGACTCCGCGGCTACTGAGAATTTCGTGACAGAAAAACTCAATAATTGATTTTGGCCCGAGCTGGAATTCGAAGCCGGGACCTCATGATCAGCAGCTGCGTTTACGACCGCTAGACATACGAAACAGTACACTACCCTACGCAGACCCAGAACAATTATTTGTGTGGTTTCGAACGGGATTTGAAATCGCGGTCAAATACTCGGCCAAAGCGATTCTGAGCCGTCGCATAGACGTGGTATGGTTGTTTATTGTATTTCATCAAAACATTTGCATCAACTTTCCTTAGTATTGATCAAGTTTTAGGAGGCATTAGGTACTTCTTGCAGATGAATTTATTGACCTGTTGGAAATAGAAAAATCTAGATTTAACTTTTTGGTGTTGATGTTGGTAATACGTTACGTTTCTGACTTGTAATAACAGATAATTTGATAGATAAACTAAAATTATTTCTTAAATTCTTATGTTAATACAACTTCTTTGCTTATTATTTGGATAACTACATTCTAGTAATCGATGGATGCAGGTGACTCAGGACTATGGTTTGTGGCATTCCTTGGGGGAGGCCTATGTTCAGCAGTGGACTTGTGAAGGGCTGTAATGATGATGATGGTGATAGTGATGATACTAGTAATGAACTATGGCGTATAGACCCTTAATTTTTTATGTAAGAGGGGGCAAACAAGCATGCGGCTCACTAGATGACTTAGCCGTTAATGTTGAAAAAGTTCACTTTTACTTTTTTGTTTTGTTTTTATTTTAATAACATTAATGTTCGATTATCATTCATCATTCCAACCTGTATTTGCATTAATAAAGAACTTTTTCTGAGAATATCATAATCATTAGTGGAATATTAATGATGACATCATATTCAATTAGGCGAAGTACGAACTAGAATTTAAATTAAAGGCTAAATCACGACGCCTCCAAGGACATGTGGATCCGTCTTGCTTAATTGTAAATAGGTAGTACGTAAAGATTTTATATTCAAGTTATATAATTATCATAAAAATTATTACATGCGGCATGTCGATCCTTTGTCAAAAAAAAACTAAATTTACTAAACTTAAATTATCATTATTTTTTTTAAAGAAAGCCAGACAAAAGTAAAGAACTCTAGTTTCTTGTCGGTTCTTCTCTAAAAAGATCTCGTTTAAGGAAACGGTAGTGAATTTTGAATAACAAATTATTTTTTACTAGACCTTGAACGTAGAGAAATACCGTATATAAAAAGGTAAATATTGTAAATCTTCAGAGCACGTAAATAGATTAATATTAATATTTTATTCATTCTGATATGAGATAACATGTTAAGACAGCCAAAGCACCACTTAACACATAAACATTATGAAATATAAATTCATTTTTAATTTGAATTCTTGCACATCTAATACAACGCTCTTAATGTTTATATATTGCGAAGCAAAATAATGTCAGTCTAACAGTCCTAGCAAATAATATTTTGAATAATTATAACTGATGAAAATTCACAGACATAATTAATGTCTGTGCGTAAATCGAACGGTCTCTTATCGAGTTCTCAAACTTAGAGTAAGAACAGAGATATAGCGAAACTTCCTCTGTTTGCTATTGTAGGTGAATCCCGCGGTTGTGTGCGTGCGTTACATTCACTCACTCTGGTAAAAACATTATCATTATCATTATCCTTGGTGTTACAGTTATTCATCAGCGGTGGTCGATACTTACCATCAGGTGAGCTGCATGACATTTGCCCCCCACTTCTATAAAAAAAATATCTACCTACCTATGCACTTACTTGCTTGTACCTTACTCTAAGTTCTTATTCTCAAACAATGCTTAAAAAATATTATGTATGCACTTACTTGCCTGTACTTACTCTGAGTTTTGTTCAAACAATGCTGCAAAAACCGTGTCAAAACCGATAATGCTGTGTCAATAGCAACAGTGCAGCGGCACCGAGCAGTCCGGACGTAGCGTTTTAACGGTGTTTCGAAATTTGTTGTTTCCGCGTACACAATCAATTCGCTAAGCAACTTTTTGAACAAAAACGAAGATTTTAATATCAGCTTCGATTGATTTTCATTGCATCAAGTAAAACATTTCACACTACGTTGCTTTATTGCACGAAGAATTACATACGAGTATTTTCTTGATTTACAAAAGAACATGATGCAAAAACTCAAGAAAATCTAAATTTATGTTTAAATTGTTGATGTCATTACGTAATAGTACGTTAACCTACTGACAATATACGAAACAAATGTCCATTCTTACGTTAATGAGCCCTAAAATTACTCTTAATACGTGAAAGTGAAGTGTTATTTTAATAATATTAGTCCCCTTCTCCTCATTCAAAGTATGTTTACATAAGATTCGTAAAAGCCTTTTCAATAATTAAAAAATCAATAAAACAATGTTTTTTTATTTTTATGTTTATCCGTAGCCTTGGCGAAAGTGTATGGTTTTTTTTATAGAATATGGGTGACAAACAAGCACACAGTCCACCTGATGGTAAGTGGATGCTGTGGCCCATAGACGTCTGCGTTGTCACCCCTGAGGACTAATGGAATGCCTGCTTTCCAGTTAAAAGGGTCTCCGGTTCTCTACACCAACCATACGAAACACAGCAGCCTTAAGCTGCTATTTTACGCTGGTATTTTGTAAGAGCGTGGCCCCCCCGGTAAAGCCGACCCATTCATGCTACTAATATAGCTGCAGCGTGGCTCTACCACGTAAAAATGTATGTGTGTGTGTTCGTGTGTGTGTGTGTGTGTGTGTGTGTGTGTGTGTGTGTGTGTGTGTTTATGTGTGCGTGACTTGCAGCTCATAGACATCTGCAACCACCATTAGACAAAGAAGACTAGAGATGCGTGGTCAATTCTGAGGACTGAGATGGAATGCCTCACAGCCTGTGTTATACTGTATCTCTATACACTTCAGACCGGAACTGCTTAGCAGCAGAAGTAGATAAGAGGGTGCCACCTGCCCAGGTAGACTCCTTGGCAGAAAAAAAGAAGTCCCAGCACCTAAAACACGTACGATCGTTCTCTATAGAGCTTTCGTACATGCTACAATTTCATTCCTAGAAAATTAACTATTTAATTACAAAAATCTCACACCAGCTTATAGAGCTGTATTTAAATATTTAAACTACTAATTTAAATTTTTTTATTTTTTTAAAACAGTAGTAGATCAAAACCAATACGTCTTTTTAAATAAAAATGTTACTCCTGCTCTAGGATTGTCTCTTGTATCGTGGAGGCGTTTTACACACATAAATTGCACACGGACAAACATCCTAACTAGGAACAATTATGTGTAGGCCATATACAAACACTAGATCAGTACGGGATTCAAACCCCGCAGCGCCACAGTCATATGCTTAGTCACTGCATTACCAAGTCGTTTAAAAAGCAAACATTACGTGATATGAGCATTCTATGAAACTCATTTTAATTTGATAAAGCTAACAGACTAATTCATGTTTTTGGCATAACGTGACCAAAAAAACATCACATGCCAATCACGCAATCAAATAAATGTTCGATAATAAAAGATATTACAAGTCTATTACCACTAGGGTTACCAAATAATCAGTGATTAATGGATTTTTCCAGAATTCAGTAATTGAACATCATTATCATTTCCATTAGATCCATTCACAAGCCCACTGCTGAACATGGAATGTTACGCAGCACGGTCATGAGCCACCTGCATCCTTCCACTTCCTGCATCTCTCACCAGGTTTTCACTCCATCTAGTGGGGGTCCACCCTACACTTTGCTTACCGGTACGAGGCTGCCACTCGAGAGTAATTGAACAAAATGAAAATATTTTTTGTAAAGAATTGAACTAAACACAAATATAACTTATAGTTAGTTAAATATCGAGAACATCATATATATCATAGCTAAAAATTGCGTCAATATGCAATCACTAAACAATGATTATCTAATTTGAATTTTAACAACGCGGGAAATCAAAACATTTAAATTTCCATTAACAATTTCATTGATGCCGGCGGAGAAAGAACCCAGGCTGCTCGCATACTGATCAATTTACGACGTGCGCTTAATTTCCGAACTACCACTCCGAGCTCTTTCTCTAATTTAATAATTAAATCCAAAAATCATTTTTGTGATTTTTGGATCTCGACAATAGCGCCACCTACCGGGTCCAAATTTTAAACTAAACGATCCAGGGATCCACTCTAACACACACAAAAAATTCATCAAAACCGTTCCAGTCGGTTAGAGGGAGTTCAGTGACAAACCTTAGTCCTCAGGGGTGACAACGGATCTGCATTTTGATTCTTAATCGAGGATAAATGTAGATGTCTATGGGCCACAGCTATCACTTAGTACCATTAGGTGAGCTGTGTTTGTCACCCCCATACTATAAAAAAACACACGTACAGAAGAATTATATATATAAAGAAGATAATAAACTACAACAGGTGGTCGGACTTTTAATATATTCAGGTCGTAGTAACGTTGGTCTACTTATCATGCAGGCTGGTACTTTGTTTCTACAGACAGAAATGATTATTATTCATTGCTACTGTCGATGTAATATATATATAATATATAAAACTTTATCATTCATATAGAATGAGAGTGACTAACGAGCACACAGTCCACCTGATGGTAAGTGAATGCTGTGACCCATAGATATTCATCCTCGATTAAGAATCAAAATGCAGATGCATTTCCACCCCTGAAGACCAAGCCTGAATGCCTCGCTATCAGTAAAGGAGACTCCGGTTCTCTACACTCATCATACGAAACGCAGCAGTATTTAGCTGCTATTTTTCGCTTGTATTTTGTGAGAGCATGGTCTTTTTCCGGTCAAGCCAACCCATTCGTGCTTCAACCATAAACCATAATATAGACGCATGGCTCTATCACGATAAAAATCTATTCAATTTTTCCTTCCTTCTAGGATAAGGTTATCAAAGAAATAATTTCGACAACCCTGAAATTTGCTGCATTAAGAAAACATGACAAACAAAAATTATCCAATGAAATCTTGGTTTTAAAATTAATTACTATTCCTAACAAAATAAGCTTCCAACAAAGCAATCACGCTACTTAACTATTAAACAATCCACGCAGTTCGTGCGGTCCCACTGGGTGCAGCATCAAAATTGCCCAATCACGACCACCAGCAGTCAGCGGTAACAACTCCGACCTTCCCATCATTACGCTCTGCCCAGCTCATGACCAAGTCATAAGCATACAGCGGATTAATTTGCTGGCCGCTTCCAATTCTATCACAGCGTTCGTAAGATTAAATAATCACCTAAAAATATGTTTACTTTATTAATAATAATAAAATATTTTATGTTATTGATCATCTTTTTTATATATTTATTATATATATTCAAGGCCTAACCGAACGAGAATACTACAAAAAATCCAAAATAATAGTACAACAAAATAATACATATCCAAAAAAAAGCAAAATAATGCATATCTAAATTTAACGAGATATGAGAAATACTATGAGAAATTATGTTAAAGTTGTTTCAAAAGCTTGTGCACCCAAAGCTATATGTTATTTATTCGTATTAGAATTAAGTTTCATTTTAAGCAAATTTAACTGATTCTGTAGAAATTAAAAAAAAAATTTATGTCTTGTAATCGTTTTTTTTCTTTCCCTCCTCCATTCAAAAAAATAATATCTATATATCTATGTAGTGTAATGTTCTTCACATCGAATTTCATTGAGGTGAGTTCAGACGTCAATATCCGCGACCGAATAGGGATCAGACGCAACATCAACGGTTTTACGCCATAAACGATATTATAAAGATGTTAAAGTATGGCTATAAATCGCTATAACTCCTCACTTGTACCAAACAATTTATAATCGCGCTTTATGCATTTGTGTCGAAGCATGCAAGAGCAGAGGACTCGGCGTGCGTCCTTAAATACATGCATGTGCCACGTTATCTCAATCTAAATTATACTTAAACGTTGTAATGTTTCCTAATGTTTACTCGCATAGCACAGCACATTCTCAGTGGTCTCAGTGGTGCTCACTTTTACGTGGTAGAGCCATGCTGCAGCTATATTAGTGGTATAGTTGTAGCACGAATGGGTCTGCTCGACCGGGGAAGGACCACGCTCTCACAGAATACCAGCGTAAAATAGCAGCTTAACACTGCTGTGTTTCGTATGGTGAGTGTAGAGAACCGGAGACCCTTTTTACTGGAACCGATGCATTCCATCTTAGTCATCACGAGTGACTACTTATCTGCATATTGATTCGTAATCGAGGATAGATGTAGATGTCTATGGGCTACAGCAACCACTTACCATCAGGATCAGGGGGACTGTGTGCTCGTTTGTCACCCTAATCCTATAAAAAAAGTGTTTTGAAGCAAAATATTAGAGGATATATGTGTTTTTATGAGCCGGTTGGTGACGGCATAAGAAAATCCATTGTCCACGAGATAGACAAAACCATCACGTTTACACCAGACGTAAAATAAATAGAAATATCCGGTTGACAGTTCTCTACATTATATTCTTACTGGGTATATTATTGTGCCCGACCGAAGCTTCAGCTTCGGTTTAAATGGGGCGAAGTTTTGGCCGAAGCCGAAGGTTTCTAGCAAGCGCCGAAATTGAACGAACTGTATGAATGAGTGAGAGCGCGATAGACGTGGTGACGCAATTTTTGTCATCGCTATATCAACTTCTAGAGATGATTGAAATTACCTTTTTATAGTATACAGTCAATTTAAACCTTTAATTTAAAAGTTCTCAAATCATTTATAATAAAATTTTAGCCAATCTTGAGCTGAAATTCTTAGGGTTTTTAAGCTCTCGGCTTCGGGTTTGGCTTCAGCCGAAGGTTGTAACCGATTAATCGGCTTTAGTTTCGGTTTCGACCAGAAATCGACCTTCGGTCAGACATTATTATATAACGATCCTTCTTAAAACTAAGATTTTTTTCTAAGTAAGAGACTACATAAATCCCAGATGGACACAGACCTCCTCTTATACCTGAGAGGGATTTAGTGCAAGTAAATGTCCGCCACGCTGCCCCGATGTGTGTTTGTGAGCTATGTAGAGCTCTTCGTCCGAAAGCAAATCCATATTATAATTTATAAAAAATAAAAATAATATTGAATAAACAATATTCTATTTGGTGATCACATTTCATCATCATCATCATCATCATTATAGCCCTTCACTAGTCCACTGCTGAACATAGGCCTCCCCTAAGAAATGCCACAAAGCACGGTCCTGATTACATTTAATAGGACTTAATTATTTCCAATAAAGTTTTATCCTATATATTAGTTTATTTTTATAGTCCAAGGGTGACAAACGAGCACAAAGTCCACCTGATGGTAGGTGAATGCTGTGGCCCATACAACATCTAAATCTATCCTCGATTAAGAATCAAAATGCAGATGCGTTGCCACCCCTGAGGACTAAGATGGAATGCCTCGTTTCCAGTAAAAAGGGTCTCCGTTTCTCTTCACTCACCATATGAAACACAGCAGTGTTAAGCTGCTATTTTTCGCTGGTATTCTGTGAGAGCGTGGTTCTACCCCGGTCGAGCCGACCCATTCGTGTTACAAGCATAATATAGCTGCAGCATGGCTCTACCACGTTGTTACTCTAAGATTCAAATCTTAGAATATAACAACATGTAGGTAATTAATTTATCTCGCAGCATTTAAAATTGTGACGGGCAAATCACTTCGTGCTGTCAGCGTTCGTTTCAAGGTTCGACCTCCGGGTCACTTATTGTGCATCGCCATTAACTCAACCGATCATCAAAATGTTGTTAAGTTTTTAAGTTTTTATGACTTCCTGATTCCTAATTGAATATTTAAATTAACCATTATATTTAAAGCACTAAAATTAACTTGCCTTTTGTTGGTATAAAGGTGCTACAAACGGCACTTAATTACCCATAAAAAAATATGTAATGAAAGAGAAGCAGTAGCATCGTGATGCGATCATGTTTTTTTAAATGTACTCGCGGTACAAGGAAGCCGAGAAGATACAATCAATATTTATTTAATGCACGAAGTATCAATTTCAAGTTATCAACACCAGAGCCGTGGTACGAGTAGCTCAGGGGGAACGCTTGCCTTGAAATTTTAAAGTACTCAAACAAACGAAATGCATCAATATATAGGTATATTAATATACTAGCTGATACCCGTGACTTCGTTCAAGTTTTCGTATGTGCGAAAGATCGCAAGCAAAAATATACTTTGCTTACAAAGTCGTTGTTTCTTAAAACTTTAATAACTTTATATTAAACGAAGATATCGCTATATTTGTTTTAGATAAGGGCCATGTGTCTAAGAAATAAATCTTAGAAAACCTAATTGAAATCTATCCAGTGGTTTTTCCGTGATGCGCGCACAACTGCAAACCTCTATCATTTTATTTATGTATATATGTTGACCTTTCCTATGCGCAATTCGTTGTATATCAAAAAGATTAAAAAATTATTAAGCTACAATTGTTTATACTAAATGTTAAACACTCGCCTGCCTGCGGTGCATTTGCTTTTAACATAATTTTTTTATAGTATAAGGGTGACAAGCGAGCCCACCTGATGGTAAGTGTGTGGCCCATAGACATCTACATCTATCCTCGATTAAGAATCAAAATGCAGATGCAGAACTAAGATGGAATGCCTTGTATCCAGTAAAAAGGGTCTCCGGTTCTCTGCACTCACTATCGAAACACAGCAGCATTAAGCCGCTATTTTACGCTGGTGAGAGCGTGGTCCTACCCCGGTCGAGCCAACCCATTCATACTAAAACCATTATATAGCTGCACATTAGTATAGTAAGGGTTATTATACTTCAAAAGAGTACATGATTGAGATCACCTCATTCCCCTGGGAATGAGGTGCTGCTCGACCATGCTGTTTCTAGATGTTTTCATACGAATTGTTATAAAATAATAAATTCAAAATTAATTTTATTTAAAAAAAAATATCCCGCCGGCTTTCTTGCTAGTTCTTCCCAGGACAGAAGTTTTTGAGCCAGTGGTAGTGGTAGCTTAAATAACGTTGAATAAGTATTTTTGCAAATTATATTGAATAAAACTGATTATATTATATTCTATTCCATTGCAAATAAATCATCTTATCTTATCTTATCTGTAAACAACAGTTCTTTGCGCAAAAAGTTTGTCTGGAAGAAATCGCTTCCAGAATGATAAGGCCGCCTATTGTACCTTGTATATAATTTATTTCATTTTGTTTTCGTTTTAATGTGTATTGGTGTACAAATGAAGAATATATCTATTGATTATTGATTATAATCAGTGACTTAGATCATGCGCCAAGTCATCGGTTTACCGTCTCTACTGTAAATTTTCTCTTTTTTTACTTTCTTTGTTGTTTTTAGTTTTTACTACAATAGCATAATATATAAGTTACAATAATTGTTACTAACAAAGCTATGGACCTGGTCTGAAATAAATTCATTCATCAATGATGTTTGCTTACAATTTTAAGTCTTCATTTTCCATGTGTTCTTCGTTGAAGGAAAACGTGATAAACCGCATTAACACGTCACAGTAATAATAAAAGTGTACCCAGCTGTGGTACGAATGTAGTCTGTTGCCATGTTGATATCTGATACGGTACTAACCAATTATGACCACGGCGCACCCGTACACATAATAAGGGTGACAAACGGGCACACATTCCATCTGATGGTTATAGCTGTGGCCCATAGACATTTTCATCTATCCTCAATTAAGAAACAAGATGCGTTGTCACCCCTAAGGACTAAGATAGAATTTCTCGTTTTCAGTAAAAAGGATATCCGCTTCTCTACACTCTCCATATGAAACACAGCAGCATTGAACTGCTATTACACGCTGGTATTCTGTGATAGCGTCCCCCGACCCATTAGTGCTACAACCATAATAATAGGTCGGGGAAAAAGTTTCTTCGTATTTTGTTTGTATAAAATTGAAGAAAAATATCTTTGATTGTACTGTTTGCATCTGGCTGGTTTTAATATCAATACATATAGGACATTAAGAAAAAGAAAAACAAAAAGTAAAAAACACTTTCATGTCATTTTTCAATTGTTTTTCTGTGTGCCAAAATGAGTGGAAATAACGAAGAAATTCGATACATTCTGAAGTTATATTACAAAAAAGAGATAACTGCGACTGAAGCCGCGAAAAAAATTTATGACATTTATGGACCTAATGCTGTGTCAATAAGAGTAGAACAGCAGCTATATTAATAGTATAGTTGTAGCACGAATGGGTCGGATCGACCGGGGAAGGACCACGCTCTCACAGAATACCAACGTAAAATAGCATCTTAATGCTGCTGTGTTTCGTATGGTGAGTGTAGAGAACCGGAGACCCTTTTTACTGGAAAAGAGGCATTCTATCTTAGTCCTCACGGCTGACAACGCATCTGCATTTAAATTCGCTAACGAAGATAGATGTAGATGTCTATGGGCAACAGCAACCACTTACCATCAGGTGGACTGTGTGCTCGTTTGTCACCCTTATTCTATAAAAAAAAAGTTGGTTCAAGTGTTTTCAGTCCAGGAATTTTGATGTCAAAGATGCAGCTCGCTCTGGTCGCCCTCATACAGATAAAGTCGATGCCATTTTTGAAAAAGTGGAGCAAGATCCGCATATTAGTAGTTACGACATGGCGAACATAGGAATTGAGTATTGACCACAAAACAGTTTGAACCCATTTGAAGAAGTCTGACTATACAAAAAGGCTCGATATTTGGGTACCACAAGAGCTCACTGAAAGAAACCTAATGAATCGTGTACTCATTTGCGATTCTCTATTGAAACATAATGAAACCGAAGCATTTTTGAAAAGATTAATCACTGGTGATGAAAAGTGGGTCACCTACGACAAGATCGTGTGAAAAAGATCATGGTCAAAGGGTAGTCAAGCTCCACAGACTGCAGCGAAACCCGGATTAACACGCAATAAGGTAATGTTGTGTGTATGGTGGGATTGGAAGGACATCGTTTTGTACGTGGTAGAGCCAAGTTGCAGCTATATTTATAGCATAGTTGTAGCCCGAATGGGTCGGCTTGACCGGGGAAGGACCACGCTCTCACAGAATACCAGCGTAAAATAGCAGCTTAACGCTGCTGTGTTTCGTATGGTGAGTGTAGAGAACCGGGGACCCTTTTTACTGGAAAGAGGCATTCCATCTTATTCCTCAAGGCTGACAAAGCATCTGCATTTTGAGTCTGATGTAGATGTCTATGGGCCACAGAAACCACTTACCATCCGGTGGACTGTGTGCTCGTTTGTCACCCTATTTCTATAAAAAAATCGTTTAATATGAGCTTTTACCACCTGGCAATACTATCGATACGGATCTCTACTGCCAACAATTAACGAGAGTCAAGCAAGAAATTGAGAAAAAACGACCGGAATTGATCAAGAGAAAAGGAGTGGTCTTTCTTCATGATAACGCCAGACCACACACATCTTTGGCCACTCAGCAAAAATTGAGAGAGCTTGGTTGGGAAGTGTTAATGCATCCACCATATAATCCTGACCTTGCACCCTCAGATTTTCACCTGTTTCGGTCTCTTCAGAATTTTTTGGGTAGTGTTAGGTTAACATCAATAGAGGACTGTCAAAACTACTCGACGCATTTTTTTCATCAAAAATCCCAAGATTTCTACAGCAACGGGATTATGTTACTACCTACAAGATGGCAACAAGTTATCGAACAAAATGGCATATATATATATTATTTTTAAATATAATTAAACTTTGAAAAAAAAGGTCTTGAATTTGTATATAAAATATGAAGAAACTTTTTCCCCGACCTGTTATAAACCTTATATACAGATTTTATTAAAAATGATGGTGCGAAACGCTGAATAACCTCCTCCAATCCTAATGAAATACAATCGTGAAAATCCTTTTTTTTCTCACATGACTTCAAGTAATAAAACTTGGGTATATTATATTATATTTCAAAGTTACTTTTTGCACATTATTTTGCATATATCACGTTTAATTAATGATCGGATGAAATAAAAAGGATTGTGTTAATCTTATTTTAAAGTGGGCCGTATAAATCACTCGTATCTACCATCAAAGGAATGTTATCATCCTAATAAAAAGATATACTAATTAAATTAATTAAGGAAAAAGTAAATAAAAATGATGTTCTCGGTCGACTTTGACCAATGTTATACAACAGTAATTAAAAATCCGACTGTGTAAAAAAGTTACTGAAAAGAGAAAAGTTTTATGTTCTATGTAACTTCTACAACTAAGACGATTCTAACGATATGTTCAGATCGATCAAGCCTTTTAGGCAACAGACCGTGCTAAAGAAATAAACAATAACATAGTCGGGTAAAAAGTGATTAAAAATGATATTCTTCTCGGCCTTGATTTTAGTGAGTACTGCCAAATAATGGAGAGTGTGACCATGGCAAAGGTTTTATTTTCCTCATTGGATTCTTCAAGACCAATGCTGGTCGTCAGGAGGATATGCCATAGTCGCTACGCTTGGCAGGCTTATGTACAACCGTAGTACTAGACATCTCGCACCTATGAGTCTGCTTCTCATCGATGGTCTAGGCGTTTACATCTCGTTCATCATCAATTCATAACACATCATCCAAAGTCACAGCTGAACTACGCCACTACATTTGCCACAGTAGTCACGCTTGGCAAGGCGGGATGGCAACAGCAATTTTTTTTTTTTAGTTGTTATCAAGATGCTGCTGTCATCTTTTTTTTTATAGTATAGGGTGACAAACGAGCACACAGTCCATCTGATGGTAAGTGGTTGCTATGGCCCATGGACATCTACATCTATCCTCGTTTGCGAATCAAAATGCAGATGCGTTGTCACCCGTGAGAACTAAGATGGAATGCCTCTTTTCCAGTAAAAAGGGTCTCCGGTTCTCTACACTCACTATACGAAACACAGCAGTGTTAAGCTGCTTAATCTCCTGTTTCAAATGTCTCTGTCGCCTTTTACGACACCCACGGGATGGTATGGAGTAGCGGATTTTCCCATTCTGGCGCTTCCCATAGTCTCCCTTACGATAACTACGGGACGAAAGGGGGTGATGGATTTTTTTACGCCACCATCCAACATTCATTCCATTACCGCCTATAAAAGTCCACTGCTGAACAAAGACCTCTACCCATTATACATATGTGACGAGAACCGGAAATCCTTTTAACTGGGAACATGGATATTCATCTTAGTCCTCAGAGGTGTACAAACACATCAGCGTTTTTATTCTCAAGGATAAATTTAGGTGTCTATGACAGTATGCACACTTATCATCAGATGGACTGTGTACTCGTTCGTCACCCTTCCATTCATCCACCCTTACCTATAAAAGTCTATTGCTGAATATAGGGCTCTCCCAAAGATTGCCTCATATGGGGAATTAGCCAGTAGTTGCCACGCTTGGCCGGAGGGTTAGTAACCACAGTTTTTTTGTAATCTTGAGTTGTTATCAGGAAAATGCTGCTACCCATCTCCAGTTTCAGTCTCCATCGCCTCTTACGACGCCCCGTAGCAGACCATATCGGACAGAGGATATTCTTACACCGCCACAACATAGTTACGCCACCGCCATACGGTATTTGATTTAATTATTGTACTCCGATTTAAAAACCAGTTTAAGTATGTTTCACATACAGAATGGCCTCTACGAATACGTAATATGCATATATTTATTTTGCATATGTAAATATTTGAACGCAGTCACTTAGAAATCTCAGAATTCTGTATAAAATATTGTCAGATTATTGTTATAAGAAATCAAACTCTAAGAAGTTATTGCATTATAGTTATGTAGAAAAATAATTCATTGCGTAAAGAATGCCATTGAAAAAATGTCGTTAGCAATGAATGATGCAGTAACTTGCGAAGTTTGACAAGTTTCCAATTCAAAAAAGTTCAAAAAGTGACCATTATTAAACATTGCAAATTAAAAAATGTATTGCGCTGAAATCACAGAGCGATAATGGAACGTAGTGGCTGCACCACAAATGACATAGGACCACGCTCGTTCAGATTATCAACGTAAAAGAAATTGTGCGTGTAATTGTGTACACACGTACGAAGTGAAACTTCTTTACGACATATGATTCTTCTTTTCTACCGACTTCAAACAGGAGGAGGTACTCAATTCAACTGTATGTTTTTTTTATGTGTGTTACTTCATAACTTTTTTCTGGGTGAACCGATTTCGATGGTTCTTTTTATTTGAAAGTTGGTGCTTCACATGTGGTCCCATATAAATTTGATCAAGGTGTGACCAATAGTTTTTGAGTTATTCTTAATAATTTATATTGAAATTTGTACAATTTTTTTAATTTTAAATTATATTTTATATTTTACACCAGCTAGTACTCGGCGCGTTGCTGCCGCAGAAGAAATAATTGTGGAAATAGCGTTTCTAATTTGGAAGAGTTATACGTATTGTTTGATTAGGAATAATTATACATTCATGATCAAATTGAATGATATACCTATAGCATTCAAATAAACTTGTCGGTACGATACGCTCGTTACCTACTGTATGTTAATTGTACAATGCCTAAAACCTTCGCGCAAGTGCAAGCAATAAGTTAACAAAGTTTTATTGCAATTTGATGAACGTATGGCAGCGCATAAAATACGAACAAACAAACATTAATTTTTATATATTAAGATTTAGATTATAGGTATAAGATTAAAGATAATTACGTTAAATAAACTAGTAGGGACTATAGTGTGCGGAAATTACTTAATGAAAATTTTATAAAACAAAGGCTAGACTCGTATAACTGGGCGCAATTATCGGATATAACATGTCCACTTGTGTTATTTCAAACATTATGTACTGTGTTTGATAGGATATATAGGGAAAGTACAGCTGTAGTAACAACTTGTAATAAAAGTTTAATAAGACAACCATGGATAGATAGATATTTATATAAAATGATATTAAGACGAGACTATTTGTTTAGAGTCTGGAAATGTGAACCAAAAAATATGAATAAGCGATTAGAATATACAAAATTTAGAAATAAAGTAAATAAAATTATAAGTAAGGCTAAAAATAAATATAGACAGATGGAAATAAAAAAATGTAATGGGGACTTTAAGAAAATATGGGCAAAAATAAACCAGTGGCTGGGGCGAAATAAAGTAGGTCTGGATGATGTAATATTGCGGCATTTAGGTAAGACAGAAAATATGATACAAATATGTACAAATTTTTCTAAAACATTTACTGAAGAAATTAAGGGAATAAAGCATAAATGTAAAATTAAATTTTTAAATAGAAGACAATATGTGAATCCGAGTGTGGTGAGTTTTAGATATATGATGGTGTGCTCTTTAGATGTAGAAAAGGTTATTAATAATTTATCATGTGAAATAGCCCCCGGATTAGATGGAATTAGGATAAAAGACATCAAATATATACGGAAAGAATTAAGTCCTGTTATAGCAAATTTTATGAATATGTGTATGTTGAAAAGTATTTATCCCGATCAGTTAAAACATGCTATCATACGCCCTATATATAAGTCAGGAAACCACTTAGAATATGTTAATTATAGACCTATAGCCATATTATCTATTATTGATAAAATTTTTGAAAAAATTATTGTAAGCCAAATTTCTAAATTCGTGGAATGTCATAATATTTTGTCAGACGCTCAGCACGGTTTCCGCCCGGGGCGCAGTACAGTTTCAGCACTAACGGAATTTGCCGATTACATAAACGAGTCTTTGGATGCTGGTAAACAAATTATAACACTTTTTATAGATTACAAAAAGGCGTTTGACACCCTGGATCATGACATTCTGCTACAGGCGATGGATGAATGTGGAATACGAGGCCCTACGAATAAATGGTTTCGGAACTACCTGAGTAATAGGAAAATGCGTACGATGATAGCTGGTGTGACAGGTGAGGATATGTATGTGGATCTGGGGTGCCGACTGGATCAGTATTTGGTCCATTAGGATATGTGATGCATGTGAATAGTGTGTCAAATGTCGTAAACAAGTGCCGCGTTTTTATGTATGCCGATGATATGTGTATTGTTTATGCTTCAAGGATATATCTGAGATACAAAGCTATGTACAAGAAGATTTTGAAAGTATAACTAAGTGGGCACGATAATGGAATTATATTGAATATGTCGAAAACCAAGTGCATGCATATACACTCACCATACAATCGACAAGTTAAAATCATTAGTAAAGAACAGATACATATAATTGGCCACTCATATGAATGCCTACATGCTAATAAAATCGACTGCAGGTGTGATAAATTAGATTATGTCAATACATTTAAATATTTAGGCTAACTATTGATCAAAGTTTTAGCTGGAAAACGCACGTTAATGACATATGTAATAAATTAAGATCCATGGTATGTAAGTTTTATCATTTAAATGCAGTTGTAGACAAGCACACGTTACGCATTGTGTATTATGCGCTTGCTGACTCACTGATTAGCTATGGACTTATTGTATATGGGCGGACGTTTTGCACCTATTTAAAAAATATTAAAAATTTACAAATAAGGCTGATTAAGTACCTAGTGACCAAAAAAGTTAAAGATAATTGTGGACAGGACTATAATAACTTATTTCCAATTTGTAAAATACTGCCTGTAGACAAAAAAATCGAATACTTAATAGGCATACGTTACTACTATAGTAACGATTATAAAAGATATGTTAATAATAAATATGATACAAGAAGTGTAAAATGTAAAATGCTTGTTAAACCGAGAATGAATAATTATTATGGGGAAAGATTATCAAAATTTCTAATACCTAAGATATTTAATAAATTTGAACTTTTGAGAGGGAGTCCGCAACTCAGTAAAATGTGTTGAAATCAAAACTTAAACAGTTGTTTCTTGATGAATTATCAATGGAGTAGCAGTTTATTTATAACAGAAGTATATCATGGTTTTAATTAGTGCCTGTATTGGGTATAATTATAGTGTAAAAAATACTTAATAAATGTGTATAATCAATATTATAAGTAAATTAGTAGTATACTTAGAAGATATTATGTTGAAAATCGAGCGTGTCTCGCCATCAAACGTAAAAGTTTGGCGAGAATAGCTATGTAAGCCTATTCTTTGTATATTTTTTGTGATTAATAAATTAAAAAAAAAAAAAAAAAAAAAGGTACCTATACTCATGCAGCCCCGGCGGTGAGACGGTACAAGAAAACGTGACGTTTTTTATATTTTTAATATCGTAGTAAATTTCTCCACTACGTCGATAAAGTTTCATTTCAATAATAAAAATAATAAAAAACCAAAGTTCCTATTGACAAGAATTCGTAATAGCTACGTATAACTGAATGTCATGTCACTGTTTCGTATGGTAGGTATGTTTATAATGGTAACGAGGCATACCATTTTAGTTCTCAAAGATGACGACGCATCTGCATTTTGATTCTTAATCGAGTATGGGTCACAACATTTACTTACCATCAGGTGTACTGTGTGCTCGTTTGACACTCACTTTTATAAAATTCTTAAAACATAAGTAAAAGAATATCCCATTTTCCCAGACTTCGAAAAAGGAGAAAGTTAACAATTATTATATATGTAGGCGCGTCTATAAAATACTGGCCAGATCCAGAGAAGGTTTTACTCTAGCGAAGCGTCGTGTCTGTGGTAACGTGGCAACCGTTGTTGTTATATAGGATTTTTGAAATTAACATCATCGGAAAAGCGTACCATATATTTGCGACGAATTGCTAAAGATCTGTTTATTATATTTTCTTGTACTTTATGTTGTAACGCACGCATATTTGCGCCATCCATCATGAGTGCATGGGATGATCCTCTTTCGCCTACATATATGTTCTTTTTTGTAGGTATATATGTTACGCGATATATTCGTAAATTGCGAACCGATTTTGATGTTTTTTTTAAACTTACTTACGTACTAAACGTACTTCAGTAGGATATAAATTTAGTGAATAAATTCAAAAGGGTGGCAAAATAAGATTGAGATCATCGAGATTGTGGTATTCCTTTGTCCACGCGTAAAAAATACTTGAAAAAAAATATGTATAAGACAATTTCAAACAACTAAAAAGAATATAAAATAATTTCACATCATGAAGTCGGAGCTATATTTCATATATCAATATGTCTTAGCACCGACTTCAGAATATGAAATTATTTAATATTCGTTTTTTTAAACGTTACCTCCACACTAGGAATTTTTCCTTTGTCGGGGCAGTTGAAATACATAAATTTCACAAGGATAAACATCCAGACCCAAAAACAATTATTTGTAAGCTATATAAATACTTGTTTCATGTGGGATTCGAACTGCGGCCCTCTGCGCTGCAACTGATTCCTGAGTCACCGCGCCACAGACCCGTCAAGTATTCGCTACGTGTGCGTATTCTTTTAATTGTTTGAAGTCGGCTTTTTATTACAAGTTAATATTTTTCTACCTAAGAAACTATAATTTTCCATATAAACCGTGATTTTCTATAATTATTATTCCCACTTTTATCCAATGCACCGGTACTAAACCGTTTCTGTAGCCAATTACTAGTTTCGTTTATTGCTTTTAACAGGTTTTTAATTTGTTTAGTCATTTACCAAACGAAAGTCGTCGGTTGCGTCACCGATGTGGAATTGTGCGTTTGATAATTAAACAAATCAAGCATCAATTAACGAAATTCAACTTATAATTAGACGCAACTGTAATTTAATAGGACTGCAACACGGCTATTTTTTAATTTTACCCGACTGCCCCAGAAGGAGGGAAATGTTTTTCGAGAGAGTGTATGTATTTCTTTTTCACGCTCTGTAGCTTAAACTGCTTGATGGATTGTAACACATGAGGTGTCGCTCGTACAGAGTGACAGAGGCTATATAATACTTATAGATCGCATCTGAAAATACAAAAAAAAGGAGGGGAAGATTTTTAATTAATGTTTTAACCATTAAGTTTGTATATACTTGCTTTGTGAATGGACCCTGGATTTTAATTACATCTGAGAGATTTTTTGTGCAACATATAATTATAGATCTTTTGGTCCTCTAAATGACAATGAGACGACCATAATATATACATATATTCGTATCATCTAGTCGAAGAACTGAATAGCTACCGAGAAAGAAGATTCGCTGATGGCAGCCGCGTGCCGGCAAGCGCACCAAATTGCAATATGGTACCAGAGACCCTTTTTACTTGAAACGAGGCATACCATCTCAGACCTCATGGCTGACAACGCATCTGCATTTTGATTCTTAGTAAAGGATGGATGAAGATGTCTATGAGCCACAACATCCACTTACCATCAGGTGCACTGTGTACTCGTTTATCACCCTTATATTATAAAAAAATAAGGCGACACCCCACAAGATGAAAGAGTACAGGAAATGTTTACATGCAGTAAGCTCAGGATCGACCTAATCTATAATCTAAACCGTTTAAATAAAACTAGTTTTACGGATTTTATCGCGTATATTAAGTTATTTTATATTCCCGACGTGTTCATGTGTGACATGTTCACAGACTGCAGACTTGTACAGGATCGCCCCCGTCACTACATTAGATTTGATAGACCACAAATCCTCGCTAAAGAACACCGATTCCTTCCAAGGATGATTCGCGAGGCTATTGAAACCAAAAAACATCCTAATTACAACAGAGAAGATGGCTGGGTGCTACCATCTGCTTGGGATCCTATAATTAATAAAATTAAAGCCCAACCCAAGCATACAACTGCAAGACTTCAAGATACTGTAAGTTCATACTGCCGGTATGAATATTCATACAGACTGAAGTAGATCGGAACAAAAATTAATAATTTTTAATCTGGAGGTAACCGTGGTTAACTATAACATTGGGACGTCAAATACCTCAGTCCCCCCCGTGACCATGGGTGCTGTAAAGTACTGAAAATCCGTAAAACTAGTTTTATTTAAATGTGTAGTGTTCGCGTAAATATTAGAAATCATTATATAATCTAAACCGATCTATAAATCATTACAAATGCTTAAGTTATTATCTATATTATATTTTATTGCGGTGCTTTAACGTAGGTACATGTAGACCTTATGAGGAAGCTTAAAGTCACTTAGTAAGCTGTTAAGAGGGCTATGCTATGAGTTTCCCTTTGTGAAACAACAAACACACAGTACGACATAGCACAATTAAGATTAATGAGCTAAGGAAGTGGTTATATAGCTCAAAGAACCGATAACCGACGGAAGAGAAAGGTTCTCGTCTAGTCTTGTACTGGCACATGATTGTATGGATGTCGTAAGAAGCGACAGAGGAAAACTGAAACGAGATGGACAGCAGCATCTACTTAATACAAAAACTTGCGGTTACCAACCCACCTGCCAAGCGGGGCAACTATGGCAAAATCCCCATATGAGGCAATATATGGGGAAGGCCTAAGTTAACAGTGGACTATTATAGGTTGTAATGGTGGCAGTGTTTGGGGGAGGCCTGTGCCTTAGCCTGCCTGTGCCTTTTTTTGATAGTCTGTAATAACAATGATAATGACGATTAAAAATGAAGTCAATTTTATAACCCATTAAACGTTTAGTACCTTGATCGTAAATTTTTAATTTGATTGCACGATAAAAATTAAGAATTTCAAGGCAAACGTTTTCCATTTAGGACCTTCAAACTAAATATTAGGATCAGCATCTTGACATTTCTGTAATAAATAAGATTCTATATATTTCCGAACTGGTACGTAACTATATATCATTTTTTTTATTAATTATAACCTTAATTAAGAACAAACACTTGAAAGTATTCAATCGACAACTTTGCTGCGGACAAGTAACTGTTCTGATATCCACTTGCTCATGTACGAATGCATATTCGTCTAAATAAAGCAATATTGCCCTTAGCCTAATTCAATATGGCGTACTGAACTAGAATGCATTTTACTCCGCAAATGCTATTTATCAATGTCAAATGCAATCATGATAAATAATATTTTTTATATATAGATTTAAAACTGAAGTGACAAACGAACTTATAGTCTACCTGATGGTAAGTGGCAACTGCAATCCATGGACACCTGCAGCCAACTTTAATCAAATAAGTCCACAGATTTTTTAGTCACCTCTGAGGACTAAGATGGAATACCACACAGTCTGTAATTATACCAGTCCTCGATACCATTCAGACCGGAACACAACAGTGCAAGCACTACAATTTGGCGACATAAACAGGCAAAAGTGTTGTACCTGCCCAGACGAACTCCTAGGCAGAAAAGGAGTCTTATCACCCTGGTATCTCACTGTATCTATCTATATGTATGTATAAAACCTTGATCTTATTTTCGTCTTCACTAAAAGACTATCATATTGTTATATTATCTATTTTAAATAGCGAGTAAAAATAGAAAAAAAAATATCGGTAAAGTGCAACCTATAGTGTTATAGTGTACATCATTGATTGTTGTTTTTTTTTGGTAACGGACTCGTACGGTTGTACTATTGCCAGTGTCAAGTAAATGGAATTTATCTTTTCTGATAATTTGTTCAAAACTTCATTACAATACGTTGATGCATCACATTACGGAGTTTTTGGGAGATTTCGACAACAGCTTAACTCAGCACACAATTGATGACGCCACTTTCTCAAGTTCTTAAGGCGCCGAAGCGGACAAAATAAATTGAGGTTTATATCAACTTTGCATAGAGCACTTTTTTTACGTGGTAGAGCCATGCTGCAGCTATATTAATAGTATAGTTGTAGCACGAATGGGTCGGCTCGACCGGGGAAGGACCACGCTCTCACAGAATACCAGCGTAAAATAGCAGCTTAATGCTGCTGTGTTTCGTATGGTGAGTGTAGAGAACCGGAGACCTTTTTACTGGAAAAGAGGCATTCTATCTTAGTCCTCACGGCTGACAACGCATCTGCATTTAAATTCGCAAACGAATATAGATGTAGATGTCTATGTGCCACAGCAACCACTTACCATCAGGTGGACTGTGTGCTCGTTTGTCACTCTTATTCTATAAAAACAAAAACTTGTTTCGTAGTTTCCACTAATAGTTCAAATATGCAGACACATATTACACAAAATCGTATGACATTTACGTATAAGAGTCCACTCCAACGATAAAACAGGAGCAACAATCCGCCGAAGGTTAATTTCCCGCCAAGATTGTTTATAACAATATATCCTGGTGGTATTTATAATCCAATAATTTTTGTTTATCTGAACCATTTTTTTTTTGATGACAGCAATTTTTAAGAGTTTTTTTTTTCGTAAAATTAATCAAACTTTAGTATTTCGTTATTGAATTATATTTCCCCATTCGTGATTTTTCAGAATTATAAGTGTTACTTTTAAAAATCTAATATATAAAAATTAATTTTTGTTTGTTCGTATTTTATGCGCTGCCATACCGTTCATCATATTGCGCTAAAACTTTGTCAACTTATTGATTGCATTTGTGAGAAGGTTGTAGGCTTGCGTATCATACCAACAAATTTATTTGAAAGTTATACATCATTCAACTTCAAGGAATGTGTTGTCATTCCTAATTAAACAATATAACTCTTCCAAATTTAAAACGATATTTCCACAATTATTTTTTCTGTGGCAGCAACGCGCCGCGTACCAGCTAGTACTTATTAAATAAATATACTATTTAATTAATAGAATTAGGCGTTGCTTTGCGGAAATCCATTATATTAAAGTTGGAAAAATTTACTTCCCTCGTCCACACTAGTAGGTGCTCTTCAAACTAGGTAAGACACATCATTTTATTTTATTGAGCGGATATTGGCAAAGTAAATTTTTCCAACCTTAATATACTATTTAACCAAAACGTTGCTCGATGTCAAACAGACAGACCACCGATATGATTCCAAAACTGTGGTTTTTTATGAGCATGGAGCAGTAGTGAAAGTGGCAACCACAAAATAATTTTAACAGTAACAAAATTACGGAAGGAACCTCAAAAACAAAAGGGGGTCATAACAATAAATGAAACATAATCGCAGAAAAAGACAATCTGCAATAAGAGGATAGGCAAGCATCGTTGGACCGGTCCGCGTAGCTTTTACTTTCGAAGGCGGGAGAAAGTGGCGCCAACGGACCGCTGTGTTACGTCCATCTCGTATCGGTATAATAACGTCTCTGACGCTTATACCGCGAATATGGGACGGAGTTTGAGAGTTGAGTGAGTTGTTGTGAGTAATGCTTTAGATTTACGTAGTTCCCGCTACATTTTTTTTATAGGGTACAATAGGGTGACAAACGAGCACACAGTCCACCTGATGGTAAGTGGTTGCTGTGACACATAGACATCTACATCTATCCTCAATAAAGAATCAAAAGGCGCCCGTGAGGAATAAGATGGAATGCCTCTTTTCCATAAAAAAGGGTCTCCCGTTCTCTACACTCATCATACGAAACACTGCAGTGTTAAGCTGCTATTGTACATTCTGTGATAGCGTGGTACTTCCCCGTTCGAGCCAACCCACTCGTGCTACAACTATACTACTAAATAGCTGCAGCATGGCTCTACCACGTATAAAACATCTACTGATTAGCACAAACATTGAATCCTTTTAATAGTTGAACTAGGGAACAAAATGGTTGAACTGGTTAAGAATATGAATCTACATATAGAATAAGATCAATCGATCTAAAAATAAAATTTATACGTGGTAGAGCCAAGCTGCAACTATATTGGGAATGGTTGGGCTCGACCGGAGAAGGACTTCATCATCATCATCATCATTACAGCCCTTCACATGTCCACTGCTGAACATAGGCCTCCCCCAAGGAATGCCACAAAGCACGGTCCTGAGCCACCTGCATCCATCAACTTCCTGCAATTTCTTATCAGGTCGTCACTCCATCTAGTGGGGGGTCGCCCTACACTTCGCCTACCGGTACGAGGCTGCCACTCGAGAACCTTTTTTCCCCATCGGTTGTCGGTTCTTCGAGCTATATGGCCAGCCCATTGCCACTTCAGCTTACTAATCCGTTGGCTTATGTCGGTCACTCTGGTTCTACTGCGGATATCCTCATTTCTAAGTTTATTACGCAGAGAAACCCCGAGCATAGCTCTCTCCATAGCTCGCTGAGCGACCTTGAGCTTCCTCATACGGCCAGCAGTGAAGGACCATGTCTCAGTTCCATAAGTCATCACTGGCAACACGCACTGGTTGTACAGTCTTGTTTTCAAGTTTTGAGGTATATCTGACGAGAAGATGTGTCGTAATTTCCCGAACGCTGCCCAGCCGAGTTGAATCCGTCGATTGATCTCTCGGAGTCGAAGTTGGACTTACCTAGTCGGACTATTTGTCCCAGGTAAACATACTCATCAACAACTTTGAGCTTAGTCCTCCCAACAACTACCAGCATGGGTATGACATGGACTATATACATAATCTTTGTTTTGTCCATGTCCATCTTAAGACCTACCCGTTGTGAGGCAAAATTGAGGTCATTGAGCATAGTGCTTAGGTCCTCCAGCGATATTGCCATAAGGACTATATCGTCGGCAAATCGAAGGTGAGTGATGTACTCACCATTGACGTTAATACCGTACTCTTTCCAGTCCAGTAGCTTAAAAACGTCTTCCAATGCAGCGGTGAAGAGTTTCGGGGATATAACGTCACCACGTCTTACACCTCTCTGCAGTTGTATAGGTTTCGCACTCTGGTTCTGTACTCGCATAGCCATCGTAGCCTTACTGTACAAACACTTCGGCACTTCGATATACCGACAGTCAACTTGGCACTGCTGAAAGGATTGCAGCACTGCCCAAATTTCGACGGAATCAAAGGCTTTCTCGTAGTCCACATACGCAAGACATAGTGGCAAATTGTACTCCTCGGTCTTCTGTACAATTTGCCGAAGGGTATGTATGTGGTCTATGGTGCTAAAGCCTTTTCGGAAACCGGCTTGTTCGGGAGGCTGGAAGTCGTCGAGTCTGCTTGCGAGACGATTCGTAATGACTCTCGAAAACAGCATGTAGACGCGGCGCAGAACTCAGAATGGAAATCGGTCTGTAGTTCTTCAAGAGAGCATTGTCGCCTTTCTTGAAGAACAAGACCACCGCACTACTGCTCCACGCCTCTGGCGTAGTGCCACCATGGAGGACGGAATTAAAGAGCTTCTGAAGGACTTCAAGTACCGGTTTTCCACCCGCCTTCAGAAGCTCCGCTGTAATTCCATCCTCGCCCGGGGACTTTTAAGGTGCTGGAGAGCCATTCTAATCTCGCTCAGACTGACGTCCGGGATATCATCGGAATTGTGTCGGATAACGTGTCGGGAAGGACGTTGCTGTCACAGAATACCATATGCCTAAATACTCAAACGCTGCTTAGTTTTAAGAAGTCGTTAAGTCTCATGCTGTCTCTATCACTTTAAGTCTAAGTGACCACCACGAGACTTAACGACATCTTAAATTTGAGTAGCGTTTGAGTATTTGGCCATTATTCTATAAAAACATGCGTGAGTGTCGTGGAACACTTGGTTGGAACGAAGTACCTTTCGTAGTATATTATTATTGATAAACGTATTATATTATTGATTAACAAATACAAATATAAATTTTACAGTGGTAGAGCCGCTGCAGCTTCTGCTGTAGCATGGATGAGCCGGCTCGAACCGGGGCGGTACCACGACCTCACAGAATACCAACGTAAAGTAGGAGCTTTGCTTCTGCGTTTCGCTTAGTTAGTGCAGGTGGCCGGACTTAATCCCCATAACATGGTAGCGGAATTTAAAAGAAAGAACTACCCCAGGAGGGTACCAGCACCCTGGTAATGGAGAATCCTCACTGAGCATCCACGGTCAAGCTACCCTTCCTGAGCGTGGTGCTCAGGCTGCCCCGCGTATTCTGGGGCAAAATCCCGCTCTATACTAACACTGCACGGGGCAAACAGAGCATAAAACCATGGCGACCCCTGCCACGCTATCCGTGGACTTCTGCAACATCAGGGACTTCAATCGAACCTTAACGCCGTCCACTACCATCTAGAGACGGCGAAGCCGGCCTTGCTCTTTTGACCGAGACGCAGGTGTCCTTCCGGCTGATATCAGGTTCTCCCACCCGGTACAAATTAGAACACTTCTTTGTGCCCCGGGCTGGAGTTTGCGTATACGTCAGAGAGGATATCTGTTCTCGACGCCTCGGCAGTCTTGAAGGTACGGACCTGTCCATCCTATGGCTGCGCGTAGACAGCGACGACCATCCCCGCGTCTACGGGTGCCTGTATAGGTCCCATAGCGGTAATGCCGACACAGACCGACTCATCGACCACGTCCAAATGGCTACAGATTTCTTGCTACAACAGATCCCATCCGTAGAGATCGTGATACTTGGCGATTTTAACGCCCACCACGCTGAATGGCTCGGTTCACGTTTAACCGATCATGCGGGGAGATCTGTTTATGACTTTGCTTTGGCATATGGTCTGACACAACTGATTACTTCGCCTACACGGATTCCAGATGTGGAGGATCATACACCTTCCCTGTTGGACCTTCTGCTGACCTCTCATCCGGACGGATATCAGGTTTCCGTCGATGCTTCTTGGCTCTTCGGACCATTGTCTGATCCGGAGTGTGGTGCCACTCACGCTCTCCTCGCGGTTGCGTTCTGCAGGTTGCCGCCGTGTTTGGCATTACAGGTCGGCGGATTGGGATGGAATGCGGTCTTTCTTTGCATCCTACCCATGGGGGCGGGTTTGCTTCTCGCCGGATGATCCCAGCGCTGTTGCTGACTCTGTCACCGATGTGGTGCTACAGGGAATGGAACTATTTATTCCATCATCTGTGGTACCCATCGGTGGCAGATCGCAGCCTTGGTTTGGTCGCTCCTGTAAGACTGCATTACGCAGTAAGCAGGAGTGTTATCAGGCCTGGGCTGAGGCTTCGGCGGCTCGGGATGTAAACACCAGCATGCTTAAAAAAAAGTATAACTTCGCCTCCAGGTCCTTCAAAAGAGTTATTGCCAAGGCAAAGTCAGAGCACATAGGCAGAATTGGCGAGAAACTAGTTCGCCTTCCTTCGGGAACCCGTGCATTCTGGTCTCTCGCCAAGGCTGTCCAAGGAAATTTCTGTAAGCCATCACTACCATCTCTGCACAGGGAGGATGACTCACTGGCCCACGACGCAAAAGAGAAAGCCGACCTTTTAGGCTCCCTTTTTGCGTCCAACTCGACTCTTGATGACAGGGGGAACACACCGCCGACCATCCCGCAGTGTGAGTGCTCTATGCCTGATGTGCGATTCACACAGTGCTCAGTACGCAAAGCACTCTCCCTGGACATCCACAAGTCGAGTGGGCCTGATGGAATCCGCCAATTGTGCTGAGGACGTGCGCCCAGAGTTGGCACCGGTTCTAACGCGTCTTTTCGGTACTCCTACCCTAGGCGTTGTCCTGAATTCATGGAAGACAGCCAGCACCCGATCCCTAAAAAAGGTAACCGCTCTGATCCGTCCAATTACAGGCCTATCGCCATCACCTCCTTGTTCTCGAAAATAATGGAGTCCATTATTTACTGCCAGCTCATGCGGTACCTTGAGGAGCACCAGCTGATTAGTGACCGCCAGTACGGTTTCCGTCGGGGTCGCTCAGCTGGTGATCTTCTTGTTTACCTAACACATAGATGGGCGCAGGCGATCGAGTCCAAGGGGAAGGCCTTGGCCGTTAGTGTGGACATAGCGAAGGTCTTCGATCGAGTCTGGCACAAAGCGCTTCTTTCGAAGCTTCCTTCCTATGGGCTTCCTGCAAAATTGTGCAATTGGATCACCAGTTTTCTGGCTGATCGGAGCATCAAGGTAGTAGATGGTGCATGCTCCGATTACAAGCCTATTAACGCTGGTGTTCCACAAGGCTGCGTGCTATCACCAACGCTGTTTCTTCTGCATATCAATGATATGTTGCAAACTGGTAACAATCATTGCTATCCGGATGTCAGCACTGGTGATGCTCTATACACCAGCCGTGCCAATATTTCTCGAAAACGTCGCCGAGTACCGGAACAAACTTGTGTATGAAGTCGAGACTTTGTTGGACAAAGTCTCGGATTGAAACGACTAAATCTAGTCAGTTCAATCCCCAGAAGACACAAGTTTGCGCGTTTACCGCTAAAAGGAACCCTTTGTCGTATCACCTCAGTTTCAAGGCACTCCCTTGTTGCCTCAGCCAGTATCGGAATCCTCGGCGTTGACATATCGAGTGACGTGCAGTTTCGTGGTCACTTGGAAGAGAAGGCCAAATTGGCCTCTAAAAAGCTTGGCGTACTCAGTAGAGCGGGGCAGTATTTCATGCCGGCACACCAAGTTCGGCAAGTTTAGCAAGTTCGGCCTCACATGGAATACTGTTCCCATCTCTGGTGAGGGGCTCCCCAATGCCAGCTCCTTCCACTTGACGGCATTCAGCGCAGAGCGGATCGAATCGTCGACGACCGAGTTCTTTCCGATCGGCTTGACTCACTAGCACTGCGTAGAGATGTTGCATCTCTTTGCGTATTTTATCGCATGTACCACGGGGAGTGCTCTGAGGAATTGTTCGGACTAATTCCAGCCGCTCAATTTGACCATCGCACATCGCGACAAAACTCGCGATACCATCCATACCATCTGGATGATTGGCGGTCCACCACTGTGCGATTTAGAAGATGTTTTCTTCCTCGCACAACTTCCTTGTGGAACCGATTACCACCAGCGATTTTTCCGGACCGATACGACTTAGGGACCTTCAAGAAAAGAGCCTACTCCTTTTTAAAAGGCCGGCAACGCATCTGCAATTCCCCTGGTGTTGCAGTTGTTCATGGGCGGCGGTAGTCACTTAACATCAGGTGAACCGCAGGCTCGTTTGCCCCCTCTCCTATAAAAAAAAAAAAAAAATGAATTACTAGCGACTATTAAAATGAAGCTTCGTTTAAAATAAAATAATATTTCTTTCAAGGCATGATAAGAGAAAGTGCGAGGGAGATGGATGTTATTCCATCTCGCTTCCTTATAGCCGCCAAGGCCGTCCACACTACGTCAGAAGGGGTCGTGACGGAAAAATCTTACACTTTTTCTCGCCTAGCCCCCATCCTGCCAAATTCGTACCGTGCGATGAGGAACTTCGTTCCAAAAATAATTGAATAAATTAGTTTTTTAAAACTCCCGACTTAGATTGCTAAATTTCGTTATATGAATAATATAATATACAATTAAACGTATAGGTAAATAGCGTCAAGGCAGTTCAACGACGATAAAATAAACCCGACTCGCTGTTGCGAGCGAGGTACGCAAAAAAACCAGATGACCCAGTAGTCCGTCAAGCCATACGTGTAGTAAACACACGAGTGTTAATGTCGTAAGCAACGTGAAAGGATACAACATTCTACGGCATTCTTTTGTTGACCTTACCGACGAGATTCGAGCAAGCTATCAACCATATAATTTGTCATCGAATAAAAGCAAAGTTATGTAGTGCCAGTATTAATCTTAATAGTATGAATATACAACTAAGACATAGTACGACATGGCACTAATGTTAACTATGGAAATAACAATGGGCCTGCTATATAGCTTAAAGAAACGCTAATAACCGATATAGGAAATAGTTTGTTATTCAGTCTCATACTGCCAAATAAATCAGTGGCTCAGGACCATGTTTTGTCTGCTAGACTCTTGTGTTTATCTGTGGACTTTTGATAGGCTGTAATGACGAAAATTTTTGCTTTTAAAATTAAATTAATTGTATAACTTTTAAGTTGAAGTAAATGTAAGTAATTTAAACGTAAGTTAAGGTTATTTTTTTATAACAAACTGCGGTTGTCAACACACCTGTCAAGCGTAGCAACTATGGGAAATATCTCCCCTATGAGGAAATCTATGGGGGGTAGGCCTAAGTTCAGCAGTGAACTTTTGACAGCCTGTAACTATTTAAATCATTATCATTATCATTAAATCCTTTTATAACTCCATAAGCTTACACAGTTTTCTTATATTATTGATTGTAATTGATACTTAAAATATGTTTTTATTAGCTAGGAACCCCTCTTCGGTTGTAGGCCTCCTCCAGTTTATTTCAGATTTCCTCGTTCTTGGCTTTGGTCATCCATTGTGTGCCCGTAGTGGCTATGATGTCTAGCCATCGTTTCCAAAGTTAGCCTGTTCGTCTTTTGCTATTAGGTCCTATCCGTTGAGTCGCCTCAACTATGAATCTTTTGTCCTTATATCTTTCTAAGTGACTTGCCTATTGCCATTTGGATTCGAGAGCGTAATGAAGGCAACGCAAGCAACTTTAGCTATACTATGTCGCGTATCTTCCTCGCGACTAAATATAAATGCAGTTAACGTAAACGAAAACAACCTTACACACGATACAAACGACATATCTAAGTATTAATCTTTCCTCTGCTTTTATTCTGGTCAATTGATATTCAAAAATATAAAAATACAGCATTTATTGATTTTGGATCGATTTTGCAATCCTCAGATAAAAGTTATTTATAGGGTAAAATACAACATAAACTAATTAAAAACTACAGTTGTAGCAACAAATTCAATTGTTTCACTTTTTAATTTAGTCAGGTTATAATTTATTTGACGGGTAACTTTTATGTGACTAATGAACAATCGGTCCTTAATAAAAAATGGCGCTTTAACCACAGAATAAATAATAGTACTAATGTACTTAAATACCCAAAATTGGATTTCTTTATTAAGTAAACGTGGTAAGTGGGTGCTGTGACTAAAAGACGTCATCTTCAAGATAGATACGTACACAGTCCACCTAGGGGACTGTGTACACGTTTGTAATAAAAAATTCAACTTACAATCAGAACTGTGTATTCGTTCGTTTTTGTTTTAAAAATAATTTATAAATCTATTGCATTCAGTCGACACTCCCCTTAAAACTGTTCGGGTTCCGTAACCTCGCCTTGGTTTGGATATATTGCAAACACGAATTCTGACTTGATTGGTATGTGTGCTGAGGTGTGATCGTGGGCCCGCGTCGAATACCAATATATCTGATGAGGATTATATTAAAAGTTTCTATTTTTAAACAAACTAACGCTCGACATACTGTATATGGATACGTATTCATTATAGCATTATATAATTTAAATAGGACAATGCAGCTGATGATGGCATCGTAAGATAATCAATCACCTCACTTCATTCCGTGGGTGTGGTTGTAGAACGATGCAGATTGACAATCGCAGTACTAAACGTCTTGTATAGTCTGTTCGCTAAGATAGTGTCGGTACACCCGGAGGCGCACTTATTATTCTGCTTTTATTTTATTATTTCTTACTGTTTGTTAATTTTTTCTTTTCTTATGGTTATTGTAATAAAATACGAATATAAATAATTAACACAAGTTAAGTAGTAAAGAACCTTTGATGTCGCGGCGGCGTCTTTGACAAGATACGGCACGTGCCAAGGCGGCGTGACACAAAGGCGACCGTATCTAAGCGAACGACTATACCCTTGACGCTGCTATCCATCCCCCGTCCTACCCAGAATTTTACGCCTGGCGTAAGAAAGATGGTTATATGATTATATCTACCAGACGCCATAAGATTTTTTCTGGCATTGGCCGCCTTTTACGAACAAATCAAAATGAGTGTTTAAAATTAAAATTCAAAAGGTGCTAATTAATATTAACCAAATTCTTTAAAATCAACAACCGATGAAGTTAAAGTGCCATGGAGTGGATACCGTGCCTGAACGTAGTGTGGGACGCCTTCAGATCGACGATTTGCGCAAAGTGGCTGGTACTATATGCATGGTAGGAACAATATGCATGTAATTGAAGACGGGATAAAGTGGACGTACAAAGTGGTCTTGGGAGAGGCCGATTTACAACATTTAACTGTTGCAATCTGATGACTTAATTTTTAAGTAACGAGAGAAAGTACGAGTGTTACTTCCATTGTTAAAATAAATAAAAGTAATAATTGATAAATGAAAATTAACAACAACGGCAGAAAGAGACAGATATATGTAACACCGCACCGCGACTCGTCACGCCCGAGTCGCTAGAAAGCCGCGAGAAAAGCGAGGGTATAATTAGTTCATACACCACTAACGTTACTTTCAACATTTTTATTATATTACACGAATGACAACCCGTTATTCGTCGTAGACTATATTAATATCAAACTTAATATAATTCAACTTACACTACATTGAGGCCAGATTAGACAACAATATCGTATATTAGATACGATTTTGACGCTCGAGAATTGATACTTCTTGAAATATATATACTTGGAAAAAAATATGCACACACATGAAACACTCGATGAATTCTTAATCGAATGGATTTTTAAAATACTTTATATTAATCGAGATAAAAAATATAAAACTTTAACGATCGAGTTCTTGTTTTTTTAAGCGATAACCATATAATATTTTTCGATAATATGAAAAGCATGTTATTAAATTAGATTCTTAATTTTTCGTAATATATTCTAATTTGTTTATTTTTTTTAATGACCGGCAATAATACCACCCAATACCAACACGTCTCAAAGTTACGAGTATTAAACATAAACGACATCTTAGACATTTGGTAAGCTAATTAAAAAAAATGGTGTGATTAGTGTCAAAATAGAAATTTTCTTATAATATAAATTTATTTTCAAGTACCTACTAATTGCAATAACTGTTTTTAATTATAAAGTTCTAATACATAAAAGCTGCTTAAGCCATTATCCTAGAAATTTAAATTTTTTCTCAAAATCTAAACAATAATAATACCTTTAATTATTTTCTAGGGAAGTAATATTAAAAAATTTAAATTTTTTTTTTTTAACCAGACCTAGTATTCATTCGAAATCGTATCATCATCATCACAATTAGAACCCTTCACAAGTCCACTGCTGAACATAGGCCTCCCCCAAGGAATGCCACAAATTGCTTTGTGGAATCATGTAACTGTTACATAAAAAGATTCTTTCCTTAATTTAAAAGTAAACACGATCCTAGGAAAAACAGAGTTAGATAAACAAGGCTGGGTCAAGGCGGCGCCAATGTCGCGCATTGTGCACAAACTGCCGACGCATTGTCTATAGTACAATGGCGGACAATCGAGCGCCCGCGGATTTTGTGTAGAAGATAGGATGGGAGTGCTAACAACAATGCCCGTTTGTTTGGGAGTACTTTTTATTTTGAGCGTTTTTTTTTATTTATTCATTCATACAAAGTTAGGTACATTGTTACTGAAATGATCTGGCCAAACTGAAATCAGTTTGTCAGCGAGTACACTCTCTTAAAACTATATATTATTACGCAACATCAACTACAGTACAAATACTAATTATTTATAAAAAAAAATGTAAAGGCTACAATTAATTTAAATGACTTTTCGATAGGATTTTAACAATACGTTGCTTAATTTATTTTTATTTGAAGGTGTTTCTCTTAACCATTTTTTTATAACTTTGAAACTGGTTGTGACGTCTATGAAGTTGTAATAGATAGGGTAATAGAATAGATAGATAGGGTGACAAACGATCACACAGTCAACCTGATGGTAAGTGGATGCTGTGGCCCATAGATTATCTACATTTGAATCAAAATACTGACTTTAACTAAGTTGTTAACTTACCTTCTTAGTCTTTATATTCTAACTATACCTACTACCTACTCACATACCTAAATACTTACTTAGACTGCGTTTGGTACATAATATGCTGACTTAAACTAACTATTTAGCATCAACTCAAACCTCCGTGGTTTTTTAGATGTGAATTAGACCTATATCTGTATTTTATTTGATCTGATGAATAAATTAAAAAAAAATGCGTTGTCACCCCTCAGGGCTTAAAGATGGAATGCCTCATTTCCAGTGAAAAGGGTCTCCGGTTCTCCACACTCACCATACGAAACACAGCAGCATTAAGCTGCTATTTTACGCTGGTATTCTGTGAGAGCGTGGCCCTTCTCCGGTCGAGGAGACCCATTTGTGCTACAACTATAATATAGCTTCAGAGTGGCTCTACCACGTAAAACGTATATTGCGGCAGTACAACGTATGTTATTGAAAATATATACACAGAATTTAACAGATAGTTTAGGTAATTTTAAATTCATCATTTTAGTAGAATTTTAGTAGAATCGATACTATCGGTATTATCCGGATCGGATTTGACTTCCCAAGTCACTACGCTTTTTTTGATTGTGTCGTGACTTATTAGTGTCCCTTAATCTTAATAACGTCTTCCTAATAACGACTAAAAATAAAAAACTGCGGTGCCAACTAGCTTGTCAAGCGTGCAACTATGGCAAATATCGCCCCTATGAGGCATTCTATGGGGAGGCCTATGCCTATGTTCAGCAGTGGACTTTAATAGGCTGTAACGGTAATCCCAATAAGATTTGGATATAAAGGAACAATAGTATTTCTTCTTCTTCTTCTTTACTTTATGGCTTCTCTTGAATGAATTCTGCCAATGTCAAGTCAGTCATGGTAGTGACAACAAAGTAACTAAAATCTTTTTTTTTATAATATTTTTTTTTGTGATTGGCTTCTAATCTACAACAAAAGACAACACAAACATTTATAACACTACCATCAACAATGATTAGTATATGTTACAACTTAATACTATTAGTATAAATAAAATCACATAAAATATGAACAAATGAGGAGAACACGAGAGACAGCAGACAGGTAGAATTAGTTGGACGAGGGATTTTTTGGGGAAGGATATCATACTAGGAGAACTTGAGTCGTGGATGTTCGAAAAATATGTGATCGGTGGAACCTTCATCAAGACCACATTCACATAAAGAATTATCCCTTATCCTTAATTTGGCCATGTGTATCGGTGTGCAAGAATGACCAAAGCGAAGAAAAATAGTATTTTCAAAATGTAATAGATAATGACATAATTTAAAATTTTGTACAACCGACTTCAATATAAATTATTAAGAATAACTCTAAAACTATTGGTCAAACCTTGATCAAATTATATGGGACCACATGAGAAGCACCAGCTTTCAAATAAAGAAAGAATCGTCGAAATCGGTTCACCCAGAAAAAAGTTATGAGGTAACACACATAAAAAAAAAACATACAGTCGAATTAAGTACCGTCACCTTTTTGAAGTCGGTAGTAAAAGAGAATGTATTAAGCACTAAAACTCTGTATTGATCAACCCGTAGCAAGGAGATCCATGTCCGAATAGTCCAAAGAGATCTTAACCGGGCAACACATTTGTATTGACATACACTTACATGAGGTGAACTGTGTGCGTATTTATCTCGATATAATCTCCTCACATTATTTTAAACTGTATGTTAAGCAACACAAGACATAAATTTGCATGGAATTTGTTTTAATTTCCCTTTTCCCTACTATAAGCTGGTGTTGTGCTACAAGTCCAACTCAAATATCAAATATGCGGTTGATTACGATACTCTCGCACGGCGTGCACCCTTCACTCGCAGAACTCGGCGGTAAATTGTTGTTTCGCTCGCTTACTCAGATCAGTAATTAATAGCTGAAGACAGTCACATTCCAAGCTTCCGTCCGTTTTCTTTATGTTCATATTTCATTTCGTTACATTAGAAAGTTCTCGAACCCAAAGAAGACGTAAGTATAAATTGAAAAAAAAGCAATACTCTTTGAAAATAAAACAGCGATTTCGAGTTGTTTTGTATTATCTTTTTTATTTTGTTTTAACCTTGTACCCAAATAATTAAACTTATATAAAACTTTAGTCGACTTAAAAAAATCTTAGCTATAACAAGGTTACAAAATTGAACAACTAAGTATAAAATATAAGGACAAAATAAAAATTAAAACGGTTGAACCTGCAGGCCATCCCTGGATCTTCCCTATGTTGAGCGTTGCGCTCGAAAATAAGGGAGAACGATTATTTAGAAATTTTTAAATGGCAATAATTTTTGAACGCGTCGTTCGATTTTGACTTATTTAGCGGCATTCGACGCAGTTTTTTAAGTACAAAAAAGTGTTTCCGATGTCTGGAGTTGATTAATCAAATATTTTGAAAGTTATTTAGAAAAAACTTAAAAACATTTTTTTTGGGTTTCTATTTTTTGAACACACACACACGGCCGGACGTCCAGACGAGAATAGATTACGTAATTGGGGTCATACAAAATTACCCTCCTGTGGTACAACATGTGGTCAATATAATGCTACTGAGTTTCGTATGACTGATGGAAACTGTAGACCGTTTGTGCTGTTATTGAGAACTTTCATCGTTTTTGTCACGCTTGTATAAAAAAATTTTTGTTAATTTTGGTTTGAAAAAAGTTTTTGTTTTGATTAAATACTTTTTCGGTTTTTAGGTTCTTTTTTTGTGATTGTTTTGTTTTTTTTGCTTACTGGTAACGAGGTAATTTCGAAAGTAATACACTTTCTTGACTAGGATTCCATAAAAACAAATAGCGTGAACAAAATACAGAAATGAACGTTAATTTGAAGCAAATCGTTGCAAACTTTGCAACACGCCATGTGTTATGATCAAAAAAATCATTTTTTATTTAAATAAAATTTTATTTGAACGCTGTACAATGTTTTTTCCAAGCACATTTTACAAAACGATACACCGACATGAAATATGCAACATGCCGGCATTAAACTCGACACGTAATATTGGTACCTACCCTTTAAAAAAAAGCATAAGGAAAAATATCTTCATAATGTTCAACCATTAAGCCAGGCTTACATCGTTTTTGCACTTTATTAAATCTTGAAAAAAATTGATAAAATATTTGTCTATTAAGGAATTGCTTCTACGGACCATAAGTAAATCTTTGAATATTATGATTGATTGCCTTCGACAAAATAATGGAACATAATGTAACAAAGTATCCTTTAAAAAAATAATAAGTAATATACAATATTTCACAAAACTTAAATATTTCCCTCTGCATGAACTGTAATGGCCCAGAATTCTCTACAATGTGGGAAAAGGATAAACATACATGAAACGACATTTAGGTCCCATATTGGATGGAACGAGTGCAGAATAAGTTTATAAGACGCGTGTTTATAGCCGTATGTGGTGTACCCATATTATCATTTGATGCGTCTAACTAATGTAATAACTAAATGTAAAATAATGTCCTCAAGACCGAATTTCAGTCACGACGGGCGGCCATGAGCATGAGAGCCATTATAGTGCTCGAGTGTAAGCAGGTGCATTCTCTATTCCCTCACTCTCATTGTTAAACGTAGTGATTTACTCTTTGCACTTTATTACCTTATTACCGAGAAAGATCATGACATTTGATATTTAAGAAATATATTCAAAATACTTAGAGGATGGATGCACAATGCGTATATATAGGGGTAAGTTGGGTTGGGTGCGGCATTGACAGCCACGAATGTTTCTGGTGCTCCTACGCTGTTGCATTGAGTTAATCCTGTGCCATGTACACACTTAGACTACCTTTATTTCTTTCAACTACCCTTCGATAGGCCTCGAAGAAATTTCAACATGGGATAAGCAGTGCCTTTGTACATGTGTTCTTTTGAAAGAAAAAAAGAACACATTTTTGTTTTTAAAGAACAAAGTACCTATATGTGTACACAAACTATTAAATAAATAAATAAAATCTTTTAATGATAGTGTATCTACGAGAAAAAAAGTCTAAGGATACCTATTCACAGTCATTTTATGTATCTATAATATGAGTATAATATATCCATCCATCCATTCCAGCCTATAAAGTCCACAACTGAATATAGTCCTTCCCCATAGATTGCCTCATAGGAGGGATTTTGCCATAGTTGCCACACTTGGCAGGCGGATTGGCAACTGCAGTTTTTTATTATTTTGAGTTTTTATCACGATGATGCTGCCATACATCACCTGTTTCAATTTCCTCTGTCGCCTCTTACGATACTCTTGCGCGACGATCTTAGACCACCACTATGGCGTGATCGCGGAGCAGGAAGAATTTCAAATTATTGCAATTCATACAAATGTGAACTTTAAAAACTTGACAATAAACTCGGTTTTCGAATCACAAATACTGTTCAGAAGGTCCTAAAACTATCTTAGTAACAATAGAAATAAAACTTTTTATGATGGGAATTAAGTTTAAAAATGCAAAGCAATAAAAAAATCCTGCTCCGCGACCGTGCTTTACACGGTTCATATATACTATTAGTTATTTCGAAAATGAAAACTACAAGACTTTATATACTGTAAGAAATTATCCCATTTATATAATAGAATATAAATAATAGAATAAAAGAATATAACTTGGTAAAAACTGTATGTTACAAGTAAATAAATACAAAATAACATTAAAATTGATGAGTTATGCAAAGCATTAGCCAAACTGCTTGCCTATCACAATGTGATACAGGACAGCCTCTCCGCAATTATAACTTTCTTTACATTTATCAAAGGTATTACCTCAACGGGAATAATAACGACAATGAGACTCGTAGAAGCTCTTAGTCGCCTGCGCGATACTTTATATTGCTAGAATGAGTGGGAGATTACAGTTCTACTCTCACTTATTCGTATTTCTTTTATTTTCTAATGTCATTCCTAACAATATTATATTATATAAATATTACAACAAAACAATAAACGTATATGATAATTTAAACATTATAATCAGCATCAAACAGTCTTGTTCCAACAGGAAAATTTTGAAATATTTAATCATCAAAATTTATAGACATGTCAAATGTTTTTGCCGCCCTGTCATTTTGCGCGGGTACATCAAGTTCATCGCCCACAGAGCACAGATGATGTAATGATGCACAGAGTACAGCGCAATAAAAAATTAAACAGCGAGGACGGAACACAAATAAACCAGTGGGAGGAGCATTAAACGTTTACAAATTCTTGTTTATTTTTTTGTTATTTGATCAATAGCACCAAAAAGCAAATATAATTAACAAGCTTGTATGCGTAGATGTATGAATGTAAAAGAGATGTGTGTCAAGATAGTGCCAAATGGAAGTGCATAGACTCTGCCTACCCCTCTGGGTGACAGGCATGAGAGTTTATGTTATGTTGATCTGGGACTTATAACTCCCATTTTTCTGTAGAACTTGTAACAAAATAAAATGTGCCAACTGAGTGACTTGTTCAGCGTGTCTAGTTCCAGTTCAAAGGGTTGAAGAATAAGTTTATTAATAGGCTCATAGACGTATGTATACTGTAACATTTTGTTTTTTCGATCCATAGTTAAAAGATGGCAAGCCGTAAAACTCAAAAACAAGAGTGTAAGTGGTGCCAGTTATGACTGATGATAATATGGATCTGACACGTGGTCGATTTCGACGTGGTTGAAGCGAACTATAGAGAGGGAGCTATGTTCGGAATGTATCTGCGTGATAGAATTCATGATGTAGATATCTGCCAACAGAGTAACCGGCATCAGCCAAAGTTAGTCAGTTCAACCGCCTCTGATGCGGCTCAAGACAATTCATGTGGTGAAAAGCCGCTAAATTAAAATTATTTTAATAATTCTAACTAGCTCCAGAGATGCTGATATTAGCTTATTTAAAATAAATTTAAAAAAAAGACAAGAATTTGACATACACAAAATAAGGGCACACACGCACTCACTTTGTTGAAAAACACATGTCGGTACATATCGTTTTTAACGAAACTATTCCACTGTATGTCGATAGTGAATCGACGAAACGTTTTGGAATTCCTTTGAAATGTGAATCTGATCTTATACGTCGATGAATTTGTCTTCATAAACATTCAAAATGCGTTTCGTGCTTGTCGTCTAAGTATCTTCGTAACGTAGTAATAATATACTATATTCTTTGGTTCTGGTGTATATATAAAGTACTTTGCTCTCGACTCCCAAGTGTTAGTAATTCCTTCATGGTGCAATGTGTTGGTACGCTTTTAGAACAAAGTTTCAGAAAATATGCAGGACCTACGAGGGCGTGTCAAAAAGTTCGCGGAATGGAGGGGTTCGAGAAGGGAGATGGCATTTTTTTTAACTGTCACCAAGTAGTGACAGTTAAAAAAAAGCCCTCGTATCTATTAAAAAATTTATTATGCAAAAATTATTTAATAAGGGTAATACTACTAAAGAGTACATGATTGAAATAAAAACCCCTGGGAATGAGGTGATCACTACCATACTGTTTCTAAATGTTTTCATACTTAATTTTACAAAATATTATATTGTAAATTAAAAATATGTATGTTCAAAAAAAGTCCCGCTGGGATTCTTGCTGGTTCTTTCCAGGACAGAGGTTTTTATCGAACCAGTGATAAAACTCAAATGACTTTCAATAAGTTTAGTATTTTTGTAATCTAAGTATATTTAATAAAAATGATTCTATTTTATTATGTGATCTACGTATGTGATCTGTCGCTTTGCTTCACCTTTTTTAACCGACTTAAAAAAAGAAGTTGATATACAATTCGACTGTTTTTTTTTTTATAGAATAAGGGAGACAAACGAGCACACAGTCCACCTGATGGTAAGTGGATGCTGTGGCCTATAGACATCTAGATTTATCCTCGATTAGGTATCAAAATGCAGATGCGTTGTCACCCCTGAGGACTAAGATGGAATGCCTCGTTTACAGTAAAACGGGGCTCCGGTTCTCTACACTCACCATACAAAACACAGCAGCGTAAAGCTGCTATTTTACGCAGGTATTCTGTGAGAGTGTGCTCCTACCCCGGTCAAGCCGACCGATTCATGCTACAACCATAATATAGCTGCAGCTTGACTCTACCACGTATAATATGTTTTTGTCTTCGTCATTCGTCATCAATTGTAAATCTATTTTGATGATTTTTTTATTAAATAGTTTATACTTCAAAAGTTGACAAAATAGTGGATGGAGTTTTAATGTAACCATTTTAGTTAAACTTTTTCTTTTTTTTTTGCCATAATTCTTCCAATGTTACGTTCAATAAACATTCAAATATTCAAGTATTTATTTGCTCACTAAGTGTACATGTTCATGTATGTGTGAATGTGTACGTTATGATGTAAGCGTCTTGCAAATATTTACTACCATGTAAATTTAAGGAGAACAGTAATTGGTATAACACAGCTCATTATTAAATATTATAATGATCAAAATTTGTAGGAATCTGCTGTAGCTTTTTCTGAAATAAATAAATGAAATGCACGTTTCATGATATTATGAAATTATAAGCTACTAGCGATTGTAGCGATTACTAGCACGTGTGATTTCTGGATCTCGACAACAGCGCGACCTACCGGGTTCAATCGTGAATCTAAACCACCCAGAGACCCACTCAAACACACACACAAACATTTCATCAAAACCGGTCCAGCCGTTTAGGAGTTCAGTGACAAACACACGTAAAGGAGAATTATTATATACAGGGTTATTTTTCAATGAATTTCCAAATTTTAAATTTAAATTCAAATATAAATAAATAATGATATACCGTTATTGTAGTTTTTGAAAATACGAGTAAATAAGGCTTCTACTTTTATTTGAAATTATCCAAAATTGAATGTGATTTATGGGGAACAACGGTTTTGTCTACCGATCGCCCATTAAGAATGTGTGCGTGCGCAGTAAAATCACTTAAAATAATGCATTACCACGCATTTTGAATTCAAAAGATAAAAAGGACAGAATGTTTCAGTTTTTTTAAATCAATTTTTCTTCACCATTTGCCTTTATTACTTATTCTGGACCTTGTCTGCAAATTTGGCCGGTTATTGCAAAATAACTCTGTATAAAGATGGGATCGTTTATGATTTTGGCAGTCGGCAACCAACCCCTGACACCTGTCAAATTGGGGATTTGTTATGTCTATGAAATGCACGCCACATAGCGCCTGAAACGTCCCTTAGAGGCACTCCAATCTTGACCACATATTCCAGTGTAAATGCTTTTGAGACAACTTAATCGAAATGTTTTCATATCTATACAAAACGCAAAACAGGTCCAATGTTCAAAACAAAATTATGTAAATGCAATTCAAAATAATTCCAAGAATTTAGTATGAATTTGTTTACCTAAGGTGTTTCCGATTCGAACGACTTTAGCCGCGACGTCAAAACGGGTTTAAAAGTAAATATTGTACTCTAGAGTAAATCGAGGTGAGCGAATGGCGCGACTTTATTTTTTTTATAGAATAAGGGTGACAAACCAGCACACAGTTCACCTGATGGTAAGTGGATGCTGTGGCCCATAGATATCTACATACATCCCCGATTAAGAATCAAAATGCAGATGCGCTGTCATCCCTAAGGACTAAGATGGTATGCCTCGTTTCCACTAAGAAGGATCTCCGGTTCATGACCCTGCGAGCATGACCCTTCCCCGGTCGAGGCGACCCATTTGTGCTACAACCATAATATAGTTGCAAAGTGGCTCTACCACGTAAAACATATATTACGGAACTACAACGTATGTTATCTATACATCATTACTAAATACATAGGAAAGTATATACGGTACTAATAACAAAAACACAATTTTTAAAATTTTTGTCTGTCTATCTATCTGTCTGTATGTCTGTCTGTTTGTTCCGGCTAATCTCCGAAACGGCTGAACCGATTTTGACAGAATTTTCACTGACAGATAGTTGACGTTATTCCACGCGGGCGAAGTCGCGGGGAACAGCTAGTTAAATATATAAAAAATATGGTTAATAAAATAACATATTTCATTATTATTATTAAAATATAAACATATTTTTAAGTAATTATCTTAACTGACGAACGCTATGCTAGAATTGGAAGCGGCCAGCAAATTAACCCGCTGTATGCTTATGACTTGGTCATGAGCTGGGCAGAGCGTAATGATGGGAAGGTCGGAGTTGTTACCGCTGACTGCTGGTGGTCGTGATTGGGCAATTTTGATGCTGTACCCAGTGGGACCGCACGAACTGTGTGGCTTGTTTAATAGTTTAGTAGCGCGAATGTTTTGTTGGAAGCTTGACAGCTAGTTAATAATATATACGCAGATTAACAGATAGTATAATTTCAAATTCATTAGTAATGTGGTTAGCATGTTTTAGTAGAATAGAACCATAGTAACTCAGAGGATCGGGTAATAATAATGATTTGTTGCGTCTTACGTAGGACGTAAGATCAAAGAAAACAATTTGCCAGCGTCTAGCTTTCTTTCCGATTACAATACGCATGTCTCTAGGGCGAGCGTGACTTCTATGGCCTTATCACTAGTTATAATATGTATGTACATATGGCTGGTTGAGAACAGAAGTGATCCAACTAGCATTTTGTAAATTTCGAGATATGGAGCAAAACGCGTTTTCATGGCTACCGTGATGGCATTTAATAGATTATTACCATTGTGTAAGTTTGTGTGAAATTGGTGTGAAAGACTTATAAAATATCTCTATTACCACCCTTGTCCAAATCTGCAAAGTCATAATCATCTGAGTAGTCGTCATTGAAGTAAATTCTACTATCTCCTTTATGAAATTTTATTTTTCTCATTTTTGAAATTAAGATCCGATATCCAAAAATGCCGATAGCACTTGGATCACTTCTACATACTTTAAGTTGAGGTGTAAAGGTACCTAACTCAGTTTCCTAAAAATGCGACTTGGATCACTTCTGTTCTCAACTAGCCATATATATATCGTTTCGTTCTCCTTAACGAACCGTTTTTTTTTTTACATACGAGGTACATGTTTGTAAAAACAATTTATATAACAAATTATTGATTCAGCAACTTACGATGACTTAAAATGAAATTATTTTTAAATTAAGAATTTTGTACAACCGACTTTCAGATAAATTATTAAGAATAACTCAAGAACTACTAGTCTGACTTTGATCAAATTTATATGGGACCACATGAGAGGCACCGGCTTTCAAATAAAAAGAATCATCGAAATAGGTTCAACCAGAAAAAGTTATGAGGTAACGGAAAAGAGGAAAACTAAGCGTTTTTAACCGACTTCAAAAAAAGGAGGAGGTACTTAATTCGACTGTTTTTTTATGTGTGTTACCTCGAAACTTTTTTCTAGGTGAACCGATTTTGATGATTCTTTTTTTATTTAAAAACTGCTGCTTCTCATGTGGTCCCATATAAATTTGATCAAGATCTGACCAGTAGTTTTAAAATATCCTTAATAATGTGTATTTAATTGACTTCAACTACATTGGTGATGTTCTTATTTTATTTATATTGAAGTCGGTTGTAAAAAAAAACTTACCACTTGTTAATATACCTAGAAACCGGCATAAGTGATAGTGCTACTCAAGCACTGGTTCGTAATAGTTAAAAAAATATATCAAATAATATTATGATAATTACAATTTTTATTTGTAGTCTAAGTCATTTAAATACGCATTGTATTTAATTGACTTCGACAACATTGATGATGTTCTCATTTTATTTATATTGAAGTCGGTTGTACAAAATTTCAATTTTACCACGTGTTGAATATACCTAGAAACCGGCATAAGTGATAGTGCTACTCAAGCACTGGTTCATAATAGTTAAAAATTCAATTAATATGATAATTACAAATTTTAGTGCTGATATGATTTGATAGACTAAGCGGAGAGGGGAATTATCGTAAAGAAACCTCCATGTATTATAAATTAAATAATAATAAGGAACTTTCCCATTACCCCACTCAGCTATGAAACTAGACCAGTGTCTACTATGGCCATATTTAGACATTTCATTTACTTTTACACTCGTAAACGCACTCGTAAAGTGTTGATGGATGCATCGCTCTCATTTCGGATTCACTGAGAGGATATTACTAAATAGCAAACTGTAAGTGATACCGGCAACACGGACCTAATTGCCGAGCCAATGCTCGTAAGCTCATAGTTTGATCGTATACCAACACCAGTAGCAACCCACAATAGCTCTTACTACGAAAAACATAAAGCGTATTTTCGCAATCGCTTACTCACGCGTATTTAATATTTATGCAACGTATCTTGATTTTTAAAAAGGCAACCAGCGGAACGTAATTTATTTAAAAAAAATTAACGTTATTTATTTATTATGGATCTTATTGCATAGATATAAAGTTGAAAACTTTAATTTGCGCGTTAAATACATTTAAATATGGCGGATGTTTCTTAGTCGCAACATTATTAATGACGGTCTCAGTGTAAAACTAAAACTGCCAAGTGTGTTGAAAATACTTTAATAAATAGTTGTGTTTATAATTGTTGTGTCCAATGATAAAAAACAATAAACTGACAATAATTTGTTAATTTTAAAGTTATATTTTTTTTTAATGAAAGCCAACTTTACGAAATAAAACTTTACATCCATCTATCCATTACAGCCTATAAAAGTCCACTGTTGAACATAGGGCTCTCCTATAGATTGCCTCATCAGGAGTATTTTGCCATAGTCGCCACGCTTGGCAAGCGGGTTGGCAACCGCAATTTTTTATTATTTTAGTTATCATCAAAAAGATGCTGCTGCCCATCTTCTGTTTTATTTTGTCTCTATCGCCACTTACGACACCCAGGGGACGGGATATGGGGAAGTGGATTTTCTTACACCGCCACTACACGGTTTAAGTTGAAACTTTATATAGTTATGTGAAACGTCCGGTAAGCCACAGTAACAACAATAAACCAGTGTTTATGAGAGCTGATAAAAGTCGGTGAAAAGTCTCCCACGAGCGCTCATTGTTCCGAGAGGAAATGCCGTACCTATTGTACCTTTTTGTGCCGTCGACTGTACTGCGTAAACATACAGCTTTATTCCATGGAAATAAAGGACAATTTGTTTGAGTTACGTTGAATGTACATTTGGTTGTTAACGTGGCTATGAAAATAATAGTTATTGAATTGCAGCGTGCATAAAACACATAAGCCGAGCATTAGTATTTGAAGTTGAATGTTTTAAAACTCAAGCTCTATTGTATGGTTTCTCAAACATACATCATAAAGGATTTTAAAAAATCTGACATTATAATTTACATAACTAAAAGACCTTCGTTATATAAAAGATATATATAAACTCTTAACCTTAAATATATTTAAAACGCATGATAATTATTTGTAAAAATTACCCGTATAAGTGGCCACACCTGTATTAAAGAGACAGCAGAAATGAGACGGCTTGATCGGTGGAGGATCACGCTCTTACAATGAACGGGAGACTATTTAAACTGTATATCGAACTTTCCATCTTAGTCATCAGGTCACGGTTCTAAAGATAACGACTAAGATGGAATGTTACACGGTCTGGAGGACATTATTAGTCCTCAGGGTAACAACGCTGTATATATTTCTGCGATTTTATTTTATTTCTTAATCGAGGATAGGTGAATGTGTCTATGGGCCACAGCAACCACTTACCGTCAGGTGGACTGTGTGCTCGCTTGTCACCCTTATCCTATAAAAAACTTAAAACATTAGAAGTAAGACGTCCTGCTTGTGTAAGGCTCTCTCATTTTAAACCCGACGTCTGAAAATTCTCGTATATCAGACGTGACGTACGGAACTAGACCAATTATTTATAATATATAATTTATTGTATATTTCTATATTTGAATATATATATAAATATTAGTTTGTACGCGTTTATATTTTATGTATAATTACATGATTTATTTCAGTTATTTTAAGTGTTTTAACACCTACTACCAACATTTATTTCTCTATTTCTTCTCTAGGCAGAGATTGCCATAAGGCATTAAGTCCGCCCATTGTAACTCTTAGATTAACAATAAATATTAAATAAATAAATATAAAAATGAATCGATAACGACCACATAAACAATGTTTTTACCATCATTAAAATTACATTACATAACTGCTATTACTTTACATTACTATTGACGCTTATGGTTCTAACAATGAATGTTGTTAACATTACATTCATTTCTTGTCTATAAATTATTACCCATCAACAGCCAGGCAATTAACAACATACAATGGACGTGACACTTGATGTTTTTACTCATTAGTCGATTGAAACTAACAATATAGTAGAATAATTCATATTTAATTTTAGATTGTTAATGCGCTTGCATGTGCGTGCAAATGTTTATATAACAGAAGTGGTTTTTCAACGTATAAAAAAGCATTGAGTTTTATCAGATAATTGGTTTTCAATCGACTTAAAAAACATTAACTTTAATAATAAAAAGTAAAAGCTGATTTCAAATAACAGAAAGAAGAAAATAATTTTACATTCTGAAGTCGACGCTAAAATACATATCTAAATAAAGAATTAAAGCATTAATTCAGAATTTGAAATTATTTCATTTGTTTGAATTTGGCTTTTACAATTTATTGAAAGTTATTTTTTTATCCTTTCAAGTGGAATAAGCAATATCAATCAAACAATTTCAATGTTGTCTAAATAGTTTCATTAAAAACTTCATCACGGATTTTTTTAATTTATATGGTACCACCCTGAAGTTAATGATTCTATTTTTAAATAGTTTATCTATTTAAAATCAGAATCATATTTTTCACTCTAAAACCGGTTGCGATTGACAAAGACATCTCGTAACATACATACAAAAACATACAGTCGAATTGTAAACCTCCTTCTTTTTTTAAGTCGGTTTAAAATCAGGAGTTTTAACGAATGAAACACAAAAACACAAGTACTGATTATGCCGATCTCTTATCAAAGTGTATACTTCCGTGTTGCTAGTTGGAGTTAATTTATATTCTCATAAACAATCCAATTATTGGCTCATATGTGTTCAGCAAAGTCTATTGATTATGGATTTTAGAGGATTGATAATTTGGAGTGGATTATTGGTTTCGGCACGTGGTAGCGCCACGCTGCAGCTATATTATGGTTGTGTAGCCTGAATCGGTCGGCTCGACCGGGGAAGGGCAAATTCTCACAGGATACCAGCGTAAAATAGTAGCTTATTGCTGTTGTGGTTTGTATGGTGAGTGTAGAGAACCAGAGATCCTTTTTACTGGAAACAAGGCATTCTATCTAAGTCCTCAGGGGTGATAACGCATCTGCATTTGGGTTCTTAATCGAAGACACATGAAGATGTCTATGGGCCATAACATCTACTTACCATCAGGTGGACTGTGTCCTCAATTGTCACCCTTATACTATAAAATAAATATAATTAAGTATAATAATTAAATAGCTGAAAAAGGATCGTCCCCAAAGTTTGTTACAACACAATTACATTGAGCCTTCTGCATTCGTGAGTTTTCTAAGGATCTCAAACAAGTTCGTATCTACTCCACGACTATTCGAAACTAAGTACGTATTATTTGTGCAAAAAATCAACACGGTGTTATAAATACGAGGACGTACACATTAAAGAAAAAAAACTCAGAAACAAGTTATGGAAGGAAAGTGAAAACAAGTTTTATTCAGAACTCTACAGCTCACAACTCAATGAAATGAAAAGACAAATTATAAAATATTGTATTGCGCACATAATGTTTACGTAGGAGAGCCACGCTGAAGCTATGTTAGTTATAGTTGTAACATAGAAGCATAACTAACATTATTTAATCTGTGGCATAACGCTGTGCTTTGTACGATCATTGACGAGAATGAGATATCCTTTTACCGATAGTTAAACATTCCTTCTTAACTCTTCTGTTGGTGTGTATGAGCCAACGAGCGGACTGCGTGCTTGTTTGTTATCCTAGTGTACGAAAAGAAACTTCACTGTTCTGCATCAAAAATTGCACAGCTCATATAATTCCGTAGGTGTCGTAAGAGGCCGCAGAGGGAAACAAATAAGCAGATGGGCAACTGCGTCTTCTTGATAACAACTACAAAACTGCGGTTGTCAACTGCTTACAAATATACGGCAACTATGGCAAATGTATGTTGATTTGTAATGAGGTGATCCATGGGAAGGCCTTTGTTCAGCAGTGGACTTTAATAAGCTATAATGATGATGATGATGATGATGATGATGAGATTGTACTGAGTTTTTTCAACATATTATTATAATCCAATTTTTTGATACTGGCAAAAGTAATGTCCTTCAGACCGAATGTTGGTCACGGCGGCCAGTCACAACGGAGACAAGCCATCTGCGCGGGAGAGGATTGTAGTGCCCGAGTGTATGCGCAAGCACAGGTGCACCCTTTTCCCTCACTCTCATAGTCCGATAGGATGGTAATCCGACACGACTGGAGAGAGATCACGCGCAGGATAAACGGCTTTACGTTCTTTCCGAAGCACGTGGGTGAGACACCGCCAACTTCCTGACTCAGAAAACCTAATAACCGATTTTGGCCCGACCCGGGATTCCAACCCAGATACTCCTGGTCATCAACCGCGTTTACGACCACTAGACCAACGAGGACAACGGGGCTACAACTGGCAAAAGTGTTCATAACATTTTACGTTGGCAGCACAGAGTAAGTACTTTATATGGCAGCTTGCACTTACCCATTAGATGTTTGAGTACATATTACTAATCTATGGTTTGAGCAGTAGAGCTGAAGACGCATTGCTTGGTACGCACTCGCAAGCAGCCCGTGTCACCAGTTACCAGTATCTCTTTGTAATGCAAATGTTTTCGCACGCGGTTACGTTGCGCAAGCGCAGAAAACATACGCCTGAACTGAGGTCGATGCGAGCCGTTTTCACAACATTTGTATCGTGATGTTATATTCGGTGAATATTATCGAAATCAATTGCGCAGGGCATGTTTTAGTGCTGTAAGTATATGCATTAAGGCACTCAATTACCCAACCTACATAATGTTATAGTAATAGAATGTGTTAAATTGAGGTGATCTCAAAGGAGTCAGAGATAAGAGTGCAATCCACATTTACACTGCAAATTAAGGCGTTCTTTTTTGCTATTCCATAATTTCGCAAGCCTTCGACCACTACCATGTATAATAATTAGGCTGGTAGTGGTTAAGTTACCATACAATTTAATATTAAGAAACTTATTCACCTTTTTTACGAGTCCAACATTACATTTTTCTTCAAAACTGACGTCGGCAAATTCCAACGTTTGCTGTGCTAAATGTTCTCGCACAAATATTTATCCGGCTAGTATTCAACCTCAAAACCTGCGACTTAATAATTAGGTTCTGTCATCACAAAGTCATTTAATTTTCATATATATATTACGAAGGTTTACGCTGGTTACGTCATTGCAAATGTGAATTAGACAGTTTACTGCTTTGAATTCTCTAATGTTTACGTTTATTGAAAATGAAAACAACAGTATTGCGGTTATTTCTATAGTTAAGTACAAATCTGCAGTAGTGTAGTTCTTACTGATTCAATATTTTTACATTTGAAACTACAAGAAATCTACTCTACTCGTAGTATATAAATTGTAAAGAAAAATTAATTAAAAAAAAATCTCAAAAATTCTGTCCTTTTTATTCAAAATGCGTGGTAATGCACTATTTTAACTGATTTTACTGCGCACGCACACATTCGTAAGGGTCGATCGGTAGGCAAAACCGTTGCCCATAAATCACATTCAATTTGGGATAATCTATATAAAAACATGATAGAGGTTTGCAGTTGCGCGAGCATCACGGAAAAAACTACCGGATAGATTTCAATTGGGTTTTCTAAGTTTTATTTCTTAGACACTCGGCCCTTATCTAAAAAAATATTGCGATATATTTAATATAAAGTTATTAAAGTTTTAAGAAACAACGATTTTTATACGGGGTTTTTCACACGGTCAACTGTGCGTCGCTTGCTCTCTCGTTACTAACGCAGATATTTTATATATTTTAGCTACCAACGGAGCAACGAATAACATTGTTTACAAAGAAATTTTGTCTTTTTGATGTTTTTTCCTTCACACATACGAAAACTTTTTTAATATATCAAGCAACACGGACGAAGTCGCGGGTATCAGCTAGTTTCAACTAAAAGTAGAAGCCTTATTTACTCGTATTTTCAAAAACTGCAATAATGGTATATCATTATTTATATATTTAAACTTAAGTTTAAATTTGGTTACTCTTTGAAAAATAACCCTTTAACATAAAGATTAAATAGAAGTCTAATTTTACTATTTTTAATGCTTTTAAAGGAGTAAGGAACAAATAACAAGACATTTAAAAAATTTTGTTGTCTGCTAGACATGGATCCTCTTAAGTGAAGGAGAAGAAAACTTATTGAATCACATTTCACTTCTTCTACTGGTTCTGAAAAAAATCACTGTCTTAGAAACGACCGACAAGGAAGCCAGGGGGATTTTTTTTCAAAGAATCGTCTGATAATGAAATAAGTTTCTGAAACCTTTTTGCGAAGTAAGTGGCAGGTGTCAGTTAGCTGCAGCAGTTACTTAGCATCAGGTAAACTGTTTTTTTCGTTATAAAGAAAAATTGGCCATGATTCAAGGACTTGACGACAACTACGTATTCTTATTAACACCACAGCATTGGCAGTGCATTCGCAATCACTACAGTACTAGTTACTTTCCCAGAATGTAGATCTACAAGTTACGAAACCAGCTCTTAGTAGAGCTGGTTGCGTTACAGCTTTTAGAATCACTAATTAATTTCTTAGTCACATTTCAATAGAACGAAATCTGTTCCCTGCGACTTCGCCCACGTGGAATTATTTTGTGCGGAATCCTAAAAAAAAGTAGCCCAAGTTACTCCTTATAACATCAGCTATCTGCCAGTTAAAGTTCCATCCAAATCGGTTGACAGGTTTTTGCGTGATGCGTGTTCAAACAGACGTCGTGTTTTTTTCCGACTTACTTAACATTTATCGTTATATTTTAACCAATTTACACAATATCTTTATAAATTATAGCTTATGTGTTATTCTCACGTATGAGTTATATAATTGTAAAGTTTCATTAACATCCATTTAGTAGTTTTTGCGTGAAAGAGTAACAAACATCCATACATCCTCACAAACTTTCACGTTTATAATATTAGTAGGACTAGTAGGATAGTAGGAAATAGGATAGTATGATATAATATTAGTAGTATAGTAGGATAGATTACAAGTATTTTTTTTTTTTACTTTTACTGCCTATAAATAACAGTACCAATGAAAAAATTAAATCAAATTTATTTGACAGTTTGCAACAAAACAAAAAAATTTATAGCAGTTCTCACACAGACATACAGGTCTATCGTGAGAGCCATATACACAGATTTACAAAAATAAAATTTGTGTTTGGTTGACTCTACAAAGAAAATAAATAAATCTACTTTCTTTAAAGCCATTCCTTATTTCATTTATAGTCTATAAACATAAATATATACTTAAACATATATACATACATACATATTTATAGTTTTTAGAGTACTGGTATACGATAGTAAAAACGTCCCACTAAAGTTTAAACTTTTCCGAGTAAATTTTGTCAGTTCTATAGTGTACCCTTTCCGGAGAAAATTCAGCATAATGAATCACTTATGGAACTTACTGTCGCAAAAGTTTTTCTCGGAATGTGATTAAAATTGGCATAGTTATAAAGTGACGATTTCCGATTAGTCGTGAGTTTGAAAAATTCGTAATTTTCCTCTAAAGGGGTTGTTAAGTTGGGGGGATAAAAGGGAAGTTTAATTTCGTTAAATCATCATTTGGTGTTTAATTGTATATAACATTTATTCACACTAAAGTTCCACCATCGTAGAGATCGTCTAATTGAAAACTGCACGCGCTTCCTTGTAACTTTGAGAGATTTAAGTCTGTTTTTTCAATCTTCAATTAAATTGAATAAATTAAATATTCATAGTATAAAATACAACATAAACAAATAATAAATTACAGTTGTACGAATAAAGTAGTTCAAGTTTTTCACTTTTATATTCAGTCGGATTATAATTTATTAAATGGATAACTTCTACCTGACGATTGAAAAATCGGCCCTTTACCATATTCATTATTATACGACCTAAATCTGCGCGCCTCTTCTATTGCGTATTTGTAAATTTTTGCATTTATACTATATTTGAAATAATAAAAGTGATTAAATCTACCAAAAATACATGGGAAGTTATACAAAAATTTTACAAGGAAAAATCTATGTATCAAAAAAATAATGGTTGTAGGTTTATAAGGTTTACGACATAAAAATGAAAATTATCAGAATTACGTTATTTTTGAATAAAACTATTTTTACGGATTTTATCGCCTTTAGTTCAATTAAACGCGATAAAATCCGTATGTATATTGTGTAATGCTCGCGAAAATTTAAGAAACCATTACGTTATTTTTATCCACTTTATGCAAACATTTTCCGGGTAATATGTTTCAAATTTGGTCTCCCTGATTGGTGTTTAGGTGGCGAGAAAGATGAGGGCTTGTAACACATAACTCCATAACCATCTCATAGTTAAAAAATAACTTTTTTAAATGTAAAATCAGACTTCGTAGAACTAATTTCACATTCTGAAGTCGGGGATTTGATTTTCTGTACACTATATCTTAGCACCGACTTCAGAATGTGAAAATATATTGTTCCTTTTAGTTTTTTTTCAAGTTAATTCATTAGCAATAAACTAAAAACGCATACGTCGCAACTACGTAAACTCCTGCTTCGTTAAGATCTCTCGAAATATAACGTGCAAAAAACAGAAACATCACGTAAATATTTTATTTCTATATATAATACTGTAAACGTCTATTATTAATAACAAATGACTGCAAGAAATACGTGACTTTTATATACACCGTGCAAAAAGTGAGATTTCAACATAATATTTCATTTTATTGTTTATACTTGCAATTTTACACGCATTTTGTTGAATGTTTATATAATGTGTTCTGTATACCAAACATTTATACGAAAATTAGACTTTTGATAAAAAGTAAAATCCGATTTCAAAGAACAAAAAGAATAAAAGAATTTCAACCGCTTCAGAAGTCGGTGCTAAAAATTTATAGAAGACTTTAATTCTTCCATACATTTTTAGGACTTTCCTCCGACTTCTGAAGCAACTACTTTTACTTTTAATTAAAAGATTAATTTTTAAACTTTTGAATGGAAAAATGGTCCATTACAGTCCACATAGGCCTTCCTCATAGATTGCCTCATGGCAAGTGGGTGGGCAACCGTAGTTTTTTTATTATTTTGAGTTTTTATCAGGAAGATGCTGCTGGCTCTTACGATACCCTCGGGACGACATGAGGTACTGGATATTCTTACATCGCCACTACACGGCAGTTGTTGAGTGAATTGAGGATAAGGAATATCACAAGCTCAAGGTACAACAAGGTACAACTGTGTATCAATTCCTTAGTTACCATAGCACTATACTAATCTAAATAAAATCTTATTCACATTGGCAAAAGCTATATTAATATAATTAGAGCCATGCTGCAGCTATATTAATAGTATAGTTGTAGCACGAATGGGTCGGCTCCACCGGGGAAGGACCACGCTCTCACAGAATAACAACGTAAAATAGCAGCTTAATACTGCTGTGTTTCGTATGGTGAGTGTAGAGAACCGGAGACCCTTTTTACTGGAAAAGAGGCATTCTATCTTAGTCCTCACGGCTGACAACGCATCTGCTTTTAACTTCGCTAATGAAGATAGATGTAGATGTCTATGGGCAAAAGCAATCACTTACCAACAGGTGGACTGTGTGCTCGTTTGTCACCCTTATTCTATAAAAAAAAAGACAGATAAAAAAAATACTTGTCACTTCAACTGTCAATTCAAAAAGAACTGTCTTCAAGTTCAGGAACTGTATCCGCGACTTGCCGTCGCCGATGGAAATAGGAGGGCTGCTTCTTTTCTAACCCAAAAGCCAATAAGTATAGCCATTCAGCGAGGAAACGCAGCCAGCGTTCTTGGCTCTATACCGCGGGGAGTAGGACTAGCTACATGATAATTTAAGATTTATATTATAAAAATCAATTGCTGTATGTTAGTCTCGCAAAAACTCGAAAATGGCTGAACCAATTTGGATGAAATTGTTTGTGTATGTTTGAGTAGATCCCTGGATAGTTTAGATTCACAATTGGACCCGTTAGGTGGCGTTGTTGTCGAGATCCAGAAATCACCCATGCGAAGCTGGAGCAGATCGCAAGTATGTTATAGATAAATGTATAAAGTAAAATTAAAAATTTTGTACAACCGACTTCAATATAAATTATTAAGAATAACTCAAAAACGACTGGTCAGACCTTGATCAAATTTATATGGGACCACATGAGAAGCACCAGCTTTCAAATAAAAAAAGAATCATCAAAATCGGTTCACCTAGAAAAGTTATGAGGTAACACACATTAAAAAACCAGTCCAATTAAGAACCTCCTCCTTTTTGAAGTAGGTTAAAAAGTACAGATTAATCTTCTTTCAGCCTGTTAGAAGCCAATGTAAATAATTCTTGAATATAAACACCGGATTAGTTATTACGATTTTCTTTTCCGTTTACATATTCATATCCTGCATTAACCGGGAATGTGAATAAATTCTTTGACCGGCCGCTCGTAAACAAAGTACAGAAAACTGTGCGGGAAACATAATCGTTTAATAAGAGAGAGTAGAGAGTTACTATGAACTATGAGTTGATACGGCGCTGCTTAACTGGCTGCTACTGAAAATTTCTTGACAGAAAAACCCAATAACTGATTTTAACCCGACCCGGATTTCGAACCCAGGACCTCATGATTAGCAACCGCCTTTACGACCACTAGAACAACGAGGCAGTCAAAATCAACTCTACATAGGTGTTATTATAATAGTCGTAATATAAACGCGAAATGAAAAATGATAGATTTTTTTCTCTACATGCGTAACTTAACTAATCAGGCTGGTTCCGTCATAAAACTTGATTGTTATTATGTTAAACCTGTTAGGCCCCTTATATGATCAATAATAAAGGACCCGGAAATATTTCATAGCTATGCTAGATATTGCCTACCATTAAATGGTGTTTAATTATACTGTTAAATGAGACTTATTTAAGTATTTTTAAATTTATTTAGTCGTTATATTTTAAACTAGCTGTTTCTAAAATATAAGTAGTCTAAGTTACTCCTTATAACATCAGCTAGCTGCCAGTGAAAGTCCCGTCAAAATCGGTCCAGCCATTTTGGAGATTAGCCGGAACAAACAGACAGACAGACAGACAAAAATTTTAAAAATTGTGTTTTTGTTATAAGTACCGTATAAACTTTCATATGCATTTCGTAAAAAGCTGTTATTTTGACATTACAAACAGACACTTCAATTTTATTTATTTGTATAGGTACATTGTTTGCAACGTTTGAATTTGTTAGAAAAAGTATGCATAATTTTATGGAATTTTCGAAAATTCGCCAGTGAAATAGAACATAGAGTCGGTGACTCTACCAACTTTTTAGAAGAGCCACATATAAAACACTTGTTTATTGCAATTTCAGCGTTTGATAAAGCAAGTCTTCGTTACTAATCACCCAATATATGCGAATGGAGAATCTCAAATTCACTCAGCGTGCGATGGAAAATACTGTGATCAAAATTGCTCTTCGGGATAAAATCTGAAAAGACAACTGACATAGCCCAGCTGATCAGTCAATTGAAATGGCAATAGGCCGGCATATAGCTCGAAGAACCGACAACCGTCGGAGAAGAAAGGTTCTCGAGAGGCAGTCTCGTACTGACAAGCGTAGTGTTGAGTGTCTCCCCACTATATGAAGTAACGACCTGATGCGATTTTGATGGGTTATGTGTAGTGATAGAATTATAGACACACACACACACGCTCCTTACCTGGTAAAAAACTGCTTCTGCTGTCCTTCCTTTGCTCAGCGTCATCGGATCGCGTGATAGCTTCAGATTCCACAGTCGCATCCGATGAGACGTCTTCCTCACACCTCCCATCATGTACCGCCAAGAGGATAGCACACAAACACACCAAAGTGATCCTTAAAAACTCGCGCATTTTAGTGAACATCAGTATATTATAAGCTGGCAGTAAAGGCCATTTTTCGTCCAGCGATCGACGAAAAACACTTGCAACAACAAACAGTCACATTTTCGCTTATTGCAGCTGGTGAGCGTGCTTCATTCAATGACACACATCTACACGCACACAAACACAGTTTGAGAGCACACGTTCACAGTTACACATAATTTTAAAAGCGCACTGATACGCGTAATTACAAATTAGAGCAATTACTATAAATGAAAACGTAATAGTTTTCGATCGAAATATAATTCAGAAAAAAAATGTAGTCGACACGTGCGTTTTCCGTCACCAAAGCGAAGGTACTGTTGGATGTTGGTTGCGCTTAGTGGGAGTCACCCCCACCCATGCGCACGCTCAGGCTTCACGAATTTACGGTACATGCCGTAGTTATCTAGTTATACGAAAACTGGCAGTGATGGTACGGTACCGTTGGTGTTTCTCAACCAGATAAGCTATCACAAAGATGTGGTCACTAATTGCACCGCGGTATCGTCACTAGAATGGTGATTTACACAAATCAAAATCAGAATGATTTAGAAAACGAAAATATAAATTGCCACATAAACCTCTGAGAAATGAACATTTGTGTAATTTAGGGAGATTTGTGAGATGGACACCTTCCTGTGTTAGGTATATTTTAATCTATTGTATTTCAAAATAATTGGTAACTAATCTTGTGGTGTTTATTTTATTTTTAGGTTATGCACAAAACTATACCTAAAACTTGTCTCAACTTCTTAGGTTATACACAAAACTAATCTCAACTTCTTCGGTTATGTACAAAACTATCCCTAAAACTAGCAGGCAGTCGAAATGAACTTAAACGGTTTTTTCTTTTTTTCGGTAATATTCCCTTGTATTTCTCGACCTTGATGTTGGCATGAATCATCGGTTAAACGATGGAGCCATTATTATTTTAAATAAGAACAGATAGAGACTACTGGTTCGTGGAAGTTAAGTTTCTAAAGAAACTGTACTCACAACTTGTCATCGCCGCTGGAGACAAGAGGGCTGCTTCTTTTCTCGCCAAAAGCTCAATATAATCATTCAACGAGGAACCGCAGCTAGTGTTGTTGCATTAGCTATAGTTATTGCTATAGTTATTGCATACAGCGTGGAATAGGACTGTTTGATGATTATAGTCGATAGTATCTTTTATTGTAATAAATTTCACAGTCATCCCATTGCAACAGGGAAAAGGGGAAGGAGAAGGCATGTGACTAACGACCGTTTAAAGAAACAAGAAAATTTTAGAACTTACAGACAAGGAGATTATCAAATGTAGAAAATGACGCTTTATATATATAGTTAGAAAGCAGATCCGAGATGTAATGAGCGAAAAGTGTTTCTTTCACGGCTGGGCGACCTTGCGGACTATTTCTTTTCATACAATATTCTTTTTACTAGCTGTTACCCGCGGCTTCGCCCGCATGGTCACTGGGAAATGAACTATCCATTGCTTTTTGAATTGAAAGAAAACTAAGTTTTATAGATTTGTCAGAGATGCAGCCATTAAAAGGAAACTGAGCAAAATTTATTCGTCAGCCTATTTAAATGTTTTGAAACGCAGCGTATAGGAAAGCATGAATAGTCTGTTTATTCCAAATGGAAATGGGATATTTTTTAATTAAAGGAAACTGAGCATAATTATCCGTCAGGGATGCAGACTTTTGAAAAGAAACTGAGCTAAATTGATTCGTCAGAGATGCAGTTTTCTGAATTGAAAGGAAACTGAGCTTAATAGGTCCGTCAGAGGTGCAGCATTTGGAATTGAAAAGAAACTGAGCTAAATAGGAAATTTTGAATTGAAAGGGAAGATCTGTGGGAATTCTGATTAATTGATTGTGGGAATTTTGGAAAAAAATCTAACTGAACACTATTTTAAGACGCTACTATACACACAATGTTATATGTTTTTCCATTCGGGGAAAGAATGTGGAGATTCTGGGCATTTGACACACGCGAACATTTAGAAACTCTACGGGATATGAAGTGCTCTGTTCTGTGTCCATAACTGTGTCTACTGACAAATACTCTGTTATTTCTCCTGCTACTTCGCTTAATATATCTGAATTTATTTTGTTAACGCTCTCATTTTTGGTGCAAGAATCGCCCTTTCACATAACCATTTGTCTTCATGCATGTTGTTCGTTAAATCTGAATAAACGCTCGCAATTAATTCGGAATGACTCTGTACTAAATTAAAAAATCTCTCGTCAATTTAACAGCCCTCAGCATCCGTTTCCAACCACCCATCGCCAATTTTAATAGTGTGTCAGCATAGTTTCCAGCATTGATATCATTATACAAATGCACTCTCATATTCGTAGTTAAACTGAATTTTGTCACCTTGTTCCATAAAATAGACGACTTGAAGCATGCTTTAATTTCATCTGCAGGTGTGCCCTTTTGAATGACAGGTAAAGTTTGGCGAAAGTCACCAGCCAGTAAAACCACCATTCCTCCCATTACATCGGTATTGCTGCGCAAATCCTGGAGCGTTCGATTTAGTGCTTCTACAGCTTTTTTATGCGACATTGTACTTTCGTCTCACACTAAAAGTTTGCATTGTCGTAGCATTATACCTCGTGCACTATTTTGCTAAAGTTGCAGATCGGCGATTCTTCCTGGGCTAGATTTAGAGGAGTTTTAAAACAGAATGTGCAGTGCGGCCCCGCTTAGCAGCGTGGCGGCTATACCGGAGGAAGCTACGGCCACAGCAATGTTTTATCTTTCCGTACTTGCGCTAATAATAAATTTAACAAAAATGTCTTCCCAGTTCCTCCAGGGGCATCTAAAGAAAAGTGCACCATTTCCAGATTCAATTTGTCCTAATACTTTGTCAAAAACTCGTTTTTGTTCGGAAAGCAAGCGGGGTACAAATTCGGCTACTTGCTGCTTCAAAGCTGGTATATCGTAGTTTGTTTCACGTATAATTTCATCACTTAGTTCATTTTCAGTTGTTCGCTGAGGACTTATCATTCCAAAGTCGCTTAATTTTTGCCTACCATTGCCAATACTTTATCTTCAATTTTTCCAAGTGCTTCATTATAAATGTGTTCATTGTATGTCATGTTCGCGTGTGTCTGCTGTAACCTTCGCAAAATATCTTCCGCCATGTACTCTTTATATTTGTCCCACAATTTATGTGCATTAGATAGCCCGCAAGATGATATGAGAGTTGCATAAAGATCCCTAATTTTGGCTGGTGACTGGCACTGCACAGCTTCCTCCATGGTTTCATCCCAGTGATTATCGTTTTCTAAAAGATGCAGAGCTTCACATGCTTCTCTATAAGTTGCGCATTCCTGACCGTTGACAGTTTTAAGGTCTTTATATCCTGTAGGACCCCGAACATGGTGCAGCAGCAATCGTAAACAGAAACATTCAAAATTAGTAACATGGACGGTATACACACGACCAAGGGCATCTGATGACTTTACACCGGGCCAAATTGCAACAGGCGCGCCTTAAATACGGCGTTTCCACTCCTTCCTAGATGTGTTCCAAGTATAATAGCGGGGGACTCAGAATATAACAACGTTTTTGCAAAGGGGTCGGTTTGACAAAGTTGAAAGAAGGCTGTTAGTGTAGTTTTTGGCGGTGATGCAATTCTTTCTTGGAAATTTCTTTCGGTGAAATGTACACGCTCTCCATTTTCTAAGTGCACAGCAAGGTGAGTAACTGTTGGGTGCCTTTCGTGTAAAGGGAAGCCAAGGATACGCCACGCTGCCTCGTTGCTGCTGACATAACGCCCTGCTTGAAAGGTCTGTACTTCATTAACGGATTTGCCTCACCTTCCTCCTGAGATTAAATATTGCTTGGTCGCTTCCTTTATTTATGTACTTACAGATATACTTGATTGCGCGGACAGAGCTACATGCTTCTACATTAATGTGGGCATTAAACATTTTACATAGAATGGGTGAATACGGACAATCCAGCTGTTATCTAAGGTTTCGAACGCTCAGAGCGAGATTTGATTGTAACTTTCCTGCCACCATCTTCGGGGCTCTGCGTCTGTATAAAGGTAGCCATTGTCATTGTGCACTGTTTCTTTTAATAGCTGTTTAGGAATTTCTCTGTACATTTTCCTTCTTTCATACATGGCGATATTGAATTTCGTGCTCCACATGGACCGTGAATCATATTTCGGACGATGGTATCATACAATTCTTTATCTTGCTCAGGATCCGGAATCTCGCGCTTATTATGTCGTCTATTTGGCTGGGCCGCAACTACTCTTTAAGCCATATTAGAATGTGGGCATGCGGTAATCCTCTTTTGCCATTCAACTGAATACATGAAGCACTGCACCTCCGAAAATTTTCCTTTGTTTTTAAATTACATACATTAATTTTTGTACTTTTAATCTAAATACTCTAGCAACTAAATCGTGTCTGTCAGTACTTTTTGGCCCGGCATTAGCTCCTCGGTTATTTCTTTCCATGTGGGATTGCAAGTAAAAGTAACAAAAGATCAGGTCTTCCGTAAGTTCGTACATAGGCAGAATGCGTCTTGTGTGTACTCATGTAGGTAGCGGGGACTGTTAACGAATGATGAGGGCAAATTACCATTTTACCTAAATCTCTGGGGTTTATATTGGCGTCGCTAGAAACTGCATCTTGTAAATGTATATAATTCTCAACGCGCAGCTTTTTGATTTAAAGATATATAACGGAGACGTTCACTTTCTACCTTCACATACATGTCTACCAAAGATTGATGAAATAATTGTCTACACCGGGCTAAGAGGTTAAAATCATTTTCTCGCAACATCATATGATACGCATAAAATCCATACATGATACTTTTTGTTCGGAGTAGGCTCCTTTGTGACCGGGTTAATGAGTGGAATTTGAAAATGATAACCCTCTTGTCCTTTGCAATAAATCAATGGGTATTGCAGAGCGTCATAAAACTTGTGTGTATCGGCTACCCGTTAAAACGTATCATCACGTGCTCGCAAGACAATGTCTCGTGAAGAAAATTGATCACCACTAATTACGGCTGCTATTTCGTTTTCAAAGGTGCATTGTGGCGCCTTTCATGCTCTCCTCGAGGGTCCGATCTGCGTGAATGACGACTTTATAATCCTCTTCAGGTAGTTTTCTAAAGCAGTTTTAAATGTTTTGACTAAAATGTTACGTTCATGCAAGAATCTTTGAATTTTGAACACTGTGTCTCTCTCAACTCCTGGATAAATTGGCAGCGACGGTCTACCTCAATTTCTTCGTCACCCATAAAATATACTTGTAAAATTTATGCTGTTCGTTTCAGCTGAAAAAGTGAACCTATTCTATGATAATTTGCCTTGCACCGTAAATGTAGTGAAAATCCCGGCATTATTATTTCCCAGTCAACTCCGAAGGACGTCATTTGAAAGCATGAGTTATATTTCCGGATCCTGTTTAAATAGCGCCGTGACTCATTAGCATCATATAAAAGAGAGTTTTCAAAGGTTCTGGTTCCCAAGTAACGGAAGAGACACTTTGACATTGGAACAGCACATGCCTGCGGTCTCATCTTTCCATTTTAAAGCGCTGCAAAATCGACACGCCTTGTCCATCAGTCCGATAACAACTAACCTGTGATTTTTATAATCAATCAACGGATCATAATTGAATGCTGCGTCATTAAAACCGACCAATTGTTTTTGAAAATTTTGTCGACGTTCAGCTTGGAGCTGTGCATTTGCATCTCTTCGCGCCTGTGTCTGTTCTGGTGTTTCAGATGCCCTTATAGTAGATTGACGTTCAGCTTGCTCAATGAGTCTGTGTTGAGTTTCATCAGGTGTTTCGCGGCTCTTAAGGCGGCCTGACGATCCGCTTGTATGAATAGCCTTTGCTGACTTTGAGCAGGTGTTTCAGTAGCTATTAGTGGATTGACGCTCTGCCTGTTCAAGACGCCTCGCACTTTGAGAAGGTGTTTCAGAAGCTCTTAGCAGCTTGACGCTCTGCCTGTTCAAGACGCCTTCCTGACTTTGAGAAGGTGTTTCGGAAGCTCCAGCAGCCTGACGCTTGTCTGTTCAAGACGCCTTTGCTGACGTTGAGAAGGTGTCTCAGATGCTCTAAAAGCAGCCTGACGCTCTGCTTGTTCTTGCCTTCAGTTCAGCATCTTCTAAAGATTCTAGCGATCGAGCTAATCTTTTCGCTTGTCTTTGAGAAGATACTCTTTGAGCTGGACTTACGTTTGCGAGGCATTATGAAGTAAGAAAAACCTATTTAAAAAAAAAAACGTTAATACCTAAAAGGAATTAAATTTCCGTTTAAATATTTTTAAAAGAACAAAATATCTAAAAGGAATAAATATTCCTTTAAATATTTTTAAAATCAAAACAACAAAACCAATTCAAGACACAAGACGAATCCGAAAACGATAATAAAAAAATCGAATCAACTTAAACCAAATCACAAAACAAATCGCAGAAAACCGAAATCGAAAGCAGTAGTCAATATAAATATAACCAACGAAAAGAAGTATAAGAAAATGCCACTATCTATACTATTAATATTCTTTAAAATATTGTTAAACAACCTAAAACAACGAAAACCAATTCACGATTCTAAATAAACAAAATCCAAAATCAAAGTCAGAGTCTAAATATGTATAAAGGAATACCAACCAAATCAACAAACCCGATCCAAGAAAATACACAAATCCTTAAATGAAAGCCAATATAAATCCATTCAACCTTAACCAAATCACAAAGCAAATAACAAACAACCGAAATCGAAAGCAGGTAGTCGAATAAGCTACGAAATAGAAACAATTTAAGCGTATAGGTACCGTATGCACTATAAGTTGACGCGCGGCTCAACGGCGGGACTTAAGTACATGTCAGGAAACATTTCGTTACCGCGTTTTAAAAACCTAGTAACGACATCTAGCGGAATCAATTTAAACTATGTATACGTTAGTTAATAAGAACTCTCAAAAAATATTTTTCTTATAATTTTGCACAATTTTTCTTATTGTAATACCGATTCATTCATAACCACATATAAGAACTGTATTCATTTCCGTTCAATAAATATTACTAAGGCTTATTAATAAGGCTTACTGAACTATTTCTACCATTGTTAAGTAATAGTTAGGGTGAAAGCGTGACAGGTGGTGATAGTATTTCTGATCCATACTTATAATCACGCCTGTAACCCTTGCGGGTAGGCAGAGCATCAACGGATTACTTAATATCGTCTGCGAGATTATCGCCTATTCTGTAATTACGATGCACCAAAACGTTTGAAGAAAATCAGCTGGTGAATTTTATGTTTTTATCGCTCTCCCGGTCCTGCGTGGAAAAATACAGATCCATACATTTTTATCTTAATTTTGGTAAAAGACATAATAATCCAGATATTCTGACCTTCTGTGTTCGTCCATCGTACCGTCGTCCGTCTTGTAGAATCACGGTGGCGCCACCTAGCTGAATTTAATTTTGCAACATATTCGATTTTCCCACGGAATGATATGTTTTCCGCTGAAAAAAGTAGCCTATGTCACTCTACAGCCACCGAACTATCCCCATACAAATAATCATGCAATGCCGACGCTCTGTTGCGACGTGAAGAAGGACAAACTTGTGCAACATATTCGATTTTCCCACGGAATGAGATGTTTTCCGCGGAAAAAGTAGCCTATGTCACTCTACAGCCACCGAACTATCCCCATACAAAAAATCATGCCATGCCGACGCTCTGTTGCGACGTGAAAGAAGGACAAACAAACAAACAAACAAACAAACACACTTTCGCATTTATAATATTAAGTATGGATAGAGAATAAGGATGACAAACGAGCGCACAGTCCACCTGATAGTAAGTACCTAGATGCTGTAGCCCATAGACGTCTATATCTATCATGGATTAAGAGTCGTTACCCCTAAGGGCTAAGATGGAATGCCTCATTTCCAGTAAAAAGGGTCTCTGGTTCTCTACACGCACCATACGAAACACAGCAGCATTAAGCTGCTATTTTACGCTGGTCTTCTGTGAGACAACCATAATATAGCTGAAGCATGGCTCTACCGTGTATAATTACTGATTTTCCGTTTCATTGCGAACAGACTTAAGCCACTATGGCGAAGCTTCTCGTGCAGCGGTTTACAATACGTTTCACATTCGTATTGTGTGCACTCTGCGATCATGACTAACAAATAACGTTATTACACCCAAAGACTACTAGACAGACTACTTCTTAAATTAAGAATCATAAATGTTTTATTAACGAAAATTGTACAAAAAGGGTTATTATAATATCAAGATATATGTGTTTAGTAATAATGAGGAGATCGCCACCATGCTGGTTCTATTAAAATTCATTTAAAAAATTGTACAAAATTATTGTAAAGTGGTTCTTCCCAGAACCATATCTATTTTGTGCCAGAACAAAGGTATTTTCCGAATCAGTAGTAAAAAAAAACGTTCAATAAGTATTATGTAATAATCTATATTGTATAAAAATTATTCTATTGTATTCTATTCTATTATATTCTATTGCAAGCAGTCTTGAGTCATAAACGAGTGTGGCGAAGTACATCGTACTGGAGTCGACAATCGGTCTTACATACGTATTATGTGCACTCTGCACCGAAACACGAATCAGCAGTTTCATCTAAGTAATTAAAGTCAAAGTTGTAGCCTATATACATTAAGGAGCGATTAGTCTTCTGCGCTGATCCAGTGCGATGACGGACTTCAAACTCCCTTGAAATATTTTATTACCCGGGCATGTTGGTTTCCTTACGATGCTTTCCTTCACCGCCGAGCATGTGGTACTTAGGCAATTAACTATAGGTTGCAATAGGTTGGTCGCGTACAGAAAAATTTACAGCGACGCTTTGCCCTGGATCTACCGCGGTACAGTTTTATCTTTTATTATATTTATATGCACATCATCATTACAGCCCTTCACAAGTCCACTTCTGAACATAGGACTCCCCCAAGGAATGCCACAAAGCACAGTCCTGAGCCACCTGCATCCATCGACTTCCTGCATGTCTTACCAGGTCGTCACTCCATCTAGTGGGGGGACGCCCTACACTTCGTCTGCCGGTACGAGGCCGCCACTCGAGAACCTTTTTTCCCCATCGGTTGTCTGTTCTTCGAGCTATATTGCCGGCCCATTGCCACTTCAGCTTACTAATCCGTTGGGCTATGTCGGTCACTCTGGTTCTACTGCGGATATCCTCATTTCTAAGTTTATCACGCAGTGAGACCCCGAGCATAGCCCTCTCCATAGCTCGCTGAGCGACCTTGAGCTTCCTCATCCAGCCAGCAGTGAAGGACCACGTCTCAGTTCCATATGTCATCACTGGCAACACGCACTGGTTGTACAATTTAGTTTTGAGGTTTTGAGGTATGCCGGACGAGAAGATGGGTCGTAATTTCCCGAACGCTGCCCAGCCGAGTTGAATCCGTCGATTGACCTCTCGGTCGAAGTTGGACTTACCTAGTCGGACTATTTGTCCCAGGTAAACATACTCGTCAACAACTTCGAGCTTAGTGCTCCCAACAACTACCGGCATAGGTGTGACATGGACATTAAACATGATCTTTGTTTTGTCCATGTTCGTCTTAAGACCTATCCGTTGGGAGGCACTATTGAGGTCATTGAGCATAGTGCTTAGGTCCTCCAGCGATTCTGCCATAAGGACTATATCGTCGGCAAATCAAAGGTGAGTGATGTACTCGCCATTGATGTTAATACCGTATCCTTTCCAGTCCAGATGCGTTGTCACCCCTGAGGGCTAAGATGAAATGCCTCGTTTTCAGTAAACAGGGTCTCCGGTTCTCTACACTCACCATGCGAAACACAGCAACATTGAGCTGCTATTTTACGCTGGTGTTCTGTGAGAGCGTGGTCCTGCCCCGGTCGAGCCAACCCATTCGTGATACAACCATAATATAGCTGCAGCGTGACTCTACAACATATAAAAATTTATTTAAAAATAATTGCAATGAGTTTACAAATTTCAGTAGCAGCAGTGAGGATGATATAGATTTTTTTCTTAAAGTTAACTATGCTTGTGTGTGATGACTGCTATTCGACAGGTAAAGCTTTGACAATTGATTAATAAGGACTCAAATTCTATCAAAAAACACCAAACCTGAAACCACAAGCTGCAATTAAATACCCGCATCTAAAATAGTATAGCCTACAAATTATTGATTCTAGTCTAGTTATTTGTCCACATGTATCAAATGTTTTTCCTATCTTTCTGACTGTTGAATATGAATAGGAAAAACATATTCAACAGTCAGAAATAAATCTCATATTCCCTCTAATAAAACTTTACTTTTTCTAATATTTTATTTAAGCTCTCTGTAACTGCTTCGTAGTGTTAACACTGCCGTAGGGTGGACTTGCACAGAATGCCTTTAGCATTAAGTCTGCCTTTTGATCCTGTACTGTTTTGTAAGATTCTATTGTTTTGTAAATAAAGATTAAATAAATTAATAAATAATTAATATCATGGATTAAATAAATTAATAAATAATTAATATCATGTAAAGTAGAGAATCATTATTCTATTATCATTATCAATGGTTTTTGTTTTGCAAGAAATTAGAAACAACTACCTGTACTTATAAGGCGGATATTATATATGTCACAGTCAAAACTCATAACTGGTTAAAACCACTTTTGACTGCAAAACTCAGGCAAAAATTGTTATGACCGATGCCCTTAGTCAAAAACAGTTTTGCCTGTTTTTTTAGTCAAAAGTGGTTTTAACCAACGTTCTTAGTCAAAAGTGGTGTAGTGGAGTATCTGTCAAAACTCGCAATATCAGTAACAGCAGGTTATGGTGCGGTTGGGGTGGCCCTTGGGCCACCCTAAAGCCGCATACATTATAATGATATAAAATATAATATTGAAGAAATTGAACTTTTAATTTCAGAAACTCAAAAGTATAAGTCAAAAGAAGTTTTGACTAACATTGTTGATTAAAACACTTTTACCAATGTAATTTGGTCAAAATCAATATTACCCAGTATTTTGCAGTTAAGTGGATTTGTACTTAATTGCCTTAGTCTAAACTACTTTTGACTGCAAAAATCAGTTAAAAGTGGTATTGACAAACGTCCTAAGTCAAAACTACTTTTGCCTGATTTTTACAGTCTAAAGTGGTTTTGACCGGTTATGAGTTTTGACTGTAACATTTACACAGAAGCCAGTAACCTTCAAATATAATTTCAAATAGTATGTAAAACTTCATACCGAAATATTTATAGAAGGTACAGCATTTAAAGAAAGTCTTCTTAAGCCACTCTCTGTCAAGTAAAAGTCATTGGTGACAAAATGTTCAGAGCATACTGCACTTGATGATGTTGAACACCATCCCTCCTCTCTATTTACTGCAATCTCCCATTGATATTTTCTATTTTTATCCCTAGGAAATCTGCAATTTACAATTAACTTTTTTGTAATATATATTAATACCTTAAACTTAGCTTTAAAACAGAAATTTGGCCATAATTCAATACTAGAAGAGCAAGAAAACTTGGCTTGGCGGGCGCCAAGTTTAAATATTATATTATAATAAAATAATGATGATCATTTTATCTTCAAATATTACACTGAATTCTGTGCTTCATATGGGTACTGCAATTTGAATATAACTGTTATTAAATTAAGCAACTAATAAGAAGCACAAGGAATAATATTTTAAATACCTAAATACATATTCGATTTTTTTTTAAATAGAGCTTTAAATTTTACTGCCTACATTGATAATATTTTTAATGTATGTTGTATTCATTGTTTATTAGAAAAATATTAATCTACAATAGCTGTTGTAGCTATAATAATCTAAAAAAAAACAATGAAATAAACTGATATAGTAAAATAACAGAGAAGAAAATTATGTAATAACCTATGAAATGTAATCCCATTTTTATGCTTTGATATTTTTCCTGATGAATTTTTACAATTTGAAACAACGCAACCAACCATTAAAAATGGTTCAAGTTATTTCTACAGGTAGATGAGTCTTAAAAAACTAAATTAGTTAATTTTGGAATTGGAATCTTATGAGCAACTGCACATCACAACAAATCAACAAATCAAATCAAATAAAACATCATCATCAACAAAACAAAGAATAATGACGTTCTTTTTTTTAAGAAGCAAGTGTGAATGTGAGTTCTTGCGGTTTTGCCACACAAACTAGAAGGAGGCCTATGTTCAGCAGTGGATATGATGATGATGATATTAGTTTTCCTTTTAACCGGCTGCAAAAAACAAGGAGGTTCTTTATTAGACGCTTATGTGATTAGACTAGACTAGAATTTTACATGGTAGAGCCATTCTGCAGCTATATTATAGTTGTAGCACGAATGAGTTGGTTCGAGCGAGGAAGGACCACGCTCTCACAGAATACCGGCGTAAAATAGCAGCTTAATGCTGCTGTTTCGTATGGTGAGTGTAGGGAACCCTTTTTACTGGAAATGATCCATGCCATCTTAGTCCTCAGGAGTGACAACACAACTGCATTTTAATTTTTAACCGACGATAGATGTATTAGATATCTATGGGCTACAGTATCCAATTACCATCAAGCGGACTGTCTGTTCGTTTGTCACCCTTACTCTATAAAAAACTACTATGAGAAATTTCAGAGAGATCTCATAGGTTCGATAGATGGTGATATAGCCAGCTTGTTTAAGCCAGACGTAAAATGACCAAACCGGCGATGGGGAGTAGCGATAAAGTTTCGAGACGTCTGGTACTGCAATCGTCAATCTGACTGCAAATATTGGTGATTGGTAATTAAATCCTTATGATTTAAATTATCCCGGCCGGAGTAACCAAAAACTTGGTTAATTAATTAATTATAATTCAGCGAGAAGAGCCAAATAATGGTATGTTGGTTTAAATGACCAACTGCTGGTTCAGAATTATTAAAAAGATGATTATACGTAAATTAATGGACTGTAGGGTGCAGTGCTAATTTATTATTTCGCGATACTGCAAATGTCCTAAATTCGGGCTACAGGAAAGACGTGAAGTAATGCATGTGCACTCACCTGGACTTCTGCTAGTCTGCCTCGTGTCTCAAGGGTTGCAGCCACGATGATTGGACGCCGGGTTTCGTCACACATACAATTTTCACAGATAATTGCGAAATATGGCGTTATAGTAAGAATAGTTAGTAGTAGCGTTATCTATACACTTTACGATATTGTTGTTTAATATCTAAATTACACAAAGACAGGAGCGATGACGCGAGATAGTAGCGATGCGGTTGGTTTCATGTCTTCTGAACTTATTCGAATCCCGTTAACACAAGAGTGCACATGCTAAAGGCACAAAAGGCGGTAGATAGGAAACCCGGAAATGGGCTTTGCAGTAGTTTGTAGTGCTCCTATTGGATAATAATTAACGAATCTCATAAACGTTAGGTGGTAGTGCAAAGTGCTCTTGATGTGGAATGCCCATGACCACCAGAGAACTTTTGCGGTCTGATGAAGAATAAAAAGAAGGGAAGGTAATAATATATGAAATTCCGAAACAATCCAGACGAATCTGGTTTTTACGATCAGTTATTACAATACATTGACATAAGATTGGTGCATGATGCAGTAAAAAGCTCAAGATCTATGCTTGATCGCATTTGATGGAGACTTCTATATACCCGTAGCTTAATCAGGCGTTGAACTGAAAACAATCTGGAAGACACCGTAATCTTTTAAATTTCTTTTTAACATATAATTATTTTTACGTGTTACAGCAATGCTGTGGCTATATTATAGTTGTGACACGATTGGGTCGGCTCGACCGGGGAAGGACCACGCCCTCAAAGAATACCAGCGTGTGAGTGTAGTAAGCTGGAGACCCTTTATACTGGAAATGAGGCATTCCATCCAAGTTCTCGGGGGTGGCTATGCATCTGAATTTAGATTCTCAATGGAGGATAGATGCAGGTGTGTACCATCAGGTGGACTTGTGTGCTCGTTTGTCGCCCTTATTCTATAAAAAAATATTCCCAACTTGCGACACTAAAAGACGTTGCATATCAATCTAAAAATATTGTAGTTCGATATCCTGTGACAGTAATAACATAGCACTTGAAACGTAATTACATATCATTTGGCACCGATAACACTGCCGATTGACAGCTTCATTATTTTTTTATTTCGGGGAGCTTCCCTGGCTAGACACGCCCTCATTTAACGGCCCTAATAGAGACGTCTAAATTATCAGTTTGAAATTGAATGCAATACCTTTTAACTGAAACAAATTTATTAGTGTCGTCACTCATTTTATCGACAACTTTTAATGTTATTTTCTCAACTTATTTATATCCAAGCTTTTCGCTTTTAGTATATTCTAGCAGTTTTCGCAATTTATTTTAGTGTACGTAATGGATGTTATGTATACATTATAATGTATAGTAATCATATCATCCATTACTTTGAAAACTTTGTCTTAATAGTAAATTGAAGTAATATCCCAAACAAAGTAAGTAATGTACATTATTGTATAAATTTAAATTAAAATACTTACATGCATTAAATGTTAATAGGTATTAAATGTTAGTTACCGTCATTCGGTTGCTATATCTATCATATAAGCAGCATGATCAGCTTAGACTATTATTAGAGCACAGAACACAATTACTCTCTATCGAGAGTATTAGAGTGATTAGCTAGGCCAGAGAGCTAAACGTAGTGATTATATTCTCTTTGCATAGAGCCCAAGACATTAAAAATAGTTTTCTAAAAAAACAGCAATAAGTTTCTTAATTTTCCAGTGTAAGATATTTCAAATAAAATTGTTAGGTGAAAGAGTTATAATACTATCTTTCTAAAAGAAGTAATAAATAAATAAATAAAATAATAAGTAAATAAATGACAAATTTCTTACCAAAACTGTAAACGACAGTATTGAAATTCTGGAAAAATCAGTTTAAGGCATTAAAAATGTAAATGTGTCAACCGTTCTAGCTATAGACACAGCGTACTCTTGAACGTGAGGGTTGCTCGAATCAGGCTTATATATACGGCACGCAGCATATTTCCAACACCATTTTTTATTTTCCTCAAACATAGCACTTGAATAATGATCACGAAATTTCTGGAAAGCTTAGAGGATCCAAATAGGCCATTTATTGGTCCTAATTACTGGATTTTAAGAAAAATGGGTCTAATTCTACCAGAAAACAAATTAGGAAAAGCCTTGTATATTTTTTTACACGCATTTGTCTCTTTTTTCGTGTTTACCCAATATATGGAACTGTTTGTGATCAAGTCGAACTTAGATTTGGTGTTAACCAACTTGAAGATATCAATGCTGAGTATAGTATGCATTGTAAAGGCGAATACTTTCGTATTTTGGCAAAGAAAATGGAGGGAACTCTTCGATTATGTTTGCAAAGCTGATAAATATGAAAGAGATAGCAAAGATCCAGTAAAAGCTAGAATCATCGATTCATATACGAAGTATTGCCGTCGAGTGGTATACTTTTATTGGATCTTGATATGCATGACCGTCGTGACAGTGGTAAATACTCCATTACTGAGGTATCTGTCTTCGTCAAACTATCGGAAAGCCTTACACAATGGCACAGAATTGTTTCCACATCTTTAGTTCGTGGGTACCATTTGATAAGTACAATCCACCAGGTTCCTGGATAATGATTCTATACCACACCGTGATGTGCATTTACGGGGGTGGTATTATGGCGGCATACGATACCAGCGTAATGGTCATTATGGTGTTCATCGGCGCGAAAATGGACCTGCTCCGGGAGCGGTGCAAGCAAATTTTTGGTACCAACGATTTAGGCGTCGATGACAAACAAGCTGAAGCAACTATACGAGAGTTACACGAGATCTACGTCCTTTTAATGAAGTAAGATTCAATTGTATTATAGTTCTGAGAAAACTTTTTGCAATATTTTTGTCACTTTTTTATAATATCGTGTTTGTAAAATATTGATCTTAGCTGAATAGAATTTGTCTTTCACTGTTGGAAATAACGTGCTAATTTTTTGATTAACATTAATTCGTACACCAAAACAATAACAAACAATCCATGGCCTAAAGAACAACTAATTAAAGGCATCCATTGTAAAAACTTTGATGAAACCTATGTGTGTAATTACTCTAAGGTCTGACTATGCGTCGTCTGGCAGAGCCACATTACAGCGTAATATGCCTGCGGCACGATTCGAGGAGAACCACACTTGGACATAATACCACCGTATAATAGTAGCATAATACTGCTGTTTTTGATAATTGAATAAGGGTGACAAACGATCACATAGTCCACCTGATAGTAATTGGATGGCGTTGCCTCTTAGACATTTACATCTATCCTTGATTAAGATTCAAAACTAAAGAATCAAAACTAAAATGCGTTGTCGGGTGACAACGCAAATGCAGAAACAAAACCGAAACAGAAACTTTTTTATTTAATGTAATTACCACTGATTCTGAAAAACCTTTAGTCTTTCAAAAATTGTCATCTTCTCAAATGCGTTCAATACGTATAGGTTCATTTTCATTTGTCCGAATTCCAAGGAGACATATTTTCCGTTCGGTCACGTGTAGTTGTCTGGTACACTGTACTTGGTAGTAAACATCACTTTTTTTTTAATTGTTATGGTGATAGATTTTTTATCATATTTCAATATTTTTATTTTATTTGCCTCAATTGCATTCATTAGGCCTTTTTGGATTCTGTAATAGGACACTTCACCTCTACTAGCATGTCATCACCAATTAGTCCGTCAGGCGTAGCTCCAATAAAAGGATAGGTTTTATCAATGAACAATCCACAAGGCTCTATACTAAGGTTCTTTTGCTGCTGTATCTGCTGCAGAGCCTGCTCAACACCATGGGCAATTGACACCACAAGAGATAGATTTTTCATCTACAAATTCAAATTGTTTTTTTATCTGGTGGAGAATATGGTGAGTGCTACATCAACTGAAACCAATCATTTTGAATGGCAGCGCCTGCAAAATCAGATTGAAGGGGCATTATCATTATGGAAAAGCACTCCAGCACGCAATTTTCCTCGACGTTTATTCTTTAGTTCTTCGCATAGTTTTTTGATTAATGATGCTTAATAATCTCCGGTTATTGTCTCTCTTTTACTTAAATAGTCGATCGTTATTATACCGTCCGCATCCCAGAAGACAGAGGCCATTAGTTTTCCAGCGGACGCAGACACCTTGAATATCTTGGCTGGCGGGGAAGACGGTCTTTTTCACAACTTGTTTTGGTTTTTCATCTCCGGGTCAAATGGTGTACCTATATTTCATCTACGGTCACGAAACGAGCGCAACAGATGGTCACACGTCGATCTACCTTAACAATTTCTTCGATTGTTTTAAAGTTTTCTTGCGTAGCGGCCGTTGTTGGACGCCCGAAGCGAGTGTCGTCATTGCAGGCGGTTCTGCCATGTTTAAATTCAGCGTACCATTTCGAGTTTCTCCATTTTGCATACGAATGAAATTCCCGCCAAATGTGAATTTTGAAAAAAATTGGGTATAGTTTTTAATTTAATTATTTCTGGCCTTCGCTACTAACGAATTTAAGATTCGAAAAATAGAATGCATTTCTATAACTCATTCATAAGTGTTCTATTGCGAAAAACTTTTTAAACTTATGATACACATCCATGATTTGTCGTATGAATTATTTACAGAAGCCCATGTTAATAACCCATACATTAAAAGTTAATTCTCTTTAAAAAACTGCCTTCAAAATTACTAGGTAAAACTGCCTTCAAAATTACTAGGTAGAAATCTTCGCGAGCCCTCCTAAAGCGTCGCTTTTTGCTAGTTATATAATAATGAGCTTATGATAAAATATTGTTTTTTAAGCATGTGACGTTCTATGAATCACACACATGATCGGATCTACGTTTGCGTAAAACCTCAGGATCAAGGGGCGTTTCCGTGTGTTTTCTTAAAATAAGATGTGAAGTTGCTTGACTGATGAAATTTTACAATCGGCGTATAACATCGATGTCTGGTATAAAATCGGCTTAAAATTTATTATTTTTAAAATTGCCCGCTGAGCTCTTTCCAAAGATATTAGAACTGTTTTACTAGGAGCAACCCAAGCCGGGATACAATAAACAAGAAGCGATTGACATAGGACAGTTATACCATGTTTATTATGTGTTTATCAGCTACTTTCCTTAAAGTTTTAAAGATGTATATGAGTTTTCTGATACGACCAGTAAGTTGTGCAACATCAGTACTCTAGTTTAGATTACTGTCAATATGGATACCCAATACTTTATGTTATCTACTCTTTCTAGTAATTATAGATATAGTTCTCGGTCATGAAGATCACATCATATCGAGAGTTAGAAAATTACTATCAACCATTATCTATATAGGTCGGCTTTCAATGCTAGAGGATCTAGCGTTAAAAATTGAGTTTTCAGGTACATCAGCTTCAAAGTTTTATTGAATTTGTTCCATCTCTCTGAGAAAGAAATCACAAAGTCAAACTGATATTTTACACATTTGTCAACTGACAAAATAATCGATATTAGCAAAATAAACCATGTATGTCTAATAATATAGGTGTATGTCTATGACTTGCGTGAAAATAAAATCAATTTGTATATGCTCAATCAATGCTCGTTGGGTACTTACTGTTCTTTTGTGCATTTTTTATGTGCCAAGGTACCTTACTCAGAGTGGCGTATTGATGCAGTGTAATCAATAAAGTTTCTTTTATTTGTATACATAGACTTATTAAAATAACTTAGACACATCTTCGGCTACAATTATGTTCGTACTGTACGCTTACACTGTTACAAAATCTTCATAGAATTACATTTTCGGAAACAATAATGGTCGTACTGATTTACTTATAATAATTATATTGCTGTGGTCACAAGATGTTTTTTGTTTTTCAAATTTTATATCTTATTTTTATTTGTCATCTAAAAAAAACTTGACACATGTGCAACCTTGACGACGTCCGGCTGGATCACAGAACACAATTAAGGTAGAGATAGACTGATCCCACGTACGCAACGGATGCAACGCATTATAACGTCTGGACTCTTGATTTAGTATGAAAAACTATGCACTAGAAACACACTTATCGTATGCAACGCAATCACACGCGTCCGACGCAACGTCGATCTGCGATATCTAGATCGGCGTGGGAACGTAGAGGGGATATTCGTACTCAATCCCCCTAGTGTTGCAAACTTAGTGGATTTTCCTATGAAACTGGTGGTTTCGTCCCTCCTTTTAGTGGAGAAATATTGCTTTTAGTGATGCAATACTTCTCCAGCTGGTGGTTTTTTCTAGTGGGTCAGTAAAATTAAGTTTCAATTTGTGGAAAGATGATCACTTGACTGTTAAGCCACTTATACGTTTCGAAGTATATATCTACGTTATTTCAGGATAATTTACTTTTACTGTGTATGCAAAAATGATTCATCGGACATGACGTGCGTCATACGATCCATCCCAGTTGAATTAAAATTTGAGTTATTAGCGACTTTTGTGATTACTCTGTAATAAAAAAAAAACAAGCAAATGTAATCCTTTATCGGCCATTTTAAGAGTACGCTGCGGTATGAGGTTGGCAGGAAAATGCTGCAACGAATTGAAAATTCCGATAAGCGCTATAAAACAAATAAATACCAAAAAAACATATCAATCTGAAACCGAAGTTAATGGTGTCGACAAAAATGATGCATCTGAAGAAGATGATTTAATTTAAAATAACAGTTAATTAAATATTTAAAAAGTTATTTTAAAGTTGACTGGTCGATTTATTAATTGTTCCTATATGTATTTATTGTTTATTTACATAGAAATGTTACATAGTATGTAATAATAAAATAAAACAATTACTAACATACCTATTTTTTCTTTCGTAATAAACAAAGGTTTATTTAGTGGAAAATTTAAGGATTACGAGTGTAAGGTTAGTGGTTAGTGGTTTTCTGGTAGTTTTAGAAGTTGAATCAGTGGAGAGCTAGTTTAGTTGTTGGCAATACTGCGTACGTTGCATACGTAGGTCAAGTGTATACACTAACGTGGGAGCGTTGCATCGCATACGTTGCGTACGTGGGATCAGTCTGTCCCTACCATTACTCTCTACCGAAAGGGCTGGACACTAAACACGAGGCGCGCGTCTCCACGTGAGCCGTTTTACTATTTTTATATTTATTTGTTAGAAACTATGGATTTTCAAAAAAATATCCATAAAATCACTTTATAATATGATTACCTTTAAGAACATGCAATTTCAATATAATTTCGTGCTATAATTACTATGTAAAACGAAAAATGGTTTTAAAACCGACGCTGTTTCTGATTTTTTTTCGATCCAGCAAAGTACAATGTATCGTGTTTTGAACCTTTAATATCACTCAATAAAGGATGTGTATTTTTTTTTCTGGACTTAAATATAGTAGTTTAACTATTTAAAGTTAATTTTACAAGAGCCAATATTGGGATAACCTGCCTGCCGTTAATGAAGATATCGGACAAGGACAAATTTTCTTTTATCCTTGTCATTTTGATAGCGACAATTTCTAAAGTACATAATACTGTCTTATTTGTCTAGTAGTCGTAAGCGAGATTGCTAATATATCGGGCTGGCCGATTCTAAAGTGGTAGCCTCATTCCGATAAACGGAATGTAGCAGCACTCTAGAATGACATGACCTGGTAAGACATGCAGGCAGTCGATGGATGCTGGTGGTTTGTTTTGTGGCATTACTTGAGGGAGGCCTATCTTCAACAGGCAACTTGTGATGGAATGTAATGATGTTAAATGAAGATAGCACTAAAGTGAATACTAAACTGTAGCCCATAGACATCTTCAACCCACTTCAAACAAAGATAACTGAACCAACCTCTGAGAACTAAGATGGAATACCTCAAAGCCTGTGATCAAGGAATGATCACAACGATTAGCTCTTGCCCAGATGAATTTCTTGGAAGACAGGGCCCAACCACGTAGACAATATTGTTACGAGCATATGTTCGAGTACATACCGATCCTGAGTGACTAGGTGTCGATAGTTCTAGAAAGTTCTTCCATGGAAATTTATTCTACTTGACTCTCCTAGTTCTGCTACTCGATACTAGAGGGCGCTAGTGGTAACTAGTGTCGCCATGTACCATGTTTTAATTGTGGTGCGCAACAATATTTTTGTGTTATGTCTGATAATAATAGAAATATTTGTAAATACATATATTCTGTATATGTATATGAAATATATGTGTGTTTCTGTTTCCGTTTCTGTTATAACTTCTAAATTGTAACTTAGATGCCTAGAGCTCGTCTTCTTCTTCTTCTAACTTCTAACTTCACCACTAAAATTGTAAATCGAAATTTAGAATTCTGACATCTTAATCATCTCTTTAAAGTTCGCAGCTGAACACGCCTTAATCGTTGTAGGGAGACATTTAAGCGGCATACTTGGCAGGAAGATTGCCAATCGCAGTACCAGGCATCTCGCACATTTGCTGCTGCTGCCAGTCGCTGTCGCTAGTCTGAGTATTTTACGCTAAGCGTAAATGAAATAGTTATACCGCCATTTATCGGCAGCTACAAGATTTTTTTAGCATTTACCATAGTCTCTTCTTACGACCCACGGGACGATATGGGGTGATGAGGTATCTTAGTCCCCTACCAAACGACAAGAAAGAATGGTGACTTTAATTTACTTTTTCGGTTTACTTTTTCAGTTTACTTTAATATTTTAAGGTTTGTCATAACTATTTCGATTTATTTCAATTAATACAAAGTCGTTATTTATTTAAACTAAAGTGACAAATGAACTAACAGTCCACCAGGTGGTAAGTGGCTATTACAGCCTATAACACGAGCAACAAACTTCAAACAAAGAAGACTACAGATGCTTGTCATCTCTGAGGACTAAGATGGAATGTTTCACTGCCTGGTATTCTAGTAGCTCTCTATAACCCTCAGACCGGTACACAGCAGTACAAGCATTGCAATTTGGCAGCAGAAGCAGGTAAGAGGATGGTATCTTACCAGTCGGACTCCTGAGCAGCTTTAGATAGAAAAAGAGTCGTATGACCTAGTAATTTCATAATTCCGCTACTGTGGTCAAAGTTCGCTTTATAGTGTTTTACTGTGGTGAACCACACTTCTAACATAAGCGTTTTAAGCTTATTTTGAGTAATCTCTATGTATAAAAATCAATATTGTAGCGAGTAGGCAAGTAAACTCGCACAATCTAAGCGCTCCACATCGTACGAACCATGACGTCACAAGTGGCGTGATCTATGATTTTTTTTTTGTGTGTGTTTGATTGGTTCCATTTTTTTAGAAGTCACATTTGGACTCGGTAGGTGGGGCTGTTGTCAAGATCCAGAAATCACCCGTGTGAAACTAGTTATTAATAAACATAAAAGAGTACCTATCACAATTTGTTAGAATAGAATATATTATTTTAACAATGCGAAGAAACAACAAATAATCGAACTGAATTATTTAATTTAAAATATTTTTTTAAATAGATAGCTATTTACGAGTATCTATGTAAAAAATGATACTGCTTATTTACTAGAGTATAGATACAATAGTCAATAAGCCAATCCTGAAGAATATTATAATTTTCTCAAGCTTAGATAAACAATTAACTGTAAAAGGTTAAAAATAAACTACTACGGGGAGTAGCAATACAAAGTCCATTATAGCGAATATTATATGACATAAAATGTGTATAAATAGTTAATGATGATGATATTTCTACAGAATTTTACAAAAAGTATCGCCATTCCTTCACTTACATCCCACAATTCCTGTCATGACTGTCAGAGTAATCTCCTATTTATCTATTGATCACGTTCTCTGCTTGATTTTGCGTGTGTGCCACACATTTAGCATAAGTGTAATTTCGGGAGATATTATGCAAAATAACTATTCAAATTCAAATTCAAATTCATTTATTTGCCAGAATGTAGGTGTACAAAAAGTATGATCTTAAATTATATCTAATGGCCCATTTACATTCTACCACTACATATGGTGTGCAAATATTTTATAGGTACATGCAATTTTTTTTAAACAACAAATAGGAACGCAATTGTGTACAATTATGATTATTAAATATAAATTAATTAATTGATGTCAGATTTATAATGTCAATTCCAGTGATAAATTTTAAAATGTTAGATTATGTAATAAACGTACTCAATTGTTAATATACATATTTCCATGGTTATTCAGCATAAAATAATTATTATTTACCTATATATCAATATTACTGATGTCAGATTTATTTTTCGCAATAAGTTATAAATTCCTTGAAGTCGTAAAAACATTTTTCCTTTAACCATTGTGTCAACTTTTTTTTAAACATGGTTAAAGGTAACTCTTTAAAGAAGTTGGGCAATTTGTTATATACCTTTATAGCATTAGCAAAAGAATTTCTTTTATACAATTAAAGCCTGCATTGAGGTAAACAGAGCTTATGTTTATTTCTAGGAGCTACATTTCGTTTAGTTATTATATCATGTATAGTCTCATAAGATCACAGTGTCGTGTTATATATCTAATTTTTTTTTAAACAAAAATGGTTATAATTGCAAAACCTACCTCGATATACAGGGTTATTTTTCATGAGTAGCCAAATTTTAAACTTAAGTTCGAATATATAAATAATGATATACAGTTGTTGCAGTTTTTAAAAATACGAGTAAATAAGGCTTCTACTTTTATTTGAAATTATCCCAAATTGAAAGTGATTTATGGGCAACAACGTTTTTGCCTTACCGATCGACCCTTACGAATGTGTGCGTGCACAGTAAAATCTGTGAAAATAGTGCATTACCACGCATTTTGAATTTAAACGATAAAAAGGACAGAATTATTGAGATTTTTTAAAATAAATGTTTCTTCACCATTTGCCTATATTACTTATTCTGAACCTTCTCTGCAAATTTGGCCGGTTATTGCAATATAACCCTGTATAGTTCTATTACAAAAACATATTGTGATGTATATTCTGTATAATAAAACGTAATTGAGCAAATAAATAAATTTATCGATAGTTTTCATACCTAAACTATCGATATATTATCACGGCAGATGTAATACGGTAATAAGCGCCGAGGAAAGAAAATAATAATAATTACGACCTATCAAACTTGTAACAATTAACCTTTTGTTTTGTGTACCTATCTATCTATACTAATATAATAAAGCGGAAGAGTTTTTTTTTTGTTTGCTTAAACACACTAATCTCTGGAACTACTTGTCCGATTTGAAAAATTCTTTTTGCATATAATAGCCAGATTCATGAGGAATAGTATAGGTTATATAGCATTAGCATATAACTCTCAACTAGCCTTAAATATTGATTTTTGTTATGCAAGTCGGAAGAAAAGGCGCTCTCTAACTGCTTTATTCGCGTGCGCTGGCGTAACGTTTAGTATTACATAAATACAATGTTCTACAAACATATTGGTCTTTACTCCATCTAAAAAAAAGTCTGCGATACCATATGCCTATTTCTTATATATAAGCCACAATAAGATATTTTGTGACAAAAAATTATTGAAAATTAAAAAGTGATTTATGAGCGGTATTACGAACGAAAGTTACTTCATCATCAAGATAATTTTATGAAGATAAACTTTGCTCATAGCATTTACTTATAGCATGTTATTTGGACGCATAGTTTAAGAGATAATGAAAAATTAAAATAATGAACCTCTGCTCGGAGCGCGAACGACCGCCGCCCTAGCCGCCCGATGATGATGAGCGAGGTGTAATTTCGCTCGGCTTCGGCTTACGGTTAATTTATTAATAATCATAATACTTAATTATTTTCTATTTGTACTAAGTAGGTTATTATGGTAGTGGTAGAAAGTGCTGGTTGATTAATTCATGATTGTTTTGTTTTGTCTCATAGGTCTATTAAAATAAGTTTAGGATATATTTAGGGTATGTATATACCTACATGGTATAGCTTCATTCTTTTTTCCGCTTCTAATAGTAGGTAATTATTTTGTTAAATTTGTAGTTAATTACGAAGTACGTGGGCAGGTGTAAAATTAAAATTTATTTTTTGTTTTCTTTTGTCTGTATAGGTTTATTTACATAGTTAGTGCATAAAAAATTAAGTTTATTGTTGTTTTAATGGTTCGCTGTAAATACTTATTTTTAATAAATATTGTCGCATATAGGTACTATCTATAAAAATTTATAAGTTCCAATGTCACAGGGAAAAATAATATTTTGCTTAAAATATTCAAAATGTATTAAATAATACAAGTACAAGTCGTTTATATTGCAATAATAAAGATAAATGACATTTGTAATAGAGCTCACGTAGAGGCTTTAGACAGAACTCTCAACCAAAAAAAATTAATAATGGATGTGTGAAAGGGCAATTTTCGTGCCAAAAATACAAGCGTTGACGCCATCTACGATAAAATAATGGCCAAATTACCAGGCGACAACATAAACTACCTTGCTATTGATACTGTCATGGATCAAGAAGACGCGGTACATTACCCTCAAGAATTTTTAAATTCTTTGAATCCTTGTGGGCTGCCCCCATATTCATTGAACTTAAAAAGTGGCACTCCCATTATTTTATTACGAAACCTGCGGCCACCAAGTCTATGTAACGGAACTAGGCTTCAAGTTAAATTTCTTAGAAATAATATCATAGTTGCTATAGTTTTGACTGGGCCAGCAGTTGGGCAAACGGTACTAATACCTCGAATTCCTATGATACCTACAGATTTACCATTTAGTTTTAAAAGAATACAATTTCCCATAAAAGTATCGTTTGCAGTCACTATAAATAAAGCACAGGGACAGACTTTCAAGCACGTGGGGATAGATTTAAGTGAATGCTGTTTTTCCCATGGGCAGTTATATGTTGGCTTATCTAGAACAGGATGCGGTAAAACCAATATATTTTAATACCAAATGAAAAGGTTACTAAAAATATTGTCTATACTGAAGTACTATAAATCAATTAATCAATGAGTAATTCCTTAAATAATACGCGGGTGAAACCGCGGGGCACAGCTAGTGTAATATAATATGGAACAATTCTGGAGTACTTATTATCCACTTAGTCTTTCTAACTTCTTTTTTATTTAGCCTTAATTTATTACGATTAAAGATATTATAATTAAATTGTAGATGTTCTTGTAGGAGCAGCATTTTGATCACTCTTATTATTTTCACATTAAATAAAGCAAAGCAAAATTTAGTGCAATTAATTAATGAGTAATTATGAAAAATTTATAATATTTTTTTACTACCAAGCATGTAGACATGGAACGAGTAGTGATTCGCCGAGTACTCGGCCACCGAGTACTCGGCCTAGATTGGGCCGAGTACTCGGCCGAATACTCGGCTTTAAAAAAAACGCGGTAGCGGGCGGCGCGCGGTTATTTCCCTTACACAGAGTAAGGGATGAAACGATACGAGTAAATACAAGTACTTACTCTATACTTTTATTTCAACACCAAGTACTTTTGGTATCGATACTTTAAACTCAGTGCCAAGTAGTATCGAAAAAAAAGTACTTGTATCGGTACTCGATCAGTCATACACCCACAGACACTGTTAATGAGTGATTAGGTACTGATTACTTGTCAAATAACTCATGTTCGAGAGATTGTTTTCGTTATCTGGCGCGAAAATTACTGTTTATAGAAATTGTTTTATCGGAAAACATCTAGAAAAATTATTGATCTTAGGAACCAAAACACATAAAAAATGACTTTGTAATGAATACCTCATTAACTAACACTTCTCACGGTACGGATACGGTATAGTATAAAGTATCGATACTTTGACGGTATCGTTTCATCCCTACACAGAGTAACAGCGCGATATTGCAGCGCGACGAATCTGTGCACGGGGAATCCCCTTAGCGGGAAAAACTCTAATTTCATAATTTATCAACTCATTTGTCACCTTTGTACGAGTACGAGCATCTTCTTCTCTTAAATTTTAAATATTAGTAATAATAATTTCTATTATAGATTCTTATGTACGTTCTCAATATTTCTGCTGTTTTTCATGTTCCTGATGTTTTAATGTGTCTAATATAATAATAATGATAAAAACTGGCTTTTTGTCTTTATTTTCTCTGGAATATAATTAAGGCCGAGTACTCGGTACTCGACCGTTAATACTCGGTGCTCGGCCGAACCCTAAAAAAAGGCCGAATCCGCCGAGTACCGAATCCAAACCAAGTACTCGTCCTATGTCTACTACCAAGTAGTATTGGTGTAAGAATACTCACTACTAAATATCGTTCTGTGGGTGTTGTAAGAGGTGGCGACGGAGAGAAATGAAAGAGGATGGGCAGCAGCATCTTGAACCTATGTACAGCAGTAGACTTGTGATGGACTGTAATGAATTTAAGTTTCAAAATAAATTTAACTATGAATTTGATTTTGGCTTTAATGACGATGATGGTTGATGGATGATGATTACTAACATACCCATGAACCACTCCAAGCAAGCTTAAAATGGGAATGATTATGTTATGAGAGGTTAACGATACGACAACAGTCGAAAGGAGGATTTGAGTTCACGATTGTTCGCGGTTCTTACTTTTAACCATTGAGCTACTGTCGTTTAAAATTGTACTTTATTTTGTTTGTTTTAGGAACTCCCAGTTGTTTAACTCCTTGCTGTCTCCTGTGATGTTCTTCTACGTAATTATGTGTTCGTCGGTGCTTTGTTTTAGTGCATTTCAACTAACCGTAGGTATTTTAACCTCTCAGAAATTAAAGGTAGCCTGTGTCTAGCAATGGGAAGTATAAAATCTGTAACATTACATTACATTACATTTTTCTTGCAGTCCGCCAACGACGCAACGCAGAAACTGCTAATGGCGGAATATTTAGTGTTCGGAATCACACAGCTGTTCTTGTTCTGTTGGCACAGCAATGATGTCCTCGTCAAGGTAACGTAATGATGTGACGTAATTATTATATATAATTATATATATATATATATATATATATATATATATATATATATATATAGTCTGTTCGCTTAGATACGGTCGCCTTTGCATGCATGTGCCGCATCTTGTAAAAGGCGCCGCCGCGACATCAACGGCATTTTAAAACTAAGTGCCGTAGTGAAACTTTCTCGTCTACCTAACTTGTGTTTATTATTTAAATTCGCATTTTATTACAATAACGATAAGAATAAAATAGTATTCTTTTTTTATAGGAGAGAGGGCAAACGAGCTTACGGCTCACCTGATGGTAAGTGACTACCGTCGCCCATGAACAACTGCAACACCACGAGAATTGCAGGTGCGTTGCCGGCTTTTTAAAAAGGAGTAAGCTCTTTTCTTGAAGGTCCTTAAGTCGTATCGGTCCGGAAAAATCGCCGGTGGTAAATTATTCCACAGAGAGGTCGTACGCGGAAGAAAACTCCCAGTAAAACGTACAGTGGTGGACCGCCAAACATCCAGATGGTGTGGAATGTATTGGGAGTTTTGCCGCGATGCGTGCGTTCGTGAAATGGGAATGATCCGAACAATTAATCCGAACAAGTAAATGCGAAAGAAAATGCAAAGGGATGCAACATCCCTTCGCAGCGCCAGTGAATTGAGCCGATCGGAAAGGACTCGGTCGTCGACAATTCGAGCCGCTCTGCGCTGGATGCGGTCAAGTGGAAGGAGCTGGCACTGGGGAGCCCCAGACCAGAGATGGGAACAGTATTGCATGTGAGGCCGAACCTGCGTCTTGTAAACTTGCAGGCGGTGTGCCGGCATGAAATACTGTTCCGCTCTGCTGAGCACGCCAAGCTTTTTAGAGGCCAATTTGGCCTTCTCTTCAAAGTGACCACGAAACTGCACTGTAAACTTGTGTCTTCTGAAGATTAAACTGGACTAGATTTAGTCGCCCCCAACCCGAGACTTTGTTCAGCAAAGACTCGACTTCAGACACAAGTTTGTTCCGGTACTTGGCGACGTTTTCCCGCGAAATATTGGCACGGCCGGTGTATATAGCATCACCAGTGCTGTCATCTGCATAGCAATGAATGTTACCAGTTTGCAACATATCATTGATATGCAGCAGAAACAGCGTTGGTGATAGCATGCAGCCTTGTGGAGCACCATCATTAATAGGCTTGTAGTTGGAGCATGCACCGTCGACAACGACCTTGATGCTCTGATCTGCAAGAAAGCTGGTGATCCAATTGCACAATTTCTCGGGAAGCCCATATGAAGGGAGCTTCGAAAGAAGCGCTTTGTGCCAAACCCGATCGAAGGCCTTCGCAATGTCCAAACTAATGGCCAATGCCTCCCACTTGGACTCTACTGCCTCCGCCCATCTATGAGTCAGGTAGACCAGAAGATCACCAGCTGATCGACCACGACGAAAAGCGTATTGGCGGTCACTAATCAGCTCATGATGCTCAAGGTACCGCATGAGCTGGCAGTTTAAAATGGAATCCATTATTTAGAGAACAACGAGATGACGGCGATAGGCCTGTAGTTAGACGGGTCTGAGCGGTCGCCTTTTTTAGGGATCGGGTGGACAAAAGCCGTCTTCCATGATTTCGGGACTACGCCTAGGGAGTAGGAGTACCGGAAAAGATGCGTTAGAACCGGTGCCAACTTCGGAGCACACGTCCTCAGCACAATTGGAGAGATTCCGTCAGGCCCACTCGACTTGTGGATGTCCAGGGAGAGGAGTGCTTTGGAGCCGAGGGCTGTGTGAACAGGACATCCGGCATGGAGCACTGACACCGCGGGATGGTCGGCGGTGTGTTCCCCTTCATCGAGAGTCGAGTTGGACGCAAAGAAAGAGCCTAGCAGACCGGCTTTCTCCTTTCCGGCATGGGCCAGTGAGTCGTCCTCCCTGTGCAGAGATGGAAGAGATGGCTGACAGAATTTCCCTTGGACAGCCTTGGTGAGAAACCAGAATGCACGGGTTCCCGAAGGAAGGCGAACTAGTTTCTCGCCAATTCTGCCTATGTGCTCTGACTTTTCCTTGGCAATGACTCTTTTGAAGGACCTGGAGGCGGAATTATACTTCTTTTTAAGGGCGCTGGTGTTTATTTGGCCGAGAATGGAAAAGGGAAGATCTCCCGCCGGGCAAAGTGTTTGATAGCGCCATTTAGGCTTCGATGTATTTCGCTTGTGGCGTGACGACAGCGCCGCCACATCACCCCCCTGCTCAGACCGGAGGTCGATAGTGCAGTCCGATTGCCGGTGTGTCGTTAATGCTAAGAATTCCCAATCAGCCGACCTATAGTGCCAAACACGGCGGCAGCCTGCAGAAAGCAACCGCGATTTCAGCGTGAGTGGCACCACACTCCGAACTAGGCAATGGTCCGAGGAGCCAAGAGGGGCGTCGACGGAGACCTGATATCTGTCCGGATGAGAGGTCAGCAGAAGGTCCAACAGGGAAGGTGCATGATCCTCTACATCTGGAATCCGCTTAGGCGAAGTAACCAGTTGTGTCAGACCATATGCCAAGTCAAAATCATGAACAGATCTCCCCGCATGATCGGTTAAACGTGAACCAAGCCATTCGGCGTGGTGGGCGTTAAAATCGCCAAGGATCACGATCTCTGCGGATGGCACCTGTTGTAGCAAGGAATCTGTAGCCATTTGGACGTGGTCGATGAGTCGGTCTGTTTCGGCATTACCGCTATGGGACCTATAGAGGCACCCCTAGACGCGCGGATGGTCGTCGCTGTCTACGCGTAGCCAAAGAATGGACAGGTCCGAACCTTCAAGACTGCCGAGGCGTCGAGAACAGGTGTCCTCTTTGACGTATACGCAAACTCCAGCCCGAAGCACAAAGGAGCGTTCCAATTTGTACCCCGGGTAGGAGATATACGAAGTATCAGCTGGAGAGGACACCTGCGGCTCGGTTAGAAAGAGCAAGGCCGGCTTCGCCGTCTCGAGATGGTAGTGGACGGCGTTTAGGTTCGAGTGAAGTCCCCTGATGTGGCAGAAATTCACGGATAGCGTGGCAGGGGTCGCGTTGGTCTTGTTGCTCAGTTTGCCCCGAGCAGTTATATTGTTTTGAGCGGAATTTTGCTCCCCTCCCCCCTCCCAGGATACGCGGGGCAGCCTGAGCACCCACGCTCAGGAGTGGAGTAACTTGGTCGTGGATGCTCAGCGAGAGATTCTCCAGGGGTGCTGGTACCCTCCTGGGGTAGTCTTACATTTAATTCCGCTACCATGTTGATGGGGTAGGGGGGTAGGGGGAATTGAGCCTCCGGCCACCTGCACTCGCCAGACGAAACGCAGAAGCAAAGCTTCCAATTCACGCCGGTTTTCTGTGAGGTCGTGTTACCACCCCGGCTCGAGCCTGCCCATACATGCAACAGCAAAAGCTGCCGCGTGGCACTACCACTGTTATTCTAATTTATTCTTAGAATTAAAAAAACATTATTTAATAAAAACAGTAACAAATAATAAAATAAAAGCAGAATAATAAGTGCGCGTCCGGGTTTACCGACACTATCTTAATGAACAGACTATACCTAGAGAGATAGAAAGAGATAAGTATGATGTGAGATCATGAGGCAACTTGCCTCTCAATCAATGCACAAAATTCCGTAGTTACAGATGTGTCGTCACTCGACACACCATTTTATTTTACCCGACAGTACCAGAAAACGGGCAATGTTTTTGAGTGTATGTGTGTCTACTTCTTTGGCTGCCCTAGCCTTATACAATATATTTATTTTGTAGAGACAATGCTTCATAGCTAGGATTCGATAGGTAGCGCAATTTATTACAAAAATCTGTATTTTTGGATAAATGACTCATATTCTGACTGAAAATCTTCACCTTATAGGTGTGGTGCTGTGGTCGAGTTCATCATCATCATTTATCATTCATCATCATCATTACAGCCCTTCACAAGTCCACTGCTGAACAAAGGCCTCCCACAAAGAATACCACAAAGCACGGTCCAGAGACACCTGCATCCATCGACTTCCTGCATGTCTTAGCAGTTTGACACTCCGTCTAGTGGGTGGCCACCCCACACTTCGCCTACCGGTACGAGGCCGCCACTCGAGAACCTTGCTTCGGTTGTCCGTACTTCGAGCTATATGGCCGGCCCATTGCCACTTCAGCTTATTAATCCGTTGGGCTATGTCAGTTACTCTGGTTCTACTGCGGATATCCTCATTTCTAAGTTTATCACGCAGAGAAACCCCGAACATAGCCCTGACCATAGCTCGCTGAGCGACCTTGAGCTTCCTCATACGGCCAGCAGTGAAGGACCACTTTTCAGATCCATAAGTCATCACTGGCAACACGCACTTGTTGTACAATCTCGTTTTCAAGTTTTGAGGTATACCTGACGAGAAGATGTGTCGTAATCTTCCGAACGCTGCCCAGCCGAGTAGAATCCACGTATCTCATGCGGATTGGCAACCGCAGTTTATTTTTATTTTGAATTGTTAACAGGAAGATGCTGCTGCCCATCTCCTGTTTCAGTTTCCAACCGCAGTTTTTATTTTCTAGCTGTTATCAGAATGACGCTGCTGCCCATCTCCTAGCTATTTTCCCTGTGTCAATTCTTACGACACCAGCAGGAAGATCTGCGGTATGGGATAGGATATTCTTACACCGCCACTACACGGTTCTGCGGTCGAAATTTTTTATAGAATAAAGTCAAATTATCTATACATACGAATAAAATTAAAGTACTGGTCTGTAATATTAAAAATTAAGTGGCTTCCTTTAAGGTCAGGGGGTTTTTGTGACGCTTGGCAGGCGGGTTAACAACCGCAGTTTTTTATTATTTTGTGTTGCTATCAGGATGATGCTGCTGCACATTTGCATGCTATTAAGATATAAATAACCATTTTCTTTAATTTGTGTATGTTCATATGTCTGTCTGTCTGTCTTGGTCTTTGATTATCTTAAATCTAAATAATGCCACATTAATAAATCCTATCCAGGCGGAGCGAGGGCGGGTTGCTAGTTAATAAATATTGTTATAATTATACCGTAAAAATTCCGGACCAAATTCGGACACTCATTGTGCAATCTACAAAAGGCAAAGCAACGTCTACTGGGCCCAGCTAGTGAAATAAATTAATTTGATTTTACATACCCGTGTACGAATTACTTAATTTCAGAGTGGCAATGTAACGTTTGGGCCATATGAGAGCGAGTGGTGGACGGCAGGTCTCCGGCAGCGCAGGAATATACTGCTACTCGCAGGACAGCTAAGGCGTGTTCATATGTTTACTGCCGGCCCGTTCACCAACCTGACACTTTTGACATTTATTACGGTATACTCATTTAATGTATGGGCGTTGTAGAAGCCTAGTAATAGGCTCATAGCTTAGTGGTCAGTAATCAGTATGCATGTATTTGTACAAAACACAATTATTTATGATTTTTTTTAAATAAATTTGAAGTGAAAAACGAACTTGCATCCAGATGCACATGATGTACAGTTGATGGTAAGTGACTACTGTAGCCCGTAAGCACCTCTATTCAGCCTATAAAAGTCCACTGCTAGACTCTCCCATAGATTGCCCCATAGGGGAGATTTTTTGTCACGCTTGGCAGGCGGGTTAACAACCGCAGTTTTTTATTATTTTGAGTTGCTATCAGGATGATGCTGCTGCTCATCTCCTGCGATTTATTTCCCCTGTCGCTTCTTACGACACCCTCGAGACGACATGGGGTAGTGGATTTTCTTACACCGCCCCTACAAGGTGTACGTAAACACCTGCAACCAAACCACCTTTTGACAAAGAAAGCTACAGATTGGGTCCGCTTACCACGGGACGAAATGGTTTGATAGTATCTCTTACTCCACTACCACACGGCACAAATATTGGCCCTTTGCAATTTCACACGCAGCTTCTCTTCTTGATCAATGTGAAAGTCATTCAATCATCATGAAAATATATTATTTCGTTTACAAAATCCGTCACCGTAGCCAATCTCCATGACATAGGTAATACACTATTTCCCATAGATTACTGTATATATACTAGAGACCATATCCATTGGCTTATTAAGTATATATGTGCCTAAAAACGGAACGTTCATTTTTATACTTAGGTATAAATGTGTTGTAAAAATTGACTTTTATTTATGACTATATATACATAGGTCTTGTAATCTAAGTAATACCAATATCGATTTTTATTTTCAGATTCTTAAAGGGGCCTACAGTTATTACACGCTACTTAAATAAATTGATTTAAGAAACATGCAACCCAAATGTATTTCTATATCACGACAATAACACTTAAAAATTAGAATTAAAAGCATTTCACAAGAAAAAAAGAATAAGCACATAAATTTACAGTTTAAATAAAATATACGCCTCATAATTTCTGTGTTTTGTTATAATACCTTTAAACAGACCCACGAATAAATTTCAAGAAATAAGCAATGGGTACCTTTCTACATGTCACGTGCGTACGTGCGTGCGTGCTTACGTGAGTGCGTGCGTGCGTGTATGCTTCCGTGCATGCGTGCGTGCCTGCCTGCGTGATTGCCTGATTGCTTACGTGCGTACGTGCTTGAGTGCGTGCGTCTAAATTTCATGTATAATCAATAAATAATGCAATATAGATATGATAATAATCATATTATTATAGTTAATCCGTAGTAGCTCAGGGGCTCAACCAGGGTTCAATCCCCACCGCTACCAATTATATTGTTATTTGCAATTTTAAATTTATGGTATAAATGTTAGTAGGTAACGGGTATCATTTAAATCTGTCCTATAAAATCGACATTGAGTAACTTATGGGAATATAGCTCTTAAGCACACTCTCCGAAATGTAACTTAAACTCCGATAGACTGGTCTCTGCGCTTGTAAGTCTTATTACACGTTAATTATTCATCATCATCATCGTCATCATCAGTTCGTAAAAGCTTACTTCCCGGTAAAGTCCTATCCTATTGTAGGGAGGATTTGCCTTAAACGCTTGGCAGGCGAATTGATGACCGCAATAAGTTACGCACACTTGACGCTGTTTCCCATCACTGGTGTGGGTATTTCCGAGATGGTTAAACCGCTATGTGTGGGAAGCCATAAAGTATTTTTGGCATATCCCATTGTCGCATCTTACGATACCTATAGGACGAAATAGGGTGATAGATTCTCCTACGCCACTAAAACACGACACTCAAGAATTGTCTTCTCACCGAGTCCATGGCAGCCAGTTGATACTAAACAGCTGTGGCAACAGTACTCCTCACACGTCTTTATTTATAGTATAAGGGTGAAAACGAACTCACAGTTCATCTGGTGGTAAGCGGATGCTGTGGCCCATAGACATATTCATCTGTACTCGATTAAGAATCAAAATGCAGATGCGTTGTCACCACTGAGGACGAAGATAGAATGACTCGTTACCAGTAAAAACGGTCTCCGGTTTCCTACGCTCACTATACGGAACACAGCAGCATTAAGCTGCTATTGCACGCTGGTATTCTGTAAGAGCGTGGTCTTTCCGCGGTTGATCCAACCCATTCACCATGAGACATTAATCAGGAAGCTACAGTACTATGGTGTCAAGAACACAGCGTTTAAACTTATTATTTCATATTTAAGTAATAGAACGCAGAAAGTTATTATCAATGGTAAAAGTTCTTCCGGGTCACCTGTACTAATGGGTGTCCCTCAAGGCTCAATTCTCGGCCCATTCCTATTTCTAGTGTATATTAATTACTTACCTTCCCTAGTGGGAGATAAACATGATATAATATTATTTGCTGATGATACTTTCTTGATTTTTAAACTTAAACGTCAATCATTAAAATGTGAGGAGGTGAATAATGCTATATCAAAATTAGTGCATTGGTTTAACGTTAATAATCTACATTTAAACGGAAATATAACTAAATGTATTAATTTTACAACACCGAATGTTAAAAATCTCAATACCAATGTGTTTTTAAATGGGGAAGAAGTGAGCCCTGTTGAATCCACTGTTTTTCTTAGCATCATTCTCGACGCAAAGCTTCAGTGTGGCCCCCATTTATCCAAACTAGCAAGTAGACTAAGTTCTGCATCTTATGCCGTAAAAAAGATTAGAGGTCTCACTCGTGTCGATACAACTAGATTAGTTTATTTCAGTTATTTCCATAGCATAATCTTATGGGATTTTGCTATGGGGAAATGCGGCTTATTTAGAAACTATTTTTGTTTTGTAGAAGAGGGCCATTAGAGCTATTTACAACTTAAAATCGAGAGAGCCTCTTAGAGAAAAATTTAAAGAAATAAATATATTAACTTTGGGCTTTCAGTATATTTACAAAACTTTAATGTATGTTCAAAAAAATAAAGGTAGTTTTAGTAAAAAAAATAGGCCCCTGGGAATGAGGTGGTCGCTTCCAAGCTGTTTCTAAAATAAAAGTTGTAAATAGTTCGTACAACCTTTCATGTAAAATTTACTTTAAATAAAAGTCCCGCTGGGTTACTTGCTGGTTCTTCCCAGGACAGAGGTTATTTTCCGAACAGTGGTAAAATAAAAATTACTTTCAATAAGAATTACATACATGTGATCTATGTTGAATAAAAAATTATTAAATTCTATTCTATTCGTGCTATAACCATAATATAGCTGCACGTGACACGTGACGTCTTACGTCTGATTTTATGCTTGAAAATAAATTTAGAAACCAGTTACCCGTTATGTACTGATGTATTTTGGTGAAACCAGTTTGCTTCCTGCTAGCTTTGCCTAAAAGTACAGAAACAGGGTGAAGCATTTATTGTGAAGGACAAACACACGATCTTCTATTGCAGTACCCTTAATGGTGATCGCTCCGAATGTATGCTGAACGCGCCGCTTCGTCACACGTTCTGCCAAACATACTTCACCGAGATCTTAGGCTTTGAAAGGTATGATTCCGATCGCGGCTGCACCCAGCAGTCCTGCACTGTGGTGCTGCCTGCCTCGCTGATTCCGAGCAAGGCGGCAGTGTTGCCCTGTTCGTGGTGTTGCGCTGTTGTGTATTCATTCAGTTGTTTTGAGTTGACAACATTTGTTGTTGTTTTATACTAATAGTAAACGTGTTTTTTTTATCTCCTTCGATATATCTTGCCATAAATTGTCTTTAATTAAATTATTACGATAATTATTATGACTGCTATCGTAAAGGGCTGGATATAAAATCACAAAAATTAATTAATAGTTCTTCTTCTGAATCAGAGAAATTCATCTTTTGTTGCAAATTTACTTGTCAACATTCACGTAGGTACCAAAGAGAATATAATCACTACGTTTAGTAGGTACTATCGCTACGGCACACACGTCACAACTGGTTTGTCGTGGCCAGTGTTGCCACCTTGTAGAAAAAATTATCACTAGTTATGGTCTGAAGTTACCCCAGATTTTGGGATATTTTTAATTAAAAAAAAATCCCTAGAATTCACCAAATTTAAAATGAAATCACAAGGTAGGTAATAAAAATACTATTTTAATTGTGAAAATAATGACAATAAACGTAACATGTAAAATCGAGACAGCAGTTCACAGTTTCTTCAACGGACAGCCAACGAGTATCACAAGAGCGCAATATTTTTAAAGGATTCTCGCCACAATTTATTGTCTCATATATATTTCGTATATCATCTATCATCACAACGTTTGGGTGAATGTGAGAACTAATTATAGGTTTCTCTAATGAGAAACTATATTTCGCGGTAAGGTTTGCTCTGATACATGTGAAACAGCTAATTGCAATGAGTGGCAAACACATCTGACTAGAATTTAATTAGGTATGCGTACGCAATTATTCATTTCAGTCGTGACAGAGACATTACCCACCCCGATTCCAATTAAGTTTTTTGTTAGAAGACCATCTTACCTTTCACTATTCATATATCAACCTATATATCAACCTTTCAGTATTCAACACTCACTGAAACAAACTAGTGTTAGGTTCTCATTATTAGCCGGAAAATCCCCAAGGGAGGCTTAGCATAACCAAACAACGTCTAATTACGTTTTTGTAATGTGAGAAAAGGATAGCGCTATTTTGACAAAAACTGGGGAATTTACCGACAAGTAAAGAGGGTTGCAAACATGTATTTTCTAAATTCTTCAAGATTTGATAAATATCACTAAAAGTCATCAAATAATTTTTGTGTTTTTTTTTTCTGAATATCACTATCTATCTCCAAAAATTCACTAAATCCAGTGACAAAATCACTAAAATGGCAACGCTGGTAGTAGCGGCGTGGCGGGGCGACACTGCCGCGCAGCAGTGCTGCCGCTGCATTGCTGCCGTGGCATTGCTGCGGAGCTCGAAATGTAATCTCATATAAACCTATAGAGGATATATGGGAACCAGTAGTGCTGCGGCAGCACTATTGCTGCAGCACTGCTGCGTGCATTGGAGTTCGGAATCATACCTTTAGACTCCGTGAACCAGCCGAAGTTGAGGTCGAATGAAATTTCGTCTCCTAGAAGATGACGAAGGTCAGTTATTTACAAGGCTACGTTCCGATAAGAATGAGTGTTGAGTAAGAAATGCCTCAGTCAGAAATCGCCCATAAGATGTGATATAAAAGCACTAACATGCTTTTCATTCCACACTGAGCATTATCTTTACTCGTTAGTAATGTGTTTACTAGGGTTTAGTTTTAATTTTATTAATTACAAGATCCCAAGCAGGTGGTAGTACCCAGCCTCCCTCTCTATTGAAATTAGGATGTTTTTTTTAATTTCAATAGCCTCGCGTATCATCCTTGGCAGGAGTCGATGTACTGATGTACATAATCTACTGAGTAAACTTCCATCTTATGAATTTTCTAAGTGCTTATGGGCTTTCTGAGAGTAGGTCCCTTGGAATAGTGATTGATGGCCGCTTATCTCATCATCATCATCATCATTACAGAACGTCTCTGCACTTCTGTTACTACTGTGCAAGAAATAATTTCCACTCATTTATCATTGTTAAAAAATAACTTTGATGCCTATTTCGGGGAAGAGATGAAAAAGCTTGACTCGTTGAATTGGATTTGTAACCCATTTCAAGACCGCCTGCCAAGTAATATGTCAACAAAAACAAGTGAAGAACTCATTTATCAAAAGATACGTCATTGAAAACTACGACTCGTACTCGTAGTTTCAATCGCAAGCAGTTAATGAAAGTCTGGCTCTCACTTGCTGGGAACTATCCTTGCCTGTTTGATGAAGCTATAAAAGTCCTTCTCCCTTTCAGTAACTCATATTTATGTGAGGCCGGATTTTCGGCTATGATCAGCATTAAAACTAAATACCGAAATAAAATGGACGTATCAAACTCACTGGTATTAAAAGTAACTAAAATTAAAATTGATGCTTAAACTGTAATGACAAAAAATAGGAAACAAATACACACTTCATTAAAATAACAGTCCTTGTAGGTACTTAAGGAATATTTTTTTTAACTTAAAGTTGTTTTTCTTATTTAAAAAGTCCTTCATTCATATTGGTGACGCTTAAATTTCCATAGTGACTGTTTGTGAGCTAAAGTACAATATATGTTATCTGTGATGTTAACAAATTAATTTCAAATGCAAAAATACTTTAAAACAAACAAAATTAAAAGCCCGAACAACTTTTAATTTTGTTTTGTACTTAATGGTGAGTAGTTCCGTGACTCGCTACTAGGGAATCTGAGCGTTAACAATATTTTATGCCCCCTTTTTAAGACGGCTAAGAGGGGGGTCCTGATTTTGGCAGTTTTTGTTAGGTGGGTCGGAGCCTTGTCAACTTTGGGAACCACTGCCCTAGAGTCTCACTTCATAATCGAGTGGTTTGAACCAGAAAATTCGCACTAGAACGGTCTTAGCTTTCGATAAAACTGCTGTTTTCAGTCACTAAAGATTGTAACTAAGTTGAAAAATTTAAAGTCATATAGTTGAGACCCTTAAAGAAACAATATACTCCAACTCCAAAAAAAAATATTTTACTATGATGTTATGATACGGCTACTTGGCGACGACAGGTTAATATTACAAGGTATAATTATAAGGTATAATGTTGTAGTACCTAGAACTCCAGTAAGTATATTATAATATAGTAGATAACTAAGGCCAAACTAATTAAACCGTAGTTCGTGAGAACGTAGAAAACATTTTATTAATAAAAACGTCAACGTCACATCCGTTCACCGGTTTAACGTCTGTCGGTCTTTCCTTCAGAACAGATCGGAAATACTTTTTCACTTCCTTCATTGAAGAACTTGAAGCTCTACCAACAGATTTATGTTTATGTTAGCAAGGAAGTCGTAATCGTAGTTAGGTAAACAACACGAGCGGGTGCTTATCGTAGTACCTACGTTCCGTTTTAACCATAGATTATATACAAGTTTTAACTTTTTAGTGTATGCGTTGGTAAGCTAAGCTGTAGAAAGTTCAATAAACTTTATATCAATATCTATTTATCTATGCTTTATATGTCAAATCTGTGTCGATGCTCGATGTCGAAGCCTGTTAGAAATGTCACTGAATTATTATTTTTAGAGAACGTTAGTGATTTTTCATAAGTAATTCGGTTGTTTTTACCTCCTTGGACATGGATAATCAAAACCCGCAAGAAAGAGCGGCACCAATACAATATGTTCGAGGTTCACGTGCATTTCGTCAGTTCAAAAATCCACCACAACCTCATATGTGTATCCAAGATACAATAAAAGATACTTCGGAAAAGTTATACATAAACGTTTTGGGATGGCAGAAAATAGCGAACCCGAAACAGTATTCAGATCCCATACCATTATATGGAGGGATGCAGGTATGAAAAAAATGTTTATTTGTCGAAGATATAATTTATTTTGCTTAGTATAATTATTGTTAATGAACCAAATAATAAGGATGTATTAATCTTATAACATAACTTTTATCATCTTTATTGAACTCTTATTTAAAATGATTACAGGTGCAGCAAGGGTGCGGACCAAACAGTAACAGGCCACCTCTTCTTGTGTTTGCAGTAATGGTAAATCCAGACATCTTAAAGGCTAATGGCAAGAATGCTTCTAATCCTACTGTAATTATGTTTACTCAATTTTGTCTCTTCTCACAGAATAAAGTATTATATTTATTTTCTACCGACTTCAAACAGGAGGAGGTACTCAATTCAACTGTATGTTTTTTTTATGTGTGTTGCCTCATAACTTTTTTCTGGGTGAACCGATTTCCAATGATTTTTTATTTTATTTGAAAGCTGGTGCTTCACATGTGGTCCCATATAAATTTGATCAAGGTCTGACCAATAGTGTTTGAGTTATTTTTAATAATTTATATTGAAGGCGGTTGTACAACATTTTTAATTTCAAATTATGCAGTTATACAATATTATGTAGTTAGACAAGCAACAGTGCCAACATTGCTGTGATTGAAGACTGAAGGTTATGGAGATCCAGTAATATAAACATGATGGTTTTTTAATTTTTTATGTTATCGAGAGCTAGTATAATTATAGACTGTGTGGTATTTCATTTTTGTCTTCAGAGGTGACAATGCATCTATAACCTACTTTGCTTCAAATTAGTTGCAGGTCTGCATGGGCTGCAGTAAACACTTACTATCAGGTGGACTGTTAGTTTGTCTGTCAATTCAATATAAAACAAAGACCAAAACCATTAAATAAATATTTATAATTTAAATTAGTTAATACTTCTTTGCAGGATCGAGAAGCTTTAGTAAGCCTTCTTTGCGATTTTGTGGAGGCAATGAACCCTGGTTTGGTACTAGCTAGGAACCCAGTCATACTCAAAGATAGAGATGTAGCTGGGGAGCTGAAAGATGTTTGGCTTGCAGTCCAGAATAAGAGAGAAAAGGAGAAAGGATTGAGTCAAGATGTGATGTACAAGGTAAAATATCTAATATTATCTTTTTCTATCTTCAGTCCTCTTTATACCAACTCAGTGTGTATCTGAGTTTATTATTTATCATCAAATCCACTGTTAAACAAAAGCCTCCCTCATGGAATGCCACAAAACACATACCTGAGCCACCTGTATCCATAAACATGCATGTCTTACCAGATTGTCTCTTCATCTAGGAGGGGCCTGCGCCCTGCCATTCACGAACCTTTATTTTACATCAGTTGTTGGTTCTTTGAGCTATATAGTTTTTTGCGTGGTAGAGCCATGCTACATTTATATTGAAGTTGTAGCACAAAGGGGACGGCTTGTCCGGTGAAGGATGGTCCTTCGTAACCCTAATGTACAGAACTACAACACCTCGATATACCAACAGTCTTCTTCTTTTAAATTATGGCTTCCCTTGATAAAATTCTGCCAGTGTCAAGTCAGTATACCAACAGTCAACAGTTCTGTGTAGTGACATTAACATTTTGATTTTTTATTGAGTATACATATAAATGTCTATGGGCAAAACTGTCCACTTAGCATCAGTTGGAATGGGTGCTTGTTTGTCACAGTGGGGTATGGGTAAGCATACCAATTTATAAGACATTTTGTCAGACAATTTTTATACTTATTTTTGCCTTATTATATTTCAGGTCTATGATATTGACGGGATTGGCAGCGATGACATTAATGAAGATGATAGAAATAACTCTAGAGGTAATAGACAATATGATAATGGATCACCAAATAGAAATCATCAAAACAGTGAAAAAAAGAACACACTTAAATCCTCAAAACAAATATTGCTCAATGCAGGTCAGAAGTCCGAATTTGACTCTGGAATGAACAACTGCCAAATTAATCAAAATCTAGCGCATAGAGATAATAGATGTGGGAATATAACCTCTGATACAACCTATTGCACGCCGGTTTACGGTCAAATTGTATCCACCAGAGAGAATCACTACCAAATTAATGACATACAACAAAAATTTGCATCCAATGAAACAACTAAGCCATCAAGTTCGTTCAGGAAAGACTGGGACCCTGTCCGTTCAAAAACCGAAGGTTGGAATGAACAGTCCTTTGATGATGTCAAAAAGCAAAAGTGTTTAAAAACAGACAAATCAAACAAGCATGTGAGTAATGGAAAGATGCAATATGACTTTTACCCAGTGTTCGACAATAAAACTACAAACAACGACTTGGACTTGGTAAAAGACAGCACAGTGGTTGAAAGCTTGAGTAGAAAGCAGGAATTAAACGAAGACAATTCTAAAATAATACTAGACCCAATGCAGAAATTAGTTCTGCATTCGACTGATAATAAATTATGTGATAATAAGACAAGTGTGCTCAGCTCATTTAGCTCATAATTCAAAAGCTTTTACGAATTTTGTAAGGCCGATGGCAGATGGGTATGAATTTGCTTATATGTTTTTTCAGTGACGAAAATGTGTAACTATATTGGAGAGTGAACAATGTTCTGGACTAGTCAAATTCATTCGGGCAGTATAATTTTAAACAATAGACTAATTTTTAATGTTGGTATTTAAACAGTGACAAATGTGACAAGTCTCATTTTACCTTGCTGTTAATAGCCAAGGTATAGGTCATGTATGAACTTTTTTATTATAAATTTGTAAAGAAATTAAAAATGAGATGATATAATTCTCAATATTTTACACAAGTTGAATCTTAGGAATGATGATGAAGATGATGATATACAAACTGCATGTAGTGAGGATGAATGTATTATATACGGTTGTGTATTTTTTCCTAGCATTTTATAGAGGGTGTGAGTCAATTGGCCATGCCGACTCCCTTTTGCATTTGTTGATAATTATATGTATTAATGGTAACTTTTCTACATTGCTATATTTTTCATTGTTGCCAATCTTTAAATATTAAAATTTGACATATAAAATGAATTATATTATATACATTGCTCATACGAAATTCTAAATAAAATTTTTTCAATAATTTTAATGCCTCAAATTGCAGCAAAATGGCGGCATTCTAAATTTATGATCGATAAAATGTAACTAGCTATAATTCAATTTTGATGTGCTAAGAATGTTAAAATCCAATGGGTAAATAATTGAACGAAATGAGAACTTTCTTTAGGGTAAAATCCTTTGAAATCGAAAGGAATGCACTCATTATGTTTGTTATGAGGCCATGAGCATCAATTTATCACATTGTATTTGTAAATTTTATATTCATTTTGAATCTAACATCACCTCAGCAAAACTAACACTGCCATCAGATGCTATAAACTTCATTGTCACTGTAATTATTTTTATCGCACTAAGTTATATCTTACCTTAATAAATGTTTTATCTTTTAATATATTATTATCTAATTGTAAAGTGATACCATTACAAAACGAATTTTATAAACTTGTATTAAACCCATTTTACTATTTTTTAAGTTATACTTTGTGCAATGTTTTGGTTCTTATATTCTATTCTTAGTGCTTTTACATAGATTTATTTATCAAATGACCATATGTATTACTAACATGTTTTAGAAATCTCGAATACAGAAAAGCTGTTGGTACAATTCTAAATCAAGCTTTTCCTTTGAGTTATGAATGTTTTACGTTATTTTCAATAGTGATTTGTTATAGAATAGTTTTATGATTCCAATAATATTGCATTTATATATTAAATGATTGTGTTTATTTTTCGAGATTGTATGCTTTTAATATATTTTTTTGATCTTGTAGCATGTTTTATAAAGAGAAAGTATTTGTAATTTTTTAAGTTTTAGAGTAAGGTTTTGTATTTGCTATGGTCGTAGCCATAAATGCTATGTGTAATGTTCCTTTGCTGTGTAAAGTTATTAATACCTACCATATTTTAATTTAGATCTTAGCCTTTATACATAGATCTAGTTTATACAAGTGACATTGGATACATTTCCGATTAAAGTATTTATGACCGGGAAGTTGATGTTAGACCGAATCTTTTATATTAACTGTTAGTTTAAAATTAGAAAATCTGTAATGTTTCATACCTATTACAAAAAAATCAAATATCGGATCTCTTGTTTACAGTATTTAAAATTACATGTAATTTACAAGACTGCTTTTTGTTGTTTTATTTTATAAGTAGATAATTTAAATTTACAATTGAATTTACATCAAGAATTTTATATGACAGAAATAATTTCTCCAAAAAATTGATCTATTCTATGACAAAAACAAAAAAATTCGATCGAAGTCTGCAGATCTACGGATATTTTGAAATAGCGTCTACGGAATTCTACGGATTTTTTTATACCAATCTATGGATCATTCAGTATATATAAAGGTACTCTGTGCTATGGATTTGGAAAAATTCGAGTTGGTAACATTGGCTTGGAACAACAATGAGGGCTAATAATCTTGCGCTCACCAGATGTCGCTAGTTGACACTGAGGTAAAGTTTTTTGTTACACAATTTCATTTAATTGAGAAGTTAGTTTAAAATAAAAGCTTATCAGTTTCTAGAGCATTATATTAATACACAAAACAATGGTTTGCTCTTAAATTTTTTGCACATTTTTTTGTCTTTTTAAATTTTTCTACTTTTGTGAATGTGGTGTGATTATTTTATTTTTAATCTTATTAATATAAAATATGACTAATAGTACAAAAACAAACATGAACCTTTACATTTTTCAAAGAAATTGACTTCTCGGCTATGAAATCTGTCAAATATTAGACCTCATTTTTAAGTGGCGCCGCCCTGGTGGCAAAAAGTCGTGGATGCCGTCATTCTTCGCTTTTACACACGTTCAAATATACCGTTGCTGACGGTGTTGCCAGATTCTCAAATTGTAGAATAAAAATTGGGATGCACCGATACGCCTTTTTGCCGATACCGATACGCTTATTTGATGAATAAAGTAAAATAAAGCACAAGATGGTTTAAATATTTATTTTTTCATGAATATTAAAAAAAACTTGGAATGAGATTATTAGTTATTAAAATTAATAATTAAGATTAATAGTGTCTCTCGATATATTAGAAGACCTTGAATTTGAAAGTTGTATTGGAAATTTCTTTTTATTTTTTAATTTCCAATACAACTTTCAATTTGAAAGTTGTATTGGAAATACAACTTTCAAATTCAAGGTCCCCGTGTAGTTGCGGGTAAGAATACCCACTACCCCATATCTTCCCGTGGGTGTCGTAAGAGGCGACAAAGGGAAACTGATACAGAAGATGGGCAGCAGCATCTTTCTGATAAAAGCAAAAAGCAATAAAAAACTGCGGTTGCCAATCCGCTCGCCAAGCGTGGCAACTATGGCAATAAACCCCCATGAGCAATGACATAAATAAACGGCACCCAGACCCCGGCGGCCCCGCTATTCCTGGCTACGGTGGCGACCGTGGTAACGGCGGGGCAGGGGGTGCTAAGAATCTCCGGTGGAGGTTCGGTTGCCACCTAAGACGACTCGACCTGGCAATATATAACGCACGCACCCTGAGGACTGACGAGAAGATCCTGGAGCTGGAAGAAGAGATAGATAAGTTACGCTGGAATATAATAGGACTATCCGAGGTCCGAAGAGGGGGAGGACACGGTAATCCTCGAATCCGGCAACTTATTCTATTATACTCAGAATCACCAAACGGTATTCGCTGAAGGTCATACAGGTTTACGCACCAACCTCGGCACACCCCGATGAGGAGGTGGAGGAAATGTATGAGGATATCTCTAGAGCCATGCATTCCTCTAAAACCCACTATACGGTGTTAATGGGAGACTTCAACGCAAAACTAGGCACAAGAGAGAGCGGTAAGCTGAAAGTAGGGAAATTCGAAATAGGGCAACGGAACACAAGGGGCCAGTTCCAGGGGGCAGTTGGCCGACTTTATGGAGAAAGAGGGACTCTTTATGATGAACTCTTTCTTCCAAAAGCGGCCCCACAGAAAGATCCGACTGTGAAAATAATAAAGACAAGCATATTATAAAGATCAATAAAACAAACAGCATGCATAACTCCCTGTTGAAAAAACCAACTTTGCAATTTCCCTCCAAAAAAACCACTTCGCATCCACATGATCCAAGAACCACACAATAACAATCAACACCGGCCCCTCCCCATCTCCCAACACGGCTAGTCACCGCGGGAGAGGACGACTACAACCCTCCAACTTGTCAACCACTCTATATCTGCACATACAATGTTAAATCATTACTATCGCCACAACGAATGATACTATTAAAATATTCATTATCAAATATTAAACATGACATCGTAGAACTATCGGAAATTAGAAGGAAAGGAAATTAAATTATCGAAGACGAAAATCATATTTTTTGTTATACAGGAGATATACAAGGGCAATATGGTGTAGGCTTTTTAATAAAAATAAATACAAAAACAACATAGAGAACTACGTAAAAAACGTAAATATGTAATTCTACACAGTATCAATTTCAATAATACAGGAGTACGCCCCCACCTCTGAAGCACCGGAAGAGGAAATAGATCTTTTTTACGATCAAATCGAAAAAGCTCAAAAAGTAGCCAATGAAAAATATTTTAATGGGAGACTTAAACGCTAAAATAGGAAAAAGAAAACCCATGGAACACATAATTATGGGGCCATACTGCTTTGGAACGAGGAACGACAGAGGAGACCAAAAGAGCCTACTCCTTTTTAAAAGGCCGGCAACGCATCTGCAATTCCCCTGGTGTTGTAGTTGTTCACACTTACCATCAGGTGAGCCGCATGCTCGTTTGCCCCCTCTCCTATAAAAAAACATGGACTACACCTGACAAGCATCATAATAACCAAATCGATTATATTTTGAATAACTCCCTAAAACTTTTCACCGACATAGAACAAATAAACAAATAATAAAACTTTTCTAAGCGGCCACAGATTACTGCCAAGCGCAGTACAACTGAAAAAACTTAAAAAAAAGTAGAGCAACTTTTAGTGAAACTCGAGCTGATCTATCGTGCGACAAGAATCAACAAGCATACCTCAAGACTTTAGAGAAAAAAATGCGACAAATTGAATGGGAAAGTTGCGAAGACATAGAGTCCTTCAATCTTAAGGTAGAGACAGCCATAAAAACAAAACCTAAGTGCTGCCACCTCAAACAAAATAAGCAAAGATATTCTAACTGTTGAAACCAAACAACAACTTAAAAAACGTATTGCACTGCAATCGAAACCATGTAAAAACAAAGAGGAGAAAAAAGAACTTACAGCTCTCTATAAAATTACAAATAAAATGTTAAAAAAGGACTACGAAAACTATGGAATGGAAAATATCGAAAAGAACCTGACCACCACCGGAAGCCAACAGAAAGCCTACAAACAACTAAGTACTGGGAACAAATGGATACCCACATTAAAAGCACAGAATGCTACAGGTAAATTACAAACGCGAAAAGACATAATTTATTATTGCTACGGACTTTTACAGGAATCTCTACCAGGATGAACGATGCGAAGAAAATGAGTACAAAAAATATGAAATACTACTAAATACGCTCATCGCGCCTTTTGACTGCAGAGATATATTGGAAAAATAAAAAAATGAAAAAAATAAAAAAGCCCAGGTCCTGATAACATTCCTAATGAAGCCTTAAAATCGGGAAGAAAACTATAATAGGTCCCATCACGACTCAGTTTAATAAAATACTATAAGTACGAAAAATCCCTAAAAACTGCGGAAAATCTCGAATATTTTATTATATAAAAAGGGAGATCCTTCAGATATTAATAATTATCGACCTATCAGCCTGGTGCCAACAATGTAAAAATTATTTGCAATACGTCTGGAAAAAAGAAGAGCGCTAAGAATAGAGACGAACCAACTAGTAGAGCAAGCTGGATTCCGGTCGGACTACTCTACTATCGACCACATCCACACGCTAGACCAAATAGTAGAAAAATATCAAGAATTTAATCGCCGCTCTACCTCGCATACATCTATTATGCGAAAGCATTTGATTCAATTTCACACGAGAACATGTGGCAAGCGATTTCACGCCAAGGTATTCCAGAAACGTACATAAATATAATCAAAGATATATACAAGAACTGTACAAGCAGGGTGTAGTTGGACAGACTAGGACCAAATATTTACATTAGAAGAGGAGTGAAACAAGGGGACCCGTTGTCTCCAAAGATATATATAGCCGTGCTACAGGAGCTAGAATGGAGTAGGAAAGGAATTAAAATATATACAGAGATCCTAAGTAACCTAAGATTAGCAGATGATATCGTCATATTTGCAAAAACATCAAAAGAGCTGGAAACAATGATAGAAGAACTAAACAACGCCAGCAAAAAAAATAGGCTTACAATTGCATACGTTAAAAATAAAAGTTACTACAAATAGTATAAAAAGACCAATAATAGTAAACGAAACAGCGATAGAGTAAGTGGACAGCTATGTATATATCTTGGGAAACAAATCTCATTCAAGAAATCAAGACACGAAAACGAACTAAAGCGCCGTATTAACATTACATGGAGGAAATACTGGAGCTTCAAAGAAATCTTAAAAGCAAAACTCCCACTAAAGCTCAAGAAAAAGGTGAAAGACTCGTGTTTGCTGCCTTGTCTGTCATATGGAGCACAAACTTGGATTTTTGAAAAGAAAATAAAAAAATAAAATACGATCGTGCCAGCGCGCTATGGAACGAAATATCCTAGGCATTAAGCTCCTTGATAAACTTAAGAGCGAGGATATTCGTAGGAAAACTAAATTAATAGACGCAGGACAACACGCACTACAGCTTAAGTGGAGATCCACTTAAGCTGTAGTGCGTGTTGTCGGAATGAGGGTAGTATCAATTATATTGCCTGTTAATACACGAATATAAGTGTCCACTGTTTCGAGCGCACCGCGTCAGTATCACGAGAGCCGCGGGCGAGAGTGGACGCGTAATGAAACTATTGAGTTTACGTGTGCGTGTGTGAACCAGAGAATTGCTGTGAAGTATCGACTATTACAGGTATGTTTCAGCCTCGGAAAAGAGACCTTATGTTAATGGGCATAGATAAGTCTATGCCCTCAGAGTTAACAACCCTGCCCCTTTCAACATGGAGGACCGCACACTTATCCGTCACCAGCTCCATTAAAATAGAATTGCTAAAATCACAAGTGATGTTTAGCATTTCCACAACATGGGAGCGACTGGAGGCGAATAATTTGAGATCATCCATATAGATCTCAAATTATCTCCCCCCTTGTTGCCTCAGCCAGTATCGGAATACTCGGCGTAGACATATCAAGTGACGTGCAGTTTTGTGGTCACTTGGAAGAGAAGGCCAAATTGGCCTTTAAAAACCTTGGCATGCTCAGCAGAGTGGGACAGTATTTCATGCCGGCACACCGCCTGCAACTTTACAAGGCGCAGGTTCGGCCTCACATGGAATACTGTTCCCATCTCTGGGCTGGGGCTCTCCAGTGCCAGCTCCTTCCACTTGACCGCATCCAGCGCAGAGCGGCTCGAATCGTCAACGACCGAGTCCTTTCCGATCGGCTCGATTCACTGGCGCTGCGAGGAGATGTTGCATCCCTTTGCATTTTCTTTCGGATCTACCACGGGGAGTGCTCTGAGGAATTGTTCGGATTAATACCATCCGCCAAATTTCACCAACGCACATCGCGGCAAAATTCCCGATACCATCCACACAAATCTGGATGCTTGGCAATCCACCACTGTACGTTTCACTAGGAGTTTTCTTCCGCGTACGACCTCTCTGTGGAATAGCTTACCACTGGCGATTTTTCCGGACCGATACGACTTAGGGACCTTCAAGAAAAGAGCTTACTCCTTTCTAAAAGGCCGGCAACGCACCTGCAATTCCCTGGTGTTGCAGTTGTTCATGGGCGGCGGTAGTCGCTACCATCAGGTGAGCCGTAAGCTCGTTGCCCCTCTCCTATAATAAAAATAGAAAAGGTGGATCACTTTTGTATCTTCTTTCCGAAGCTGAAATCCTACAGGAGCCCTCCAGTAAGGTACTGAGAGGGTTCAGAGAGAGGCGGAACCAGATTGGACTCAAACAATCGCCCTGGAAGATACCCCTTCTTATCCTTATGTGGTTCTCCGCAGACCTCATTCGCTCGCCTAGATGACAAAGGATCGTACTCCACTGCCCCATACACTGCCCGAGGAAGTCTCTAACTGTACAGTCAATCTTGTACAGCTCGAGGACCCTCTTCAGCCATGTATGAGGTACCGAGTCGAATGCCTTTCTGTAGTCTATCCAGGCGGCGGAGAAGTTCCGACGGTTGCGTTTAACCACTTTGCCAATGACCGCGTCAATGAGGAGTGGTTCCTTGGTTCCACGACCACCGCCCCGACATCCATTTTGAGCGCGCGACATCACCTGATTTGAGTCCAGGTGACGAGTGATTCTCGCGCTCAAAATGGATGTTAGTGTCTTGTATATGGTGGGTAGACACGTGATGGGGCGGTATTTGCTTGGGTCTGTTGAATCCTGGTCTTTGAAACCAAATGAGTGATCCCAGTAGTGAAGAGACTCGGGAGCGACTTCTGGTCGAGAGCCTCTTGAAACTGACGGGCGAGCATAGCGTGACACACCACGAAACCCTTCAGCCAATAGTGATGCAGCCCGTTGAGTCCCTGACTTTTCCAGTTCGGGGCCCTACGTACCACCTCAACTACGTCATTCGGCGTTATTATGAAGGGGTCCATGGGCGTAACACTCGCACACTGACTCACCACAATTTCCGTCCAAGGGCCCTTGCTGTGGTTTACGGGCTGTGACGACAGGCCGCGCCAGAATGCGATAGTGTCAGTCTGTTTCGGTGCTGGGCCTGTTCCACGTACCATTGGCCGCTCCAATGATTTATAGATCCTATTCTGATCACTCTTTAAGAGACGATTCTGGTTAAACCGTGTCGACCTCTCGATATATCGCTGAATCCGCTTTCCCCAAACAACGATTCTCTGCTTCTGGTCGTCTATGCGATCCGTCAGTTTTGCGTAATATCTGGCGGGGACAAACTGACATTTGTCCCAGCAAACGCCATCCTGATGGTGCGTACAATACTTGGCCTGTTATTGCCCGACCTGAAGCTTGTCAGACTGCCGACGAGGGCTCTTGCCTTTGCGATACGGTCTTCAATTCTTTTCTCTAGGCTGAGATGGCGCTACTTTGTGTAGTAGCACGTCCATCCGTGTGAGCTTGGCGCCAATAATACGGCATACTGCCAGTGGGGCGCCAAATAGAATTGAGTCCGTCCGCAAAGGTCCCGCTGCTTCAAATAGGTCACCGGCATTGGGTTTAGAGCCCTCACGACAGCCCGATTCCGCTTGCTTAGGGTATGCGAGGAAGTCGCGGTCGATTCTCGAAAGGCGCACTGCGCGTTTCCCTAATAGCCTCTTCAATATGCTCCTCATTTGCTCTTGTTCCTGGGCGACTATTCCGTCCTCGTCTGAGTGAACCACAACCGGGGGATCTACGGCAGCATCCCCAGTAATAGCTTGCGGAGCCGCATCCCAATTCATAGTCGGTTCATTCGATGAGGGATCGGTCTGCCAGGTTTTGCTCAGTGATGGTAATAGATGGCTCCAGTTCATCAAAAAAGCGATACATCCTAGCCCGGTACGCAAAACCTCCAACTTCTCCCCCTTTTGCCCAAAAATACGCCCGCAATGCGTTCTCATTCATTTGCGATGTCGCATGCGGCGCACTCCACCAGCGGTGGGTGCCCCTTGCTGAGTCCGAGAGGATCCTGCCGACACCAAGTCAGATGGCTTGTAGGGATTATGGATGTAGGGGCCTGCTAGGTGGTTGTGCAGCCCCTCGCGCTTGGCTGGCGGCTCGTATGCTGTCGCGTCCAGAGCCAGCTCCAGATGCGTCCCGGCGATCCCCAGGTAGCGGCTCTTTGCGCATTTTCCTGTAGTCCATCATCCATTTTTTGGGCGTCAATTACGGGAGACGCCCAGACACAGCGCCGTTTCATTGTGAGGCCATATGCACAAGCGGGCTTTTGCACCCATAATTCTGCCGAGGCACGGCGCTAACATCTCTTGGCAAGGCGCTGACTGACTGCGCCGACGTAGCAACTTATCACTTAACTGTTACGTCAGCGGGCGATGGGGTCGTCACTTCCCTACGCATAATTCCCTACGCCATTATTATTGGAGTATTTATAAAGTATTCTCATCTGGTGTTGGGCTGAATAGATATATAAGAGTAAATGATAAATATATGACGGTGCCTGCGCCATTGCACGTGCGGCGGCACCGGTGTTGCTAGACAGAATTCTTGTAAACAACACGTGCACCGCACACCTGCGGTGGCGCCCGTGTCTAGCTACTTGTTTTGCTTGTATAAAACGGACGGAGCGGCCGCCGTGAAGGCAGTCTTGGCTCTGGCGTAGAACGGTGCGCTTGTCGTATTCCGTTACTAGCTTATCCTTGACTCGTTGGATAATTAATCGTGCAAACGAATTAATTATTATTCTCAACTACAAAATTAGTCTCTGTACAGTTTATAGTTTGTATTAAGTAATAGATTGTAAATTAACCTTATTTAAAAGAAAAGTCTCGCTAGGTTTCTTGCTGGTTCTTCCCAGGACAGAGGTTTTGCCCGAACCGGTGATAGTAGTACTATATTGAATAAAGGTGATTCTATTCTATTCTAAAAGCCTTTTCATGTGACTCTATACATCATAATAACATCCTTCATCAGAAGAGGGAATAAAGCTTTCCATTTAAGTTCTCTGTATTCTAATGACCTTTCTACATATTATATATTTTAGTTTTCTTCCTCGCACAAGTTCCTTGTGTAATCGATTACCACCAGCAATTTTTCCGGACCGATACGATACGACTTAGGGACCTTCAAGAAAAGAGCCTACTCCTTTCTAAAAGGCCGGCAACGCATCTGCAATTCCCCTGGTGTTGCGGTTGTTCATGGGCGGCGGTAGTCACTTACCATCAGATGAGCCGCATGCTCGTTTGCCCCCTCTCCTATAAAAAAAAATATATATTAAATATACTAACATAAATAAATAATATATAAATATCAATAAAATAAAATAAATACATAAATAAATAAAAACCCAACCAGATGGAAGCCTTCGGCAGGGGAGACCAATCGGCTGAGGGTTATAGGGAAAGGGTGTGGCGGCGCTGTCGTCGCGCCACAAGCGAAATACATCGAAGCCTAAATCGCGCTATCAAAGTTCCGTATTAAAAACCGTATATATACAATAGCTCCGAACTACCACTCGGAGCGTTGGCCGCTCCCCGGGCAGAACACCTTGCCCGGCGGGAGATCTCCCCTTTTCCTTCCACTGCTACAGTGGTGACCCCGAGAAGAACACAGCGTACAAAGTACATTAATAATGTGGCAAGATGTTAGCGCTGACGCCTCGAAAAGCAGCACTAGTGGCAGTGAAGCGCTACTTTGCCGAGTAGGCATTAAGATGCCGCCATTTTGGCCCGAGAAACCAACGCTTTGGTTTGCACAGTTGGATTGCCAATTTGCATTAGTGAATATATTACATCGGATGTCACAAAATATTATCATGTTATATCAGTGTTGGTTCCAAAAATTGCTGCGGAAGTCGAAGATTTAATAATTAGACCACCGGCGAACGAGAAATACGACACATTAAAACGTGAGTTGATTGCTAGACTATCTGCTTCAAGAAGCGAGCAAATCAAACAGTTGCTCATGAATGAGGAGTTGGGAGATCGCAAGCCGAGCCAGTTTTTGCGGCATATTCGCAGTTTAGCTGGATCAGGGTTTCCAGATGAGTTCCTGCGTACCCAATGGTCGAGTCGGCTACCGAGTTTGCTACAAACTATAGTGGCTATGCAAGATAACCTTCCGCTCGACCAACTTGCCCAATTAGCTGATAAAGTAGCTGAGGCTACGCCACAAATGTCAGCACAACAAGTAGCTACCACATCCACTTCATGCTCATCTCCAGCATTCGAAGACCTAAATCGGAAGATTGATGCGCTGACCAAGAGGCTTGATGAAATGTCGACAGCAAGAAGATGTCGTGACTTCCGGAAAAGGAGGTCGAAATCCAGCAGCCGGCGCCGCAGTCAGTCAAGAAGTCGTGCTCGCGCTGATGGCCAGCGATACTGCTGGTACCACTTCAACTACGGTGAGAAAGCAGCTAAGTGTATAAAGCCTTGTGATTATCCAAAAAACTAGTTGGGCGGTCGATTGCTGCGACCGCTGATGAGTGTAAGTCGAACGCTAAGCGTTTGTTTGTTACTGACGCTAAAAGTAAAGTGCAGTTTTTAATCGATACTGGATCTGACTTGTGTGTTTACCCATTGAGCTTAGTGCGCATGCAGCGACGCAATAAAACCAATTATGAGCTTTTGCTGCAAATAATACTGTAATCGCTACATATGGTTGGTTAAGTTTATGTTTAGATTTAGGTTTAAGGCGCGCATTTTCTTGGCGTTTTATAATAGCTGATGTGAGCAAGCCGATAATAGGTGTAGACTTTCTATCCTTCTATAACTTACTCGTTGACGCGTAATTCGCGATTAATTGATAATTGCGTGCCCTCACATAAAAGTCATTTCAGGTGATTCACCGTTCCATCGGATACTCAAGAATATCCTGATATAATGCGGCCGGTCGGAGCTCCTTTGGAGCCGAAAATTAAGCACCATACGCAGCATTATATCAGAACGACCCCAGGCCCACCTGTGTGTTCGCGACCAAGGCGACTAGCACCTGACCACCTAAAAATTTTTTTTATTTTGCAGATTTTATACTACATAAATAATAAATTGCATTCCTGATGTCGCACTGGTAAGTGTAACACTATTACACAGTTCTTACACCACTATGAGGGTGAGGTTTCACACAGTCGATTCCATGGCCGTCCACTCCAGATAGTATACACTGAAACCTCATTATGTTGGATGGCAGTAGTGTTCTTAAAAGTAATTGGCTTAGAAAGCAAACAGCAACAAGAAGGCCATCATAAGACAGAAGAGACCCATAGCCTCTGAAAGGGCGAAACCCAAGATGGCGTATGAGAACAGCTGCTGCTTGAGGGAGGGTTCCTGGCATAACCGATGATGAGAGAACCGAACACTGTTCCGATACCCGCACCAGAACCCGCTACTCCTACTGTCGCTGCACCAGCACCAATAAACTTAGCAGCCGAGTCAATATCTTTCGTTACAGATGTGGTTTGGAAGGTGCGGACAGCAGAGAGCTGAGCTGGTGCCGCTGGGACAATCTGTGACTGTGGGCACTGCAGCAAGTGGCCTCACAAGAGCTGTGTTGCTGAAGATAGCAGACCTAGCTGCAGGGGCAATCAATCTAGCAGCAGACAGCATTTTGTTTTTATGGGGTGCGGCGAGCGACTTCAAAGAACACCGAGAAGGAGGAGACCGGCCTTTGGAATGTTCAATTTCTGAGTGGCGAATTGAAACGAAAATTGCGAAGCAGGAGTTTGAAGAAATGGTTCGTACGGGTATAGCGCGTAGGTCGGAGAGCTCATGGTCGTCACCCCTCCATTTAGTGCCAAAAAAAGGTGAGGGTTGGCGACCCTGTGGGGATTACCGTGCACTCAATGCTCGCACGATACCAGATCGTTATCCAGTACGCCACATTGCTGACTTTTCGCACAATGTCTTTAATAGTAAAATTTTCAGTAGATTAGACTTAGTGCGAGCGTACCATCAGATACCGGTTGCGATAGAGGATGTAGAGAAAACAGCTATTACGACACCTTTCGGACTTTTTGAGTTCCCACTAATGAACTTTGGCCTGAGAAATGCAGCGCAAACCTTTCGGCGCTTCATGGACGAGGTCCTCAGGGGTCTCGAGTTCTGCTTTGCGTACATCGATGACTTATTAGTTGCTTCCGCTAATGAGGTGGAGCACCAGGAACATCTACGTGCGGTATTTTCGCGTTTCAACGAATACGGTATTTTATTAAATATAAATATGTGTGTATTCGCCGTGCCGCAGGTGGAATTTCTGGGCTATCTGGTTTCTTCGGAAGGCACTAAACCGGTTGGTGACAAGGTGAAGGCTATTCTTGACTTTCCCCTACCTAAAACGATCAGGGACCTTAGGCGGTTTTTAGGAGCATTAAACTTTTATAGACGCTTTATACAGGATGCTGCTAAGCTGCAGGCTCCTCTCCATGCACTACTTAGTGGTCCATCGGTGAGAAGCAAGAGCAACATTAACTGGACTGCTAACCTAGAAAGCGCTTTTAATGCTTGCAAGGCAAGCATTGCTAATGCCGCTCTTCTCGCTCATCCGGATTCGTCTGCTCCGTTGGCAATAGTAACTGACGCATCCAACTCCGCCATTGGTTCAGTGTTGCAGCAGAAGGTCCTAGGTCATTGGCAGCCGTTAGGATTCTTTTCGCGTAAGCTTTCATCAACGCAAGTCAAATACAGTGCATATGATCGTGAACTCTTAGCTATTTACGAATCAGTAAAATATTTTCGACATATGATAGAATTAAAACCATTGTTTATACTGACTGATCATAAGCCAATTATTTCAGCCTTTAAGAAGTCCCGCGACGCTTGCTCTCCGCGACAATTTAGGTATTTAGATTTTATATCCCAATTCACAACGGATATCCGACACATTACCGGGAAGGACAATGTTGCTCGCTAGACCCTATTGCCTTAGCAGCTTCTCAGGATACGGACTCAGAACTCCAAAATATTTTACGAAGCGGTTCGTCCTCAAGTTACAGAAGGTCTGTATTGGTGGTACGAAAATCTTCTGTGACACATCTGGGCCCAGACATAGACCATTCATAACACCTGCATTCCGTAAAATTGTTTATGATAATATTCATGGACTTAGTCATCCAAGTGCTAGGGCCACTATTAAACTGGTGACTGAGAGGTATGTATGGCCGGGCATTAGGAAGAATTGTCGGAATTGGGCGCGCTTGTGTATCTCATGCCAGAGATCGAAAGTAACGAGACACGTACACGCCCCTATCCAGGACTTTAAGCTTCCTACGGCCCGTTTCTCTCATGTTCACGTTGACTTGATAGGTCCACTTCCCGTCTCTGATGGTTACCGATACTGCCTCACAGCTATAGATAGGTTTACCAGGTGGCCGGAGGCAGTGCCGTTAAAGGACATCAGAGCGGAGAGTGTAGCAAAAGCTTTTATATCATCGTGGATATCACGTTTTGGTTGCCCAGAAAAGGTAACCACAGATAGGGGGAAACAGTTTGAATCCCATCTTTTTAGTCAGATATCAGCGCTTACAGGTTCACGACATATACAAACTACTGCGTATCATCCTGCTGCCAATGGTCTAGTGGAACGTTTCCATCGACAACTTAAGGCAGCTATTATGTGCCACGCAGACGAGAGCTGGACTGAGAAGCTTCCACTTGTACTTCTGGGTATTCGAGGTGCATGGAAGGACGATTTGTCTGCTTCTACTGCTGAACTAGTTTACGGAGAACCGCTTAAGTTACCCGGCGACTTGTTTGAACCAACGGCTGACAGACTGACTGACTACACCGACTTTCTGGACAGGTTGCGTTTACATATGAAAAAGTTACAACCTACAACAGTTACTCGACACGGCACGCGTAAAATCTTCGTTTTAAAGACTTATCGACTGTTTCACATGTATTTTTACGACAGGACTTTGTACGGAGATCTTACAACCACCTTATGCCGGTCCGTATAAGGTAATAGAGCGCGGTAAAAAATTTCAAAATTGACGTTGCTGGTAGAATAGTTAACGTCTCTATCGACAGGTTGAAACCGGCCTATATCCTGACGGATGAACCAGGTAGTTCTGGTGCGTCGTCGACTGTGCCTATGATGCATGGGACTAACGATGGTACAAGAGCACTTCCAACTCCTCCGCAATTCAGGACGTCTCGCTACGGTCGCCAAGTACGATTCCCTGATTTCTATCGACCCTAAAGGTCTCCGGGGCTGATGGCGACATGCAATTTTGTCATATTATTTTGTTTGTTTAGTGAACGGCGTACGCGCCGACGCGATGTTCGTGTCGGTTGAGGTCGGCAATGCTCGGCTCCGTCTGCCGCTTTCGTGACAGTCCGGCGCCTTCGTTTTTAACCGGCAGTTTGCATTTAAACGACCTCAGCGCTAGACCCCACGCTCGCGCCGCCGTAATAACGGTTCTTTTAAATCGCGGCAAACTTATTCTCGGCTTTCAACCTCGAGTATTCCATACATCCAGTTACTGGTATTTCGTTTCAATCTCTTTTTGTTTTGCTACATACTTGTAATTTTAAACCGTACCAGTATAAAGTGAAATATATACATTCTTGGAAGAGTGAAGTCATTTTCATTTGCCTAGCATCTAACCCACAAGTGGTGACCCCGACGTGATATATAAACACGCAACCAACAGCCTTCGGAAAACTACCTTCAAATCCTCATCATCGTTCTCAAGTACCCCATTCATTCGCTCCCGAGCAAATATTCAGTCTTCACATCCTGCAAGCCATCTAGCTTTACAAAGGTTCATCGCAGCACTATAATAATGCTTCCTATTCCTTCAAGCTACTCTCTGCGCTACAGTGTTCGGCACGGCTCTGAGCCTTACTGCTCGCCTCTGCTTCACGGCACTCTCGCAGATTACTTGCCTTCTTCTCGACTCACCGCGGACTACAAGGCAATTCCCTGGCACTTGCACGTTCGTCGACATCTAGACTGCGCTATCGACCTCCGGTCTGAGCAGGGGGGTGATGTGGCGGCGCTGTCGTCGCGCCACAAGCGAAATACATCGAAGCCTAAATCGCGCTATCAAAGTTCCGTATTAAAAACCGTATATATACAATAGCTCCGAACTACCACTCGGAGCGTTGGCCGCTCCCCGGGCAGAACACCTTGCCCGGCGGGAGATCTCCCCTTTTCCTTCCACTGCTACAGTGGTGACCCCGAGAAGAACACAGCGTACAAAGTACATTAATAATGTGGCAAGATGTTAGCGCTGACGCCTCGAAAAGCAGCACTAGTGGCAGTGAAGCGCTACTTTGCCGAGTAGGCATTAAGATGCCGCCATTTTGGCCCGAGAAACCAACGCTTTGGTTTGCACAGTTGGATTGCCAATTTGCATTAGTGAATATATTACATCGGATGTCACAAAATATTATCATGTTATATCAGTGTTGGTTCCAAAAATTGCTGGTGAAGTCGAAGATTTAATAATTAGACCACCGGCGAACGAGAAATACGACACATTAAAACGTGAGTTGATTGCTAGACTATCTGCTTCAAGAAGCGAGCAAATCAAACAGTTGCTCATGAATGAGGAGTTGGGAGATCGCAAGCCGAGCCAGTTTTTGCGGCATATTCGCAGTTTAGCTGGATCAGGGTTTCCAGATGAGTTCCTGCGTACCTTATGGTCGAGTCGGCTACCCAGTTTGCTACAAACTATAGTGGCTATGCAAGATAACCTTCCGCTCGACCAACTTGCCCAATTAGCTGATAAAGTAGCTGAGGCCACGCCACAAACGTCAGCACAACAAGTAGCTACCACATCCACTTCATGCTCATCTCCAGCATTCGAAGACCTAAATCGGAAGATTGATGCGCTGACCAAGAGGCTTGATGAAATGTCGACAGCAAGAAGATGTCGTGACTTCCGGAAAAGGAGGTCGAAATCCAGCAGCCGGCGCCGCAGTCAGTCAAGAAGTCGTGCTCGCGCTGATGGCCAGCGATACTGCTGGTACCACTTCAACTACGGTGAGAAAGCAGCTAAGTGTATAAAGCCTTGTGATTATCCAAAAAACTAGTTGGGCGGTCGATTGCTGCGACCGCTGATGAGTGTAAGTCGAACGCTAAGCGTTTCTTTGTTACTGACGCTAAAAGTAAAGTGCAGTTTTTAATCGATACTGGATCTGACTTGTGTGTTTACCCATTGAGCTTAGTGCGCATGCAGCGACGCAATAAAACCAATTATGAGCTTTTGCTGCAAATAATACTGTAATCGCTACATATGGTTGGTTAAGTTTATGTTTAGATTTAGGTTTAAGGCGCGCATTTTCTTGGCGTTTTATAGTAGCTGATGTGAGCAAGCCGATAATAGGTGTAGACTTTCTATCCTTCTATAACTTACTCGTTGACGTGCGTAATTCGCGATTAATTGATAATTGCGTGCCCTCACATAAAAGTCATTTCAGGTGATTCACCGTTCCATCGGATACTCAAGAATATCCTGATATAATGCGGCCGGTCGGAGCTCCTTTGGAGCCGAAAATTAAGCACCATACGCAGCATTATATCAGAACGACCCCAGGCCCACCTGTGTGTTCGCGACCAAGGCGACTAGCACCTGACCACCTAAAAATTTTTTTTATTTTGCAGATTTTATACTACATAAATAATAAATTGCATTCCTGATGTCGCACTGGTAAGTGTAACACTATTACACAGTTCTTACACCACTATGAGGGTGAGGTTTCCACACAGTCGATTCCATGGCCGTCCACTCCAGATAGTATACACTGAAACCTCATTATGTTGGATGGCAGTAGTGTTCTTAAAAGTAATTGGCTTAGAAAGCAAACAGCAACAAGAAGGCCATCATAAGACAGAAGAGACCCATAGCCTCTGAAAGGGCGAAACCCAAGATGGCGTATGAGAACAGCTGCTGCTTGAGGGAGGGGTTCCTGGCATAACCGATGATGAGAGAACCGAACACTGTTCCGATACCCGCACCAGAACCCGCTACTCCTACTGTCGCTGCACCAGCACCAATAAACTTAGCAGCCGAGTCAATATCTTTCGTTACAGATGTGGTTTGGAAGGTGCGGACAGCAGAGAGCTGAGCTGGTGCCGCTGGGACAATCTGTGACTGTGTGGGCACTGCAGCAAGTGGCCTCACAAGAGCTGTGTTGCTGAAGATAGCAGACCTAGCTGCAGGGGCAATCAATCTAGCAGCAGACAGCATTTTGTTTTTATGGGGTGCGGCGAGCGACTTCAAAGAACACCGAGAAGGAGGAGACCGGCCTTTGGAATGTTCAATTTCTGAGTGGCGAATTGAAACGAAAATTGCGAAGCAGGAGTTTGAAGAAATGGTTCGTACGGGTATAGCGCGTAGGTCGGAGAGCTCATGGTCGTCACCCCTCCATTTAGTGCCAAAAAAAGGTGAGGGTTGGCGACCCTGTGGGGATTACCGTGCACTCAATGCTCGCACGATACCAGATCGTTATCCAGTACGCCACATTGCTGACTTTTCGCACAATGTCTTTAATAGTAAAATTTTCAGTAGATTAGACTTAGTGCGAGCGTACCATCAGATACCGGTTGCGATAGAGGATGTAGAGAAAACAGCTATTACGACACCTTTCGGACTTTTTGAGTTCCCACTAATGAACTTTGGCCTGAGAAATGCAGCGCAAACCTTTCGGCGCTTCATGGACGAGGTCCTCAGGGGTCTCGAGTTCTGCTTTGCGTACATCGATGACTTATTAGTTGCTTCCGCTAATGAGGTGGAGCACCAGGAACATCTACGTGCGGTATTTTCGCGTTTCAACGAATACGGTATTTTATTAAATATAAATATGTGTGTATTCGCCGTGCCGCAGGTGGAATTTCTGGGCTATCTGGTTTCTTCGGAAGGCACTAAACCGGTTGGTGACAAGGTGAAGGCTATTCTTGACTTTCCCCTACCTAAAACGATCAGGGACCTTAGGCGGTTTTTAGGAGCATTAAACTTTTATAGACGCTTTATACAGGATGCTGCTAAGCTGCAGGCTCCTCTCCATGCACTACTTAGTGGTCCATCGGTGAGAAGCAAGAGCAACATTAACTGGACTGCTAAGCTAGAAAGCGCTTTTAATGCTTGCAAGGCAAGCATTGCCACGCCGCTCTTCTCGCTCATCCGGATTCGTCTGCTCCGTTGGCAATAGTAACTGACGCATCCAACTCCGCCATTGGTTCAGTGTTGCAGCAGAAGGTCCTAGGTCATTGGCAGCCGTTAGATTCTTTTCGCGTAAGCTTTCATCAACGCAAGTCAAATACAGTGCATATGATCGTGAACTCTTAGCTATTTACGAATCAGTAAAATATTTTCGACATATGATAGAATTAAAACCATTCTTTATACTGACTGATCATAAGCCAATTATTTCAGCCTTTAAGAAGTCCCGCGACGCTTGCTCTCCGCGACAATTTAGGTATTTAGATTTTATATCCCAATTCACAACGGATATCCGACACATTACCGGGAAGGACAATGTTGCTCGCTAGACCCTATTGCCTTAGCAGCTTCTCAGGATACGGACTCAGAACTCCAAAATATTTTACGAAGCGGTTCGTCCCTCAAGTTACAGAAGGTCTGTATTGGTGGTACGAAAATCTTCTGTGACACATCTGGGCCCAGACATAGACCATTCATAACACCTGCATTCCGTAAAATTGTTTATGATAATATTCATGGACTTAGTCATCCAAGTGCTAGGGCCACTATTAAACTGGTGACTGAGAGGTATGTATGGCCGGGCATTAGGAAGAATTGTCGGAATTGGGCGCGCTTGTGTATCTCATGCCAGAGATCGAAAGTAACGAGACACGTACACGCCCCTATCCAGGACTTTAAGCTTCCTACGGCCCGTTTCTCTCATGTTCACGTTGACTTGATAGGTCCACTTCCCGTCTCTGATGGTTACCGATACTGCCTCACAGCTATAGATAGGTTTACCAGGTGGCCGGAGGCAGTGCCGTTAAAGGACATCAGAGCGAGAGTGTAGCAAAAGCTTTTATATCATCGTGGATATCACGTTTTGGTTGCCCAGAAAAGGTAACCACAGATAGGGGGAAACAGTTTGAATCCCATCTTTTTAGTCAGATATCAGCGCTTACAGGTTCACGACATATACAAACTACTGCGTATCATCCTGCTGCCAATGGTCTAGTGGAACGTTTCCATCGACAACTTAAGGCAGCTATTATGTGCCACGCAGACGAGAGCTGGACTGAGAAGCTTCCACTTGTACTTCTGGGTATTCGAGGTGCATGGAAGGACGATTTGTCTGCTTCTACTGCTGAACTAGTTTACGGAGAACCGCTTAAGTTACCCGGCGACTTGTTTGAACCAACGGCTGACAGACTGACTGACTACACCGACTTTCTGGACAGGTTGCGTTTACATATGAAAAAGTTACAACCTACAACAGTTACTCGACACGGCACGCGTAAAATCTTCGTTTTAAAGACTTATCGACTGTTTCACACGTATTTTTACGACAGGACTTTGTACGGAGATCTTTACAACCACCTTATGCCGGTCCGTATAAGGTAATAGAGCGCGGTAAAAAAAAATTCAAAATTGACGTTGCTGGTAGAATAGTTAACGTATCTATCGACAGGTTGAAACCGGCCTATATCCTGACGGATGAACCAGGTAGTTCTGGTGCGTCGTCGACTGTGCCTATGATGCATGGGACTAACGATGGTACAAGAGCACTTCCAACTCCTCCGCAATTCAGGACGTCTCGCTACGGTCGCCAAGTACGATTCCCTGATTTCTATCGACCCTAAAGGTCTCCGGGGGGGCTGATGTGGCGACATGCAATTTTGTCATATATTATTTTGTTTGTTTAGTGAACGGCGTACGCGCCGACGCGATGTTCGTGTCGGTTGAGGTCGGCAATGCTCGGCTCCGTTCAAGCCGCTTTCGTGACAGTCCGGGCGCCTTCGTTTTTAACCGGCAGTTTGCATTTAAACGACCTCAGCGCTAGACCCCACGCTCGCGCCGCCGTAATAACGGTTCTTTTAAATCGCGGCAAACTTATTCTCGGCTTTCAACCTCGAGTATTCCATACATCCAGTTACTGGTATTTCGTTTCCATCTCTTTTTGTTTTGCTACATACTTGTAATTTTAAACCGTACCAGTATAAAGTGAAATATATACATTCTTGGAAGAGTGAAGTCATTTTCATTTGCCTAGCATCTAACCCACAAGTGGTGACCCCGACGTGATATATAAACACGCAACCAACAGCCTTCGGAAAACTACCTTCAAATCCTCATCATCGTTCTCAAGTACCCCATTCATTCGCTCCCGAGCAAATATTCAGTCTTCACATCCTGCAAGCCATCTAGCTTTACAGGTTCATCGCAGCACTATAATAATGCTTCCTATTCCTTCAAGCTACCTCTGCGCTACAGTGTTCGGCACGGCTCTGAGCCTTACTGCTCGCCTCTGCTTCACGGCACTCTCGCAGATTACTTGCCTTCTTCTCGACTCACCGCGGACTACAAGGCAATTCCCTGGCACTTGCACGTTCGTCGACATCTAGACTGCGCTATCGACCTCCGGTCTGAGCAGGGGGGTGATGTGGCGGCGCTGTCGTCGCGCCACAAGCGAAATACATCGAAGCCTAAATCGCGCTATCAAAGTTCCGTATTAAAAACAGTATATATACAATAGCTCCAAACTACCACTCGGAGCGTTGGCCGCTCCCCGGGCAGAACACCTTGCCCGGCGGGAGATCTCCCCTTTTCCTTCCACTGCTACAAGGGAAAGAAACCGGCATATAGATACCGCACATATCTTATATCATATCTTGTATGTAAAACCTTTTCTAGAACTTTTGATAAAACTGGCAACACCGAGATAGGTCTGGATCAGTTTTTGGTCCTGATTTGTAGATAGGGTAGACTTTAGCTACTCACTCAACTCAAAACTCAAACTCTCACAAATGTTAGGTTTGAAGTCTAATATTTGTGAGTTTTGGTCGGTAGATTTGGGCAAGGCCTGCATGTAGTTATCGTGAAATTTTAAAGGAATTTTATTTGCTAAAAATGTTATGTGAGAGTCTGTTATTTCTCTTGAATCTGCTACAAGCGTTAAAGGAGTGCAGCATTGTTTGATTTTATTTGTTGACAAATTGTTTTACTACGTTTCACATTTTCTTGGCATTGTTACTGTATTTGGCAAATTCTTTGTGGTAGTATGATTCCTTCGTGGCTTGGATTAGTTTTACAACTTGTTTTTTTTTTACTGAAATTTTTCTTTTAAAGCGTTATCATCTGGAGTTTTCTTGAGCTTGGCTCATAAAATGTTTCTTCTGTTTATTTCAGTTATTACATTTTTATTTATCCAGTCTTTTTGCGGCTGGTTAACCTTTAACTGTGGACGCGCGGTCTCACAGACCGCTTGCATTTTGTAATTTTCGTGTTTACTCCTTTCCCCTAGCTCCTCGCGTCTAAGGCGCTCAGTAGCTTTAGTTTTTGTGGCGAAACGTGTGTTGAGGTGAAAATTAGATGAGTTATTTTACTTTAAACTACGATCGCGGTCTGTGGGACCGTACGTCCACGTTTCCAATTTAAAAAACCTTGACGGATTTTTATTCTTTTTTGGGTTATTTTTATTCAAAATGTCAATAAATAGTACTCAAAGTGCATCTACATCAAAACAAACGTCAAGGGCACCGCTGCAAATTAGTCGAGTCGATGAATTCTTGACTTATGTGGTATCAATGCTTATGTTCTATACAGTCAACATTCGCCAAAAATACAGAAAGAGTTGATTTCTTAAAAATATTGTACGATCTTTAGTCGTCCCACATATGCAAAGACGTGCCATAAAGCCAGATATAGCAAATGAACTAAAAATAACACTGTAGCGAGTTTTAGGGGTAGATATGCCTCCAGACGAACCTCCTACTCAGGACTGACTCAGAAGAATCACTCAAAGCGAAAAACATGTCTACTTTGTCCCGTAAAACTAAAGAGGAAGTCAAACTATGCTTGTATAAATTGCAAACGGGTTATATTATTATGTTTACAGTATTCCAAACCCTTGTGCAAAGACTGCTTACAATTTGATACATTTTGGACCATTTTCAGAATTTTTATATTTTAATTTGAGAAGATTTTAATTTGTTTTTATGTTAGTATCAGCCTTACATATATAGAAAAGAATGTTAATTTTTCCTAAAAGTTTAATTGATTTAAGTTTTTAGTCCTAAGTCTGATTTCAAGCAAATTTATGCCAAAAAGTGCCTTTAACAGTTGATATGCTTCAATTATGTAAGAAATAAATAAATATTGATTAAAATCATCCAAATTATTTCATTTTAATATGCCTAGATAATAATAAATATAATAGCATAAAAATAATATTTATATAATATTTTGGCTTCATAACATAGCGGTCCGAGAGACCGCGCGTCCATGGTAGTGTGACAAGTGTGACAAAAAGTGACGTCCATAGATAAAGGTTAAGGATTTTAGTTTTTACTTCTTTACTGTCCTCTGCGCACCATTTAATCTGTTCCTCTAATCTTGTATAGTATCTTAATCTTGTATATTATTTTTTAGTGTGAAATGTAGTAAAATTTTTTTAAAATAGTCCAAATAAATTTTTCTGTTTTTAAAATTTGCGATGGTAGGCATTGCATTTGCATTTCGACGGACAATCCTCAAAAAGCTCCTCCATAGCTGTTGAAAATTTTTAAATAAATATTTGTTAGCCAAGTCACTAACATTGACATGTCCTTTATTATTCTAGTACAGATTAGTTGTTTTTTTTTTTGAGTAAAAATATAAATAAATTTTTAATTTTGATAAAATAGAAGATGATATCTGTATTTAGTATTATTATTTCATCCCATCATTAAGTTAAGTAAAGCTTATGTGGCCATTAATGAAATAGTAATTTTCTTTGGCATGGCATGTATGTATGGCAATGTATTACTTAACTATAATAGGCTTGACGTACATAATGAGGGCTAATAATCTTCCACTCACCAGATGTCGCTACTTGTGACTGAGGTAAAGTCTTTTGTTTTTCAATGTCAGTTAATTGACAAATTAGTTTTAAATAAATAGTTTATCATTATCTAGAGCATTAAATTAATACAATACACAATGCGTCAGTGGTTTAATTTTTAATTTTTTGCACTTTTTAACTCATTCTTTTTTAATGTTTATACTTTTAGTTATATTTATAGTTTGGTTTATTCATTTTTAATCTAATTAATATAAAATATAACTAATAATACGGAAAGAAACATTATAGTTTACATTTTCATAAGAAATTATCGGCCACGCTATGAAATCTGTCGAATATTTTACCTCATTCTAAAGAGGTGCCGCCCTAGTGGTAGAAAAAGTCGTGGATGCCCTCATTATTGACGTACTTCAAGCCTACTCATTCTCGTTTTGCGCCGTACGTCGTGCATGACCTTTGCGGGACGTACAGCAAGATGGACCGTGAATAAGGCGCTTTAGGCGCTATATGAACTTGAGATACTGTCATCATCGACTACCCGTTGGGTTTAGCTGTCGCCGAAATTTCCTAAGGATTTTTCAATGTGACGCATCGATATATTGAAAAGAAGATTTTTTTAAATCCCGAATGAAAGGAAGACATGGCTTAAAAGACATGCATCCAAGCCACAATCTTAAATTAATAATAAAAAGCGGTTTGGCGGTTCGCCTTCGCGATTTATGTTCGCGCGTTTTTAGTTGTCATTAGCCAAATTAAAATTTATACTTGGAGTACTTCATTGTTTGATAATTTTGATTTTCTGTTTTATATTCTATATAATATCAAGTTAGAAAATTATCTTGTGCTTCTGTTTACTGTTTATCTTAAAGCAATAATGTCCGGCCGTGGTATCGACAGTAAGAAATTCTTTTAAATTTATTATTTTTCGTGAAACCATAATATATATTGAGTATAATATGGCACTATATTATTTTAGGTCTCAAGAAACGCGCTAAATCTAAGTCTCGTAGCGAACGCGCTGGTCTACATTTCCCTGTTGGAAGAATTCATAGGATCCTTCGTAAAGGCAATTATGCAAGTCGGATTGGATGCGGCTCAGCAGTTTACCTGTCAGCAGCTTTAGAATATTTAACTGCAGAAATTTTAGAATTGGCGGGAAAGGCAGCAACTGACAATGGTAAAAATAGGTAAGCCAAGTTGAATTATAAAAGCATTTTCTTTTCTAACATTATTTACATTAACAATGTGCTCCTTTTTAATGTATGTATTCTTGTTCTTGCCCATATCTGGAGGAGAAAGGTAACGAATATTGTTTGTGAAAAACTTCATGTGTATGTTTAATAAAATATTTATTCTTAATTTTATAGAATTTCTCCTCGCCACATTTTGTTGGCTGTGAAAAATGATGATGAGTTAAGTAAAATGCTGGAAGGTGTTACAATATCACAAGGGGGTGTTATACCAAGAATACAACAAGAGCTTCTGCCAAAGAAGACTGCTAAGAAAGCAAACAAATCTCATACAACAAATGGTTCTTCCCAGGAATATTGAAGTTTTAATCAAGTTTACTTTTAAAATCTCTGTAAAATTTAGATTTATGATAACCATAAATTAACAATCAAGGTTGAATGGTATACATTTTACATCATCAATTATTACTATATTTAACAATTAATTATTATTGTTCTTACACGAAAGGCTAACTGACTGAAGGTCCCCCAATAAAATTTTCCTGCATTCCACTTCGAGAAGGTGCTCAAGCTTGCATACTCAGCCAAAATGATGAATAAAATATTTTTGTCATTTATTAATTACTCAACAATTTTAATAATGTAAATAACAGTATAAAAACGCATTTTTGTCATACATACAACTTGACAATTGTAATTTTTGTGTAGTTTTTTTACCTTAGTCAAGAGTTTGCCATATCCTTACCATAGTTAAATGTGTACCTCATCAGAAAACCTCACATATCCCTGGGAGTACTCATACCACTAATTTGGAAACACTAGTCTAGCCAACTACTTTTTCACTAAGGAGTGAGTGAGAAACTAAAGTACAAACTACAAAATAATATAATTTATTTGTAGGTAATTAATGAATTTGCTTTTCTATGCAATATCTGTTTAAAAGTTTTCACTTCAAAGAAATAAACATGTAAAATTTCTTAACACATTGACTGCCATGTAGGGCACTGGTGACCGGAGGCAGTCTTGTATTAAGGCGCTCCGTAGGACACCGGTGACCTCACAGTAAACCTGTTTTCGGAGTTGATTTACGCGCTGTAGGACGCATTTTCTATAGATTTTCTATTAATAAGTGATCGGAATGGCGCTCCGGAATAACACTTTCATATGGTTTCTATGTAACGTAAGAATATTTTGAATTATTGAAGGTAAGCCTTCAATGACGTGAAAATGCCCAGAACATAATATTTAATTTATTAAAATCCAAATTTATTCATAAATCGTTGTAAATGCATTACAATAGGAATAGTAATAAAACAAGTAGTTAAATAGACGAGTAATTTAGTTAAACTTTTTTGTCTTTTCGTACAAAATTGCCTACTTATTAAAAAAAAAACAAACAAAGAAAGGAAACAAAATATCAGAAAATGTAGTTCACCACATCCTTACAAATAACAATGGCACTTATTAAAACATTGAAGGCAATAGTGGGGTTGTCCAGGACTTTCAGTACAATAGGTTGCCATTTTTTCGGCCTTGTTTTTGGCAATTCTTGATCCAAACGTAGAAACACAGCTTTTGTAGTATTTTACACAGAAGCGCCTAGATTGCCTAACTTTTTCTTCTTTGTTTTTAATGTATGTTTTAGTCTTTTAGGTCTCTTAGAAATAGATTCATTCTCGGCATCTTCGGATTCGTCTTTCCCAGAGTCTACTAGATATTGACGTCGGAATTCTACAATTCCTTGTTGAACCGTATTTTCGCAAAACATGATCCAGGCATTTACTACAGCCATGTTTAAAATTAATTCAATGCCTAAATTTTTATACCATTTTATAGTTTTTACCATTTTTTACATTTTATGGTGATGAATACGCGCTCATGTCAACAGCTCCTTTTGCTTTATTGTACGCTATAACCATCTCTGGTTTTCGAACCACTTTTCCTTTTTTATGCACACTAGCAAATCCTTTCGAGTGTTTTGTGGAGAGCATGAACACACTTCGTTTATCCTTCCAGTGTAACACTGTTATGCCCCGTTCGTTTTCCATTGCCACAGATTCGCCTGGTTTAAGTTTTGCATCGATTACTTGTTTTGGCAGGCCCTTTCTATTTTTTCTGTGTACAACACTAGGAGCACTATGGATCCCCCGAGATAGGAGAAGGAAAGACACGAACTTTATCACTACACTGTTTAATTAATAAACCTTACTAAATGGTATACAGTGTGTAGGAATACCAACCGAAAACAATTATTTCTTATTTACATACTGGCTTTACAATAACGCAACCATAGTGTGTCTTAAAATAATAGTGGCGCCGTCTATTATCCACTAGATAAACAAAATAAACAATTTTAAACACTCAGTGTGCCTACAATGAGTATTCCTATCTAGAAGTTCATTGGCTAAATCCAAACTTGTGTAACAATTATCCGTAGCTACGGTGTGTCCCAAATCAAGTATTTCTTTACAGAGTGACATTACAACATTTTTAGGCGTTGTCATAGAATTATTACGTAATAATTCTATGGGCGTTGTATTCAGCTGTTCGTGGTTTTTACCAGCGTAAAGTTCTAATTTACAGGTATAACCTGGTATCGTGCACAGTTTGAACAATTTCATGCCACATTTATGCTTTTTGCTCTTATTGTATTGTCTAAAGATCGGTCGCCCGCGGTAAGGGACACAAACTTTGGGAGAATGGTACCGTCGAAATGAGTTATTTAATGTATCTATCAGACTGCGTATTTTATAGATTCTATCGGTGGTATCTGCTATTTCGTTGTCAACGAAATGCAGATTCTGCAACACAGTTCTAATCTATTACGACTCATGACCGAAGGTGCAAAAGTTTGTTTGAAAACTCTGTCTGTGCTCCATTATAGATTTATTTTTGGGAGTTTGATTAGTCCCATGTACACAATAAGTCCAAAAAGAACTCTTGACTTCATTTTTGTTTGTTGGCTTCCAACTATTTAAACCCGGTGAAGGCTTTGTGCTTTCGCGTCACTCGGCATATAAGTTGGTTTGCACTGCTGTTTCCTCAAAAATGTCGTCTGAGACTAATAATGAGAAATAGGCTCCTGGGACTGCATTTCGTAGTTCTTTATCATACAGTTTCTTGATACCTAGAACAAAGCCGTTATTTGGTTATAAAAGGACACAAACAGACAGCCAGTAGCCTACCATTTAAAAAAAGTTACAACATTTTTGACTTTTGAGTTTAAGGGTTTCGTTTTTACTTGAGGTACGAAACCCTAAAAATTAAAAAAAAAATACAATTGACGGAAAAATCAGGTAACATACTTATACACAAAAAAAAACATGGTACGGAACCCAAAAAACATACAAATTGAGGACCTCATCCTTTTTTTAAAGTCGGTTAATGAATAAAAACACATACAGTGGTGGTTGTATAATTAGAAACACTACCAACGATCCTTGACATTATGTAAGATACTTCACCGCAATAGTTTTTATTTTGAAATTAAACAATACATAAATAGGACAACAATATGTTCAACGATTTATCATTTATTAGAAAAACAATATAAATCCCATTACATAAGTGCAGTTTCAATATTACATTACGGACAAACATTTAAATCAGTTTTAAGGTATGAACAATAATGGTCAACTAATTAAAAACAACAACAAAAAAGTATAAAAAAACAATATTTTTTTAAGTATTAGTAACTAGTATTGTTATTTACGAAATAGTTATTATCCACAGCCTACCTATAGTTATAATTAATATTTAGTGGCGTATCCCTTATTTTCAATAACAGCACTGCAACGACGTGGCATTGATTCAATAAATTTCATACATTTTGCAAATGCTTCATATAGTTCGTTTTGACTGGTGTTACGTTTGTTTGAGACTTTCTTTTTAACAATATACCAGAGATTTTCTATCGGGTTTAAATCCGGACAATATGCTGGCCAGTCTAAAACGGATATACGCTGTTCGCTAATATTAATATTTATAATTATTAATTATTGAATGTGTATATTTTTTACGAACATTTGTACGTTGAAGTTATACTTTATTTATTCATAAGAAGTGTTTCTAATTATATGACCACCACTGTAAATACTTGTTGGCTCCGTGAATGCAATCAGTGATGTTTGGTGTCCTCTTGGTTCTCTCCATTTTTGTAGCCTACTTGAAGACATGAGCTACATTTTCAGTGATAAAATTTTCCACCGAATCACATTCACTTTCCGAATCGCTTCTTATAATAAACACGTTTTCGTTTTTTTTTGGGGGATGGATAATCTCATCTCCACTCTCCTCTAAATCGTATACATTATCAGATATCAGATCTACTTCATTCAGCAACGACTTTTATAGTAAATCAATTTCACGTAAATTATCCTGGGTAAAAAATAAGTCCTCCGAGTTTATATCTAACTCGGACATTGCGACACAAGATAGTGGTAATCGCAAAATGAGACGACGTAACGTCCCGTCCGTTCCGTGATAGCGCGTGCAAGCGACTGAGGTGCGCGGGGTGCAAGGTTGCCAACAATAAAAAATATTCCCTCGTACTTAGGCAGCTAAAAATCTCGTATTTTGACTTTCAAACATTTACATTTATTATGCATCGAAAACGTGCTAAAACCAAAATTAAGGTATATTGAACTACTAGATTTAGGACTTTTACTCAATGAAATAAACTATTGCAAGTTTATAAGTATTTAAAAAAATCTTTATTATTACTCAAGTAAAATCACAAAAAAAAAAAAACTAAATGTGTCTATATTATTACGACAATTAAAATGTAACAAAAAAGTAAAGGTAACTTAGTTTACATCTCCTCTCCAAATATTATGTCAGAAACATCTTCACTGTCATCGTTTTTTCTGCCGTATATTTTATCTTTTGTCATGCGGCTATACATTTCTTTTGTGGGTTCAAAATTGACGCAGTTTCCAGTACGAGTTGAACCTTTTGCGCTCCCTGCAGCAAGAAGTTTCGTATCTCTGTCTTTATCAAATTGACTTTACTAAAAACCCGCTCGCAGTCAGCATTCGCATGGGGTAGGGACAGTGTAGATAGGGCAAAATGGGCTAGAAAAGTCTTCAGTTTTCAGTAATTGAGCCCAAAACTTATCTGGCTCACTAATTTCATTCAACCCTTTAGGATGACGAGCTTGTGCATTTGGCAAACTCCTCCATTGATTGTCGATTATTTGTTTCTTTGCATGATCAGCTGGTGCGATTATACGGGGGACCACTTCCATAAGAGGCATAAGTGTAGGGAAATTGCTCCTAAAATTGTAGGAGAGCGCTGATGCAGGCTCAAAAATTGTAGCTTTGACAAGACAGGATCTTCCATGTTATATCGTTTTTTAATTTCGGTGGCTGCAACTTTGTTGAAATTTTTGCAGCATGAGAAGAACTGTGCAATATCTGCAGGCTGTCTGATCACATCTGGATGATCCAAGAGCTCATACATTTTGACGCCAAGATACAGTGCAGCGTCATGGAGCTGATGTCGCTGACTTTCAGGGTTTATTTCACCAAGATTTGGCCTCATGACATATTCGTGTTGTAAATAACGCAATAGGATTTCCTGGTAGAGTGTACGAATTTTCTCATGTAGATTGTGAACAACTACTTTCTCGCTTTGAAATTCCAGATTGAACTTATTGAATAAAGGGAGCGACCATTCAAGGAAACAGAAATAAAGTTTGTAGAATGGGTTGCTGAGTTTTTCGAGAATAAATACTGCTCGATTTCTTACATCGACTCTTGCTCTATGTGCACCATTTGTCGTAAAATCGATAAAAAAAAGACTTAGGGCGTCCCATTGCTCTAACATCCTTGATGGTTTCAGTATTTTGTGTGGCTCCACTGCAGCAAACGACTGGAAGTTACGAAAATCAAATAGCCGTTTATCACTATGTTTAAAAAAGTTGTAGATATCTCTAGCCAGTTGTTCTACACCTCAGGATTCACTGGCACACAAATGGGCCGAGTGACAAACGCACTTCGTGATTATGATTCCTGGAAAACCCGCGTAATAACCTTGTTTTTACTGAGTCGTTATCACCCATCATGACATTACACCCATATGAGCCAAAGCCGATCACATTTGTCAGTGGAACATTACGGTTAGTTAATGAATCAATAAGAGCTCTGTATAAATTCTCGGCATTGGCAGTAGGAATATCGTCAGCATCAGGTGTTTCCTTAAAAACTTTGTACAGCTCTCAAAATGCGCTACATATCTTTTGAGCTTCTAAAAGCAGCAAGTTTTATTTCTGAACGAGTTTTTTCACTATTTTCTGGAGTTATACCTCTTTGGAATCCAAGCGATGTTAATGTTTGTGTTTTTCCACTGGATCCAGGTTTGTTGCCTAGGTGTTTCTTGGTAAAGGCATGAGTTTTTAAATTGGATAGTTCAGCTACCATTGATGTTCCCGGGCAATATGCACATTTAGCTTTTGTTAAGTCATTGGTGTCTGGCAAAAGTCTTTAAAAGTCGGATCGTTTAACCATTGCTGTCTAAAATTTTGTACACGATGTTGCGATAATGTGTTACCTTCCTTTTTTCTTGTCCAACCACCTTTTTTGGGTAATTTTCTAGGCGGAGTCAAAGTAGGCGAACGGTCACTGTTTTCGTCGTGATCACTCATAACGATACTTCTATTACACCACTAAACAATGGACGAAACAACGAAAAGACTAAGTATTTAACTATAAAATACCTTCAAGTTCTGATAGATGGCACTAGTTTTTACTATTTTATAATAGTGATGCAAAATGTTCGAGCCATATTATCTAGATCTCGTACATAATTTTACGAGGTTGATAGTGTCCTCGTACCTCGTACGGAAGACCACAAATCTCGTATTTGTACGAGGAACCTCGTACGGTTGGCAACCCTGCCGGGGTGCCCGGAGAGATGACCTCACCGGCGCCTTGTAACGAAAATCGGCATAACTACTTCAGTGTCCCACGTAGGGCACCGATGACCTCGTGAAGTTTAATTTTTGATGATGTTTCGATTGATCCCAAAATTTAACACTATATGTTAAATTTTGGGATCAATCGGAGGCATATATTTAGACCCATAATATCAATTGGCACTGAATTTTTTTTGTGATTTTCGTCATTGTTACTCTGGCAGCTAATGTGTTAAAATTCATGATAAAAGAGTAGTTTGATTTCAATTCATTCAAATCTAAATATTATGTAAAAATTTCTTAAATTATTTAAAAAAATATAATATAAGTTCTTGAATATTCCCGATTTCAAAAATTATTTTTTGAGATCTATGTTTTGTATGCTCATGATTAAATGATTCTAAAACGATTCTTTTTATGTTTGTTTTATGTTAACATTGTACAATTAAAATTATTATAATTGATACTATTATGATGTTATGTGAATATTTTCAAAAATATAATAATTTTATCAACTTATTTTTGTTATTTTCTGATATTTAAAAAAAAAACATTTTTTATACATATTTGGTAGTTGGTACATCTACATACCTAAATCAGGTTAACCCATTCAATGCCTTTGGCGCCCATGGGCAGCCTGACAATATTTATTCACATGCCGATGACGCCCGTCGGCGTCTCACTTTCAAAGCTAATTTTCTCGGTCAACAACAATAAAAAGACCTAATTATTTTTAATGCTACATTTTACAATAATCTAGCTATACTCGAAACGGCCTGTGGATATAAAAAGTTCGAGCGTAAAAGTGATCAAATTAATTAGTCATCTATGGTAAAGTCTGGGCGCATCGCATTTTAAGGGGCCTCGCGAGGCCCCATTTAAGTGCGAGGCCGTGAGCGAGGGCCCACTTCGCCCATGCCTAGCTACGCCACTGCTTTTCATGTTATGTGAATGAAAATCACTATTTGTCAGCTAGCAGAAAAATAAATAGGCGTTTTTATACAGGGTGGAATTGAAGTTTTTTATTGCATATGCAGGCAGTGGTATAATCACGTGAATTGAAATATGTTATTTGGTTAGTTCCTTGGTTTGAATTCTAACCAATCAATATTTGATTGGTTAGTCGTGACTAAGCGGAAAAAAATTGAAGTTGAGACTGCGTATTCTTTGAAGTAGTGACGGCATCGCACACGCCTAATAGATGGATCAAAAGATAGGTACCGCTTCGTGGTGGACTACTGCGCTAATTGGATGAGCCATAAAAGACAAATTTTAAACAAAAGAAGCCGATAAGTGATTATTCCCACATTGTTTTGGTCACTTCACACTTCACATTTGTATTTTGATATTTTTATTACCAAGAGCACAATAAAAACGGCCGACGTTCTAACTATGATTTACTATTTGTGATTTTGGAAAATTGAAAATTTTGGATCACTCACAACTTGACATTTGAAATTGAAAAGTAACCTTTGTAAGTTTAAAAAAATGTTGATGTTTTCTGACTTTACAAAAAAGCCGTAATAGTATTTGTTTTCGGATATATTTCATAGCCTTTGACTTGGAAAAAAATTGGAATATATTGCATGCCTTAAGCGCGAAACGCGTAGGTATGTTCTACTAGCGCCTAAAAATTAAGATTCCAACGTTTTTTCGCACAAAATCTTATATAACAATCATATTGTATTTATAAATGATATAAAAAGCACATTGTCATAAAGATAAATAATTGTTGAACTTATTAAAAAGTTTTTTCAAATCGATTAATTGCTATTTTACATAAAAAAGTAGTTTTAGTGCTTATGGTGTGGATTTATCAAGTCCGCATGGAGGGGTAAACACGATAACTTTTAAAAATATCAATTTTTCAACTTAATCTATTTTTTAATCTCTTCATCTATCATGTGGGAAGCCATGGAATCTAAATGGCACTTTAATTTTGTTTTGTTTAATTATAATTAAGTTTTGTCGGCTACGAAATTCCGAAATTTTCGGTGTTTTGAGCAGCCTTGTAATAATTTATTTTACTAAATACACTTTGCCTCACTCCGTCACTCCGGGCTCGACCGCCGTCGTGAGTGCATAATGCATATTGTATCGCTTGTTTGCAGCGACAAAGATCGCTGTAGATATACAAAATACTTGACAAGGTAAGATATTATTATTTTTATAATCACAGATTTTTATTACTTTATTTTGTTTCGCTAAAAGTAAGTAGGATTTATATATTCATAAATAGATGTGCTGAGTTTAGACTCGTTTTGATAGTTATCTTGACACCTTTCCTCCGGACTTGAGAAGTGACCGAAGGTGTACTTCGGTGAATGCTACTAGAACTCCTCGACGAGTAGAACTAGGTGTGCCAAATTTGGACTCGTTTTGTTAGTTATGATGACACCTTACTTCCGGACTTGATAGAGTGACCTGAAGGTGTACTTCGATGAACGCTGCTGGAACTCCTCGACCAGTAAAACTAGGTGTGTCGTGTTTGGGCTCGTTTTGTTAGTTATGATAAGACCTTACCTACGGACTTGATGGAGTGACTTGAATGTGTACTTCGGTGACTGTTACTGGAACTCTTTGACGAATAGAAGTAGAACTACAATTTACAATTTTCTTTAAATATTTTTTTACGATCATATGAGCATTATGAGTCGTGCACTTTTGGTTTTTCCAAACTTTTTTATTTTGACGTTTGACATTTAATTATCGGAAAATTGGAAGTATAGTAATAAGGTTATTAGTGAAAATTTGTGTGTATATAAACTCCTTTAAAAAATTACTATAACATGAGTGCTTAAGGCATGCACATTTGGATTTAACATACTAACTATATTTTGCTTTGGTACACACCTAGTTAAAAAGTCACACCATTTAAATACGTCATTAAATAAGTTGTCGCAACGCGAACCGATTGAACATGATCGAAGTTACAAATCGGCGGTACATGGAAAAACTTTTGTAAGTTTATTTGTACTGTCGGATGTTATTAAATAACTATACTTTGTAAAAAATAAAACTTTTGGTAAATATTTATTTTTTTAATATATATATTGACATAATAATATTCTATAATAAATGAATAAGTAGCTCACTTTGACACTGCATTATTATTTCGGTTGTTAATCAATTAAAATGATATTTTTTCTAATAGCACGTGTTGAATACTTTGCACCCACTCAGTTAACGTTACATACTACTTATAAAACAAATAAAAACCAATGTCCACGTCGATTTCTACTACCTCATGCCGAGGCCGCCGATGGGAGCCTTGGAATGCTTTAGCGAGATGCTCAGACGCCGGCCCTCAGGCTCTAACGTTGGGCGGCCGCTTTTAAAATGTATGACGGCATGGGGGTAATGTGTCTATTCACAGGAGGCAATGAATGGGTTAATGTTTAAATCCCAAGACTAAGACTGTACAGTCAGGTAGCTATTTCTTTAAATATTAACCCAATTTCCCTTCAATAGCTCAACTACCTGACTACACATGAAAAATGGGTGCTTGAAGATTCATTGGAACAAGACTGCTCCGAGACATTATTATTTTATCGAGCGGATGTACGCAAGGTAATTTTTACCAACTTTAATATAATGGATTTCCGCAAAGAACGCCTGATTCTATTAATTATCTTAAAAAGGCTAGCACGGCCGACCAGGGAAGACTCTATGTCAAATTAACAAAACTCCATCGTATTGCTACCCAAAATGTTTGGTTCAATCAGCAGTGCAAACAGCTTCATGTTATTCCTAATTATATGCAAATACGTTCCGGCACAAATAGTCGAGAGGCCAATGTTGCTATTTCTAAAGCTCAGAATATTTGGCTTAATGAGGAGTGTCGTCGTTGGTTTTCCAATAGAGATAATTTAAAAATCCACCTTAAAGTGTTATATTCTGAACTTTCATATAAATTACATAATATTGAATTTGATATTTTGGATGGGAAAGCCAGAGAACTTGTTTGCGAGAAATATCAAATTCAGTCCCGTAAGTTACAACGAGTTACTCTTCATCCCGTAATCGTAATAACGACATACATATAGAATGTCACCAATTTTATCACCGAGTTAAGAATCTTTCCGATGTCCATTTTCCAACGGATGAGTTGTCCCTTTTACATAAAGGCCTAAAGTATAATTTAACACCTTCGGTCTCCCACAAATCGTTAGAGACCATGGCCGTTGACTCGGAGATGGCCGTTGTGATCGGGAAGAAAGATAACATCGTTAAAAGTTTGGTAGCTAATGAAATTCGCGCTGTGCCCGCGTCTTCCCATTTCTATCCTGAGTTCCCCGTTTTTAAGTCACTAAAGCAGAGAATACAGGAAAATGACCTTATTGTTACTAAAGCCGATAAGGGCAATACTGTTGTCATTATGAAAAGAAGCGGGTACAGCCACAGCCGGAAGGTTAACGATGTTATGCAAGGTGATGACTTTGAGCTATTGGAGTCTGACCCAACCAAAAAGTTTACTTTGGATGTTAAGCTACGTATACAACAGTCATCATATTGTTGTGCGCCACTATTAATGTCTTGTACATGGCAGCACTAGTTACCACTAGCGCCCTCTGGTATCGAGTAGCAGAACTAGGAGAGTCAAAATCCTTCTAGAAATTTCGGGACTGATATGTACTCGAACATTCTAGATGTTTCTACAGTAGAAGGTTCTGGAAAGTATCTGAGGCGCTATATAAGGCCGGTATAGACCACGACCGGGACAGTATTGAATTGGCGATACCAGCTAAGACTTCGAAGCGATACAACTACGAACTTAAGCGATCTGTAGTAAAATTGTGTTTTGTTATTAGTGTGGTTTAAAGTTGTAATTAGTGTTGTGTAATTAAAGTGTCAATTTTGGTAATTCACTCGGTAGTTTTTAATTGTCTCCAACCCCAAGCTCGTAACAATATGTTTTTCCCGATCACAACTTGTCTCGGAGCAGTCTTGTTCCAATAAATCCTCAAGCACTCATTTTATATGGGTTACCTAAAATACATAAAGAACATGTTCCTATTCGTCCAGTTGTCTCATATATAGGTGCACCAGCTTATTTCCTGGATAAAAAATTAAACTTCCTCCTTCGAGAGAAATCTCGATTCAACCCCACTTACAGCCTAAAAAATAGTTTAGATCTCATTTCCAAAATTAAAGATATTCGTATTCCTCCTAAATCCATGTAATGTTATTGTAGTATATTCCAAGTCTATGTTGTAAACTGTTAAAAATAAACATTTTAGGAAGAAAACTACTTATATGCATTACTACTATTAGCTTCACTTTTTCATTTGCGGGATCATCATCATCATCATTACAGCCCTTCACAAGTCCACTGCTGAACATAGGCCTCCCCCAAGGAATGCCACAAAGCACGGTCCTGAGCCACCTGCATCCATCGACTTCCTGCATGTCTTACCAGGTCGTCACCCCATCTAGTGAGGGGACGCCCTACACTTCGCCTACCGGTACGAGGCTGCCACTCGAGAACCTTTTTTCACCACCGGTTGTCGGTTCTATAGAGAGATAGAGCTATATAGCTCGAAGAACCGATTGGCCATATGGCCAACGATGGCCATATGGCCGGCCCATTGCCACTTCAGCTTAGCAATCCGTTGAGCTATGTCGGTCACTCTAGTTCTACTGCGGATATTCTCATTTCTAAGTTTATCACGCAGAGAAACCCCGAGCATAGCCCTCTCCATAGCTCACTGTGCGACTTTGAGCGTCCTCATACGGCCAGCAGTGAAGGACCACGTCTCAGATCCATAAGTCATCACTGGTAACACGCACTGGTTGTACAATCTCGTTTTCAGGTTTTGAAGTACACCTGACGAGAAGATGTGTCGTAATTTCCCGAACGCTGCCCAGCCGAGTTGAATCCGTCGATTAACCTCTCGATCAAAGTTGGACTTAGCTAGTCGGACTATTTGTCCCTAACTATTTGTGACTAATTTTGTACTCGTCAACAACTTTGAGCTTAGTGCTCTCAACAACTACCGGCATTGATGTGACATGGACATTACACATGATCTTTGTTTTGTCCATGTTCATCTTAAGACCTATCCGTAGGAAACACTATTGAGGTCATTGAGCATAGTGCTTGGGTCCTCCAGCGATTCTGACATAAGGACTATATCGTCGGCAAATCGAAGGTGGGTGATGTACTCGCCATTGATGTTAATACCGTGTCCTTTCTAGTCCAGTAGTCTGAAAACGTCTTCCAATGCAGCGGTGAAGAGTTTCGGGGATATAACGTCACCCTGTCTTACACCTCTCTGCAGTTTAATAGGTTTCGTACTCTGGTTCTGTACTCGGATAGCCATCGTAGCCCTACTGTACAAACACTTCAGTCAACTTGGCACCGCTGAAGGGACTGTAGCACTGTAGACTGGACTAAATTTCGACGAAATCAAAGGCTTACTCATATTCCACATATGCAAGGCAAAGTGGCAGATTGTACTTTTCGGTCTTCTGTACAATTTGCCGAAGGGTATGTATGTGGTCTATGGTACTAATAAAGACTTTTCGAATTCGGCTTGTTCGGGAGGCTGGAAGTCGTCGAGTCTGCGTGCGAGACGATTCGTAATGACTCTCGAAAACAGCACGTAGACGCGGTTCAGAAGGAAAACGGTCTGTAGTTCTTCAAGAGAGCACATTCGGTGATCGCTACCAGTTTTCACCCTAGCGATCACTGAGACATCACTGAACAGTTGTCGTCTGGTCGTCATAATGAAGTCGATCTCATTTTTGTCGAACCGTCGGGGCTCGACCATGTCTACTTCCTGTGGGGTCGCTTCTGGAAGAAAGAGTTCATCATAAAGAGTCCTCTTTCTCCATGAAGTAGGTCAGCTGTTGGCCCTTGGGTTCCGTAGCCCTATTCCCAATTTCTACGTTCAGCTCACCGTTCGCTCTTGTGCCTAGTTTTCGTTGAAGTCTCCCATTAACACCGTGTAGTGGGTTTTGGAGGAATGAATGGCTTTAGAGATATCTTCATACATTTCCTCCACCTCGTCGTGATGTGCCGAGGTTGGTGCGTATACCTGTATGACCTTCAAAGAATACTGTTGGTGATTCTGAGTATAAGGTATGCAACCCTCGTCGACACACTCCCAATCTTTACAACGTTGTTAACGAGAGACTTGTGGACGATAAATCCGACACCTCCTTGGGACAGATGGTCGCCTCCCGGTGATAGAACAAGTTGTCGGATTCGAGGATTACCGTATCCACCTCCTCTCTTCCGACCTCAGATAATACTATAATATGCCAGCGTAACTTGTCTATCTCTTCTTCCAGCTCCAGGATCTTCTCGTAAGTCCTCAGGGTGCGTGCATTGTATGTTGCCAGGTCGAGTCATCTTAGGTGGTAAACGAACCTCCACCGTGGATTCTTAGCACCCCTGCCCCGCCGTTACCATGGTCGCCACCGTAGTCAGTCTTTTTTTTACTCTCGTCATGGGGGATAATTGCCATAATTGCCACGCTTGGCGAGTGGGTTGGCAACCGCAGTTTTTTTATTGTAATCTTGCTGTTATCAGGAAGATGCTGCTGCCCATCTCCTGCCTGTTTCCCTCTGTCGCCTCTTACGACACCCACGATATGGGGTAGTGGATATTCTTTACCGCCACTACACGGTTAATTTTACACATTTGCGGGATAGATAGGGTATTATTATCAATATAGAAAATAAGGCTGATTTGAAAATAAGTCCTTCAGTTACGATCTTCCTATTTGGGCACATTTTTAGTCGTTATAGCGGTCAAACCGCGAACTCATTGTGCTCATTATCAAGGATGCCCACGTTTTGTGACGGGCAAATACGGTATCCTACCTCTACGTTGTGCGTGGCCCGACACGCATTTGTTTTTTTAGTTTAAATTGTGTTCAATTTTGTTTAATATAGTGTTTTGCTGATATTATGCCGAAAAGTAAGTGTTACTAAAATGAAGAAAGAAGGGAACTAAAGTACAAGTACAGCGTTCTTGAAGGCGCAAAGATAGAATATCAAGCAAGCCTCCCAATATATCCAGGCGGATTACTGTCTGGCATATTAGTAGTGAAAACTCGATGTCTGATCACAGACACATTAAGTTTGTGATTAGAGCATCATCAACTTATTATATTGACAGAGTTTGGCACGCTAGCCTTTTGGGTAAGCTTCCAGCGTACGGCTGTATCCTCTGGTCTGATTGACTGGGTAAAGGACTTTCTGAGCGAACGGTCTCTCCGCGTCGTCGTCGATGGCTGCTCATCCGATCCTGTGGCGACTAACGCCGGTGTTCCTTAGGGTTCCGTTCTCTTCGCAACTCTCTGCCACATATTAATTATCTGCTTGTGCCCGGTATCTCTGGGTATGCAGACGATAGCACAGTTGTGGAGAGATACCAACCTAGTCCTCGCGCCAGTCGGGATCAAATCCAGCCCGAAAGAGAAGCTATGGTAGAGCGTGTGAATTTCACACTACAGGCGTTCTCCGAATGAGGCGATGCCAATCTTGTAAAATTCAACGCCTCCAAAACACAAGCGTGTCTCTTCGCTGCAAAAAGGAGCCAGCTCACCTTGGCTCCTTCTTTCCGAAATGTATCACTGGAATACACCGATCAGTTGTTGGGGGTTGAGATATCCTCAAATATGAACTTCGGGCGGTTCATTGAGTCCAAGGCCAAAGCAGCTGCAAGGAAGCTAGGAGTCCTTGTAAAGGTGCGGCGATACTTCACGCCGGGACAGCTGCTTACTTTATATAAAGCGCAAGTCCGGTCGTGCATGGAGTATTGCTGCCATATATGGGCTGGAGCTGCAAAATGCCACCTAGCAGCTTTGGACTCAATGGAAAGGCGTGCTAAGAGGCTTATTGGTGACCCAAATTTGGTCAAAACCAATCTTACCAGCCAGGCGCAAAGTAGCCAGTCTTTCGGTTTTCTACAGAATGCATTTCGGAGAGTGTGCGCAGGAATTGCATAATTTAATTCCTCCCTCTCAATACCACCATCGGACAACCAGACGTTCGGCCAGTATCCACCCTTTCGTTGTTGACTTACCACGCATTCGAACCAAATGGTTTGCTGCGTCGTTCATCATGCGTACAGCAAAGGAGTGGAATAAGTTGCCAGCATCTGTGTTTCCATCCGATTACAATGTGGGTGTCTTCAAGGCAAGAGTGAATAGGCTTTTGTTAAGCCAGTGCGCTTCACCATCTTAGGCTACATCACCACTTACCATCAGGTGGGATTGTAGTTAAGCGCTGGCTTAAAATCATATAAAAAAGGAAAGAAAAAACTGTTGCTTTTAGGGATCCAAAAGCGACCTCCTGGGATGTCTATAGAGATAGCCTAAGGAGGAATTTGGAAACGTTTCCTAAAAGCATAAAAACGATTGAAGGTCTGGAGTTAGCGGCGGAGACGGTAACCGTAGGTATCCGTGAAGCCTTCGAAGACAGTTGTCCCGTCAAAACCAAGACCGCAACACGAAAAATTCCTTGGTGGAACACTAAGCTAAAGCAGCTTAGGGAAAAGACCAGGAAACTATTCAATAGGGCTAAAAAAACCAAAGAATGGATATTAATAGTGCAGTCCTAACCGATTATAATAAAGAAATTAGGAAAGCTAAGAGAGCATCATGGTGGAGGCTATGCGAGGAAGTTGAGTCTTTGCCTCGCAGTGCAAGACTACACAAAATGCTATCGAAACCTAAACCTAGTCAGAACGGGCTTCTTAAAAAGCCTGATGGTAAATTTACTAATAGTGAAACAGGAACACTGGAGTTACTAGCGTCAACCCATTTCCCATGATCACATATGACTCTGGTCTCGAACTCTTTCAAAGCCCTACGAAGGCCTTGTAATGAGGACTGGTGTAGGGCTGCAACAATAATAAGGCCAAACCTGGTGCAGTGGGCTGTCGACTCCATTAAACCATATACGACAAGTGGGGAGGATGGAATAATGCCCATCCATCTACAGAGGGGTATTGATGTCCTTCTTCCTTATCTGGTGAAAATCTTCAGAGCAAGTTTTGCATGGGGATATATTCCAGAACGATGGACAATTGTCAAAGTTCTATTCATACCTAAGGCTGGTAGAAAGGACTACGCTTTACCAAAGTCCTTTAGACCTATAAGCCTTTCTTCCTTTCTTCTTTAGACATTGGAAAAGGTTATAGACATCGATATATATGTACTACGTACTAGATTTGGCATTCCGAACATTCACTATGTTCAAATGAGCTGTACTGCAATCCGTACACCTTTAGTGTCATTTAGTGGCTTCAATATTCATAGTGTGGAGCTGCGCTAATAATACGAGAGTTCAAATTAAAGTTTCAACCTGAACGTAATTAATAATGCAGTAGTCAAATAAGTAAAATTATTTTTGTTCAAGTTAATAAGTAGGTAATAATATTACAATAGAAAAATAAATTTCTTCATTTATAAGCCACGCTATCTACAATCATAGACTAAAGTCTACTATCTCCGCACATGCACGAAAACAGAGTAGTGCACATTTTTGTTTGAATAGCTTCTCTAGTACGTAGTACATAGAACTCAATGATTATAGATAGATATATTAGGATGTAGCTCTAGCTACGAGACCTATACACTACAACCAGCATGCTTACTGCAGAGGCAAATCTGGAAACAGCCCTGATCAGTGTTATTGACAGGGTGGAAAGCGCTGGAGGATAAAGAAATAGCTCTTGTGCCTTTCTAGACATTGAGGGCGCCTTCGACAGTAGCCTACATCACTGCTGGTTGGGGTCTGACATCTAAAATGTTGACCCCACAACCATCAGGTGGGTGAAGTCGATGCTCTCAAACAGAAAGGCAAAAGTAGAGCTGTTTCAACTTCGATTGCAACTACAAGAGGCTGTCCACAAGGTGATGTTTTGTCACCCCTCCTTTGGACTCTTGCGGTTGACCAATTATTGTACAAGATGGCAGACCTTCGCATTGACACACTGGGTTATGCTGATGACTTTGGCAAAAATCTTGTGATCTATTGCCAAAGTACTTTATCATTAATCATACAAAGACCCCTAAACACCATAAACAACTGGTTCAGGGATAACAGTTTATCAGTTAATGCTGATAAAACTGTTATAATACCCTTTACCAAAAAGAGACGGTTGGACAAATTAGTCACACCAAAACTTAATGGTAAAGAAGTACCATTCTCCACTGAAGTTAAGTACTTGGGCGTAACAATCGACCAAAAACTAACGTAGAACTCTCACCTTAGCAGTGTATGTCATAAGGCTAATATTGCTTTAGGTGCGTGCAGTCGCATGGTCGGGAACAACTGGGGCTTGCGTCCCAGTATGATCCTATAGCTGTACAGCAGTATAGTGAGGCCGATTGTTACCTACACCTCCACTGTCTGGTGTAATAAGGCCAACCAAAAGACGACTGCGGACAGACTAAATAGTTTATAAAGGACTGCCTGATTAATTGTAACTGGAGCGATGCGATCATCGCCTGGAGCGACACTTAATGCACTTCTAGGCCTAACGCCCCTTGATCTTCACTTAGACAAGGAGGCGAAGGCTAGTTTGAATAGGATTAACGCTCAGGGCGGTTTGAGCTTGCTTTCCTATATATTGAGATCCATGCTCGACTCAATCAAGGAAACATCGGTCTTATGCATGATCTCAGATATCATGCGTCCACTATATACTTTTAACAAAAAGTATACAGTGGAACTACCCTCCAGAGAAGACTGGCTGAATGGACAGGTCATCTGTGAGGTCGGTAGCCTTATATGGTATACCGATGGATCAAAAATGGGCCTCAACGTAGGCTTTGGAATTTATGGGGAACGCCCCAAATTCAAACTTAGTATGAATTTGGGTAGATTCACCTCTATCTTCCAGGCAGAAATTTTTGCCACACTTCAGTGTGCGGAAATCAATCTGCAAAAACACTACATTAACCATATAATCTATATTAACTCTGATAGTCAAGCAGCACTGCTAGCGCTGAGATCAAACTTGGTGAACCGTCTAAACGCCCTGGGAGGTAACAACAAGGTCGTTTTAAGATGGGTTCCGGGTCACGCGGGTATTGTAGGCAATGAAACTGCCGACAAGCTCGCACGGGAGGGTCAAAGAGTACACAATTTGGACCCGAGCCATTTTGTGGAATCTCAAAAAGCCTCGCCCGATTGACCCTGGAAACTCTTTACCACAATAAATCACTTAAGATCTGGTCTGATACACCAGGCTTAAAACATTCTAAAACCTTAATCCGGGCTTTCGATCGTAAATTCGCTTCGGAAGCCCTGGGATTAGGTAAAATAAATTACGCATTCTGACAAATTGCGGACCCTTAATGCGTAAACGCAGCACTCATCTGGGAAACTATGTACTTCGCCCAGAAGAAGTGAAATTACTCACAGCTAAGCAACTCCTTCTACTCATTGAGGACGTAGGGCTTAGTAGTGAACTGTAGACACAGCAGCGATCACAATAAATATTTTAGTAGGTCGCAGTGATACTGGTCTCTCTAGACCTGCATATCTGCTCATACGTAATCTCCCAATGATTCGCCGCTGGACTTAGATCAACTGCAAGGTAGGAAATAAATCAAATAAATTAAATGGGTTCGTTCTTTTCAAGGGAAATGTAACATAAAGCCACGTTCTGTTTATAGGAACCGTAACATATTATCTTAGTGCTTTTTATAAAGTAAGGTTTGTTCTTTTCAAAGGAACTGAACACACACCTATAAAATAATTTCCGATAGTGAAAAATAAAGTAAGTTTTGTTCATTTCAAAGGAACTGAATACACACTTTTCGAATAATATCCGATAATGAAGAATAAAGTAAGGTTCGTACATTTCGAAGGAACTGAACATTCGCCTATCAAATAATATCCGATAATGAAGAATGAATTTATAATTATTTCTGTTTTCTGTAATAAGATTTTGAATTACCCTGTTTGAAAAAAAACCTTAGATTAACCCAATGAGAAACCGCTAAAGGAGCTGAATGGGCCCAAGGAACCCATTCAGTCCGATTGGATCTGTACTTACAAATAAATTATAGCAGAAACGCCGATCGTGGTGCGTCAAATTCAGATATAGATGCGGACATATTAAAATCCTGGGCAAGGACTTTTCTTCTGTGACAGAATTTGGTTCAGACGTACACTGCGAATTAGCTATTTGTCTGCAACATATAGCCACATCAGGCTTAGACAAAGAGACCGTAAAGAGCTCTGTGTTTAATACTTTATCCTAGCCAACTGCACAAAAATTGGCGCTACAACAATGAATGACAAAATAAAGGTACCCGAGACTGCTAAAACCAGAAGCCTAAGTCTGGAAGCATGCCGCTACTAGCCATCGGTATCCTTCCTGGCCTTGGAGGTGGCGGCAAGCCGCACCCAAATTGCCACCGCCCCACCAATGAAGGTGGGTGCATCGTCCACAATCTCCTCAAGATCATCGCGATATCTATCTATAGATTAGGCAAAGTACGCAGAACAACTGGCGTTGCTTATAAAACAATGGTCGCTTATTACCAATGACCGCATCATAATGTCGTGGAATAAGGGTCTATAGTCCTAAATTTATCAGTACTCAACATCGGGAACATCAGCCAAGCCGGCACTCTTTCTCTAACGCGGAACGATTGCAGTTTGATGAAAATATAAATAAAATACTACTTATTGTGGCAATAACTTCCAACAATTCATGTCAAACGTGTTTGACACTCAAATCAAATGGCAAAATGTTCTTCATCTATACACATAATAAATCTGTAAATCTGTAGAAAAATCGTTTGTTCACGTTTCACGCAAAAACTACCGAACGAATTTCCGTGAAATTTTGTATGTAGGCAGTAAATGACCGTGTATAACATATAGGTAACTTTTTATTCTATTTATATATATAATAGGGTGACAAACGAGCACACAGTCCACCTGATGGTAAGAGGATGCTGTGGCCCATAGACATTTATCCTCAATTAAGAATCAAAATGCAGATGCGTTGTCACCCCTGAGGACTAAGATGGAATGCCTCTTTTCCAGTAAAAAGCGTCTCCGGTTCTCTACACTCACCATACGAAACACAGCAGTGTTAAGCTGCTATTTTACGCTGGTATTCTGTGAGAGCGTGGTCCTTCCCCGGTCGAGCCGACCCATTCGTGCTACCACTATACTACTAATATAACTGCAGCATGGCTCTACCACGTAAAAGATCACGGAAGAGTAAAAAAAAGGGTAATGTTTTTCCTTTTTTCTTAAAGTTTATTGTCATTATTATGGCTGCTGATGGTTCTATCAGTACCAAAGAGAATTTAGCTATACGTATAATAAACCTATAAAAAAGTGTGTGTGTGTGTGAAAATGAAACTCATCGCGCCACCAACCAGTAAGGGCAGAATAACGTCTGCCGGGCCAGCTAGTTCCTAACTAAAAACATAGTGACGAGCCATTTTAAATAATAATATTAAAGACTTGCGAACGGCATTTAAATTACATTCAGTAACTGTTAAATGGCTTCAATATTTTTAATATTTTATTTCTTAAATAACATTGCCATCACACTGGGATTTTCTCCTGTATCGTAGAGGCAGTTTACATGCATGAATTCCGCAAGAACAAGCGTCCGGACACGGTACAATTAAATGTGGGCCATGCAAAATACTAGTTCCGTGTGGATGTAATGAACATACATCTACAATCATAATATTATTAATATACTATATCTAAACTAGTTAGCAAACTTAGTACCTGCAGCATGGTAGAGCCACGCTGCAGCTATATTATGGCTGTAGCACGAATGGGTCAGCTCGACCGCTCTCACAGAATACCAGCGTAAAATAGCAGATTCATGTGTTTCGTATGGTGAGTGTAGAGAACCGGAGACCCTTTTTTACTGGAAAAGAGGCATTCCATCTTAGTCCTCAAGGGTGACAACGCATCTGCATTTTGATTCCTAATTGAGGATAAATGTAGATGTGTCGTCCCCCTTGTTTGCTAGTGAAAAAGCGTTCGAACTGTTGAGTGATAATAGTAATTTCAGCGTTATTTATAAGTTGACTTTAAAGTTTGTCTAAGGAAAGCGATTTTTGTATGGCAGATTTCACAGACTGAGTTTAATTTACAGATTTCTGTAGAAGAGAAGTAGGACGACTCTGATCAATATTAGTTTTATTCACAAGAGTTGGATAATCATTGTCATATTTTTTTGTCTTTTCTTTTGTATTGGCAACAGTGCTTGCATAAGTAATTTTGGCCTTTTTCTTGACTTTTTTTTAATTTTAATTGGACATAAATGTGGAATACTTCAATTCACTCAACTGAGTTCATTGTCACAAACTTTATAATGATGGACTCCTGAACAGAGACTGCAGTGCTGTTTGCCATTACAAAACTTGGCCGAATGGTTAAATTTAAAACATTTGTAACACTGTTGCAGAGGTGGAATGTATTCAAAGACTCTGTAGGAAAACAAATCATACTGCGTATTGTCAGGTAAAATATTGGCAAGGAAAGTAATGCTGACAGTCTGTAGTGGCACCCTTTCCTGACCAACTTTCTTCAGAAACCTGCGCACAGCAATTATCTCATATATTGAGGAAAGTTTATAATATAGTTCTTTATTTGAGATTAGCTGTTCCCGCGACTTCGCCCGCGTTTAGTTAAGGGTATTAATTATGTTGCGCGGAACCCTAATTCTTTTTCTAAAATATAAGTAGCCTAAGTTACTTCTTATAACAACAGCTATCGTTCAGTGAAAGTCCCGTCGAAATCGTTTCAGCCGTTTCGGAGATTAACCGGAACAAACAGACAGACAGACAGACTAGACATACAAAAAATTTAAAAATTGTGTTTTTGTTATAAGTACCGCATTCATATGCATTTATAGTTCGGCCGTTCAGAGAATGCGTTCCTGACACGTCGCGATTGAACTGACGACGTAACTTTGTAATGGCGTTGCAGTTACGATAAAAATATTTTTGCTGGTTGTTTACCGTTTTAACAATTGATGAGCATTAAAACAACATTATTATATCAATAATCAATGAATGTTATAATTTTGTGCCAAACTGAGTGTCAAATAACTTGGTAAACAATATTTTTCTAAATCTATACTGCACTATTACAAGGTTATGACAGGCAATAACAGTATCGTAATTTGTTCTTATACAGTTATACTTTATAAAATAATACGTTTTGTTTTTCTTTTTAAGAATTTGAAAATAATGGACTATAAGATAACTTTTATTAAATATAAAAATAAAACTACGACCAAACCGAACGCGCGAAAGAAAGTACCATTTTTATATTTAGGTTGAAAATGGTAACCCCAAATGGCGTTATGGGCCGCCATTTTGTGACGCTAAAACAGTCGTCTGTTGTCGTTTCGTGCGCATAGACCACGTTCTTCAAGTGTTTTCGATCTGTTTTTATTTGATTACCCGGCTTTCGTTTAATGGACTGTTTCTGCTTTTCAAACTGACATCGGCGCTAAATCGGACTTCGATTGTGTTTTGTATTGCGTTCTTTTTACTTTTGGTGCATAATAATGCCTAAACGTGGACAAACATTGAAAAGTGGAGCCCGTGAGTTAATCATCAAGCTGCAAGATTACTTTGAGCGGGAGCGGCAAAATGGCGGACCCTTGTTACCTGTCGAACAAGTACAAGAACGCGTCTCTCAGGCGCTTGGGTTAACAAACGAACGATAACAAATATTAATAAAGAAAAGTTCGGCTCTACTGGCACGGAAGATAATATTTTACGTACTCCGAAGAAGAAACGTAGAACTAAACCCGTGACAGATATTGACACCTTGACGCCGATGCAGTCAGAAATCATATATATGGTTACTATTCCAGAAATGAATATCTCAACAGGAAGAAGCTTTTGGCATCGTTAAGAGAAGCTGGACTGTTTAGCGGGGTAAAACTGCTTTAACCAAAATCTTAAAAGATATTGGTTTTCGTATAAAAACAGACAAAAGAAAAATTTTATTAGAACGATACGACATAATTTTAAAACTGATAAGTTTTTGAGAGAAGCAAAAATATTGATAACTGGGATAATGTCGTGTTCATTGACGAGACATGGCTAAACGCCAATCACACGGTTTCCCGTTCTTGGACGGATGATACACAAGCGTCGACGTCGAAAGTACCAATGGGTAAGGGCCCGTCTGATAATATGCCACGCAGGTTCTGCAAAATACGGCTTTGTGGAGAACGCGTTACTGGCATTTCAATCAAAACCACAAATGACTACCACGAGGAAATGAATGCCACTACATTTAAAGAGTGGTTCCAGAACGTGCTTTTGCCCAGCCTACCAGAGCCTTCTGTAATATTCATGGATAATGCCTCCTATCACCGGTTCAAATACAGAAACCACCTACCCAAGCTAATAAAAAGAAGAAATGGTGGCTTGGTTACAAGCAAAAGGCATTGACGCAAATATGCAGATGCTAAAACCAGAGCTAAATAAATTAGTTAAAGAAAATAAAGCGGCAAATGTGCGATACGAAATCGATGAACTGGCTCTGGAGTACGGTCATCGCGTTCTAAGAATTCCACCGTATCATTGCCAATATAACGCGATTGAGCTAATCTGGGCTCAAATAAAAGGTTACCCGCCACAATACTTCCCCGCCATTCAGCACGAAAAAGATGATGACCCTATTAAAAGAAGCCTGCGGGGAAGTCACAAGAGATGACTGGGCAAAGGTTGTTGAGAAGACTAAAAACCTGATTGTGGAACATTTTGACCGAGATATCAGGATTGATTCTGTTATTGATAATAATATAATTATACATGTAGGCGAAGATGATGATGAAGACACCATCTCCTCAAGCTAATCGGAGTCTGATTAATATTCTGTACGCACATTCAATTCAATGTACTTTATTGCATAGAAATACAGATTGTAACAAAGAATAAATAAAACAATTTTATTATATTAATATTACCTTTTTTTGGTTTCCACTTAAATTACTAAAATATAAATTTTAAATGATTCCGCAAAGGAGTCAATCGTTTTTGGGCCCACTAGAAATTTTCGCGACCCTTAATGGTATTATATACAAAAAAAAAGATACCAATTTATTATTGTAAATAGCATAAAGGTTTTATGAAAATCTAGACGGAATTAAGAAATCTGAAAAAAAGAGTTGTTTTGATTGTTGTGTTCTTGTCATTGGTACAGATAATGTAATATTAAAAAAAATTGTAGTAGAGATGTGCCAACTCGGAAGAAACTCGACTCGAGTTAACTTGAGTTGAAATTCACGTAACTCGAATAGTACTCGAGTTACGCAACTCGAATTGGCGGAACGAAGTTGTGTCAGTTTGTTACAAATTATTTTTATATTTGTTCCTCCATCCAAAATAATTATTATTATTTAACTTAATAGGTAGTTATATTTTATTAGTTTGCGTATAGACAATTTTCATAAAATAATATCACTAACTTTATGACGTAGCGTATAGTTAATGTTATTAATAATTTAACTATCACGTATTATACTTAATCAGCTTATTGATATTACATAATATATTAATAAATTGTTCGAATTAGTAAGTCAGTTCATCACTAAATTGTAGACAGACACTAAATTGACCGTAAGATAAAGATGCGACTCGAGTAGAATTTTGTGACTCGAGTCACTCGGGTTTTATCATGTCACTGTAGTTGTACTCGAGTTTTTGAGTTATGCGAATTAACTATTAACAGTCCCTGCATCGATTGAAGTTTATCACTCGAGTTGATAATAGCGATTACCTTACTTAAAGCATTTTTAAATAATAATAATAATTTGATAATAATATAATATATATATATATATATATATATAATTTAATTAATAATTTGCGGGCGTAGGAAGTGACGACCCATCGCCCGCTGACGTAACGGTTATGTGACAAAACTGCTACGTCAGCGCAGTCAGTCAGCGCCTGGCCGCGAGGTGTTAGTGCCGTGCCTCGGCAAAACTGAAGTGCAAAGGCCTGCTTGTGCACATGGCCTCACCATGAAACGGTGCCGGGTCTGGGCGTCTCCCGTTAACTGACGCCCATACATGGATGATGGAACTCTGAATACGCGCAAAGGGCCGCTGCCTGGAGGTCGCCAGGGCGCGTCTGGGCTGGCGCTGGACGCGACAGCATTCGAACCTCAGCCGATCACGAGGAGCTGCACGACCACCCAACAGCCCTCACATCCATCATCCCCACCAGCTGGCTTGGTGTCGGCAGGGTCTTTGCGGGCCCAACAATCGGCACCCGCCACTGGTGGAGTACGCCGCATGCGATGGATAATTGAAATGAACAGCAACGCATTGCGGGCGTATTTTAGGGCGAAAGGGAGAAGTTGGAGGTTTTGCGTACCGGCCAGGATGCATCGACTTTTGCTGAGCTGGAGCCATCTATAACCGTCACCGAGCAAAACCTGGCAGACCGAGTTCGGTATATCTTGCGCTCAAACATATTTGATGGCACCGAACTCGAACGGCTACGACGTGAGGCTGTTTCCTCATCGGATGAAAATACTACGACTGTGAATGCGGTGCCACAAGTTGCAGAGCAACCCGCACTGCTGCTGCCGCTGTGAATCCCCAGTTGTGGTTGATTCAGACGATGATGAAACAATCGCCCAGGAACTAGAACTAGAGCAAATGAGGAGTACATTGGAAGAGGCGATTGTGGAAACGCAGTACGCCTCTCGAAAATCGACCGCGACTTCCTCGCATAACCCTAAGCAAGCGGAATCGGGATGTCGTGACGGCCCTGAACCCATTGCTGGCAACCTATTTGAAACCAGCCGGACCTTTGCGATACGGACTCAATACTCTTTGGCGCCGCTTTGGCAGTTTGCCGCATTGTTGGTGCCAAACTTCTCACGTCTGGACGTGCTACTGGTCAATAGCGCTATCCCAGCCTGGAGAAGAAGGATTGAGGACCGTATCGCAAAGGCAAGGGCCTCATCGGCAGACTGATAAGCTTCAGGTCGGGCAATAATAGGCCGAGAATTGTGCGCACCGTCAGGATGGCGTTTGCTGGGACAAATGTCAGTTTGTCCCAGCCGGATATAACGCAAAACTGACGGAGCGCATAGACGACCTGAAGCAGAGAATCGCTGCTGGGGAAAGCGGATTCGGCGATATACCGAGAGGTCAAGACGGTTCAACCAGAATCGTCTCTTCCAGAGTGATCAGAAGAGGCTCTATGAGTCGTGGAGCGACCAATGGTACGTGGAACGGGCCCAGCACCGAATCAGGCCGACACTGTCGCATTCTGGCGCGGCCTGTGGTCAGAGCCCGTAAACCACAGCGAGGGCCCTTGGACGGAAGTAGTGGCGAGTCAGTGTGCGAGTGTTACGCCCATGGACCCCGTCATCATAACGCCGGATGACGTAGCTGAGACGGTCCGTAGGGCCCCGAACTGGAAAAGTCTGGGACTCTGGATTGCATCACTACTGGCTGAAGGGGTTCGTGGTGTGTCACGCTGTACTTGCCCGACAGTTTCAAGAGGCTCTCGACCAAAAGTCGCTCCCGAGCCTCTTCACTACTGGGATCACTCATTTGGTTCCTAAAGACCATGATTCCACAGACCCTAGCAAATACCGCCCTATTACGTGTCTACCCACCATATATAAGACTCTGACATCCATTTTGAGTACGCGAATCATTCGTCACCTGGATTTAAATCAGGTGATGTCGCGCTCAAAATGGATGTCGGGCGGTGGTCGTGGAACCAAGAACCACTCCTCATTGACGCGGTCATTGGCAAAGTGGTTAAACGCAACTGTCGGAACTTCTCCGCCGCCTGGATAGACTATAAAAGGCATTTGACTCGGTGCCCCATACATGGCTAAAGAGGGTCCTCGAGCTGTACAAGATTGACTGTACAGTTAGAGACTTCCTCGGCAGTGTATGGGCCAATGGAGTACAATCCTTTGTCATCTAGGCGAACGGATGACGGATGCGGAAAGCCACATAAGGATAAGAAGGGTATCTTCCAGGGCGATTGTTTGAGTCCAATCTGGTTTTGCCTCTCCTGAACCCTCTCAGTACATTACTGGAGGACTCGGGAGGATTTCAGCTTCGGAAGGAGGTACAAAGTGACCCACCTTTTCTATATGGATGATCTCGTTATTCGCCTCAGTCGCTCCCATCTTATGGAATTGCTAAACATCACTTGTGATTTTAGTAGTTCTATTAGAATGGAGCTGGGGACGGATAAGTGTGCGGTCCTCCATGTTGAAAGGGAAGGGTTGCTAACTCTGAGGCATAGACTTATCTATGCCCATCAACATAAGGACCCTTTCTGAGGTTGAAACATACCGATACCTGGGTATGTCACAGAGCATCGGTATCGATGAGGCGGGTATGAAGCAGTCAGTTTGCGATATGTTTTATGCACGCTTGACCAAAGTGCTTAACAGCCTTTTGTCCGGTGTGAATAAGACACAGTGACCGGCCATCATCACAGACAGAACTATTCTTGCGAATAAGCCTGATATTGTGCTGATGGACCGGGCACAGTCAAGGATATTTTTGGTCGACATCACCATTCCGTATGACGAGAACCTCGTGAAAGCCGAAACGATCGTAAAACGAATTTAAACGAATGATTATAAAAGATCTATCATTTATAATGAATTACCAAAAAAGACAAACACAGGTTTTAGAACCTTATTAGTATGTTAAAAGTGACAAAGTATTAAAGTTTTATGTTATAAGTAAAATCTAAATTAAATAATAGATAGAATAAATACATAAATGAAGTTTTTCTGTATGTTATAAGAAAATTAGAATCTATGGGTCGAGGATTTAAAATTTCTCTATTTGATGTAGCTTCAGCGGCTTTGAAGAGCGATTCATTTAACTGCATTTAGTATAAATACCTTATGTATTCAGCAAGTTGCTCCATAAACTTGACAATACCAAATGGCATCAAACATGGATCCTGAATTTATGCCAGCCATAGTTGATAGACAGTATAGATAGTACATATATTTATGTGTAAATAAGTACTTATTACTTGTACTAGAAGCAAATATACAGTTTGCATAAGTATTGTAACTTAGTTAAGCCATTTTACTTGTGTAATGGTTATATACTTGTTGATCAGATGCTTCTATTATCCTTAGACTGATGTGTTGTTAACTCTGCAGAAGGAATATTATTTTGTCATCTACTAGCAGATAATTAATAAAAAATAATATCCTTTTCCCTACATGAAACTAGTGAAAATAAGAAATCAGACAACTTTACATAGTCAAATATTGTTGATGTAAATCCATAACTACTATTTGTGTATTTGATCATATGGAGCTGATTAATGGTGTATATTTTATAATAATTTCTTATTTATTCAACACACAGGCAGAGACAACAAAATACTGACAGAAATATGGAAATGTAGTTTATTGACATTGAAGTATAGTATATATATAGTCTTATACAATATTCATTAAATTTTTTCAGGTGGATCGCTTAGAATAAATGTATGTCTTGTAGGCTGAAATCTTGCAGAGTTGCTCGTAGGCAGAGACAAAAGTATATGGATATTGAATACAACAGTCTTATATCATATCTCACAACATTGATAATATCCTTCTGATTCATGTTAATATCAAGTTATTTTGAAAATATCTTTGAAATGATAATGACTGACAATAATAAATACAATTAAATTATACATGTGTTTTTGTTATCCTGACACAACCAGTTTAAAACATCTTACTATATTTATCAGTGTGTAATAACATAGATAAACATGATATTACCTAGTCATTTTGGCTTTAATGGTGTTTGGGGTATGATAACTAATCAGTTAATATATTTTAAAACAAAGTTTACACACTGCACCTTTACTAATCAACCAAAACATATTAAAACAAAGTCTTGACACCGCACCTGTCTGTCTGTCTGTTCCACTATTAGATTACACTATAGACTGCTTTGGAAATAATTACAACAATATATGCAGTGGCATTTTACTTTGTGTTTTATCCTTATACAATCAGTTCAAAACAGCTTTCTTACTATATAGTATTTAAAGGTAATATAAATAGACATATTATCCGTTATTCATCTTGGCTTTAATCATATTTATTTAATTACTGTAATGGTGTGTGTGATGTATATTCACTAATCAATTAATACCTGTAAAAAATAGTCTCAACACCACATTCTATTCTATATACACTATTCTAACTCATAATATCGGTGAAAACTACTAGAAAATCGCTTTTAGTTTGTTTTAAGGTTATTGCGATATTCATATTTTAATTTTTAATTTCTCAGAATTCCCGTTAGATGCGATAAAACTAATATTAATTTGGTAATCTATAGATTATTAGGAATAAATCAACATACATTTCATTGAGGTTCACTAAAATTCGTGGTGGGCCCATTCTCCATACAAAAAGAAACTGTCTCCTTTAAAACGAAAATAATCTTAAAAATAACGCGGCGGTTCATTTTGGAGGAACGGTAACGAACTCAGTGTTATGTTGTGCCCATCACTAGTCGTGACTAACTGATAGGTGTCAGGAACGCATTCTCTGAACGGCCGAACTATAGTAAAAAGCTGTTTTGACATTACAAACCATAGACTTAGAATATACTGGCGTAGTATATTCTAAGTCTATGTTACAAACAGACCCTTCAATTTTATTTATTTGTATAGATATTGGTTGGCACATATCGAATGATTCCCGTATTTTAATTGTGCCGCTGAGATATACGCGTTGAGTTTGTACTTGTCCAGGAAAGCCGTGTTTGTTAAAAAATTATTAACTGTAATAGTTAATAGGTCGGGGAAAAAGTTTCTTTTTATTTTGTTTGTATAAAATTGAAGAATTATCTATTTGGTTGTACTGTTTTATCTGGCTGGTTTTAATATCAATAGTCAATACATATAAGACATTAAGAAAAAGATAAATAAAAAGTAAAATTAAATAATAGTTTTGAAAAAACTAAAGAAAACACGCTTTTGTAGATAACCGAACTAAAAAGTAGAAATTAATTTTCAATAAGTTTAAAATAAGAAAATAGTGATTAACATAAAAAAAAATATTTTATTGTAACAAAGCGTGGGTTGCTATATCAGATATTTTATGATGACGCTAATTTTACATATATCCACAAAAATATTTACAACAACTGACATCAAGCACCCCACGCTTTTTTACATTAAAATGATTTTTATGTTAATCACTATTTTATTTTAAACTTGTTGAAAATTATTTTCTACTTTTAGTTCGGTTATCTAAAAGCGTTTTTATAGTTTTATAAACTATTATTTATTTTCTATTTTTAGTGCAGCTAATACAAAAGCGTGTTTTTTTTGAACGAAGTTCTTTTACGCGGCTTACAGTAGATTGAACTGGCAGAAATCGTAGTTGTTTTATGAATTATTCGCAAATCCTGAGGATCCTGGCGCAACGATAATGGGACAAACTATTTCAATTATTGCATTGTCATCGGTCCTTGATGAGTGTGCGACGTTTCAAATCAATTCGACGTTTTGGGATGAAAATCATCATTCAAAAATTTCGTTACATAGATACATACCAAGCTAATAAAAGCGTATTAAAAACGCTTTCCGCCGTTTTCAATTGTTTTCTGTCCGCCAAAATGAGTGAATCTAACGAAGAAATTCGATACATTCTGAAGTTTTATTACAAAAGCCAAATGAGTCGGACTCGCGCATGAAGGGTTCCGTACCATCGTAAAACACGAGTGAGCGGCAAAGCAGACTAGTAACTACGGCAACAAAATACTATCTCGCGCCGGTACCCGGTACTTGTTCGGTTCGAGTGGGCCGCCGTGCCGTGCCGGTGCCGTGTGACACGTAGGCACAGTGAGACTAGGTTTTTTTAAAATAGAATATGGATGACCAACGAGCACACAGTCCACCTGATGGTAAGTGGTTGCTGTGGCCCATAGACATCTACATCTATCTTCGTTTGCGAATTAAAATACAGATGTGTTGTCAGCCGTGAGGACTAAGATAGAATGCCTCTTTTCCAGTAAAAAGGATCTCCGGTTCTCTACACTCATCATACGAAACACAGCGGCATTAAGCTGCTATTCTATGAGAGCGTGGTCCTTCCCGGTCTCAATATAGCTGCAGCATGGCTCTACCACGTTTAAATTAGGTGGATCAAGTCTTTTAAAAGTTGGAACAGGTGCAACCTAGTCTCGTTTAATACCTAGTGCCTGGATCTGTCCTAGTATATATGTTTCATCTCTACGTAGTAGTCTGTCATCTGTGGCTCTGTGGTGTTGTTATTTCCTTTGTTGTTTACACGTTTTACCATTAATTTTGTAATAATTAATGCAGCTTAGAAGTATTTATTGATAAAATATATTTTAAGTTTTATGTATTGTTCTGTAATATTTTTAAATAACATTTTCCTACATTTGCCGATTTGAGGTTATCTTCTTGTTTTCGAAAATGAGTAACAACTGGAATGCAAATATAGCGATCGTAGGGGCTGGAATGGACCAAAATGGGGTGGACGTGGAGGACGTGGAGGACATGGAGGACGTGGAAGAGGAGGAAATAGAGGCTCGGCCTAGGCCAAACTTTCACGATCAGCAAATGGGACATTTGGAGACCAAAGGAGGGTACCGTGGTGGTAATCGAAACAACTTTGGAGATAGATACCCTAACCGACCATGGCAGAACAGGCCGAATAGGGATACTCCAGGTAAGAGGTTATCCGAAGAAGATATAGGTGTGACAGAGTACATGAGCGAGCATGAGGGTTTCAATGGAATTATAAAATGTAGGTAAGGCCAATCAAACTTCTCTTTTGAACCTATGACTTATGTAATTACAAATCATATTCAAAAACATATTTTGCTCTTTTTAAAATAAGTGTTTTATTAGCAGAACTGAAAATATCTAAACCATTCTCAATAAATTGTTTTATCGCTGATACTTCTACACCAAATAGGTGCAAACGTAGTTGCCTTAAAAGAGAGATCTTATTTCGACCAGTGTACTTTCTATTGGCAGGTTATTTTGGTGATGAATTAGGTATATAACTAAAAATACGGAAAAGTGAAGAGTTTTGAATATAAAAAAATATTGTCAACTTACAGATACTCAGACTTTCAAGTATCAGAAATAAATGAAAAGGAGAAATAGCAAACTCACAATTTGTCACCCGGAACTTCCGGAAGATGCTATCCACGAAGATGAGGATTTACTTTTATCAAAGTATAATGTGGAAATACTACCGATAGAGACTTGGGATCGTATTAATGCTTTATCCGTCAACCCACATCCAACAGATGAGATTGTTGAAGTAAGCCCTCCGAAAATTTTCTTCAAATTACAACAAAATTTTAATTACAAGAAAAACTATATTTATATTTTGTTTTTCCTCCTAACTTTTAATCTTTTTTAAAATGTTATTGTTGTATTCTAATTATTAATTATTAAATGTTTGTTATTATCACAAGTAGTACTTATATGAAAAATAAAGCAGCCATTATGTACTCCGTGTCCCCGTTTTTGTTTCCCCATCAAAACATTTTATAAAATATATAAAATATAAATAGGTATATACTTAGATATGTATCTACCTATTTATATTAACAATATGTTAAAAATAAATCCCGAAAACTGCCACGGCAGTAAATATTTTCTCAAAGATCATAGCTCGAAAATACAACATTCTGATCTGATTATTGGGGAGTTTTTTGAGTTTTCGGTAAAGTCACTTGGGATTTTATACATTTGAATTAAATCAACAAAAGATAGGTAGGTTCAGCTTATTCCCAGGAACATGTTATATGAATATTTTTAATTATTTTAGAACTATCATGGTAAAATTCAGTTAATTTTGAAGTTATTCAACTTCATGCACTAAACAATTTCTTATAATCTTTTTACCTTCCTTAACAATCATTTTCGATAGTCCTTTTAAGTAAAATATACATCACTAGCTAACGCACACAATGACAAATCAAAATTGGTCACGCGTTTTCGGGCTGTCAGGTGGTCTATACGCCAGTATATTCTAAGTTTATGTTACAAACAGACCCTTCAATTTTATTTATTTGTATAGATATTGGTTGGCACATATCGAATGATTCCCGTATTTTAATTGTGCCGCTGAGATATACGCGTTGAGTTTGTACTTGTCCAGGAAAGCCGTGTTTGTTAAAAAATTATTAACTGTAATAATAGGTCGGGGAAAAAGTTTCTTTTTATTTTGTTTGTATAAAATTGAAGAATTATCTATTTGGTTGTACTGTTTTATCTGGCTGGTTTTAATATCAATAGTCAATACATATAAGACATTAAGAAAAAGATAAATAAAAAGTAAAATTAAATAATAGTTTTAAAAAAACTAAAGAAAACACGCTTTTGTAGATAACCGAACTAAAAAGTAGAAATTAATTTTCAATAAGTTTAAAATAAGAAAATAGTGATTAACATAAAAAAAAATATTTTATTGTAACAAGGCGTGGGTTGCTATATCAGATATTTTATGATGACGCTAATTTTACATATATCCACAAAAATATTTACAACAACTGACATCAAGCACCCCACGCTTTTTTACATTAAAATGATTTTTATGTTAATCACTATTTTCTTATTTTAAACTTGTTGAAAATTATTTTCTACTTTTTAGTTCGGTTATCTACAAAAGCGTGTTTTTATAGTTTTTTTAAACTATTATTTATTTTCTATTTTTTAGTGTAGCTAAATACAAAAGCGTGTTTTTTTTTGAACGAAGTTCTTTTACGCGGCTTACAGTAGATTGAACTGGCAGAAATCGTAGTTGTTTTATGAATTATTCGCAAATCCTGAGGATCCTGGCAACGATAATGGGACAAACTATTTCAATTATTGCATTGTCATCGGTCCTTGATGAGTGTGCGACGTTTCAAATCAATCCGACGTTTTGAAGGGGATGAAAATCACATTCAAAAATTTCGTTACATAGATACATACCAAGCTAATAAAAGCGTATTAAAAACGCTTTCCCGCCATTTTTCAATTGTTTTTCTGTCCGCCAAAATGAATGAATCTAACGAAGAAATTCGATACATTCTGAAGTTTTATTACAAATAAAAGCCGCCAAATGCGAGTCGGACTCGCGCATGAAGGGTTCCGTACCATCGTAAAACACGAGTGAGCGGCAAAGCAGACTAGTAACTACGGCAACAAAATACTATCTCGCGCCGGTACCCGGTACTTGTTCGGTTCGAGTGGGCCGCCGTGCCGTGCCGGTGCCGTGTGACGCGTAGGCACAGTGAGACTAGGTTTTTTTAAAATAGAATATGGATGACCAACGAGCACACAGTCCACCTGATGGTAAGTGGTTGCTGTGGCCCATAGACATCTACATCTATCTTCGTTTGCGAATTAAAATACAGATGTGTTGTCAGCCGTGAGGACTAAGATAGAATGCCTCTTTTCCAGTAAAAAGGATCTCCGGTTCTCTACACTCATCATACGAAACACAGCGGCATTAAGCTGCTATTCTATGAGAGCGTGGTCCTTCCCCGGTCGAGCCGACCCATTCGTGCTACAACTATACTATTAATATAGCTGCATCATGGCTCTACCACGTTTAAATTAGGTGGATCAAGTCTTTTAAAAGTTGGAACAGGTGCAACCTAGTCTCGTTTAATACCTAGTGCCTGGATCTGTCCTAGTATATATGTTTCATCTCTACGTAGTAGTCTGTCATCTGTGGCTCTGTGGTGTTGTTATTTCCTTTGTTGTTTACAGCACGTTTTACCATTAATTTTGTAATAATTAATGCAGCTTAGAAGTATTTATTGATAAAATATATTTTAAGTTTTATGTATTGTTCTGTAATATTTTTTAAATAACATTTTCCTACATTTGCCGATTTGAGGTTATCTTCTTGTTTTCGAAAATGAGTAACAACTGGAATGCAAATAATAGCGATCGTAGGGGCTGGAATGGACCAAAACGGGGTGGACGTGGAGGACGTGGAGGACATGGAGGACGTGGAAGAGGAGGAAATAGAGGCTCGTGGCCTAGGCCAAACTTTCACGATCAGCAAATGGGAGCATTTGGAGACCAAAGGGGAGGGTACCGTGGTGGTAATCGAAACAACTTTGGAGATAGATACCCTAACCGACCATGGCAGAACAGGCCGAATAGGGATACTCCAGGTAAGAGGTTATCCGAAGAAGATATAGGTGTGACAGAGTACATGAGCGAGCATGAGGGTTTCAATGGAATTATAAAATGTAGGTAAGGCCAATCAAACTTCTCTTTTGAACCTATGACTTATGTAATTACAAATCATATTCAAAAACATATTTTGCTCTTTTTAAAATAAGTGTTTTATTAGCAGAACTGAAAATATCTAAACCATTCTCAATAAATTGTTTTATCGCTGATACTTCTACACCAAATAGGTGCAAACGTAGTTGCCTTAAAAGAGAGATCTTATTTCGACCAGTGTACTTTCTATTGGCAGGTTATTTTGGTGATGAATTAGGTATATAACTAAAAATACGGAAAAGTGAAGAGTTTTGAATATAAAAAAATATTGTCAACTTACAGATACTCAGACTTTCAAGTATCAGAAATAAATGAAAAAGGAGAAATAGCAAAACTCACAAATTTGTCACCTCCGGAACTTCCGGAAGATGCTATCCACGAAGATGAGGATTTACTTTTATCAAAGTATAATGTGGAAATACTACCGATAGAGACTTGGGATCGTATTAATGCTTTATCCGTCAACCCACATCCAACAGATGAGATTGTTGAAGTAAGCCCTCCGAAAATTTTCTTCAAATTACAACAAAATTTTAATTACAAGAAAAAACTATATTTATATTTTGTTTTTTCCTCCTAACTTTAATCTTTTTTAAAATGTTATTGTTGTATTCTAATGGTTAATAATAATGACTCCGAACCGAATTTGAAATATGGCGGCTAGTCACAATTTAGACTAGCTATCGGCACAGGATATAATGCACAAGTGTGTGCGTTAGCCCAAGTGTACTTTTTTTTCTTTCACTCTCATAGTCTGATGAGTTGGCAGTCTGTAGTGACCACAGAGATCACACACAGGATAAATGGCTTTATTATGGCTACTGAGAATTTCTTGACAGAAAAAAACAATAATTGGTTTTGGCCTGACCATAAATTCGAACCTAGCACCACTAGATCAGCATTTGCTACAACTAGACCAACAATGCAGTCAAATTTAATTTTAATGGGTATGAGCCAAATGTCCTAGCTATACTGGGAATATAAATGGTGAATCTGATTACAAAATATAGAATTAACCCTTAATTAGGTGCATGAAGAAAATCACACAACTAGTCGCAGGGGGTCTCTAGTGACTCCAAATAAATAGTTGAAAATAGAGTGTTAGAAATAAATAAAACAAAGTATGTATTATCAAAAATATTAAAATTCATTATTAAAATGAATTTTAAGAAACTAAAACATAACTTTGACTTTAAACAATTAAAAAAAAATAACTTTGCTTCTAATCTCTCTTTAAACTACAAATTTTTGGCGTAGCCGAGATCAACGTTAAACATTTTTAATCCAATTCATCAGCAGATTCTTCTATTCTGCATCCGATGCCTTATACTCTAAAGTGTTGTTGACAAATAAACTTATTGCATTTGCCGATTTTTGTTGAAGTAGGGACTGCACGCTGTTGAATGCTACGTTCTTGGTGATGTTCTACAAGTGCTACCTCTAATTTCTTCAAAAAAATCCACCTTATGTGTGTGTTACTCTTATCAGTATTCAGTAAAACTGATAGCATTAGCAGAACCAACAACATTTTGCTCATTGTCAGATGCATCCGCCAGCCATTGCAGTATTTCTCTTTCGCGAGCCACCTCAAAACTGCAAACTGAAAAAAAGAAAATCAATAAAAATAAGAACAAAAATAGGTAAAATGAATATGTACTATAAACTGTACACAAATACTAATAAAAATAAATAACAATATACGCATAGGAACGAAGTAAAAACATAAAAATTTTAACTTACCTCTGCCAAAAACTGTTACGTAAGTGGTCGCATGGGGTCAGCACTCAAGAGAGTAGAGACTTGTGAGTACCCGTTGATGTTCTGGCCGCGACTAATTTGCATACTCCGCAGGGAGTTAGAAAGCTAAGAAGAGCATGATTGCGCTCCAAACATTCTAACACTTTTTTTTTAAATCTGAAATTGTCTTGACCCCGTGCGCCTAATTAAGGGTTAATGCATAATATAAAATATTAGAATTATATAAAACAGTTGTTTATGGGCAGTGGTAGTCATTTACCATCAAGAGATCTGCATGCTTGTTTGCCTCCTCTAATAGAAAATAAATGTTACGCTGATGCTTTGCCTTGCCTTGTCTTGATGCAATGGAGTCATATACCGATGCAACACAGTAGACTGCATATATTAGGACTGCATAGTAGATGTTCAATGTGTTATTTTTATAAAGTATATTTTTCATTACAGCCTATTAAGAGACCATTGCTGAACATAGATTTTCCCCATAGAGTGCCTCATAGAGATATTTGCCATAGTAGGCATGCTTAGCATGCAGGTTGGCAACTACTTTTTTAACCCCCGAAGAAAACTGTGTGTCTGTGTATCTGTGTGTCTGCCTGTGGCATCGGAGCTCTTGAAGGGATGAACCGATTTTGATTAAGTTTTTTTCGTTTGAAAGGTGTCTTGATTGAGTGTTCTTAGCTATGTTTCAAGAAAATCTGTTCAGCCGTTTAAAGATCTTTGTTTCGGGGGTTTTAAAATTTTTAATTTAAGTTATTTATAATTTCAAATTGTTATCAGGAAGATTCTACCGCCCATCACCTGTTTCATTTCTTTCTGTCATCTTTTACAACACTCATGGGATGATATGGGGAAGTGGATTCCCTTACACAGCCACTATGCAGCGAACATATCAAAGCGTATATTAGTTTCACAGCAATTCTTTGACAATTGCTTAGCTGCATCCATTTTGCTATCTTATAAAAAACTGCATGATGTGATGTAATTACATGACATGTGAGCCCAACTCAATATTTAGTAAAAATGCAAATGACTTGGGTTTAGGTATGTTGTGATTGTTTTGATGCTTTATAGCACTTTATTCAGGATTACAAATTGGATACCATTAGATTCGTACAATTTGTCACTTGGCATTAAGTCCTCATTTAAGAATAAATAGCATTTGAAATTCTCACTCTTTTTTTCACTCTATATTGTTGTCATCTGTCAAAAATTTGCATTAAGATATGACGTAAAATAATTAAAATAAAATATTGTTAAATTATTCCAGGTGGATGTTACGGGGATGACGAAGGAGCAACGAACTAAAATTCATGATGCAGTGAAAAGGGCCTTTGGGAAGAGTATAGTGGGGAGTACTGTTTCTGTTGATGACAAGAAGTTTGTTAGATTCCAGAAGTTCAGAAAAGGAGGTGAGCTTAATCTTTTTTATTCATCTAAAAAAACATATCTAAAGAATCATATCACATCTAAAACAACATAATATTAATTGCTGAACACATACCTCCCCTATGGATTACATTAAATAATACATTTGCTAAGTACAATATCCATTTTGTTCATTCATTAATTACAGCCTACCAAAAGTCTACTGCTGAACATAGGCCATTCCATAAATTGTTTCACAGGAGGCTATTTGCCACAGTTGCCACGCATGGCAAGCAGGTTGGTAACCACAGTTTTTATATTATTTTGAGTTGGTATCAGGAAGATGCTGCTGCTCATCTCCTGTTTCATTTCCCTCCATCATCTATTATAACAGATGGTCTGATATGGGATAGTCGATTTTCTTGCGTAGCCACTACATTATCAAAGCTACTACATTATGTATATGAAATTGCAGCCTGTACACATTGTACTTTTGGGCACCTGCCAGCCCTCATTATTAAGTAATGGAGTAGATAGACTCTGATGCTGCCCAGTGTGATAATAACCTCTGGGAATGGTGGTCGCTTTCAAGCAGTTTCTAAAATAAATTCTGTACTTAAATAGACAACCATTAATGTAAAATTTACTTTTAAAAAGTCCCGCTGGGTTTCTTGCTGACAGAGTTTTTGAACCAGTGGTAAGTAAAATGACTCAATAAAATTACATGTAATCTATATTGAATAAAAATTATTCTATTCTATTCTATTCTATTATGTGCATTGAACTTCACATGTTTTTGGAATATTAATCGGACATGCAGATTTCCTCACAAAGTTATTCTTCACCATTGAAGACGAGAATGTGAGGTGGTGGATACTCTCATACTGCTACCACGTGACAACCTTTGTCATTCAATAAGTATTAATTTGCCTGTTTCAGTGCGCAGAGACAACAGAGTGAAGTGGATGTGGCCAGGTGAATATGTGTACTTTATAGTGCACAAAGAGAATTGCGATACTATGGACGCGGCGGCCAGACTTGCTGATAGATTGAAAATGAAGTAAGTTTGTTTGCACATTCAGTTACCATCTTGCTATGCGATCTAGCTTTTGTTGTACACTTCCTAGATCTTAGCTTAGTCAAGCAAAATGTTTAAAATTCAAATTCTTTCTGCTCAAGTGATTGGTTGGTATAGTGAAAAAAAATTGTTTGTACCAACATAATATTATAATTCCTTCCAATATATAATATAATACATGAAAAATGGAATTATCAGTAAAAAAATATCTGGTGCCTAGAATTGCTTGTTGGTTCTTCTCGGTAGAGGTCTCACTTTGCAATAGTGGATTTTGTAGTCCATAGACTAGCTTAAAAGAGACTTGTTTTAACTCTATAAACTGTTTTTGGCTTTGACTATCATTTTCGCAGTAGAATCCCTGGCAAAATAAATCGAATGTCAAAGCACAAAATATATTTTTATTAAAAATTGGCTGTTACAAAGCACTATCTCAAATTCAAACAGACCGAATTTCGGTCATGGCAGCTTGTCTCAATGAGGGCTAGCCATAATGACAGATGGCTAGTAGTTCATATAGTGCCTGAGTGTGTGCACAAGCACAGGTGCATTCCCTAATTCCTCACTCTCTTAGTCCGACGGGACGGCAAACTGACACAACTGGAGAGAGGTCAGGCGCAGGACCAACGGCTTGCTTTCCGACACACGGTGACACTGCAATCTTCCTGACTCCAGGCTGCTACTGAGTATTTCTTGACAGAAGAACACAATAACTTATTTTGGCCCGACCCGGGATTCAAACCCGGGACCTCATGATCAGCAACCGCGCTCACGACCACTAGACCAACGAGACAGTTGAAAGTCAAACAATAATCTGTTTGCCCCACCAACTAATTGTTCTTGGTCTGAATGTTTGTTCATAATGCATTTCTTGCCCAGGAGTCAAACTCAATGGCAGTGCTTGCATTGCTCTGTTCTGGTCTAAAGGATATAGAGAACCAGTATAATTACAGGCTGTGAGGTATTCCATCTTGTCCTCAGAGGTGATAATGCATCCATAGCCTACTTTCTTTGAAGTTGGTTGTAGATGGTCATGGCTGCAGTAGTCACTTACCATCAATTGGACTGTTTGCTTGTCACTTGTCACTTGATGTTTTCTTATATTTACGCGAAGACTACACATTAAATGAAACTAAGTTTTACGGATTATATCGCGTTTAATTTTTTTAAATTAGTTTCATTTAACTTGTCACTTGTTTAAAAAGAAACACTGCTAACACTCTCCAACAAAGTTTAAAAGTGCCTAAAAGCAGTTCAAGATGGTAGTCAAATGGCGGTTTCGAACACAAAACTTTCCTATTGTAATTCTTACATGTTTCTTTTATTGTTATAAAATGGAAGTGACAAGCAAACAATACAGTTCACCTGCTGGTAAGTGGCTACCACAGCCTATGTACATCTGCAACCAAAACTGAATAAAGAAGGCTACGGATGCACTGTCACTTCTGAGGACTAAGATAGAATGCATCACAGGCAGCATGTAATTATACTATACTGGCTCTCTATACCCTTCACACTGGAACATAGCAGTACATGAACTGCGGTGATGGGTGGCAGAAATAGATAAGAGATTTGAACCTACCTAGGTAAACTCCTCGGCAGAAAAGGAGACCTAACACCTAGTGACCTCTCTCCCGTTTTGCTCTTTGCATTTTCATTTATTTTATTTACTTAAGATTTTTTTCATACCCTATAATAAGGGATGTAAAGGGCCGACTTAATGCCTCATGGCATTCTTTACCAGTCAACCCTGGATGATTTGAGAAACTGTGGCAGGTGTAAACAACCACTTCATAAATTTAATTATTATTGATAACATTATATCTTACAACAAAATGCAAATAAATAGAATATTTAGTAAAAATATACACACTTAATATCTGTTATATAATAAAGTATGAATAATAAATATATAAATGGCAGTGGAGAAGCTAGGGCTCAGACTAGGGCAAGCCTAAGATATGGTTTTGTTGTTTTAGCGGTTTTATAAAAATACACCAATCTTGATCTGTCTCCACTCTTCAGTTTCATATTCAGTGCTGTCGAGGATGTGTTTAACAAAGCACACAGAAGGCATACTACTGCTAGATAGATTGTATGACATATCAGCAATTGCATACCTTCAGTGGCTTTGAAAAAACCTTTTGGGTTTCTTGAGCGAAAAAAGATATTTACATACAATACAATACATGAACAAAAGAAACATGAACAAAGTACAAACAATGTGCAAAATTAAAACAACAAATTATTTATATTCTAAATCGAATCATCTCTCTTTCTTAAGGAAAGATTTAATTACGTCCGCGTTTATGTTGGTGAACGTTTTAATTGTACCAATAACTGTTTTCAATTGCGATAATTGATAAGTCTGAAAGACGCTGTTGACCTTGTGCATTTCTCAAATAAGTATGGATGCGCTTCAGAGATGAGAAAGCACGTTCCGCGGAGGAACTTGTGGCTGGAATAGTTACGACAAGATAAGCTAACTTTAAAGTTGGAAAAAATATACAGCACCAGCAGTACAACTTATTGGTATTTGAGCAGCCAACAACCCAATGAGTTTTGTAAACAGATCTATTAAATTGCCGTTTGTGGGTTTTACTCGTTTGAGAAATACACAGATCAGGCGTTGGTTTCGGCGTGGATATGAGCTGTTTTCTCAACAAAGTTTAAAGATTTTACCTTTTCCTCGCCGATTAGCACTTTAACACACTTCAATTCATCACAAGGAACACTATTATTCTCATGTTCACTAAAAATCTTTAAAAAGTATAAATTTTCAACTCAATATTGCGAATTTCATTCGCTCAAATAGCTACACAGTAAACATTGAAATGTGAAGTCCACTGCAAATACCAAATGTATCCTTGACGCCCCACTCTCGACTAACTTCATACTAAAAGCCTGGCTTTTGCGTTCTATATTAATTGCTATATAAACAATCGTAGTTATATTTAATTATAGAACATTTTGCCATAGGTTAGAAAGGGCGATCGTCTTTTCAGCCCGGTAAAAAGCCCACGCGTGCGAGAGACGACTAATCGACAGCAGTATCGCACAGTTTTGCCGCGTGTTGACGTTCGAGGTTACGACCTGTATATTGTATAACAGAGGAGCGCGCGAAATTTGAAATAGTTTGAAACAGTAGGAGTTATTTTATTAGTTGATATTATTGATTGCGCAGTTTGATAGGGCAAGACTGGCTTCTCGGCTTCTATGGAGCTTCGCTACCGATAAATGGACACTTATATACATAATCTTTAAATAAGTAAAATAAAATAATACAAAAATAAAATAACATGGTACATATTAAAATACAGAATATCACTTTGAAGCGAAAGAGAGAGAAAACAAAACTCAGATAAATCAGGTGGTATTATTCTTATTAAGGCGGCTCTTCACGTTGGCCAACATAGTGGCGAATGTGTTGGCCAATACGATAGCCATCGTGTAGAGCGGGTGTTTGTGCTTACGTTGGTATGTATTGGAATGATGGCCACAAGTTGACGCGAGATCCGTGTGGTGTCGGTTTTTACAAAAGATCAAGGGTTGTGACAGGTATTGGCCGCCGCGTCCACACGTTGGGCGCACGTTTAGTTTGCTACGAGCTCCCATAGTGATCGCACGCACCTGATTTAAATTTTATATTCACGCATCGTAACTAGTGTCTACAAAATGCCAGTAACAGTGACCAATGAAGAAACTTTTCGCTTTATAGAGCTCTACCAAGCCGAAAATTATTTGTGGAACACAAGAAATAAAATTTCATTTTTTCCGTACATATTTCATACGTAGTAGCGGTATGCTGTGAATAAATAAACGGCAGCAGCCGTTAGCACCTCAATATCCATTTTAATAAATTCGTCCGCACATTGGCCTGAACCGAAGCAAACTGAACGACCTTCCAACGTGTGGACGCCATCACAAACTCTTGGCTAATATCTTTGCCAACACATTCGCCACTATGTTAGCCAACGTGAAGAGCCGCCTTTATAGAATTCTCGAACTAGTCTCTTAAAATAATTCTTGTTACTAGTTTTCTTGAACATTTCTTGAACAGGCAGGGCATTCCAGAGCAGTATGGACTACACAGTAAAAGAGGAATTAAAGAAACGTGGTAGAGCCATGCTGCAGCTATATTAGTAGTAGTATAGTTGTAGCACGAATGGGTCGGCTCGACCGGGGAAGGACCACGCTCTCACAGAATACCAGCGTAAAGTAACAGCTTAACGCTGCTGTGTTTCGTATGGTGAGTGTAGAGAACCGGAGACCCTTTTTACTGGAAATGAGGCATTCCATCTTAGTCTTCATGGGTGAAAACGCATCTGCATTTTGATTTTTAATCAAGGATAGATGTAGATGTCTATGGGCCGCAGCAACCACTTACCATCAGGTTGACTGTGTGCTCGTTTGTCACCCTTATCCAATAAAAAAAAAAACCACTCCTATGTGGTGGAATACGAATTTTCAAACTATTTTAGGAACGGGGAACTCTGTCATGAGTAGAATACAGATACTGAAAGTTATCCTTAACATAAAAAGGAGAATTTGGGTCATTTAAAATTGAATAAAGTACTTGTAAAATTCGGGAGCTACGCCTTTGACGAATAGAAAGCCATTTAAGTTTAGAACGGTTCTGGGAAAAATGGTCATACTTACGTAAGCCGAAAATTAACCTAATGCAATTGTTGAGAAGGTATCGAGAAGATATTGAGATAGATCTGGGTAACATACATCCGCATTATCAATAATTCTAGAGGTGTAAAAGTAACGAAAAAAAGCGTACCCGTATGTATTCGTTACTATAACAATTAGTACTCGTTACTATCGTATCGTTACGTTACTCGTTACTTCTGATACCCTCATAAGATGCTATGTTATGTTAGAGCATCGAATCAAGTCGTATTGCGTACGCGTACAGTATGACGTCGCGGCGTCGCAACATTCGTAATTTGTAGAAAACATACTTAAAAAATGCACCTTACATACCAAGCTCTGTAAGGTGCATTTTTTCACTTTTCCGTATTTTGAACCAGACTTGTGTTTATGTTAATCTAAATTTAGTTTCCAAATTATACTTTACTTAATAAACAAACATCGCTCTTTGTAACGTATGTTTTTAAACTCACCGAATAAGATGACCGAAATGAAACAATGTAGGTACCCATACTACGAAAAATGCGAGTAACGAAATGCATTCGTGTGTAACGTTTCGTTACTCGGTACTAGATGGTGCACCCGTTACTCAGTACCGAATACATACGGTTTGCTACAGCTTTAAATAATTCATAACTGCTTATAAAAGTAAAGACAGGCCTCCCTCAAAGATTTTGCTTCATTGGGAGGATTTTGCCATAGTAGCCACTCTTGGCTGGCAGCTTGGTAGCTACAGTTATTTTTATTTTGTAGTTATTATCATGAAAATCTTCACGATAACAACTCAAAGCCGCTGCTCATCTCCTGTGTCAGTTTCCCTCTGTCGCCTCTTACGACACCCATGGGACGATTTGGGGTAGTGGATATATTTACACTGCCACTACATGTTTACCTTTTACAAACTATCAATTATGCACAAAGATAATGTTTAATCTATGATGTTTTTTCCCGGTGTCCAGCATGCATCCATCTCTGATGGGCTATGCTGGCAGCAAGGACCGACGTGCGAAGACCTCCCAATGGTTCAGTCTACGGAAGGTGGATCCACGTCGTATAGCCTCGGCCGCTCGGGACTTGCAAAATCTGCACGTTGGCAATTTCAGTTTCAATAACGTTAACCTCAAGCTCGGCATGCTTAAAGGGAACCGGTGAGTCACTAATCTGCTACCATCATATCGTTTATATTTTTACCCGACTGCCCCAGAAGGAGGGTAAAGTTTTTCGAGAGTATGTATGTATGTATGTATGTTGTATAAGTAGCGGCACGAAAGTCTAGCGGTGACCCTTATTGCGCATAAGTCTGACTGGCGCTGATTGGCTCGTGCATATCGTTCGCCCGCGCTGATTGGCTCTCCAGTCGCATTCGTGCAATTCAATTCGTGCGCGTCCCCTCCACGTTTCGTTCAGCGCTAGACTTACGTGCCGCGACTTGTATGTATGTCTATTTCTTTGGCAAACTCTGTAGCCTAAACGGCTGGATGGATTTTAACATATGAGGTGTCGTTGGATTCGTCTTAATTGTGGGAGTGACGTAGGCTATAAATTTTTTCTCTTTTCAGTAAACTTTTTTACGCAGTCTTTTTTAATTACTATTTTAAACTTTATGCTTGTTAATTTTGAGCAAACCAATTGAAAGTCTAATATTGATTTGTTATATTTTCCACTTAGGTTCCGCATAGCTCTCCGTAACGTTACCGCCTCGGATGAGGTCATTTCTGAAGCGTGTGAGAAATTGAAGACTTTAGGGTTTGTCAATTATTATGGGCTCCAGCGCTTTGGCACAAGAATGGACATACCTACCTACGAGATTGGACTCAAGCTGTTGCAGGGTAACTACAGAGAGGTCAGTCACAGATGTTACTATGAAATCTTATTTAAAGTAGTACTTAGTATCCAGTGTGGGTATGTACAACTCTCTTACGTATTTTTGCCACTATGCAGCAGTGCCTGCTCGGATCTGTTCTGATCTGAAGCATGTGGAGAGCAAGTATAATTACAGACTATTCAAAAGCTGAAGGTAGCTGGGCTAACTATGACATTGTGATGTCATGCACTTCAGCCTCCCCTGTGTCCATGTGTACTGTAAATCACCCGAAACATTGGGAATTAAAAATAAGTTTAACAAGTTAAAATAAACGCGATAAAATCCGTAAAATAATTTTTTATTCATCATTATGTAATTTGTTAATAAAGTGGTGTTCGTCCCTCAGGCAATAAAGTATATCCTGGACGATCGATGTGGGCGCGGTGGGCCGAATGAGGTTCGTCTGGAGCGAGCTCTGCAGAAAAACCCAAGGGACCTGCTTGGAGCACTTGACAAGGTCAGTAAATTGAGAAACCCATGAAGTGACCTCTCCTTCTCCGTGGCGCAATGTCTTAGTAATGAGTTACGACGCTGAGGGCCGCGGGTTCGAATCCCGCACGGAATATGTATTTGTATGGCCTACTAGTAATAATAGTTCCGGGTCTGAATGTTTGTCCGTGTGCAATTTATGTATGTAAACTGAACATGACACAGGAGAAAAACTCATAATATATTTTTACAAAAACACGTCCGCCATCTTGGATTTTAAAATGGATGTAATTTTATTAACATGTTTTTAATAACTTGCTTTCCTGGCTGTCTGTCTGTTTAAACTAACTTCCTGATGAGCTTACAGACTTGAAGCTTTTAACATAGCCCAGAACTATATCAGAAATCATTTTTGGGGTGGATTGTAGTGTAGTCCTCTTATCCCCGACTCCAAGGCAATTTTTTATTGCAATTTCTAAAACTAATTGTCTGATTTCGATGAAATTAAGCACAGAAATTCTACGTAGTCAGCATTGCTTGGTCTCTGGCTATTTTTTATTGATGATTGATATAAACATTGAAATTTTCATATACACATTTGTATGTGAATGTAAATAAATATTAGGTTGGGGAAAAAGTTTTTTCGTATTTTATACAAATTCAAGACATTTTTTTCAAAGTTCAATTACATTTAATTATAATATAGGGTAAACAATACTAATGTTGGCGCTTCCCCAATGATTGGCACTTTGCTATTTTAATCTGAATATTAAGAACATTTTCTTTTTTTCTATATCACAGCAACACAGATATTGCTAGGATATATAATTTCTTATACTAACAACATATATTTATATTTAAACCATTAACTATTTTCCTATAAGGCCTGTTTTAAAAATGTGTTTGGACAAATGTTATTTTTTAACAAAATGTTACCATTTTGTGACTAGATTTTAAGACAAAAAAGTGATTTTTAGGTAAGTTTATATGGAAGTTTCTATTTATTTTTATCAATTGAAAATACATTACCAACACATAATGCAACAGGAAAAACCGAAATAAAGGTCTATTTCTACAAAATATCGAGGAAACACGAAAGGTTTTACTAAAAAAGGCACATCAAAAATGTATCCGAAGAAAGAAAGAAACATGGTAGACCAACAAAACCGCTTTCAGATGAAGATAAAAAGAAGAGGAAAATATTTGAAGATTTGTTCAAAATAAGTGTTACAACAATAAGATGGAGCTTAGAAAGATCTGGGTATAACTTTTTAAGACTCCCAATAGTGCCAATGATTATACTTATGTATGATGTAACATTCTCTAGAAAAAGTTTTATTAGATTTTTAAATTCATAAAACATTTATTTTTATTTACGAGTATTAACCACTTACAAGTAGAAGTATTACTTAAGTTTTCTTTCCATAACAATGTGGAAGTCGGGCAGTTACCGTCACACGCTAAAAATGAAGGCAATTCAACCAGTTTAAGGAAATCACTTTTCAGTAAATATTCGTAATTGCAGTGATGTTTAAACTAACATTGTGTGGGTTAAACTTTATTGATTCTTTTAGGTTTTAAGTGCCAATCATTATGCTGTTTACCCTATATGTGCCATTTTGTTCGATAACTTGTTGCCATCTTGTAGGTGGTGACATAGTCCCGTTGCTGTAGAAATCTTGGGATTTTTGATTAAAAAAATGCTACAAGTAGTTTTGACAGTCCTCTCTTGATGTTAACCTAACACTACCCAAAGAATTCTGAAGAAACCGAAACAAAATCTGAGGGTGCAAGGTCAGGACTGTATGGTGGATGCACTTCCCAACCAAGAACTCTCAATTTTTGCAGAGTGGCCAAAGATGTGTGTGGTCTGGCGTTATCATGATGAAAGACCACTCCTTTTCTGGTGATCAATTCCGGCAGTTTTTTCTCAATTTCTTGCTTGAGTCTCATTAGTTGTTGGCAGTAGAGATCAGAATCTGAATCGGGTTTCGCTACAGTCTGTGGAGTTTGACTACCCTTTGACCACGATCTTTTTCTCACGTTCTTGTCATAGGTGATCCACTTTTCATCACCAGTTATCAATCTTTTCAAACATGGTTCGGTTTCATTACGTTTCAATAGAGAATCGCAAATGAGTACACAATTCATTGAGTTTCTTTCAGTGAGCTTGTGTGGTACCCAAATATCGAGCTTTTTTGTATAGCCAGACTTTTTCGAATGGGTTTTTCAAATGGTAACTACTAATATGCCGATCTTGCTCCACTTTTTCAAAAATGGCATCGACTTTATCCGTATGAGGGTGACCAAAGTGAGCTGCATTTTTGACATCAAAATTCCCGGACTGAAAACGCTTGAACCAAGTTTGTGCTTGTCTTACTGATACTGCATTAGGTCCATAAACGTCACAAATTGTTTTCGCGACTCGAGTTGCATTTTCACTTTTTTATAATAAAACCAGAATGTATCGAATTTCCTCGTTAGATTCACACTCATTTTGGCGGAAAGAAAACGATTGGAATGAAAAATATTTTACTCTTTCTTAATGTCCTATATGTATTGATATTAAAACCAGCCAGATACAAACAGTACAATCAAAGATATTTTTCTTCAATTTTATACAAACAAAATACGAAGAAACTTTTTCCCCGACCTATTACACAAACGTAAATAGAAGCCTGTTATTTCGATAATGCAAACTGACACATAATTTTTATTTATGTAATAATATATCGTTTATGAGATAACTATCAAAAATCGTTTCTTTTAATTAAATTTTTTAATTTCACTAGAGTAATTTTGTATGGTGTCGGAATAAAAATAGTCAAGATCACTCTTGTCATTGCAATTAGTTCACCCATTCTGAAGATTAACCAGATAAGCAGGGAGACAGACAGATAGACAAAAATATTAAATATGGTTATTCATGGCTTATTAGCATGCAGAATTATTTCCTGAGGTTCAAAGAAGTCAGTTATTTAAATACGGACAAAAACTTTAATTTTATTTACATGAATAATAATGTAAAGATACATTTTATTATAATAAAGTACTTCACCCTAGTTTTGTGTGCAACACGGACATATCTATACCTAGTATACCTTTTAGTCCGTTTTAAAAACGTGGTATATTATTAAAAAATAACTATATGCACGCGCACCAGTCGCTGCAGTGGAACCGCTGCGTGTCGCAGCGACTGCAGCGGTTGTAAATAAATAAATAAATAAATAGTTGTACTGAGTGTGCGTGTGCGTGTCGCAGCTGGCACGCAACCAGCGCATCCTGTACCCGCACGTACCAGTCCTCGTAGTGGAACTGCTGCGTGTCGCAGCGACTGCAGCGGTTGTAAATAAATAAATAAATAAATAGTTGTACTGAGTGTGCGTGTGCGTGTCGCAGCTGGCACGCAACCAGCGCATCCTGTACCTGCACGCGTACCAGTCCCTGCAGTGGAACCGCTGCGTGTCGCAGCGACTGCAGCGGTTGTAAATAAATAAATAAATAAATAGTTGTACTGAGTGTGCGTGTGCGTGTCGCAGCTGGCACGCAACCAGCGCATCCTGTACCTGCACGCGTACCAGTCCTCAGAGTGGAACTGCTGCGTCGCAGCGACTGCAGCGGTTGTAAATAAATAAATAAATAAATAGTTGTACTGAGTGTGCGTGTGCGTGTCGCAGCTGGCACGCAACCAGCGCATCCTGTACCTGCACGCGTACCAGTCCCTGCAGTGGAACCGCTGCGTGTCGCAGCGATTGCAACGGTTTGGGAAAGTGCCTGCGGTGGGCGATCTGGTTCCACTTACGCCACTTCAGATAAACATTGGTATGTATGAATCATTTTTATGCATTAAATATTTTAAATTTGCAAAATAATTTAGTTATTTTAGTAACTTTATACATGCGGTCACTATCTCGTTGCTTTTTCAAGACTCTAGATATTGGAGTAATCATTAAATCTTGTCTCATTTTTTATTTCGATGCTTGGGGTGGATAACGAAGTAAACTTTTTAATAGGCAGACATAAACGGGTAACAGGAAACTCTTTAAAATTTACTCATAGTATGCACGACTCATAGTAGATATTCATAGTAGTAGTAAATAACCACGGTTATTAACGTTATAAAAGTTCTATATATAACAGTGATTATAGGTACAGAAAGATGAGACAGAAAAGGCGTTTATGCATCCATCCCTTAAAAGTCCGGCACTTATGTTCAGCAGTGGAGGAGTTCAGCAGAATGAGTATATATATATATATATATATATATATATATATATATATATATATATATATATATATATATATATACTCATTCTGCTTTAATATTCGCCCTGCCTATTGTTGTATCCGTGTCTTGGTGTTATACAGGGTATTTTTGAAACGCTCCCGAAAACGAAGACAGACGACAGTACTAACTATATCTTAGATGATGGGTGAAATATAAAATCGATTCTGATGAAAAAAAAATCATCTTTTCACAACGTTTTATTAGCTTTATTCACGCTCCATCGTGTTAGTATAAATCATCGTGTTAAATAAAACGTTAATTTCATTAAAATAAAACATGAAAATACTTAAACATAAAAGCAGCAGGAATTACTGAATTACAATCAGCTGACTAGGTCAATGTACGCGCGAACGCCGAATTCGCGCGGCCCGTAACTAGCGATGGTACCACAATACCTAATAATTTACAACACTTGTCTAAATACCTAACCTATCTACTTAACCTACTAATTTGCCACTGTGCTTGTCTCCACGTACTTTAATTCGAATTCACAGGTTAAATAAACCAAATAACTGGTTCGATTCCCCGCTAATGAAAAAAATACTTAAATAAAATGTTAACAAGGTTAGAGTCATGCTTTTTATCCATTGTGTAGGTATATTTTTATTCTGATGTATTCAGTTATGTACCTATTCAGATCAGTTCAGTACTAAGTTATTAAAAAAATAGGTTAAATAAACCAAATAACTGGTTCGATTCCCCGCTAATGAAAAAAATACTTAAATAAAATGTTAAAAGGTTAGAGTCATGCTTTTTATCCATTATGTAGGTATGTTTATTATTCTGATGTATTCAGTTATGTACCTTTTCAGATCAGTTCAGTACTAAGTAATTTAAAAAATTAGGTATGAAACGGCTTACCGATCCTCCGTGGCCTTATGAGATTCTCCAAGGCACATTAATATGTTGCCGTATTCACGAGCACTATAAACGTACGCGTTAGGCATTATTAAAACAAAAAGAAACACAAAACGTAACAACAAGAATAACACGTAATAACAAGTACGTAATACCAAGTAATAACAATAAGAATTTAATAAACAAAACCAATGAACTGTCGCTCGCGTGCGTGTCCAAAGTCAGCGCGGAACTGTCTCAAAACTAAAATTAATAGTGAATCCCGCCAAAACTGAAGCCTACTGCGTCCTAACGTCCTTGCGGTAAACACTTTGAACATTCCCACAGACCGTCAAATGTTATGACATTGCCAACTTTATTTTATAAGTTTAGTTTCCATATGATCCCTACGACTAGTCTTTCATATGGAATTTAGAAGTTATAGTTGTAATTTTTTAATACAATTAGACAATCAATTGTACCCTGACGAAACAAGCAGTTCGTTACTACAAAATGATATTGAAATTAATAAACGTACTTACTTGGGTTTGGTTATCTTTGATTTTGTACAAGAAAATAGAAATAAAATGGTATTGAATAATTTAATAGTTAAAATCAATTGCAATTATGATCGACAGTTAATTAATCTAAAAAATAATTATTTTACTTTACTTTTATTGACTTTCCGTTTTTAATCCTTCCAATACTTTGATTTGAAAACAGGTACGTCAAAACTATTACAAATTACTTGCAAGTTTTATTGTAATTGCCGCCTCTAATTCTTATGTCGCTTGCAAACAAATCTTAGTAGGTAAATTTGGGGAATTCCCCATATGTTGGCGCTGACGCGAGGTGACACACAGTCGGCCGGGCGGCGGGCGGCGGCAGCGCGTGGTACGAAGGGGGCGCGACGGGGGAATGCTCGCCAGTATTGTTGTGCGCGCACGCTATTGGTTCCTCATTCTTGCCGCGCTTTGAAAAAAGCGATGTTTCCCAATATACAGTCGCACACACAGCTTTCTATGCACGACGCGCGACGATGTTTTTAAAAAGGAAGGAAAGAAAAATTATTTATATCTATTGTTTTATGACTGAACTAGTGAACGAAAAGGTAAATAGAAGGTGAATGGGGAAAAATTGTGCAGTAAAGTTAAATGTATTGAGGAAGAATACCGAAAAAATTACCATGTGGTCAACCTGATGACGGAAACATTTATCATTCGCATTGATGATGATGATTCTGATGAAGTAGCATCCAGTAACACCAACACACCATCGACATCCGGCTTCCATGTTCCATTTTCTAACGGTATAATGGACGGCGTGTCACCCTTAGCTTAAGTTTTCTTGTTACAAACTACTTTATTTTGATTGAAATAAAAATAATACTCAAGCATACATTATCCATTTTAATTTCAACCTCTTCCAAAGTTCTAAGAAGCTAGTAAAGTAACTATTATGATTCTACAATAAAACCATTAATTACTATTATAATATTATAAAACAACAGCCTAGTACCATGTAGTACTTTAGAACGCGACTGTACCCATGCGCAGACCACCCCTCCACTGTCGCTCAGCGTCGTGACGGGACCTGTACGGAGCTAGATAAAAGAGTTTGGCTTCGACGCGGATATTGACCCTAGTCAGCTGATTTTATGATTTATTTATTTTAAATTCCACTGCTGGTTTAATATTTAAGTATTTTCATGATTCTTTTAATGAAATTAATGTTTTATTTAACTATATCAACACGATGGAGCGTGAATGAAGCTAATAAAACGTTGTGAAAAGATGATTTTTTTCATCAGGATCGATTTTATATTTCACCCATCATCTAAGATATAGTTAGTACAGTCGTCTGTCTTCGTTTTCGGAGCGTTTCAAAAATACCCTGTATTATATATTATTATTAAATTAAACTTTTTTTAGTTCAAGGTTAAAAAAAATATTCATGAATTTATTATACCTACTTACAACAACAACTTATTATAGTAAGGGCGAATATATGTCCACCTCAAATGTGGTTTTTATTCTACTTCCAAACAACGAAGGATTAAAAGAAATATTTAAAATTGTTTTTCAGAAGACGAAGACGATGCAGAATCAGATGTTGAAGAAAAAGAAGACAAATCGTTGGATGAGAATATTGACCAGAGCGATGATGCAATAAAACCAACGACGGATGGCACCGATGACAACAAAGAACCAGACAAGAAATCTGATAAAACAACAGAAAAGAAGGCTCAAATGAAAAATGTTCCAAAACCAAAAGTACCAGTTAAAGTTCTGACAGAAGAAGATGTACAAAGTGGTCGTTATACAATTTTCGACGTTGTAATGCCTGTACCGGTTACAATATTGAATATCCACCAAACATGGTAGAATATTACAAGGAGTTATTGGAGAAGGATGACCTTAAGTTGGATATGAGACATAAGAACAAGTAAGTACTTTTACTAGTGCAACTTTGTTTAAGTTTAATTAATTGTTATACATTGATAAATTATGCATTTTTTATTTATTTACCAAATACAGAACAGAATATTATATGAAGAAATGTATTTAGAGGTATAAAGTTTATTTTTTAAAGGAAAGAAAGTGAAAAATGAGCACATAGTCCACCTGATGCTAAGTGGATCCTGAGGCCCAGGATCTTCGATAAGGGTCAAAATGTAGATGCGTTTTTAGCTCTGAGGACTAAGATGAATGCTTTGTTATCAGTAAAAAGGTTCTCGGGTTCTCTACACTCACCAGACTAAATAAATTATATAGTATAGAACAGACTGAAATATAGTTTTACGCTGGCTGGTATTCTGTGAGAGCGAGGTTCCTTCCCCAGTAGAGCTCATTTGTGTTGCAACCCTTAGACTGAAAGAACGATACACGGAGTGCTTTCGTATATTTCCAGTGCTACCAAAAACATGCTCAAATGCTTGATATATGTATTTAAGCACACATTTTTTTCCCTTCTTTTTTATTCTTCATTTAGTACACTACTGGATGCACATATATGATGTAACTAAAACAACAATGTTGAACAAAAACAATATTGTTGGTAGCAAATGATTTGAGATGCATATAATCCGCTTGGATAAAGAATGGGATTATAAAACCCAAAACCATGTCAATAACGTTGTATTAGAAATAATGATATTATATTAAATTCAACATTATTTTGATTTATTTAGAATTTTTTTAATTGGAATAATATTGAATCTATTTAATTTTGTAATAAAATTATTAATTGAATATTATAATAGGAAGGCAGATGAATCAATATACAAATAATTAAGTAATGTAATTATTGAGGCTATTAAATAAAATAATTTAATACTTAAAGTATAAGTATACCGGGTGTTTGTGAAACGCTCCCGAAAACGAAGACAGATGATAGTACTAAGGATACCTATGATGATGGGTCACAAAGAAATTCGATCCCGAGGAAAAAAAGATCATCTTTTCACAACGTTTTATTAACTTTATTCACGCTCCATCATGTTAGTACAGTTAAATGAAACGATATTTCATAAAAAATCATGAAAATACTTAAACATAAAACCAGCAGTGAAACTTAAAAAAGAAAATCAGCTGACAATAGGGTCAATATCCTAGTGGGCGCTGAACTCTTATCTAGATCGGTATGAAACAATGCATTATGTATACAACTCACTCTACCATTTCATTTTTCTATTTTCTTATACAAAATCAAAGATAACGATGAAATAGTGTTTATAATTGTGTGAGTACTGAGTACCCAATTAGGTACGTTTTTTAATTTCAATAATTTTTGTAGTAAAGAACTGCTTGTTGCGTCAGGGTACAATTGATTGTGTAATTGTGTTAAAAATTACAACCATAACTTCTAAATTCCATATGAAGACTAGTGTAGGGATAACTATACTTATAAATAAAATAAACATTGGTGATGTCGTTACGGTTTAACGATCTGTGAAGTCCTCACTCCTCAGTGCTTCAAGGACGTTACCTCGTGCGCATTTGTTTTGGCGGGATTGATTAATAATTTTAGTTTTTGAGACAGTTCCGTGTTGACTATCACGAGCGATAGTTCAATTGTTTTGTTTATTAAATTATTGTCGCTATTACTTGTTATTTATTACTTAATGATATTATTCTTGTTGTTACGTTTTGTGTTTTTTGTTTTGTTTTAATAATGACTAACGCGTAGGTACGTTTATAGTGCTCGTGAATACGGCAACATGTTATTGTGCCTTGGAGAATCTCATAAGGCTACGGAGGATCGGTAAGCTGTTTCATACCTAATTTTTTTTTAAATAACTTAGTACTGAACTGATCTGAATAGGTATATAACTGAATACATCAGAATAATAAACATACCTACACAATGGATAAAAAAGTATGACTCTGACCTTGTTAACATTTTATTTAAGTATTTTGTTCATTAGCGGGGAATCGAACCAGTTATTTGGTTTATTTAATCTGTGAATTCGAATTAAAGTGGCTACGTGGAGACAAGCACAGTGGCAAAATAGTAGGTTAAGTAGATAAGTTAGGTATTTAGACAAGTGTTGTAAATTATTAGGTATTGTAATACAATACCTAATAATTTTGCTAGTTGCGGGCCGCGCGAATTCGGCGTTCGCGCGTACATTGAACCCTAGTTAGCTGATTGTAATTCAGTAATTCCACTGCTGGTTTTATGTTTCAGTATTTTCATGATTTTTTTAATGAAATTATCGTTTCATTAGCTGTACTAACATGATGGAGCATGAATAAATCTAATAAAACGTTATGAAAAGATGATTTTTTTTCATCAGGATCGATTTTATATTTCACCCATCATCAAAGGTATAGTTAGTACTGTCGTCTGTCTTCGTTTTCGTGAGCGTTTCAAAAATACCCTGTATAAATAATATTATAATAGTTAATTTCAGTTACTCGTGTTGAAATCAATAAAAATAAAAAAAACGTTTTGGCAACGCGTGATTTTTTTGTGGTCGTTACCGGCGGCTGTGAGTCGGATGCGACGCCATTTATAATCCCACACTATGTCTGCTCGAGTAATGTGTTTACGTGAGTGTGTGTTTTTACAATAAGTTAGCACGGTTTTGATTTGGTTTTTGTATCTCGTAAAACGTACGCAGCGCTCCGTCTATTTTCTTTGTCGGTGTGGGGCTGCAAGTACAATAGCTGCAGCGTGGTTCCACCACGTGTCGTGGCAAGGGGTGGTAGTGTATTGTGAACGGTGGCAGGTCGTTCAGCATGGCGGGTGCGTACCGCCACCTGGTGGTGCGTCCGCGCGACGTGAGCTGGCGCGTGGCGCGCTACGACGAGCCGTACTGTGACCTGCTGCTGTCCGACCTGCAGCTGCTGCGCGGCGACTCCGCCACCGGCGAGCGCCCAGGTGCGCACACCCGCATTCCACACACGCACGCACACACGCACACACACACGCACAGAATTAAGCATACGCGCACACAAACCAGCACAAGTTTACCTACTTCTAGCTATCTGGCACAAAGTTAAAAATAGTTTTGTATTTATTTATATAAATATTTGTCGTGTAGTGGCGGTGTAAGAATATTATATCCACTACCCCATATCGTCTCGTGGGTTTCGTAAGAAGCGACAGAGAAATACTCAAGATAATAAAAATGCGATTGCGAACCGAAGCGCCACGGGGATTGCTGATACCACCCGAACTCCGCAGAAAGCAATCTCGGCCGACTAGCCGGCGTTTTTCAACCGACTAGTCGGCTAATCGGCTAGTCGGCCAATGTCATAGTCGGCCCATCTCTAATTAATATATTAAAACAGCTACTTGTATTTGTATTGTATTGTTTGATGGTAAAACTTATTCATTCATTCATAGGACACCAGCAGCACACACATTATCACGTTTTATTATAAAAGACTTAAACTATGGACTGATGTGCACCCTTGTAGGTAATATAATAGTACATTTTAATACAGCATTACAATGCACTATGAAATTAAGACAAAACAAAATTACAGTAGCTAATGAAGAAATTTGTCGCAAAACCATAACTACTAGGATTTTTTTTCTGCTTAGGAGCCAAGCGCGTAGGTATTGTACTCGTACGTAATTTTGCCGCCAGTGCTGTAAAGGCACTGCCTGCATTACAGTCTTCCGGTCTAAAGGGTGTCCAGTAGAAGGCTGCGAAGCAATCCATTTCAGTCCTCAGAGATGACAACGCATCTGTACCTTCTTTGTTTGAAGGTGGCTGCAGGTGACTATGATTTGAAATAGCAAATTCCCATGAAATGGACGTAAGAAGTGTAAATTCATTTGTCACTTCAATATTTAAAAAAAATGTCTTTTGTTCTACGATTTTCAATGAATATTTCTTCCTAATTAAAAAAATCGCAAATCGTCATCTATTGTAATATGTATCTAAAGTAGTCTTTTAAATATCTAGGTTAAGTCTATTATATATATTTTGTAACACTAGTATAGTTAAAACACCTAGCAAAACAATAATCGATAACACATAAATATTTTTTTTCTTAATAACACCTTTTTGGTATCTTAAATCAAAATGTTAAATTACTTTATTTAATTTTTCTTATTAAACATACTTAATAATCCATATTAAAAATGTCAAAATCTTTTATTTCTAGATGGTAAATTCAAAGCTTTTCTGTTAACAATGTCGTTACCAGCAAGTTCTTACGCCACGATGGCTCTGCGCGAACTCCTCAAAGTGGACACCTCCAATGATAACCAAGCTCAGCAGAATAACTATTTCAAGAGCAAATCTAAACGCACGCACACACACACACACACACTCATCCACGTACACGCACCTACATCACTACACACACTCACATTACCGCACGCGCGCGCACACTTGCACACGCACTCACACGCACATACAAACACGCACGCACACACACACACGCTCACCACACACGTACACGCACCTACACATCACACACACTTATTACGCACGCGCGCGCATACTCGCACACGCACACACACGCACATACAAACACGCACGCACACACACACATTATTCACGCACGCGCGCACACTGCATACACACGTACATAAACACGCACGCACACACACACGTACACTCATCCACGTACACGTACCTACACTTCACTACACACACTATTGCACGCGCGCACACTTGCACACGCACACGCACATAAATACGCACGCACACACACACGCATATACACGTACACGCACCTACACACTCACACTCATACTTACACGCACGCGCGCGCACACTCGCACGCACACAACACGCACGCACACACACACACACGCACACTCACACACACGCACACTCACATACACGCACGTACCTACACACACTCTACTACACACACATATTATTACACAGCGTATCAACATACGGGTTACACGCATACGTAAACACGTACGCACACACACGCACACTACACACACTCACACACTACACGCACCATAACACACTACACTACACACACACTTTATATACACGTACTTGCGCGCGCACACACACACGCACATAACAAACACGCACGCACACACACACACACACGCACACTCACACACGTACACGCACTTACACACTTACCTCACACACTATATTATTACGCGTGCGCACACTCGCACACGCACACACACGCACATAAAACACGCACGCACACACTCACTCACCACTTATACACGCACCATATATACCTCACACACTCATATACACACGCGCGCGCACTCGCACACGCACACACACGCATATACAAACACGCACGCACACACACACTCACACGTACACGCACCTACACTTTACCACACTACATACATTACGCACGCGCGCGCACACTCGCACACGCACACACACGCACATACAAACACGCACGCACACACACGCACACTGCACGTACACGTACTACACCTCACTACACACACACTACATACACGCACGCGCGGCACACTCGCACACGCACACACACGCACATACAAACACGCACGCACACGTACGCACACTCACACGTACACGCACGCTGCACTCTCACCACACACACTTCACACGCACGCGCGCGCATACTGCACACGCACACACGCACATACAAACACGTACGCACACACACGCACACTCTCACACGTACACGCACTTACATACTACCACACATACATATTATTTACGCACGCGCGCGCACATTCGCACACATACACGCGTACATACAAACACGCACAAAACACGCACTCACACGTACACGCACCTACACACACTTACCACACACACTTCATACGCACGCGCGCGCACACTGCACACACACGCACATACAAACACGCACGCACACACACACACGCATATACAAACACGCACGTACACACACGCACACTCACACACGTACACACGCACCACACATTCATACATTACACGCACGCGCGCGCACACTCGCACACGCACACACACGCACATAAAACACGTACGCACACACGCCGCACACTCACACACGTACATAACTACACTCTCTCATCACCACATACATGCACGCACGCGCGCGGCCACTGCACACGCACACCACACACTCACACATTACGTACGCGCGCGCACACTCGCACACACACGCACATACAAACACGTGCACGCACACACACGTACATCATATACGCGCGCGCACGTACGGCACACACACGCGCATACAAACATGCACGCACACACACGTTTACTCACACGTACACGCACCTACATCACTACACACACTCATACACGCACGCGCGCGCACACTGCACACGCACATACACGCACATACAAACACGCACGCACACACACGCACACTCACACGTACACGCACTTCACCACACACACTCATATATTACGCACCACGCGCGCGCACACTGCACACGCCACACACGCACATACAAACACGCACGCACATACACGCACATCACACACGTACACGCACTCTACACACTCACTCACACACTCATACACACACGCACGCCTCGCACACTTCATACGTACACACACGCACATACAAACACGCACAAAACACGCACACTCACACACACGTACACGCACCACACACTACCTACACACACTTCATATTACGCACGCGCGCGACACTGCACACACACGCATACAAACGCACGCACGCACACACATAACGCACATACAAACACGCACGCACACACACCGCACACTCACACACGTACACGCACCTACACACTATACATTACGCACGCGCGCGCACACTCGCACACGCACAAACACGCACATACAAACACGCATGCACACACGCACGCACACACGTACACGCACCTACGCACTCTCACTACACACATACTTACACACGTGGCGCGCACACTGCACACGCACACACACGCACATACAATTATGCACGCACACACACGCACACACACGTACACTCACATGTACACGTAACCTCCACACACTACCACACACACTACATACGCACGCGCGCGCACACTCGCACACGCACACACACGCACATACAAACACGCACGCACACACACACGCACACTCACACACGTACACCCATACACACTCTACACTACGCACGCGCGCGCACACTCGCACACGCACACACACGCACATACAAACACGCATGCACACACGCACGCACACACGTACACGCACCTACGCACTTCACCACACACACTCATACACACGCACGCGCGCGCGCACACTGCACACGCACACACGCACATACAATTACGCACGCACACACGCACACACGCACGCACACACACACGTACACGCACCTACACACTCTCACTCACACACACTCATACACACGCACGCGCGCGCACACTCGCACACGCACACACACACGCACATACAAACACGCACGCACACACACACGCACACTCACACACGTACACGCACCTACACACTCTCACTCACACACACTCATACACACACGCACGCGCGCGCACACTCGCACACGCACACACACGCACATACAAACACGCACGCACACACACACGCACACACTCACACACGTACACGCACCTACACACTCACACACACACACACTCATACACACACGCACGCGCGCGCACACTCGCACACACACACGCACATTAAAACACGCACGCACATACACACGCACACACACACACACACACGTACACGCACCTACACACTCTCACTCACACACACTCATACACACACGCACGCGCGCGCACACTCACACTCGCACACGCACGCACACACACACGCACGCACACACACACACAAGTGCCTTACATTACATGCACACTCACACGTGCACATGCACAACACAGGATTATGCATACGCGCACGCAAACCAGCACAAGTTTACCCACTTCCAGCTATCTGGCAGAAACTTAAAAATTGTTTTTGTATTTATTTATATAAATATTTGTCGTGTAGTGGCGGTGTAAGAATATTATATCCACTACCCCATATCGTCTCGTGGGTTTTGTTTGTATTTACTAGATGGTAAAACTTATTCATTCATTCATAGGACACCAGCAGCACACACATTATCATGTTTTTATTATAAAGAGACTTAAACAATGGACTGATGTGTACACCCTTGTAGGTAATATAATAGTACATTTTAATACAGCATTACAATGCACTATTAAATTAAGACAAAACAAAATTACAGTAGCTAATGAAGAAATTTGTCGCAAAACCATAACTTCTAGATTTTTTTTTCTGCTTAGGAGCCGAGCGCGTAGGTATTGTACTCGTACGTAATTTTCCCGCCAGTGCTGTAAAGGCAGTGCCTGCATTACAGTCTTCCGGTCTAAAGGGTGTCCAGTAGAAGGCTGTGAAGCAATCCATTTCAGTCCTCAGAGATGACAACGCATCTGTACCTTCTTTGTTTGAAGTTGGCTGCAGGTGACTATGATCTGAAACAGCAAATTCCCATGAAATGGACGTAAGAAGTGTAAATTCATTTGTCACTTCAATATTTAAAAAAATGTCTTTTGTTCTACGATTTTCAATGATTATTTCTTCCTAATTAAAAAAAAATTGCAAATCGTCATTTATTGTAATATGTATCTAAAGTAGTCTTTTAAGTATCTAGGTTAAGTCTATTATATATATTTTGTAACACTAGTATAGTTAAAACACCTAGCAAAACAATAATCGATAACACATAAATATTTTTTTCTTAATAACACCTTTTGGTATCTTAAATCAAAATGTTAAATTACTTTATTTAATTTTTCTCATTTCTTATACCTACAAAAACATATTACATACGAAATACGAATAGCTGCTCCAGAGACTGCTAGGCACTGAAGCCCACTACTAGCAGTGAGATGGTGGCTGTGGACTTTGGGCTGGTTTTGTTAGTTATGATAGACTTTAGCTTCGGACTTGGTGAAGTGACTTGAAGGTATACTTCGGTGATAGCTACTGGAACTCCTCGACGAGTAGTATTAGGTGTGCCGAGTTTGGGGCTCGTTTTGTTAGTCATGATGAGAGCTTACCTCCGGACTTGATAAGTGACCTGATGGTGTACTTCGGTGACTACTGCTGGAATTCCTGGACGAGTAGAACTAGGTGTGCAGAGTTTGGGGCTCGTTTTGTTAGTTATGATTAGACCTAAGCTCCGGGCTTGATGGAGAGACCTGATGGTGTACTTTGGTGACTACTGCTGGAATTCCTGGACGAGTAGAACTGGGTGTATCATCCTCCTCCATCAAGTCCGGAGGTAAGTCTCATCATAACTAACAAAACGAGCCCAAACTTGGCACACCTAGTTCTACTCGTCCAGGAGTTCCAGTAATGGTCACCGAAGTACACCATCAGGTCTCCATCAAGTCCGGAGGTAAAGTCTCATCATAACTAACAAAACGAGCCCAAACTTGGCACACCTAGTTCTACTCGTCCAGGAGTTCCAGTAATGGTCACCGAAGTACACCATCAGGTCTCTCCTTCAAGTCCGGAGGTAAGTCTCATCATAATTAACAAAACGAGCCCAAACTTGGCACCTAGTTCTACTCGTCCAGAAGTTCCAGTAATGGTCACCGAAGTACACCATCAGGTCTCTCCATCAAGTCCGGGTAAAGTCTCATCATAACTAACAAAACGAGCCCAAACTCGGCACATCTAGTTCTACTCGACTAGGAGTTCCAGTAGCAGTCACCAATGAACACTTTCAGATCACTCAATAAAGTCCAAGACGAATAGGCATTTATATAATTATTTATATATATAAATCCACTTACTTTCAGCGAAACAAAATATAACAAAATGTGTGATTATAGAAATAATAATATTATTTTGCCTTGTCAAATACCTATGTATCAAATTCGAATATTTTGTGTATGTATTGTATATACAGCGATCTTTTCGGCTGCTGCAATCAGGCAGGCGATACAGTACCCACTCATGACGGCGACCGAGCGCGGACTGAGGTTTCATCGAAATTTTGTACAATAAATCAAAACAGGCACCAAAAATAAAATAACCCTTATTGCAATCCAATTTGATTCATCCGTATTAGCAAGATATGTGAAAAAATAAGCATCAGTTTTTATTTTTTTTACGACTATTTGTGACATTTTGATAAAAGTAAACACCACTATTTTTTATGGAATATGTCTGCCTACTTATAGTACTTTTAGAAATCTTAATATATGTTGATAATAGAACGAAAATGTACCTAAACATGAGCCGGTATCGTTAATTTTGTAGTAAATGGCTAGGGAAGATCGTATTTACAATATAAAAAACTATTATTTTCAACAAAAAAGTCACCACCATTTGAAGATGAAGAACCATTATATACGTGGTAGCAATTAGCTATGTTTGATTTGGTTTAGTTTGTCACAAAATGTACCGAAAAACAGCATAATTTCCTTGATTTGCAAACGCACCCATAATGATTACAAGAAAAAGAAATTATAATATAAATAAATATTTTCATTTTAACAATTTTATCTGACTACAATAAAACCTCTTACTCGTATTCAGTATTCGGCCGCATAGTACCTAGATATTCGGTATTCGACGAATAGGCTAAAAGTAGCCGAATAGGCCGAATACCGAATGATAACCAAGCTCAGCAGAATAACTATTTCAAGAGCAAATCTAAAGACGCGAGTGACAAAGGAAACGACAAACAAGAAAAGAAAGATGAAAAAGGAGAAATGGAAGAAGATGAGAAAGAAGACGAAAAAGAAGACGAAAAGGAAGATGAAAGAGAAGATATGACTGTGGAAGAGGAAAATAACGATGAGCTGAAACAGGATGATGTTAATGAAAAAATAAAACAGCAGATGAGAGTAGAGCTGAGAAAAGAAAAATTGAAGAAAGCGAAGAAGTAGATGCAAATGCAAAGAAGCAAAAGAAAGAGGACGATGTTAAAGAAAATGTACAAAGTGAAAAATAAAACACCTTAAAACGATTTATTACTTTTACTTTTATTACTTTTATTCATCTGTTTAAAGAAACAAAGAAAAAACTTGTTTATTCGTTTCGACAAAAATATACTTACGGTAAGTAGTAAAGTATTTTTTTTTTACAGAATAAGGGTGACAAACAGGCACTCAGTCCACCTGATGGTAAGTGGATGCTGTGGCTCATAGACATCTACATCTATCCTCGAAGAATCAAAATGCAGATGCGTTGTTACCCCTGAGGACTAAGATGGAATGCCTCGTATCCAGTACAAAGGGTCTTCCGTTCTCTATACTCACCATACGAAACATAGCAGCATTACGCTGCTATTTTACGCTGGTATATTCTGTGAGAGCGTGGATGTTGTTGTCATTCAACACATTTCATTTCATTTAATCTTAATTAATAATGGACGACTAAAATTTCGGTTTCGACCAGTCTCGGTTGAAAATGCAGGTTTCTTCTGCAGTTTTTACGGCAGAAAATTCGGTTCGATCGAAACTAAACTTGCAGGTCGTGTTGGAAACTGTTACATAGGCCTATACCGCTTGAGTTTCAGTTCGCTGCTAAATGTTCAGGTGTCTGTTCGTCGAATCGCTGGCCATAGCCAGCTAAACCGTAAATAGTCATTCAGCTGTGGCCGTATGAGAATGCTCAAACTTCCTTACAAATAAATATTTCCAGGTGTTCCGTGTCGCTCTCCAATTGCGATGATAAGGAACTGTTGTATTCATTATTTTAGTATAAAAGATAAAGAATTATTCATATTTCTTTATATAAAGTTTAGGTAACAAACTAATTTACAGTCTATCTGATGATATCATCGAAATCTGAGAGTGACAAATAGAAATATTTCCTTGTTAGCTATGGAAAGGGCTATGCACGGAGTTTCCAGTTCGGTAAGTGTAGGTTGTGTTTAAAATGAAAAGACTAGAATAAAATACTAGTGTCACAGAATAAACTTTTATTATTAGGAGTAATTGATACTATTAGGTACCCATGCTAGGTCGTTGTTTTGGGTCTACGTCACTCTTTAGTGCAATTATATTTCGCTGATGATAGAGTAGGGAAGGTACCATCTCTAGGCGCTCAAATATCAACGGATACTCGACAATCTTTCGACTCCATTGCTTTATCTTAGACAATGAACACACGTTGAAACAGAACCTATTTCACTGGGATATCATTACATACTGGCTTAAATATAATGAGCGGTATTAATTTGGCGTTTGGAGCAAGCAGGCGCTACACTAAATGGCCATAAACTGGTGCTAATGATTTGTCTGGCGACTTGTCCGCCAACTTGTCTGCCAGCTCGTCTGCCGAGGCCGGCGTGCGCGGCAGTGTGCGCGCGCAGCTCGCCGGGCGTGGGGAACGTCCGGGGACACCACGAGCATTTATGTGGTTTGTTCTGGAAGTAGAAGTTAAATCATAATTTTAATGCATCCTTAATAATATTTTGTAATAACCGTATAGTCTGGTTTTCTAAGTTATTGACCTTGTGTTAGAAGTTAGAATATTAGCCGGATTCACAATATTCAATCACACACACGATTTATATAAAGTTCCGGATTGTTAATAATTCAGCATCAGTCATTATGCATAAGTCTTCGTCTCATTAGGCCTCACGCCGAATACCAAATATTCTGCGGACTTCCTGGTCGAATAGCCGAATATTAGGCAAAAGTATTTCTTCAGAGCGCCTATTCTCTGAAGCTGGAATTGTCTACGAGAAGAAAAGGAGTAAACTACTGCCTGAAAATGAAAAAAAAATCTCTTTCTGTACCATTATCTTCCACTTTAATTACGATAATTCGAGTACATAGACATTTATCTGATAGTTGTTTTTTTATATTTATAACATGGAAATTGATTATGTACCTATGGTCACTTTAATGATTACAAGAAAAAAAGAAATTATAATATAAATAAATATTTTCATTTTACCAATTTTATCTGATTACAATAAAACCTCTTACTCGTATTCGGTATTCGGCCACATAGTACCTAGATATTCGGTATTCGACGAATAGGATAAATGTAGCCGAATAGGCCGAATACCAAATAATAGCAGAATATTCGTTACAAGTCTAGTTTTTACCTGCTATGAAACTATTTCTTATATGATTTGTATAATTAATATAATAATAATACAAAATGATAAATCCTTTATTAAAATATTTACGCGAATACATTACACATTGAATAAAACTAATTATACAGATTTTATCGCGTCTAATTTTTTTTTTAAATTCCCGGCGTCGACGGCGCGTTTAATTTAATTTTTTTAATACAAATTCCAGTTTTTTCTATTTTTAATTTTGCCGGTTTACATGTTGGTTCTATTTTTTTTGGAGTTTATGGCCTGGTATCTAGACCTTTAGGCCAAGTCTTAGGTATTTTTATTCGGTTTATTATAATTTTCTTCATAGTACACTGCTTCACAATATGTTGATGCGTCACATTGTGCAGCCCTTGGAAGATTTTGACGGCAACTTGAGTCAGCAGACAGCTGACAGTTGGCGATGGTATTTCAAGGCGCCTAAGCAGATAGACACCTTATCTTGAGAATCACATCACCATCAGAGCACTTGTATCACCGTTTCCACTAATACCACTTTTACATATCAAAATCCACTTCAAACCATTATTCAAACAATAATACAGGAGCAGCAAACCGCCGCCGATCAAGTTCCCGCCAAAACTCCCATGTTGGTTCTACCTGGGATACCAATGATACCAATTTCCGAATCGAATATAATTGAATGAAAAAATTATCTTTCTATTTCCTGAATGCCACAGAAGAAGAGTAATGTTTTTTAATCGACTTCAAAAAGGAGGAGGTTCTCAATTCGAGTGTATGTTTTTTTTGTATGTGCGTTACGGGATATTTTCGCAGTTGTGAACCAATTTAGATGATTCTTTTTATTAAATATGTTATACTTCAAGGGTGGTCCCATATAAATTAAGAGAAAAAATTCCACCCCTAAGGGCAGCAAATAAATAACTTCTCTTTTAGCAATTTGAAGTCGTTCTTTATGTTATAAGTAATAATTATTATTTATGTGAGATGTCTTAGTTTCTTGGTATTATTACCCATACGACTCCAGACAATTGGGTGCGCCGCTGCTTGTCGATAAAATAGGTAAAGAAAAATAAAAGTAGGTGACACAGATTCCTAGGCAGACAGGAATCTTAACACCTGGTTTTATTTACTCAGGTCAGCTTCAGAGTTTAGGACCTCTAACTCAAGTAGGATTAAAAAATATAAATTCGTTTCTACTTACTTTGGTATGCGTCATGCGATGATAGTACAGATTGGAGCTGGCAGTAAAACATTTCCCACACTCCGGACATTTGTGTGGCTTTTCACCTGCGTAAGTTAAAGCAAATATATAAGGAAATCCGCCAACCAAGGTTAGCAATTATAACAAATTCTTTTGACACTAGCAAAGGCCCGTGTTTAAATAAAGACTGTTACGGGCTGACGAAAAAGTGAAATAAGTAATGCTACAGTCACGCTGCTGTTATATTATGGTTGTGGCACGAATGGGTCGATGCGATCGGGAAAGACCATGCTTTCACAGAATACCAGCGTGATGAAAAGAGCAACTTAATGCTGCTGTGTTTCGTAGAGAACCGGAGACCCTTTTTTACTGGAAACGAGGCGTTCCATCTTAGTCCTCAGGGGTGATAATGCATTTTGATACTTAATTGAGGATTGATGTCTTGTATAAGGGCCACAGCATTTACTTACCATCAGGTGAACTGTGTACTTGTTTGTCACTCTTATTCTATAAAAAAAACATGCAGTGCACAGAGTACCTTTATACAGGGTTATTTTGCAATAACCGGATAAATATGCAGAGAAGGTTCAGAATAAGTAATATAGGTAGGCAAATGGTGAATAAAATTTATTTAAAAAAATCTTAAACATTCTGTCCTTTTTATCTTTTAAATTCAAACCGTATGGTAATACATTATTTTAACTCATTTTACTGCGCACGCACACATTCGTAAGGGTCGATCGGTAGGCAAAAACGTTGTTGCCCATAAATCACTTTCAATTTGGCATAATTTCAAATAAAAGTAGAAGCCTTATTTACTTGCATTTTCAAAAACTGCAATAACGGTATATCATTATTTATAAATTTGAACTTAGGTTTAAAATTTGGCTACTCTGAAAAATATCCCTGTATAGTGCAGTGGTACATGTTCGAGGCTTACGTTTTAAATTTGATGAATTGGATCTCTGCGGTATTTATGAATGCGTGAAATATCGACAACAAAGGGGTAAGTAAAGACCTCTGAAAGCCTGGTAGTCTGATGGTGGAAAGGGGAGGGAGGAATTAAGGGATGTACTGCGCACATTCTCCGAATAACATGTAAAAGTTTAGTGCAAATTTAATGTGATAAGTGGTACCTATAGGCAAAAATATAGGAGGCCTTAGTAGATATTGATATTTTTTTCAATGAGTGCCGCAAGAGGCGATTATGCCAGAAGAAACTTAGGGCTTTCGATGGATGGCGATGTAACCACCTCCTTACGTCAAGCGTAAAAATACCCAGGTCGGTACACGGAACGATGTTAAAGGTTACCGCTAAAAAGAACACTTGTCGTATTTTCACAATTTCAGGGCACTCCTCTCGTTACCTCAGCCGACATCGGAATCCTCGGCGTCGAGATATCGTATGACGTTCAGTTCCGCGGTCACTTGGATGGGAAGGCAAACAGGCCTAAAAAGCTCAGCGTGCTATGTAGAGCGGGGCAGTATTTCATGCTAGCACACCGTTTGCAACTTTAGGTACAAGGCGCAAGTTCGGCTTCACAGGGTATACTGTTCTCATTTCTGGAACGGGGCACCCCAGTGCCAACTCCTTCCACTTGATCGCATTCAGCGCAGAGCGGCTCGAATCGTCGACGACCGAGTTCTTTCTGATCGACTTGACTCACTGGCGCTGCGAAGAGATGTTGCATCCCTTTCCATATTTTATCGCATCTACCACGTGGAGCGCTCAGAGGAATTGTTCGGAATAATTCCTGCCGCTAAACACCATCGCACATCGCGATAAAACTCGCGATACCATTCATACCATCTGGAGGTTTGGCGATCCACGGCTGTGTAATTTACCAGAAGTTTTCTTCCTCGCACAACTTTCTTGTGGGATTGACCACCACCAGCGATATTTCCGGAACGATACGATTTAGCGACCTTCAAGAAAAGAGCCTATTCTTTTTTAAGCATTCTTTTTTAAAAGGCCGGTAATTCCCCTAGTGCAGTGACTCATGGGCGGGGTAGTCATTTACCATCTGGTGAGTCGCATGCTCGTTTGCCTCCTCATATATAAAATAGGTGCATGACATCTGGTACTGCAATCATCAATCTGTTGGCCAAACGTGACGTTGATTAAGACAAATCGTCCCTTCTACGGGGAAGCCAGCAGTCCAGGACGGTTTTCACGATGATGGATTCTCTTACATCACAACCACACGGTAAAACATTGCAGTTCTGACTCTGAACGACACATCAGTCTGTAGCGCCTTTTTCCTCAGTGGACAGATAACGGTCAATATAAAAAGTTTATATTATACCGAATTGTGAATTGTAATTAATATTATAACCTAGTAAGGTTTATTGACTCGTAGAGTCAGTAATCGTGGCAGAAATTCTTTTTTTTGTATTCATATTTCCTATATATAAAGTATATAAAGTGTTATCTGGAATTGTGTATTTATTCTTATTTACAGACCTTTGAACATAGGCCTCCCCGTATATTGCCTCATAGGGAGTATTTCGCAATAGTTTACACGCTTGGCAGGTGGTTTGACAACCGCAGGTTTTTATTATTTTAAATTGTTATTAGGAAGATGCTGCTGCCTATCTCCCGTTTCAGTTTCCTTCTGTCGCCTCTTAGGACTCCCACGTGACGATAGTACATGATATTTTACACCGCCACTACATGGCAACTATAACCTTGTAAATAATAAATATCAATACCTCTAAGTATATTTTTCCTTTAAGTACCACTTAACACTTATTAAGTTAATATAATATATTAAATTAATGTAGTGCAAAATGTAATAGCATTGTGAACGTGGAGTAAATATTGGCTTTATATTTTCGGTGTTTTCTTGTAGGTATATTAAAAAAAAACACATACGGCGCTATGTCAGTATGAAAATTACCTGGTGGACAATACGGTTTGCTTTTGGCAGTACCAATTATACCTACAATAACATCATTATTCTTTTATACCTGTGTGTATTCTCCTATGCGTGTTCAG